>CM062807.1:1034570249-1036970249 GCA_031772625.1 Pinus tabuliformis
TAATCCCTGACAATACAGTTAAAACAAACAATAGCTCACTTCCAGCCTTGGCCTTGAAAGTCCCAAAGTAAAGTAAGGATCTGGGTAGAATGCAAATGAAGGGATGAATGAAGATATGTGATGAAACAGACCTTCCCTTCCCTGTTGAGTTTACCAAGGCCATTCTCAGGGCGAGGGGCTGTGAGAGTACCGTTACACTGCTTATCCAACAACCCCATTGCTCTGTGAAATAACTTTGTTCGCTTCAGCTTCCCAGTGTAGGCTCATTCCAAACCTTGGGACAGTTGCGGTGACGTGAGCTTATCTGAATAGTTACAACCATTCAACTACCTTCCTTTAATCGAACGATTAACAATACTCTAATCGTCTAACACATAATCTAACGACACACAGGGATGACAGGTAGATTTTAGGGAAGTTCATTTCAGGGAAACGCCTTACGGCGTAATAAAGGTCACGACTTTAGAATATAAATCATTTAACTTTTACTGCTATTCAAATCCAAAATGGTATAGTTGAATAGCTAGTGGACATCATTCTATAAAATTTAAAACTTGCATCTAATTTAATGCTTCTCTTTTTTCCAACAATACGAACAAAACATGATGAAATTTATGATTATAATGGGTTTAAAAGATCTTAAAATTATAATCCTCCCAACAAACTAGTATATATACATGCAATTTCTTACCAATTTTTTTTATTGCCAGCTCAAGCTTTTTGTATGGTTAGAAATCACCAATCTTGGATATGCTGAGAATAATAAAAAGAAAAATTAATAAGATGACTCAATATAAGACTTTCACTGGATTATTAATGGGATGAATATTGAAAATAATGTAGACATATCTTGTTTTATTTATTAAAATATAATAATAAACATCTAGTTTATATGCATGAAACTATTGTTTAATATAAAAATTGTATTTGTGGTTGAGTAATGTAAATACTTATCATTTGACTAAAATGCAGAACTTTGACCATTTGAAGTAGTAGCATTATTCCCCATTGCACTTGTACCCACAAGCAAAGTAGATGTGTTTGGTCTTAATGTTTTTGAAGAAAATTTGTTTTTCACCAAATCCTCTCTAACACTCTCCAACACCAGCAACATATCCCTTATAGTTGGGCATTCTTCAAGTGAATCTTTTGAACAAAGTAGACCAACACATAACAAAGAATGTAGGTATTTGTATTTATCATTTTATTCAATTTCATATTCATCCAGCATGCTCAAAAGACAATTGTCAATTACCTCATTCATTCTATTTGGAAGTCCTAAGTTTACCCATATTCTCAAGTTCAAATCTCCATCAATCATGTTAGTGGTCGACTTTTTTTAAGTAAGCATTTCCAATAAAAGAATGCCATAACTATTAACATCTCCTTGAGTGGAAACCTTCTCACCCAATGCATACTCTGCATTCAAGGCAACCATAGCAAAAAAATTACAATGTTAATGAAAAAAATACAAATAAAAGTAATATTTCAAAAGGTTATACTTGGAGCAATGTAGCCAATAGATCATTTCAAAGGAACTGTTGAAGTAAGTGAATTGTTAGTGGTATCACCAACTAATCTTGAAATCCAAAAATCTATTACATGGCTTACCATGTCTTCATCCAAAAGCACGATACTAGGTTTTATATCACAATGCACTACTTGTACAGGGGAATAATGGCGAAGATATTCTATGGCATGGGCCACATCTATGGCAATGTCTAGCCAAGATTTCAATCCTAATTCACACACATTTGTATTATAGTTGTCATCTCTATTAAGAGACAAATTCTTCTCTAAGCTTCCATTACTCATAAGTTCAAACACTAAACTTTTGAAATGGAAGTTGGAACATGAGGTTATGATCCTCATGAGATTCCTATGTCGAAACTTTTGCAAGACTTTGCATTCCACTTTAAAACTCTTGTCAACTTTGTCACTTTACAAATTGAAAATCTTTATAGCAACACATTTTCCATCACCCAAAACACCTTTGTAGACTGATCCAAGATTACCCTTCCCCAATAAGTTGGCCTCGATACATCCATTAGTTGCTCCCACAAGCTCTTCATATGAGATCCTTCGATGCTCTAATTTTTACAAAATAACTTCCAAAAAATGTGGTTCTTTTATTTGAAAAATGCCCCTCCAAAAGAATTTTAAAAATAGACAACATAATGTAATACCAATAGCACCAACTATTGGCAATAGAACTTTCATCAAAATCAACATGAATTCTTGGTGTTCAACATGGAAGTAATGAAAATACTTGTGGTCCACAGAGGTGAGAATTTTCATTTAAGGAAATGATGATGGGTTGAGAAGTGAAAAATCCTCTTGATATTTATCCTTTGAGAGTATTAAAAGATAAATTCAAATAATGGATGTTTTTCAACTTGTTAGAGTTGATAGTGGTTTGTATTGGTAAGGAAGGAATAGATATCTAACTCCACAAGATTTTGTAGGTTTCCAAGTGAGTCTGGAATTGAACCTTCCAAGGAATTGTTAGATATATTAAATGATTCAAGTGCAATGAAACTTCCAAGTGTTGTTGGAATGACATCGGTTAGTAGATTGGAAGAAATGTCTATAGCTAGAGTGTTGCCAAGCTTTCCAAGTGTTGTTGGAATGACATCGGTTAGTAGATTGGAAAAAATGTTTATAGCTAGAGTGTTTCCAAGCTTTCTAATCTATGGAGGTAAAGGGCCCTCCAACAAATTCCATGCCAAATTTAAATAGAAGAGTAAGTGAGGAAGAGTGGAAACTTCTCGTGGTATGATTCCACTTAGTCTATCATGAGACAAGTCCAGTGTTTCCAAATTCTCACAATCTCTTAAAGTAGTGGGTATCTTATCTGAAAAAGTAGTTGTCATGAAGGGAAATGATCCTTATTTGTTTAAGGCGGCATAGAGAATTGGGAATTTTTCCATAAAGCATGTTTCTTACTAATGTCCAAGATACCAAGATAATTTAGTTGTTTAAAGTCATCAGGGATGTTCCCTTCTAATTTGTTGTTTCTGAAATATAATCTTTCAAATTTTTCAAGGTTTTCTAATGATGGAATACTACCATTTAAAACATTTCCCCCTAAATTTAGAAAGGTTAGGTTTCTAATATTTTTAATATTTGGAGGGATGTTTCCTTCTATAATGTTGTTGATAATGATAAGATAGACATATCCATAGAAAGTTTGCCTATTCAAAGGGGCAAAACATCACATAGTTTATTGTGTTCCAAAGTTAGTTCTTGTAGCTGAGAGAAATTGATAAGTGTTACAAGAAAGGGCATAGTTGTAGTGTTGCCACTATAGAGTTGATTCACTTGCAAGTCTATTGGTTTAAGGAGGGATTTATTTCCTAACTTTATTGGCACAGTGCCGCTCAGCTCGTTGTTACCTAAATCGAGGTAACTAACCTTAGAACAATTTCCAATGGAAGTTTATATATTTCCATTAAGATGATTAACCCATAAAAATAGAGTGCTCAAATTAGTGATATTTAGCAAGCAAGTGAGAATGTTGTCAGTGACTTTATTTTACTCAAATCTTATTTCAATCAAAGTGGAAATATTTAACAAAGAAGAGGGAATGGTGCCTCACAAATTATTTTGATTTGAGTAAAGATATTCCAAATTGGTGAAAAAACCCAATTCTTGGGGAATGATACCAATCAATTTGTTTGTGGAAATTTCCAAATTATTCAAAAAAGAAGAAGGAGAAGAAGATATTAGATAAAGAAATTGGAATAACACCAAAAAAATCATTTTGATGTAAGTAAGAGTATCCTGCATAAAGGAACTGACCCAATTTCTGTGGTATGTTTCCCGTAAATTTGTTTATGGAAATATCTAGGGAAACCAAAGTAGAGATATTTGACAAAGAAAGATTAATAGTGTCTGACAAAACATTTTTTATATGAATAAAATTCAATAATCATATCAGTGAACATGCCCAATTCATGTGGAACATTGCTGATCAATTCATTTGAGAAAAGTTGAAGCATTCGCATCGGATTGAGCGAACCCAATTGAGGTGGAATGACACCAGTCAAATTGTTTGTAGAAACGTCTAAATCAATCAAAGTTGAAAGGTTTCCTAAGGAATATGGGAATTGAACCAGTGAGCCAATGAGCCAGTTGGTTTGTAAGTAAAGAACCTACAGATGCACTAGAGAACCCAACTCCATAGGGATATTTCCACCTAGATTGTTCCTCCAAGCAAGCAACTAGAATGTCAAATTTCAGTAACTACCCAAATGACTCAGGATGCTTCCCTCAAATTGATTTTCCACCTAGCAGAGCATCTCTAGACAAGATAGACGTCCCAATTGTGGTGGGATATGACCATGGATTTAGAGAGTGGAGAAATGAGATATTTCCTAAGAAAGGAGAGGTTGTACCTTGCAGATCCATGCCACTGAGGTCGAGGCTGAACACTCTATTCAGATGTCAGCAGCTGCAAGTGACCACAATCCAGTTGCAGAAAGGGGTCGTTGGAACCCAATAAGGATCACCAGTGATCAACTTCTTGAATTGCAACAGTGAATGTCGATCATCGTGAAATGTGCGAGCAAAGGAGGAGAATGAGAAAATGAAGAGCTATTTACATTTAGACAAAGTGGTAGGGTGTGGGGGCACAGAGGAAGAGATGGGGGCAATGTTCCACTAACACTTGTTTTACCAAAATGTTATCTCAAAAACATTTATTAATGAGCAACACCAGCAGACTCATACCCTATTGATAACTACTTTGACTACAATCACGTGAAGTGCATTAAACAAACCAATGAAAATTATTGAGAGAAGATCATCACGTAAAGTGAGTGAAAGAAACCATTGAAAAATATGGAGAGGCAACAATCACGCAAAGTGTGATAAAGAAACCAATGAAGATTATGAAGAGAGATTGAAGACAGTGTGGGAAATTATACAAGTTTTTGTATAATTTTGTGATAGTATTTATTACTAGCATTTGTATCAAGAGGTTTAAAGACACACCGATAAAAGTGTGGTTAAATGTAGAGTGATGCAGAATTAGCGTTATAGGAAATAAGGATGTGGATGTGGAAGGCATGAGGAATCAAGAGGGGAGGAGTGGGGGAATGGGAAGAAATTGGTAAAGTAGAGGGTTGCATGAAATGATTTGCAAATATTAAACTACAAACTTTTAGAAGACTTTTCAAAGCCCTATTTCAAATTCATGGAATATATTAAAAAAATTTCTGAAAATCTAGAGAAAACCAATTTGAAAGAAAAGCCCATGTCTTCAGCTACTTCAAATATATTTCAATTCTCCCTTTCCCCCAAAAACAGAAGAAAGCCTTTGACCGTTTTCCTCTTTTTTAAATTTGTACTTGGAAAATGTTGGGTCAGTGTATTATAGGCTGCAGAAACACAAGAAAATATTGAGGGCATTGTGAGCATATCAGGCAAGGAAGCTCCAAGAAAAAAGGGCATTTTGTTTGTGGAGAGATATGTGGGACATTAATCACAGATCATTGTTTGAGTGGAGCAACATCTCCCTCTCTAAGAGCATATTATCTACAAATGAAGTAATCATCCAATAGCTACTGAAAAATATTGGATACAAGAAATACAAGAACTAAACATCAAAATTCAATACAATTTCATTTCATAAAAGGTTAGAAGACAAGAAAGTGTCCAACTATACTCCTATAAAAACAATGATGGCAGTGGATACACTTAGCAAAGTAATGCTAAAACATAAAAAAATGCTTTGCAGTACATTCTTTGAAGTGTAGCGACTACAGTAATATAAAAAATATTGCACTAAGGAAGGATTTCGAGGTAAATAACCTAATTATATGTGTTTTGTCTATTTTCCATATTTAATATCTATCTCTCTTGTATAGTCTTTTGTGTTTAGGTCAAACAGACATGCAATTGCTTGTAACATTTTGCACAATTGCAAATAAGAGGAATTTTTGTAACTATTTTTCGAAAACTCCTTTTGCTCTATTTAATAATGCAACAAACTATAGGTAATGAAGGAATGTAGTGGGTATGTAGGACAACTAAGGCACAACATATGAGAATCCTGGAATAAAACTTGGGACATATTGAATCTCTAGGCTTAGGTTAGCATTATGCAAAACATGTGTAGATGTTTTCTCAGGCCTGATTTTATGTTATGCAGAAATCATATGACAATGTAACATTGCATAAACTATTGTATTTTACTCAATTAAATGAATATATTATATTTCCTTGTCTATAATTTTTCTGGTATGCATTACCAAATTGTTTATAAGAAATTCCAGCACATTGTTTAATCTAGCTTCCTCGAAGAAATGTTTAGAAAATAGGCACAACATTATGCAGTTACATGATGGACTTTGCACTAGAAGAAGAGAAAAAACCCATGGCCTTGCATTAAGAAAGTAACTAATTTGGTTTAATTTTCCACTCAAAAAGATGTGCTACTCTCCCCTACAAACTTAAGGCTAGAAAGTATGAAATTTGATTCATTTCAGTAGGAAACATGTTATGCTATGAGTACCAACATACTTCCCATCAGAAAAACATTTCCAAGCAATATCAAAACATAAATGATCATTTCCACACTTCTTGAAACCATTTCTCAAGACCAAGAGTGAAAACCAATTCCCTTTTGCATTTCATATTCTGTATTATATAATATGACAATACATGTACATATTATATATTATATAATGTGATAGTACATGTAAAGTTCTTGTAGTTCTCTATTTAAAATTTGCAAACAAGCTAAAAGTCCAGATAGGGATCACCTTCATCTGTCAAGCAAATCACAATGAAGTAACACAAGGTTTGCTTCGAGTTCAATTTTCATCAAATTACTAATTTGAATCTTTTAAGAAAAGTTAAAGATGAAAATCACCTATAAAATAATAAAACCATCAAATAACGTGTTTCAACCATTAGCCTTGTTAAAAATAAATTATCTCTCTAAAATTAAAACAAAACATGTGTATTTCTCATATTATATTTTCCCAACAAAAAGTAAGAATGAAACTAAAACTACAACTTAACAACATATTTCAAAACTTCAAAAAAAAATTAAAAACAATGGGTATGCTTATCCATCCCAACCCCGCTGCGATATCACATTCTAACTTGTAACATGATGCCTCTTCCATTATGCATTGGCTTGAAATACAAAACTTCCATGAATATGGACTACAAAGTTTACCTATACTGTATGATCACAACACTCAATTTTGTAAGCATTCGTAACACACACTACAATTGACCTACATATGTATTTATTGTATCATGTGTTTTCATGCGATGATTTAGTATTTCAGTGCACAAAATCATGCATATATGTGTGACTAATTTATTTTCAATATGCATAATATGTATGATGTTATGAAGTTATTAATTGATTTACATACTAACATAAAATTCACAGGGAGCTAGAACCATGAGCAGATCATTAGGATGGTTTCTTGGTCTACGTTTTGTGGATTTACATCAATCACATAGGGTAGTCATGCTTCAGGCTCAACCTCATTTGAAATATGATACTCTTCCCAGATAGCCCAAAGATTGTAACTACAAAAAAATTCTTGCACAAAATTTATAACTAGTAATGTATAGTTGATACTTTTCTCTATTTTGCTATTTCCTTTTACTGACTCCTAATCAATTCTACATAGATGTGATGCTTTTCTATTTTCTATTATTGACCCTAATTCAGTCTACATACATGTGATAACTCTAATTGAGTTTTCATGCCTCGAAACAACAATTGTACAAGCTGTAGGTTCTCTTACTACCTAAAATTGGAGATATTTTTACTATAAAAACCCAAGTAGGGTGTGATGTGACCGGGATATCCCAAAGATTGTAACTACAGAAAAAAAACTTTCAATTGCATAAATTTGTAGATGTAGAAGGCATAGTTGATAATTTATCCACTTTTCCATTTTTCCATCCACATTCCTAATTCAATATTCACATAAGTGATAAGGCTAGCAGAAATTTCATTCAACAAATCATTTTCCGAGTCATATTCCTACTACCTGAAATCGAACATAGTGTTATTAAAAAAAATCAAAACAGGGAATGCTCTTCCCAACACAACTCAAAGGATTATTGTTGAATTTTCTGCAACTAAGGGAGAAATTTCCCTAGAAAAACACTATATGAGTTAACCCCTTTCACCCTTGAAGCGAAATATTTCTCAAGTGCAAATTAACTTTATAAGTGCAAAAGTTATTTCAAAATTGTTTTATAAAGTTATTTTGACATGTGCAAAAATGGATGACTCTAGGAGCTTCCAAAAACCTAATTCGAGTTAGGGATTTTGTCTCAAAGATTCCTATATATTGAAGAGAAGCCTTCATTTGCAACACATCGAGTTCTCTCTCTTGATTTGGTGATCTAGCTCTCGCATTATTGATCAAGCCCTCACATCAGTGATTTATCTCTCTTATTGTTAGCAAATCTATTATAGATTTGTAGATCTCCGATTATTAGTGGAAGATCTATGATTATCAGTGGCAAATCTCTTATCATCATTGGCAAATCTCTTATTAACAGTGGCAGATCTCTTATCATCATTGAAAGATCTCTTATTATCAATGGCATATCTCTTTTTATCACTAGTGATCTCTTTCACATTGGTGATAAATCCCTTGCATCAGTATTTTATCTCTCTTACTATTAACAGATTTATTGGAAGCCTATTATTTCATTTCATCATTGACAGATCTAGTGGATATTTATCTCTCATATTTCTAGAGATTTATTTCTTGCATTATTGTTTGGCATATTTCATATTATTGGAAAGATCTCTATCTTGTATTATCATTGGTGGCATATATCCGTTGTATCAGTGTTTGGAGATCTCGTATTACAAGTCTCATCCTCTCGCACCTGGAGGATATTTACTTACTATTTGTGGTCAGATCATCTTATTGTGAAGGTGTATTGTCTTGGATTTCTAGCACGCATATGGAGACTTGTCTATCTCATTCATGAAAGCTAATATTCTTCTTACACTTGCAATTTTGAAGTTGATTTTCAATTCATTAACACTCATCTTGAAGCATGATCTTCGGAAGATAATTTTCTCATATTTGTGGCTAGATCACTTCACACTAACGACTTATTTTTTTTTAGCTTGCATTGAGGCTTATTTGTCATCTGCTAGCAGACATATTGTAGATCTTTTATTCGTACTTGTAAACTTTGTTGAAGGATTGAAGGATATGTTATTCTACATTTGTGATCAAATATGACACTTTAGAAGATATTTCCTATTTTGAAAAGGGATAATGTTGCTATCATTAAGAAAAGGGTTTTGTACTCTACTTATGTATCTCTATTAAACATTTTATGAAGATGTAATAGAAGAATATTCTTAAAGGGTTTTCCCCCACAGTCGGGGTTTCCCCTGGTCTTGGAACAAATATGTTGTCTTACTATTCATTGAATGTCTTCCATATGGCTATTGGTTACTGTTTGCACTTAAAGGTTGAATATCTAAGATAGTTAATTTAAAAATTGTAAAATTTAACATGCTACCAATGTTGTGGTGAAGATAAGCTCAAGAAAAGTAAGTTGAAGGCAATTATTTGTTGAAAGACCTTATTTGTTGCTCAAAATAACACAATAGATAAGTTCATATGGCTACACCCTTCCTTAAGGACAATGAGAAACTGATAGGGGTTTCAAATTATGTTGCTTGAAAACTCAGGTTGGACACCAACTTGGATGGAGAAGATGTTCCAAAGTATGTGCAAGGAGGTGTATCCCATCCTCCTAAAATGCCCCTACTATTGCTAAAGCAAGATACAAGAAAGGTGAGATCAAAGCCCGCAAAATTATTATTGATTCTTTGAAAGATCATATTCTTACCTATATCTCCAAACTGAAGACATCTAAGGAAATGTATGACAATATTGTTGGCATGTTTTAAGTCCAAAAGCTATATCACGTCCTTGGCATGAAGAAACAGCTTAAAGATATCAAATCAAATAAGGGAGAATCTATTTAATATTATTTTATAAGGATTACTAAAATCAAGGGCCAAATTTTGTTTGTTGGTGAGCCCCTGTTTGATTGGGAATTGGTACAAAGAACCCTTAATGTACTTCCTACCACTTGGGAAGTATTCATTACTGCTATCAATGATAATAATGTTCTACCAACTTTTGATGAATTGATTGGAAGATGCAAACAAGAAGAATCAAGGATGATTTTAGGGGGCAGAATTCAGAGACATGAAGAAGGAGAACCATCTGCTTTTTTGCTACGCGAGCAAAGAAGAAGAAAGGAAAGAGAAAATATTCTAAGCCAAAGTCCAAACCCAATTTTTTCAAGAAGAGCGTGAGTAATGTTGAATGCTTTAACTGTCATAAGCATGGGAACTATGCTTGATATTGTCCAAAATGAAGATCCTCTTATAATCAAAAGAGTAGCAATGACTACAATAATCATTCTCCTAATAAAAAAGGAGGAATTATGGAGGAATAATATGTAACCAACCAGGTTAAACATGCGACGAGATAGTCCACTATGATATGATTCAACCTCCTTGGTGATGTTAAGGAAATTGAATCGGAAAAACACGTCAACCATACCTTCCACATCATTAACAAGACCCCCAAGAGACATCTCAACCACTCAGACATCTTGCCCCTAGGTCCCACTGATATTTTAGACCTCTTGACCTCTAGACACTCTCATGCTATGGGCATGCCAATGTCTAGGGACCTCTCGATGCTCTCATAGGCCTACAAGCCAATGTCTAGGGACTTTTCCCAGCATACCTGTGTCAGCATCTGCGGAATTGAAGGAACTTTTCTAGCCCAGAATTTTGGCCACTACCCAGAACTTGTTATAACTTTCAAAATCCATCAAAGACATGATGACAATATTAATAAACCAAAAATCAACCTTATGACTAAGCTTGACCATCACTAACCAAGACTGACATTCTTTCAAACACTTTATGTTGGCTTATTGGGGCCTAACCCAGGTTCAGAAGTGATTTAGCCAAACAAATCTCGAAACTACCGGCCCTTTCGATAACAGTCCGCGGTGCGCAGACTGAGGTCTCACCCGAGGTAGTATGGGAGGGTGCTGGAACCAGGTTTCTACACCCTAGGGCTATCTTGATGAAGTCTGGGAAGTTCGCGAACCGATCCTATGCACTTGCGCTGCTCCGCGCAGTCGTCTATCCTTCACAACTCGTGCAACTGCTTCCACGTAGCTCTGTAACGAGTGCGAAGAGGAGATGTCTAGATCCTTATTCCTGATTATGCATTTATTATAGATCTTAACTTAATTATGTGGGCCCAATATTCTCATTAATCATTCAACAGTTATAACCAGTGCGCACAATCATGAATTGTAAAGAGATGCATAAATATCACAGAAGAAATAAACACATAGTATTTGAGAATCAACTGATCTTTTATTAATCCTCTGTTCTGATACAATCCCAACTCCACCCTGCGCATTCAGCTACAGGGGTCCATGTACACAGTTGCAGACTCTATCAAGCCTCTGTGCACTCAACTATAGAGCCTCTTCCTACTACTACAACCCAGGACTTGGACTTATAGACTCAGAGCTAATTTAGCATCCAAAACCCATTTACTTCTCCAAGCTAAGACTAAGATTTTCTTTACACTTAGAGCCTCACTCTATTTATACAATCCCATGGTCCGCGGACCATGGGTAAGCCGACACATTCTATATTAAATTACATTATTTTAGGGAGGAAAACCCTAGACTCTCGCGCTCCGCGCTCGCATTTTGTGGGGTGTTTACATTACATTGACCAAAACTCGGGCTTTAAGCCCCAAAACCTGCTATGGGGGGATCTGCTGCCCAACAAACCCCCAACACAATCATCGTGACTCGTCCCGAGTCACTCAGCTGGTGCATTGATCTTTGCGCGGGGTTCATCCAGCAACCTTTGTGGTTTGTTTACATCCGCAACACGTTTTCCACTGTCCATTGTATCAGTTGTGCAGGAATCTTCGATGCATCATTGTCAGGGGAACCTTCTTGCCTTAGCGCATATGCACCCTGCATTTGGGCTAGCTTTCCCTCAATCATGGCAATGACCATGAACACTTCCTCGAACCAAGGCTGGATGTGCGCTTTAAGCACTGCTTATTTCTGGCACGCAGCGTCCACCTGTTCCTTTAGAGCCTAAGCCTCCTTCATCTTGGCCAGTCACTGAGTAAGGGCGACCGTCAGTGCGGTCCCCCTGATATTTTCATATGCCTGCTGTAACTGCCATGCTTCTGTCTCCAGGAGCTGTATGGTTGGATCTTCCTGCAGTGAGGTGAGCGTGAAGAGGGACTGATCCAACAATCCTGTGCAGTCCTGTACAACGTCCTCTATCACTTCCCACCCCGATTGAATGGCACAGTGGCACTACTCTCTGACTTCCGGGGGTGTAGAGGGTTGCGCCTTCAGTCACAACTTAGCGATTTGCAGGTTCAGCTCCAACTGAACCTTTGCAACCTCCTCCTAGGCCTTGCGGACTCCAGCCGCTAGCTGGTGAATCTTTTCTACTGTTGGGAGTACCGCTGACATGGCCAACTTCAGTATTCTACTACAGGCCTCCTCCACAACCTGTTCCAATCCCTGGTTTTATGTGACTAGGTTGTCGTGCTGCAGGCTGAGTTGTTCTAAATTTAACTTCTGCTCGCTCAAGACTTGGAGGGTGCGGCCCTCCCTAGCGCGAAGTTCAGCAGTTACCCCATCCTATAGTTGGTATAGGATTTCTCTAGGAAGGGCGACCAAATTCAACCCCTAGCCCTTCATTTGACTTTCCGTGGCACTGTCGCCCTCAGCTGCGACTAAGACTGCACCTTCTAGTAACACTAAAGTGTTCGTGGTGCGGGCGTGCAGCATCGGCTCGGCTTTAGATGTACCTACCACAACGTGTGGTGCCATCATTCCAGGGGATCGCACCTGTAATGCTAGCAATTACGCTCTGAGCGCCCCCAACATATTTGTCTGCTCCGTCATTAATTATTGAAGAGTATCCTTAGTGACATCGTGAACTATTTCGCCAGTGTCAAGAAGGTCTCCCTCGGTGATTTGGATTGGGTCGGTGGAGGTATTTGATGCCTTTGTCTTTTTCCGCAAGGCTGGCTTCTCGTGGACATGCGGCCTCTTGAGTTGGTCAATTTTGGTGTTGGGTCCATGCATTCCTCTGTCTCAGCCTCCCCTTGTATGTCCTACTCTGTGGACATTTCCTGCCCTTCCTTGTTCTCTTTCGTGGGCGCGGTTATGGTCTCTGCCATCTGCGCTGCCGCTGCTACCTCAGCTGACTTCCACTGTGTGGCCACTTCTTGTTCCTGGTGCTTTCTCTCCGCCAGCTGCGCAAGGCACAGCTTAGTGTCCTTCTTTCGTTGCTACACTGCGATCTTCTCCAGTTCTGCCAAGTCCGAAGCATGCCACTTTGTAGACCACAACGCCATCACATTGAAGATTGCATCATCCATTGAAATGAATAGAAGCTTCACCCACGTTTAGGATGGATCCTTGTGTGCCTGGATATATAGGTTATGCATATCCGCCTTGAACTCTGTCACGCTTTGTAAGCTGCGATATACTGTAGGGGACAAGCGTGGCCTGCAGTTGATCCATGTTCGTATGCTCGCCTCTACGAACACCCAAAACACCTTTATCTCGCGAATCCTCGTCTTGTATTTTGTTGCCCAGAGTGAGGTGTACCTCATGGCATCGGGTAGGTCACCCTCAACCGTGGGAAACTGGTTGTCTTCTGGCAGCTCTCCTACAACCAACATGACGGATAAGAGCAACCACGCATAGTGGAAATTCTTACCCTTCTCCTAGGCCTCTCTATAGTTTGTCAAAAACTCATTACATAGGAACTGCACCCAGTTGAACTGGACCCCCTTTGCACACTGCTATGCCAACGCAATTACAAAGGTTGGCACTTCGTCAGCCCGACATTTCCTCAGTAGCTTGCTGGCCAGCAACTGGGTGGCTACGTGCACCCCTTGGTCCTTGATGCTTGCGATTACGTACCCTTGCTTCCTCTTCTCCAGCTTATATTTGGCCTTCATAGCTTTTGCGAGGGCCAAGTCACTGCTCATTCTTGCTATGGCTGCGGGGTCATTTCCTTTGATGGACAACCGAGAAATCTGGGGAGTTAAATTGGCTGTGATGGGAATCAGCTTCTCCAGCCATAGATACCCATCATGTACTAGGCACAGTAGCTGCCGGATGAAAAAAATTGTGACGGGCGCACAGTGGTAGTGGGGTATCCATCGTAGATGGAGTAGCCCAACCTTCTCTACACCGCGTAGCCATTTCTGCTTTAGTAATTTCTCTGCGGCCAACTGTGGGAACTTCTCGCCATCCGCGAGGTCCCAGTCTTCGAACTTCATATTAGGTACCCGTTCCAACAGTGGACCTTCAAGACTTATTTCATCAGGAAGGAGCAGGGTCTGGAGTGCACTTTTCGTGGCCTCCAGATCCTTTGGTATCTTGGCTTTCCCCTCCCACGGGGGGATGTAGGGGGGTAACTTTATCACCAAAGGCACTTAGGAGACATTCACCACCTCATCGTCCTGTGCTTCAATTTGGGCGATCAAGGCTTGCAAATATTCCTCCTCCTCCTCTGTTTCAAAGGTAACGACTTTTCCCTTCTCTGCCATTGATAGTTTACTAAACCGTGGGTTCCATGGTGATACCCATATTGGCCCCATTGTCTGCTTGTCTTTCTTTGGTCACGGCGTGTGTGGTAACTTTGGAACCTCTGGTGTAGTTTCTGCCTCTCCAGGCTCCTCTTGGATCATACGAGGCTCTACAGTAACTTCCATGAATCACACTCTGGTTCTTGCAACCATCATTGTGTCTACACTGGATCCATTTGGTTGTGTACTCAAGGGTGGCAAGAGTGCTTGGTGCTCAATGCTCTGTACTGGCTCAAATCTTAAACAACCAAATGTTGCTTCGAGGCTAGCCCAAGGGATTTTATAGTATCATTTGAATTTGAATTCAACCCTTCCCTCCACTTCTGAGTCATTAATACCTTCCTGGCGGCATATCATCCTAAATCTAGCTCTTAATTCCTGTCTTAATTGCCCACCGCCCGCTCCTTTCTACCTTACATTGGACCTCTTATCATGAACAATATCATCAACGATCACCTTCCAACTTGTCCGCGCAGCAATGCAGCCCATTATGTGCGACCGCGACCCCTGTGACATACTGACCCTGCGTGTAAACTCCTTCCCACGCAGCTCTCCTACAAACTTGTTTATAGTCCCACGCTCTCTTTCAACTATTGGGAGCGTTGAGACTATGCTTCCTACAGATAGTCAGGTGGTCGCACCTGTGGTGCGAGGCATCAAGTCACCTTTCAACCCGGTCCGTGAGCCTCCCTTAGTTAACCTCACGCCAGTCATCACCTCACATTCTTCCTTATACGGTGCGCTCCCCTGGTTACTTTCTTTGATAAGGTGCGGTTGCAGCCATGGTAGTAGGGCTAGAAATTCTCGGCGACAATATTTTAATGCGGTGGTATGGCTGCCCGTATCTTGCCCTGCCCTTCCGTCGACGTGACATGGTTGCGTGATTTCGGTTTTCAATTTTCTGATTTTCGCGTCTATTACCATGCTTTTCTGCTTCAGTCGTACCCAAGCTTCTTCGAGTTCACGAAGTTTCAAGTTCCCTCACCAAATGTATTCCTGTAACTATATAATTCCTTTACCCGGATCTTTGCGTACTTTCCTAACGGTGGGAGCTGTGGTATAGGGATTCTCCTATGCTCTTATGGTTTCATCTCCTCTCGTCAGTGTTGGGATCGCTTTCGCGCTTTGGTTTTTCCTCATGGCCCTATAGGCCCATTGAACCGTTGGTACGTGCAGGTCCTAGTGAGTTCGTCTCGCCTGGTGAACTTTGTTCATGATTGTGCAAATCTTTGTGAATGCTCCGATGTGGAATATTTATGGTGTGCGTTGCTTTTCTTGTTGCTGCGTCGGGTTCTGATTTTCGATCCTTAGTCTGGGATGTGCTTGCACAACACATGTTTGCATCCATCAACACAGGTGGGCATGCAAACTACGTCATCCTAGCTACCCAATTCTCATTCAATGTTGGGGACTTCCAAACCATAAGCGCATCTGTCTGCTACATTCGCGCCAGTTTCCAATATTCTTCTGATGTGTACTCCACCATCGTGCAGGTGTCGCGTGCAATGCCCATTCCAGCGCACCATACCATTGTTGTTCGGTACTGCTCTTTCAAATTTGTTTAAGAATTCATCCACCCCTATTACCCCATCATATGTTGGCAGTTCCCTTGCTTCTGTCGTCACGCACCGCAGTGATCTAATCATCATGTTGAAATTCAGCGTTGTCACTTCGTGCAACTGATTCTGCCAGCATTCTACTTCTTCATCTGAATCTGAAGTACAAGAACTATCATGTTCCCACGAGATTCTCCCATCTACAGTCAGGTTCACCCAATCCTGGTCTTGCACCATTATCTAGTAAATGCAATCTAGCTCATCATCGCTGTCATCGTCGCGCACAGGTTCAATGTAGCACGCTCCTTCGGCTAGATCTAGCGGAACTACTATGCATAGGGACTTTTTCTCGAATATCATCTTCCGCTTCTTCAGGTTGATGACTCCATTCATATCAATGGCCCAGTCTATTCCTAGCAACGCGGGATAAGGATTGCTATCATCAACAATCTCTATTACTTCAAAGTCTGTCTGCGTGCTCGTGCCTTCGATATCAACTGTTACGCCTTGAAACCTCCCCATGGGCAAAATCTTATGTTGGTTTTCCATTCACAATAGAATCAAGGACCACTATAACATAGGCCAGCCCATGTCTGCTTTGGTAACACATTTGCGTCTGAACCCAGGTCTAGGATTACTTGATCCATTTCATATTTGCCAATCTGCATCGTCAATTTCATTTCCCTCTTGGTGCACAATGCATTCTTTCCCAATTTCCAGACTACGCGCGGCTTCCCTAACCCTGCGCACCTGGTGATCAACTCCTGTAGTCCTTTGACTACCTTATTGTTGCGCAAAAACTTCATGCATGTCTCTAAAAAGGTAGTAAGCATGGAAGGATCCATTCCTATCTTTGGTTGATCCTTACTACCTAAAGTAGAGGCCTCCGCGAAGCTCTTCTTAGCTTCCATAAACGTCTCCTTTGCGCGTTCCAAGTCAAACTCAGGTTCCTTCGTAGGAGCCTTGCGAACCCATGTATCTTCCTCGGGCTACTTCCCCTTATCCTCCCCTGTAGTCGTACCACTTCTGAGCACTATATTCACAATGGGGTCTTCTTCGCACCGTTTAGACCTCATCCTTTGGATATTCTGAGTCGGAGTAGGCTGTAGTACCCCTTTCTCGCTCATCTGTGTGATCAACATAAGACAATCTACCATTTCATGATCAAATTGAGCATAGTACGAACAAGATATTCTCGTTGGGTTGGTACAATCACAAGCGTAGTGCCCTGGTCCTCCACAATTGTAACAGATTAATTGTCCGTGGCCCTTTCTGGTCCCATTCCTCCTCGTCCTCAACCTCAGCCCTGAAATCCAGTGCGCACCATCCCCACGGCTGGGTTGAGGCCTCACATTTCTGTCTGCATTCTATAGGCTGGGGTCCGCTCCATCATCAAATCGTAACTGCGACAAGTACGCTCGTCGTGGCCTACCGACCTACAAAAATTATAAACAGTTGCTGCAGAATCTAGGTATACTTCTGCAATAGATGACAATTGTCTATCGTGTGCTTCTCTCCTATCTAATAGATTGCGCACCATAGCGCGAGTGCTGCACTTGGCCCTACCTGTGCCTCTAGTCTCAACGGCATTGGTCCCCCTCCTGCCAAGTAGTTCGTGAATACTGGACAGTGGTCTTTGTCATGGCCCTAACCTTTGCATTTTATGCACCACACTTCTTCACGCGCCTCTAGCCATGGCGCCCTATCCTGCTTCAAACTTTGCATCTCCAAGCATAGATTATGTAGTTGCGTGTGGATTTATTGAACTCCTAGCCCCAGATCCTATATTGGTGTTTCATGCAACCTCATCGCCATTTCCAATGCTTCGGCCTGGGTTGAAAGCTTCTGCTGTGACAACGTCGTTCTCAGGTGTGGTGTCAAAGATGCCACAAACCACGCACGATGCTACGCATCCGTTAGCATCATATTAGCCTCACGGATCGTACTCTTCAGCCGCTGATCCATATCCCATGGGGTCTCACCTGGAAGCATCGCGATATCCTTAAAGTCGATGATTGACTGCGTCTCTGATTTCGGCCGACTAAATTCTCTCTTCAGCGCATTTTGGATCTCTATTATTCCTGCATTTGGGTGATCATTAGAATGCTTGATATACCATGTCAGTGCGCGATCCTGCAGCGCGCTCACCAATGTGGCCTTATTAATGTTGCCATCTCTAACCCCTTGTGCTTCCCACACTACTCTTACCACAAACCAGAACTGATCCACATCCTCATTTCCTACTCCTCTGAATATGGGTAGCTTGATCGCGCTCACCATGCTGAACTGCGGGTTTGGTGGAGGTGGGGTAGGTGAAGATGGAGGTGAATTAGGTGAAGCAGGTGATGGTGTGAGTGGAGGTGATAATTGCGGAATGCGCTACCTTATCAAACTGACTACACTTCTCTAAGAAACCCGAGCAAGCTCTTCTTCGCTCTTTCGTGAAGGTGAAATTAAGGGACTATTTCCTAATCCCTCGGTACCTTTGTAGATCTTTCCGCTCCGCGTCGTTCCAAACATTAATGTATTCGCATCACCCGTTTCTCACATAACAACATCTTAATCTAGGTATTCAGGGATTTAATGTACTGTTTTGGCCAGCAACAACCCCCCTTCTTATTTTAGTTTTGGTATCAGTATTAAATAAGTGGGGACCCTTCATTTAAAAAATAAGAATAAATTAGAACTTGTATTCCATTTTTGAATAAATCTTACTATCATAAACTTAGGAGAACACCCGCAGAAATCCAAAAGGACTTAAGTTTATGATGAGTTCGAACAAAATCTTTCTCTAAAAAAGCATCGCATTGCAAAAAGGTAATAATGACACCATATGAGCAAACTCCTAAGATTGCGAAATCGCGATGCGAGATCGCACACCGAAAAAACTCATCGTGCGTCGCAGTTTTCATATGCCTCAAACATCACTTAAGGTGAAATACCTCAAATCGGCGATATGCAATAACACGTCTCACAAATTGCATTTCGCAGAAACACATGGTAATGAATGATTGTTAAAATACAACAGATTAGCGATATTGCGAAGCAAATCGCAAAACCGCTTTATCGTAGATCTGCTAGGCGCATCGTTCCAAAAACGTTTTTTGTAATCCGATGTCAAGTTATGCGCATTAATGTTAATTTAATAAGTTAGTTGATGATCATTAATGAGATAAGGTTTTGATTTAATCGAGAGGTCAATTCACGTAGGGTGGTATATTTTATATGATTTCGGCATTTAAAGCTTTCTTGTCACCTTATTCATATCATTACTCTTTCCTTATTTTGTAAATTACAAGAGCGGAAAGCAGAAAGGTATACATAGCAATGTTCAGAGTATAATGGGAAAAGAAGGAGAAACTCCTATTTCTGAAGTCATCTAACAAAAATGCACAAGAGGCGAAAACTGGCACCAGGGAAGCCCGGATCGAGAAACGGAGGCAGTTTTTGATGCGCGATTAGAGATTAGCAATTAGCGCTAATCACACATCACCAGGTAAAACCCTTTGAGAAGGAAAGCCTCTGAACGTTTAGTTGCCTGAAAGCCCGGAAAATTGTAGGAAAAAGTGCTAAAGGCTAAAAGCAAAACCCGAGCTCTAAAAACAGTGGTATTTATCAGGGATATCCTTAAATGGTATGTAAATTTCTCTCAAATGCACAGCATCTACAAACCATCTGGAGGCAAAAGGCTAAAGAAAGAGCAGAATCCATCAAGACGTTAACCAGGTTGAATTGGGATTCTTACTGGCAATACTTGGTTAAACCACACAGTCAATGCATGACTCTCAAATGCCTCACTAACTCTGCCGAGAAGATAATGCCAGCACTTGCCGATTTTGTTTTTGCAAGGCAACTAAAGTCAAAGGTCGGCTAACCAACTCTCCTCAAGCTGATGCTGAATGCTTGCGACCACAAAGAACAGATACATAGATAATAATTTCTAGATTCAGTTTTAATTTTATGTTTTCCTTAGATGAGGACGGTCATTTAAACCTCCTCCTATATTTTTGTAATAAACTATTTTTAGAATTTAGCTAGTATTATTTCAACCCTTCTTATGCATTTAGAGAAGGGTCCTGAAATTTGTCAAAATATTTCCTCAGAACATGCACTTCTGCACCCTCGGAGGAGATTTTGATGAATGAATGGAACAACATTTATTGATATCTGTGTTTAATATCTGCTATTGAAATTGCACTTTTGTACTCTTAGTAGATGTTGAACTAAGAAGAGATAAATCATTATTGACAAGGCTCATGAGTAGAACTTGTTATCAATTGTACTTTTATCTCTTAACGATTTCTGCTTATGTGTTTAAGTGATATTTATGTTCAGTTATTTATATATGAATGCTTGAATGTTTTAGTTATCATTTGGCACTTTTGTATGGTGATGGCTATTCTATTTATGCTTAATATATGAATGACTTATTATGCGATATGCTTTTCACAACTGTTTCGGCTAAATTTTTATACGAAACGGTTCATCTTTATTGAATTCTTTTCTCATAACAACTGAATGATATTTATTACCAATTGTTGTTAGAAACTATTTTAGATCGCATAATTGAAAGATTAAATCATGGGTTAGTTTTAGAATTAGATATTTCTGTTCATTAGAATACAATTGCATGTTGTTAGATTAGATTTAGAATAAAATGATTTTACTTAGGAATTACTAGAAAGGAAATATCAATTCTCAACACACATACACATAAATTTGGAAACTGGTCCCATTATCCCCAGTCGGACCCACCATCCCAAAAGGAAAAGGAGCTGCTAACCAAGGTCCGGCCCAGGTGGTTATCCCCCTTGTTGTAGACCCGATTTTTGGGGCTTCAACATATTTGGCGCTAGAAGGAGGGCCCGAACTATGAATGGCTAGTAAATCTAAATCTAAATACCATTCTGAGAGTAAATCGCCCTCAACATCTCCCCTGACTTCTCCATCGCACTTAGAATCTTTAAATCTTGAGCGAGAAGTCGATAAAACAACAACCACTACCACAAACCCAAACATTTCAAAGAAATCGACTATTGAACCTCCTGAAGTTGAATCTTTGATCCATAAACTTCAAGGATTTTCTATATCACCCCAGAAATCTGAAATATCTCAAGGTAGTGTGACTTCACAATATAACCCTTCTCATCCTCTTACCAAATTGCAGAGTGAAAAGTTTGGTATCAAACCAACTGAATTACCTCTACCTAAAAGGAAAAGAGCGAGGAAATCACCTAAAGGGTCTGATAGCGAGACTCTTTCATCATAGTCATCCATCTCGACCTCTCCACTGCGAAGTTAATCATCCACTCCTCCACTTCAAATTATTGTCCAACACATTACTATAACTTCAACATCTCCTTCACAATCATCTAGAACTGTAATATCTTCATCTTCCCAACCGCAAGGAACATCTTCTGCGCTTTCTTCTGTTAGTATTTCAACGACTGCCCAAAACCCATGGAATAACCCAGGGGCAGTCTTAATGCCTGCGCCCTTGAGTCAATTACCGACCCATCATGAAAAATGGTTGCCTAAGTTTAATCTTGAAGCAGGCATGCTAGCAAAAGAACACATCAATAACTTCATGTTATCCATAAATCTCAATGGAGTTACTAATGAAGATGCCGTTGTCCGGCTCTTTCCTTACACTTTGCAAGGAGCAGTCGGATCCTGTTATTTTTCATTACCATTTGGATCTATCACTAGTTGGGATATTTTCCAAGAGAAATTCTTGACTAAGTTCAGTGATGATAGGTCTACTACGACATTGATCAATGACCTGTCAAATCTTAAGACCGAAATAAGAGAACCTATCAAAGATTTTAACTCACATTTCAACAAATTTTTGAATAAAATTCTTGCCGCTTCCAAGCCTAGCGAAGAAGTTCAAAGTGCATGGTATATATCTGCTCTACCATCAAACATAGCGATCTTTGTTGATAGGGCTGCCAAAACAACTTTGGCCAATAATATGAAAGAAGCAATAGCGGTAGAAAAACATACCATAGCCTTAGAGAAGAAAAACGTTGTTGATGAACGAAAATCAAAGAAGGTCACTTTTAAAGAAGATCCCAAGAAAAAACAACCAAAGGACCCACTTGATTTAGAAGGATTGCAGAAAGTTTTGAAAACCATGTCTAACGAGATGGTTGATATAAAGAAACAAGTAACTGACTCAAAGCCTCCCAATGCTATTACAAATGCAGAATCAGAAGAAGAAGAAGAGGAAGTTTCCAATGAAGAACCCACTGATGAAGAAGAAGTTGTAAAAGAGCAAGGAATGTGGGACTTCATTCTCCTTGACGAAGAGGATCAAGAGGCATTTCCAGTTAATACCAGAAGTAGAAATCAACTCGATCCTCCACAACCAACTCCTAAATAGAAGAGCGCAAGCTCGATATCTAAAGATAAAGTCGCAGGTAAGAAAACGTCACCTAAAGCGACTCAAACAAGCCCAGTCCAATCCGATTCACCAACTCCATCCAAAACCTTGATTGTTTCTGACGAGATGGAGTATAATATTGTAGAAGACATGAAGAAGACTGGGGATAACATTACCTTTCATGAATTGAGCAAACTAAAACATCAACAAAAGCTCCTTTTGAAATAATTACATGCAATACCTATTGCACCTCTGCCCGCCGTTGTAATCTCACAAGCTTCTCATGAGATGGGAAGACCTCCAACTAATGTGACTAATAAATTTGATCCAAATGATATCGCTTTAATTGGAGGAAGGTCAAGATCTCATACTCCCCCATTTCTTCTTACTTATGAAATTTTCAACAAAAACTTGCATAATTGTTTAGTAGATTCAGGAGCTTCATCTAATATCTTACCCAAATCAATATGTGCAAAGTCGAACGTTCAACAGCAAAAGTCTGCAGTACGCATAGTTCAGCTGGACCAGTCGCAGGTTGAAGTGATCGGTGAACTAAATCAAGTTACCATAAGGTTGTCATCAAATCCAAAGGTATGTCAAGTTATTGATATTCTAGTTGCAGACATTCTAGAATTTTATGGCTTAATTCTTAGTAGGGATTGGTCTGAAAAGCTTCATGGATACTTCACTACCGATTGGTCACATATGTGGCTCCCTTACAATGGTAAACCGAATCAGATAAAGGTTGAGCGAAAAAGACATCAAAAAGACATAGTAACAGAATTGGAAGGAGAAAATGAACCTATAGCATACAACAACAATATAATTAGCAACTGTTCTGTTGATTCTTTCTTAGGAAATTTTAATGCTCATACTTCGCCTTACTTAGAACATTCTGTTTTGTCTCAAGTAGAAAATTTTTCCCAAACAAATAGTTATAAATGTGTTAATTTTATAGATAGTCCTGTAAATAAATCTTTATTTTGGAAGTTATTTTTTGACGATTCTAAGTCTAACGATGGAGCAGGAGCAGGATGCGTATTAGTTAGTCCAGAGGGAAACAAAAATATGCTAACGTGTAGACTCGAGTTTGATTGCACCAATAACACTGCAGAGTACAAGGCTTTAGTCCAAGGATTATATAAGGCAATCGGATTAGATATCAAGTATCTACAAGTCTTCTGAGATTCTGAAATTGTAATTAGACAGGTACGAAATACTATACATTTCCTATCAAGTCATTTAAAGCATTATCAATCTTTAGTGAAAGATCTGACTGAACATTTTATAGCATTCAATATTTCATCAATTCCAAAAATCCAAAACGCTAGTTCTGACCTCTTGGCAAACGTAGCTTCCAAGCTCATTCCCTCAGAAGACTATAGTCTAGACATATTTTCAATTGAATTAATCTTTAGACCCTCAATTCCTAACAATGTTACAAACTGGAGAATTTTCAATGATGATCCTGATATTGTAAGCTTCCTCACATCAGAGGGATCTTACACTAATTAGATAATTGACGAGGACCAACATGACGAACAGTTGCAACAAGAAAGCACTAATAATGCTATGCTAAATTCAGTAGTTAAGTTGGAAGACCTATATGATTTGAAAGACTGATTCAAGAGATCTACCAATTCAAAGCTTCAGAGTTCAACTCTAAACTATGAATTAGTAAATCTAGGAACTGATACCAAGCCGCAGAATATCAACCTAGGTCTTGGCCTAACCAAAGAAGAAATATTAGCTTATGTTTGTCTCCTGAAACAATACAAAAGTGTCTTTGCCTAGAACTACGATGATCTAAAGACTTACGACACTTCTATCATTTAGCATACTATCCCAATGATAACCGATGAAAAACCCGTCTAGCAAAAGATGAGGAAGATCCATCCTAATCTGGAAAACCAGATTAAGTCTGAGCTCAAAAAATTATTGAAAGCCAAAATTATTTTTCCCGTTCGACATTCTAGATGGGTTTCTAACTTAGTTCCCGTCAGAAAGAAAAATGGAGACATTAGAATTTTTATTGACTTTAGAAACCTGAACAAAGCCTGAAAAAAGGATAATTTTCCCTTGCCTCCCATGGAAAAAATATTGTAAGCAGTTGCAGGATCAAAATTAATGTCCTTTTTGGATGGTTTCTCCGGCTACAACCAAGTTTTGGTCCATCCCGACGATCAATTAAAAACTATGTTCAGAACCAAATGGGGTACTTACGCATATCAAAAGATGCCTTTTGGTCTGATCAATGTTGGTGCCACATTTCAATGGGCCATGGACATCGCATTTAAAGGATTAGTAAACAAATCAGTAGTAATCTACTTGGATGATATAACTATATACTATAAGAAACGTGGTGATCATCTCAGAGACTTAAAGCAGATCTTCCAGTGTTGCCAAAGGTATGGGATTTCACTTAATCCAAAAAAGTCCTTTTTTGCATTAAGTGAAGGAAAAATTCTTGGATTTATAGTGTCAAAATCTAGAATCCATATTGATCCCTATAGAATTAAGGAGATTTCCAAAATACCCTTGCCGCACAACAAGAAAGCCATGCAATCCTTCCTTTGCCAGATTAATTTTGTTAAGAGGTTCGTTCTAGACTTCTCAAGGATTGTATCTCCCTTACAAGAAATGATTAAAAAGAATTCAATCTTCAAATGGGGCCAAGAGGAATATGAAGCATTCAATCTGATTAAGCAAGTGATTGTAAATGCCCCATCTTTAGCAACTCCAAATTTTTCCGATCCTTTCATTTTGTATACATTTGCCTCTGATAGATCATATGCTGCGATACTCACTCAAGCAAATCAAGATAAGGCGGAAGCCCCAATTGCCTTTTTCAGTTCAAATCTACAAGGGGTCGAATTAAATTATTCTGACATCGAGAAACAAGCTTATGCTGTTTTCAAAGCAATCAAGCACTTTAGACCCTTTTTGCTTAAAACCCATACAAAGATCATAGTACCGTTTCCAACAGTAAGAAATCTCTTAGTACAGAAAGACGTGGGTGAGAAAAGAGCAAATTGGGTTACTGCCTTACAAGAATACGACGCTGAAATTAAACCAGCAAATATTGTAAAAGGTCAAGGCTTTTGCAAAATGCTGGCTGGAGCATCGCTTATTTCCGAAATACCATCTTCAGAAGTACAAATGTATGAGGTAAGCCTAAACGATATTGAATCATTATATGCTGATATCATATTTTATCTAAAGAATGGATATGCTCCTTCAAACCTGGATTATACAAAGAAAAGAGCCCTAAGATTGAAGGCTAAGCAATATCAACTCGTAAACGATGTACTTTTTAGGATGAATTATGATTCTGTTCTCCTTCGATGTCTTGAGAAATCTGAAGCTGAAAAAGTGTTGCAGGAACTCCATGATGGACCGACAGGTGGACATTATGCTGGAGATGCTACAGCACATAAGATCTTACGCGCTGGGTACTATTGGCCTACACTATTTAAAGATGCACATAGCTATGTAAGGAAATGTCAAGTTTGTTAGACTACTGCTGGAAGACAAAAGAAACTGTCATTGCCTTTGCAACCAGTTAATATCGATCAACCCTTTGATCAATGGGGATTGGATATAATAGGTGAGATCGTTCCTCACTCTTCTAAACAGCATAGGTATATCCTTACAGCTACATATTATTTTACTAATTGGGTAGAAGTCGTTCCTCTCAAGACAGTTAATGCTGAACACATCATCAATTTCATAGATCAGTTTATAATCACCAGGTTTGGTTTACCCTCTACTTTAATGTTTGATAATGCATCGTATTTTTCTGGCAATGCTATGACTAAATTTTCACTCAAAAGAGGTTTTAAACTTAAATACTCTACCAATTATTACCCACAAGGGAACGGGTTAGCTGAATCAACAAATAAAAACTTAATTAGAATCATTAAGCAAACCATCGACCAAAATCATAAGAATTGGCACAAATCTTTGATGTATGCTCTATGGGCAGACCAAATAACATAGAAAGCCTCCATTGGAACTTCTCCCTTTAATTTAGTTATGGGAAAGAAGTGGTTTTCCCAACTCATCTAGCAATTCCCTCTTTGGCCTTATTTCAATTTATTGACGAAACACCATCTTCATCCTTACAGCTAAGACAACTTCAAATTCTTAAGCTAGAAGAACAACGAGAAAAGGCTAAAATAACTCATGCTCATCATCAAGCATTAGTAAAAGCTTCTTTTGATTCAAACATGGTATCCAACAAGGAATTTCAAATTGGAGATTTAGTTTTAAAATGGGATAAAGCTCACGAAGAAAAAGGCAAACATACGACATTCCAACGAATGTGGCTTGGCCCATTCCAAATTTCAGAAATCATAGGTCCATCCACTTTTATGTTGTAGGATTTAACAGGGAAAAGAGAATCTTTACCTGTTAACGAGCAGATCCTTAAAAAATACTTTCCATAGAAGATTACTTTTCGTTTTTGTAAATTAGTTTTTCCCTTTATTTCAATAATAAAACCAGTGGTAAATGGTTATGTTTGGAATTCACGAAAAAGAATAGTATTTCTTTTAGATTTTGTTTTTCGGCTGGTATAAATAGAATTGATTTGGAAAATTGGTCATTACTATTGAAAGCTATAGTCAAAGGCTATAAGCTTGGAAATGATACTAGTTTCAACTTTGTGAATTTTGATAAAAAGCAACCTTTAGTGGGAATTTATTTTATATCAGTCAATGAAAAGCATCAATAACAAAAAACAAGGATTCTCTGTAGAAAATCTCTTTCCAAAAACTCTACAATTGTCATCCAGAGCTCTTCTTAAGGAATCAATGACTTCCTCCCCACCTAGAGAATTACGACCTTCAAGGAATAATCCAGTGATACACTTTAAACTTAAAGAATAAGAGGTCTCATCATGAGCCGACTTATCATGATCATAGATATTATAGCTTGCTGACTTTGCCAAAACTGCATACCACAACAGGGCAATGACTCAAGATTGTTGCAATCAAAAGACAAGGGGTCTCATCATGAGCTAGCTTGTTTAGCAAAGTTTTAAATCAAGTGAGTGGCACTGTCATAATTTGGCTACCAAACCAAGGCATTGTTCTTTAAGAATTAAAAGAAAATAAAAGCAATAAGTGTGGATATAGATTTCCCTTTGAAAATAGTATATTTCTCGAAGTAGGATACAAGATCATTGTTGGGTAACAGGTAACCTTGTCGAGGCTATAAACGCCTGCTGGCAGCAAAGGCTCTACCTACGACAAATGAGCATATTTAAAACTGATTTACAGAGGAGACTTTGTTTTTATCTTTACAAACCAAGTAGTGGTTGATGTGAATACAATGACTAGCTTTAGGAAGTAAATAATCAAAGTTAACATAGAAGAAACAAACTAGCATTAACAGCTGAAAGCATAATATACTTTATCTTTCTATAATAAAGTTTGATTTTCCAAAATTCCTTCTGTTTTGGAAGTTTAGAAAATTCAAAAGAAAATCAGAGATAACTGGTTCTTCCAAGTGAATCACCAATTGTTGTGGCCAGCAACAACCCCCCTTCTTATTTTAGTCTTGGTATCAATACTAAATAAGTGGGGACCCTTCATTTAAAAAATAAGAATAAATTAGAACTTGTATTCCCTTTTTGAATAAATCTTACTATCATAAACTTAGGAGAACACCCGCAAAAATCCAAAAGGACTTAAGTTTATGATGAGTTCGAACAAAATCTTTCTCTAAAAAAACATCTCATTGCAAAAAAGGTAATAATGACACCATATGAGCAAACTCCTAATATTGCGAAATCACGATGCGAGATCACACACCGAAAAAACTCATCATGCGTCACAATTTTCATATGCCTCAAATATCACTTAAGGTGAAATACCTCAAACTGGCGATATACGATAACACGTCTCGCAAATCGCATTTCGCAAAAACACATGGTAATGAATGATTGTTAAAATACAACGGATTAGCGATATTGCGATCTGCGATATTGCGAAGCAAATCAAAAAATTGCTTTATCGTAGATTTGCAAGGTGCATCGTTCCAAAAAAGTTTTTCGTAATCCGATGTCAAGTTATGCGCTTTAATGTTAATTTAATAAGTTAGTTGATGATCATTAATGAGATAAGGTTTTGATTTGATCGAGAGGTCAGTTCACGTAGGGTGGTATATTTTATATGATTTTGGCATTTAAAGCTTTCCCATCACCTTATTCATATAATTACTCTTTCCTTATTTTGTAAATTGCAAGAGCAGAAAGCAGAAAGGTATACATAGCATTGTTCAAAGTATAATAGGAAAAGAAGGAGAAACTATGATTTCTGAAGTCATCTAAAAAAAACGCACAAGAGGCGAAAACTGGCACCAGGGAAGCCCGGATCGAGAAACAGAGGCAGTTTTCAATGCGCGCTTAGTGCTAATCGCGCATCGCCTGGAAAAACCCCTTGAGAAGGAAAGCCTCTGAACGTTCAGTTGCCTGAAAGCCCGGAAAATTGTAGGAAAAAGTGCTAAAGGCTAAAAGCAAAACCCAAGCTCTAAAAACAGTGGTATTTGTCAGGGATATCCTTAAATGGTATGTAAATTTCTCTCAAATGCACAACATCTATAGACCAGCTGGAGGCAAAAGGCCGAAGAAAGAGAAGAATCCATCAAGACGTTAACCAAGTTGAATTGGGATTCTTACTGGCGATACTTGGTTAAACCACACAATCAATGCACGACTCTCAAATTCCTCACTAACTCTGCCGAGAAGATAGTGCCAACACTTGTCGATTCTGTTTTTACAGGGAAACTAAAGTCAGAGGTCGGCCAACCAACTCTCCTCAAGCCGATGCTAAATGCTTGCGACCACAGAGAACAGATACATAGATAGTAATTTCTAGATTCAGTTTTAGTTTTAGTTTTAGTTTTATGTTTGCCTTAGATGAGGACGGTCATTTAAACCTCCTCCTATTTTTTTGTAATAAACTATTTTTAGAATTTAGCTAGTAGTATTTCAACCTTTCTCATGCATTTAGAGAAGGGTCCTGAAATTTGTCAAAAACGTTTCCTCAGAACATGCACTTCTACACCCTCGGAGGAGGTTTTGATGAATGAATGGAACAAGATTTATTGATATTTTTGTTTAATATCTGCTACTAAAATTGCACTTTTTTACTCTTAGTAGATGTTGAACTAAGAAGAGATAAATCATTATTGCCAAGGCTCATGAGTAGAACTTGTTATCAATGGTACTTTTATCTCTTAACGATTCTTAACGATTTATGCTTATGTGTTTAAGTGATATTTATGTTCAGTTATTTATATATGAATGATTGAATGTATGAGTTATCATTTGGCACTTTTGTACAGTGATGGCTATTCTATTTATGCTTAATATGTGAATGACTTATTATGCGATATGCTTTTCACAATTGTTTTAGCTAACTTTTTATGCGAAACGATTCATCTTTATTGAATTCTTTTCTCATAACAATTGAATGATCTTTATTACCAATTGCTGTTAGAAACTATATTAGATCGCATAATTGAAAGATTAAATCCCGGGTTAGTTTTAGAATTAGATATTTCTGTTCATTAGAATACAATTGCATGTTGTTAGATTAGATTTAGAATAAAAGCATTTTACTTATGAATTATTAGAAAGGAAATATCAATTTTCAACACACACACACACATAAATTGGGAAACTAGTCCCATTATCCCTAGTCGGACCCACCATCCCAAATGGAAAAGGAGCTTCTAACCAAGGTCCTGACCGAGTGGGTATCCCCCTTGTTGTAGACCCGATTTTCGGGGCTTCAACATGTACCTACCTTGCAGTCCCTTGAGAAAACGTCGCTATGCTACACTATAGCTCATGGTTGTGTCTACCACAAACTTAGTGATAAATCCCCCTATTATCTGGTTGAGCCAATGGTCCACAGCTCGCGCTGTTATGAAACCAGCTCAAAAAAAGATAGAAAATATAGATGAATGCCTTAGAATTCAGCCTCTTCGAGGGGGCAACCTCCTTTACATTACATAAATGAACAATTCTTGGATGATAAAAATGACAAAACCTCCTTTCTATATATAAGAGTCTAAGAGGTCACAATATAACCAAGCCGACCTAACAATAATAATATAAAGGCACAAAAATAACAATAGATGGATTCTATGGGGCACAATAATAACAATATGGGGACAATAGGGGCACAACAATATTAATAAGGGATTACAATAGTAATGGGGTAATTACTAATATTATAGGGACCTAACATGCCCCTCTCCTTCAAAAAAAGCGTTTTCCTCAACGCTTGAGTAGTTCTAGATGTTTTTGTATAAAATTCTTATCCTCCCATGTGGAATCTTAAGCAGAAAAGCTCTTCCACTTGATGAGATACTCCGAAATTGATCGATTTCATAGCTGTCGAGTTCTTGTTTCTGTGACTGTTTCCGGTTCCAATATAATTTTTCCTTCCTCATCAAGTTTTGGCAATATTGTTTGAACTGGGAGCTTGTCGCCTATAACCTTCTTTAAACATGAAACATGGAAAACTAGGTGCACTCAAGAAGCTGCAGGAAGCTCCAATTTGTATGCCATAGTACCAATCTTTTGCAACACCTTGTATGGACCATAATACTTTGATGATAATTTATTATCCTTCTTAGCTTGCTTGAGGGACATTTGTTTATATGGTTGTAGCTGTAGGAATACCCAATCACCTACATCAAAACTTCTTTCGTTGTGATGTTGATCTGTCTATTGTTTCATTCTATTTTGCGCCAACACAAGGTTATCCTTTAAGAGTTGGAGAACTTGTTGTTGATGCTCGATGTGATGTTCCACTGCTTGAACCTTAGGATTTTCTCTTAAATATTATGTGATGGATGGTGGCTGATATCCATAAAGTGCCATAAATGGGATCATTTTTGTTGTAGTATGGTAGGAAGTGTTATACCACCATTCAGCCAGAGGCAACCATTTGACCCATTGTGTTTGTTCATCAGATACAAAGCAACGAAGATATCCTTCCAAACATTTGTTTACTATCTCATTTTGCCCATCAAATTGAGGATGATAAGATGAGCTATGAGCTAACTGAGTACCAAGACAAGAAAATAATTATGTCCAAAAATTTCCAGTGAAAATGGGATCTCTGTCACTTACAATAATCTTTGGGTTTCCATGTAGCTTTTGAATTGTTTCCATAAATGTAGTAGAAATTGTACTGGCTTTAAATGGATGTGATAATGCACAAAAGTGTGCATACTTCGTAAGTCTATCAACTACCACCATGATGACACTCTTTCCCTCAGACTTGGGTAAACCTATGATAAAATCCATTGAAACCTCCTCCCAACGTTGGCTTGGAATGGATAAAGGTTGTAATAGACCTGGGGTCTTAATTATTTCAACTTTATTTTGTTGGCAAACCAAACATTCCGCCACAAAATTTTGAATATCTGATTTAAGGCCATCCCAAAAAAATTCCTTCTTAACCCTGTGGTAAGTTTTTAAAAATCTTGAGTGCCCTCCTAAGGAAGAAGTGTTCAATTCCATAAGAATCTTTTGTTTGAGTTGGGAATTATCACAGAGGTATAAGCGATCTTTGTACCATAACGAATCATTTTTCCAGTTAAATGTATCAGATGTACTGGAATATTATTGTAACTTTCGAATAAGTGCCCACACTTCTTCGTCATTCTTCCATTCCTCCCTTGATTTGTTTATCCAATCTGGTTGGATAATAGAAATGGCGCACAACAATGCTTCCACATCCTCATCCTTTCTTGAGAGTGCATCTGCCACAACATTTTGCTTCCCTTTTTTGTAGATGATTTCAACGTCATAACCCAACATCTTTGTGACCCATTTTTGTTGCTCTTCAGAGGATAATCTTTGTTCTAAAAAGTATTTAAGGCTGTCATGATCTATTTTTACCTGAAGTGTCTTCCCATTAGGTAGGGTCGCCATTTCTTAAGTGCATGTAGTATTGCCAACATTTCCTTCTCATAAATAGCTTTGTGTAAAAACTTTCACTTGATTGGATGACTTTAGAAAGCAATGGGTCTTTCATCTTGCATTAAAACAGCACCAATTCCATTTCCTGAAGCATCACATTCCATAATAAAGGTTTTTGTGAAGTCCGATGTAGCTAAGACCAGTTCTTGGCACATTGCCTCTTTAAGATGTTCGAAGGCCTTTGTTGCTTCTGGAGTCCATGAAAATGCATATTTTTTCAATAATGTTGTTAGAGGTGCTGCTATTCTCCCATAATTCTTAACAAACTTGCGATAATACCCTATCAACCTGAGAAATCCTCGCAGATGCTTTATGGATGTGGGGATTTTCCATTCCTTAATGGCTTTAATTTTGCTAGGGTCTACCTTAACTCCTTCATAAGATACAATATGACCCAGATATTCCACCTCTTGTACTCCAAAGAAACATTTGGATCTTTTTGCATATAATTGTTTCTCCTTCAATAGTTGTAACACCTTGTCAACATGTTCAACATGATCCTTCCAAGACTTGTTGTATATCATCAAAAATCTAACACAAATTTTATAAGGAAGGGTTTGAAAATGGAATTCATCAAACCTTGAAATGTAGAAGGTGCTTTGGTAAAGCCAAAAGGCATGACCAAAAATTCATAATGACCCTCATGAGTTCTAAATGTTGTTTTCAAAATTTCTTCAGTCTTCATTCTGATTTGATGGTATCCTGAATGAAGATCCAACTTGGTGAAGTAAATTGATCCATGCAATTCTTCCAATAATTCATCAATGACAGGAATGGGAAACTTATCTTTAATAGTGATCTTGTGGAGCTCCCTATAATCCGGACACATGTGCCATGATCCATCCTTCTTGTGCACCAATACTATTAGAGCAGAGAAAGAACTTTGACTAGGTTGAATTATACTAGCCTCTAGCATTTCTGCAACCATACGTTCAATTTCACTCTTTTGGGCATAGGGATATCTGTACGACCTGATGTTTGGAGGAACACCTCCTAGAATCAAATGAAAAGCATGATCATGATCATGAATAGGTGGGAGACCTTTGGGAGTCTCAAATACCTTGGACTGATTGTCCAATACTTTTTGGAGATCTGGAGAAATAGATGATTTCGATGTGGAAACATCTAGCAAACATAACTGTGAAATTACACCTCGTTGTTCCTTGTTTAGAAGCTTTGTCATGCTGTTAGAGCTGATTATCTTTCTCGGTTTCCCTGCAATACCCCTTAATTCAACTTCCTTTCCTTCCGCAGAAAATTTCATGAAAGGTTCTTGAAAATTAAAAGCTATTGTACCCAAGGATTGTATCCATTGGACTCCTAGTACAACATCAGCCCCTCCCATTGGAATGGAAAGCATTGGGCTATTCAATATACATTCTCCCATGGATAGCTTGGTATTATGGCACTTTCCAGAGCAATTTTTGGTTCCTCCACTTGCAACCATCACTTGACACTCTGGTGTTGGATATAAGAAGCAATTCAATTCTTTTTCTATCTTACAATGAATAAAATTGTGGGTACTTCTTGAATCAATCAACACTATTACCTTTTTCTTCTTGATATGTCCTTCTATCTTGATAGTTTGAGGAGTGGTAATTCTAGCCAATGCATTACAAGATATGGTCGGATTCATTACTTCTTTATCTAGGGTTTGTTCTTGGAGTATATCCTCTTCTTTTGATATTTCTTGTTCCTTTTCTTCCTCCTCTTCACAATCTATGTAGGATAATTTCTTCTCAGCACACTTATGACCTTTAGTGTATTTGTTATCACAACTATAACAAAGCCCTTTTGCTCTTTTTTCTTCCAATTGTTTTGGTGTCAACCTTATAGGTTGTGGAAGGCTAGGGGCAACAACACTTCCATCTTTATAGTTGTAAGTGGTAGGCTTCCTAGTTGCCATAATTTTGCTTTCCATTTTTCTTGCTAAGCTGAATGCCTTCTCCATTGAATTAGGTTCCGAAAGGTGAACCTCATGTTGGATATTATCCTTTAAAGTCCCTATGAACACATCAATCCTATGCTCCTCTGGAATATCTTTTACCCTTACGTTCAATTTTTGGAAGTCCTCAATGTGATCCATCATTGAACCCTTTTGTTTGAGACTTATCAATTGGCTAAAAAAAGTGTTGCTTTTTGTATCCTCATAATGTGCTGTCATTTATTCCATAAAAATTACCCAAGTGAAAATTTGTTTACGAGAGCAAAGCCATCGATACCATACAAACTGATTTGGTTCCAAATATAAAGTTGCAATACGTACCTTTTGTGTGTTCTGCGCATTATGGAGATCGAAAAATTGCTCCATCTGTAGTATCCATGTTGTGGGATCCTTGCCATCAAACTTCCTCATATCGATTTTTGGAATATGGTGGTTCTTCGACCCAATGTTAGAGTCTATGAAATCATGATTAACATTTACTTTGTTCTCATCATGAGTTTCCTTTACTACCCTTTCACCATTAGTAAGCATTTCTTGTAGAAACTTTGTCAAATCTGTCTTTAAATCTATATTCAAATCGTCCATCTTAGCTTCCATGTCATTCATCTTAGCTTCCATGGCATACATCTTAGCTTCTACATCTTTCTTTAAACCATCCATCTTAGATTCTGATACTTTTTGTGCAAGTGACATTTGTTGCACTTGGTCTCGTAATTTTGATATATCATGTTGCATTTCTTCCTCTTATTCACGAATCATGCTAGAGCTTTCAGGTTGTTTACTAGGTGTTTTCATTTTCTTTCCTCAGGGCATCAGTTACCAATCATAATGCTTCACTTTGCCCTTTGAATTTCTTCAAACTAATTTTTCAAACCAAGCTTATGCAAAAAGTTAAAAAGTCCACATACATTTTTTCACTTTGTAGGAGCTCGATATTTCATCTGATGTATCTCTGTAATTTCAGATCTTCTAGTTCTGAAATTGCGACCTGCAGTAGCCCTCTGCATCCTCTTTCCAATGCCACCAATCTGATCGAATTTAGATTCTCCAAGAAAGAGTTATGCATAATCTCCCAAGATGACCTAATTATATACCTTTTCATAAGAGTGCACTTGTATGAAGTGCCATGTGTCACTGTTTTGACCTTAGGATCTGAAAAATATATACACGAAACTACAGTCCATACTCTTTCTATAACTTCTGATGAAATTTCAATATTATGCTCAAAACAAAAGTTATGACTATTTTCCCCAGGTCACCTCTTTGGAATGTAATTCGGGAGTCTGCAAAAAGGGCAACTTCCTTAGGTCATATCTCCGTAAATATAGTGAAAAAATCTATGAATTTTGGACCCGAGGTTTAGAACGATTTAAACCCAACTGGGTTTTTGTTTTAGCATCTGAAACATTGCCGAAAAAAAGTTATAATGAAAATTCCACGATGACCTATTTGGAGCAGCGAAACCCTAGAATCCAAAGCTCTGATACCAAATGTTACGAAACCAGCTCACAAAAAGATAGAAAAGATAGATGAAAACCTTAGAATTCAGCCTCTTCAAGGGGGCAACCTTCTTTACATTACATAAATGAACAATTCTTAGATGATACAAATGACAAAACCTCCTTTCTATATATAGGAGTCTAAGGGGTCACAATATAACCAAGCTGACCTAACAATAATAATATAAAGGCACAAAAATAACAATAGAGGGATTCTATGGGGCACAATAATAACAATATGGGGACAATAGGGACACAACAATATTAACAAGGGATACAACTACAATATTAATGGGGTAATCACTAATATTATAGGGACCTAACACGTGCGATCTTATCTTCTGATGCCTCTAGTTGGCGCACTAACTCCGAAGTCCACATTATTGGTTGATTGAGCTTGTACCTTCCCTAGCTATCGGCTAACGTTGCGATCCAATCGTACAGCTCTGATGGAAAGGATGCAAATAAGATCTCATGGATTTCTAGCCACCTTTTGTCAGATAGCTGCGGAGTTCTGTTTTCCTGTATCACGAACTTGTGAATATTCTGATCCAACCACTCTTCAATTTCCTTCTTTGTGGGATTCCAATGTTCCAACATCAGACATCCCTTAGGCAGATCCCACTCTCGGCAATGGAACCATCTGTTGGCTTATTAGGGCCTGACCCAGGTTCAGAAGTGATTTAGCCAAACAAATCCCGAAACTACCGGCCCTTTCGGAAACAGTCCACGGTGTGCAGACAGAGGTCTCACCCAAGGTAGTATGGGAGGGTGCTGGAACCAGGTTTCCGCACCCTAGGGATGTCTTGATGAAGTCTCGGAAGTTCGCGAACCAATCCTGCATGCTTGCGCTGCTCCATGCAGTTGCCTATCCTTCGCAACTTGTGCAACTGCTTCCACATAGCTCTGTAACGAGCGTGAAGAGGAGCTGTCTAGATCCTTATTCCTGATTGTGTGTTTATTATAGATCTTAACTTAATTATGTGGGCCTAATATTCTCATTAATCATTCAACAGTTATAACTAGTGCGTGCAATCATAAATTGTAAAGAGATGCATAAATATCACAGAAGAAATAAACACATAGTATTTCAGAATCAACTTATCTTTTATTAATCCTCTGTTCTAATACAATCCCAACTCCGCCCTGTGCACTCAGCTGCAGGGATCCGTGCACATGGTTGCGGACTCTACTAGGCCTCTACACACTCAGCTGCAAAGCCTCTTCCTACTACTACAACCGAAGACTCAGACTTACAGACCCAGAGCTAATTTAGCATCCAGAACCCATATTACTTCTCTAAGCTAAGACTAAGACTTTCTTTACACTTAGAGCCTCCCTCTATTTATACAATCCCATGGTCCGCAGACCATGTGTAGGCCAACACATTCTATATTTATCTTAGGGTGGAAAACCCTAGACTCTCGCACTCCGCACCCACATTTTGCGGGGTCTTTACATTACATTGACCAAAACTCGGGCTTTAAGACCTAAAACCTGCTATGGGGGGATCCACTGCCCAACACTTTACATCAATGCAACCTACAAGTCTAGTATACAAGACAGAGCATGAATGACTGAAAAATATTATGAAACATGACAAGAAGGATCACCACCTTCTCCATTGAATTGTTATAACATCAATTAGGTCTTGCATCCATCATTTCAACAATTACAAGTAAATACATGAAATAACCATGACATGAACCAGTCAATTAACCATGCTTATAACCAACATGTAAATATCAAAGATATAACAACCATTAAATCCACATATAAACAAGTGAAAAATAAAGAGAACTTATCTTTCATTAATCATAGGAAAATTTGACCAGGTTCGGGACTTCCACGTACCACTCGATCGTAGACATGCCTAAACCAAATCTTTCTTTCAGCGAGTCACCTCCATGCCATATTCCATGAATGAATGTAGGATCTCATGGATAAACCAATCCAAAAACAACCAAGGGAATCCATATGTTAAACTACCTCCACCCTCACCAAACCATGATCACACCAAAAACAGTGCTCTAATCACAACGAACCGAACTTGGAATGCCATTAAGAATCCATCACTATCCTTGAGGAATTTTCTATCTCTTTGTCTCTCAGTCTTTACCACAATCCAATACTGTATCACTAGGCCCTAAAATGATATCAGTCTCTCACGCTTTACCATAATCCAAACCCGGATCACTATGCCCTAAACCGAGACTCCTCCCTTGGGCTTTATAGTGTATCCCACCAAAACCGGTCAAGGGATTCCTAGGCCTTTGTGAATGAACCTTGAGATCACCTCTACCCAAATTAAGAAATCCATCTGGAAAACCAAAGCTAAAAACCGAGATAAACATCCCAACATACCATGGCATCTGGAAAAAGGAAAAGCTAGGCTAAAAACCATTGTCATAACCCGGAAAAACCATGCCACTGAAAGCAAGAGAATAATACACCAACATGCAAAGCCATGCATGTCAAAACCAACTAGGAAATCACACATGCAATATGTTACCTACAAGTATTCCTGCTGAAGCTACCTAATCCTTCTCTTCCTCCCTTGATCCTTTCTTTCCTTCCTTTCCTTTTTCTTGCTTTTTCTTCCTTGATCCAAAGCTAGTGTGCTCCAAGAAAACTCTAAGTGACCAAGAGTGAGAGAGAGAGAGAATAATGAAAGAGCTCCAAAACTTAACTAACAAAAGGTTACCAACTGATGCTCATAATACTTTTTGTTAATGAGGCCTCTAATTTCTTCATTTTCCATTATTTTCCTTCATTTTCCTCCTCACATGCAACATGTGACCTTTCACCTTACTTTTCTCCTAATTTCCTTTATTTTCATAAATAAATGTGCTAAAAATTCCTTTTTTCCTTTTAATGCCTTTGCCAATTTTCCTTAGCCAAAAAAAATCCAATGATTCCCATTAGGATATCTTTGCCCAAGATTCATCTTCGAATATGTGTCCCTTAACCGTGGTATTATTTGCCTTTATTTACATTTATTACATGAAATTTTCACCAAGGTTGTTACAGAACCCTCCCCCTTAGCAAACACCATCCTTGGTGTTAAACCACACAAAGACCTCAACAAAACCACTGAAAAGAAAACATACAGCCCATGGAGATTTATAACTTAACTTGTTGGAGTATTTACAATGAAATACTTGCTCAAAACCAAAACATCGTGACAACATGACAAGATACAACCATACCGCTTATTGGAGCTTTATAACTTAGCTCATGGCGATATTTACATCCATATATATACATATACCAAAACATCAACAAAACATATGCAAAACATATACCAAACATCAAACCAAAACTGATTTGCCTGAACCGGAAAACAATGAAGGATACATGGCTCACATTTGATCTGTCATCTCCCATGTAGCTTCTTCAGGTCCAAAGTGCTTCCATTGCACTTCAACTAGTTCTATGGCTCTGTTCCTGAGCATGAGTTGCTTTTGTTGCAATATGCACTGAGGCTCTGGTTTGAACTCTCCTTCTTTCTCCACCTACAATACAAACCAATCAATAACATGATAAACATCCTTTATATACCTATTAAGCAATGAAATATGGAAAACATCATGGACTTTCACTGTTGGAGGTAGTGCAAGTCGATAGGACACTAGTCCAATCATCTCAACAATCTCAAATTGTCTGCAATATTATGGTGCCAACTTGGAACATGATCCAATTCTCAAAGATCTCTTCTTGGGCTTGATGCACAAATACACATGTTCCCCAACCTGAAACTCCTTGAACACCCTGTGTTGCTCCACATATCTCTTTTGTCTATCCTGTGTTGCCTTTATATTATTCTTTATAACCTACATTTCATGTTCCATGTCTGCCAACATATCTGGTCCAATAAGTACGTTGTTCATTGGATCACTCCATTTGATGGGAGTATTACAACTTCATCCATATAATGCCTCAAAAGAAATCATCCTCAATGATTCCTGATAACCATTGTTGTATGCAAACTCGACCAATGGAAGATACTCCTCCCATTTCCTCTACTGGTGCATCACGTACATCCTCAACATATCCTCCAAGATCCTATTGACCCTCTCTATCTATCCATTTGTTTGTATATGGTAAGCTGTACTGAAGGCTAACTCTGTACTTAAGCCTGCGAACAATTCCTTCCAAAACTTGGAAGTGAACTTTGCATCATTGTATGACACAATCTTATTCGAAACACCATGTAATCTCACTATCTCTCAGATGAACTCTTGTGCTACATCATTCGTTGAATGTGTAGTCTTCACAGGAATGAAGTGAGCTACCTTGCTCAACTTGTCAACCACAACCATAATAGAATCATGTTATCTCACTATCCTTGGAAGACTTGTAATAAAATCCTTGGAAATGACTTCCCATTTCCATTCCAGAATCGCTATAAGCTATAGTAGATCACCTGGATGCTTACATTCTGCCTTTACCTTCTGGCAATATAAACATCTATCCACGAAATATTCCACTTCCTTCTTTAGATTCGACCAATAGTAGAACTTCTTCACCATCATCAATGCCTTCTGATATCCTGGGTGACCCGAGTATGGCTTGACATGACACTCATGATCTGAAAATGGGGCTCTTAGGCTTCTTGTCTAACTTACAAGAACCTCTCTCGCTTCCAAAGCTTATTTATTCCCAAGTCTTTATGATTAACCAATGCGGAATTAAATATGTGCTTGAAAATAAGGTGTATGCTTATGGTTGTTTTAAATTGTTTATGTGTTGTAAATTGATTTTCTTAAACTGATATAAAACATATAACAGTGAAACAATGCAGCAAATGAGCATCACACATAAGACAACAAGTTTAATATGGAGTTCACCCAAAACTCTTGGGCTACATCTCCTTGAGCTCTAGTCAACTCAACTAGGCTCTCTGGGATTATGGTCTAAGTTCTTTTACAAGCTCCACGCTCAACTCCACTGGTTTACACAGAACACAATGGGTTCAGAACACCATCTTATCCCTTCGCTCTGAAGCTCTTGGCTTGCTGGCTCTAGGATCTTGCTCTGGCTCTGGCTCTGGCGCTCGACTCTGGCTCTAGCTCTCGGCTCAAGCTCTGGCTCTTCAACTCTCGCTTCTTTGGCTTTGGCTTTGGATTTCTGCAACTTTCATCTCTCTGGCTTTTCAATTGACCTCCAAGTGACTCCAAAGACTCCCTCAGCTACTCTGTGCATTAGATTTTTTCCCTCTCTGCTCTATTGCTTCTACCTCCTTTGAGGTACTTTTCCGACTTTTTGGCTACCCCAGCCATTTCTCTGCGTATCATCATCTCTCTATGCCTCTACGGCTTCCCTGCTCCTTATCAGTTCGACTGGCCATCTGGCTTTGTAGTTCTATGGCTTCTAAATGCATCATTGCCTGTAAAAACACTTGCTTGTAGTGTGGCATGAGGATCAGGAGTGGTTACAGAGGTTTCGGGGCCTTTTCATAGGGAAAAACCCAAAAATTGAGAAAATCCCATTACATAGAGAATGTCTGCAAAATACACTATCGGGCGTGATTTTCGGACTTGAAATCCCATTCAATCGCCCCTAAAATCCCTATCGGGTCCGCCATTAGGCATTATATTGCATTGCATTAACGTATTGGGCAAGATCCCAAATACATGGGAAAACATTCAAAAACCCGACAAAATCCTTTTTATTGGACTTCAAATTATATCGAAATCGCCCTAATATCGCATCGGGTCTGCCTTGGGTTGCTTTCACAAGCTCCACCATCGATTTGGGTGATCTCCGATCCAACGGTCAACATGCAATTTTGGGCAGCTTAAGGGTACGGAGGTTACCCGCCCGAAAAGGCGATTTCTCTGCTCCTCCGCCAAGCCATGCATCGTTCATTGTATGGGATCAGGCAGAGCCGACCCAATACCGCTTGTAGCCTAAGGCCCGCTCAAAATCCTGTTTTATCAGAACTCAAATAACATGGCGTTGTGTTTATAATTCCCTTTCGGGTCCGCTTTATTGCTTTAGGCAATTTCCTTTGTATTTCGGTTTTTACACCGAAACGCGCTTATACACAGGAAAGTCCCTTTTACCGAAACTCAAAACTTATTGAACTGTGCCTATAAAGTCCATCGGGTCCTATGTTATCACCACTTTTACATCGTTGCGAGGTGACGTTGTGATGCGATATATTGCAATCGCAAGTCACGTTGGCCCGGGGTCCGTCCTTTGCCTCGTGGCATCGCCGACACCGATCCGCTGATTTCGGCAATCACAATATCGCATCGGCCCCGGGTCCTTGCCTTAGGTTATATGCATAAGCCTGCCTCCAACCCGATATGTTGGGGATCGGCAATCGGGGGTTTCTCCCCTTTCCGCTTGAGTTCACCTTTTGGACCTCCTCCGATGCGATTTCCCTTTATAAGGGTTTTTTTCCCATTTTAGGGGATTTTGCCTCTTTTTCCAAAGAATAAAGGGCATCTTCTTTCAGCGATAAATTCTGCATCCTAAGTCCATTTTTGCCCATTCAAGTTGTAGTATATTAAGAATGAGAAGATCTCTACCATGGGACTATTTCCAGGAACTTCCTTGGACTTTCATTTTCCTCTGTGAGGAACACTTAGACTTAGGAGTCTATCCAAAATCCATTTTGGATCATGCCTTCCCACTAAAAGAACTTTTGGTCCCCAAAAGACTAATATACTGATCTGAATAGTAAATGAGAGTAACAACACCCTCTTCCTTTAGCCTCCATGCACTTGCCTTGTATAGTGCCTCTAAACCAAAGCCTTTGACCACTTTCCTTCCTGGATATGCTAGTCCTCCTGGGAAGAACTGTCTTCCTCCTTGCCTTCCTGTAGAACTCCTGCTGAAATGGTCACAGAAGGTAGTTTGAACTTCTCTGCCTTGATCATTGATCCAAGGTGGCTCAAACAAATGTGAAGTACACCTGCTCCACAAAATTCTCATTTGTACCTGTTTGAAACGCTGTCAACAACCATTGTTAACAACAACAGAAATACAGACAACAACTGGATGGTATAACTCCTGCTTCAACAAAAGAAACAGATTTCACATCTTGTGAACACCTCCATGTCTTACATCTACATACAAATGATGGACTAGACAACAAGCCCACAAAACATGCCTTTAAAACAAATTACCCTTCAAGTCAAGCATGTAGAAAAAGACCATTAGGACTCTTTTTCAAAAGATGAAACACTTCATTATTATCTCCATCTTGGAGACCAAGTTAACTTCTCCCAAGTCAACATTACATCACATGCATGTCAAAGTAATCAACCCTGCAAGTTAATTACATATACATGTTCAAATACAAGAAATCATCAACATCCATGTGTTCATGCATCTCATGCTCATGCATGCATTTCATTCTTCAACTTTGACTTAAGTACATTGTACTTTCGAAGCTGAAACGAAATATAATGTTGCAGCAACAAAGTGAGCCTCCTACTCAACTTCTCCCATTCACCTTCTTGGTAAAGTCCTGCAACTTGCATTCCATTAACAAAGAAATGCAAATAGATGCATCAATAGATATGCAATCTTAATTGGATAAGAACTCTAACCATTTCTCACCAATCCCTTTCAAAGGTACTACCCTTGTATGCACATCAGCATCAACATGTGAATCATCCTGAAACACATCAATCATGGAAAATTCCTTTCCATTTCTGCCATCCTCTTTCCACTTTCTTCAGCTTTGGTGGAAACATTGTTGGATTTAGAGTCCAACACCTTTCAACAATATGTCCTTTCTTATGGCAGTAAGTGTAATACATGTGCATCCTCTTGACAGCATGGTTTACCTTGTCCAATGGACCTTTGGCTTCTTGCTTCTTTTCCTTCCAAAGTTTCATGTATGTGGTTGTTCTCTTCCAACATCTAGAAACATGATGGTTATCCAAACCATAAAAGGAACATGCAATTCTTTTCCCATATCTATGTGGAAGTTTACCATGCTTTACATAATTAAAAGGAATATGTTTAGAACCATATTTATACCTTTCTCTTTCACCTTTATTGCCTTTATGAGGAAGTGAATTGAATGAAGAAGTGGCTCCCTTTGGAACACCATCAATCTTCTCAAGGCTGTTAGAGTTTCCACAAATATCTGCTTTAAGTGTGTGATTCTGAACACCTACATCCTGCAAATGATGTTTCAAGCTATTGCATTCCTCCTGAATACAATCTTCACACTCTTCAGTGCAACTCCTTCTTGGAGTTGTTTCAATGGCCTTCATGGTAGCTTTGGAACTTTCTCCATAAGACTGTCCATTTCCAAGACCCAAATACTTAGGCCTTTCCTCAACCATTATTGTTTCAACAATACCTTGTGCATGCTTACCCAAGCCTTTCCCTTCATAGCCCATCTTGGACATTAGCTTGGAACCTATGCCTCTAGCATGTTTTTCAAAAGAACCAATATAAGCATTCTTAGAAGAATTTGAAGACAAACTGGAATGGTTTACCTCTTCTTCAAGCTGAAACTTGACCAAGGCTTCTTTGGCAATAAAGAGCTGTGACTCCAACTCATGCATCCTTTTCAGGTTCATATTTGCAACATGAAGTTGCCTCTCCATTTCCTTCAATTTGTCAGAAAGCAATCGCTTCTCTTCCTTCATGGAATTCAACTGCTCTCTAAGTATGTTGATCTTCCTTCCCTCCTCACACATTTCTCTCACCTTGTCCATCATAATGAACAAGTCTTGCTTCATTTCTTCATCAAAGAGTCTTGTTATGCAAGAGGAGTTTGAGGACTCACTTGTAGAAGTTGTCATTATACCAATGAGAAAAATAACTTCAAACAAGATTACTAAAGAGATTATTTAAGCAACCTTTTTCAACAAACCTCTTGTGCTTCAAGGATTGCCTTGAGGTCCTTTGGGATAGAAGAATTCCTTCAACCCTTCTTCCTTCTTGACCTTCCTAGACCGAGCTATCAATAGCTTTCCCTTCACCTCTGCAAACTCAAACAACAGTGAGTCTGCAAAACAAGAATACAATTAATCAGACAATCAATCAGTCAAGGATTCGATTGTCAAACACCCTTCAGAAAATCAATCTTTGCTCTGTCAATCAAGAATTTTGAGCTAATACCACTTGCTCTGGTATACCTAGCTTTAATATCACCTTCTTGAAGGTGAGGTTAACCAATCTTAAGTTCTAATACCACCTGATCTGAATAGTGGTCCGCCATTAGGCGTTATATCACATCGCATTAACGTATTGGGTGAGATCCCAAATACATGGGAAAACATTCAAAAACCCGACAAAATCCCTTTTATCGGACTTTAAATTATATCGAAATCACCCTAATATCACATCGGGTCTGCCTTGGGTCACTTTCACAAGCTCCACCGTTGATCTGGGTGATCTCCGATGCAACAGTCAACATGCAGTTTCGAGTGGCTTAAGGTACGAAGGTTACCCACCTGAAAAGGCGGTTTCTCTGCTCCTCCGCCAAGCCACACATCATTCATTGTATGGGATCGGGCAGAGCCAGCCCAATATCACTTACCACCTAAGGCCCGCCTGAAATCCTGCTTTATGAGAACTCAAATAACATGGCGTCATGTTTATAATTCCCTTTCGGGTCTGCTTTATCGCTTCAGGCAATTTCCTTTGTATTTCGGTTTTTACACCGAAACGCGCTTATACACAGGAAATTCCCTTTTACCGGAACTCAAAACTTATCGAACCGCACCTATAAAGTCCATCATGTCTAGCATTATCACCCCTTTTACATCACTACGAGGCAACGCTGCAATGTGATATATCGCAATCGCAAGTCGTGTTGGCCCGAGGTCCGTCCTTTGCCTCGTGGCATCACCGACGCCGATCCACCGATATCGGTGATCGCAATATCACATCGGCCTGGGGTCCTTGCCTTAGGTTATATGCATAAGCCTGTCTCCAACCTGACATGTCGGGGATAAAAAATTAGGGGTTTCTCCCCTTTCCTCTTAAGTCTGCCTTTTGGACCTCCTCCGATGCGACTTCCATTTATAAATGTCTTTTGCCCATTTCAGGGAATTTTGCCTCTTTTTCCAAAGAACAAAGGGAATCTTCTTTCAGTGATAACTTCTGCATCCTAAGTCCATTTTTGCCCATTCAAGTTGCAGTAGGTTCAGAATGAAAAGATCTCTGCCATGGGGCTATTTCCAAGAACTTCCTTGGACTTTCATTTTCCTCTGTGAGGAACACTTAGACTTAGGAGTCTATCCAAAATCCATTTTGGATCACTCCCTCAAGACAAGCTTCTTGAGCTCACTACAATTCAACACATAGATGTTGTCCCTAATCTTTCCAAACCATCCATCGTAAGACGATAGTCTACATCCTAATCACCTGTACATGTTCCTACACCTATACCTATAGCTATACCTGTACCTATTCTTATACCTATACATGTACATGTACTTTTTCTTGTACCCGTACATGTACATGTTCTTGTACCTGTACCTACACCCACACCTGTGCTTGTACCTGTACCTATACCTACACCCACACCTATGCCTATACCTGTACTCTACTGTAAGCTATGCATAATCTCCATGTACTTGTCATCTCGTTGTTCTTCGAGCAAGATGTTATCATGTAAATCTATCCCATAAGAGCTCATAGTTGCTATATGATTTACCTGTACCTTCCTGCTAAGAGCACCTGCAACCTGGTTCTCCTTTCCTTTTATGTATCTGATATCCAAAGCGAAATCACTAAGGGTGCCCAACCATGTAGCTTTCCTAGTGTTCAGATTCGATTGGTCAAACAAATACCTCAACCCGCTGTGATTGCTCATCAATACAAACCTCCTACAAAGAAGATAGTGCTTCCACATCTCCAATGCATATATGATCGTTGCTAGCTCAAGATCATGCATTAGATAGTTCTGATCATGCTCATTCAGTTTACGTGACTCATAGCACACTACTTGTCCTTCTTGCATGAGAACTCCACCAAGTCCTCTCTTGCAAGCATCTATACACACTACAAACTCCTTGTTCGGATCTTGAATATTTAACATTGGTGCATGTGTCAACAACTTCCTGAGCTACTCAAAACTAGCTGCACATTCTTTTGTCCATTCAAAATTCTTACCTTGCCTCTGCAATGATGTGATATGATATTTAATGTGTGAGAAGTTCCTGATGAGCCTCCTATAGTAACCTGACAATCCCATGAATGATCTTACCTAATCCACATTCTTAGGAGCTTCCCATTCCATGAAAGCCCTTATCCTTTCTTTATCTACTGCTATGCCTTCCTTGAAAATGACATGTCCCAAGTAATGCACCTTTGTCTGAAAGAAGTTGCACTTGCTAAGCTTAGCATACAACTTATGCTCTCTTAGAAATCTCAATACTGCTGCCAAATTCTCAACATGTTCTTCCTCATTTTTAGAATATACTAGTATGCCATCAATGAATACAATAACAAACTTGTCCAGATAAGGACAAAACACACTATTCATCAAACACATAAATGTAGCTGGAGCATTAGTCAAACTGAATGGAACTACAACAAATGCATAATTCCCATACCTAGTCTTGAACGCAGTCTTGAAGATACCCTCTTCCTTGATGCGTACCAAATGGTATCCCGATCTCAAGTCGATCTTAGAGAACATTGTTGCTCCCTTCAACTGATCAAATAAATCATTAATCCTTGACAATGGGTACCTGTTCTTAATCGTTACCTTGTTCAGCTTCCTGTAATCAATGCACAATTTGAGAGTACCATCTTTCTTCTTTATGAACAACATTGGTCCATGCCAAGGCGATACACTTGGGCTAATGTATCCCTTGTCAAACATCTCCTTTAACTACAACTTCAACTCTACCAACTCAAGTGTGCTGATCCGGTAAGGTGCATTTGATGTTGGAGCTGTTGCTAGCACCAACTCAATAGAAAATTCTACCTCCCTGTGAGGTGGAAACTTTGTAGTGTCCTCAGGGAATAAATCTTGAAACTATTGTAGAAATGGGTATCTGCTCAAAACATCTACATCCCCAACTTCCTTACCTTTGTCACTAGAAATGTGCACTACAAACATCACACAACTTTTTCTGCAACTACGCTTAGCTTTCATAGTGGTAACCATCCTCACCGTTGTAGGCTTCTTCTTTCCTTACAAGGTTCTCTTTTCCCCACTATCATCCACACACTCAATGGCCTTGTTGAGGCAATCCACTTTGGTCCTATGAAGGTATAGCCAATCCATACCCAAAAGCATACTATATAGTCCCAATGGTGATACATTCAAATGTGCTGTTGTAGGCATTCAATTTAACTCAAATGCACAAGATCTTACCCAATGGTGAACTCTCTTCTTTGTACCTGTAGTCAACCGTAACAACTAAGACTTTGCATGCACTTCTTTTCTCAAACCACACTTATCCACCAGGTCAGGATTAATATAACTATAGTTAGATCTAGGACCAATCAAAATAGAAACAAATTGATCACAAATCTTACCGTCCATCTCAATGATAGATTCTTGATGATCCGCCTACCTGTTTTCCACAATTGCATAGACATGAGGAATTCTATGACCAACATTACCAACTATATGTGCCTCCTGAGAACTATAGATTTGTGGTCTAGCGCCACTCTCATATTGTGGAAAATCCTTCTTATGATGATCCTTACCACATATCCAACACTGTAATGGTTCCCTATGTTATAGACATTTTTGTGCCTTACAGCATGAAGCATGAAATGTCCATAATCTAAGGGATCCAAAGTCCCTAAACATGTTGTTCCTACCCCTAGAGGAGCAAGGTCAGCAAACCACAGCACTGAACAAAAGTTCTCCACCTGAAAACACTCAAAAACAAGGCAATTCTGGATCATGTCAACTTCTCCACTGAGCATCTGCGCTGAATGTCAACTACTCCACTGTCTACCTGTGTTGAATGTCAACTGCAAAGAAGGCTACCTGCGCTGGGCGAGTTTGGACATGTGGCACAGTCATTCCTCAAGGTGTCAATGCCCAGGAAGCTTCCAAAATGACACTTGGATCAGAGAATTCGACTGGTGATGAGTAAGAGGTTCCAAATCTCCAAGTGGAAGCAAGAACCTCCAAGTGGACTCGAGAACTGAAGTGGGAGAGGACACTAGTCAGCTTCATGACAGCCTCAAGCTGACTCATCCTTTCTCCAAAACTCCTATATATAGATCTCTCTCATGAGGTCTAGGGAGGCTGGAATCTTGTGAATGTAAAGAATTGCTGTTGGTTTGAGTTTAGAACTATTGGGTGATTTGCTTTGAAGGAGGTGAAGAGGAGATTTCTTTCTGCTGGGAAGGTGATGCTGGATTGGACCTCTTATGGTTGTATCACTTCCTGAACCTTACTTCTTCCATTAATAAAGCATTTGAGGTTCTTCTATATGCATGTGTCTCAATGGTGTATTGTTATACTTGTGTATTTGATTTATTCTAATCCTTGAATCAATTATGAATGTATGCTTCTTGTAGTTTCCCCCTCTTGCCATTTTGTAGGATCTTGGTGTAGCTGGGCCAGTGAAAGAGCAAGGAGCTGGAGGCAAGCAGCAAGAGGAGAAGATTGGATCAATCATTAGCGAGAGACATCGGTTAGTGGATCTCTTTCTCCCCTCTTTTACATCTCATAAAGAAGTAATCTCAGATAGCTTTGCTTTGATTGTTGCTAAGGAACTATCACCCTTAGAGTGGGATAGGGTCATTCCATATTGGATACTTTTCCCAACAAGAAATTGGCGACTCCGCTGGGGATCGTATCTTGTTGGTTGTTTGTGTTTTTGCTATTCATTTCCTAAACACAGGGAGTACCGAATCGAACTGCATTTGGATCTTTCAAATGCAAAGTAGAGGGCAGCTACTCTAGCTCAGTTTTTGGGCATGATTATGATTTGAAGAGCTGATCCACAAAGACTCTGAACAGCTCTTAGTGATAGCTTTTCATCCTCCTTTGAATCATCCTTTAGTGTGTACTTGATTGGTAGCTTTGATTTGGCCAAAAACTGTTGATTTTTGAGCAATCTGTGACCCGGAAACAAAGAGAAACGAGAGTTTCTCTCTTCATTGCAGGCACTGTGAAGGCAGTCTGCATTTCATCGCAGGTCCCGAAGGGGCTACCTGCGCTGAATGTCAAACTGACAGTGTCCTACCTGCGCTGAACCAGTGTGGCCTTGTGCAACTGGGGTTCTCTGCTTTCTGTTGCCCTGTTTCATCCCTGTTTTTGCAGCCTGTTATCAGTCAATGTACCTATCTGAAACCAAATTTCTTTGCCACTATTCCTCCTCGGTTGTATAAAGAAACTGTATTTGTTCTTTGTGTATTTCTTACATCATTTGCAGTTTCCCATAACGAAAGTGAACTAGTCTTGCTGTGGCCTCTTAGATCTAGACCTGTGATAAGTGTCGTTCTGATCTTAAGAGTTAGTTTGTTTGCTGTTCATAGCTGATTGAGCTTTTGCTTTCGTCATATGGTTTGAATTTATGTATTTGTAGTGTTGAAACAAGTAAATCTTAAGGTGTCTTTTGATTTTGGACAAAAGCTTGTTTGCTTTCACTTGAAATTGAATTCAAAGTTATACAACAGCTTTCTTTTTGTAGTACACCAACATTAAGAAAGAGAAAAGAAATACCTGCATTGTGCATGTGCATTTTGACAGCTTGCATGTTGATTTAGGAAAAAGTGCATTAGTGTGTGCTCTATGATCTGTGTGAAAAGATGATGTCTTTCTTTTCCCTCAGTAGTTAAGATTTTCATAAGTTGAAAAGATTGAAAAATCTTGCTTCTCATCTTTAGACTGCATTTAGGAGTTATACATCTCGTGGTGATCCATAAAGGCAAACTGCTAAACAAGATCAACCTAAAATAAATTGAATTTACATAACAACGCTTTGAAACATAACACAAACACATAGAGGTCTAAGCTAGAGACGTGTTCCGGCGTCGTTAAACGTGATATCTTAGCGTTGAGTGGTTGGGTGATTCCTCCACGGTGAAGCGATAAGTATCAATACGGACTTGTGCTCCCACGTACCGTCACGTATATATTGGGAGACCCCTATAGGAACAAAGCCTTTATCCATAGGAAGTCGTGTCGGCCGCCCTACTGATCGCAATGCAGTGAACACAGCATTCACGAAGATCAACCACCCGTACCGTAAAACCTATTCTGTGGTTTTGCGAAAAGTTTGGCACACCCTCTGCCTAGAACTCCAGAGTAGTTTCTTTTGGCCTTTTTCAAACTCTATAACTGAAAAAGTCCATCTGAGCATTTGTCACTTCGGGCTCGTTAAAACATCGAAGGAGACTAGAGTCATCTTTAGCTTTTTCTCGACTCTTAAAAAGTGAAAAAGCAAGTTGTGTCTGAAGCGTTGTTATAAAATTTATTTTAAAGCGGAACATAATCACCTCCTATTCCTGCGTTGATCTGTAGGTTGAGAACATGGAACACACCAACCAAGGAATTCCCCATGATGGAAATCCTAGTCCTTTCTCCTCTTGGGGAGAAGTTGGTGCGCCCCACATGGCCACATTGTCGCTTCCAGGACTGACAATTGGCCTACCAATATGGCTATTCTCAACCAATGTAGTTCAGAACACCATGGTTCCTGAACAATTGAGTCAACAGTTAGATCAGTCTAGAGCTGCCCACCAGCCTTCTACTTCCTATAACTCTTCCTCCGATCCTTCATCTTCGCAAGGTAGAGCCGGCAAAAGCCAAGCTCCCATGGAGAAGAAGGAGAAGAAGAAGAGAGAGAAGAAGAAGAAGGAGCCTAAGGCGACTGGGGGCAAGCAAAAGACATCTGACAAAAATCCACACACAGCACGGACCGGGCCTAAATCGCCATGTGTCATATGTAGAGGAGACCACTTCCATAGAGATTGTCCCTGTATTCCCCGGATACTAAGGGACTGGTCCCCTTGTTTGCACAGTTCGGGAGCATCAACCTCTGATAGCCATGTTGAATGCTTACCGTCAACCAGCGAAAGTGAAGGTTCAAGAAAAAGAGGGGGAGCAAGATCCCCCTGCAGACTGTGTGAAGGCGATCACGCCATCCACTGTTGTCCCTTCTTAGACGAAGCGAAGAGAGTTTTGGAAGATCGTCCGGTTTCACCGTTGAGACTTCCTCCTGGATACAAAAAACTCGTGCCAAGTCCTTCGTTGGTTGAGAATACAGCTGGCCCGCTCAAATGGTCAGCTGAAGCGTCAGTCATTGAAAATGAACCTACTGAATCCAGACCGGACGAAATTCCAAAGGTCGAAACGGCAGTTGACCTGGTTCTCCCTTCAGAAGTTTCATCTTCAAATGACATCGTCACTGAAGATTCATCTTCAAATGACACCCTCACTGAAGAGAATAAGGATGACACCATCCAGATTCTTTTCATCAACACAGACTCTGACGAGCGTCAGGGCAATGCGCCCATTCCTTTATCGCAGGAAGGAACATCGTCAGGGTCATATCCGGCCGTGTATTCGGTCCCACCACCAAGCAACCTGGTTGTGTCCTTTGATTGGAACCAACTAGGCAGACCCCGGTTGCCAGCCAGTATACCATTCAGAATCATAGTCCAAATATACAGAATGGTAATGGCTGGCACTATCATTGATGAAGGGGCATCTGTGAGTATCCTTTCCTCTGTTTCTTGGAAAACACTGGGTTCCCCGGCGCTTTTTCCTGAGATAAGAAATCTCTCAGGTTTCGATAAAGGAACCAGTCGACCATTAGGGATCCTCCCCAATGTGCCCATTACATTGAAAGGGAAGGCCGTTCAAATGAACGTGATGGTCGTTCAAGGACCCTTGGATTATAACCTACTCCTTGGACGAGACTATATATATTGCATGGGAGCAATAGTCTCCTCACTCTTTAGAGTAATGTGTTTTCCACACGAAGGAAGAATGGTCAAGCTCGTAGACCAACTTTCATTTCCGGGATCACGCATCGCAAATATTCACATACCAACCCTGAATGGTCTATTCAATCAAGAAATGTCTCCACCCCCAATCCTTCTTCCCGGTGAGTGCGAGTGATTCGGAAAGATGGGACTGGAACCCAGGGGGCATGCATCCTGGTCTGCTTCGGGCAGAGAAAACCTTGGGTATAAGGTAGAATTTCCACGAGAGAATATGACTAGTCCGTACCCCGTCCGTGGATGGAATAGGGGTTGTTCTAGAATAGGATTCTTTTGTCAAAGTTACGTGTTTGGCACCAGTCATTCACCCTTGTCTATTTCGGTAGACATTGTCGAGGAAGTGTTTTGTTTGAAAGATTAACGAGACAATCTTTGGGTAACCAGAAAGAGGTAAGCCTCCCTCAATAACACAAATGTTTTGTCTTTGAGTAGCTGTTCTCTTGCGGTCTTGCGAAAAATCTGTTGAAAATTGGACTAGCAAGACGACAAGTAGCTGTGAACACCCAAAGAAAAGCAGAGGTGAGAAGGAGGAGGGGCAACCTTGAAATTGTATTTTATACCTGGGGGCATGCAAACCTTTTGGAGTGCAAGCAAGGGCGGCTATTTATTTTTTAAATTTTTAGGTCCTCCCTTTAAACCTGCAGGTCTAACCCTTTAAACTCGTAGGATTAGTCGTTTCCGAACTTGCATAAAGAAAGGATGAGAGGGAGCATAGCTTTGGTAAGGCGCAAGCTCTATAAAAAATGGGATCTTTCAGGAGACATTCCTATCTTATGACTGGTATAATCGAGCAGTTTTAGCATAAAGTTCATGCTCGTTAAAAAATAAACGCAAGATCCGAGCAGTTTTAACGCGGTCTTCATGCTCGTTAAAAAATAAATATAAGCAGTGAGCAATGTTTCCTCCAGAGTTTAAGCTCATTTTTAAATAAAAAATGAACCTATTCTGGTAAATAACCATTATGTATGTAACCTTATCTGCCATAAAAGCCCAGGGTCGTGTTTGCACCTGCCACCTCCACTTTCATTTGGCCGATCGTTCACCTCCATATGATTGTTTACCCATTTTGAGGAACAGCTGCGAAGAGTGATTTCACCTAGCCATCCTTGTGACACTGCCGTGATTGGAAAATTCCAACCTGTACCTGGAATTAGTTGCTATCCCTGTTTATCACTCGTTCCTCAAAAGACGAGTCTTCTTTAAGCTCTTTTCATTTGACTCGTAAAATATGAAAAGATTGTCGAGTTTTGGCCTTCCAGCTCGTTAAAAGGACCGGAAGAGCTATCCCTCCTCTAGATTTTAATCTTTTTGGACCTGAGGGATTATTGCACAAAAAGATTGAGCGCTTGTCTGGTTCAGCTCGATAAAACTATCGAACATTCATCCCTTCTGTATTGTTTTACACTTTTTCGGACTTAAGGGATTAGATGACGAAAAATGAATTTTGGAGTTAACTTTATGTACCTTTTCAGACTCTCTAAAAATGAAAAGGACCGAGTTGTCTTTGCCGCTAGACTCGTTAAAATGCATTAAATAGCGACAAACTTGTCTTTAGACGAGAACGAGTTTCCCTATCGCTAGGCTCGTTAAAACATAGCGATGGGCTTGCCCGAAGGGCAGGTTATAGAACAAGCATATGTTATCCTCCTCAAGCTTGACAAAAATAAAGAGGTACTGGTCAGAAATGACTGGGGAAAAATTGGGAGAACCTCAAAGCTTTAATGGTAGCAAGTCGATCTTGAACATGACACTTTTTCTCCGTACCACATCGGGTTGGGTTGTTTCATTCACCGGTCTCATCACCATGGTCTCGCCAAACCATCCAAATTTGGGGTAATGCTACCGATCCATCGCATCAGTGTCGTTATATGTTCAAGATATGTTGTTCAGAAAGAATCAACCGTGTCCCATCCACTACCATACATCATCTTTCATCCTTTCATGACCGCCACCCTGAATCATATTTCACAGATTGTTTTCACCTCCATTAAAATCATTAGCTCCGTTCCGTGTCACTGATGTGGGATTCATTAAGGCCCTCCTTTGACGGATCGCTCCTTGTCGACATCAGCTCATTATCCAAGGAGTTGATCTAGGAACAACCCCTTCAGTACTTTGAAGCTTGCATGCCTCAATGGCAAGTTTCTCACTTCTGGCGACAGGTATACATCAATGACCTTCGACCAGAAGATTTCGCGTGGTGCTCGACGCCAAGTCCTTTATTCACACCACGTGAATTGTACTGCAGTACCTTGAGGGTCATTATCATTATCGATGATTCCTCTCGCGCTTGTTAACGGTTTACATCATTGACCGGTAATCAAGCGATGTCTTTCCATGTTCGACTTCAGCACAATTATCACATGGATCGACTTATACTTAGAGTGAAGATCGAACGAGTTTGAAGACCCCGGATCTAGTTTCATCCATCCGGGCTGCGATATATATTCAGGAAATATAAAGACATTTGACATGTACATCATTGCAGCAGATGATCATCCTACTCAAAGGATGATAATTTTCACCAAAATTATCAGTCTACCATCAAACGATCGTCTGTTCTATGTACCAAAATGAATTTATAAAGCTGAGCAGGGGAATGCCCGCCTCAGCTAGATCATGAAATCAGTATGAAAAATAATGTATTATATTGTATCTTATTACAGGTCACCTCTCAGCGATTGAATGAACTTCGGATCCTCCTGATAAAGCATTTCACCCGATAAACGACCTCATACTTTAGGGGGCAACTGTTATAGACATTTTTGTGCCTTACAGCATGAAGCATGAAATGTCCATAATCTAAGGGATCCAAAGTCCCTAAACATGTTGTTCCTACCCCTAGAGGAGCAAGGTCAGTGGTGAGCTCCAGTATTGTAGCAATAATGCTACAACTCCTGGAGCTTCCTGTCTCTTAATTTTATCAACCCGGTAGTTCGTACAAACTTGGAAGCGACGGTGCTGTATGCACAAGTACTAGCTCTTGTCGCAGCTGTCACTTGGTCAGCTGGCACAAGTCCACTAGGGCTCAAGCCAACTTCTATAGGCTCACAGAAGAAGCTTTATCAATGATGGACGAAAGCTAACTCAAAGGGGACTAGTCTAATTGCAGAAGGAAACTGAAAACCAATAAAGCATGGAAATCCTAGGAAACCCTAATTTGACTAGCTAGACCCTAACTATGCAAAACTGTGAATGAAACAACTACCAATAATGCCATTACTTGCAGTGAACTGAAATACATGCATCTAAGCTACGTGCATCTGAAAAATCATGTTTTTGTACTTTTTCATTAAGTGGTTGGATTTATTGTGATGATGCTTTTGATTAGGGTTTGGTTGTGCAGGAGCGGTTGGAATGGAAGGAAAGCATGGGCAAGGTCAGGATGGCTAAGGGAGGTCCCAGAGGGTCTCCAACATCAGTCCACAGAAGCCTACCATGTTCGGATGCTCAGCAACCGAGTTTGCAGGTTTCTATAGGAAGTCTGCAGGGGATCCTACAGGAAACTCAAGGGTTTCTACAGGAAGTCTGTGCAATTCTACAGGATGATTGGCCGTGGAGGTTTTGGGAGATGGTGGAGTGTTGGAGTGGTGTGGAAGGATAGGTGAGATGGAGATGGAGCTGGTGATGGCTTAGGAGCAGAGAGATCAGATGGAGGAAAAGTGTATGCAGTGGTTTGATGGTTGGAAGGATGGGATCAACGGAGTAAATGGAGCTAAGCGGATAATGGAATGAGTTGGAGGGTAAATGAGCTAGACAGAGGCAGAGTAGGGCTTGAGGAGAGATCAAGAAGAAGAAGAAGAAAGTGGAGTGATAAGGAGTAGCGTAAATGAAACAAATGACTTATGCACCAAAACGAGAAATTCATTAACCTATGATAACTGTGCCATGAAACCTATGAACAGAAATGGAAAACAAGAAATGAAACTTATGCGTGGCAGTGAAATGTAGAAGTATGGTTCGATGTCAAAAATGCATGGATGGATCTTCAATGAAAATGTTTATGTTGCAGCTTGCATGGAAATGAGAAGAACTGCTTTTCTTTTTGGTGGTTGGTGATGGGTTGCACCCCAATCCCTAACAGAGATGGCAGTGAGCCTTTACAACCTTTTTGCTGGAGCTCCAAGAGATTATATCTATCCTCCTATCGAACTTAAGCAACTGAAAGCAAATCACCATAAACTAATCCTATCTAAGCTCATGAAAAGACTAAATTAACAAACTGTAAATTCGAATTGCATGTGAAAGTAAACAAACTCAAAGTGCTGGAACGAAATGCAAACACATTACAACACCGAGGAGATATATTGCTCTCAGGTTGGGCCCTAACCTGAGAGCTATAGCTCCCTTAGAAACTCAGAATGAAACCAAAATCTGACTGCCTTTATTCATAAACGAAAGTCTGATGACATGCCAAAATGGCTTACAAAACCGAGCTGTAGCTCGTACTTCCAAATTACAAGAATAATACCAAGGTTCAAAAAGCTTCTATCCAAGGCTACGGCCTCAGTATTTATGCCAAAACGATCATCCAACAGGTGTCCTTGATTTTAGGAGCTCGGCTGTCCAACTGAAGTTTAACTGCGGATCTTGTAGGACAGTCATAACTAATGTTCCTGTAGAACAGTTATAACTGATGTTCCTGTAGAACAGCTGGCTGCTTCTAAGCTCGGTGGGGAGATGGATTTGAGCTCGGAGCTATGGTGGGAATCACGAGGAATGTCCCCAAGACCGTGGACATCCTCTCCTAAAAACCAACAGTGCCACCTCATTGTCTCCTTGTCTCCTTTCTCGTTGTCTTTCCTCCCTTTTAATGCCAAAAACCTGAAAGCATCATGCATTAGTCACGTAGATAGAATGTCTACCCTTCTTCCTACAAACAACACAAATAAACCAAGAAATGAATGCATAAGCAATAAAAAATGAATGGTTTGAGCAGAGCAAGTAGGCCAAATGAGCCCAAATTGTACCAAAAATTGGGGCTCATCATCACCCCCCAGCTAAACTATTTGCTCATCCTTGAGCAACTTAGTCCAAATCTTCATCCTTCATTGCTTTCACTGCTTCCCTTGTATCCCAAGGCTCTGTGGTGGTGTCTTCTCTGTGGATATGAAACACTTCTTTCCTGTTCACCTCTTCCCACTTTTGACTGTCATCCTCCTCTGTATTGTCTTCAGTCAGTCCTAGCAGTAGTGGTGGGCTGAGTTTAAGGCCAATCCAGCTGGCTTGGAGGCTTTGCATGGATTTCTTGTAAAGTTCAACCCTTGCCAAAGCTTCCCTCATCCGAATGGGGGTGTGGTACTCTCTGATTTTCAGGCTATGTGCCAAGGTATTCCATCTGCGTGCACATGCATGGGCAACACTTTCTCCCAACAACCTTTCCATGTCTTCAAAGTGGGCTATGGCTTGGGCCTGTTGGTCCATAAATCTCAAGGAATCTGTGGGATCTGTAGCCAACTGTTGGTGGGCTGAGATGAGTGCCACCGGATCCTCTACTTCTGGTCGAATGAATAGTGGTTCACTTACTTCTCGGTTCATGACCGATTTTGCTTCAGCTGCTCTCTGATCCTCATGGTTTAACCATGAGGCGAACGCCATCAACTGCATATCACCCAAGGCAACATTGGGATCCCAGGAGACTTCATTAGGCAAAGCCAAATTGTGGAGGTAAAACTCTGCTAATTTGGCTTTGTCCTCAAACGAACTAGTACTGCACAATTCAGAAAATTGTTGGGGATTTTGGATATGTGAAATACCTCTTTATGCCAAGGTGTTTATTTGGAACTGCAGCCATTGATCTTTTAAGAACAATCCATAGGATTTTGAAGGTGTTCTGCACTGAATTGCCTCCATGGCCCAACTGGCCATACAGGCCAATTGGGCTTCCTTTTGTTGCAATTGTTCTCGTAGGGCTTGCACTTCGATTTTTGTTTGCTGTTTTGTTTCCTGTAGAAGTGTCATTGGCCCTTCAAGACTGGTGGTCAGCTCCTTTTTGCCTTCTTGTTCATTTGTGATGTCCTTGGAGGATGTTCCTGCCCCTGCCTTTAGTTCCTGTAGCTGCAACTTCAGTTTCTTATTTTCTTCTTGTAGAAGCACACGTTGGCAATTCGCCACGTGTTTAGCCATGGTGAATTCACTCCTGACCTCCCTGAGTTGATCCTGTAGAGGGCCTATGTCCCCCACCCCCTTTGATTTGGCGATTTGCATCCATGTGTGGGAACAAACTCTTTCTTTCTCTAGTTCAAAAAATAGAGGTACAGTAAATTTCTGCGGTATGATTTTGCCTGCCTCTAAAAATGTGTAGTATGAATTCAGATTAGGTGAAGGGCTAGGTTCTGGTATATGTTCTCTTTCTATCTCTTCAGGTGGTTCTACCTCACCCTCCCTTGGTGGTGATGAGAGTCCTTCTCCTTCCTTCTTTTCCGTTTCCTGTAGCCGGGCCAGAGTATCCTGTAGAACATTTTCTGCTTCCTGTAGCCGTGTTTGTTCAGTCAACAAGTCTAACCTTTCTTGCCATGTATTTTTCTTTGGACTCCCTTTCTCATAGGTGACTGTGATCCTGGAGGGTGACTTTTCTTTGGGAGAAGCAGGTGTATCTTCGATGATAATCGGGCTGCTGGATTGAGCCCGTAGCTTGCCCGTATTTATCCTAACACTTCTTCGAGCCTTAAAGTATAGAGGGGTGTCCCTCTTCCTCTCTCCTTTTGGCTTAGGTGGCGTGCTGAGGCTAGCTAATACAGCTGCTGCTTCTCGTGCCAAAATATCCACCTTTCTTTCCTTGGGTTTCGTCTTTTTGGGGCTCCCTGTAGAAGCCTGTTTCTGCAATTTCGGGCTTCCTGTAGAAGCCTGTTTTTGCACTTTCGGGCTTCCTGTAGAAGCCTTGGTCTTTGCTTTTGGGCTTCCTGTAGAAGCCTGCTTCTCACTGATCTTCGGGCTTCCTGTAGAAGCCTTTGTTTTTGTTTTTGGGCTTCCTGTAGAAGCCTGTTTTTCACTGACTTTTGGGCTTCCTGTAGAAGCCTGGGTTTGTGTTTTCGGGCTTCCTGTAGAAGCCTGTTTTTGCTTTCCTGTAGACACAGGTGTCTCCACTTCCGCTTGCTTTCCTGCTTGAGTTTTGCTTTTTACTTTGGGTGCAAGTGTTGTTGAGGTACTTGGGCTGACGTGGACCACCTCTGCTTTATCCATTCTGCTCTTCATCCTCTTTTCCCTTGCTGACAGGATAGGTGTGCCACCCTTTTCTTTGTCCTCCTTTCCCTCATGCTTCTTCCTCTGTTCTTCCTTCTGTACTGTTGTTGGGGTTTCTTGGCCTTCTTCTCTCTGTTCCTCGGCCACAGCTTCGTGTTCCTCACTGCTGGAGGAACCCGTTTCTTCGATCAACATTTTAATATCCCCATCTTTTGTTAAATTTCGGAAGGATTCCCATGAGAGGGGGACTTTATACGAGTGCAATGCATCTTCCACAAGCAGCTTGATCAGCCCATGATGGGCTATCTGATCTGGTATTCCCTCTCTCAGCTTTGTAGCACACTCCATTAGAGACTGCAGGAGGTAATAGGGGATGCTCAGTTTTTGTTCTACAGGAAGGTCAATTTGGTGCCTCAACTCAGTGAGCAGCTGAAAGTGATATGCATACACGATGCTGAAATGACCTTCACAAGTAATATATTTCATGATTTGCAAACTGACTTCATTCCAAGGTGGTGACAGGCTCGTCCTTCGTACCCCGTTTTTGTCCTCCGAGAATTCTTCCTCAGGTGGGAAAAATTCCTTCTTTGCCTGCTGACTCAGCTTTCTCTCCTCTTTATCCCACGGCAGACCCATAGGAAGTTCTGTGATCCGACTGATATGTTCTAGGGTGAGTTTGAGGCTTAGACCTCGGAAGTTTACCGTGGCCAGTGTCTGAGATTTAGGCTTTAGAGCCTGCAAGAATTCTTCGGCCACTTCATCATCGTAACCCTGCAGCTTATCACAAAAAGGCATCCATTGTGCTCTGGTGAAGAGCTCTACCACTGCCGGGTTTCTCCTTAGTTTAGTTGAATCAGTGGGCTCCCGTCTTATAAACCCACCCGGCATGATGAACACGGTCGGTTTAATCAAAGATGGCAAATGAAAAAGAGAGTTGGTCTATGAAGACAGAGCATGCACATACAAAACTTCAACACAGTCTACTTATACCAATATCCTGTAGAACGGTAGCATAGGCACATCAAACAACAATTCCACCAATATCTTTATGACCCGACTATGGACGATGGTCTTGCCACTTCTAATAACCATCTATGTTAAGAGTTCAGGGTTACCTCTTTAATTGGCCACCTTTTTCGTGAGGCACCCGCTTTCCTGTAGATGACTGTGTTCCTGTAGACTGCGTTCCTGTAGATCTGCGCTCCTGTAGAACTGCGTTCCTGTAGAACTGCGTGCGCAATTCACGGGGAGGACTGTAGTTGGCCGCGCCCGAGGTGTGCTTTACCGACGTTCTGATAGCCAACAGCTCGGCGTATCAAAGTGCAGAGGAGATCATAATAGCCACCCGAGTTTGAAGTGTTGGATTATAAATGTAGGCGCATGATCTAGCCGATTAGATTTTGAATCGGCGCAATCCATGGCGCGGGGGATGAGTTGTCCCCGCCGGACCGTTGGGCGATGTCATCCATCATCCGCCTTCGTATTCGCTTGTTGCCGCATTCATTCCCACAGATTTGCCGCCGCCTTTTCCTGTTAAACTCATGCTTTGACGAGAGTGTTCTCACGTGCGTGCAATTCATTCTCTTTGTCGTGGCCGCCACCCACGCATCCAATTACACTTTAACTAGCCGACGTGGCCAGTCGACTGGCCATACGGCCACTCAACCATTCAATTTTACGCCATGCAAACAATTTCAAAGTAAGATTCATGCGATTTGATGGAAGGAAGGGTTGAGACACTTACCTACGTGGCTGCACACGATTTTTCAGTTCCTGGACGATGGTGAGCGGATCTACCTGCTGCATGCGACTTACACAGACCCGGAGGCTCGTGGTTACAGGCTGCCGATGATGGAGTGGATGTTTTACTTGCATGCGCCCGCGTTTCATTTCAGATGGCGGTGCTGTGACTGGTATCCACTCGAGCAGGTTGAACTGTTACAGGATCCCCGCGAGGGGTCTCGTAACAGTCCTTTCTCCTTGGGTGCATGCTGCACGATGGCGGTTCTGGCTTTTCCATCACGTTCCCAGAGCTCTTTGATGCCTGCGGTATGAGATCCAGCCTTTGTTTGACTGTGAAAATTGCTTTCCTGCGAGAACTCATCGATCTTCTTTGTTTGTGCAGGGAACTTGGTCGCATGTCGACAAGGATGGTGGAGCAAGGTGACAGCAATGTGCAAGGATGCTAACAGAGGCTTGCATGCATCCACACCAATCCATAGTCGCGAAATCTCTTTTTAAGATGAATTCTGGCCGTCCAAAACTTCTACAGGAAGTTTCCTGTAGAACACAGAGCTTCCTGTAGAAAGTTCGGCCCTCCTGTAGAAAGTCTGCACTTTCCTGTAGAAAATCCGCGCCTTCCTGTAGAAGGACTGTGCCTTCCTGTAGAAAGACAACATCTTCCTGTAGAAAGACAGTATCTTCCTGTAGAAGATTCAAACCTTGATAAAATTGCACATACCTTGAAAAAAACATGGGTACTCTTGGAGGAGGTGCTGGTGAGGTTCCTTGACAGTGTGATAAGGACCCCTGGCTGTGAGTTGAAGGGCTTCCTCTTCTCCATAGAGCATCTGCAACCTGCATGCAATTTTACCATATCTTGCTTATTGTTTTTTTTTTTTTTTTTTTGAAAGATGACAGGGGCGCCTCAAAGAGGTTTTCACCCATGCCATCTGCCCTAAGTGCCTCAGAGAGATTTTCACTCAAGGATCTTTTCATCTTTTCTCCTTTTTTTCTTTGAAAGACAATAGGGGCGCCTCAATGAGGTTTTCACCCCTATTACCTGCCTTGGGTGCCTCAGAGAGGTTTTCACCCAAGGATCTTTATTTATTTATTTTTTTTTATTTTTTTTTTCAGATATTTTTTCTTCAGGGTGTGCCAGAGGCAGAGGCAGAACCCTTCTCTATGACCAATACAGATTTCTCCATAGTTTTGATAAACTCTTGTCTTGAGAGAGGTCTCTTGTAGATCTTCAATCGATGCCCATTGACAAGCATGGGAATGACTTCCTCATCAATGGTTCGAATGAGGACAGATCCATTGTCATGGCATTTCTCCACTGTATATGGTCCTAGCCATCTGGTTCTCAGCTTCCCCTTGAAATCTTTGTATCTGGAATCATACAACAAAGCCCAATCTCCCGGCTGAAATTGCTTGTCATGGAGATGTTGGTCATGCCACACCTTTCTCTAAAGTTGAACCACTTCTGAGTGAAGGAGGGCCTGCATGCAGTGCTCATCCAGGCCATTTAGCTGCAGCAGCCTTTCTTGTTGTGCATGGCTGAGATCTAGATCCAGCTGAGCTGCCATCCTCAAAGTGTTGTATTCAAACTCAATGGACAGCAAAGCTTTCTTCCCATAGACCAGCTCATACGGTGTGAAGCCAGTGGTGGTCTTCCAAGTGGTGTTGTAAGCCCATGTGGCTTCAACCAGGTGATCTGCCCAGTCCTTTCTGCTGCTGCTCACCACTTTAGTCAATATCCCTTCTAATGCTCTATTGGTGACTTCCACCTGCCCATTTGCTTGAGGGTGATAAGGGGTGGAAGTCCTATGCTTGATCTTGTGATGAGCTAGGAGATCTTCAACCAGGTTGGACGTGAACTGGCTCCCTTGATCGGTGACCAGCTCTCTTGGATAGCCAAACTTATAGAAGATGTTCTCTCTTAGGAACTCGGCCACCTTTTCTTCTGTTGCTGCTTTGATTGCTTTGGTCTCTGCCCACTTTGTCAAATAGTCAGTACACACAATGATGTAAGTCCTTTGCCTCGAAGAGGGGTTGATTGGGCCCACAAAGTCCATGCCCCACTTCTCAAATGGCTCAAGAGTCACTTGAGGTTGGAGAGGCATCTCATCCCTTTGGGTCGGTTTCCCCATTATTTGGCATTGGTCACACTGACTGACATATCTTCTGACATCTTGATGAAGTGTGGGCCAATAGTAGCCTGCCTGCAGGATCTTGAAGGTAGGTTCTCTTTGCTGCAAAATGTCCTCCACAAGGCCCATCATGGCAAGTGAGGAGGATATCAAAGACTTCCTCCTCCCTTACACAACGCCTTAGGATCTGATCGGGGCCAAGCTTGAACAGATTTCCCCCGATCCAAGTGAATGAGGCACTTTTTCTGATGATTCTGCTCTTCTCTCTGGAAGACAAGTGTGGAGGGAACTGTGCTGAAACAAGATAGTTTGCTATATCAGCAAACCATGGAGAGAGTACTGAAATAGAAAACAGATGTTCATCAGGCATCTGATCATCCATTGTTCCATCCTCATCTGCAGACAAATCCAATCTAGATAAAAAGTCAGCAACTACATTTTCTCTACCTGGTTTATCAACAATGGTCAAATCAAGCTGCTGCAATAAAAGTAACCATCTAATAATACGAGCATTCACATCTAGTTTATTCATTAAATATCTAATAGCAGCATGGTCAGTATGTACAAAGGTCTGGTAACCAGTAATATAATGTCGGAACTTGTTCAATGCATGGACCACAGCCAAGAATTCTTCTCGGTTACAGTGTAATTCAGCTCAGCTTTGGACAAGTTTTTGCTAACAAAGTAAATGGCATATGGAAGTTTCTGTTCAACTTGTCCTAAAGCTGCACCTATGGCTTTGTTCGAGGCATCAGTGTGGATGTGGAAAGGTAGGGCTCAGTTTGGACCTCTCAGGATTGGGGCTGACACCAACTTGTCCTTTAATTCATTTAAAGCCCTCTGACAATCGTCAGTCCAATTAAACTCCACATCTTTTGCCAACAGGCCAAACAATGGCGAGGCTAGCTTGCTGAAATCTTTAATGAATCTCCGGTAGTATCCTGCTAATCCCAAGAAACTCCGGACATCCCTAACCTTTTGAGGAGGTGGAACCCTTTTGATGAGAGCAATTTTGTTAGGATCCACCTGCAGTCCTTGGCAAGAAATGGTATGGCCTAGCACGGTCCCTTCAGTCATTAGGAATTCACATTTTTCAGGACTAAGGGACAAGTTCATCTCGGTGCATTTGGTTAGGACTTTTCCCAGGTTGGACAATGCTTCCTGGAAGTTGGCCCCATAAGGAGTAAAGTCATCCATATAGATTTCTACTGCATCATGGACCAGCTCCGAGAAGATGCTCAAGACAGCGCTCTGAAAGGTAGCAGGAGCATTGCATAGCCCAAAGGGAAGGACTCGATAGGCAAAGGTACCCCAAGGACAAGTGAAGGTGGTCTTATCTTGGTCTTCCGGGCTGATTTTGATTTGATTGTACCCACTAAACCCATCCAGGAAAGAGAAGAACTTCTTTCCTGCCAGTCCATCCAACACTTGATCTATGAAAGGTAGAGGGAAATGGTCCTTCTTGGTAGCTTTGTTCAGTTCTCGGTAGTCCACACAGATCCTCCATTTCCCATTTTTCTTGGGAACCAACACTAGAGGGGACACCCATTCACTATCTGAGATGGGGTAAATGAATCCGGCATCCAACAGTTTTTGCAATTCTTCCTTGACAATGTCCTTAAGGGCTGGATTCATTCTCCTCTGAGGTTTCCTAACCGGTTTACAATCCTCTTTGATGTATATATGATGGGTACAGATCGAAGGATGGACTCCTTTCATTTCCTTATAGCTCCAAGCGAAAGCATCAAGGTGGTTGGCCAACAGACTACACAACTCCTTTTCCTGGGAAGGAGATAGGGAGGAGCTGATCTTCAATGCTTTCTCAGGGCCAAACTCCACATTCTTGACTCTGGGAGTAACAGGGTTGGTTGTACAAAGATCCACTAAGGTGCTAGCTTGGGCATCCTCCACCAATTTCTCTAAAGGTAGTGCACTGGAAGGTGGATTCTGGATCAAGGTCTCGATCAAGTCATCCTCGGTTGGGGGGTCTCTTCTGGTGGTATCTAAGGTGCACAGAGGTGCTGAGTACACCTCATCTTCCTCTCCTTCTTCCAACCAGAGTGGTAAGTCATGCTCTAAGGAGGGTTGGGCAGGAGGGTATAGGACTAGCTGCTTGGACATGGGACCATTTTTGATGGTCATGTTTCCTGCACGACAACTTATGTAAGCATCTGCAGTAGCTAACCAAGGCCTTCCCAAAATGAGAGGATATCTAGTAAGCTTGGCCTTTGGTTGCAGAACCAGGAAGTCTGCAGGGTATTCCCAAGAGTCAATAGAGACCAAGACATCCTCCACAATCCCTTAGGGAGTCATGGTGGAGCGATCTGCTAATTGCAGGACTGTCGAGGTCTTCCTCAAGGAACCCTGAAGATTAAGCTTAAGCATGGTATCCCTGGTCATCACATTAATGGCAGCCCCCAGATCAATCAGGGTGTGAGGTATAATAGTGCCATTGATGTGAACATCTACTACAGGACTTCCAGGATCTAGATACTTTGGGTAGATGACTTGTCCTAGCATAAGGTCAGACAGTTGTCCTATGACATTGATAGTTGAGGCATCTTTCTTCCGTCTGCCTGGGTGTTTGAAATACTTCTTCTTAACCAACTTGTTATATATTGGCACATCCTTGATGGCTTGGAGAAGTGGTATTTTTACACACAACTGCTTGAGCTCACCCAGAAGCTCATCCTCCTCTAGGTTGGGTTGTGTGGTGGCTGTTAGTCTCTCAGGAAAGGGTGGAATAGCCTTTGGTTCACTTTCCTGTTTATCTTTCTCATCCTCTGGGGCAGGAGGTTGGCGATTTGGTAGAGTCTTCCCAGATCGAAGATTGATCTCCTGGATCTCCACAGCATAGGTGGGGCATGAGGTTTCCCCAGTGTATACCTGCTGGGCCTGTCTATTGTTGGGGTTCGGGTTCGGTTGAGCAGGCATTTGAGGCTGCCTTGGAGGAGCAGGAGGTAATGGCTGAGGTTGAACTGGTGGTGGAGGCAAGATGACAGGAGGAGTGTTGTATTGGGGCCTCCACCCCGACTGAGGTGCATTCCATTGAGGCTGAGGCTGGGTATGTGAGTGATATGAATGAGAAGTAGGTTGAGTGGGGTACTGAGGTGGATAAGACCATGGAGGAGGCATGGACCATGAAGGATGAGCAGGGGGACCCCATGAAGGCATAGGAGCCGATTGGTTGGGGCTGTAATAAGCTTGAGATAACCCTTGCATCCCCTGCTGATAAGGTCTAGATCCCTGTGGCCTCCTTTGGTTGAGGTAGTAGAGAGGCTCTGTGGGAGCTTCTGTCCCTTGGTACATGGCTTTAAACCCAGGTAAGGTTGGACACTGATTTGTGGGATGGTCCTCCTCACAAACGAAACACACTTCAACCAAATGCAATGGACATTCGTTCTTAGGGTGCCTCCTTGTGCACCTGGGGCAGAAGACAGCCAAGGCTCTCTCAGCCTCTTCTTTCTTTTGCTGAATCCTGAATGTGTCAAGCTGCATGGCAATGGTTTGTCTCACCTCACTCTTAAGATCTTCTAATTGATTTGCAAGCTCATGTTTGGAGAAAGGGACACTAGTTGAGAGGTGGTTTCCTCTACCTCGTTTCCGAGCTGCCCTGGAGTGGTTTCTAAACACTGTCTTGATGTCCTCATACGGCAGTTGGTAAATGTCCCCCCAACTAACATGTGAAGGGTATCTAACAGGTCTTCAGGGACTCCTTGGAGCAGGACCAACTTGAGGGATTCAGGGTCAAGTGTGCACCTGGCCCGCTTATAGCTTAGTTGGAACCTCTCCTCATAATCCTCTAAGGACTCATCATTCCCCATGGACATCCGAAAGATTTCCCCCTTTGTTTCCTTGGACCTACAGTAATCCCGGTACTTGGTGTTGAAAGCTTGCTGCATCTGAGCCCAAGTGGTGATACTATTCCCAGGTAAGCCCATGAACCAGCGTAGTGCTGCATCCTTGAGAGTGGAAGGGAAAAGTTTCAACTTTTGCTCATCTTCAGTATAGTCATAGGTTCTACAAAGGACAGCAAACTCAAACAGGAAGGTGTCTGGATCTTCAGTGGTTAGTCCATGGAAGTGAGGTAAGGCAGAGGGGCTAATGTTCTTCATTTTCATCTCTCCATTGGTCTCTCGGATGGGGAAGGCACCTTCTATTCTCTCATCTTCTCTTCTATTGTCAGCCATAGCTTCAGATGGATTGGTCTCTAACTCTTCTTCTACTATAGGGTCTTTGGATATCTCAGGTTGTTCACCTATAGGTTCTTCTGGATCACTGTCACCAAAGAAGAGAGAAGGGTGACTCAGTGATATGGTGGGGGTGTTTGGTAGGAATTTGCCTGATCTATCTCGGTTCCTACGAGGCATGAAATGGAAAAGACTTTCTTTTTCTTTTTGATTGATTTTTCTTTGCTTTTCTTTTGGTACCTGCAAAACTGAGACAGATTGATCTACAACTAACTATGAAAGATGCAAAATTAACTGAAAGCAGGAAAGAACTAATCTACTTTTCTCAAATGAAATTGCAGAAAGGAAATGCTAGTCTACGCTTGCATAAAGGAAATGTTAATCTATGAAAGCAGGAAATGCTAATCTAGGAAAGCAGGAAATGTTTATGCTACGTTTGCAGAATGGAAATGAAGTAAACTACTCAGCAGAAGGCAAGAGTAAGGAAATAGAAGAAAAGCAACAATAACTAATACTCTGATGCTTCCCCGGCAACGGCGCCAAAAAGATGGTGAGCTCCAGTATTGTAGCAATAATGCTACAACTCCTGGAGCTTCATGTCTCTTAATTTTATCAACCCGGTAGTTCGTACAAACTTGGAAGCGACGATGCTGTATGCACAAGTACTAGCTCTTGTCGCAGCTGTCACTTGGTTAGCTGGCACAAGTCCGCTAGGGCTCAAGCCAACTTCTATAGGCTCACAGAAGAAGCTTTATCAATGATGGATGAAAGCTAACTCAAAGGGGACTAGTCTAATTGCAGAAGGAAACTGAAAACCAATGAAGCATGGAAATCCTAGGAAACCCTAATTTGACTAGCTAGACCCTAACTATGCAAAACTGTGAATGAAACAACTACCAATAATGCCATTACTTGCAGTGAACTGAAATACATGCATCTAAGCTACTTGCATTTGAAAAATCATGTTTTTGTACTTTTTCATTAAGTGGTTGGATTTATTGTGATGATGCTTTTGATTAGGGTTTGGTTGTGCAGGAGCGGTTGGAATGGAAGGAAAGCATGGGCAAGGTCAGGATGGCTAAGGGAGGTCCCAGAGGGTCTCCAGCATCAGTCCACATAAGCCTACCACGTTCGGATGCTCAACAACCGAGTTTGCAGGTTTCTACAGGAAGTCTGCAGGGGATCCTACAGGAAACTCAGGGGTTTCTACAGGAAGTCTGTGCAATTCTACAGGATGATTGGCCGTGGAGGTTTTGGGATATGGTGGAGTGTTGGAGTGGCGTGGAAGGATAGGTGAGATGGAGATGGAGCTGGTGATGGCTTAGGAGCAGAGAGATCAGATGGAGGAAAAGTGTATGCAGTGGTTTGATGGTTGGAAGGATGGGATCAACGAAAGTTGGAGTAAATGGAGCTAAGTGGATAATGGAATGAGTTGGAGGGTAAATGAGCTGGACAGAGGCAGAGTAGGGCTTGAGGAGAGATCAAGAAGAAGAATAAGAAAGCGGAGTGATAAGGAGCAGCGTAAATGAAAAAAATGACTTATGCACCAAAACGAGAAATTCATTAACCTATGATAACTGTGCCATGAAACCTATGAACAGAAATGGAAAACAAGAAATGAAACTTATGTGTGGCAGTGAAATGTAGAAGTATGGTTCGATGTCAAAAATGCATGGATGGATCTTCAATGAAAATGTTTATGTTGCAGCTTGCATGGAAATGAGAAGAACTACTTTTCTTTTTGGTGGTTGGTGATGGGCTGCACCCCAATCCCTAACAGAGATGGCAGTGAGCCTTTACAACCTTTTTGCTGGAGCTCCAAGAGATTATATCTATCCTCCTATCGAACTTAAGCAATTGAAAGCAAATCACCATAAACTAATCCGATCTAAGCTCATGAAAAGACTAAATTAACAAACTGTAAATTCGAATTGCATGTGAAAGTAAACAAACTCAAAGTGCTGGAACGAAATGCAAACACATTACAACACCGAGGAGATCTATTGCTCTCAGGTTGGGCCCTAACCTGAGAGCTATAGCTCCCTTAGAAACTCAGAATGAAACCAAAATCTGACTGCCTTTATTCATAAACGAAAGTCTGATGACATGCCAAAATGGCTTACAAAACCGAGCTGTAGCTCGTACTTCCAAATTACAAGAATAATACCAAGGTTCAAAAAGCTTCTATCCAAGGCTACGACCTCAGTATTTATGCCAAAACGATCATCCAACAGGTGTCTTTGATTTTAGGAGCTCGGCTGTCCAACTGAAGTTTAACTGCGGATCCTGTAGGACAGTCATAACTACTGTTCCTGTAGAACAGTTATAACTGCTGTTCCTGTAGAACAGCTGGCTGCTTCTAAGCTCGGTGGGGAGATGGATTTGAGCTCGGAGCTATGGTGGGAATCACGAGGAATGTCCCCAAGACCGTGGACATCCTCTCCTAAAAACCAACAGTGCCACCTCATTGTCTCCTTGTCTCCTTTCTCGTTGTCTTTCCTCCCTTTTAATGCCAAAAACCTGAAAGCATCATGCATTAGTCACGTAGATAGAATGTCTACCCTTCTTCCTACAAACAACACGAATAAACCAAGAAATGAATGCATAAGCAATAAAAAATGAATGGTTTGAGCAGAGCAAGTAGGCCAAATGAGCCCAAATTGTACCAAAAATTGGGGCTCATCAGTCAGCAAACCACAGCACTGAACAAAAGTTCTCCACCTGAAAACACTCAAAAACAAGGCAATTCTGGATCATGTCAACTGCTCCACTGAGCATCTGCGCTGAATGTCAACTGCTCCACTGTCTACCTGCGTTGAATGTCAACTGCAAAGAAGGCTACTTGCGCTGGGCGAGTTTGGACATGTGGCACAGTCATTCCTCAAGGTATCAATGCCCAGGAAGCTTCCAAAATGACACTTGGATCAGGGAATTCGACTGGTGATGAGTAAGATGTTCCAAATCTCCAAGTGGAAGCAAGAACCTCCAAGTGGACTCGAGAACTGAAGTGGGAGAGGACACTAGTCAGCTTCATGACAACCTCAAGATGACTCATCCTTTCTCCAAAACTCCTATATATAGATCTCTCTCATGAGTTCTAGGGAGGCTGGAATCTTGTGAATGTAAAGAATTGCTGTTGGTTTGAGTTTAGAACTATTGGGTGATTTGCTTTGAAGGAGGTGAAGAGGAGATTTCTTTATGCTAGGAAGGTGATGCTGGATTGGGCCTCTTATGGTTGTATCACTTCCTGAACCTTACTTCTTCCATTAATAAAGCATTTGAGGTTCTTCTATATGCATGTGTCTCAATGGTGTATTGTTATACTTGTGTATTTGATTTATTCTAATCCTTGAATCAATTATGAATGTATGCTTCTTGTAGTTTCCCCCTCTTGCCATTTTGCAGGATCTTGGTGTAGCTGGGCCAGTGAAAGAGCAAGGAGCTGGAGGCAAGCAGCAAGAGGAGAAGATTGGATCAATAATTAGCGAGAGACATCGGTTAGTGGATCTCTTTCTCCCCTCTTTTACATCTCATAAAGAAGTAATCTCAGATAGCTTTGCTTTGATTGTTGCTAAGGAACTATCACCCTTAGAGTGGGATAGGGTCATTCCGTATTGGATACTTTTCCCAACAACACCCTACCACTACCTCTAACTTTCTTCTCTCCATGTCCCTTCTTAGTTGTACTGAACTTCTTGTAAGGAAATACATGTTATTTCTCACTTTCATCTTGAGGTCTTCCTCACTTTGGTGGCCATTTTCCTTTAGATTTCTCATTTCTTTTCAAGTCATGCTTAGGCTCAACTTTTCACTTCGACTTCTCATAACAATGTTTCAACTTTTAGATGGCCTCCTCCAATGATTTAGGCTCATCAAAATCAATCTGGTCTCTGTTGCTACCGATAGTCCACTAATGAACCTCTGAACCTTGGCCTTCTCCTCCTTGAGGTAAGGAACATATCTCAACAGCTCCAAGAACCTACTCATATACTCATCATCTTTCATGGAACCCATCCACAACTCATAAAACTCCTTAGCTCTATCATCAAAGTACCTTTCTGACAAATACTTCTTCTTGAAGAGCCTCTCAAGCTCATGCCAAGTCAAATTTTCCTCATGTAGACCTTTCACATTATTCACATCTTCCCACCAAATATCTTCTTTACCTTGAGACTGAAAGTGGCTATCTTTGCTCTCATGTTTTCTGAATAAACATGCAATTAGAAGAATTTCCTCATACCAAGCAACCATGCCTCTACATCCTTTGATTTCTTCATCTCTCCATCAAAGGTAGGTAGATTTTATTTCTTAAACTCATCCAGCAAGTATCCCCTATCACTCCTCCTATAAGGATGATAATGATGACGGCCATGATGCCTGTCCAAACTAGAACTAAAATAGTACCTGTATCTATCACCTCTCCTATTCGGAGTGTCCAACAACTTGCCATCTCTGATCGTATCATCTTTGTTCGACCTGTAACTGCCATAAGACTTGATGCCATATGCCCCATTAATTTTTTCCTCCTGCTCATGGCTGATTCGAAGTGGTCCCTATCACTGCAACTCTGACAAACTCTGAAGTAGTATCGCATTAACCTCTGCTTGTTTCTCTTGTGCCTGCATGATTTTTTCATTATCCACCTTACAATTTCTTATCTCTTCCTTAGAGATTCTCATTGTATTTTCCAAATTTGAAGAGTGCCTAACACCACGTTGTTCATCTGATTCATAGGGAAAGTCTTTGTAGTCTACCATATTGCTATCCATTTTAACCTCTTTCTTGTAAGGCATACTATGTTAGGTAAACCAAATCACAATAAACCAATGTACCTTAGCATAGTTCGGGGAGGATATCTCATCTGCAAAAACATCAAATCAGCGTGATACATGTATAACATAATCATAACAACATATAGACATATGATACATAAGCCTATAACCATGTAACCATCAGTCTAGCTAGATTCCAGTTAGCAATGAATGAACATATCAACTACACACACCATGACTACTTGCATGACAACAAAAACCATTACACCATTGTATATTTGACCACATGCAAACATTAACATGCATAAGCAATGCGTAATCGGCCACACAAATGCATGAATGCATATAATCAAGCATAAGTGAACAATGCTTAGACCAAGCTTAAAAGAATGATACATGCAACCAAGCATACAAGAATGTAACCAAGTATACAAAAATGATACATATAAGTGACATGTAACATCATGTAACTAGTCATACATGCATGAAAACATGCTTCACAACAAAAAAATCCTCATTTTTATGGCGACATGACTACGAACATGACCAACACCACGCATATGCAACAAGAATTAAAGGATGACTGACACACATGCAACCAACATGAATGCATGACAAACAAATTCACCCAAGGAGAGTGCAACCACACTCTCATACCAATCTATAACCACCCTCCTCCCACATCTACCCAAGTAAGCAGCCAACCGAGGTAAAAATGTGATGAGAGAGACCACTATGATATGATTCAACCTCCTTGTTGACCTTAAATAAATGGAATCAATGAAACACATCATCCATAACTTCCACATCAGCAACAACACCCCCAGGAGACATCTCAGACACTCAAACATCCTGTGTATGGGTCCCACTAATATTTTAGACCTCTTGACCTCTGGACGCTCTCATGCTATGGGCATGCCAACTTCTAGGTACCTCTGGATGCCCTCATAGGCTAGCAAGGCAATGTATAGGGACTTTTCCCAGCTGACTTGTGCCATCGTCTGCGAAATTCAAGGAACTTTTCTAGCCCAGAATTTCGTCCACTTCCCAAAAATTGTTATGAACTTTCAGAATCCATCAAAGACATGATGACAAGACTAATAAAACAAAAATAAACCTCAGGACTAAGCCTGACCATCCCCAACCAGGACTGACATTCTGTCAAACACTTGGAATCACTGCAACCTACAGGTCTAGAATACAAGACAGAGCATGAATGACTAAAAACTCTTATGAATCATGACAAGAAGGATCACCACCTTCTCCATTGAATTGTTATAACATTAATTAGGTCTTGCATCCATCATTTGAACAATTATAGGTAAATACATGAAATAACCATGACATGAACCAGTCAATTAGCCATGCTTATAACCAGCATAAAACCATTTAAATATCAAATATAAAACAACCATTAAATCCACATATAAACAAGTGCAAAATCAAGAGAAATTGGCTTTCATTAATCATAGGAAAATCCGACAAGGTTCGGGACTTCCACGTACCACCTGACTGTAGACATGGCTGAACCAAATCTTTCTTTCAGCCAATCACCCCCGTGCCATATTCCAAGCATGAATATGGGATCTCATGGATAAACCAATCCAAAAACAACCAAGGGAATCCATAGGTTAAACCACCTCCACCCTCACCAAACCGTGATCACACCAAAAACGATGCTCCGATCACAACCAACCCAAACTTGGAATGCCATTCAGAATCCATCACTATCCTTGAAATTTTTTTTGTATCCTTGTCTCTCAGGTTTCACTGTAATCCAATCTGAGATCATTAGGCCCTAAACCAAGACCAGTCTCTCAGACTTTATCGAAATCCAAACCCAAATAACTAGGCCTAAACCAAGACTCCTCCCTCTGGCTTTATCGCGTATCCCACCAAAACTAGTCAAGGGATCCCTAGGCCTTTGGGAATGAACCTTGAGACCACCTCTGCCGCGGATTCCGAAATCCATCTGGGAAACCAAAGATCAAAACTGAGATAAACATCCCAACATACCATGGCATCCAGATAAAGGTAAGGCTAGGCTAAAAACCATTGTCATAACTCGACAAAATCATTCCACTAACAGTAAGAGAACCATACAGCAACATGCAAAGCCATTCATGTCAAACCAGCTAGGAAATCACACATGCAATATGTTACATACAATTATTCCTATTGAATTTGCTTGATTCTGCTCTTCCTTCCTGGATCCTTTCTTTCCTTCCCTTCCTTTCACTTGCTTTTCCTTCCTTAATCTAAAGCTAGAGTGCTCTAAGAAAACTCTAAGTGACCAAGAGTGAGAGAGAGAGAGAGGGAGAATAATGAAAGAGCTCCAAAATTGAACTGACAAAAGGTTACCAATTGATCCTCATAAGCCTTTCTATTAGTGAGGCCTCTAATTTCTTCATTTTCCATTATTTTCCTTCATTTTCCTCCTCACATGCAACCTGTGGACTTTCACCTTACTTTTCTCCTAATTTCCTTTATTTTCATAAATAAATGTGCCAAAAATGCATTTTTTCCTTTTAATGCCTTTGTCTTAGCCTTTTCCAATTTTCCTTAGCCAAAAACACATCCAGTGATGCCCACTAGGATATCTTTTCCCAACATTTAGCTTGGAATACATGTTGCTTAACCGTGGTCTTATTTTTCCTTTATTAACTTCTATTACATGAAATTTTCACTAGGGTTGTTATAGAACCCCCCCCCTTGGGGAAAATCATCCTCGGTGTTAAACCACACCAAGACCTCAACAAAACCACTGAAAAGAAAACATAGTGCCCATGGAGCTTTCTAACTTAACTCGTTGCAGTATTTACAGTGAAAGACCTGCTCAAAAGCAAAAAATCATCACAACATGAGAAGATAAAACCATTCCTCTTATTGGAGCTTTATAACTTATCTCATGGGTGTATTTACATCCATACATATACATATACCAAAACATCAGCAAAACATATTCCAAACATATACCAAACATCAAACCAAAACTTCTTTGCCTCAATTGGAAAACAATGAAGGATACAAGGCTCACATCTAATCCGACATCTTCCATGTAGCTTCTTTAGGCCCAAAGTGCTTCCACTGCACTTTAACTTGCTCTATGGATCTGTTCTTGAGCATGAGTTTCTTTTGTTGCAATATGCACTCGGGCTTCAGCTGGAACTGTCCTTCTTGCTCCACCTGCAATACAGACCAATCAATGACATGATCAACATCCTTTATATACCTCTTAAGAAATGAAATATGGAAAACATCATGGAATTTCACTGTTGGAGGTAGTGCAAGTCGATAGGCCACTGGTCAAATCCTCTCAAGGATCTCAATAGGCTCACAATATAGTGGTGCCAACTTGGAACATGATCCAATCCTCAAAGAGATCTTCTTGGGCTTGATGCGCAAATACACATGTTCCCTAACTTGAAACTCCTTGAAAACCCTGTGTTGCTCAACATAACTCTTATATATATCCTGTGTTGCCTTTAGATTCTTCTTTATAATCTGCATTTCCTGTTCCATGTTTGCCAACATATTCGGTCCAATAAGTACCCTATTCACTAGATCACTTAAGATGATGGGAGTATTACAACTCCATCCATACAATGCCTCAAAAGGAATCATCCTCAATGACTCCTGATAACCATTTTTTGTTGAAAATAACAACAAGAAATGTTAAAAATAGAATTGAGAAATTCCAATTTAATTTGTCCTTGAATTAAATTGTGAATTAAATTGTAATTCTTTTCTCATAGCAACTTGTAAATATTTAATTAAGTTTAATTAAATTAATTAACTTAGGAATTTGGAGTTGGAAGTCTTTTTGAAGTCATGTATGTATTCTCCCTATATTATGGGTGTCCAGGATGAGTTAAGTATGAGTGGTAATTAGTTAACTCAGTTTATTAAGTTAAGTCCAGTTAAATTAGTTTCAAACTATTTGAGGAACTAATAGTGAGTTAACAGTCAATCGATGCATTACTGCACTCAACTAGTGCTACTCCAGTTAACTGAATATTCCCTCATCAGAAACTCATGCATGTAGATTATGAGTAAGACCCAGTTGAGACTAGAGTGCAGGGACATTGTACTATTTGTTTTAGATTTTTCTAAGTTGCACTAATAGTGCATGCATTCAGAAACTAAGGAATTTCCCTTTAAATACACGCTAATTCTCACAAGCATTGTGCAAACAATTAGAAGCTTGGAGGCTTTGAAATTTGGCTAAGTATTGGCCAAAGGAAGTCATCAGGTGGAGGATAGGAAATACTTGTGCATGTTAAGCTCAAGGTTGAGCATAGCATATTGTATTCATCCAAATTCTTTGATCAAGGGTGCAAAGAAATAGGGAGTTTGGAGAGCAGAGAAGAGGCCTTTATTTGGCTTGATCTTTCTTATGAGTTGGGAGATTGATTTTACTGAGTGCTGGGATTGTTCTTGAGAGAACAAGCATTGTAATCTCATCTTGATTTTCCGGATTAATGTAATACAGATAGTGGGGTTTTGAGTTGTGGCTTTCCCCAAATATTTATTGTGTTATGTGCCATTGATGTTCTTCCTCTTGTCGATTATTGTTTGCTCTATATTTATGGGATTCCACTATAAAGAGTATAAGTAGATTCTTGTCTCTTGTTTTAGTAGATTACATGAGCTTGTGAATCTATAAGAAAATTCTACATGGCATCGAAGCTGAGAACAATATACTAGAGGAGATTTCGAAGTTTTGAGCTTTGGGCTGTGAGTTTGCAGAGAAGATCTAAAAATTTTTGTGCAAAATTTTCAGAAACAAATAGCATATTTAGATTATTTGGGAAAAAATACCCAAATTAAAAATAAAAATAAAAAAATAAAAAAAAATAAAAATAAAAATAAAAATAATAAAATAAAAAAAAAAAATAAAAAAATAAAAAATAAATAAAAATAAAAATAAAAATTAAAAAATAAATAAAAAATAAAAAATCAGGCGAATTGGAGTATGGATGAGGGAGATATCACTGATTTAAAATGAACTCTTTTTCTAGAAAATTTCGTGATGATAGGACAGATGAAACAGATTGGTGTGCTAACCAAGAACCTCTATGCTCTTGAGGTTCAAGATGTATGCAAAGACTTGAGGAGATAGGAAAAGGTTAGAGACTTGCTGGTTGAGAGGGAGAGTAAATTACCTCTCAACATGCAGCCCCAAAAGAACCAGTCTCAGAAGCAGCTTCAGGAAGTTGTGGAGCAGCCACAATTAGAGAAGATTAGAGGAGACTGAGTGAGGCATCCAGTCATACAGAGACCTCCAGTAGGGGGAAATTTCGATTGAAGTGGGTAGAGGGATCACATGCAGCGATACCTCCAGGTGTGAGGTGGGGCGATTTGAAGTGATAGTCCCAAGAGGGCTGAAATTGGGCAGGGTTCACTGAGTGGTTTTATCTCATGGATCGTATATTGTTACATGAGCCCAAAGTACATAGTAGTAGGAGGAATCAGTGTGATTGATGCATTCAGAGATCAAAGTGACAAAGGCTAGAGCAGTCAGATATTGAAGAAGCGTAGAGAGGGTTGACAAAAGTGCAAAAAGGCAGAGTCAATAGAAGCACAAAGTTTTCAATCGAGAGAGGAAATAGTAGTTAGAGACTTTGATGACAGAGGCATCATTCTAATTCAGGTTGGATGTTTTTTGCTTCTGGAGTTGTTGGAGCAACAACACTCGAGAGAAGTGTTGCAAGCAGAACAATCCAAAGGTTCTGGATCAGGATCGAGTTGAATTCCTTTCTTGTTGAGAGGGAGTGTTGAAAATAGCAACAACAAATGCTAAAAATAGAATCCAGAAACTCCAATTTAATTTGTCCTTGAATTAAATTGTGAATTAAATTTCTCATAGCAACTTGTAAATAGTTAATTAAGTTTAATTAACTTAATTAACTTAGGAATTTTGAGTTGGAAGTCTTTCTGAAGTCATGTATATGTTCTCCCTATATTATAGGGGTCCAGGATGAGTTAAGTATGAGTGGTAATTAGTTAACTCAGTTTATTGAGTTAAGTCCCATTAAATTAGTTCCAAACTATTTGAGGAACTAATAGTGAGTTAACAATTAGTTGATGCATTAGTACACTCAACTAGTGCTACTCCAGTTAACTGAATATTCCCTCATCGAAAACTCATGCATGCCGATTTTGAGAAAGACCCAGCTGAGACTAAAGTGCAGGGACAATGTACTATTTGTTTTAGATTTTTCTGAGTTGTACTGATAGTGCATGCATTCAGGAACTGAGCAATTTCCCTTTAAATATGGGCTAATTCTCTCAAGAACTGTGTAAAAAATTAGAAGCTTGGAGGCTTTGAAATTTGTCTAAGTATTGGCCAAAGGAAGTCATGAGGTGGAGGATAGGATATACTTGTGCAGGTTAAGCTCAATGTTGAGCATAGCATATTGTATTTATCTAAATTCTTTGACCAAGGGTGCAAGGAAATAGGGAGCTTGGAGAGCAGAGAAGAGGCCTGGATTTGGCTTGAGCTTGCTTGTGAGCTGGGAAATTGATTTTACTGAGTGTTGGGATTGTTCTTGAGATAAAAAGCATTGTAATCTCATCTTGATTTTCTAGATTAATGCAATACAGATAGTGGGGTTTTGAGTTGTGGATTTCCCCGGATATTTATTATGTTTTGTGTCATTGATGTTCTTCCTCTTGTCAATTATTGTTTGCTTGATTTTTATGGGCTTCCGCTGTAAAGAGTAGAAGTAGATTCTTGTCACTTGTTTTAGTAGATTACATGAGCTTATGAATCTACATGATTTTCTACATTTTTGTATGCGAACTCAACCAATGGAATATACTCCTCCCATTTCCTCTACTAGTGCATCACATACATCCTCAACATATGCTTCATGATCCCGTTGACCCTCTCTGTTTGTCCATCTTTCTACAGATGATAAGTTGTATTGAAGGAAAACTTTGTACCCAAGCCTGCAAACAATTCCTTCCAAAACTTGGAAGTGAACTTTTGCATCCCTATCTGACACAATCTTCTTCGGAACACCATGTAATCTCACTATCTCTCTTATGAACACCCGTGCTACCTCAGTGGCTAAATATGTAGTCTTCCCTGGAATAAAGTGAGCTACCTTGCTCAACGTTTCGACCACGACCATAATATAATAATGTTGTCTCACTATCCTCAGAAGACTTGTAATGAAATCCATGGAAATGACCTCCCATTTCCATTCCATAATCGCTATAGTTTGTAGTAGACTACCTAGATGCTTACATTCCACCTTTACCTACTGCCAATCTAAACATTGTTATGAAACCAGCTCACCAAAATATAGAAAAGATAGGTAAACGCCTTAGAAACAAGCCTCTTCGAGGGGGAAACCTTCTTTACATTACACAAATGAACAATTCTTGGATGATACAAAAGACAAGACCTCCTTTCTATATATAGGAGTCTAAAGGGTCATAATATAATCAAAGTCGACATAACAATAATAATGTAAGGGCACAACAATAACAATAGTGGGATTCTATGGGGCACAATAATAACAATATGGGTACTACATGGGCACAACAATATAATAAGGGGGTTGCACTAATAATAATAAGGGGTTACACTAGTAGTATAAGGACATAACATGCCCCTCTCCTTCAAAAAGTGTTGTCCTTAATGCTGGAGTAGTTTTGGACGCTTCTGTATAAAATTATAATCCTTCCATGTGGAATCTTCAGCAGGTGAGTTCTTCCACTTGATGAGATACTCTAAAATTGATTGATTTCGTAGTTGTCAACTTCTCGGTTCTGTGAATGCTTCAAGTTCCAATATGATTTTTCCTTCCTTGTCAAGTTTTGGAAATATTGTTGGAACTGGAATCTTCGGCAACTTTTGAATGAGTTCCCACCCTACTTCGCCATTCTTCCATTCATCCCTTGCTTTGTTTATCAAATTTGGTTGGATAATTATACCAACCTCTACCATTTCTGCAACCATATATTCAATTTCAATCCTTTGGGCATATGGATATCTATAAGGCCTGATGTTTGGAGGAACACTTCCTGGAATCAAATGAATAGCATGATCATGATCACAAATACATGGGAGACCTTTGGGAGTCTCAAATATCTTGGAATGATTGTCCAAGACTTTTTGGAGGTCTCAAGAAATAAATGATTTCGATGTGGGAACCATTAGCGAACTTAATTGTGCAATTACGCCTCATTGTTCTTTCTTTAGAATCTTTGTCATTCAGTTAGAGATGATTATCTTTCTTGGTTTCACTGTGATACCCCTTAATTCAATTTCCTTTCCTTCCAAAGTAAATTTCATAAAAAGTTCTTGAAAATTAAAAGCTATTGTACCCAAGGATTGTAGCCATTGGACTCCTAGTACAACATCAGCACCACCCATTGGAATGGAAATCATTGGGCTATTCAATACATATTCTCCCATGGATAGCTTGATATTATGGCACTTTCTAGAGAAATTTATGGTTCCTCCACTTATAATCGTCACATGACACTCTGGTGCTGGACATAGGAAGCAATTCAATTCCTTCGATATCTTACAATGAATAAAATTATGGGTACTACCCAAATCAATCAACACCATTACCTTTTTCTTCTTGATATGTCCTTCTATCTTTATAGTTTGAGGAGTGGTAATTCCGACCAATGCATTACAAGATATGGTCATATTCATTTCTTCGTTCTTTGGGGTTGGTTCTTGGTGTGTATCCTTTTCTTTTGATGTTTCTTGTTACTTTTCTTCCTGATATTTCATTGCTTGAACCTTCTTGTTCTTGATATGTCCTTCTATCTTGAGAGTTTGAGGAGTGGTAATTCCTGCCATTGCAATACAAGACATAGTCAGATTCATTTCTTCTTTCTCTAGGGTTGGTTCCTAGTGTATATCCTCTTCTTTTGACGTTTCTTGATCCTTTTCTTCATTAGGAGGCATTTCTTGTAACAACTTTGTCCCATCTTCCTTCAAACCTTCCATGTCTTTCTTCAAATCTTCCATGCCTTTCTTCCAATATGATTTCATACCATCGATATCAGCTTTCAAGGCATAAATAAAACTATTTATCTTTTGCTTCTCCAGAATATCATTTACCCTTATATTCAATTTTTGAAAGTTGTCAATGTGCTCTATCATTGAACCTTTTTTTTTTAGATTTATCAATTGGCTAAAGAACGTGTTTCTCTTTGTATCTTCATAATGTGTTATCATTTCCTCTGTGAAAATTGACCACGTGACAAGTGGTTTACAAGAACAAAGCCCTTTATAGCATAAAAATTGATTCAGTTCTAAATAATTAGATGCAATATGTACCTTTTGTAACAGTGGTACACCATGTAGATCAAAATATTTCTCCATCTGTAGTATCCAATTTACCGGATCCTTTCCATCAAACTTCCTCATATCGCCTTTTCTTGATTTTAGGAGCTCGATATTAAAATGACTATAACTTTTGACTTTCAGATCACCAAGTTCTGAAATTGTATTCTGTAGTAGCCCTCTGAGTCCTCTTTCTAACCCCGCAAGTCGGATCAGAATTTGATTCTCCAAGAAAGAGTTATACCCAATCTCCTATGATGACCTGATTATATAATGTTTCAGTAAAGCGAACTTGTACGACTTTCCACGTCTCACTATTTCGACCTTTGGATCTGAAAAATATACACAAAAAACTATAGTCCATCCTCTTTCTATAATTTCTTACGAAATTTCAATTTGTTACTCAGAGAAAAGTTATGACGATTTTCCCAGGGTCACCTGTTTAGAATGTAATTCGGGAGTCTGCACAAATCCTAACTTCCTCAGATTATATCTCCTAACATATAGTGAGACAAGATCTGAAATTCAGGCCCGCGATTGACCAAGTTGTTGGCTCAAATGGGTTTTAAGTTTAGACTCTGAAACATCGTAGAAAAATAATTATAGTGACAATTCCACGATGGCCTGTTTGAGATGGAATTTTGGAACTTGCAAAAAGCCCTAACTTCCTCAGACCATATCTCCAAAAATATAGTGATACAAGATCTGAAATTTGGATCTTTAGTTCAGCGCGACGTTTTCTCAAATGGGTTTTTGTTTTAGCTTCTGAAATGTCGCATAAAAAAAGTTACAACGAAAATTCCACGATGGCCTATTTGGAGCAGCGAAACCCTAGAATCCAAAGCTCTGATACCAAATGTTATGAAACTAACTCACCAAAAGATAGAAAAGATAGATAAACGCCTTAGAAAGAAGCCTCTTCAAGGGGGAAACCTCCTTTACATTACACAAATGAACAATTCTTGGATGATACAAATGACAACATCTCCTTTCTATATATAGGAGTCTAAGGGGTCATAATATAATCAGAGCCGACATAACAATAATAATGTAATGGCACAACAATAACAATGGTGGGCTTCTATGGCACACAATAATAACAATATGGGTACTACATGGGCACAACAATATAATAAGGGGACTGCAATAATAATAATAAGGGGTTACACTAGTAGTATGGGGACCTAACAAACATCTAGCCATGAACTCTGCCACTTCCTTCTTCAGATTGAGTGACCTGCAGTTAATTTCATCACACTTATCCTTTGAGAAACTTGAAGTCAATTTTGTGACCTCATTACAATTGTTGATTATATTAAAACCCAAAAATAGAAAAATACGCAAAAAAATGAGAGTAGACTTGCCTCTTTAGAAGAAGATAACCAATCTAGAAACTGCAGAATGTTAGCATACTTACAGTTGTTCTAGTTGTTTCAACTAGGATATTAAAAAGGTAATGCCCAAGACATATTTCCAGCAACATTGAAGATGAAATCAAGTCAGGGAATTCTATGAAATATAAATGATTAAAACGATGACTAGAGGGATGTTTAGATGCACATAGTAACTTGGAATCTCCCTCTCACAATTGTGAGATATATGAAATTATTGACAAAACAAAATACACACCACTATGAGAACTGAATAAGATATTTAACAAACTTACTCCTAATATCTTTGAGCCAGTGAGCGACATTACCAAAAGTAAGCCTGCAACTCATACCATACACAATGAGGGCTTCCATAGCTCTCGTTTCGTAAGTCAATGTGATGCCTGAAACCTCTTCAAGCCCATGGTGACCCAAATTTGAGCCTTGGCGTCCTCCTATCGATCTCCATTGCCTGGGTTTGGAATTCTACGCATATCGTTGCCTCCATTGATCTCCATCACCTAGGTTTGGAATTCTATACCTTGGTGTTAGGGCTGAATTTTTCCCAAGCACATAAATTCAATTATAAAATAAAATAAAAACATAACATGCATCTAGACCTCATTCAAGGGCCTCCCTTTCATGAGGCCCACATAGATGCATCTCCCCACCTACCTAGTTGCATCTCTCCATCTGGAATATCCATTGAGTGCTTACACCTACCCTAACACCTAACCTCCTTCCCTTGTCACAACACTACCTCATTTCTTCCCTTGTCATGACATTACCTTAGGTTCTTATTCATGGTTTGAGTGGAGGTCCGAGACAACTATGGCTTCCCAGTCACTTTACTATGACACAGTTTATCATAGGTTTGGGATAGATTATATTTTTTATTGATCCATGATATGGGGCTCGAGTCACATGGAGTGGTCATTCTAGGAGAAATTGGATGAGATCACGTACTCTCTGAAAAGAAATGAAAACAACACTTCTATCTTGGACAACCACTCATTAGAGATGGTGGAGTTATTGGATTTTGATGGTGCCTTCCAAACTAACTGTAATAATCACCATGGTTTTATGAATTAACATGAATAATATCCATGGTAGTTGTAACAAACATAACAATAACCATTTGGAGCTTATTGTTGCAGAAGACAAGGTCAAGGGTTTTTTGCATAACACAAAAATGCATTGCGATATTATGTTGAATGATTTAGGTTATGAGAATGGATTGGAATTTATTGGAGCCATAGAATTGTAAACAACAAAAGTTGTCAAAAGGGATCAACTTTCATCAGCCAAGTTAATCAAAGATCAATCATTAGTAGTGATACTAACCCCATATAGGCTCTAGTAGATGCTTTGATAGGATTTTTAGAGGTTTATAGCCAAATTGAAGTGGCTATAATGGATCTTTTCACTAAGATAAATCTAGAGCTTCCAGTCTCTGGAAGAGGACAAGAAAGAAAAACTGTAATTTTATGAATTTAGTTTAGTCTCAATTTCTTCAAGCTCTGCATCAAAGAAGAGAAACTGTAGTTAATGCCTTCTAGTCCATTACATTAAATCTCCACCTTTGGAATGGTCTTGAAACCTTCCTTCCTTGAAAAAAGCTTCCTTAACAACCAGAAGGGGGTAGAACCTCCATTGACAACCAGAGGGGTTGGACACCCTCCTCGACAACTAGAAGGGGGCATAGCCCTCCTTGACAATCAGAGAGGGTAGAAGGGGGATATGACATTTGGAGAAAGGAGATAGACACACCTGTACATGACACATGGAGGAGGAAATCACCATAGTTAAGGACATTAATCTCTACAAATATCTATAGTGTCTGCAACAATAACCTCATAATAAAAAGCCTATTGGCGTAATGAACTAAAAACACAAAAAATTAAAATTAAAATCAAAGCAATTAAAATTGATGTAGATTGCAATTTTTTTTTTTTTGAAATACATTTTTGAATGCATAAATAGATTCAACACTCTAAAACACCTTTAGAGAACTCAAATTCTATAGATTAAACAACTTAAACTCAAGTTTCCAAAAATATCCATTGGATTTTGATTAAAATTAATTAGAAAAAATATTCTAGAAACAAGTCATTTCGTCTATAAGTTAGATTACTCCAGTAAAATTATCTGCTATAATTCATCTATAAGTCAGACTACCCCATTAAAATTATCTGCTATAATTCAGACTACATTAAAATTATCTATTGTAACTAATTCTAAAAATTCACATCCACTAGCACACACTTCTCTGAATTTTTAGGTAAAACACGAAATCGATCGTCAATGTTTTATTTTCACCATAATTAACGTCATAGATTCACATACCACTGACACTTACTTTCCCAAAAGAAATGACAAATCCAAATTATTTTTTCATATTTATTTTTCTGGATGTTTAGCAAGTAGCAACTATTAATTAATAACACTAAAAAGAATTTCTCATCCCATTAACACTCACTCGAATTTTTAGAATTCTAAAACATGTTCTATCCCAGGGCATTCTTTTCCTTTTTTTTGTGTTTTTAAGTTTTCAAGTTCGAAACACACAATGGATTTGAAGTCCTAAGCATTCTAGGAAGGACCATTTTCTCCACGAACTTGATCTATCCTTAATTAAATTTTATAAAAAGGTCACCTTGCCACATTTTTTAGATTGGAGGTTTACATATATTCCAATCCTTTTCTTAACTTAGTACATTATTTCATTGGATTTTATTTTGTCAAATACTAATTAATTAAATAAGTACTTCATGCTTAGTAACTTAAAGAAAAAAAAACCATTGGATGTTATTTTGTCAAAACTAATTAACTAAATTGGTACTTTGTGTTTAGTAACTCATACCCCAAAAAAAAAAATCTTGGATTTTACCATGAAAAATGTGTTGCTTTAAAGTCCTCTTCAGTTTGGAATCTAGACAAGTTCGAGTCATTTTTCTATAATAAATACAAAAAAATCCTCCATGCATCCAAACTTTGAATTAAAAGACCCTTTTTAGTGATGGGAAATGTAAACTTGTTTATGTGGCAAGGATAATGAGGACAATAACTTGTGACCTCAACAAGCTCAAAAGCTACCACATAGAGAGCTTGAACATTGGCATTTAACAAGCTTAGAAAGTGGCATAGGACTTTCTCATGTGATTAAAAAAATTTGTAAGTGTTTGACCCCTTAAACTTGAAATAAGTTTAGTCAAGTTTTATAAATCCCTCTGATTTTGGAGTCAAGATTTGAAGCAAACTTTGGTTACTTTGTTTTTCTCACTTATGTTGACGAAAAATTGTAATATATAAAGACCCTAGGTTCAAACTCAATGGCCAAAAAAGGGTCTATGGTAGTCTAGCACAACGTTGACATTTTCACCTTACTCAGAAGAAGTAAGGCATCTCACTTGAGGTGTGTCGTAACCTTACTAGTATAGGGACTAGAACCATACATCAAGGAGGGTTGCACAATGATTATTATTCACATGTATTCTAGTCTTTTCCTCAGATTCCACACGCTTTACTCCTTGGAAACTTTTATGACTTGGCTGCGACTATTTCATCTCACTTTGACAACCTTTGTGACTTGTTTGCACTTGCATGTTCCCATATTTGCTGCATACCAACTTGAGTCTATGACATATATTAGTGGATTTTCTCTCTTTTCCTCAATTGTTTCCTATGAAATTTCCCTTCAGTCAAACTTGGTAAAAATGTGTCAAAAACTTTCCCCCCAAAATGGAGGACCCAAAAATCCCTGACCACAATCGATTGACTCGTCCCCAAGTCAATTATTGGCTAAATTTGTTGTTTCTTCTTGTTGCTGTGAGGCTCCTTCTTGTGTTGCTTTTTCTTGAACTGTTCTTTTATGTGTTACTAGTTGTTGTTCAAACAAAGGACCCAACTGTGGGACAGATTTTATGGCTTTGGTCTGGAATTTGGCATATTCAATAATGGTCGAGTACTAGGAATCCTGTAGAGTGGACACTTGCTCAAGAAATGGTATGGCAATCTCAGTTGTCGGCTGGGTAGGTTAGGTATTCATGAGGGCAGTTCATTGAGTATTTTCTTTTGTGTTGAGCTACCACAACTTCTGATATTGGATCTGTGCTGGTGGTTTGAGGTCACAGAGTAGAGCCTTGGTGGCTCGAGAGTCATCCTCGATCTCTTGGATCTGATTCTCAAGTAAATCAGTATGTGCAAAAAATCCCTTTTACTTGTCAAGGTCAGGTGTAGTCATGGCTTGGTCGAACAATTGGTGAGCTTATTATCGCATAGCATAAACTAGTTGATTTCTTTGTAAGGAACCCAGACCAATCATTAACCTGAGTGAAGATTTCTTTTGCCTCTCTAGTATCTTGATGAAGGGAAGCCTTTAGAGAAGCCACATCGGTAATATTCTGCTCAATTTCAATTGCATATTGGGTGGTGGGATTAGGGAGTGCTCTTTGGTGGGCTGCGATAGTCTTTTGAAGCTCCTTGTTCGACGAAACAAGGTTGACGCATGTAGTTCCGATGTGGTCACAACAATCTGAGAGGGTGCAAGCTATTCTTCGGTGCATTCGATACTACCTCAGTGATGGTAGGCCAAAGAGCCTAGAATTTGGCATTGATATCATTAACCTGTTGTTGTAGCACTTGCTTTTTTTGGAGGATTTGATCTCGCTTGACCGTTATGGAGATAATTTTTTGTTGTTGTTGCTCATGTTCAACTATCAATGTATTGTCTAGTGCTTCAACATGGCAAGGATCCAGTTGAAAGAAAGTAAATAACTCAGTGGACGACCAATTTTGAAGCTCATATGGTGTCATGATATTAGGGTGAGGGAATCAGGCTTGCAATGATTTTCCACAGGTAATCGATTTCTTATAAATGCCTTGGGGTGAAGCTTCCCATTGTAGGTTTTCTACAGTGTGGGTGTTGGTGTTGTCTGGAACAATTGATGGTGGAGAATTAGGAAAAGGGTTGGATGTATGAATTAGGATATTTTTAAGCTCCTAGCCCTGTGGAGTGGAGTGGATTTGTTGGTCATTCGTTGGTTGAAGGTTGGATGCTAGTAGAAAGGGTGTGAGAGTCATACTAACCATTTCCACATTTCTAGTGTTAATAGAGAGGGTGTCTTGGGAAGTTTTAGTGATTTCTTGAATGATGTAAGCTACCTCCATTTCAGTCTCAACATTGAGGAGGTTTCTAGTCTGAGGAAGGTCTGAAATGGTTGCAAAGGGGGATGTCGTGCGAAGTGATGGGTTATGAGACACTAGGAATTAGTTGAGGTGGAATGCAAGATTTATTTGATGATTTGGGTGTTGGCGATAGAGAGGGGTTCTTTGTCAGTGAGGTAACTGAAACAGAGTTTTAGGAGACTTAGGAAATCAAGGTAGCAATCAGATGGGTGTCTTGCATTGTGGGCTTAGTAACAGAATGAGGGCCCACCAGGGGGAGGAAGGCAACCACTAGGCTGAATGACAAAGTACTGAATGGACTAACATTAATAATTTTATAAAATAGGGGCAGATAACTTATTGATAACCCAAGAGCTTCCAGAGTGTTTTAGACCGACATCACAGTTTTCTCAAATATTGTCAAGACAGGATTGAGAATTTCTTCTTCTTCTTGCTTCCAAGAGGCGAATGGGATCTCACTAGGTAGTGGTTATGGCAACCTTCCTTGAAAAGAGTATGTTTTTGTATCGAACCTCACCAATGATACCTAGCTAGGACAAAATTCCATTGTGGAACACCAAAGGTTGTCAAACCAGACACATTCCATTTATGGGCTCTTCCCTTCATTGTGGAATGCTTGTTTCGAGAGAATGAAGGGCAAAGCCCACTTATGGAATGTATCTGGGTTGACAACCTTTGGCCGAATCCAGCTGGTGTCATGGAAAACACAAAACCATATGGCATTTCAATGGTCATCCAAGAGTGATTTTGGAATTCTAGGGGCAGCCTCTATGACAGTGAGCATCTTAGTATACCATCTATTGAAGGAGGTCTTGCTGATTTCATTGTTGTTTGGGTCCCCTAATCTCTGCCATGGGGATTACGTGAGTTCCAGGGGCTGATATTTAGAAACCAGGGCTAATTCTATTTGGATGGCACCACTTCATCATTGTAAGAGAGACAACCAGATACCCATCGATGAAGTAGGTCACTCGCTTGTATACATCCTCACAAGATTCAAATAATTCATTTAGTAAGTAGCTTCACGAGTTCAGCTACTCCCATTTTTCACAAGCTTCAGCCACTAAGATGGTGTCCAAGGTGTATTTTCCCTTTGTGTAATTCCACATGATTTTGTTGGAAATTATGTGACAAACGAACTTAATTGAGATCACATTGATCAGATCGATCGTGGCTCCTTTCCCACCGCACTGGGTGGAATACTTAGTATCGTAGTTATTGTCACATCTCTTCTTCCCATGCTTAGAGGTGGTTTAGAATTAAAATGAAACCATGCCTCCCATAATGGATAACCTTGTCAAACTTTGGATATCATTGGCATAATTTTGGATACTCGAGTCATGATTGTAACTTGTTGACTGTATACAATGGACACAAGGAGGCGGAATTTTGACTTAGAGCCAAGGGAATTCGACACCAAAGCCAGAGTGAGGAGTTCGACCACCTAATATTTTACAATGGAAACGATATAGAAAGACTTGACCTGACACTTGTGATTAAACCGTTTAACTAATGATGAAAATGATGGCCAATCATTATGAAATGATGTCAAAACAAAAAATATGATAACCGGAATGTGTTAGGAATATTACGTGAGATATTTGACCCAAATTCGAAAAGACACTGGAAATTATTATTGATTATGATGGACAATATGACTACCATGTGCATTCCCTGACCACAATCCGTTGCGGAGGGATGCACTCAACTAACTAAAATACCTAATGCAAGTAACTTTATTCGCAACTGACATAACTGACTCAACTTCAAATCTACCTAATTGACTCTATCCTAAACCTAACTACGGTCCCATTTTGGAGATCATACCAATTTGATTAAGAAGTGGGTGGGTCATGGAAGGGATTCAGGCATGTGCAATTCACCAAACCAGTCGTCCAGTTGCACAAGATTAATAGCTCTAGACTATCACATTTACACAACAATGAATGGTCCGAACTAGTGCATCTAGAGCTTCCCAGGATACTTCAGAGACTTACTTTCATATAAGAGAACCTTATCCCCAACTATGAAAGGCTTCATCTTGATGTGTCGATCATGCCATGATTTTTGTCTCTCCTTCTCAATGGTCTAGTATAAATCATCTAGAAACATGGTTTCAACTAACTCCCATAATTCATTTAGTCATTCTGCAATTGACTCATCCTATGTCATCTTAGTGGCATGTGCAATAAAGAGGTTGTGAATTATAAATTTAGCAGGTACTACAAATTCTTGGCCATAAACAAGCTCAGATGATGTATATTTATGAAATTTTTTTACTATGGTACAGTAGGCCCACAAGGTAGTTGGTACCTTCTTGACCCAGTCATCTCAGTTGGCAATCCAAATCTTGGTGAGGTCCTTCTCTAGCATATTGTTGAAAGCTTTGACAATGTTGTTCACTTGCGGATGACATGGGATGCTTTTATGATGTTGGATTATGAAGTTTTGTAGAAATGCATTGACTATTTCATTAATGACGTGAATCCCCTGGTCACTGGTGAGTCTCTGAGGGCACCCAAATCGAGTGATTACATTTTCAAACATGAACCAAGCAGCAATGTCAGCAATGCAATCTTTAACTCATGTGACTTCGACCCAACGGGTGAGATAGTTTGTAACAGTAATAATGTAATGAGCATGTTAGTGACGAGCTGATGGATTAATAGGCCCCAAAAATTCCACAAACCATTTTTCAAAAGCTTGGAGTGTGTGTATGGGTTGCAAAGCAAGTTCATTTTTGTGAGATGGTCGCCCCACTTGTTGACAAACATCACATTTCTTGATGTAATATGTCGTATCCTAGAAGAGCGTGGGCCACTAAAGTTCTGCTTGCAATACTTTTCTCACAGTGTATTTTCCCCCTACGTGTCCTCCCACAACTCCATAGTGGCATTCCCATAGCACATATTGCTTCTCATGGTTGAGGACACATCGTCACAATATCTAGTCGAGACCCATCTTCTACAATTAGCCTGAGATCGGCTAGTAATTCACAACTTGAACCACCATATACCTTCATTGGGTTGTTGTGTACTCTTTCGAACATTTTCTAGTGGTTAAAAATAGTGTGATGTCTTCCAAGTAATCGAGGATGGACTCAACCCGAAATAGATAAGCTTCTGACAATTGATCATCTATTGACCCCCTGTTTCATCCAATTGACGCTGGGAGAGATGGTCAAGCCCCTAATTCATCCTTCCTTGCTTCACAATCATTTTGAATGTAAACTCTTGGAACAACAAGAGCGATTTGAAAATCCTCCCTTCTAGCACAGGCTTATTAACCAGATACTTCAGTGAAAATTAGTCAATGAATAACTTGAAGGGACCACCCAAAAGGTAGTGCCTAAATTTCTACAGCCACTACACCATCGCAAGAGCTTCATGTTAAATAGTGGTTTAGTTCTTTCTGCAGTGGAAACTTTTCTGTTGGAAAAATCAATTGGGTGATTAAGGCTACCGTCTCTAGGTTGGGCAAAAATAACTCCCAGAGTGATCCATGACGCATCAATATGGACATGAAATTCTTTATTCCAATCCAAGTAAACCAAGATTGGTGCATTTTCCAACTTCTCTTTTAGCATATTAAAGGAAACATTGCATTCATCGGTCCAGGCGAACCACTTATATTTCTTCAGAAACTTCTCAATGGTGCAGTAATAAGGGCATAATTATGAACAAACATGTTGTAGTATCATGTGTGGCCAAGAGTCGATCCTAACTTGGTGGAGGCATATTTAGAATTACCACAACCTTGGTAGGGTCAATGAAAAGTATATCTTTGCAAAATATATGCCCCAACAGTGTTCTAAAAGGGACATCGAAAATGCATTTCTTCGAGTTCAAAGAAATATGTAGTTGCTTGTAGAAATCAAACATTTCCCTTAGCAAGCTAGAGTGTCTCTTCAATAAGTTTTACATTGTCCAATCATCCATATACACCTACAAGAATTTGTGAATATAGTCGTAGAAGGCAGCAATCACGATCCTTGAAAACATCGTTAGTGCATTCTTCAACCTAAACGACATGAAATGATAGGCATAAGAGCCCCATTCAGTCATGAAGGTGGTTTTCATCTTGTCTTCCTCTGCAATGCGAACTTGGTGATAGCCAAATAACCCATCCATGAATGAATAGGCTTCGTTACTTACAACATTATCAAGGAACTCTTCATTGAACCTAGCAGGCAATGGATTAAGGATGTATACATTGTTCAAGCTCTTATAATCTATATAGACCATGATCTCTTCAAATTACTTCTTATTCTAAATGAAAATCAAGCTAATGCATTCAGCTTCATCAACTAGGAAGATGAGGCATGCTGCCAACATTTTGTTGATTTATCTCTTCACATTACCCTTGACCCTTGTATTTAGTTAATACGAGTGATGTTTCACTAGTCTCACATTTGGCTTCAGCAAAATATTCATTTCACCCAATTCCCCTTTAATTATTTTGAGCTCTGCAACAAACGAAGGAAAGATATCATCATACTCATTTAGAATATCAAACATCTCCTTGGTGGTTTGTTCATTCCAATAGTCCCCGATGGAATCCAGCTTTGGTTTCTCTTTGGTCCCGATGTCGTGCTTCCACAGTTTCAAGGGTTGTAGTTGTGGGCTAGTTATTACGAGGCCATATTCTATGTCTCATTCCCCATTAGATTATTTAAAGGTCAAGTGCCATAAACCTTCTAAACCGTCACTGCCATGTTTAATATTGACCTTCCCACAAGCTGCAACCTCATGAAATATCGATTCGTATGTATGATTGAAGGCATCCTAGTCACAAAATTCCTCAATAATTTCTCCTGCCTACGACAAGACCCTCTTGACAAATTTCAAGGAAAATTTTATTCTCTTATCTTTTTCAATAAAGGATAAATCACGAATGATTTGAGTTGTCGTGCGATCCCACTAACAGATCTACCTCTTTATTTCTTCCCTAAGATACCAAGCCTGGGAGAATTTTCCCAGAGTGTGGATGAAGCTATGCACCCACAGACTCTCAGGAAGCCCTTCCCTGGTCAATCTATATTTACAATTTTGGATATGCCAGTAAAGATCAGTGTACCCTTCATACTTAAGGAGATTGGGCGAGTAGTCCTCTGAATACCCAAATCTGCACATCAATGCGGACTTGACTACCTCCCATCCTAGAAGTTGGTTGCGATGGGAACCCCACCACCTTGTCGGTATTGCTTGAAGTGTGACTGATCTTAAATTAAACATGAATGCAAGAAATTACAGATGTAACCATAAATACAAAGATGTAGCATAAATAACATTTTATTCCATTTATATCAAATATTGAAATATGCTTACAAACAGAATGGAAATAAACTAGCTCAGACGATGGTAACTTATCTCTAAGAAGAGATGTGGCGGCTACATGCCTCTGAACTATGTTACCATGAGGCTCGAAGGCCTATTTATTATTGAGAAGCAATGGAAAACCATAAACATCCAAAAACCTAACCCTAGGAGATGAAGCGCCAAAACTATGGGTCCTGTTTGGGTAAATTGGTACATCAACTTCCCGGGGTTGTAACTTTGGCATATGATCTTCGTTTGACACAAACAATACTGTGTTAGAAATATCTATCTAAGGACTACAACTTTCAAGTGGAAAACACCAGTCAATGTCCCTTACTTTCCCTATTATCCCCAAAAAATGTCGTTTAGGGTCTCAAAGCGACTTCGGAAGTTTAGGACCTGAAAAATGCCAAAAATAGTAAACCGTGCTACAATTAAGGAAACTAAAAACTGAAAGAGAAAGTCATGGGGGTCCAAGTGGAATAGGTGGGTGGCCACCAACATCCACCTGGATTAGTCCTCCCCCCTTAGGAATCAATGGTCCCCATTGCGTTGAGTGCCTCCATGAGATGGGGAAACTTCTACTGAACTTGGTCCCTGGTGAGCCACTTGCCTTGGTGCAGGAGTTGGTCAGCTTTGACAACTTGATATAGTTGGATCTTCTGCTAGCGAGTGTTCTTGATCTATGTGTCCATAATCTAATAATCTGTGGCATGTTCCATGCAATTTGGGTTTAACTCTGTTGGTGTGAGTTGTTCTACAATATTTGATGTGTCCAGTAATGGTGGGAAGTATGGTAGAAGGTAGTCCACATTGAACACTGGATGTAGGCCAAGGAATGGGGGAATGTTAAGCTCAAAAGCATTATCTCCAAAAGCCTTGGTAATGGTGTAAGCACCATATCAAAGTGATCTGAGCTTTCTATGGGATTTGTTAAGGCGTTCTTTCTACAAATGGAACAAAAAATTTTCGCCCACGTGAAACTTGTGTGGCACTCGATGTTGATCATGTCGTTGCTTGTACTTGGAATTTCACTTCTCTAATATGTCGTGAACCTACTAGTGAATGTGTTTGCTATGTTAAATAAATCTGGTTGATTTATCAATCTTAGACAATACATGTGTGGATTTTGTCTGTGTAGTTGCATGAGGCATGACAACATCAATCAGACACAATGGTTGACATCTTAGACCCACTTGAAAGGGACTGTGACTAGTTGAACTATGGATAGCTCTATTATAACTGTGTTGCACATAGGGAAGACTCTCATCCCAGGTTTATGGATGCTTGTAGTTGTACATGCAGAGTATGTGCATTATCATCCTATTGACGACCTTCGTCTGGCCATCAGTCTAGGGATGGAAGGTGTTATCACTCAGAATTTTCTATAGAAGTTATCAGAAGAAAGAAAATGACCGAGGTAAGAATAAAACAACTTTTAAGCATAGGCTCTAGCCAACCTATGGCTCAGAGAGGGCTCTCTCTATATGATTTAGCTTTGTTTGCTGGGATTTCAGGCTAGTTTTGAATGTTCAGGGGGTTTTTGATTTGTATTGAAGATTGGATGGTGGAATCCTTAAAACAGATGGATAGAATGATGTCTTTAAACCATTGGGCTATGGAGTCAATAGAAGGGCAGCAGAACTGGAATTAACTCACTAAAGGGAATGTTCAAAGGGCAAGATAGTAGAGTAGAGTGCAGGTCTTTGGGCCAGAGGGGTGAAATGGTTTGAATCAGGGTGAGAGAGCAATCAAGAATTCTCATACTGGGACTTAAACGAGGAACAGAGGGTAATCAGAAACAAATGGCACCTAAGAATCCTTTTCTATAGATTATAAAGAGACAACCTAAACTAAGGAGTAATTAAGAATTACTTAACTTAGATATCAGTAGAAAACATTTATATGCCTAACTGTTAAAACAGAGTGTCATTAAACAAATTTTGAGATAATACTCCAATTATAGCATTCAGATTTAGATATACATCAAAGACTGTGGAAAAACTTTGAGAAAGATAACAACAACATGAGAAAATACTTGTCTGCACTTCACTCTACACATGAATCCTATTAAATATCTTGTCTTTATTCATCAATCCAGCTTGTTGGTCTAGTCAGTGATACAATAGCTTTATAGTATTTTGATCAAGAAGTCTATAGAATTGTCTAAGAATCCAACCTTCATACTTCAATTTGTGAAGTATTTATACAAAAATTTATTACAACATATCTCAAACTAACTTGAGATTTAATCTAGGAAATAAAAATATCTTCTTGCTAGAAGGTAGAGACAGCTATTGAACTGCTTTCATGTTGTCCCTTTTATTGTGGTGTTGTTGGCCTTTATAGTTTGGTTTGTAGCCCTTTATGCTCTTTTTTGTTTGAACTTTCATGTTGGTGGCTTTAGTTACTTTTGGATTTCATATGATACTTGTAGAAATTTTGAATAATTTAACACATATTCACAGAGATTATCATGTAGAAATTTTGAATAATTTAACACATATTCACAGAGATTATCCTGATCATACAATTATAAGCGGAACATGTATAATACATAATCTCCTCTACGTTGATCATCAATTTACAGAAGCAGAAACATTTACAGGCACACATAGAAGCATCAATCAAACTCATAAACACAGTATGTATCCCGGGGAAAGCATCTCGCTAAAACCCCACACTATCTGTATATTATATTGATTGAGTCATGTAACATTACATAGCATAATACTTCTCACAGGTATCTCCACCTCTGTTACACACAATACAGCTCAGATCTGATCTCCAAATCTCTTCCACTGCTTGCCTGCCTCCACTGCTCAATACCTGCTCAAGAACTGATGAGAATGGCTCACCAAACTCGATTTTCACCTGCAAAATAGTCACTCACTCTTTGTGGACGTGAGAAAAGGCTAAAATGTGGGCCAAATACGTGAGAAAACTCATTGGCATACTCAATCCCTTGATTGTGCAAGATCTGATGCACAACTATAGTCACAACTGATAGCAATCTGATTCTCTACCACTTGTCCCTGTTGAACCGAACATGCACTGACATGCAACTGAGTTAACTGATGTATTCTTTAGTTGTATTATGAGTTAATAATTAGTTTAACAACTCATCATTAGTCTATCTGCAGTTAGACTAACTGCAACTAGTTTAACTAAGTCAAACTGAACACAACTCCATCAACTGTACCTCCAGTCCACTAAACTCAACTCACTTGAGTTCTAACTGAAGTCATGCATGCAACAACTCAACTGACTCATAAGAAAAGCGTATTTCCTTCTGACAGCTGCATGTGCCACCTCTGTAGCTCAAACTGAAGTGCTCCAAGAGAATAAGATCAAGTTTATAGTCCAAATATTATTGTGAGATAATAATATTTGACTTTTCTATTTTTGACAGCCAGTCTAAAAATAGACTTTGACCACTCACACTGTGATCACTCACACTTTCATCAAAAATAGAAGTCCATCTATTTTTCCCAACTTGATCAATCATCCATAAACATAGACATGATCCATATGTCTAAAAATAGACATAGTCTAAAAATAGACTTGCGCCAAAAATAGCCTGCGGGCCCACTTAGTGAAGGCGACTCTATTCACTAAGCTCCATCATCTTGTTGTAATCTCAACAAGCATTTCTTGTTGTACACTTTTCAACACTCCCTCTCAACAAGAAAGGCTTCCTCTCAAACCCGATCCTGTAACTCTGGAATGTTCTCCATGCAACACATCTGGCCGGTCCACTTGCTCTGTCATCAAAGTCTCTGACTGCTATTGCCTCTGTCGACTGAAACTCTGCATCTCTGTGCTCTTCAGTATCTGACTGCTCTAGCCTCTGTCACTTTGATCTCTGACTGCATCCGTGCTGCTGCTGGTTCTATCTCCCAGTATTGCATCCGCACTGCACCTCCCAACTGACCTCCCTGTTGGGATAGAAACATCCTCTGATGCTGAAGCTCTACCTGCTGCTGACAAGTGCTCCCTCTCTGACATCTGCGCTACTGCAACATCTCCATGCATCTCGCACCATTGCACACCTCTCTGTGCCACCTAGCACTGTGCAAAACACTTGTGCCTCTCGCATTGCTACAGCCTGCTAGCTATGCGCTGTCCTGGGATTCCCTGCACTGTCGCTCTCTCTGCCGCTCCATCCGCATCTGTCTCTACCCAATCAGTCAGTTCTTGCTACTACACATCGGGGCTCCCGTAGCAAGGTCTCATCCAAGAGGTTGGGTACCTCAAGGATCCTGCCCCTCCTCCTTGGGACAATCAATCCACATCACCCCACCTCCTACCTGGAGGTATGGCTGCATGCGATCCCTCAGCCCACCTGGCTTGAAGTTTCCCCCTACTGGAGGTCTCTGGATGAGTAGATGTCTCTACCCGATCTCCTTTCAGCTTCCCTTGTTGTGGCTCCTCCACAACCTCCTGAAGCTGCTGCACCAATCGTGGCTCCTCCACAATCGTCTGAGACTTCTTCTGGCTCTGCATGTTGAGAGGTAATATACGCTCCCTCTCAACCACCAAGTCTCCATCAGTTGCCTTGCTGCTCAAGGCTTTGCATGCATCTTGAACCTCAAGAGCATATAGGTTCCTGACCCGTGAACCAATCTCATGACAACGAAAGCATCGCACTTCCGTTTTGTCAACCTTCTTCCCACCACTGGAAGAACAAGATTCGAAAAGAGAAACCTTCTCCTTCCCCTTCTTCGCCTTACTCGTTAAGGCACAGTTCTCCTCATCATGCATAGATGAAGAACTGTCTCTGGTGCTCCGTCTAATCTCCTCCTGCATCAAATCCGACCATAGTCGTTCCCAATTTGGCAGTTTCTCCCTTCCATTCACCGAGTCCTGGTAGCTATGCCAACTCTTAGGAAGGTCAAGGTGTCCTAGACTCACCATCCTCATCATCAACAGTAACCCCCACACTTCCCAGCTCATCTCGATACTGAGTGAACCTCGTGAGATACTGGGGCATACTATCTCCATTCTCGAACTGAATGTTTCTGAGTTTTATCTCTTGCTTTGGAATTAAATTCGAATTCCACCAGCAACCAACTCAACTGCTTCCGATCTAGAATTCGTGAGTACAAAATATTTCTCGTACAAAGATTGACGGTATGGGCTTTCACCGGATATTTCACCTTCCAAAGGAAGGATGAATCCAGAGGCTACCTGGTCCGATTACAGGCTCTGCCTAGAGAAATAGAATGTAAACTCTTCCTGAATAGTAGATCTGATGATCAGTCCTCGCTTGATATCCTGTAAAAATCTCTTCTACAAATCAAGCTGCTCTGATACCATGTAGAAACTTTTTCTACAAATCATCTAGCTCTGATACCATGTAGAAAGTTTGAATAATTTAACACATATTCACAGAGATTATCATGTAGAAATTTTGAATATTTTAACACATATTCACAGAGATTATCCTGATCATACAATTATAAGCGGAACATGTATAATACATAATCTCCTCTACGTTGATCATCAATTTACAGAAGCAGAAACATTCACAGGCACACATAGAAGCATCAATCAAACTCATAAACACAGTATGTATCCCGGGGAAAGCATCTCGCTAAAAACCCCACACTATCTGTATATTATATTGATTGAGTCATGTAACATTACACAGCATAATACTTCTCACAAGTATCTCCACCTCTGTTACACACAATACAGCTCAGATCTGATCTCCAAATCTCTTCCACTGCTTGCCTGCCACCACTGCTCAATACCTGCTCAAGAACTGATGAGAATGGCTCACCAAACTCGATTTTCACCTGCAAAATAGTCACTCACTCTTTGTGGACGTGAGCAAAGGCTAAAATGTGGGCCAAATACGTGATCAAACTCATTGGCATACTCAATCCCTTGATTGTGCAAGATCTGATGCACAACTATAGTCACAACTGATAGCAATCTGATTCTCTACGACTTGTCCCTGTTGAACTGAACATGCACTGACATGCAACTGAGTTAACTGATGTATTCTTTAGTTGTATTATGAGTTAATAATTAGTTTAACAACTCATCATTATTCTATCTGCAGTTAGACTAACTACAACTAGTTTAACTAAGTCAAACTGAACACAACTCCATCAACTGTACCTCCAGTCCACTAAACTCAACTCACTTGAGTTCTAACTGAAGTCATGCATGCAACAACTCAACTGACTCATAAGAAAAGCGTATTTCCTTCTGACAGATGCATGTGCCACCTCTGTAGCTCAAACTGAAGTGCTCCAAGAGAATAAGATCAAGTTTATAGTCCAAATATTATTGTGAGATAATAATATTTGACTTTTCTATTTTTGACAGCCAGTCTAAAAATAGACTTTGATCACTCACACTGTGATCACTCACACTTTCATCAAAAATAGAAGTCCATCTATTTTTCCCAACTTGATCAATCATCCATAAACATAGACATGATCCATATGTCTAAAAATAAACATAGTCTAAAAATAGACTTGCGCCAAAAATAGCCTGCGGGCCCACTTAGTGAAGGCGACTCTTTTCACTAAGCTCCATCATCTTGTTTCAATCTCAACAAGCATTTCTTGTTGCACACTTTTCAACACTCCCTCTCAACAAGAAAGGCTTCCTCTCAAACCCGATCCTGTAACTCTAGAATGTTCTCCATGCAACACATCTGGTCGGTCCACTTGCTCTGTCATCAAAGTCTCTGACTGCTATTGCCTCTGTCGACTAAAACTCTACATCTCTGTGCTCTTCAGTATCTGACTGCTCTAGCCTCTGTCACTTTGATCTCTGACTGCATCCGTGCTACTGCTGGTTCTATCTCCCAGCATTGCATCTGCACTGCACCTCCCAACTGACCTCCCTGTTGGGATAGAAACATCCTCTGATGCTGAAGCTCTACCTGCTGCTGACAAGTGCTCCCTCTCTGACATCTGTGCTACTACAACATCTCCATGCATCTCGCACCATTGCACACCTCTCTGTGCCACCTAGCACTGTGCAAAACACTTGTGCCTCTCGCATTGCTACAGCCTGCTAGCTATGCGATGTCCTGGGATTCCCTGCACTGTCGCTCTCTCTGTCGCTCCATCCGCATCTGTCTCTACCCAATCAGTCAGTTCCTGCTACTACACATCGGGGCTCCCGTAGCAAGGTCTCATCCAAGAGGTTGGGTACCTCAAGGATCCTGCCCCTCCTCCTTGGGACAATCAATCCACATCACCCCACCTCCTACCTGGAGGTATGGCTGCATGCGATCCCTCAGCCCACCTGGCTTGAAGTTTCCCCCTACTGGAGGTCTCTGGATGAGTAGATGTCTCTACTCGATCTCCTTTCAGCTTCCCTTGTTGTGGCTCCTCCACAACCTCCTGAAGCTGTTGCACCAATCGTGGCTCCTCCACAATCGTCTGAGACTTCTTCTGGCTCTGCATGTTGAGAGGTAATATATGCTCCCTCTCAACCACCAAGTCTCCATCAGTTGCCTTGCTGCTCAAGGCTTTGCATGCATCTTGAACCTCAAGAGCATATAGGTTCCTGACCCGTGAACCAATCTCATGACAACGAAAGCATCGCACTTCCGTTTTGTCAACCTTCTTCCCACCACTGGAAGAACAAGATTCGAAAAGAGAAACCTTCTCCTTCCCCTTCTTCGCCTTACTCGCTAAGGCACAGTTCTCCTCATCATGCATAGATGAAGAACTGTCTCTGGTGCTCCGTCTAATCTCCTCCTGCATCAAATCCGACCATAGTCGTTCCCAATTTGGCAGTTTCTCCCTTCCATTCACCGAGTCCTGGTAGCTATGCCAACTCTTAGGAAGGTCAAGGTGTCCTAGACTCACCATCCTCATCATCAACAGTAACCCCCACACTTCCCAGCTCATCTCAACACTGAGTGAACCTCGTGAGATACTGGGGCATACTATCTCCATTCTCGAACTGAATGTTTCTGAGTTTTATCTCTTGCTTTGGAATTAAATTCGAATTCCACCAGCAACCAACTCAACTGCTTCCGATCTAGAATTCGTGAGTACAAAATATTTCTCATACAGAGATTAAATGTATGGGCTTTCACCGGATATTTCACCTTCCAAAGGAAGGATGAATCCAGAGGCTACCTGGCCCGATTACAGGCTCTGCCTAGAGAAATAGAATGTAAACACTTCCTGAATAGTAGATCTGATGATCAATCCTCGCTTGATATCCTGTAAAAATCTCTTCTACAAATCAAGCTGCTCCAATACCATGTAGAAACTTTTTCTACAAATCATCTAGCTCTGATACCATGTAGAAAGTTTGAATAATTTAACACATATTCACAGAGATTATCATGTAGAAATTTTGAATAATTTAACACATATTCACAGTATCCTGATCATACAATTATAAGCGGAACATGTATAATACATAATCTCCTCTACGTTGATCATCAATTTACAGAAGCAGAAACATTCACAGGCACACATAGAAGCATCAATCAAACTCATAAACACAGTATGTATCCCGGGGAAAGCATCTCGCTAAAAACCCCACACTATCTGTATATTATATTGATTGAGTCATGTAACATTACACAACATAATACTTCTCACAAGTATCTCCACCTCTGTTACACACAATACAGCTCATATATGATCTCCAAATCTCTTCCACTGCTTGCCTGCCTCCACTGCTCAATACCTGCTCAAGAACTGATGAGAATGGCTCACCAAACTCGATTTTCACCTGCAAAATAGTCACTCACTCTTTGTAGACGTGAGCAAAGGCTAAAATGTGGGCCAAATACGTGAGAAAAATCATTGGCATACTCAATCCCTTGATTGTGCAAGATCTGATGCACAACTATAGTCACAACTGATAGCAATCTGATTCTCTACCACTTGTCCCTGTTGAACTGAACATGCACTGACATGCAACTGAGTTAACTGATGTATTCTTTAGTTGTATTATGAGTTAATAATTAGTTTAACAACTCATCATTATTCTATCTGCAGTTAGACTAACTACAACTAGTTTAACTAAGTCAAACTGAACACAACTCCATCAACTGTACCTCCAGTCCACTAAACTCAACTCACTTGAGTTCTAACTGAAGTCATGCATGCAACAACTCAACTGACTCATAAGAAAAGCGTATTTCCTTCTGACAGCTGCATGTGCCACCTCTGTAGCTCAAACTGAAGTGCTCCAAGAGAATAAGATCAAGTTTATAGTCCAAATATTATTGTGAGATAATAATATTTGACTTTTCTATTTTTGACAGCCAGTCTAAAAATAGACTTTGATCACTCACACTGTGATCACTCACACTTTCATCAAAAATAGAAGTCCATCTATTTTTCCCAACTTGATCAATCATCCATAAACATAGACATGATCCATATGTCTAAAAATAGACATAGCCTAAAAATAGACTTGCGCCAAAAATAGCCTGCGGGCCCACTTAGTGAAGGTGACTCTTTTCACTAAGCTCCATCATCTTGTTGCAATCTCAACAAGCATTTCTTGTTGCACACTTTTCAACAATACTCTTTGGCACTGATACTCTTTAGCCATGCTGACATGTCTTTACCTTTTACCTTGCTAACTGTACATTAGCCTTTTTACTACATTTTACTATAGTAAATCAGTCAATTTTTCCCATAATTCTGCATCAGGTAACGTGATTTTTAACATCCTTCTATATATCTCATCTACCTCAGTGTACTTAGCAAAAGTAGGCCTAGTTATGAATAAGTGTTTCACCTCATGCAGGAGGAAAAACAGGGTTTCAAATGTCTGGTAAAGAACTTTTCCTGTCGGCAATGCCTTTATTGATGATGTAGTGGCTTGTTCATTAGCTAACTCTCTGATTTTATTGTCATAATCCTGTTGTTTCATGAGCTTGTCATTTATGACCAAGGGACTGGGTAACCCTTTCTCTCTCAAAATTTGAAACTTGGTCATAAATCTATCATTTGCTACCTGCATATTTTGACACTTGTCCTCCAAGTTTAACATTAAGTTTCTCTCGAAAAGGACCTTTCTTACCTCCAAAATTGTTTCTGCCCTATCCTCTATATCCAATTCCTGAAGTTCATATTTGTTTTTACTATTGAGGAAGTGGATAAGTCTGGTTTCATCTTCAGGCATGTCTCCTAGTTCTTCCTTGACTTTTTGGATAGCTTCTGTAGCTATCTTTATCAAGTCTATCTGTTCAAAAATCACTTGAATGGATGGCCAAATATCATTGACAGAGTCAATGATATTGGCCCATAATAGTTCCTTGGCTTGCCCAAGGGGTTCCTTTAGTGTCAGATCTTTCTCCATGGCCTTTAATCTTTCATTCATTCTGGCATCTTTCTGCACTTCTTCCTTGTGCATGATCTTGGCAAGCTTGTAATCTGTTTCCAATCTTTTCACCTTTTCTTTCAGTTTGTTCATTTATGTAGCTTAAACACACGTTTCCTCCATGGCTCTGACCAACTCTGCTGCTTTTTCTCCTGATGCACCTAAAGCTGATGTAGACTCTGTTGAAACTAGTTGTGTTGTAGGCATGGGAGCTGTGAGAGCCAATGAGGTTGCCAGCGTTGAAGGGACTACTGTTGAGACCGTTGGGATGACATTGTTAGATGTAGTGGCAATATCACTTTGCTTCAATTGAATTAAAGTGTCTAGTTCTTTCTTTGTCTCCTTTAACTGATCATTAAGTTTTACGACCAAGCCCATCAACTCTTCATGTCTAGTTTGGGTCTCTAAGACCTCCTGTGTTTGGGGATGTTGCAGCTGAGGTATCTTCAATTTTTTTCAATGCAGCAATGTCATCATTTTTCTTCTTTATCAGTTATTCAGTGGCTTTGATATCTTTGGGATCATGTCCCAATTCAATCACTAAGTCTTCCAAAGACTTGATTCTAGTATCCTTTGCTTGTGAGGAGGCCTTCTCTAATTGATATTGAGCTGAGATATTGCTCAATGAATTCTGCAGTTGATGGGAAGCTATGGATTTACCTGTGAGGGTGGAGTATATCATCTCTCCAGCCTATTTGTACAATTCGATTTGGTCAATGGGATGAATATCCCTTGCCAATACCTCAAAGTCAATTCTCTTGTAATCTGTTGATGTCCTTGGTTGTTGTGTAGTTGGTTTTATGAAAGACAACTATAGTTTTCCCTCTTTGATGTCAAAAGTTGACATCAACCTTATCTGATTGGTAGGTGTGAGTTTGAGATACTGAGCATAGTTTGGGCCTTTAGTTTATCATTCTCATCTTGATTTCTTTATATATATCTTTTATATCCTTATCCTTATCAGTAGGCCTACTGAATGAGGATACTTCTACACTCAGCTGTCTTTCCAAAATCTGGGTCTGTGATGTAGATGGCTCCTATGTTTCCTCAGATAGAGGTGTGCCTTTACTTTTGTCCAGCTCAGTATCAGTTATTTCTACTGAGCCTTCTGTGTCTTCTTGCTCTGAAACAGGATTTAGCCTAGGTATTTTGCTCTGACTAGTCCCATACTGTATATTTGATGTGCCCATTCCCGAACTTGAGGGTTCCTCCCTGGTCCTTTTGGGGTTCTTTTCCTCATTCTGAGGAGTCTGCATGATAAGAAGGGTGCTCATGGTTGGCTCTTGCTATTCAGGTACCTGCAGAAATGAGCTCTCATCAAATTGTCTTTCTAAGTCACATAAGGTATTCTCTACATATACCTTTGTACTGTCTCTATCTACAAGAGTGTTTTCCACCCACTCAGATTGATTTGCATATCTTTCTATCTCTAGTATGGGGTGGTGAATATAAGGTCCCTGTTGTGGGGAAAAATGCCTATGCAGGACGATCCTATCCACCTAAGGTGTGACAGTGCCTTAGCAACAAACAGAGACAGCTATTCTAGTATTCTTCCTTTATGAATTAAGAATGAAGAGAGATGGATGGACTCACCGGTGTCTTCCGTTTGTCCCTCGATCCGGTTTCTATTCTCTTGGAGAGTTCCCAGCTACTTGCCTTCTTGCTCGCCCAGCTTCAAGAGGTTTCTGCAAGATCACAAGAAGAGAACACTACACAAGACATGGATTCATATTCATAACTAGTTCAGGATTAGAAATAAACTAAACATACTAATGCAATCATACATCAAAAATACACCAGTATATAGGAGAAACCAAGATAGCTTTATTGATGAATAACAAGGTTCAGGAAGAGATACAACCCAGAGGGCTCCAATCCAACATCTCCTTCCCAGCAAATGGAATTCCTATCTTCACCCCCTTCAAAGCATTAAGCACCCAATGATTCCAATCTCAAACCAACAACAATTCTTTGCAATAACAAAATTCCAGCCTCTAGATCTCATGGAGGAGAGATCCATATATAGATGTTTGGAGAGAGGATGAGTCAGCTTGAGATCTGACTAGTGTCCTCTCCCTCTGTCAGTTCTTGATTCCACTTGGAGGTTCTTGCTTCCACCTGAAGATTTGGAACCTCTTACTCATCACCAGTCGAATTCCCTGAGGCAAGTGTCATTTTGGAAGCTTCCTGGGTTTTAACACCTTGAGAAATGAACTTGCCACATGTCCACTCTCGCTCAGCGCAGGTAGCCAGTGTTGGCTTTGACATTCAGTGCAGGTAGCCAGTGTTGGCTTTGACATTCAGCGCAAACAGCTAGTGGAGCCACTGAAATGATCCTGAATTGACTTGTTTTTGAGTAGTTTCTGGTGGAGAACTTCTGTGAATTGCTGTGGTTTGTTAGCCTTGTTCCTCTAGGGGTAGGAACAACATGTTTAGGGACTTTGGATCCCTTAGATTATGGACATTTCATGCTCAATGCTGTAAGGCACAAAAATGTCTATAACAGTTGCCCCCTAAAGTATGAGGCCGTTTATCGGGTGAAATGCTTTATCAGGGGGATCCGAAGTTCATCCAATGCTGGGAGGAGACCTGTAATAAGATACAATACAATACATTATTTTTCATACTGCTTTCATGATCTAGCTGAGGTGGGCATTCCCATGCTTAGATTTATAAATTTATTTTTTTGTACATAGAACAGACAATCGTCTGATGGTAGACTGATAATTTTGATGAAATTATCATCCTTTTGAGTAGGATGATTATCTGCTGCAATGATGTACATGTCAATGTATTTATTTTTCCTGAATATATATCGTAGCCTGGATGGATGAAACTAGATCCGGGGTCTTCAAACTCGTTCGATCTTCACTCTAAGTACAAGTCGATCCATGTGAGAATTGTTCTGAAGTCGAACATGGAAAGACATTGCTTGATTACCGGTCAATGAGGTAAACCGTTAACAAGCGCGAGAGGAATCACCAATAATGATAATGAACCTCAAGGTACTGCAGTACAATTCACGTGGTGTGAATAAAGGACTCGGCGTCGAACACCACGCAAAATCTTTTGGTCGAAGGTCATTGATGTATACCTGTCGCCCGAAGTGAGAAACTTGCCATTGAGGCATGCAAGCTTCAAAGTACTGAAGGGGTTGTTCCTAGATCAACTTCTTGGATAATGAGCTGATGTCGACAAGAAGCGATCCATCAAAGGAGGGCCTTAATGAATCCCACATCAGTGACACGGAACGGAGCTAATGATTTTAATGGAGGTGAAAACGATCTGTGACATATGATTCAGGGTGGCGGTCATGAAAGGATGAAGGATAATGTATGGCAGTGGATGGGTCACGGTTGACTTTTCTGAACGACTTCTCTTGAACATATGGTGACACTGATGCGATGGATTGGTAGCATTACCCCAAATATGGATGGTATGGCGAGACCATGGATGTGACCGGTGAATGAAACAACCCAACCCGATTGTGGTACGAAGGAAAAGTGTCATGTTCAAGAGCGACTTGCTACCATCAAAGTTTTCTTGAGTTTCTCCCAATTTTTCCCCAGTCATTGCTGACCAGTACCTCTTTATTTTTGTCAAGCTTGAGGAGGATAACATATGCTTGTTCTATAACCTGCCCTTCGGGCAAGCCCATCGCTATGTTTTAACGAGCCTAGCGATAGTGAAACTCGTTCTCGTCTAAAGACAAGTTTGTCGCTATTTAATGATTTTAACGAGTCTAACGACAAAGATAACTCGATCCTTTGCATTTTTAGAGAGTCTGAAAAGGTACATAAAGTTAACTCCAAAAGTCCTTTTTCGTCATCTAATCCCTTAAGTCCGAAAAAGTATAAAACAATACAGAAGGGATGAGTTTTCGATAGTTTTAACGAGCCGAACAAAACAAGCGCTCGATCTTTTTGTGCAATAATCCCTCAGGTCCAAAAAGATTAAAATCTAGAGGAGGGATAGCTCTTCTGGTCGCTTTAACGAGCTGGAAGGCCAAAACTCGGCAATCTTTTCATATTTTACAAGTCAGATGAAAAGAGCTTAAAGAAGACTCGTCTTTTGAGGAACGAGTGATAAACAGGGTTAGCAGCTGATTCCAGGTACAGGTTGGAATTTTCCAATCACGGCAGTGTCACAAGGATGGCTAGTGAAATCACTCTTCGCAGCTGTTCCTCAAAATGGGTAAAGAATCATATGGACGTGAACGATCGGCCAATGGAAAAGTGGAGGTGACGGTGCAAACACGACCAAGGCTTTAATGGCTGATGATATTACATTCACTGTGGTTATTTACCGGGATAGTTCATTTTTTAACGAGCTTAAACGCGGGTGGAAACATTTGCTCGATCTTATGTTTATTTTTTAATGAGCATGAACTATGCGCTAAAACTGCTCGGATCTTGCGTTTATTTTTTAACGAGCATGAACTGTGTGCTAAAACTGCTCGATTACCCAGTCATATGATAAGAGTGTCTCATCAAGATTCTATTTTTTATGGAGCTTCACCTCACTAAGCTTTGCTCCGGATCCTTTCTTTATGCAAGTTAGGAAACGGCTAACCTAAACAATAGATAAATAACCACTCTTTGCTTGCACTCCAAAAGGTTTGCATGCCCCCAGGCATAAAGTACGATTTCAAGGTTACCCCTCAATTTGTAGATAAAACATTTGTTTTACCGGGAGAGGCCTACCTCTTTCAGGCTACCCAAAGATTGTTCTGTTATTCTTTCAACAGAACACTTCTTCGGCGATGTCTACCGAGATAAACAAAGGTGAGTGACGAGACCCGCCCTCTCACATAACTTTGGCAAGAGAATCTTATTCCAGAACAACCCCTCTTCCAACCATGGACGGGGTACAGACTAGTCATATTTTCCCGCAAAACCTACCTTATACCTAAAGTTTTCCAGCCGAGGCAGACCAGGACGCATGCCCCCTGGGTTCCAATCATATCCTCCCGGATTACTCGCACTCATCAGGAGGACGGACTGTGGGTTGAGACATTTCTTGTGTGAAGAGACCATTTAGGGATGGTACATGACTATTTGCAATGCGTGATCCGGGAAATGAAAGTTGGTCCATGAGCTTGACCACTCTTCCTTCATGCGGAAAACACATTACTCTAAAGAGTGAGGAGACGATGGCTCCCATGAAATATATATAGTCTCGTCCAAGGAGTAGGTTATAATCCAAGGGTCCTTGAACAACCATCACGTTCATTTGAACGGTCTTCCCTTTCAATGTTATGGGCACATTGGGGAGGATCCCTAAAGGTCGACTGGTTCCTTTATCAAAGCTTGATAGATTTCTCATTTCAGGAAAAAGCGCTGGTGAACCAAGCGCTTTCCAAGCAATAGAGGAAAGGATACTCACAGATGCCCCCTCATCAACGATAGTGCCAGCCATTACCATTCTGTATATTTGAACGATAATTCTGAATGGTATGCTTGCTGGCAACCGGGGTCTGCCTAGTTGGTTCCAGTCGAACGAGACAACTAGGTTGCTTGGTGGTGGGACCGAATAGATGGCCGGATACGACTCTGGCGAAGTTCCTTCCTGCGATAAAGGAATGGGCAAATTTCCCCCTTGTTCATTGGAGTCTGTGTTGATGAAGAGAATTTGGACGGTGTCGTCTTTATTCTCCTCTGTGATGGTATCATTCGAAGATAGAGCCTCTGAAGGCAAAACCGGGTCAACTGCCGCCTCAACCTTTTGACTTTCGTCAGGCATGGATCCAGACGGTTCATCTTCAATGATATATGCTTCGGCTGACCACCTGGGCGGGCCAGCCGGGTTCTCAACTAGTGAAGGACTTGGCAAGAGTTTTTGATATCCAGGAGGAAGTTGCGCTCGTAAAATCGGGCGATCTTCCAGAACTCTTTTAGCCTCGTCTAAGAAGGGACAACGGTGGATGGCATGGTCGCCTTCACACAGTTTGCGGGGAAATCTAGCTTTCCCTCTCTGTCCTGTGACTTCACTTTCACTAGTTGACGGTGAGCAGTAAACATGGTTATCAGAGGTTGACGCTACCGAATTGTGCAAACGGGGAGACCAGTCCCTTAGTATCCGAGGGATACAGGTACAATCTCTGTGGAAGTGGTCTCCCTTGCATATGACACATGGCGATTTAGGCCTAGTCAGTGCTGTGTGTGGATTTTTGTTAGACGCCACTTGTTTGCCCCCAGTCGCTTTTGGCTCCTTCTTCTTCTTCTCTTTCTTCTTCTTTTCCTTCTTCTCCTTAGGAACTTGGTTTTTTGTTTTACCAATTCCGTCAAGCGAAGAGGAAGGAGGAGAGGAAGAATTAGATGAAGTAGAAGGCTGGTGAGAAACTCTGGTCTGGTCTAACTGTTGACTCGACTGTTCAGGAATAGTGGTGTTCTGAACGACATTGGTTGAAAAGAGCCAGACCGACAGGCCAATTGTCAGTCCTGGAAGCGACAATGTGGCCATATGGGGCGCACCAACATCTCCCCAAGAGGAGAAGGGACTAGGATTTCCACCAAGGGGAATTCCTTGGTTGGTGTGCTCCATTTTTTCAACCTAAAGATCAACGCAGGAATAAGGGGTAATTGTTCCGTTTAAAATAAATTTTAACGACGCTTTAGACACAACTTGCTTTTTCAATTTTAAAGAGTCGAGAAAAAGCTAAAGATGACTCTAGTCTCCTTCGATGTTTTAACGAGCCCGAAGTGACAAATGCTCGGATGGAATTTTTTCGTTATAGAGTCTGAAAAATGCCAAAAGGAACTGCTCTGGAGTTCTAGGCAGAGGGTGTGCCAAACTTTTCACAAAACCGCAGAATACTTTTTAGGGTACGGGCGATCGATCTTCCTGAATGCTGTGTTCAGTGCATTGCGATCAGTAGGGCGGCCGACACGGCTTCCTAAGGATAAAGGTTTTATGCCTATAGGGGTCTCCCAATATATACGCGACGGTACATGGGAGCACAATCCGTACTGGCGCTATCGTCCCTCAGGAGGAATCACCCACCATCAACGAGATCGACAGTCACCAGGCTTTACGATGCCGGAGCACGTCTCTAGCCTAGACCTCTATGTTGTGCATTATGTTGCAAAGCGTTGTTAAGTTCATTCAATTTATTTTAGGTTGATCTTTTTAGAAGTTTTCCTTTCAAGGTTCACCACGAGATGTATGATACAATTCCTAAATGCAGTCTAAAGATGATAAGAAAGCTTTATATCTTTTCAACTTTGAAAATCCTAGCTACTAAGGGAAAAGAAAGACACCATCTTTTCTCAAAGAGCAATCAGCACACTCTAATGCACTTTTCCTAAATCAAACATGCAAACTATCAAGATGCAAATGCACAATGCATGTGTTTGTTTTCCGCTTTCTTAGTATTGATGCCTACAAAGAAAGCTTTTTGTACAACTTTGAATTTGCTTTTAAATGACAAATACAAACAAGTTTACTTTTCCGAAATCAGAGAGGGTAGAAGATATTACAACACTTAATGATTTCCGAAATGAATACTTGTTTCGACACTTAAACGAGACAAACTCAAACCAATAAGCAAAAGCAAATGTATAATCCACTGCAAACAGCCAATGAACTCTCTCCTAAGATCACAATCAACAGATATGAATCAAGGGCTACAGGATGATTATTTCACTCATGCAAAGGAAAACTGCGAATGGCGCCACAAACACATAAAAACACTCACAGTCTTTTTGTACAAAAGGAAGTGGAATTTAAGTAGAGAAAAGGAGTTACCAGGCTGGTACCTATGCTGGTTACAGGCTGCAAAAATCAGAGATCAAAACAAGGCAAAACAGAGCAAAGAACCCCAGCTGCACAAGGCCAAACTGGTTCAGCGCAACCTCAACACAGGGGTTTTGACATTCAGCGCAGGTAGCCTTCACGGGACCTACGTTGAAATGCAGAACCTCTTCACAGCTGTCGCGCTGAAGGAGAAACTCTCGTTTCTCACTGGGTTCTGGGTCACAGATTGCTATTTAATCTACTGTTTCAGGCCAAATAAAAGCAACAAGCAAGGTACAATCAAAGGGATGCTTTGAGGGAGTACTAAGATCTATCACAAAGGATCATCAAATCATTTGTGATTCCATTGTTCAGATCATAGACAAGTCCAGTGATTGGATCAAAGCAGCAACTGTCTACTTTGCATCTGGGAATAGCAGATGCAGTTTGATTGTTGCTGTCAATTCTATGAAACAAACAATGATAGAAACACAAATAAAATGACTAAACAGATCTCCCCAGCGGAGTCGCCAATTTGTTGTGGGGAAAAATGCCTATGCAGGACGATCCTATCCACCTAAGGTGTGACAGTGCCTTAGCAACAAACATAGACAACTATTCTAGTATTCTTCCTCTATGAATTAAGAATGAAGAGAGATGGATGGACTCACCGGTGTCTTCCGTTTGTCCCTCGATCCGGTTTCTCTTCTCTTGGAGAGTTCCCAGCTACTTGCCTTCTCGCTCGCCCAACTTCAAGAAGTTTCTGCAAGATCACAAGAAGAGAACACTACACAAGACATGGATTCATATTCATAACTAGTTCAGGATTAGAAATAAACTAAACATACTAATGCAATCATACATAAAAAATACACCAGTATATAGGAGAAACCAAGATAGCTTTATTGATGAATAACAAGGTTCAGGAAGAGATACAACCCAGATGGCTCCAATCCAGCATCTCCTTCCCAGCAAATGGAATTCCTATCTTCACCCCCTTCAAAGCATTAAGCACCCAATGATTCCAATCTCAAACCAACAACAATTCTTTGCAATAACAAAATTCCAGCCTCTAGATCTCATGGAGGAGAGATCCATATATAGATGTTTGGAGAGAGGATGAGTCAGCTTGAGATCTGACTAGTGTCCTCTCCCTCTGTCAGTTATTGATTCCACTTGGAGGTTCTTGCTTCCACCTGGAGATTTGGAACCTCTTACTCATCACCAGTCGAATTCCCTGAGGCAAGTGTCATTTTGGAAGCTTCCTGGGTTTTGACACCTTGAGAAATGAACTTGCCACATGTCCACTCTCGCTCAACGCAGGTAGCCAGTGTTGGCTTTGACATTCAGTGCAGGTAGCCAGTGTTGCCTTTGACATTCAGCGCAAACAGCTAGTGGAGCCCCTGAAATGATCCTGAATTGACTTGTTTTTTAGCAGTTTCTGGTGGAGAACTTCTGTGAATTGTTGTGGTTTGTTAGCCTTGTTCCTCTAGGGGCAGGAACAACATGTTTAGGGACTTTGGATCCCTTAGATTATGGACATTTCATGCTCAATGCTGTAAGGCACAAAAATGTCTATAACAGTCCCAACTTGGCCTTCTTTCTCAATCTGGTCATAAATTCTTAAGGTTCATACCTCGACATGAAACTCTTTTGGAACTTCATTTGCTGCAAAATTTGGTCTGCCTCCTTCCCTACCTCTCTAGAATTGCAGATGAAGGGATCTAACTAGTTTTTTTACTTTGAATTGTGATCTTTTCTTGGCTGAGATGAAATTTATCTCATTAGAGTTCATTATTTGTCTATAGTACTCTACAGAAAATAACCTCATGGGGAGGTATTTGGGTAGTTTATATGGTGCAAGCTGGCAACCATAAATTCTTATCTCTGTGTGGTTTTGGTAAAGGTACCAATCTCCCACTTTGCTTTGTTTAGACAACTGAAGGACCCTTTCGATCTCTGGACTTATCCTGGGTGGAGGGCTTCCTTGTAGCATAGTCATGACTGGATGAACAAAAGAATCTATGAAATCTGAATAGGTATATGTTGACCCAAACTTATGGAATAGTGGGGTCCAAAAAATGACAGACCTGGGTTGGCCTTTGGTATCCAACTTTTGGAGGGGGAAAAGAAATCTTTCTGGCTGATAATATAGGAACATATGGTAGAGGACAGATGAGTATTTGAACACTCTTTCATTGTGCATCTTGGTGAACTGTTCATGCATTCTCTCAACTATGAACTCAGCATAATTGTACAAAATAGCAGGAGGCTATCCTGGGGTATAGATTGACATGAAGGCTAGGACAATTTCATCAACAAATTCATCAGCGGAGTAGCCTAGGACACATGATATCATGGTGATGATTTGTTTGCCCCTTTCAGAGAACATGGTATAAAGATATGGGGGGGGAATTTTAGGAATGTGTTGCTCTTCAACAATGAAATCTTGGAACAATTGGGCTAGTTTAGAGGGACTTAAATTGGAATATTGGTCTAACAAATCTCCAATTGAGAGTGAATTCAGGTTTCATCCCAGTTGGAGTTGTAGCATTCCATTTATGGAATCAGCTATAATGGTGAATAGAATCTTTTGGTCAGGGGACATAATAGCTCTCGGGTTGGGAATATAATAGGCATGGCACTGGTGGACAATTTCAGGGAAAACATGTACCTATGGGAACTGGTATTTGGGAAAATTTGACTCCCAAAGGCCAATATCATCAGCATGGTTGAGGTATATATCCCTACTTAAACAATGGATTTTAAGTAGGTGATCCTAGGTAGATGTATCCTTAATTTGGAAATCCCTATCAGCCAAGGGAAGGTGGTCGAGGTCCAAATGGGGAGTTGTGACAAGTCTAACATCCAAGGCAACAGGGGCAGCCATAATTTAGTTCTTGTGGATTTAAAGTTGGCTTTACATGTTTATTCAGAAGTTTCTCACAAGAACTGGAATTTTTTAGAGGGTTCAGCCGTGGGTTTTTAAATTTAAAGTATTTATTCAATTAATTTTACTTAATTGAAACACTGTACAAGGCTAAACATTTTCGAATTTGAAAGGGCGAGTGATAATTTGTGGTAAAATACCTGGAATTGGGTGAATAATCTGCAAATTTGGAGGCAGCTGCAAAGGTTCGAATGGTTCTGGTATTGACTGAGAGGTCGACTGGGATCTCTGCAACTTTCTTCAGGAGTGAATTCCGCTTTTGCAAGAATCACACTGGTTCACTGAGAAAATGAGCAAAAAAGGGTAAAAAAGAGCTTCTCAGCCTTTTTATGGAGCAATGGTTATCTTTTGGCAGGTGATTTCAAATGAACAGTAGGTGGTTTGGTGGGTTACGGGGGAGGTGGTTTCCCAGGCCATCGCACCGCTTATGAGGCGAAGGTGGTTTTCGGGAGGGGTCGCCCGATATAGTCTAGAGCTTGATATGTAGCCCTTGGGGGGTCGGGGAAAACCACTTTATCGGGTGGGTAATGTTCGTCCATCAGGCACAACCGATATGGTTGTGGACCATTGGATGAGCGGGAAGTTGATCTAATGGTAGTTGGCTGACAAACTTGCACAAAGGAAATGAAAAAGAGTTTAAGGGGGGTCCAGGGTCCTTAATCATGGCGGTTTGTGATTAACGTGGGGTTAATCACGAGGTTAGGGGATCGGGTGGAACTTAATGATGGAATTAACTTAAGTTTACAGATATTTGGTAAATTAAGTGGGTTTTGTCGGGATTTGGCGTAAATGTATTAGTTTCTATTAAAACCAAGGGTTGGGGGTATTTACATAGGGATTTAGTTAATATACAAGAAAAGGGTTTCATCGGGGAGTTATATAATAAAGTTAAAAATTAATATGAAAAGTGATGAGCGGAGTGACTATATCCTTAGCATAATGTAAAATATGTGCATTTTATTTCATACATTTGGCACTTAGGATAGATTACTTTTTGTGGGTTTTTGAAATGAAAAGGGTTTTAACATGGAATTGTTTTTACTTTTTCTAGGCAAAAGAGTTTTAACCTTAGGAAAAGGGGTTTTATTAAAGAAATGGGGGGGTGGATTTTATGAAGGGGATTCTAGCACTTGTGTCCATAAATCATTAAGCCGAGGGTCCGGTCCCACCAAAAGTCAGAGAAATGCTCCGAGCCTCGTTGATTTGCAGGATTTAAAGTACTAGAACATAATTGTGGATAGGAAATTAGTAAGTAAAGGGGAAATATGAATGATGGGGAGTTAATCACATTAACTTGCAAACCTTTGTTTTTTCTTTCACAGTTGATCATACATGTTGAAATATGTATCCAAGCATGATGCATGTGTTTCGATCCAATTAACCTTGTAGTTCAACAGCCTTTTTTCTACTTACCTATCTATTATTATAACATTTTTTATTCATTTATTTGGATGCATTTAGGCTAGCAAACCCTTATTCTATCTTTTCTTTAACAAAACAAAATATCTATTTCTAACCTTATATCATCCAAGGGCTCAGATTAAACTCATGAGCTCCTTTTATTTTCTCTACCTATCTAATGATCTGCCAAGATTAAACTGTTTGGTCAGATTTTATTCTCTAACTATAAACATAAAATTCAAAGCATGATATAATCAAGATTAAACAGTTTGATTACCATGGATTGTGGCATGAATAACAAGCTGCACACAATCATTATTATGCATAAAAGTAAATAGTAGTGGCATTTAGACTTGCTCACTTTCATGGTCTCCTTTTGTTTTTTGGGTTCATATATTTTAATTTTTTGACCTTTTATCATTCTTTTTGTCCTTTGATTATTCTTTTAGGACACACCCTCTTTACATTTTTTAATTTTTTAATATGGAAAACATTTGCAGAAAGAAAATGTATGTACAATATTACAAGGCTTAACCTCAGTCATTCAAAATTATGACTCCTATTAGTATAGGAACCTAACAGTGGCTCCACTTGGGGATGGCATCTTTTGAAAATATGTCAAGAACTAATGAAGATTGTTAGCCTTTGAATTGTTGTTGATGTTACCTTGCAAAGTGTTCTTCTATGCATCTGCATTATTGATACTTATGATAGTAAATCTTGTAAATCTTAGGGCCTTCTCCTCGGGCTTCAACTTCAAAAATCACCATCCAATCCATACTAGAGTTTGTAAAATAGAATATGTACAAATGGAAAATTAAAATTAGTAACTAGGTTCAAAGTAATGTTTTAGCATTCGACCATTCACTGGCCCATCTTCTGCATCTGTACCATCAATTTCTCTCAGGAAGAAAGCATTATTTCCTTTGTAAGCATAAATGACATAGGGACCTTTCCATAGGAAATCAAATTTCCCATGTTTACGTTTGAATTCCCTCCTTGAATCCCACTTGATCACCTTGTCACCAAGGTAGAAATCTTCACCCTTGGTTCTCTTATCAAAAATCTTTTTAACCCTTTCCTGCACAACTTGAGACCTGATATAGACCTCTTCTCTAGTTTTTTATATATGAATAGTTTAATTGGTTCTTCTTTGGATACTATTTGGTTCAACCTGCAATTCTTGAATTATCTTCATTACTGGTACTCCTAAAGATGATGGAAAGATAGCTTCCATCCCATAAACTAGTTGATAGGGAGAAGTACCAATTGATTTTTTAGTACTCAATTTGTCTGCCCATAAGGCATTGACTAGCTTTTTATTCCAAGTTTTCTTATTTTCCTCTAGTAATTTCTTGATGATCTTTACCATGCAATTGTTTGAGGATTCTGCCAGTCCATTTCCTTGAGGGTAATAGGTTGTAGAATGGCCCAGGGTGATATGATATTTATTGTAGAAATCTATCATTCTTTTGGATTTAAAGGCTGCTGCATTATCAGTAATGAGCTTAGTTGTGCATCCAAATCTTGATAGAATATTGATTTCAAGGAAGGTTATGATAACAGTATCTGTGACTTGCCTTGAAGGTATGGCCTCTATCCATTTTGTGAAGTAGTCTGTGGCTATGAGGATCCATTTGTGCTGGGCAAAGGAGGATCCTTAGTTGCTTAGTGTCCCCTGAGTCATCTCTAGTCTTCTTTCCCCATTGGGTGACTATGTTAATGTTTGAAATCAAATATGGTTTAGGGTACCGTGATTTTTCATTAATTAATTTTTCTACCCTCTGTCGGTTGTGTTCTTCCCATCTAGTGATTAGTTCTCGAGAATCCTCTATTGCATGCATGTTGACTCTGCACTGGGAGCACCATGGTCTTCTGGGTAGTGGAAAGTCTCTAGCAACATGCCCCTCTTGGTCTTAGTTATAGCAATAGATTGGACATTTGCCTCTTGTTCTTCCCCGCATTGTTCCTCCACCTCCTCGTCCTCTAGAAGATTCATTAATTCTAAAGGCATAATGATACAATTGGTCAGTTAAAGTGTCTAAGGCTCTACACTGATCAGTGTGGTCAGTCAGTGAGCCACAAAATTCATAGAAACCATTTTTTGAGACATTTAAATATTTTTGTAATATCAGACAAAGGCATGGAATATGTCCATATGTTCACCATATTTCACAATATTCGTTTGGAGGTGCACCCTACTAGTTGGGAAAAGCATGAAATTGTGTGTGGTATCGATATAGGCCATGCATACCAATTTACAACACTCCAACAATGAGTACGAATGTAGAGGGCACCCCTGGCATGGAGGGAGTGCTTGGCCCCCTTAATCCGTGGCATGATGCTCTTCGATGTGGAAATTGGTACACCACATGTGAGTTCACGTAAGTCACGATGGGTGCATGTCCTTCATCTTTTTAGTTAGATCAACGATCTAATGTTTAAAACCTATGAGAGTAGGGTCATTAAAAACTGACCCCCCTCAGTGTTCATGTGGATATCTTGTTATAACCTCAATCCTAGTTTCTTGTTCAAGTGCATCTTGTAGGGTCTCAATATTTTGTGGAGTCAATGGAGTCTAGGTGAGTGGCAATAGTTCTTTGATGAACCAATCCCACTAGTGATTAGGATTAATGTGGTAAATTAGCTTGCTAATGGTGTCCTTAAACCTTTGCATCATTTCCCACATGGTTCCTCCCTCTCACTACTTTATGCCCCACGGTTTAGATAACCCCTGTTGGTTAGTCTTTGTAAGTTTGAATTCGTGAATGAATTCCCACTGAACTTCATCTATTGTAGGATTCTGTTACAAAGCAGACCACTTGATGAACCACCTAAGCACCCTTTCTCGGAGAGTGGCTTGAAATTAAAGCAGTTTGGTGGCATCCAGAGTTTGACGAGCTCTCTAGATAGCCTCACACAATTACCAATGTTGTTTGATATCCTCATTCCCCTTCCCAAAGAATTTAGGATACCAAGTAAAAGATCTTGCCATGTTTCCAACCATACGTAGTTGAACGGATGAGACAAGTATGAGCCCCTACGAACTAATTTGTGATGACCCTTGGAGACTTGAATGACAACTACTATTCTAACACTAGAGATACCAGTCTTATAGGTATTATGTACTTTGTGAACCTTTATTATTTTAACTATCCTAGAAAGAAACTGAACAGGGTTTTGATAAGGTACCATGGAAGATCGGGGGAAGTGCTACCTAAACTATTAGGCAAGGAGTTACTATTCTCAGGAGCCACGTCATCTTCAGAAAAAAAAAAAATCTTCCTCATCAAGTGCAAGTACTTATCCTGGCCCTCCCATTGGCACGTAGGGGTCACTCCATTCGGTGTTTCCATTTATCTTAACAGGAGGAAGTCTCTACTGCTTCTTTCAACTTATGTCAACGTAGCGGTCCTAACCTCTCTTGTTAGCCCAAGACTCATCCTATATTTATCCCCTTTTTTCCTCAACTCCAACTAGCTTAGTCTTCCTACTCACGCTTTGGGGCTACTCAACACCACTCCTACTTGGTGCAACTCCCTTTGTCATATATGGATCTCCTGCAAAGCCTTCTCCTGCCATTCCTCAGCTATTTGTTCCCTACATTGTACCCTTATATCTCTATCCCTTTGAGAGTCATTTGTATCCATCTCTCCAATATCTTCATCGCTTGCAGCCAAGTAATGTTTCTCCCCCTATACCCTTCCCCTAGTACTGGGGTTTTAAGAAACCATGGATTGGTGAACTGAAAGTAGGTTTTCCTCCACCATTAGTACTTTAACCCACAACGAAATCTCCTTCAATAGCCTACCCTGAAGCACTGGCTTGAACACGACCTCAGTCTTGGAAAAGGATAAATGGCCTTCTGTAGCAAACGTGACGATATAGACCTCTAAAGTAGCTTGTACCAGAAAATCGACAACCCGATTTAGCTCTGTATTGAGCCAGTATAGCTTGACTAGGTCAGGAAGAGTCTAGGTATGTGGAGATCTAATCTGACTGCTAGTACTTTATTTTATCTGGAACCTTCACAACAAATTGTAAATATCTTCCAGGAACTTACACAAAAATATCTCGTACTGATTTCTCACAGGCTCTGCATACAAAACTTCTTTCTTTGCTCGCTTCACACTCTTGTGAGGGAGGTGTGCTTACTGAGAAATAAACCACTCCACTTGATTGTGCCATGAATCCTGAATATCATTCTTGAAAATCCTCGACACCATGTTCTAGGTCCCTTTAAGAAATTTTAGGTCCTAGCAATGGAACTATTTTTTGGAAAAAAATTGTAACAGATGGAGACTTTGGGTTCAGACACAGGGGCCAACAAAGGGTCCGTTGTAGTCTAGCACAACACTGACATTTTCACCTCACTCAGAAGAAGTAAGGCATCTCACCTGAGGTATTTCATGGCCTTACTAGGATAGGGACTAGAGCTAGACATCAAGGAGGGTTGCACAATGATTACTATTCACGAATATTCTAGGAAATCGTATCATATGACAAGTAATCAACACAAACTATGAAGCAAAAACATATCCAAAGAAATAGATAACAGTTACATTCATGTGTAAGAAAATTTTAAAGAAGGCCATGCAAACCAACATATTTAAAACATAGAGCAGTCCTGAAACTCTTTCCATTAAACTTAAGTCATCATTACATTCTGGCACCATGCCCCTTCAGGTTGGATTAGAAGATTTATTATACAATTTAGCTCAGAAATAGATATGTCCAATAGACCCAAAAAAAACATCTCCTCATATTGGCTTTGCCTATTTATTTTTTCCTTCTCCTTTGTCTTTTATAAACTTAAATCACTTGAATTACTATTCTTTTCCTTGGATTCCACACACTTTCCTCCTTAGCATCTTTTATGGCTCAGTTTCGACTGTTCCGTCTCTCCTTGACGACCTTTGTGACTCAACCACACTTTCATGTTCCCATATTTTCTACTTGTCAACTTCATTAACTGATGGATCTTGGTGGATTTCCTCTTTTTTCCTCGGTTGTTTCCTCAACAACTACCCTTTGGTCAGATTTGGTCAAAATGTGTCAAAAAATCTATCCCCAAAAATGAAGGGGCCAACAACTTGTAAAAAATATTTTATGGACATAGTTGTTAACTCAATTGCATTACAGAACCTTTTAGATCCAAGTTCATGGGTAAGTCAATGGTGTGCATAAGTATTAATCTCTAATTGAATAGATAAGAACTTGCCACATGGATATTCACCCATATTATGTCACAACATATATGATGTCTATTTTTTTTCACCAACATGAATCGGTAACTCATTGGAGTAATCTTGGCGAGGCCCAGGATCCAATCTTCTGATTGCCACTACAACACCAAGAGTATATCCAGCTCCCTGCAAGTTGAATATATGAGGAATATATGACTTAGCAAGAATAGAGATGTCTTGTCTTAACAACAAACAGAGTAAACTCCTTAGGGTCGCTTATTCCTCTAGACTCAACACAATAGGCTTAACATGTCATTTCAAGGAATTGATCTTAGGTGGGGAGGGAGTTAACATCATGTCCTAACCACTCAACCTAACCTTACTTAACATATATGATGTCAATGTTAATGATAACGTGGAAGGTCATGGTAGTCATATCGTTCCACATAGATATATAAAACAATGTGAGTCATTAGGACACGTGGAAGGATATCTAAGTTCCACATGGAACTCACATGTTAAGTAGTTGAATGTTTCTCTTTCAATATTTAAGTAATAAGGGGAACACAGAAGGGATTTGGGGGTTGGGGGATAGATATGTTTCACAACAATAGAAGGCATTTCTATTATTTTTTTCTTTATGTGGTATGAGGATCTAAAGCACAAAATATGGTTTAATCTTAAGTATAATGGTTGTAGTTAGAATGTAGTTTCATGAAATCTCAAGGATTTGAATAATGGACTCATTGAAATTCTAGTGTTTGTAGCTCTCTCTCTCTCTTGTTCATGAAGATTATGACTTTTTCCCTATATTTTGACTTTACTTACAAGGTTTTATGACATGGGCCCCACTAAAATGTAGTATCCTCTGATTTCCACTTGATGGGAAACTAATGTGATATCATTATCTCATAGCCTTGACATAGCTTCCATGTCGAGTTCTAATAGTGGATGTAGTTTATATCATGAAGGATATGAAAATTACTAACCTCTTCTCTTCCAATTCATTTTCACTATGTATGGTGTCACATGGAAACATTTTTTCTTTCAAGGAAAATAATATGGTTTATGCACTTAGATGCATTGGACTTCAAATCCTCATAGCATACAAAATTAGGAATTTAACTTATTATAGTTTTGGGTGATGGTAGGATCTATGGGAGGATTTATGTGTTGAGAGTTATGAAGGGCTCCACATACTTGGAATATTTATAAATAATAATGAATATTGTTTTCAGTCTAGGCCTTACAAAGGTTTTATAAAGGACTTGAAATTCAGTTTTCCTTCCTCAAAAGTGCATGTTATATATTCTTTGTTGAATGGATTTTCGAAATGTTTTATAAATGACTTGAGATTCAAATTTCCTTCCTTAAAAGTGCATGTTATATATTCTTTGTTGAATGGAATTTAGAAACTTTGTTTACATCTAATAAGCTTGGGTTGTTCGAGGAAGATGGGGGTTCTAACGCAAAGGTCTATACACCAATCCTGCAAGGTGAAAGATATTGTATGTTGTTTATTGATGATAATACTAGAGTGGTTTGGGTTTCATTTCTTAAAGCAAAATTAGAGGCACTAGATACTTTCAAACCATCCAAATCCTTAGTTGAAAATGAAATGATCTAAGAATCAAATGCTTGATCAAATAGAGGATATGAATTTACCTCAAATGATTTTAATGAATTCTGTGAGAAGTATGGAATTAAGAGACAATTTCAGTTGCAATAACTCCCCAATAGAATGGGGTCATATAAAGAAATAACATATTAGTATAATAAACAATGAGAACAATGTTGCTAGAAGCCAAAATAACATATAAGTTATGGAAAGAAGTAATGGTTGCAACAATTTACATCATGAATAGATCACAACTCCAAGTTAACAACAATAGGACACCATATAAGATATTGAAAGGTAGGAAAAATTTAGTTAATTATTTTTAGACACTTAATCCTCTAGGGTTTGGCCAAATTAGGTAAATATGTTAATAGAAAAACTAGAATAGGAAAAGATCCTAGAATGGGAATCCCAAGGGTCACCATTCTAATTTTATATAATGACATTAATCTTACAATAGTGCATTCATTCCGTAGTTACCATCTTGGCTTGATATGGTATCAGAGATCGGGAAATTTTTCCTAGCTTAGTAACCTCTTGTTCCATATGCGCAAATCTTGTCTCTACTCAATATTGGGTTTGATGATTCTGTTCTAGCCTATCAATTCACTAAACATTTCATAAATGTCTTCATCTTGTTAGTCCTACTATCATTGACCCATTTTTCATTATTTTTCCTTGAATTGGATATCAAGTTGGCTTCCATAGTATCATTCCCTAATGATCCCCTCACTAATGGTTAATTCTCCATTTACATCTCTTTCTGTCCACTATGCAAAACTTCCTTCAGCAAATTACAACCCAAACTGTCTACAACTGTCACAAGCTTGGAAATTTTGTGCATTATTTTAAGTAGAATTTGGAATCTATTCAATAGGGTTCCATATTTTAAATTGGCTTCTTTTGTCTCTTGGCCAATGTGTTTAGTGTATCATCAATAGGAAATTCCTCTCTTATGCTTCTTCTCAACTGAAATAATTTCACTATCAATTCCAAAATGTTAGCATTTAGATTAACAACAAGAATGATGATTGGTTGCAATGCATTCCTTCATTACCAGATGAGTTTCGACGTCAAATTAAAGCGATATTACCATGCATCGAAGATAAATGTTCTTAGAACAAATTTTTCAGTAATGAGCATTGCACATGCTCAATGATTATATTGAATGGACGGTGACCTAACCATGAACAACATTTGACTGGAGATTTGCATAGAATATTAGTGTTCATTATTCTTTGCATTGATGATTTGGCTTTTCCTGTGAATATTTTTTGTATAGTTGAATAGATAATATATAGTACTTGATCATATTCTAGTTAATATATGGGTGATGAGGACTTGATTGTGCAATGGGTCATGGGTAGAATAGAGTTTAAGTGTCATTTTGACTTGTTAAGGTCATTCTCAACAAAAGAATTAATTTGATTACTTGGTGCAAATTTTTATTTATTTATTTATTTATTTTTATTTTTTTTCAATTAACATCCTATCATCTTACCAATTCTTTTCGTGAGTGAGAGATTATGTATTTTTTTATATGTAAAACCATGTTGAAAGGAATGGGCCCCACATCTCATTTTTCATTATGGAACAAATTTAAAGGTAGAAGGTAAAGTAGACACCCCTTGCAGAAGTAGAAGGTGTATCTGGAAAAGGAAGAACAAGAATCCATCACTCTTGGCATTACTGCTCTTATAGATTTGCAAACCCTTTCCTTTAAAGTTTTTTAGTGAATATGCATTCTCTTATCTCTATTTTTAGAGTGGTACTCACTGGAAAATAAAATTACCATGAATATTCCAAAAAGATCAAACACACCCTTATCTTCAATGACTTAGGGTGTCTTTGAAGGAGAAGGTGATAATTTGTCTGCCAACCCACATCAGATAAAGAGAACGCCATATGGGAGAGCAAGAATAAAAGGTCATATGCCCTAATTGATGCTTTTTTAATTGAAGAGGTGAGTCCTCATTTTGAATTACAAAAGCTTATGATGCATTAAAGAATTTAAATGATTTATTTAATTTACACTCAGAACTAAAGGTACTTCAGTTGATGATTAGTCTCTTCAATCTAGAAATGAAGGATGATAATCCCCTAGCCGTAGCCTTAGAAACCAAAGTTATTATGCATGATTTAGAAGCCACTAGAATGAAAATGGACATCCCCCTCACAAGTCTTTTCAAGGCCCTCTACCCTACATAGTCTCACTATCTTGAATCCTTACAAGCTAGTGCCCAACTTAAGGACATTACTTTTGACACTCTTGTGGAGAAGTTTGCAGGAAGGGAGAAATATTTTGGGAAGATGAAGGGAAATTTTAATTCCCTAAAGAAGTTGTGTGCCTTGCAAATAAAGCGAACAACTAGACACTAGACTCTTCTAGAAGAATAAGTGGCAAAAGAGGATTTTGAACAAAGAACAATAAAGGCAAGGGAGTAAACATCATCAAGGAGGAAAATATTATCTCCATTGTATTTGATGCAATGGAGATGTACATGATGCATCCACATGAAAAATATCTCGAGACAGAATCCAATAAGAAATAAAAGAAGAGAAAGGTAAAATGTCAAATTTAGGGAAAGGTAAAGCACCTAATATACTGTTGGCTCAATTGGGCCTAACCTAGCTTCAGAAGAATTATTTAGCCAAACAAGTCCCGCAGATACCAGCCCTTTCGGCAAAAGTCCATGAAGCGCAGACTGAGGTATCACCCGAGGTAGTAGGGGAGCGTGCTAGAACCAGGTTTTTGCACCCTTGGGATGTCTAGATGTGGTGGTTGAGGCTTCGTGCACTGTCCTGCAGCTTCGTTCTGCTTCTGTCCAGACTTAGGGTTATCGTAATTTCTTACTACCACACTATTTATGTATTAGATTTATTTATTTAGGTCTTAAAGCAAACATTTATCTGATGTAACCCGTTCGCGTAATTTAAATAAGCATCAATTCATATATTCATAACCAAGGCAGATGCATAAAGAATAAACAGTAATAATGAAATCAAACCGCGATAAATCAGAAGTTTACACAAAATTCCAGAACCACTTATGTTTTATTATCTTTCTTCACCAATACATCCCAATCTGCCCTGCGCACTCAGCTGCAGGGGTCCATGCACACAACTACGGACTCTCCCAAGCCTCTGCGCACACAGCTGCAAAGCCTCTTCTTGCTACCCAACCCTTTGACTTGGACTTACAGACGCTTTCTTCTTCCTCAGATACCCATTACATGATAGATTCAAGAATTTTTTCCAACCAAACCCAAAAACTGTCTTTCCCCCATAAAGCCTCGCTCTATTTATACCTATCTATGGTCTGCAGACCAACTTCCTATATAAATATTTTTTATTATTTTTCGGGCGGACAACCCTTTGACTCGATCTTTTACCCTTAACGCTCCGCATATTCCGGAGTTTTACAATATGTTTATTCTAATTTCCAGATTAACACACCCAAAACTGTTACACAGGACCTTCGCTACCCAACAGTCCCCCAACACAATCATCGTGACTCGTCCCGAGGCACTCGTTGGTGCAGCAAAACGAGCTGCCCCGGCTTCACGATCCACTTTCCTCTGAGTGATACTCGTCATGCTATTACATCCATGTTGTCTCCTACAGCGTGTCGTCTGGCTCCTACTTCAGTGTTTTGACCCCTTCCTGCGATCGATGATGCTCATTCTGCTCTGCTCGGTTAACACAAAACACCCCCTCTTAGGACTTTATTTTGAGTGGGGGAACCGCGTACAGGGCTTTCGTGTACCACCGTAGCTACTTCCAGAATTCGTTTCCAGTCTTTGTCCCATTCCTTGCTACGTGTGTTGCAATTTTGCAAGACCTTGGTTGCTATCTGTGAGACCCACCTTCCTTCTGTCACTCATAGATTCCTTAGTTCCCTTGTTTACGCCCATGGTCTTTGTTTCTCTTCCTTCGGTGAATTAGTGTCATGGACCATTCAATCTGCGGCTTCCGGACCACTTCTGCTTCGTGTTGCTGTTCTCCGAGTATATCGGCAGGCATCCTCTTGTAGGTTAGAGCATCCGGCTGCTGCAATAGCCATCTTACCACCTTCGGGCTTGCTCCTGGTGCAGAGATAATTAACAGTGCCATATCAATGGTTAGCCAATAGTATGCGGACTTGTAGTTGGGTTGGTGGATGTTCCTTGTTGATTTATAAGCACGCCGAATTTCAAATCCCATGATTCCCACCTTTTGTAACCCTCCCTTGAGCTTCCGGGCGTAACTCATGTCATAGCTGGCTCGTACTCCGTCTCTTAATTATCCGCTGCCCGCTCTCTTAAACGTCTTGTCGTGAATAGTGACCCGAACGGTCACCTCTACTCGTGGTACCGCAGCAACAGGCATCTGACTGCGCGACTGCGTTTGTGCTGATGAGCCCGAGCTACGCACCTTTCGGCATTCGCGGCCCTTATCCCCAGATTGCTTTACTGTCCCGCACTCTCTTTCAACTGGTTGGAGTGGTGAGACTGTTTTGTGAATGGCTAGTCAGGCGGCCGGCCCGCCGATGTAGAGCTTCAGGCGACTGCCATTCACTCGACCCGGGAAGAGATCCCCATTAAGCTTGTCCAGCTGGACCATGCCCCCGTAACTCATGTCATAGCTGGCTCAAATTTCTCAAATTTACCGTCATATAGGAGTACTAGATCATTTTCTTTGAAAGTGCACACCTTAATATGTCAATCATGCCATGCCTTTTCCCACTGTTTTTGCACTTGCTGGTGGAAGCCAGCCAAGAACCGTTCTTCTTCCAGTTCTTCAAGTTGCGCGAGTCTCTCCTCCAGAGCCTCAAGCTCTGCTATATCCATGATTGCCGCTATCCGTAAGCTCGGCACAATATATTCCATAGGCATAACAGCCTCCTAGCCATAGACTAACTGAAACGGCATCTGGCGTGTCAACTTCTTGCATGGGGTGCAGTACGCCCATAATACAGCAGGGATACATAAGTCCCAATCATTTCATCATGCATTACAGGTCTTGGTCAATGCGATCTCTAGAATTTTATTGAATGCTTCCACCGTCCTGTTGGCTTGCGGATGGTATGGCGTACTCTGCTGGTGGTATATTTAGAACTCTTTAGTGAGGGAGCTGATTGTTTCATTCAAAAAATGCGTTCCTCGATCGCTCATGAGAATTTTGGGACACCCAAACCTTGTCAAAACATTTTCAAACAAAAACTTCACAGCGGTGGCAATCGTGCAATCCTTAACTGGCTATGCTTCTTCCCACTGGGTCAAATAGTCAGTCGCGGTAATGATATAGCGCGCTCCGATTTTCCATCGCACCTCAATAGGTCCTATGAATTCAATGGCCCATTTTTCTAAGGGTTGTACCATCATCTGTGGCTGGAGCGACATTTCATCTCTTCGTGAAGGTTTCCCCGTCTGTTGACAGACATCGCAGGCGCAGCAGTGTGCTTTCGAATCTTGATATAGAGTAGGCCACCATAGTCTTGTGCGAAGGATTTTTTGGGCTGTGGTGCGACCCGCATAATGTCCGCCCGCAACCCCTCCATGTGCTTCGGCCAGGATTTGTCCCCTTTCAAACTCTGGGACATATCGCCGCAAGAACTCATCGGTGCCCATTTTGTAAAGGTGGCCTGCAATCACAGTAAAATCTATGGTGCGTATTACTAGTTCCTTCTTTTGTTGAACAGAGTAGCCTTATGGTGCAGTCCTGGTAGTTAAGAAATAGATTATATCTTCGAAGTGACCATCCGCAACTCGGACCGCATATACCTGGGCATCTAGAAGTCCATATTCTATATTTGTGGGTTCTTCGCCAATCTCAATTCGTGATAGGTGATTTGGGCCTACATTTAGACATCTCGATTTGATGATTACCTCGAAATCGTACTCTTGGAATAACAGCAACCATCGACAGATACATCGCCCCAACATAGGCTTGTTCACTAGGTATCTTAGCATTGAGTGGTCGGTATACATCTTAAAGTGGCCTCCAAGTAGATAGTGGTGGAATTTTTGTAGTGCGTATACCATTGCGAGCCCCTCGTGCTCAGTAGTGGAGTAATTCTTCTCTTATTTTGATAACCGACAACTTGTGAATGCAATTGGATGGTCGATTCCTTCAACTCTTGGTTGGGTAAGTACTGCGCCCAACGTGATACACGACACATCAACATGCACATGAATTTCGACGTCCCATTTTGGGAAGACCAGAATAGGGGCCAATGCCATCTTTTCCTTCAGTACCTCCAAGCTTTTGTCACATTCCTCATTCCAACAGTAAGTAGCATCCTTCTTCAGCAATTGTTCCATTAGGGCCATGATCTGGGCATAGCCTTTGATGAACTTTCAATAGTAGCCTATGTGTCCTAAGGTGGCGCATAATTGTTTGACACTTCGTGGTGCTTGCAGGTTGAGTATGACGGTGATCTTGGCTGGGTCCACCATCAAGACATGTTGGCACACTATGTGGCCTAGCAAGTTTCTGAATGGGACCAGGAAGGTACACTTCTTCAAATTGAGCGCAATTTGATGTTGGCGGCAAGTATCCAACATCAACCGTAAGCTCGCCACGTGCTTCTTAATCAATCCAAACACCATCCAATCATCCAAATAGGCTTCTAAGAACTTATGGATAAATTCTTTAAATGTCGTAATGACTATTCGTGAAAATATGGCCGTCGCATTTTTCAGTCCGAATGGCATCACTGTGTACTGAAAGCAACCCCATTTGGTGGCGAACGTTGTCTTACTCCTGTCCTCCAGCGCGATCTTGATCTGATGGTATCTTGAGAACCCATCCATGAAGGAGTAGGTTTCCTGCCCGCCCACATTTTCCAGTACCTCATCTGTGAATGGTGTAGGTAATGGATCGTAGACATAGGCATCATTCAGCTTTCTGAGGTCCACACATATGCGAATCTCTCCCTTTTGTTTCTTCTCCTGTACAACCATCGGGCTTACCCAATCAGATTCCTTAACTGGTTCAATGATCCCAGCTGCCAACATCTTGTCCAGTTCTTTGCGGACCTTTGCTTTATATTTTGGGTTCAGTCGGTAGGGTCGTTGTTTTACCGGCTTCACGCCTGGTTTCAATGTTATCTTCATCATGCCTAAGTCTCCTAGGATCCCTTTAAGCTCCATCATTTTGGTCGGAAACAAATCTTGATATTCCCTCAGTAACTCAACAACCTTCTCCACGGTAGCGTCGTCCTAGTAGTCCCTAAGCATCGCATACTTTGGTTCATCCTTAGTCTCGATATTTACTTGTTTGGTTTTTAATGGTGCTGTGATGTTGGGGTCCTCGATTTTGGGTCAGCGCACCTCTCGGCTACCCTCATACTCCGAGATGTTCATGTTTCGCGGATCATCCTCATCATCTTCTATTTGTACATTATAGCATTCGAGGTCCTGAGTCAGCTGTCGTGACCAGTTGGGCTGTACAGGTTCCTCTTGCTCCAGCGGTGTTTTGAATATGGCAGCTTTCACCAGCTATAGAGCTTCGTCCCCGGGTTCCCATTGATCTTCAAACAGGAAGGTCAACAAGAATTCTATGTGCAAGATATCTCATTCGCCTATGTTGTGTCGAAGCTCTGCCTTCGTATACTAGTTCCTGGGAATGACGTCCAATGTGTGATAAAATAAGTGCACCCATTCCGGCTGAGGTTCCTCTCTGTAGGCCTTGCTCCATTTGGTAAGATGCATGCGCGGATCATCTTGCCCAGTGTACTTTTCCGATATGCGCAACTCCAACTTCCCAAATCTAATCTTCATCATGCGCCTACAGGCGCACCAATCTTCTAACATTCCTTCATGTGTGCCCCACCATCACGCTGGTGTTGCCCGCACCGCCCATTTCATCGCTTCAAAGCGTTGGTGCTCTGGGACTGCGATCTCAAATGCGGTTAGGAATTTATCTACCATTGTCAACCCATCATATTTTGGCAATTCGCGATCTTGGGCCCTTACACAATACAGTGATTTAGTTAATGAGTTGTGCCATCGCTCGGCTTCTAAGTCCCATGTGCATGATTCTGCATTTTCCTGTGATAGCCTTGCATCCTTTTTTGTTTCCATCCATTCTCTCAGTTGGGAAAACATTCTAAAGCTACAAGCTCCATCGTTGTCGCATCCTCTGTTGTTCACAGGTTCAAGGTAGCGCGACCCTTCAGCCGGATCGAGTGAAATGACGACACGGACCGATTTGGTTTCGAATATCATTGTCTTCTTCTTTAGATCAATTACCCCATTCATATTAGTGGCCCACTCTATTCCCAATAATGCAGGATAGGGTATAGTCTCATCCATGAGCTCAATGACTTCAAAGTCTGTTTGGGTACTTGTGTCGTTCAGATCCACCATAACCCGTCACAACCTTCCCATGGGCAACACCTTCTGCTGATTGGCCATTCTTAATTGGACAGGGGACCATTGTAGTGTAGGCTTACCCATGCGTTCCCAGGTTTGTTTTGGCAGTACATTGGTAACTGACCCTAGGTCCAAAATGACCTGTTCCATTTCACAATCGCCGATCTGCACTGTTAACCACAACTCCCTTCTGGTTTTTGCTACGTGTCTTTCCAATTTTTGGATAACGCGAGGCTCACTCCAGCCAGTGCATCTACTTACCAACTCTTGTAAGCTTGTGACCATCTTATTGTCGTGAAGTAGTCGTAAACATGTCTCTACAAAGGTAGTAATTATGGAGGGTTCTCTGTTTGGCTCAGAATGGTCCCGGCTACCTGAGGTAGAGACTCCTGCGAGGTTCTCTGTATCTATCTCCCTGCCACTTGCTAAACTTTCTTCATCTGCTCCCACGTCCGCCCTATTTTTCCATTCCGTATTAACCTTGGGATCTTCTTCGTGCGGTTCGGACCTCATCATTTGCACATTTTGTGTAGTCGTCGATTATGCCACCCTTTTTTCGCAAATCTGCGCTATTAGTGTAGGACACTTAGTCAGCTCATGATCAAATTGCTCATAGTAGCTGCAAGAGATTCTTGTTGGGTTGGTACACTCCCATGCGAAATGTCCTGGTCCTCCGCAGTTGTAACAGATTACCTAGCCGTGACCTCATCTGGGTCCCATACCACCCCGGCCTCGTCCCCGACCCTGGAACCCACCACACGTGATTGCCGCGGCTGGATTCTAACTTCTCACCTCGATCTGCATCTTGTACGCAGGGGACTGGTCTGTTAACAACTGGTAGCTACGACAGTCTCTTTCCTCGTGGCCCACCGACTGACAGAAGTTGCAAAACAACTGCTAGGGGGTCTGGTTTTATTTGGGTAAAAGATGACAATTATCAGTGTTGTGTTTCCCTCCTACTTGACAGATTGTGCACCAGAGCGGAGCTGTAATGCTAGGTCCTACCTGTGCCTCTGGTCACAACAGCGTTGTCCCCCCTGAAGCCACAAAATTTACTACAACTGGGCAGTGATCTTTATCGTGTCCCTGGCCTCTGCACTTTATACACCATACTTCTTCCCGAGCGTCAGCTCATGGTGCTGGTTCTTGTTTCAACTTCTTCATTTCGACGCACAACTCCTAGATCTGCACTTGGATTTGTTGCACTCCCAACCCTGGGTCTTGCAACGAAGTTTCATGTAGCCTTATTATCGTTTCTAGTGCTTCGGCCTGGGTTGAGATCTTTTGTTGTGACAGAGCCACCCTTAGGTGTGGTGGCAATGATGCCATAAACCAAGTGCAATGTTGTGCATTTTTTAACATCATGTTAGCTTCGTGAATGGTATCTTTCAGTCTTATATCCAGATCCCATGGGGTTTCGTGAGGCCTCATCGTAATTTCCTTGAATCCTATTACCACCTGTGTTTCTGACTTTGGCCGGCTAAACTCCTGCTTTAGTGCAGACTGGATGTCTGCTATCCCTACCGTAGGATTCTTGCTTGAATATTTTATGTACCAAGACAGTGCGTGATCCTGCAGTGCGCTGACTGAGGTAGCCTTCCTTATATTCTCATCTGTGATTTGCTGTGCATTCCATACTGATGTCAACACAAACCAGAATTGGTCCGGGTCTCCTGCTCCCTTAAATACTGGTAAGTGAATTGCGCTGGCCATAGTTACCCTTGCTCTACTATCAGCCTTTTCTATAAATTCCCCGTGTTTCACACTAGACACCCCTTAGGCAGATCCCGGTCCTGGCAATGGAACCATTTGTTGGCTCAATTGGGCCTAACCCAGGTTCGGAAGAATTATTTAGCCAAACAAATCCCGCAGCTATCGGCCCTTTCGACAATAGTCCACGAAGCACAGACTGAGGTCTCACCCGAGGTAGCAGGGGAGGGTGTTGGAACCAGGTTTCCGCACCCTCGAGATGTCTAGATGTGGTGGTTGAGGCTTCAAGCACTGACCTGCAGCTTCGCGCTGCTTCTGTCCAGACTCAGGGTTATCGCAATTGCTTACTGTCATGTTGTTTATGTATTAGATTTATTTATTTAGGTCTTAAAGCAAAAATTTATCCGATGTAACCCGTTCGCGTAATTTAAATAAGCATCAATTCATATATTCATAACTAAGGAAGATGCATAAAGAATAAATAGTAACAGTGAATTCAAATCGCGATAAATCAGAAGTTTACACAGAATTTCAGAACCACTTATCTTTTATTATCTTTCTTCACCAATACATCCCGATCTGCCCTGCGCACTCAGTTGTAGGGGTCCATGCACACAGCTACGGACTCTCCCAGGCCTCTGCACACATAGCTTCAGAGCCTCTTCCTACTACACAACCCTTCGACTCAGACTTACAGACGCTTTCTTCTTCCTCAGATACCCATTACATGATAGATTCAAGAATTTTTCCCAACCAAACCCAAAAACTGTCTTTCCCCCATAGAGCCTCGCTCTATTTATACCTATCTATGGTCCACGGACTGACTTCCTATCTAAATATTTTATATTATTTTTTCGGGCGGACAACCCTTTGACTCGATATTTTACCCTTCGCGCTCCACATATTCCAGAGTTTTACAATATGTTTATTCTAATTTCCAGATTAACACACCCAAAACTGTTATGCGGGACCTTCGCTACCCAACATCTACTCATATATTGTTGCACATCACAATATTGGAGTAACTAAAGACCTATTTCAAATTTCATTTTCTTCTTGGAAAGATGCATGGCTACTTGATACAGGTGCAACCCGCCACATGACCTTATGGAAAGACTTCGTTGATGACTTCAGTGACAATGTAGATGGAGTAGTATACTTTGCAGACAATTTAAGACTCAAGCCATTCAGACTTGGCACCATAAAGCTCAAATTGATTAGACTCCCTAACTTTCATCTACATGATGTTCTATACCTTCCAGAACTATGGAGAACTCGTTGTCCCTTGTTCACATTCGCCAGCAAGGATACTCCATTCACATATTTGATGGAAAAGTTGAGGTGAGAAAAGTAGCAAAAAACACAGTTGTCATGATTGGAATAGAGGAGGAAAGACTACTAAAGTTGCAAGGAACATATGCTTATGCACAAAAATATGCATATAATTCTTAGTACAAATAAAGGTACATTTCCATCCAGGTCTTTATACATGCAATATTTAGACATGTGAATTATTACAATCTGTGTTTGTTAAAGGGAATGGTGTTTTTGGTTTACCAACAATTCCAAAGAAAATGAACTAATGTTATGCTTGTATCCTAGGAAAACATAGCAAAAAACCACTTCATGATTTTGTTTCCAAAGCACGTAGAAATATTGTTGTTGGGCCACCAAAATTAACATTCACTTTCACTTTATTTTTCACCTTTATCCTATTTTTTCATCTCATTCCATCACATTATGATTACATAAACCTACTACATGAGTTCACATTTACATTTTACAAAGTTATTAATTTCATGTATTTAGAGTGAATTTATGATTAAAAGTTATAGAAATAACATGTATTTTCTAATACCTAAAAGTGGCTTGAGTTTGATGATATGTGTAGATCATTTGGAAGCTTCCAAGGCACCCTTATTGGCCTCCCAAGATAAAATTCGAATTTCAACTCAAGAGGTGGACCATATTCCAAGGAGAAATATCATGGAGATCTTTATGAGTCATGGGATTTGTATCTAGTATTTAGGGATAAGTTGAGACAAGTATGGATCTAGTAGATATTTAAGGGATCTACATTTATTGAGTAGATATCCCTAATTCATGTATAAATAGGAGGAGCATCCTTCAAAGGAAGCTAACAGTTGTTAGTTATTCATTAGCATTAGATTTATCATTCAACATGAATAATATCATTTTCTTTCAATTATGAGTTATGAGTGTTGTGTGATTCTTAAGAGGTGGTAGTTGTTCATGTGTGCTCATTGAGGAATGGAAGGATCCCCATCAACCACAATCTGCATACAACTATAACATAGTTTTATTTTTGTTATTTCCTTTCCTGCAAGTGTGTTTTTACTTTCATGCAAGTGTGATTTCATTTCCTAGATTGTCATTAAACTACTTTCTTTATAAATTATCATAGTTTACTTGCTTTCCAGTTATTTTATATTTGCTTCTTATAATTGTTCATAGATTAGTTTAATGCATTTTTCTTTGATTCTAGTTGTAATATGCATTTCCATTCTTTATTTTCATTCTAAACAAACCTCCTACAACAATCTCATCTGAGGTCCCATATATTTTGGTTTGCTTCTAAGTTTACGAAACCCCTGGGTTGACAATTAAATAATATGGATTTAACAAAAAACTAAGTCACCCTAGATTTTGGCGCCATTGTCAGGGAAGCATACTTAGATGTAACTAGATAGGAAGATTGTTCAGAAAGCATTTTCATTAGGGTTATTTTCATTTAGACAAAAATTAGAAAATATAAAACATTCATACAAGATAAAACCCCATTCACTTTAAAAAAACATTAAAAAAACCATCCACATCATGAATTCCTAGTTTTGCAGGTAGAAGAAATGGCTGGAGATGGTGAATATGAGGAAGATCCTTTTGGATTTCCCATTCAAGAAACTGATATCAATGTTCATATGAAGAACATCTCTCCATATATACTTCCTATCTTCAATGGTATGAGATCAAAAGACCCATAAACTTTTCTATTTAAATTTGAAATAATTTGTAGATCTTATGGCTACTTATTACACATTCAAAAGTTGAATTTTCTTCTGGCAACATTGAAGGATAGAGCTCTTAAATGGTTCATGACTTTAGGAACAAATTCTATAAGGACATGGGATGATATGAAAAGAGTGTTTTTGGAAAAATACAAAGATTATTGTATAAATCATGACCTTAGAAATCAAGTCTTTAAGATGAACCTAAAAGAGGATGAAAGCTTAAAAGATTTAGTGGAGAGATTTACATATCTAATCAAAAGGGATAAAATGCATAATTTAGGATCAGACACATTAAAAACTCTCCTACTAAATGCTATAAGGGATGAATGGATTGATCTTCTTAACCTAGTGGGAAAAGGAGATGTTTCATAATTGTCATTTCAAGAGATTTGTGAATTGTGTAAGAACATATCAAGAGGAAAAGAAAAGTATGAAAGATCCCCTTAGGATTTTGTTATGGAAAAAGTAAGTAAGTCGACATCAGTATTGGTAAGTCAAATTGAACTTAACAATTTGATAGACATTTTTGGTAATTTAAAAGAACAAATTGATATGCTAAGAATGCAAAACAAGCAGATAGTTGAGAATGTTGCGTCATTTATGTTTTTCCCTAAATGAAAAAAAAAACATGCTTTGCATGAATTTCCACTTGATAACATTAAATTGGATGAAATTTGTGCAGGATCACATACTACTAAAGATTGTCCATCATTACCGGGGTTAAAGGTAGTTTACCAAGGAGCAAATCAAATGTTGGAACAATCTTGTTATGGGGCTCCAAAAAGATCATGGCAACCTCATCAACCTGGTATGATGCAAGATCTTACTTCTCAATTTCAAAGCTATGCACAACAATCTCAAAGTAATTGGAATACACCCTTGCCTTGGCAACCTTGGCCATCTCAATCCCAACCTCAAAACCAATCTTGGAAACAAGGTTGGCAAGGGCCTTATAGAAGAAATCCACCATATCCTCAATCTTTTCCTCACTATCCCCAATGCCAAGCTCAATGCTATTCATACTATTGACCTCCACCACAACATCCATTTCATGTTCAATTGACCTCAATTCAACCATTACCATCCAAGTACCCCAAAGATCCATTTCCACTCCACTACCTGCACAACCATTTGGAATCCTCAACAATAAAACACCTCAATCCACTCATAATGTTGAGGTACTGCAAAATAAAGCACCAATTTCCATTAAAGAACGACAATCAGAAGAGGAAAAATATTCAAGTAACTTTCAAGAATCATGGATGCATGTTAAAGAAGAGAAGTTGTTGAAACCTAAGTTTCACGTAGGTCTATCACCTGATTCTATGAATGAAGAGCACATCTCTGAAGACTTCCATGGCATGATATCAGAAAACCAAGGAAGACAAGATTACATTGAATCTTGGTTTAAGACAGTTATCGGATCTCCGGATTCCATTCTTTAGTATCTTCTAACATTATTCAAATCAAGGCAGTTGATCTCTCATATACTGGTACCTATCAAAGAGTATATTTTAAACATGAATATGAGTTTACTCATAATCTTGTTATGCAAATGGATGCATTGGAAATTCTCTTATACTTAAAAGAATGCTTCATTTCTTTTTCAATAGAATAGGACTAACAAATAAAAACAAGTTTTTTGTGATTTTAAGGATAAATTTGCAATTTTGTGGTGCAGTAAGAGCCACCCATTTATTAACCTTTGGCGGAAAGTTACAATAAAACAAACGATAGTAAATAAGGAGCACAAGCAAGGATTAAAGAGCGATAATTTCAGGTATGAGATCGATTCTTCTCATTTATTTTTTGAATCCAAAAATTTAAAATATAATAAAAAATACATAATACATACATACATATACATACATACATAATACATAATTTACATAATACATACATACATACATACATACATATATATATATATATATATATATATTAAATTCTAAAATGGAACATAACAAATAAAATCTAAAAAAAACACAAAATAATTTTTAAATAAATTGTTTCTTTAAAATAGAATTTAAATTTTAAATGGAACATATATATAAAATTAAAATTTAAAAAAAAAAAAAACAAATTTGTTGACCATTATCAACGGTGGTATTGGCATGACAAAACCTTTTGAAATTTTATAATTAAACTTATTCTATAGAATCTCGTGATCTTTAGATCTTGCAAGATCTGACACGAAAGAGTTTATGGAAGTTCTTGCAGCTGGTGCTGAGCATGATTGGTCAATTCGATGTATGTTTCTACTCAGCGTATTTGGTTGCTGAGAAGGTGGTTGTCACCACCAAACATAATAGGATGAGCATTGATATGAATTGCTGGACATTGACCTCGAAACAAGCTTGCAAATAAAACATTTAATAAAAAAACTCTGCAAAATATTAATTCAAATTCTGAGCTCACTGGATTGTTTGGGGTATAATAAGAAAAAGGTACAATGCATGCCACAACCCATGGAGCCTTCCCATACAATCAATGAATTCTAGAAAAGGCAAAGAGATTACACTAGGAGATGCATCGGCCTCAAGATGTCAAGGTCAACAGATCAAGTCCCAGGCGGAATGCCTGGTGATGTTGATATGAAAAAATCCTGAATGATTATGAGTTGATGACTACATTAAGTGCTATCGAATGGAGCATCTATTGACAAAGATGATTCTGTAAACCTCGAGGTCAGTTGAGATCTTCACAAATTTGCTAAAGGAGAAAAATCCTCCAAAACCCATCTGTCTGTGAGGAAAATCGGTATTTCTGTTCACATAATAAGGAAGAGGAAATCACGCCAAGATATTCTCCAACATGATCAAATAATTACGATTTTTCTGTATAGGACTTTCTTCGCCCATCTATATTCAATCCATCTTGATATGAGTGTAAAGGCATAGCTCTCTCTGCGCTAGTCCTTGTTAGGATTTTGAAGTTTATTCTGTCTCCCCATGGATTATCATAAAAAGGTTTCCCAAGATCAAGTCTGTGTCACTCAAGGGGAAGCCCCGATTTGCAGATTTTAATTTGGTGTTGTTATCACTCAGGTTGTCCCTTGGCTCCTTAAGGGATACGGCCGAGGTAACCACAAACCAATCTTTGGATTGCAAGTCCTAGCCTACCTGCAGTCAGAGAGGGCTCTCTCTTTATAATTTACCTTTGTTTTTGGGTTGATTTTAGGCTAGTTATGGTGTACTTGGGTTTTGTTTGAATTTGGTGGGAAAGATGATGATTCAGACAGAGTTGTCTTGCATAGTGTGAGAAGTTTAGACCATTGGGCATGGAGTCAAGGATTAAGGCTGCTGGTGCGTTTTCTTGGTCACAAGAGGAACTACAAAGCACTATAGTTTAAACAAGGAACAATATCAAAGCTCGAATAAGGATGAAATGGATGTCAGGGAATGAAAATAGTTAAGCAGCTTTCATTATGCTAACAGAGGGAAGGCGCGTGAACATTATATAGGAGCAATCAAGGATTCCTAAATAACAGTCATATATGAAAGAACTAGTGTAAATATGAGCAAAGAAGCATTCATATTTAGGACTAATTCAGAGGAAAACATGGAGAAATAACAGGAATTGAGAACAGAGTACAACTAAGCAACATCTGAATTAGTCTTTCTTCCTGCAATTTAGATCATGACATATAGATGATATAGCATACATAGAAACTGAAAACAAGGGAGAAAGACTTATTGTTCCATGAAGAAAGCATTAGAATTCTGCAATCTACTCTTCGACCATCAAATCCACATCAAACAGTCCAGACACAAGGTATTCTAGCAATCTCTGTTCATTAAATCTCTCAAAGCATACAGCGCAAGTCTAGAAAGAGGATTTTTCAACCAACCGACCCTTTAAACAATGAATCGGGGTGGTTTATATAGAGAAAATATCCAAAAATATCTATTACAGCAGATCTTAAACAGATCTGAGGGAAATGAGTTCTTTAATCTAATCTTATCCTGAAATTAATGCATAAAATATCTATCTAACTACTGCGCTGGGGCAGCCGCCTCAAAAATGAGTTGAAATCTGTCCTTATGGCCCTGTGCTGTTCATTTAGCCATAACTCCACTTTGGTTTCTGCAGCGCTGCCCTTAGGTGGCCTTATGTGCATTAACTTTGATCTAGTGAGCTTTAAATGGGCCTTTACTGCTTTTTTAACTTGGATGGAGGCCTTTAATGTTCACCTGCTTTGATATTGCCGATCTAATACTCTTTGCCGCTTCACTGATACTCTTTAACACTTGAATCGGGCCACTTTCTCTCCCTTGATATGCTTGAAACTGTCAAATCGCCCCTTTTCTACCCTTTCAAGGCAAAAATAGCTACTGCAAATGTTTTCCGTGGCCTCTAGAATGCTATCGGCGCTTGCCGATCAAAAATAGTACTAAAATATGAAGAAATGCTGCAAAAAGGAGGATTTGTATGTTGATGACCATGCTGAGGACGAGGCTGGCTTTCTGGAACAAAACTAAGCTTGGAGCGATCCAAAATGGCTTACGGATGCATGATTTCCCTTATCGGGAGCACGTACAGGCATATATGTGAAAATATGAAAAAATGTCGCCTTTTCCTTTTACACAAAAAAGACCCATTTCTATGCAAAATTCGTGAAAAAATTGAGCGGGAGAGACACTGTAGCTAGGAATAAATCCTGGCCGTTGGATCACGCGAAGGCAGATCCAATGGCTGGCGCTAAATCAGTGATCGACGGATCGGTAGTCCCAAACTGAAATACCTCTGAAATGCGATGAAGTCTGCGGACCTGACAATTATAATAGGCTCTTTCATTATGGATTTCGGGTCCGGCCCATCGGCGGTCCCAAATCGGCGGATTTACAGTGAAACGGGTCAGCGGACCTGAAATCCCCTTCAACAGTTCTATATAACTTTTCAGCTCCGGAATATCGGAGCGCACAGTGCCAATCCCTTCGGACCCGAAATCTATATATGCCGCACTTTATAATATTTCGGCTCCGGCCAGTCGGAGCTATATATGGGAGCGATGCGACTAAATATGGGCCATTGATCTGAGGGCCCGAATGGGCGGTTGAGATTTAATCGGCATTTCGCTATCGGCGGGGACATGGGGCGCGGCTTTATATTATTGCGATCGCCGAAATGGGGCGATCGCCGAAATGATCTGAGCCGTTGAATGGGTGGGGTGATCGGACGGCTGACATTAAGTCGCAATATCGCAATCGGGGAAAACCCGGGGGGCGGGGTTTTATGTGTATAATGCGATGTGATGCGATATATTGAAAAATGCGGCTTTTAACGTTAAAACTTATAAAAGGGGATTTGCGATAGAAAGCATATATGGCGGATTATATGGGAAAATGTGTTACGGAGGCTCCCGATAGCGATATCGCATCGGAGCACGGGGAAGAGGCATGTTATATGGGACAACAACATTGCGATACGCCGATCGCCGAAATCGCATCGGCGAAGCATTCATCGGGGACTTATATAAAGGCCATCATTCTCGCTGCGACCTCCGACAGCGATATCGCCGTCGGAGGGGAGGAACTTTGATCGGGGGCATGCCTTATGCATCGACAAAGGGCCAATTGCGATCGGAAGAGGATTTAAGCGATCGGAGGCATGTTTTTCACAATCGGAAGGAGTCCGAAGCGATGGTGAAGGGGTTTTTGGGAACAAATGAGGACTTATGAAATCGGAAGAAGGCTTATGATGATGGGGGAAGGATTTTATAGATCGGAGATGGATTTCTCCGATCGGAGGAAGACTTTTGTGCACTAAGAAGGGTTATTAATGCATCGGAAGGGGTCCGATAGCATTGAAAGAGGGTTTTATGCCTTGAAAAGGTAAAAACAAGGTTAAATGGAGGGTTTTTATACATCGGAGGAGGGATTTTATGCAATGGAAGAAGTCCAAATGCATTTGGAAGATGGTTAAGGAGGAAAAAGAGGGTTCTTGCCAAGTTTCGGGCAAACTTAGCAATTCCCTATGGTTATTTTTCAACCAGAGGGAGGGGATATATACATAGAGGAGCTATTTAGCATATTTTAGTAAGGGGAAGGGAAAATAGATAGGGATTTACATAGTAGAGTTAGAAATTAATATGGATTGTGACAAGAAAGCGCTAAGTTTAGAGATCTTAGGCTTAAAAAAGGGAGATAGAACTTTGTAGAGGACATATGAACACTCCTTAAGTAAAGCAGATCTTGACCTCTTTAGGGGAATCAGTGAGTGATTTGGGAAGAGGAAGAAGGGGAAGTTAGACATGCCTCGCTTGAGCTGATCCAAATCGAAAACTGCCTCATACTTGTGATCTGAATAGATATAACACTTGAAAACACAAAACTGATCACAATCATTGATTCTGCAACCTCAAAACTACCTACCCAGCCTACTTACCTAGCATTTTCTCTTCTTTTTGGTTTGGGTGCACTTGAACTAGCAAACCCAGCTTTTCAACTTTTCTTTTGGCTATCCTCGTATCTAAATATGCCCTTATAGCTTCCAGGGGCTCAGATTAAGCTGTTGAGCACCCAAGATTCTCTACCTAGCTAAGATCTGCCAAGATTAAATAGTTTGGACAGATATTCATTCTCTATCTTCTAAACAAGAAATTTAAACCCAGGGAAGCCAAGATTAAGTTGTTTGGACTTCCCTTAACTATGAAACTCTTCAAAAATGGAATAGTTCTTCAAAAATGGAATATAGTAGTGGCATTTGAGCTAGCACACTTTCCTGGCCTTTTGTTTGGGGTTCATTTCATTTATTTTTCTCTTTGGCCAATTGATTCTTTTTTCCCTTTGATTATTCTTTTAGGGCATACCCTCTTTACATTTTTTAAATTTTCTGAGTTTTTCTAGGAAATATGGAACCTTTGCAGCATGGAAAGATGACATATTCGGCATGTAAAATAGTCAATCATGAAATATGAAAACCTATTGCAATAGGAGGCTAATAGTGGCTCCACTTAGGGATGGCTTTTCCAGATGAAAAGCCAAGAATAGCAGGTCAGAATGCCTTGATCTTCAATTATTGTTGTAAACTGAAACTCTCCTTCTTCTTAATGCCTTTGACTGAATTCTTATAAGCTGATATGCAATATCCTTTTGAGCTGAATCCCAGAAAAATTACAGCTCCGCTTCTTGCCTTTTGGGTGCTTGTAAACATAATGAAATCTGCTTGAGCACTTCTTTGGAATTATTTCAAAAAACAGAGATCTGAAATGGAGCTTTCTTTGATCTTTCCTTCAAAATTTGTTGCGTTGTTCCCTCTTATCGGCCTGCTATAAAACAAAAGTGCTGATAATATAAAATATTAATGTACAGATAGTATACAGAGCTGTGTTGCGTTCAACAAAAGGGATCATGATAGTGCTTTAGCATTCGGCCATTGACAGGGCCTTCTTCAGCTGTGCTACCATCCAAACTCTTCAGAAAATATGTGTTGTTGCCTTGAACAGCAGAAATAATAAAGGGGCCTTTCCACAGGGAGTCGAATTTGCCATGCTTTCCTTTTTCCTCTCTACTTGAATCCCATCTTAAAACTTTGTTGCCGATGTAGAAATCCCGGCCTTTGCTCTTTTATCAAACAATTTCTTTAGCCTTTCTTGCAAAATCTGAGCTTTGTTATACACTTGCTCTCTTGTCTACTGTAGATGGATAGTTTGATTTATTCTTCTTTGGATATCATTTGGCTTTGCCTGAATCTCTTGCAGCAATTTGATAACAGGGATTCCCAAAGAAGAGGGGAACTTGGCCTCCATGCCATAGACTAACTCATATGGGCTCATCCCAATGGATCTCTTGGTTGACAACCTATTTGCCCAAAGGGCATTTACTAGCTTTTTGTGCCAGTTCTTCTTGTTTTCCTCTAACACTTTCTTGATGATGTTAATGAGGCTTTTATTAGATGACTTGGCTAAACCATTACCTTGAGGGTAATAGGCTGTGGAGTGACCTAAGGTAATGTGGAATTTGTGGAAAAAACTGATCATTTTCTTGGATTTGAAGGCAGCAGCGTTGTCTGTAATGATCTTTTCAGGGCAGCCAAATCTGGACAGAATATTGGTCTCTAGGAATTGGATAATGGTGGAGTCATTGGCTTGCCTACATGGGATGGCTTCAATCCACTTGGTGAAATAGTCGGTGGCTGTTAGAATCCACTTGTGCTGGCCAGAAGAGGATGGATGGATTTCTCCAATGAAGTCTAGACCCCATTGTTGAAAAGGTTTCTCAGTTGAAATGGGCTTAAGGGGCAAAGGCATCAGCTTTCTTTTGCCTTCAAATATAATTTTGGCATTTGTGGCATGAAACAAAAAACTTTCTCACATCAGCAAACAAAGAGGGCCAATAGAAACCAGCCCTTAAAATCTTGTCAGCAGTGGACTTCCAATATAAGTGCCCTCCACAATCCCCTGCATGGAATTCTTTCATGAAACTATCAGTTTCATTCAAAGTTAGACAATTAAGAAAAATTCCTTCATGATTTTTCCAAAACAGGGCACTATCTAAGACACAAAAATTTGATGCTTTCATCTTTAAAAATCTCTTTTTGGTTCTGGACAACCCTGGGGGAGCAAACAAGTTTAACAATACAAAACAAATATCAGCATACCATGGGGATTGCAAGAAGGCCTGACTGATCTGTGGAGTTGCCAACTCCTGTTCATTTTCTAGTTCATTAATGTCTAAGGCTTGAAAATTGGTTTCGGACATCAGTTTGGCTAAACCTTGTCCCTTTATGAGCTTGGTGGGTTTTATCTCAATATCATACTCAAGGATATTGGCAATCCATTTGCCTCTTTTGCCTTCTATTCCCTCTTGAGTTAATATGTCTTTTATAGCAGCATTTGGAACATAAGCGATCACATGTGAATATAAAATGTAAACTCGGAAATCCTTGATGGCCTTAACAAGGGCATAGGCATGCTTTTCCATTATTTGATATTTCAAGGGTGCATTTCTAAGAGCTCGGCTGAAAAAAGCAATAGGCTTTTCATTTCCTTGATCATCCTTTTACAAAAGGACAGCAGCTATGGTGTGTTCAGATGCAAATGAAAAAATGATGAAATCCTTATCAAATTGAGGGCTTGTAAGGACTGGTGATTGGGTTAATGCAGATTTTATGCCCTCAAATGCTTTCTTGGCTTCTAAAGTCCATTTTACCTTGGAATCCTTCTTGAGCATGTTATTTAGCATTCTTGTTAGCTCAACCAGATTTGGGATAAATCTCCTTAGGAAATTGATCTTTCCTAAGAAAGCTTGCAACTCTTTGGTGTTTCTTGGATAGGGGATTTGAAGAATGGCTTGGATCCTTTCCGGATCGATTCTAATTCCGTCTCTTGAGATAATATGGCCCAACAATTTGCCTTCTTCTAGGCCAAAGAGAGATTTCTTGGGGTTTAAGGAAATGCCATATTTCCTACAAGTTAGGAACACTTTCCTTAGGTGTTTAAGGTGCTCTTGATCAGATTTTGAGAATGGGGTAAGGTCATCAAGGTAGACCACCAAGAAATCATGGATTTCTTTGGAAAATGCAATGTCCATGGCCCTTTGAAAAGTGGCACCTGCATTCTTTAGCCCAAAAGGCATTTTCACATATTTAAAGGTTCCCCACGGTGTTGTAAAGGTTGTCTTGTCTTGATCATCTGGGTGAACTAGTATTTGATTGAAACCTGAAAAGCCATCAAGCAATGAAATTCTAGATGACCCCACTACTCTTTGTAGGATGTGGTCCATTTTTGGCAATGGGTAGTGGTCCTTAAGGGAGACTTGGTTCAAATTCCTTAAATCAACGCATAGTCTAATCTCACCTGTTTTCTTTCTGGTGGGAACAAGATTGGATACCCATTCTGAAAATCTAATGGGTGCTATGATACCTACTTCAAACATCCTCTTTACTTCTTTCTCAATCAAGGGGAGAAGCACAAGATTGATTCTCCTTAGTTTCTGTTTGAAGGGCTTTTGATTTGAATTTAAGGGAATGGTATGTTGAATGACTGAAGTGTCATAGGACTTGAGGTCCTCATAACTCCAGGCAAAAACATCTTGGAACTCCTTAAACAAGTCAACATACTTGGGCTTCTGATCAGGTGGCAAAGACTTGGACAGTTTTATCATTTTGGGCTTCTCTACTGTCCCAATATTACAGTCTTCCACAACAGCGTTTAATGGTTGCATCTTTGGCTTTTTGGGGACATCGTTTGAATCAAAAATATCTTCTAAGGGAGTCAAGCCCGTGGGCAGGAAATTGTCTTTTAGTTCAATAACTTCAACCTCTGTTTCAGCTATTTCATCCAAATTCATTTGTTTCGGCTCTTGAATGTTTTTGTCATAAAAAATAGTTGGGTGCAGCATTTGATTTGCTGCTTCAGCTGTTATGGTCTGCTCATTTTGGTTTACTGCTTGTTGTGGATCATCCATGGCATCCATATCAATGTTTAAGCTTGAAAATTCTTGCTGTAAAGTCAAGAAATTGTTAATCTGTGCATCGTTTTCAAACACTTGCCAGTCTTTGACATTGTTAGGGATAGCAGGCCTGTGCTTTATCTCAGCAGTAAAGTGGTGATTGGGCTCAAAAGGTAGCTTGCATGTGCTAGCAAAAGTAGCTAGGCTGTGTGCATGTAGATTATGGCTTCTTGGAATTTTAGCAAGCTGGGATTCAGTGAAGGTATTGAGTATTGCAGTGGCAACAGTCCTATAAGCTCTTTGCCTTCTATCATTAGTGATAAAATTTCTTTTCATTTGTTGTATGATTAGGTCGGAGTCACCTAGAATGGAAACCTTGGCAGCTCCTACGGATTTGACTAGCTTAAGGCCTAAAAGGAGGGCTTCATACTCTGCCATGTTGTTGGTACATCTGAAGTTTAATCTATAAGCATGACCCTCTGCGTGATTGTTTTGTGTATTATGGATCCACACTCCTGCCCCTGCTCCTAGCTTATTAATAGAACCATCAAACTCTAAATACCAAAGGATTTCTTGCTCTTGACTAGTATTGAGAGTTTCAACCATTTTAGGAGTGGGCAGATTTGAATTTTCTATTTCGGGAGGTTCTTCTTGTGTGCTGGTTGCATTGATTGTTTTGACAGTTTCTTGGCTATGGGCAACCGATTCTTCATTTATGCATGTTTCTTGTTCTAAATCCAAAGGCTTATCATCAGTGGGAGGAGACATATCATCATTAAACAAAATAAAAGAATCCATATCAGAATGGATTGAGTAATTTGGAAAGTTTTGGGACTTTTCCTCACTACTTACCACATACTTCATTAGTGTTTCCCTATACAATCTCTTTGGTTGCCCAAAGACTGAAATAGTGGCATAAGAGAGGTCTAAGTGCAGAGATCCTTGGAGTTTGGCTCCCCAAGACCTTGATAACAACATGCCATAATTTGGTGGAATGTCAGCAACCACCACGTCCATTAGGATTGTTTTGTTGGGAAATTGGACTAAAGACACACATAAATCTTTGATTAAGCCTAAACACTTGACCTGACTAGAATCAAATGAGAACAGGTCTTTGTAGGGTCTTGTAACATCAAGGTTTAGCTTCTCCATTACAGCTTTGGGCATTAGGTTGTGTGAGGCACTTGAATCAAACATTTGCATTGTGCAACACTTTATCATGTATGTGTAAACTGACATAAAAGGGTAAAACAGCTCCATGTGCTGATTTTCCATCGACTTCAGGTCCGAAAAGCAACTCGGGTTGATCATCTAATACATTCACATCATCCCTATTCTCTAGCATTTGCAGCGATCTCTTGATTTTCTGCCTATAGATATCATGCTTTGCAAGTTCAGATAAAGGGATGGATATCTTCAGTTTACCTATTTCTGCCTCTAAATCAAATGTTTTCTCTGTTTGGGTTTTAGTGTTGTGACTGGCAGATTTTCCCTTTTCAATTGTATATTCAGTGATCTTCTCTTGGTTATCAATGATTTCTTGAGATTTTTCTATTTTGGGAAGGCTTTGAGGAGTGCTGTTTGAATCTTCTTCTGAGGGAAAAGATACAATAGGCTGATTCTTGGAGGGCTGAACATCTGAAACATCTTCCACAGTCACTTGTTTTGGATTTGGGACTGTTTTATCAGCAGTTTCTATGAGGGCAGCCTTTTCTTTGATCTTCTTAGGCTGCTTGGTATCATTTGGTTTAACATTTTCGGGCACATCTATGATTCTTGTCCTCAGCTTATACTGTTTGTGGACCTCATAAACAGCTGAATCATAACCTTGTTTAAAGTCAAAAGACTCACCAGACTTAGTCTGAAATTGATTTATATCATGGTCATCTTGGTCTTCTCAGGTTAGAAAAATTTGTTGCTCACCCTTCAAACCCATCAAGTTTATGTGAGTGTCCTCTGTCTTCTCACTAGATGTGGATGCTTCAGCATAGTTTTCATAAAAAGGAGGTCTTATATCATGGTCGGGGCTAGCCCTTCCAACATTTGGGTTTTGGTTTTTCCTAAAATTTGGGTTTCTGATAGTATTGGCTTGTTGCCCTTCCCATGATGTTTTTATTTCCATAGTTCCCATTCTATCTTCAAAACTGTGCACTTTATTTAAGATTGCATCCAACTTTTGGTCAAATGCTGGAGGTTCTTCTCTAAAAGTGGTTCTTCTCTCGGCTCTTGCTCTATTTCGCTTGGTAATCAGATTTGCCTCCACACTAACAGCTACATTCTGCATGTCTGCTAAGGTTTGAGGGGCTCTCTCCCTCAATTGATATGCCATGTCGGTACCAAAACCATCTGGGAATTTATACAAAGCAATATCGGGTGGAGGTCTGAGGTTCTGTGGGATTGCATTATAAACATTGTTAAATCTTGCACAATAGTCTAAGACAGCCTCTTGAGGGCCTCTTTTGATAGTATCATATTCTGATAATATGTGCAGGGGATCCTTCTTTTTCTCCCATCTGTTAAGGAATGTTTGGTAAAGGGCATCTGGGTTAGCTATGGAATTTGCAGGGAGAGCTCTAAACCAGGGCCTGACGTCACCTGTGAGACTTTGGACAAAAATATTCATTCTTACATGATCATCATCTATTTCATAACTCTCAAAATAATCCTACATTTTCTTGGTGTGTTGCAGGGTTGTGCAAGAACCAGTACCATCAAAATATGTGATTTTAGTTTGGTAATCTTGAGGCATAGCCCCAGGATTATTAGGCAGCTGTAAAGGTGCATACCTATTCGCCATATTCACAGGGATAAGTGGAACAACAGGGATAAATGGAACGACTGGAATAGTAGTAATAACAGTGGTAATAGGAGGAGTATGTGTAGTGAATGGAGGTGTGAAAAGGGTGCTTTGAGAGGTGGATGATGAACTAGGGGAAGTAGGGTTTGAACGAAATAAAACTTTGACAGGGGTTGGAACACAGCTTGGTTGAACTGTTTCAGGACTAGAATCAGCAAAATCTTCTCTTCGCTCTAGCTTCCTGAGGTTCCTTGGGATTATATTGGGATTTTCAAAAGCAGCTGGGGGATTTGGGTCTAGATTTGACCTTGTATAACGTGAATTCTTCTTGGGAGCCAGCTTCTAACTTGTTTTTTGGAATTTTCTGAAGATGTCCCCAGCGGAGTCGCCAGTATGTTATCACTCAAGTTGTCCCTTGGCTCCTTAAGGGATACGGCCGAGGTAACCACAAACCAATCTTTGGACTGCAAGTCCTAGCCTACCGGCAGTCAGAGAGGGCTCTCTTTTTATAATTTACCTTTGTTTTTGGGTTGATTTTAGGCTAGTTATGGTGTACTTGGGTTTTGTTTGAATTTGGTGGGAAGGATGATGATTCAGACAGAGTTGTCTTGCATAGTGTGAGAAGTTTAGACTAATGGGCATGGAGTCAAGGATTAAAGTTGCTGGTGCATTTTCTTGGTCACAAGAGGAACTACAAAGCACTATAGTTTAAACAAGGAACAATATCAAAACTCGAATAAGGATGAAATGGATGTCGGGGAATGAAAATAGCTAAGCAACTTTCATTATGCTAACAGAGGGAAGACGCGTGAACATTATATAGGAGCAATCAAGGATTCCTAAATAACAGTCATATATGAAAGAACTAGTGTAAATATGAGCAAAGAAGCATTCATATTTAGGACTAATTCAGAGGAAAACATGGAGAAATAACAGGAATTGAGAACAGAGTACAACTAAGCAACATCTGAATTATTCTTTCTTCCTGCAATTTAGATCATGACATATAGATGATATAGCATACATAGAAACTGAAAACAAGGGAGAAAGACTTATTATTCCATGAAGAAAGCATTAGAATTCTACAATCTACTCTTCGACCATCAAATCCACATCAAACAGTCTAGACACAAGGTATTCCAGCAATCTCTGTTCATTAAATCTCTCAAAGCATACAGCGCAAGTCTAGAAAGAGGATTATCAACCAACCAACCCTTTAAACAATGAATCAGGGTGGTTTATATAGAGAAAATATCCAAAAATATCTATTACAGCAGATCTGAGGGAAATGAGTTCTTTAACCAAATCTTATCCTGAAATTAATGCATAAAATATCTATCTAACTGCTGCGCTAGGGCAACCGCCTCAAAAATGAGTTGAAATCTGTCCTTATGGCCCTGTGCTGTTCATTTAGCCATAACTCCGCTTTGGTTTCTGCAACGCTACCCTTAGGTGGCCTTATGTGCATTAACTTTGATCTAGTGAGCTTTAAATGGGCCTTTACTGCTTTTTTGACTTGGATGGAGACCTTTAATGTTCACCTGCTTTGATATTGCCGATCTGATACTCTTTGCCGCTTCAGTGATACTCTTTAATTGAATTTGGGCTTTATCTTTCTCTGAGACTCTTTAACACTTGAATCGGGCCACTTTCTCTCCCTTGATATGCTTGAAACTGTCAAATCGCCCCTTTTATGCCCTTTCAAGGCAAAAATAGTTGCTGCAAATGTTTTCCGTGGCCTCTAGAATGCTATCGGCGCTCGCCGATCAAAAATAGTACTAAAATCTGAAGAAATGCTGCAAAAAGGAGGATTTGTATGCTGCTGACTATGTTGAGGCCGAGGCTGGCTTTCTGGAACAAAACTGGGCTTGGAGCGATCCAAAATGGCTTAAGGATGCATGATTTCCCTTATCGGGAGCGCGTACAGGCATATATGTGAAAATATGAAAAAATGCCGCCTTTTCCTTTTACACAAAAAAGACCCATTTCTATGCAAAATTCGTGAAAAAACTAAGAGGGAGCGACACTGTAGCTAGGAATAAATCTTGGCCGTTGGATCGTGCGAAGGCAGATCCAACAGTTGGCGCTAAATCAGCGATCGGTGGATCGGCGGTCCCAAACTGAAATACCTCCGAAATGCGATGAAGTCCGTGGACCCAACATTTATAATAGGCTCTTTCATTATGGATTTCGGGTTTGGCCCATCGGCGGTCCCAAATCGGCAAATTTACAGTGAAACGGGTCAGCGGACCCGAAATCCCCTTCAATTGTTCTTTATAACTTTTCGACTCCAGAATATCGGAGCGCACAGTGCCAATCCCTTCGGACCCAAAATCTATATATGCCGCACTTTATAATATTACTAAATATGGGCCGTTGATCTGAGGGCCTGAATGGGCGGTTGAGATTTAATCAGCATTTCGTTATCGGTGGGGACATGGGGCGCGGCTTTATATTATTGCGATCGCCGAAACGGGGTGATCGCCGAAATGATCTGAGCCGTTGAATGGGCGGGGTTGTTGTGGGGAAAAGTATCCGATGCGGATGACCCTATCCCTACTCTAAAGGTGACAGTCTTTAGCAACAACTGAAAGTAAAGCTTTGATGTTTTCCTCTATGAAAGTACAGAGAGAAGGATGAAAAGATTAACCAACCTGGTGTCTTTCGCTTAGTCGATCCTTGTCCTCTCTCTTTGTCTCTTGTTCCCAGCTCCTTGCTCTCTTTGCCGGTCCAGCTACACACAGATCCTGCACAAAACAAGAGAGCAAACTACAAGATACATGTACTCATAACTGAAGCATGGATTAGGATGAATCAAATATACATGTAAATACAATACATCAATGCAATACAAGTATATAGGAGAACATGCAAAACTTTATTGATAGAAGTAACAGGGTTCTGAGAAGGTTACAACCAATGATGGCTCCAATCCAGCAGCACCTCCCCAGCAGCAAGAACTCTCCTCTTCACCTCTAGTAAAACAATCACCCAATAGCTCTAACTGTAAACCAACAACACCTCCTTGCTTTACACAAAATTCCAGCCTCCTTAGACCTCATAGAAGAGCTCTATATATAGGAGAGAAGAAGAAAGGATGAGTCAGCTTGAGACTGACATGAAGCTGCCTTGTGTCCTCTCCCTCTTCAGTTAATCTTCAGTTCTTGAGTCCACTTGGAGATCCTTGCTTACACATGGTGATCAAGTACCTCTTACTCATCACAGGGCGAATCTCATGAACCAAGTGTCAGTTTGGAAGCTTCCTGGGCAGTTGACACCTTGCAGGATGACTGTGCCACTTGGCCAATCTCGCCCAGCGCAGGTAGCCTTCATTAATCTTGACTTCCAGCGCAGGTACAAGGAGGGACAGTTGCATTCCAGCGCAGAAGCTCAGTGGAGCAGCTGACATGATCCAAAATAAGCCTGTTTTGAAGTGTTTTCAGGTGGAGAACTGATTGGAAGTGCTGTTGTTTGATGACCTTGTCCTTTTAGGGGTAAGAACAACATGTTTAGGGACTGAGGATCCCTGTAATTATTGACATTTCATGCTCCATGTCGCGAGGCACAAAAATGTCTATAACAGTTGCCCCCTAAATTATGAGGCCGTTTATCGGGTGAAATGCTTTATCTAGAGGGTCCGAAGTTCATTCCAGTGCTGAGGAGGCGCCCTGTAATACAATACAATACAATACATTATTTTTCATTCTATTTTCATGATCTAGCTGAGGCGGGCATTCCCATGCTCAGCTTTTATAAATACATTTTGGTACATATGACAGACGATCGTCTGAAGGTAGACTGATAATTTTCTGCTGAAATTATCATCCTTTGAATAGGATGATCATCTGTTGCAATGATGTACATGACAAATGCCTTTATATTTCCTGAATATATATCGCAGCCCGGATGGATGAAACTAGATCCGGGGTCTTCAAACTCGTTCGATCTTCACTCTAAGTACAAGTCGATCCATGTGAGAATTGCGCTGAAGTCGAACATGGAAAGACATCGCTTGATTACCGGTCAATAATGAGAACCGTTAACAAGCGCGAGAGGAATCACCAATAATGACGATGATCCTCAAGGTACTGCAGTACAATTCACGTGGCGTGAATAAAGGACTTGGCGTCGAACGCCACGCAAAATCTTCTGGTCGAAGGTCATTGATGTATACCTGTCGCCGGAAGTGAGAAACTTGCCATTGAGGCATGCAAGCTTCAAAGTACTGATGGGGGTGTTCCTAGATCAACTTCTTGGATAATGAGCTGAAGTCGACAAGAAGCAATCCGTCAAAGGAGGGCCTTAATGAATCCCACATCGATGACACGGAACGGAGCTAATGATTTTAGTGGAGGTGAAAACAAACTGTGACATATGATTCAGGGTGGCGATCATGAATGGATGAAGGATAATGTATGGCAGTGGATGGGACACGGTTGACACTTTCAGAATGACCCCTCTTGAACATATAACGACACTGATGCGATGGATCGGTAGCATTACCCCAAATGTGGATGGTGTGGCGAGGACCATGGTGATGAGACCGGTGAATGAAACAACCCAACCCGATGTGATACGGAGGAAAAGTGTCATGTTCAAGAGTGACTTGCTACCATTAAACTTTGAATGTTCTCCCAATTTTTTCCCCAGTCATTTCTGACCAGTACCTCTTTATTTTTGTCAAGCTTGAGGAGGATAACATATGCTTGTTCTATAACCTGCCCTTCGGGCAAGCCCATCGCTATGATTTAACGAGCCTAGTGATAGGGAAACTCGTTCTCGTCTAAAGACAAGTTTGTCGCTATTTAATCATTTTAACGAGTCTAACGACAAGGAAAACTCGGTCCTTTTCATTTTTAGAGAGTCTGAAAAGGTACAGAAAGTCAACTCCATAATTCCTTTTTCGTCAGCTAATCCCTTAAGTCCGAAAAAGTATAAAACAATACAGAAGGGATGGCTGTTCGGTACTTTTACGAGCCGAACAAGACAAGCGCTCGATCTTTTTGTGCAATAATCCCTCAGGTCCAAAAAGATTAAAATCTAGAGGAGGGATAGCTTTCGGTCGTTTAACGAGCTAGAAGGCCAAAAACTCGGCAAACTTTTCATATTTTACGAGTTAGTGAAAAGAGCTCAAAGAAGACTCGTCTTTTGAGGAACGAGTGATGAACAGGGATAGCAGCAGATTCCAGGTACAGGTTGGAATTCTCCAATCACGGCAGTGTCACAAGGATGGCTAAGTGAAATCACTCTTCGCAGCTGTTCCTCAAAATGGGTAAACAAACATATGGAGGTGAATGATTGGCCAAATGAACGGATGGAGGTGGTGGCATATAAACACGACCAAGGGCTTTTAACATGGCAGTCAAAGGTTACATTTACCAAGGTTATTTACCGGTTCATTTTTTCTGGGTGAGCTTGAACTCTAGGGGAAGATTGCTCACAACTTATGTTTATTTTTTAACGAGCATGAACTATGCGCTAAAACTGCTCGGTGATTGCTTTTATTTTTTAACGAGCATGAACATTGCTAAAACTGCTCGATGATAAGTTTGCATGCCCCCAGCAGGTGCATGCCCCCCAAGCTTCATTGCATTCAACTTTGTTGATTGGAATGAAGGTTTACCATTGAGATCTGGAAAGGGGATTGTTTCATTTTTTAATGAGGTTGACATAGTAAAAGAACTATCCTCATGTTTTTTCATTTTTTAACGAGGTTGACCTGAGATAGGAACTATCCTCGAAGCTAACAAAATATCTAGGAATCTTCTGAATCCAACCAGAAGATTGGATTAGATTTCATTTTGTAGGTTTCCACCGTGGCCACTCCCTCCAGATTACTTGGAGGCGGTAGGGCGAAAGTACCCATTAAGGCAGGGTCTTTTAGAAGACCTACTCCGATATTTTGAAACGAATGGTCGTTTCCATGGATCAGAGGAACGCTTCCTGTAACTTGTGAACCATTAGGGAGGAAATTTTGTTGGTCAATGATCGTAATCCCTCCTTGAAAGGGGAATGTGATTTTCCTAAAATAGGTCGACACAACAGCTTCCATGGCATAAATCCATGGTCTTCCCAGTAGGATGTTATAGTCAAGATTGCCATCGATGACTTCAACATCTATTTCTACTGTTTTGCCCCCTAGTTCAACTTTCAAGTTACTAAGGATACCATAAGGGGTATATGTCCTTCCGTCGAATGCTTTTAATGTTGTCGATGATCGCTACAAGGTTGGAGATCCTAAAGTTTTCCAGCAACTCATCGACATAATACATGTCGATGCCCCCTCATCAATAATTGTTCGGTGAACAGTTTTGTTGAGGGCATTCACTTGGACGAGGAAAGCTAGTTGAGCTGGTAACTGAGGATCATATCCTTTGTGATCAAAGGATACAAGATTGGAATCTTTAGGATCCACCCCACCAATTGCTGATAACAATGCCTGCCTTTGGGATGGGCAATTTTGTAGTACTTCAAGAGTCGACATAGCGGACGGCGATTGCGCCAAATCTTCCACTATATTATAATGCTGTGCCGCTCTGGCACGAGGATTAAATGTCGACTTGTGTACTACTCCCTTTGGCGGTTTTATTGTTAATTCATGTGTGATGGGGGGTACAACTTTTGCCGAAGTTGTTGTCGAACTGCTAGGTTGATCTTTACCTTTATCGTTCGACACCTGTGGATTCCCGTAATCTTTGTTCCTTGTCGAAATCAAAGCATCATTCTGTTGCTTTGATATCGATAACATAAGCACTTGCGACGGTGAAGCATTTCCACTACCAACCAGATTTTTTCCTCGATCGGGAAACGGGTCAGTTAACACAGCCGGAGTTTGCGAACTCTTTAAAAATCTTTTTAGATCAGCTTTGTATGGACATTCTCTCGTCCAGTGATCCTCATCACATATCTGACACCCATAAGGTGGTTTCCTATCTCGAGGAGGGCTTGAAGAAGTTTTTCGAGGAGATGACTTTCCTTGTTTCTTCTTCTTCCCTTTGTTTTGATTCTTCTTGCTTCCTGGTTGATTGGAGTTTTTGCCTTTATCCGTAGATACATCATTTACCTCCGAAGCAAGAATCTCTTGATTTGCTTTTTGATTCGAAGTCTTACAGGCTTTCTTATCGGAATCCCTTGTCGACTTAGCGTTTGCAGTTCCAATCACGCCATCACCGGCATGAGAGTCACTATTTGATCCGGGAGAAGGAGGGATTGAAAATTCCGGTCTGGGGGCGTCAGGTATCTTATCATAGAGCGTGCCCGACTGAGTATATACTAAGTCCAAATATTGAGCACGAGCAATAACCTGCTCCTCTGTTACGACGCCTCCCTTGGCCACATCTTCTGTTATTGCCGGCAGAAGCGACTTTATAAACCACTCAGCTAATAGCTGATCTGGAACATAGGTTTTTACCATTCTACGCCGACGACGCCACTCATGTATATGATCAGATATATGTGTGGCTGTTGTCTGCTTGAAATTGGTCAAGATCTCTGTCCCAGTTTCGTACCTTATAGGTAACTGAAAGTGTGTTAAGAAAGTCGTGGCTAGGGAACTAAAATTGTCGAAAGAGGCTCTAGGTAATTCAATATACCATTTGGCCACCGGACCAGTCAATGTCCTCTGGAAAAGACGAAGCCTTATCGAATCATCATTCAAGGTATTCGACGAACACCACAGATGGAATGTCATCACATGATTCGACGGGTCTTCGCCCGGATTTCCATTGAATTTAGGAATGTCCGAAGGAAGTTTGTGAGGAATCGCTGGCCACCAATGGGCATAGGCGATTGGATCGTTCGTCAATCGATGTAAATCTGGTAATTCTAAGGTTGCCACGAATGGCAACTGCTGATTCAGGTTTGGCGAGGCGTACCCAGGATACGATGGAATCGCCTGAGCAGTAGGCCTTTGCACACCAGCATAATGCAACTGATGTTGATATGACTGATATGGTTGGTGGGCTTGGCCACTGTAAAGTGGTTGATTTAACCCGTTCTGAATATAGGGTTGCCCACTATTTGCAAAGATCTGTTGTTCAGACCCCTGGTACACCTGTTGAAACTGAGGTTGTTGGTATTGCACCATCCATGGTTGTGAAGCCATGTTTTGTTGTGCGACACTAACCGACGGACCAAGATGCGGGGTTATGGTTCCCGTTTGTATCTGTGTCGTCCCGGCAGTTGGCGATTGTGGTTGTGTTGCAGGGTCAATAGGCTGTTGCATTACAACTTGGGGTTGACATACAACAGGCATCGATTGAACTTGCGACACGGTTACAATTGCTGGTGTCGTCGGGATACTGGACATAGGTACACACTGTTGCATGGAATATACAACTCTTGGTTGTTGGGGTAACATAGGTACCCAACCACTCGTCGTTACTTCAGTCAAACCTGAATGTGGTTGAAAACTGCCGTATGGGTATCCCCCCGAAAGGGGAAGTGAAAGGGCATATTGCCCCCCATACGGTAACAATCCGGAGCTCAAGGGTATAGATGGCCTTTGAGGACTGGATGGCCCAAACTGATTCCCAAAGGGATCAATTTGTCTCGTTTCAACATAAGAATTACCGGGTATTATACCGGAAGAACAAACTGGAACAGACCAAGTTGTCATAATAGTCCCTGGGTGGACTCCTTCTAGCTGATGAGAGCTAGTCGGGACGGCTGGTATGCCGGCAAACATCGTTGGATTGGCAGCAGGAACTTCTGCTGTCGCTGTGTCATTTGGCATAGTCCTAGATGTCGACGGTTGTTCAGACATTTTAAGTCTATCCAATAAACTTCCTAACGATTCTTCAGGAACTTCTGGTGGCGATAGACAAACTTCTGATGCAGAAGGAAAAAGAGGGGTACCTACTCCAAAATGAATTGGAGTATTTGCTTGCTGGTCCTCTACGATTTCCTCTATTGCAATCAGACCAGGAGGAAGAGGAAGACCGTCAGGTCCGTAAAAGATTTCTGGTGCCGAAGAAGGGGTTGCTTCGACAGCGACAGTCGTTTGAACAACAAGACTCTGTGGACCGGTTTCAGATGGAACTGGTTCAGTTATGCAAGTACTTGTCTTCAGACTAGGATCAGTGCAACTGTCCCTCTGTTGCCGTTGAACTTCTTCAATAGAGGCAGGGATTCCAGAAATATTGGGAGCGACCCGAATCTCAGATGTTGTTGGAACTTCCGTTCTAACTTTAAAAGGAGATTTTGACCTGGTCAAACGAGTTCGCTTCGTCCGTACTACTCTCGGTTCCGGAGACAAAGGCGGTTGACTCGCAAGCCTCCCTGAACGACGGGGTTTTAATTGACTTTCCTCCACGGTTGCGGATTACTTGATCAACTAAAATACAAAAAGGGGAATTATATTTCCGTATTGAATGAATTTTATTAGACGCTTTTAGACACAACTTTGCTTTTTCATATTTTAAGAGTCGAGAAAAAGCTAAAGATGACTCTAGTCGCCTTCGATGTATTAACGAGCCCGAAGTGACAAATGCTCGGTTGGACCTTTTCAGTTATAGAGTTTGAAAAGGGCCAAAAGAAACTGCTCTGGAGATCTAGGCAGAGGGTGTGCCAAACCTTTCGCGAAACCACAGAATACGTTTTACGGTACGGGTGGTCGATCTTCGTGAATGCTGTGTTCACTGCATCGCGATCAGTAGGGCGGCCGACACGGTTTCCTAAGGATAAAGGATAAAAGCCTATAGGGGTCTCCCAATATACGCGACGGTACGCGGGAGCACAAGTCCGTATTAGTGCTATCGTCCCTCAGGAGGAATCACCCACCTTCGTAGAGATCGACAGTCACTACGTTTAACGACGCCGGAACACGTCTCTACCTAGACCTCTATTGTGAGCGTTATGTTACAATGCGTTTTTAGATTCATTCAATATATTTTAAGTTGATCTTGTTTATCAGTTTGTCTTTCAGGATCACCACGAGATGTATTGGTACAAATTCCTAAATGCAGCTAAAATGATAAGCAAGCTTTCACAATCTTTTTAGCTTTGAAAATCCTAACTACTGAGGGGAGAGAAAAACAATATCTTTCCACACAGAGCACAAAGCACAAACTAATGCACTTTCTCCTAGATCAGACACACAAACTTATCAAAAATGCAAATGCAAGATGCATGTATTTCTTTTCTTTTCCTTTAATGTTGATGTAGACAAAAGGAAAAACTGTTGTATGATTTTCGAATTCAATTTGAAGCGTAAACAAACAAGCTTGGTCTAAATGAAAAGACGCTTTACAAGTACTTGTTTCAACACTCAAAATATATGAATTCAAACCATAAAGTGAAAAACAAACAAACTCAAACAGCCATGAACAGTAATAAAACTAGCTCATAAGATCACAAAGACACTTTTACAGTTCAGGATCTAAGAGGTCACAACTATACTGGTTCGCTTTTCACAATGGGAAACTGTAACTGCAACAAGAAATACTGAAAGAACACTCACAGTTTCATCACACAACTGAGGCGGAATAATGTCAAGGAGAAGGGCTTACAGCAAGTACAATAACCAGCAAGCAATCAGCAAAAAATTCAGTGAAAACAGGGCCAAGACACAATAGGAAGACTGAGCAAGACAATGGCTAACTGGACCAGCGCAGGTTCTAGTCTGCCAATTTGACTCTCAGCGCAGTTCCCGAAGGGAGTACCTGCGCTGTAATGCAGACTGCCTGTGGACAGCCTGCACTGACTCACGAGAGTTTCGTCTACAAAGAATTCCGGGTCATAAAAAGCTCAAAAATGCACTGTTTTTGCTGAAATAAAAAGCTATAGGTCAAGTACAGGCTAAGGGATGATCAAGAGGATGAAGATCTATCACAAAGAGTAAAGAGTCTTTTGTAGATAAGCTCTTCAAATCTTGAATTTGCTCAACAAATGAGCAAGAGTAGCAATCCCTCTACTTCGCTTTTGATATAGTCAAAAGCTTTTCGATTTGGTACTCTTTTCTTCAAGAAATGAATAGCAAAATACTACAAACACCAACAAGATACTAGGCTCCCCAGTGGAGTCGCCAGTTTGTTGTGGGGAAAAGTATCCGATGCGGATGACCCTATCCCTACTCTAAAGGTGACAGTCTTTAGCAACAACTGAAAGTAAAGCTTTGATGTTTTCCTTTATGAAAGTACAGAGAGAAGGATGAAAAGATTAACCAACCTGGTGTCTTTCGCTTAGTCGATCCTTGTCCTCTCTCTTTGTCTCTTGTTCCCAGCTCCTTGCTCTCTTTGCCGGTCCAGCTACACACAGATCCTGCACAAAACAAGAGAGCAAACTACAAGATACATGTACTCATAACTGAAGCATGGATTAGGATGAATCAAATATACATGTAAATACAATACATCAATGCAATACAAGTATATAGGAGAACATGCAAAACTTTATTGATAGAAGTAACAGGGTTCTGAGAAGGTTACAACCAATGATGGCTCCAATCCAGCAGCACCTCCCCAGCAGCAAGAACTCTCCTCTTCACCTCTAGTAAAACAATCACCCAATAGCTCTAACTGTAAACCAACAGCACCTCCTTGCTTTACACAAAATTCCAGCCTCCTTAGACCTCATAGAAGAGCTCTATATATAGGAGAGAAGAAGAAAGGATGAGTCAGCTTGAGACTGACATGAAGCTGCCTTGTGTCCTCTCCCTCTTCAGTTAATCTTCAGTTCTTGAGTCCACTTGGAGATCCTTGCTTACACATGGTGATCAAGTACCTCTTACTCATCACAGGGCGAATCTCATGAACCAAGTGTCAGTTTGGAAGCTTCCTGGGCAGTTGACACCTTGCAGGATGACTGTGCCACTTGGCCAATCTCGCCCAGCGCAGGTAGCCTTCATTAATCTTGACTTCCAGCGCAGGTACAAGGAGGGACAGTTGCATTCCAGCGCAGAAGCTCAGTGGAGTAGCTGACATGATCCAAAATAAGCCTGTTTTGAAGTGTTTTCAGGTGGAGAACTGATTGGAAGTGCTGTTGTTTGATGACCTTGTCCTTTTAGGGGTAAGAACAACATGTTTAGGGACTGAGGATCCCTGTAAATATTGACATTTCATGCTCCATGTCGCGAGGCACAAAAATGTCTATAACAGGGGTGATCGGACGGCTGACATTAAGTCGCAATATCGCAATCGGGGAAAACCTGGGGCGCGGGGTTTATGTGTATAATGCGATGCGATGCGATATATTGAAAAATGCGGCTTTTAACGTTAAAACTTATAAAAGGGGATTTGCGATAGAAAGCATATATGGCGGATTATATGGGAAAATGTGTTATGGAGGCTCCCGATAGCAATATCGCATCAGAGCACGGGGAAGAGGCATGTTATATGGGACAGGAACATTGCGATACGGCGATCGCCGAAATCGCATCGGCGAAGCATTCATCGGGGACTTATATAAAGGCCATCATTCTCGCTGCGACCTCCGACAACGATATCGCCGTCGGAGGGAGGAACTTTGATTGGGGGCATGCATTATGCATCGGCAAAGGGCCAATTATGATCGGAAGAGGATTTAAGCCATCGGAGGCATGTTTTTCACAATCGGAAGGAGTCTGAAGCGATGGTGAAGGGGTTTTTGGGAACAAATGAGGACTTATGAAATCAGAAGAAGGCTTATGATGATGGGGGAACGATTTTATAGATCGGAGATGGATTTCTCCGATCGGAGGAAGACTTTTGTGCACTAAGAAGGGTTATTAATGCATCAGAAGGGGTCTGATAGCATTGAAAGAGGGTTTTATGCCTTGAAAAGGTAAAAACAAGGTTAAATGGAGGGTTTTTATACATCGGAAGAGGGATTTTATGCAATGGAAGAAGTCCAAATGCATTTGGAAGATGGTTAAGGAGGAAAAAGAGGGTTCTTGCCAAGTTTCGGGCAAACTTAGCAATTCCCAAGCATACTTATGGTTATTTTTCAACCAGAGGGAGGGGATATATACATAGAGGAGCTATTTATCATATTTTAGTAAGGGGAAGGGAAAAATAGATAGGGATTTACATAGTAGAGTTAGAAATTAATATGGATTGTGACAAGAAAGCGCTAAGTTTAGAGATCTTAGGCTTAAAAAAGGGAGATAGAACTTTGTAGAGGACATATGAACACTCCTTAAGTAAAGCAGATCTTGACCTCTTTAGGGGAATTAGTGAGTGATTTGGGAAGAGGAAGAAGGGGAAGTTAGACATGCCTCGCTTGAGCTTATCCAAATGGAAAACTGCCTCATACTTGTGATTTGAATAGATATAACACTTGAAAACACAAAACTGATCACAATCATTGATTCTGCAACCTCAAAACTACCTACCCAGCCTACTTACCTAGCATTTTCTCTTCTTTTTGGTTTGGGTGCACTTGAACTAGCAACCCAGCTTTTCAACTTTTCTTTTGGCTATCCTCCTATCTAAATCTGCCCTTATAGCTTCCAGGGGCTCAGATTAAGCTGTTGAGCACCCAAGATTCTCTACCTAGCTAAGATCTGCCAAGATTAAACAGTTTGGAGAGATATTCATTCTCTATCTTCTAAACAAGAAATTTAAACCCAGGGAAGCCAAGATTAAGCTGTTTGGACTTCCCTTAACTATGAAACTCTTCAAAAATGGAATAGTTCTTCAAAAGTGGAATATAGTAGTGGCATTTGAGCTAGCACACTTTCCTGGCCTTTTGTTTGGGGTTCATTTCATTTATTTTTCTCTTTGGCCAATTGATTCTTTTTTCCCTTTGATTATTCTTTTAGGGCATACCCTCTTTACATTTTTTAAATTTTCTGAGTTTTTCTAGGAAATATGGAACCTTTGCAACATGGAAAGATGACATATTTGGCATGTAAAACAGTCAATCATGAAATATGAAAACCTATTGCAATAGGAGGCTAACAGGTGCCACCAAATTGCGAGGGCCATCTCACTCCATGGGTGTCAACCATGACAACTGCTTATCCATTACTTGATAGGTTGTACTTGAAGAGGATGACTATCATAGATTATGATCTCACATTGCTTGAAAATTCCTTCCTATATTTCAAGGAGCTTGTTATGGTTTGTTGTGATGGATTCAACACATGTGGACTCACCTCGATCACAAGAAAATGTAGGAAATTGACCACACTTGGTTTGAATGAGAACGAGATACATGCTAATGGAGAAGATTGGCTGGCTTGCTTTCCTGAGACTTTGACGTCTCTAAGATCTCTTTGTTTTGATTGTTTGGAGGGCCCAATAAATTTTGATGCACTTGAAAGATTAGTTGCAAGATGCTCGTCTTTGAAGAAGCTCAGGCTAAATAGAAATGTTTCTATAGTGCAGTTACAAAGGTTGATAATAAAAGCACCACAACTTACTCATCTAGGAACAAGCTCATTTTTCTATGAGTTCCAACCGGAGCAAGTAGTAGATCTTCTCGCAGCCTTCAGCAATTGTAAACAAATTCAATGTTTGTTAGGATTTCGTGAAGTTGTGCCAGAGTATCTACCTACGGTATATCAAGTTTTCTCTAATTTAACATCTCTAAACTTCATCTATGCTATTATTGGCAGCAAAGAGTTGGAAGGAATAGTCTGTCACTGTCGTAAATTGCAGCTACTCTGGGTTTTGGATTCTGTAGGAGACAAAGGTTTGGAGGCAACAGCTAAAACGTGCAAGGATCTGAGGGATCTCCGTGTATTTCCTGTGGATGCCCATGAAGATGGTGAAGGTTTTGTATCTGAATAGGGCCTTGTTGTGATCTCCGAGGGGTGTCCAAATCTTGAGTCCATTCTATACTTTTGTCAGAGTATCGTCACAAATTTCTAAATGCAAATCAGAAAACCGAGGTTATGTAACTGAAACCCCAAATCACGGGATCAGGACCTCAATTTCTTAAATGAATTGTAAATTTCAACGATTAGATTACCTGCCACGTTTATTACGACTTCGATGTGTCAATTTCTCATTTATGGACACTTAAGTTCATTTTTCTGTGCATAGATTTTATTTAGAATTGGTTGACATTTGAATTTGTTTGATTGCAGGTATGTTGCAGTTGAGAAGAGGATGCATCGAGCCCAATCACCTCGAGCGATTGGAAAAGATTCTTTGCTGCTAGTTCAAGATGGAAAACGTTTTTCATCATAAATAAACAAAATCATTATGCACCGCACAAAACTGAATATAATCAACCCAATTGCATTATGCTACAAAGGATAATGGTCATGGATCATTGAGGTCAAAATTAAATCATATTATTCTTGTTTTAGAAGCAGAAGATGGAGCCAAAATTCTCTGCAATAATCACTCCAATACAGGAGATTGCATCGTATCAAGGAATCATGGCAATCTTTTATTGTTAGATTGTTGTGAAAAGAATAGTGGAGATTGTGTGGTATTAAGAAATCATGGCAATTTTTGATTGCTAAATTATTGTGAAAAGACCATAGCAACTCCTCAAGAAACTAGTTGCATAGAATAATCGTTTCGTTGTTCTATTAATTGTATCTTTCAGGATGCACAAATATAGCTCGAGCCCACACAACAGAGGATAAATTTTCCAATTATTCACAGTCTTTGGCGCATACCAAATATTTTTTTAACAATTTCTGTTGAGTCACCGCTTTCAATTTAATTCACGATCTCATCATAGTTATTTTAGTTTCTAGTTTAATTAGTTTTATTTTAGTTACATTAGTTTTGCTATTTTAATTTTAGATTTTATCTTTCAACATAAATTCACTCATTGTTAGTGGGTGATCTAGTATAAGAGGACCTGATAGAGAAACTATATAAAAAGTAATGGAACAACAAACAAATCTCTCTGCCATTTTTCAGCCATTGAATGTTTTACAGATAAATAAGCAGATCTGAAATTCCTTTCCTTTTTAATAAAAAATTGCTTTTTTTTTCATTTTCCAATAAATAATCAATAAAACTAGTAGGGTGTTTGCTAGTTTTATGAAAGAGGTACTATTTAATTTGAAGATTGGACTGATTATTTGTTCATAACAAAAATACATAGCTGTGTGTAATTAACTGACTGTTCAGGATTTTAGCTACAGAAATTGTGCACATTCTGTAGCTAAAAAAAAAAAAGAGAAAGAGAGAGAGAAAAAAAAGGGAAGAAGAAGAAGAAAAGAAAAAAAAACAAAAACAAAAAAAAATCAAAACAAAAAAAAAAAACAAAAAAACAAAAACAAAACAAAAAACAAAAACAAAAAAACAAAAAACAAAAAAAAAAACAAAACAAACAAACAAACAAAAAAAAACAACAAACAAACAAAAACAAACAAAAAACAAAAAACAAAAACAAAAATAAAACAAAACAAAACAAAAACAAAAACAATTCTGCAGCTTTGTATTTAACTCAATGAACTATTTGTCAACAATGCGTTGTAAGAAAAAAAAAAAACTCATGATCAACATGTCATATTATCTGTCTACTTCATATTTCACATCAGCATCATGTTTCCATGTCACATTTACACATGACTATTTTCACTGTTTCACAAAAATTTCAAATAAGCGTAACTTTCTCATACGACTTCAGTTTTTGACGATTCAAACATCGATGAAAAGATCTCGATGATATATACAAAATGAGAAAGCTTTCATAAGAATTTGGAACAGTAAAATAATGAAGAGATTTCCAACAAGACATGACAGGGAAATGAAGGCACTAGTTTCGAAATAGGTAAAAATTTGTTTGATTTTCTTTCATGAATTTGTTTTATTAGTACCAATTCTCAGTTTTTTTGTGTAAATTTTATAAATAAAAATGTGGACACAAACAAACAATGTTTCTCAAAGACCACATTTCTTTCAAATGAACATGATCGGAGCAACATCAAAGATGAAATATCCAAGCATTAGCACATGATTTTGGATAAAGAATGTCGAATCAGATCCATCACACCATTTGGAAGCCTTTCAGATACCATTTCTCACCATCATATTCCTACTTATTCAATAAAATCTTCATCTCATTTTCCTTCACAGTCATTTTCCTGCCTCGCTTTCACTAACCTGTAATCCAACAATAAAACCATTCACCTCCCCTACAAAGCTGATTCATTCCATTTTCCTTTTTGCATTGTCAAATAAAACTTAATCCACTGCAAAAATTTTCATCCATAGTCCTTCAAAATTATTGTTTTATGCTCGCATTAGATGATGGAGGATTCATTAAGGCCTCCCTTCTAACAAGTCTTGACCTATCGACATCAGCACATTATCTAGGTTCAAGGCTAGAGTTCTCTTTCAAAGTACCATGAGGCTTGTATGCCTTAATGACAAGTTCTCTCACTCACAATCATGGGAATACACCAATGTCCCTTGATTGTTGGATCTTGTAAGTGGCTCGACATCAACTCATCTATTCACACATTGCAAGATGCACTTAGGTACCTTGGCACTCACTGACATTAATGGCGAGTTTTCCTCGCATTAGTTAAAGACATTCAACAATGGCCGGTAATCCAATGATTTCTCTTCATGCTCAACAACAACACGTTCATTCAAATGACTAGAATTGTACCATCGGGTTTTGTAGCAGGTGAAGTCTATATCATTTCATCATTTTCAGCAGATACAACAGATTTAGTAGCAATAATAAAGGATCCACATTCACAACTTCATCCATCATGTATAAAACCAAGTGTTACACAGTAATTTGTCACTGACCTCATCTCAGTCCCTCCGCTGTGTCATTAATCAGATAAACATGTCCATATCTTCCCACTCATGCAAGAAGATTAAGCAAATGCTCTCTAATGCTGAATATTGACCCTTTTTTACTAAGTTCCTACATCGTCGCTAGTAAACCTTTAAAATGCACGACGATTGGTCCAAATGCATTGCCTCCTTGCAATGTCATCGCTGAGCTTTAGTTCATGACTTGTGACGATCCACAATTGGCGATTTTGTTCAAACAGTCGGCCTTCTGGATGTCTCTAGAGCTAGTTGTTGGGTCAGTTTGGGTCGCTTTTCCTCCTCTGGGATGGTGGTTCCACCTCTTGTGCAACCTCCCTTGAAGATAAGCTCCCTCTCCCTCATTTCATGGAGACTCCTTCTCCTATAAAATCACTCACCATTGCTATGATCTGCTAGTTCTTTAGTTGGGCAGTGTTGGTTGGTTCTTTTGAGTTTGCTTTGAAATTAAGTAGATAGCTTTGGTGTGAGTGTGACAAGTGTGGGATTGCTAATAGTTTGGTAAGAGGTTGTGGAGTGCCTTAACCTTGTATTAGAGCTTGTGAGTGAGAGAGAGATATTGTCTATTTGGGAGAACCATTCTTGAGAGTGAATGCTTAAAGAAACATACTGGCTTAACCCTCCGAGAAGGCTTGCAACATCAAGACCTGGTTGTAAGCTTTGCTCTCTATTCATTTTAATACAATCAATGATGATTTCCTTTATCTTGTGTACAATTTACTTGATAACTTGTGATTTCTTAACTTTATAAGTAAATAGATCATTGTTGTTCTCGGTTACATGCTCTATTGTTTTCTTGTGGTGTTTCAGGTTGATTGCTCATTGAGGAAAAAGAAACGGAAGCTGGAGTAGTGCAACAGAACTTCATCAACCACCGGTTTGAGGTAGGCCTCCAACGATGACTATTTAAGGGAATCGATTGTTGTTTTGTCTTTGTTGTGACTAGGCCCACTCTAGGGCTAGAGAGGTTGCCTTTGTATGCAGAGGGAACACTTTCCTACTTCACAAGTTGGTGACTCTGCTGGGAAGTCCTTTGTATGTTTTCTTCTTGTTTACTTTTGATTTGTCTTTTGTTTTAGTCTCTTGGATTTTTGGGGTTTCCACTTTTAGTTTTTGGGTTACCTGGGTCAATCTGGGAATTCCCCTTACTGCTTGGAAGGTTAATCTGGTGTCATTTAGGTGATTTTAGTTTGTCTTTTACTTAAGTAAGATCATCGCTGAGGATAGCCTAACAGTTGCGATGACGTCGCTGATGTTCTAGCTTTGTACCCGCGACTATTTGGCTTTCATCTTGGGTTTCTAGTTTAATTCCCGCAATGACTCCTGAAATCGGACTGTCTCTGAAAACAGGTGTACTTTAGCGACTAGTATCTAGTTGTCAGTGTAACACCTGCGACGACGTATCTAGTTGTCAGTGTAACACCTGCAACGACGTCTCTAGTTGTTAGTGTAACACCTGCGACGATTCCTGTAAAGTTGTTTTTACAACTTCACCTCCTGAATCCACTAGTCTTGTTTATCCCTTGTTGTTCCCCTCTCCCATCAGCTTGTTTTGATTGCCTTTAGTTAAGGTACTGTCTTTTTGGTTTCATTGAGTGAATCTTGTCCTTTTAGCCCTGTGACCTAGCTCTTTCAAGTTTTTGAACCATTTGTCTAAGTTGCTTGTCTATCCAAGGTTCATACGCAACCATCTTATTGATTTGCTTGAGGCTTTTTCGTTGCTTGTTTCTTGCTGGTTGATTTTTAGTGTCGATTATTGAACCAATTTTTGATATTGATTTGATTTCTTCACTACCAAGCATAGATCACAATTGTTTGGATCGATCAGTTCACACTTTCTTTTTTGTCTCTTTAAATTCAAAACAAAAAAAATAAAATTGAAAGATTGCATTCATTTGATATACGAAAGTGAAAGTATATGTGCATTTCAAATTTTCATGTTTGAGAAATTGAAAAGCGAACTCTAAATCTATCACTAGTAGTATCGATGCACTGTAGGATTGGTGTGTTAATGCATTGTGTTTCTTAGTGCTTGCATTTTCTTGTCTTGGTTTTGTCTTGGTTTGAGAATGAACTTTCTACCTTTCTGTAAGTAGGTGTTCATCGAAATGAAAGATGCTTTACTCATTCTAGTTGCATCCTAGGGTTTTTGATATACATACGGTAGGGCCTGGAAATTGAAACCTAATTCAAGATCAACTCTAAAATTAACTGAATGAACTTAACAACGCATTGGAACTTAACGCACATTATTTAGAGGTCTAGGCTAGAGACATGCTCTGGCATCATTAAACCTAGTCACTATTGTTTTCACTTAAGGTTGGGTGATTCCTCCTTCTGTGACTCAATAGCTGCTAGTATGGACTTGTGCTCCCAGTACCGTCGAGTATATATCGGGAGACCCCACTAGGTTATCATCCTACATCCATAGGAAGCTGTGTCTGCTGCCTTGCGAACCATAACACACCGAACACAACATTTGCAAAGATTGACTGCTGTACGGAAAAGTCCTTGGTCATTTCTCTTCCATTTGATCACCAAGGTGTATATGCAGTTTTACAGTTTGTCTGGTTAACCTTTTGCCTAGTTCTCCAGAGTAGTCACTTTCGTTCCTTTTCGACTCCTTAAAAGAAAAGGTCCATCTGAGCACTTGTCCTTTCAGGCTCATTAAACCTCGAAAGAGATAGAGTCACCTTTTTGTCCTTTTCTTGACTCTTGAAACATGAAAAGGTCCAGTTTTTCCTGTGTCATAAAATTTACAGCCCACGAAATATTCCTAGTAACAGTTCGAGTTCTTGATTACAGTGCGAGTGTTTTTCAGGCTCGTTCCCAATGGCAACATTCCCCTAGTCTACTGGCCAAGTTCTTCCCCCAGATGGGAACCCTAGTCCGTTTCCTTCTTTTGGAAATGTTGGTGCTCCATATATGGCAACATTATCTTTTCCTGGGTTAACCATCGGTTTGCCCGTGTGGTTGTTTTCAACCTCGATGGTCCCAAGCGTCATAACCCCTATTCCGTCGTCTCCTTCATTTGAATCATGACACGATGATTCCAAGGTTGAGCCTTCACCCTCTTCCCCTGTTTCTTCATCCTCCTCTCCTCCTTCGCCTGGTGAAAGTTCCACATCCAGTAACCAGGAGACTAAGAAGAAGAAGAAGAAGAAGACGAAGAAGAAGAGAAGTCTGATAAGCACGAGGCCACCTGTGCAACTATTGCTCCGAGTACATCTCAGGTCGGAACACCTCCTGCTCCTCCGCAGAAGGTTAAGTTTCCTTGTAAATTATGCAAGGGTGACCATCTTCTTCGTGATTGTCCTGGCATTCCTAGGATCTTAGAAGTATGGTCTCACGATCTGGCTCGTCCCTCATCATCCTCTGAAGCTCATGTCAATGTTCAATCCTCAACTGGCAGCGGTAAGAAGAAAGGGAAGATTCAATTCCCCTGTAGACTGTGTGAAGGCAACCATCTCCTTCACCTTTGTCCACTCATGGATAAAGCTTCTGCCGTTTTGGAAAGTCTTACAGCTTCTTCACCCCAACTTCCCATTGGTTATCAGATGCTATCTTCAAACCCTCTCCCAATTGACAACGAGATTAACTTAGATTCTTCTCTTGTCCACCCTTCTCTTCCCGAACCTGGCTGTGCTCCGCTTGTTCCTGACCAACCATTGGTCGGAAAGAGTGTCGACTTGGATTCACCACCCATTGATCACTCTGTTCCGGAAGAGCATCATGATTACACTACTCATGTTCTTCTCATCTCATCAGATTCTCCTGAGTCTGAGAACGACCCTCCTATCCCAACTGATTCAGAGGGTCCTTCTTCAATTCCTGTTGGGAATGGGGGCAATCATATGATACGCCCACGAAGTAGTTCGGTTGTTTCCTTCGACTGGAGTCATTTGAATGCTTTCCACCTTCCATCCTATGTGCCTTTCCAGATTACAGTACATGCCTATGATAAGGTAATACCTGGCACTGTCTTGGATGAGGGTGTGTCAGTTAGCCTCATGCCTTTCACTACTTGGCAAGCTTTGGGCTCCCCACAGCTTGTGCCGGTCACGCAGAATCTGTTGGCATTTGACGGAGGAACCAGTCAACCTTTAGGGATCCTTCCGAAGTTCCCTGTTACTTTGGGAGGCAAAACCGTCTATATCGACGTGATGGTTGTCCAAGGTGCTTTAGATTTCAGTCTTCTCCTTGGCCGTGATTATATTTATGCCATGGGAGCTCTTGTTTCTTCACTTTTCCATGTGGTTTGTTTTCCGCACGATGGAAGAATGGTGACTATTGATCAATTGTCATTCTTTAGTCACCTGGTGCCTCCTGTACCACCATCATCCCCCATCGGTTCTTATCTGCAAGCAGTACCTTCCTTGCCATAGGTCAATTATGTGGCTACCTGTTCCGTCTCCGCCTCTGCTGATGATCATGTAGATGGTCTCGTACATCATGTACTGAGGGAATTGGAACTTGATCTGTCATTAGTGCCTCATGACATGCATTCCTCCCAGAGTGCATTTCTTCCATCCCGCGAAGACCTCTTGGGAGCCATGTTCTCATATGGCCCATGAATAGGAGTACGAGGATAGTTTGATATTGTGTCAACCTCGTTAAAAAATGAAACAAGGATCATGGAGCACAGTTCCTTGTCTTGTGTCAAGCTTGTTAAAAAATGAAACAAGGAGTCCCGAGGATAGTTCTGATCTTGTGTCAATCTCGTTAAAAAATGAAACAAGGGTTATGAGGCTAGTTCTTTTACCGTGTCATCCTCATTAAAAAATGAAACCACTCCCTTTCCAAATCAAGTTTTTGCTTAAGATCTCATAAAATCCAAGTCGAGTCTTTCCAAGATCTCCAAAGTGAACCTTCATTCCATCCACCTCGTTGAATGCAATGAAGCTTGGGGGGCATGTACCTCGATTTGTGTTATTATGCTGGGGGCATGCAAACTTATAACAAGCATAGTTTTTCGTTTCAAGCTTGTGTAAACATGAAACCGAATCCAAACAGAGTTCTCCATGGTTCAAGCTTGTGTAAAAATGAACCCATACCCGATTTACACCTCGTGATTGTCGTTTTTATCCTCTAATTCTGCTAGATGAGCCTTGGTTGTTTCGTTCCATCATCGCCATCTCTTTGGCTGATCATATGCTTTCACTTGGTTGTTTTTTCCTTTCCTGAGGGACCACAGCGATGAGTGGTTTTATTAGCCAGCCTCTTGACCATTACATGTTTTGAGCAGTTCCACCATTACCGAAACCAGTTTCTACCCTTTATACCACTCGTTCCTCCAGGACGAGTCTCCTTTAAGCTCTTTTCTGACTCGTAAAAGACAAAAAGATTGTTGAGTTTTCCCTTTTAACTCGTTAAACGGAATAAAAGGTGGTCCACTTTCTGATCTTTTCTGACGTGTAAGCATGAAAAGATCACCAGACTTTTGTCGTTTCAAGTTCGATACTAGTTATGAAACAACATGTCTTCAATCGCTTTTTTACTTTTTCGGATCAGAGCCACTAATTATGAAAAGTACTCCTTGATCGTAATGGTCAAGCGGTTCTCTTGGGTATTGTTTTCTACTTTTTCGGGCTCGAGGGACACAAATTTATGAAAAAGGACCCCCCTGGAGTTTTCTTTTTCATGTCTTTTTCAAACTCTCTAAACATGAAAAAGACTCTGAGTTTTACCTATGTCGGACTCGTTAAACCCTGACGACATTGGACTCGTCACCATGACGAGACTCGAGCTTCTCCTCCCTAGGGCTCGTTAAACTATTACTAGGTTGGATTCGTCCGAAGGTCGAACTTATATCACAAGCATATGCTATCCCCTTCAAGCTTGTTTTTCAAAAATAATTGGGGTACTCGCCAGCAATGGTGGGGGAAAATTTGGAAGTCGTCATTGGTTACCTATGGTAGCTAGTCACTCTTGAACATCGACACTTTTGCTTCTTGTCGAGTTGGGATATCCTCACATCGTCATTGGCCTTCCGAGGTTTTTGGTTGCCATTTTTCCTCATTCCATCTGATCCATGTTGTCTCCGTCAGACCTTCGATCCCTTGGTACCAAAATGCTGCTACATTCTGGAGTCGTGTCGCCGATATGTTCAAGAGTATAATCCTTCTGCAGTTCACACCCTTACCTCCTCCTCTGATGCTCTGTTTCACCATCTACCACTTGTTCCTTATCTCGCATCGTTGATGGGGAAACATTATGGCCCTCCTGCGATGGATCGCCTCCTGTCGACACCAGCTCATTATCCAGGAGGTTGATCTAGAGATCCTTTTCGGTACCTTGGAGCTTGCATGCCTCAATGGCAAGTTCTTCGCGCCTGACGATAGACTTTCATCATTGGTCTTCGATTGGGTGATTCCACGAGTGTTCGACTTCAGCCCATTTTTCACACTTAGTGGATTGTACTGGCAGTACCTTGAGAGCCATTGGCATTATTGATGGTTTCTCTCGCGCTTGTTAACAGTTTTCATTATTGATCGGTAATCAAGCAACTTTCTATCATGCTCAACTTCAGCACATTTGTTCGCATGCTAGAATTTGTACTATGATCGGTTAGGGTTTCAAGACCCCGAACTAAGATTACATATGTTCGGGCTGCGTGGATTGGTTCATGATTACATATATGATTCTTTGGTTGGATGGCTGCGACCATACCTTTATCATTATATATGGTCTTATCAACTGGGTGGTTGCGTCCATACCATAGACCAAGTTTCATATGTCTTTTGGATGGTTGCGCCCATGCCTAGAAAAAATGTATTTCACTATCAGAGATATCAGTTGTACTTGCACCTACAAGTTCTTCAAGGTGGTGTTCCAACTCAGTCATGGTTTCATAAAGCATTTCACCCCTCCCACTCTCTCAGGCTTCATGCTTTAGGGGCCATCTGTTACACAGTAATTTGTCACTGACCTCATCTCAGTCCCTCCGCTGTGTCATTCATCAGATGAAAATGTCCATATCTTCCCACTCATGCAAGAAGATTAAGCAAATGCTCTCTAATGCTGAATATTGACCCTTTTTTACTAAGATCCTACATCGTCGCTAGTAAACCCTTAAAATGTGCGACGATTGGTCCAAATGCATTGCCTCCTTTCGATGTCGTCATTGAGCTTTAGTTCATGACTTGCGATGATCCAGATTTGGTGAATTTGTTTAAACAGTTGGCCTTCTGGATGTCTCTAGTTCTGGTTGTTGGGTCAGTTTGGGTCACTTTTCCTCCTTTGGGATGGTGGTTCCGCCTCTTGTGCAACCTCCCTTGAAGATAAGCTCCCTCTCCCTCATTTCATGGAGACTCCTTCTCCTATAAAATCACTCACCATTGCTATGATCTGCTAGTTCTTTAGTTGGGCAGTACTGGCTAGTTCTTTTGAGTTTGCTTTGAAACTAAGTAGATAACTTTGGTGTGAGTGTGACAAGTGTGGGATTTCCAATAGTTTGGTAAGAGGTTATGGAGTGCCTTAACCTTGTATTAGAGCTTGTGAGTGAGAGAGAGATATTGTCTATTTGGAAGACCTATTCTTGAGAGTGAATGCTTGAAGAAACATACTGGCTGGACCCTCCGAGAAGGCTTGCGACATCAAGACTTGGTTGTAAGCTTTGCTCTCGATTCATTTTAATACAATCAATGATGATTTCCTATATCTTGTGTACAATTTACTTAATAGCTTATGATTTCTTGACTTTATAAGTAAATAGATCATTGTTGTTCTCGGTTACGTGCTCTATTGTTTTCTTATGGTGTTTCAGGTTGATTTTTCATTGAGGAGAAAGAAACGGAAGCTGGAGCAGTGCAACGGAACTTCATGAACCACCAATTTGAGGTAGGCCTCCAACGATGACTATTTAAGGGAATCAATTGTTGTTTTGTCTTTGCTGTGACTAGACCCACTCTAGGGCTAGAGAGGTTGCCTCTGTCCGTAGAGGGAACACTTTCCTACTTCACACCAAGACACAGATCACATTCTTGTATTCTTGATTCCATGATTCAGTAGCAAGAGCTACATTTTTCTACATATACAGAGTTTGTCCACTTAGGTAAGTAAAAGTATGTTCTTTTCTAGCTTTTTATCATATAATTCCTTTAATACTGAAATTATAATTTTTGGAAAATGCTTCACCATGTTCATGTTCATACCTCATATTCACATTTCATGATATATATCACATTCATATTCCATTATCACCTTTCATATGTCATATATGTCCTTTATGCACATGTCATCCTAACCAACATACTTTTCCAAACAACTACTATTGCATTATGATTCAAATGTTACATGTTTTGCAAATAATGATCGAAGAATGAATGGTTGATTAAATGTTTTCAAAGTATTTTGATGCAACACAAAAACAACAAAAGTATTGCTACACAAGAACCAATACTAATCAAATTTTGGTTGTTACACAAGAACCAACCAAAATAATATGTTACAATAGAATGTTTGTTAGAAAGAATACTTTGCAAAAAGAACAAAGTTGTGAAAAAAATATGTAAAGTTAAAAAAAATCGATATCAGCCAAAGTTCATATAAAAGCAAGACAATTCAAAAAGATTAAATCATGATTAAGTGAATCAATGCAATAGATTGCATGAGGACATGCAATAACTTAAGTGGGGGGGTATGTTGGGCTGCCAAAATTAACATTCACTTTCACTCTATTTTCCACCTTTATCCTCATTTTGTCACCTCATTCCATCACATTATCATTACATAACCCTACTACATGAGTTCACATTTACATTTTCCAAATTTATTAATCTCATGTATTTAGAGTGAATTTATGATTAAAATTTAGAGAAATAACATGTATTTTCTTATACCTAAAATTGGCTTGAGCTTGATGACATATGTAGATCATTTGGAAGCTTCCAAGGCACCCTTATGTGGCCTCCCAAGATCAAATTCGAATTTCAACTCAAGAGGTGGACCATATTCCAAGGAGAAATATCATGGAGATCTTTATGAGTCATGGGATTTGTATCTAGTATTTAGGGATAAGTTGAGACAAGTATGGATCTAATAGATATTTAAGGGATCTACATTTATTGAGTAGATATCCCTAATTCATGTATAAATAGGAGGAAGGAAGTTAACAGTTGTTAGTTACTCATTAGCATTAGATTTATCATTCAACATGAATAATATCATTTTCTTTCAATTATGAGTTATGAGTGTTGTGTGCTTCTTAAGAGGTGGTAATTGTTCATGTGTTCTCATTGAGGAATGGAAGGATCCCCGTCAACCACAATCTACATACAACTATAACATATTTTTATTTTTTTAATTCCCTGTCCTGCAAGTGTGTTTTTTACTTTCATGCAAGTGTGATTTCATTTCCCAGATTGTCATTAAACTGCTTGCTTTCTAGATTATCATAGTTTACTTGCTTTCCAGTTATTTTATATTTGATTCTTATAATTGTTCATAGATTAGTTTAATGCAGATTTTATTTATTCTAGTTGTAATATGCATTTCCATTCTAAACAAACCTCCTACAACAGTCTCATATGAGGTCCCATATATTTTGGTTTGCTTCTAAGTTTACAAAAACCTCGGGTTGACAATTAAATAATAGGGATTTAACATAAAATTAAGTCACGCCACAATTACATTGATTCATTCCGATTTGTGTGGCCCTATTCCTATTCCTTCTACAAATAGAAATAAATATATGATGACTTTTATTGATGATTGCACCAAGATGTGTTGGGTATATTTATTGCAAAGTAAATCATAAGCTTTTCAAACTTTCAAAAACTTTCATGCATGGATTGAAAATGATGCACACTATCATATTAGATATATATTCCTACTGATAATGGAAAATAATATACATCAATGAATTTGAAAACTATGTTCGCCAACATGGGATTCAACATCAAACAAATTTGTTATACAATCATCAACAAAATGGTGTAGCTGAAAGAATGAACAGGAGTATCTTAAATATGGTTCATTCAATGGTGTTTTTCAAATATGTAACGTTAATGTTATAGGTTGATGTAGTTCTGTGTGTAGTATATATTAAAAATAGATGTCCATCTCATGCTTTGAGAAACAATAATAATTTTGAAATGTAGTATGGCCATATTCCTTCGGTAAGGCATCTCAGGATCTTTGGTTCCACCTACTATCCCTTGATTCCTAAATAACAAAGAAACAAAATTGGTCTAAGGAGTTGAAAGTGTATATTCTTGGGGTGCTCAAATACCACAAAAACATATGGTATGTATGCTGAGGTAAATAAGAATTTTATATTGTATATAGATATGATTTTTCTTGAATCTTCCAAGGCTGACATCAATGTTGAGCAACATCTTGATAGTTTGGACAGATTCAATCATGGAAAAAAAATCATGAATTTGATAATAATATTCCACATATTCAAGGGGGTATCCCTATCCTAGATCAATCAGTAGAATCTCCTTTTGAAGCACTTTCTCCCCATCATTAAGTTCTAGCCACTTATTCATATCAGGAAGATGCTTTGAGTGATGTGATTGAGAGAATAGGAAGGCTAAATCTTGATGCATCCCCATCTCAATCAACAAAGAAATCCATACCATCTTAGAAAGGTCCTCTAAAATGGCTCACAAAACACTTGAAAGTGTTCATCTCGGTGAGGTTGGAAAGACAAGAACTAGAAGTTCCACCAAACAAAATGAATATGAAGTAGATGATTTTGATTTAGTTGATGATATCGATGTTTCTTATGATTGTGAATTAAATTTGTCTACAAAATTTGAACCAACTTTCTTCAAATAAGTTGCTTTTCATAATGAATGGAAAGAAGCAATGCAGAAAAAGTATGATGCTATCATAAAGAATGAAACTTGGAAGTTGGTGGATCTTCCATTTGAAACCAAACCAATTAGACACAAGTGGGTATTCAGGAACAAGTATAAATCAGATGCCTCACTTGAAAATCAAAAAGAAAGGCTCATGGAAAAAGGATTTGCTCAGAAAGAAGGGGTCGATTATGAGGATACCTTTGCCCCCATAGCAAAATGTGCCACCATCCAAACTCTCTTTTCCTTGGAAACTCATAATGGATGGAATATCCATCAAATGGAATTAGAAACTACTTTCTTGAATGGAAACTTGAAAGAAAATGTTTTTATGTCTCAACCAAAAGGTTTTGTTGTGAACAGACAATAACTTAAAGTATGTAAACTCATCAAATCCTTGTATCGCCTAAAACAAGAACCATGAGCCTTGTTTCAAAATTTGATTGGGCATCCTCTGAAATTAAATTTCAAACACTTTACTCTTGATTATGCAACATTATTTGTCAAGAAAATTAGAAAATTATATTGCATCCATAAAGAAAGAGTTGAATAAACAATTTCAGATGACAAATTTGGGGCATCTTCACTACCAAAGTAAATATATACTTATTTTGATGGAACTTAGTTTTACATTTTTATTGTTTGAAAAAATGAAAGTAAATATATACTTATTTTGATGAAACTTAATTTTAATAATTAGATGGATTGATTTTTAATTATACTAAACCAAAAAAAAAAAAAAATTAATGTCTAGTGTGTAGTCGATGAATAATAATAACACAAATAAAATTGTCCCTTACATTCAACTATTATCATCAAAATTAATAAAAAAACTCAACTATTATACAATTTAATTTCATCAAGATTAATAAAAAATCAGTTTAAAAAAATAAGATTAAATTTATTAAACATATTTTAATAAAAAAAATTGATTTTAAAAAATTAATCAAATCATAAAACTATTGATCAAATCTTTTAATGATATTTGTACATATGTTTATCATTGTATTCTATCATGCCTGTAATATTTTTTAATATCTCACTATACAAGAAACAATTCATATTAAAGAAGAGTTAAACTTTATGTAGCATTAATCGTTATAAGTGATTGCAATCACTAGAAAATATCCATTTTAACTTTGGATCAACTAGGCTTGGAGAGGGATCTAATCTCTCAAAATGAAAACTTCTTTTTGAGTGCAAATCTTTAAGAAAGATTTGTACCTTGTGACATTTGATTCCTCACATCACTTGGTAGATCCTTTGTTAAGATGGATCTATTCTAGTTTTTAATAATATTATTTATATTATATAAATTTCCCATGTCTATATATAAAAGTATTCTCATTTTTAATTTCATAACCATCCTAGACCCATCTAACTCTGGATCTATCATGTACCGAGAGGGATCAAATCCCTCGAGGTGAAAACCTTCCTTTTGGAGTGTGGAATTTGAGGAAAGGTTTGCACCTTGAGGGATTTGATCCCTCTCGACGCATGATAAATCCAAAGTTACATGGATCCAGGTTGGTTCCAGTTGAGGGTGATAATGACAAATTTTTAGATGATCATTATTATGTATATGTTTGAGATAAACTTCATACTTTGAAATTTACATTATGTTTTCTTTGTTTGACATGACTATATCATTCTCTTCTTTAATTTTGCTTTTTTGCATGCCTTGAATGGCTTGTACGTCGCTTGGATTCTTTGAGTGGTTTGTGTGTTTGAATTTGGATGGTAATGTTTGTGAATGTTACATTTGATGCGTTATATTTTTATATGTGTATGTTAGTAATTAGTTGGTGATGAAGAAGGGAGACAATCTTGTCGATAGTTTGCAAGAGGATTGATACTAAACATATATTTTGAAGAGTAGTTTTAATAATTTACGGCATCAATATTACACTTGAAATCATTTGTTTCAATGCTAATGTTTGAAATAATTTATTTCCTTCAAAATATTTTGATGATTTTTTTTATTTGTATTTTGTTTTGCAAAATTCAAGAAATAATGTAATTTTGATTTTTTTTTAATGAGTGGTCAAATTTACAAAATCTTTAAATTATTTGTTAGTTTTTTCATCTTTTCATATCGATTATATGAAAATGATAGTTGAGATTGTAAAGCATTCAAATCAATGAATCTACACTAAAATCAATTCAAATCACCATCTACACTAAAATCAATGCATCTAGTGCAAGCAATAAAATATGATTAGAAACCAATGTATATAGTGCAAGCAATCAAATAGAATTAGAAATAAACATCTACACTGAAATCAATGTATTTAGTGCAAGCAATCAAATAGAATTAGAAAAGATCTACATTGAAATCAATGTATCTAGTGCAAGGAATCAAATAGGATTAGAAATCAACATCTACACTGAAATCAATGAATCTAATGCAAACAATCAAATATCATTAGAAATAAACATCTACACTGAAATTAATGCATCTAGTGCAAGCAATCAAATAGGATTAGAAATCACCATCTACCATGAATTCAATGCATTTAGTGCAAGAAATATTCTTTCCTCTCTCCCCACTCCATATATATCTATATATCCCTCCATCTCTCCTTCCTTGTCTCTCTATCTCACCCCCAACCATGCACACTCTATCTCCATATCTTCCTTTTCATTCTCCCTCTCTCTCTCTCGCTCCATTTTTCTCTTTGGATGTCTTTTTTCTTCCTTTACTCTCTCCCCTTCCAAATCCATCTATTTGTCCTCCCTCTCTCCTCCTCTCCCTCCCTCCCTCTCTCCTCCTCTGTCTCTCAAGTTGTCTCCCTCCCTTTCTCTCCCATCTCCCTCTCTCCCCCCCCCATCACTCTCTCCCCCCACACATCACTCTCTCTCTCTCTCTCTCTCTTCCCTCCAACCCTATCCTTATCTCCCTCGCTCTCTCCTTCTCTCTCCCCCCCATCACTCTCTCTCTCTCTTCCCTCCAACCCTATCCTTTGTAGAATTTTCTCTACAAATCAGCTAGCTCACTGATATCATGTAGAAATTTCACTTGCAGATCCAACTGACATATGCAATGTACTAAAGCATAATACTAGATCTACATCTACTATAAACTTTACGAAAGCTAATCAACCATGATCAACATCAAGCATGAACACATATAACTGATAAGAAGGAATCAATCAAACATAACACAGAAAAATTTATCCGAGAAAAGCACCAACCTAAAACCCCATCTCTATATTATCATACATAGGATTTATACAAAGCCTTAGCTCTCACACAACTAGCCAGCTCTCAGTACAATCCTCACAGATGAAGGTGGAAATACATAAGGATTACACAAAGCCTTAGCTCTCACAGCTAGCCAGCTCTCAATGCAATCCTCTTGGATGCTCACAGGCAATCAAGACTCTCCTAAGCCTTCTCCTCTACCCTCCAAGCCTCCTATTTCCTTGCGTAGTTTTTCCTGGGTGATCCTCCTGTTACCAAGTGTAACACTGATCTCACACCCTGTAAAACTGCACAATCCTCAAGGAACCTTGATCCTTCTGCTTGGATGATATTCCTTTATAGGAAAAATCCATCCAACTGATAGTACATTGTCCCTCCTTTGATCTCAACTGGGTCTTTCTCTGAACTGACATGCATGAGTTATTTATGAGTGAATCTTTAGTTATCTGAATTATAGTAGTTACATGCATGCAAGCATTAACTAACTGAACTCTCATTAATTTAACAACCTGTTAAATTAATCTAACCAGAATTGACTAAGTTAACTGAACCAACTAATTACAACTCATCCTTATCTCTTTAACTGATGGATAAATTCATCAATTAATAGATAAAATGTTGCATGTGCTCACATAGACTTCAAGTTTGACTTTCCTTAACTAATTAACTCAAACTGAATTAATTAATTAATTTCCAAACTGCTGTTGATATCAAATTCGAATTTTACTTCCTATTTTTAGTCCAGGGACTGACTAAAATAAGAATCCATCTTGAACTGCTAAAAATAGAACTTCTATTTTTAGCACTTCCATTTTTCATTCTTTGTTGCCCAATCCACCACTGGTACCCAAACTGCTATTTTTAGAACTTCTATTTTTAGCATTTCTTTTTGCCATTTTCAACATCCTTATCTCCCTCTCTCTCTCCCCCTCTCTCCCCCCTGCATATTTGTGTCTCCTTCTCTCTCTCTTACACTTCTCTCCCTCTCTCACTTCTCTCCTTCTCGCTCTCTTCCTTCCTCCTCTCCCATGTCCTTCGTTTTATCTCCTTTAATGCAAGCAGTCAAATAGGATTAGAAATCACCATCTACACATGATTTCTCCCTCCATATCTACCTACCTCTCCCTCTCTCTATCTCTCTCTTCTTCCCTCTCTTCACCTTCCATCTATATATCTATCTCTTTCTATTTCTCTTTTGTCTCTTTATATCACCCCCAAAACATACACACTCTTTCTCCACATATATATATCTATCTATATATATATCCCTCTCTCTTTCTTCCCCTTCTCTCCCTCTTCCCCCCTTCTATCTCTCTTCCCTCTTACTCTCCTCTCTTCCTCTTTCTCCATCTCCCTTATCACTCTTTCTCTCTCTCTCTCTCTCTCTCTCTCTCTCTCTCTCTCTATATATATATATATATATATATATGTTATTCTTCTCCCCTCCCTCTCTCATCCTTTCTCTCAAGTCCTCTCTCTCCCTTTCTCCCCCTTCCTCTCACTCCCTCTATCTCGCCACTCTATCACTTTGTCTTTGTTCTTCCCTCCCATATATATATATATATATAGAGAGAGAGAGAGAGAGTTAATATATATCATTATATATTATAATATGAAAATTTTAATATTATATTAAATTTAATATTGTATTAATCCTAAGTTATTAAATTTATAATATTAATATTATAGTATATTAATATATTATTATTATATTTAATGGTACTTTTTATATTGCATGATAACAAAATTTTCAAATATTACAACTTTGATGTGGAAATATTTATGTCTTTAGAGATTTCAATGTATCCATAGGATATTGTTTCCATGACTCATTTTACAAATATTTAATTAAAATGAATATTAAAAGATTCTCGAGCAAGATTTTCAATTCTTTGTGTTGAAATAACATTTTTACTTTATTTTACTAAATGGTAGACTTTAGTAAATAGTAAAGAAGTTTAAGATTTTACATGATTTGGAATTTTAATGTGGTGAATTTTTTGATGAAGGTAAATTTATTATCCATTTAAATTCAAGGGATATGATAAAATAACTATTAAACATATAAGATAATTTTATTACAATACAATACAATTATTTTGTGCATTTAATAGTTATTTTATCATTAAATTTGAATAAATATATTAAACATTTAAATTAATTATTTTTATTTTTTTATTTAATGTGGTAAATTTTTTGTTGAAGGTAAATTTGTTATCCAATCAAATTCAACTTATATGATAAAATAACTATTAAACACATAAGATAATTGTATTACAATAAAATACAATTATTTTATGCATTTAATAGTTATTTTATCATTGAATATTTTGGTCGACATGATGAAAATTTCAACTTTGATGATGGGCCGACAAACTTACACTTTCAACTTTGATGATGTACCGACAGACTTACTACTTATACATACTTACACATCATACTGGACGGACATACTTATACATACCAAGCGCACATATTTATACATACCCAGTGGACATACTTATACATCATACTGATAATGGACCAATAGACTTACACATCATACTGGACGGACATACTTATACATACCAAGCGCACATACTTATACATACCAAGTGGACATACTTATATATAAAATTAAATTGATATAAAATATTTACAATATATTTTGACTATGAAATAAGTTAAGGCTTATGGGCCTGTGGTATTGATAAGCCACAATATTTTCTGGTGTAAAAAAAAAAAAAAAAATTACAAGTTAATAATATCCATAGTAAAGTGGGGTGAATATTCATGGTTAAGATATATTATAATTTTATTTTAAATATTAAGTTTTATGTGTTTATTAATAAAATTTAAACATGGTTACATAATTATTATTTTAATTTATATGGTAAAATAGATCCTAATTTATAGCTACTATTTATATGTAATATGTTTTAATGTGATATATATATTATAATATTCTTTTAATAAAATTACAATATGACAAATTGAATTTTATTATTTTTATTAATTTTAATGTTTTATAATTAATTGAGCCAATATTTAGATGTTTACACTCATTTACGAACACTACAATAGAGCCTCCATTTTAGGCTTTAGATTACTTTTAACTTTTTATTATTTTTTGTCAAATGTTTATAAACATCTACACCACTGACTATAGAGTGCAATGTTTACCCATACTCGGATTGTAGAGTGCATGTCTGCACAATAACCCAAATTACTAAACGGTTTCATAAAACTAAAGTAATATGGAAATTCTAAATTCATATGAGGCATACATTGCAAATTCAATTTAAAAATAGAGAAATCTTTATTAATCTTGATCATTAGCCTATTTACAATACATTTTATCAATTAAACATGCACCATCAACACGATATGAAAAAAAATAATATAGATGAACAATATACATCTCAAACATACAATATCTCATCGAAAGAAATAAACATGTCAACTAAACATCTCATCATAATTCATAATCATGCCATATATACATCTCTAGTCAAATATTTACCACCCAATATATATCATGTAGAATATCATTGATACCAAGGTCCACCATCATAGCTAGAGGCATCAATGGATGGATCAATATATGGTGTAGATAATGACACAAGTGGAGGAGAAGGAAGAGGAGGAAGTGGAATGGTGGATGGTGCAACTAGTGATGCGTGTGGAGGAGAAGCAATAGGAGGAGGATGTGAATCAGTGGATGGTTCCACTAGTGACTCATGTGGAGGAGGTGAAGGAGGAGGAGTGGATGTTATAACTGGTGATTCATGTGGAGGAGAATCAAGGGATGTCACTGGGTCTATTGAAGAAACAGGTGATGGAGAATCATGATATGAAGGTTTAAGTGGTGGAGAAGCACAATGTAAAGGACTAGGTGGTGCAAAATTATGATGTGGAGGACCAGGTGGTGAAGATTCATGATGTGGAGGGCCCAGAGCATCATTCTTAGAAGATGGCATGGACTAACCATTTTCCTTTAACATTCGAATGAGGTTGAGGGTACCTACGACATGACACATCGATAACATCATGTCACGAGCAAGTGGGCACCATATCTTTATCAACTTCAAGGAATGCAAGATATATCTAGCATGAAAAGATGCCACCACCTCCCTATGCAATTCATCAAATTAATCTGGACCTTATGATCCAGACTGCATGGCATGACAAGTCTACGTGCTAGAGGCTACTAGACAGCCTCATCCATTTTCTCATCCTATTGGGAGGTTGATCCCCAACATATGTGTCCATATCTATAAAAAATAAGTAATAATAATCAAATAATTGAAACAAAATATTATGATAAAGTATATGAGTATTAAATTATAAGATAGAAAAATGTGCAACTAATTTTATCAATGCATAAGCATAATATTACCTCTATCATCTGGTGACTCATCCTGAGTAAACAACAGGTCCAAAACTCAAACATACCAACTGTAAATATCCACAAATGTGATGAAAATCACAATGTGTAATCTCATACAATATGAGGTGTAATGGGCTTGAAATACGAGCAAATTCAAGCCACTAGGATCTTCTAATCTGAGGAACTTCCTACTTGAACTATGATGAACATGTGAAGTAGTGTTAAGCTCTTCCATCACTTCTAAGCTTGCCGCAAAATTCACTGATGCAAGTTGCCAACAATTCAAACATTAATTTAAATAAAAATTGAAATAAAATCCTCACAAAAACATTGGTTTACATATAAAATAAAATTAATATCTTTGTTATCACTTTTCATGTGCCTTTTACAAAAAAATTTATTCTACAACTAGCTCTCTCTCATATGTACTCCAAGTGGTAGTTGGATCTTGGTTTTGAAAAGAAACAAATGATGGTTCTATTGTTTAGAAAAGCTAATTTCCTTCATTTGATGGAAAACGAGCTATTCCTGTAGGTTTCCAAATCAATATCAGATCTAATCCCATTGACGTTGTCATTTTGACAATGTTTGTGCATATATTTCCATAGACAATTTTGGACACTTTATGTAGAGTTTCCTGGAAGTTTTGGGAAGTCTATGGAAGACTTATTATATTTTGGACTCTATTTACAAGGCTTGAACTGATCTGACATGTATTGGAACAAAGAAGTTTAATTTTCAATTTTGAGCTATATACAATGTAATATATAGGAATAAATTTGGATATAATCTAAGAAGCAATTCATTGGTTTCTCATGCAATGTTATATGCATATAAATACTCTTTATCTAGAATATCATGTGCCTCAAGTATATGTTTTGATAAATATATCAGCATGCTTACATGTAGCATTGTTTCTAGTATCTTCTTGACTTCCACCAGAATATTGGTGCCCATGGTGTCAATTGTAGTTATAGCTGCAACAAAAGTTCACGAATTTATTTATGCAATTAAATTAAAATTGATATTGATATGCAAGGTTTAGGTGGATTAATGAATATCATACCAGTGCAACGTATCACTGACATGTTATCATTTATTCTTCTTTATTTTATCTTCTTCATCACCTACTCAACTGAATATCCTGCATAAAATTTACAACCATAAAAGGAACTAAATATATTTAAAATTCTTATACAGTTATAAAACTATGAAGAAATTTATGAAATAATAAAAATATCAGAATTATCCTAAAATAATGAACCTATTAGTAATATGGTATTGACTCATCAACTAAATTATTATGACAACAAAACTAAACTAAATAGAAATGTCCACAAAAATAAAAATATTCAAGCATTCAAGTTTAATTCCCACCCTTTAAATTTATAAATATAGAAAAAAAACTTTAAATCATGGATTCCAAATCTATCATAAATATCTAAACTATACAACGCCTACCATAAGATTGACTAGTTAACTAGCTCTATATATATAGATACCTACAACATGACACATCGGTAACATCATGTCACGAGCAAGTGGGCGCCATATCTTTATCAACTTCAAGGACTGCAAGATATATCTAGTATGAAAAGATGCCACTACCTCCCTATGCAATTCATCAACTTAATCTAGACCTTATGATCTAGAATGCATGGCATGACAGGTCTACATGCTAGAGGCTACTAGACAGCCTCATCCATTTGCTCATACTATTGGGAGGTTGATCCCCAACATATGTGTCCATATCTACAAAAAATAAGTAATAATAATCAGATAATTGAAACAAAATATTACGATAAAGTATATGAGTATTAAATTATAAGACAAAAAAATGTGCAACTAATTTTATCAATGCATAAGCATAATATTACCTCTATCATCTGGTGACTCATCCTGAGTAAACAACAGGTCCAAAACTTGACAACAACTGTAAATATCCACAAATGTGATGAAAATCACAATGTGTAACAATGTGTAATCTCATGCAATATGAGGTGTAATGGGCTTGAAATATGAGCAAATTCAAGCCACTAGGATCTTCTAATCTGGGGAACTTCCTACTTGAACTATGATGAACATGTGAAGTAGTGTTAAGTTCTTCCATCACTTCTGAGTCTTGCCACAAAATTCACTAATGCAAGTTGCCAACAATTCAAACATTAATTTAAATAAAAATTGAAATAAAATCCTCACAAAAACATTGGTTTACATATAAAATAGAATTAATATCTTTGTTATCACTTTTCATGTGCCTTTTACAAAAAATTTAATTCTACAACTGGCTCTCTCTCATATGTACTCCAAGTGGTAGTTGGATCTTGGTTTTGAAAAGAAACAAATGATGGTTCTATTGTTTAGAAAAACTAATTTCCTTCATTTGATGGAAAACAAGCTATTCCTGTAGGTTTCCAAATCAATATCAGATCTAATCCCATTGACGTTGTCATTTATGACAATGTTTGTGCATATATTTCCATAGACAGTTTTGGACACTTTATGTAGAGTTTCCCGGAAGTTTTGGGAAGTCTATGGAAGACTTATTATATTTTGGACTCTATTTAAAAGGCTTGAACTGGTCTGACATGTATTGGAGCAAAGAAGTTTAATTTTCAATTTTGAGCTATATACAATTTAATATATAGGAATAAATTTGGATATAATCTAAGAAGCAATTCATTGGTGTCTCATGCAATGCTATATGCATATAAATACTCTTTATCTAGAATATCATGTGCCTCAAGTATATGTTTTGATAAATATATCATCATGCTTACATGTAGCCTTGTTTCTAGTATCTTCTTGACTTCCACCTGAATATTGGTGCCCATGGTGTCAATTGTAGTTATCGCTGCAACAAAAGTTCACGAATTTATTTATGTAACTAAATTAAAATTGATATTGATATGCAAGGTTTAGGTGGATTAATGAATATCATACCAGTGCAGCATATTACTGACATGTTATAATTTATTCTTCTTTATTTTATCATCTTCATCACCTACTCAACTGAATATCCTGCATAAAATTTACAACCATAAAAGGCACTAAATATATTTAAAATTCTTAGACAGTTATAAAACTATGACGAAATTTATGAAATAATAAAAATATCAGATTATCCTAAAATAATGAACCTATTAGTAAAATGGTATTGACTCATCAACTAAATTATTATGACATCAAAACTAAATTAAATAGAAACATCCACAAAAATAAAAATATTCAAGTATTCAAGTTTAATTCTCGCCCTTTAAATTTATAAATATAGAAAAAAAAACTTTAAATCATGGATTCCAAATCTGACATAAATATCTAAACTGTACAACACCTGCCATAAGATTGACTAGTTAACTAGCTCTATATATATAGATACCTATAACATGACACATCAGTAACATCATGTCACGAGCAGGTGGGCGCCATATCTTTATCAACTTCAATGACTGCAAGATATATCTAGCATGAAAAGATGCCACTACCTCCCTATGCAATTCATCAACTTAATCTGGACCTTATGTTGCAGATTGCATGGCATGACAGGTCTACGTGCTAGAGGCTACTAGACAACCTCATCCATTTTCTCATCCTATTGGGAGGTTGATCCCCAACATATGTATCCATATCTACAAAAAATAAGTAATAATAATCAGATAATTGAAACAAAATATTACGATAAAGTATATGGGTATTAAATTATAAGACAAAAAAATGTGCAACTAATTTTATCAATGCATAAGCATAATATTACCTCTATCATCTGGTGACTCAATCTAAGTAAACAACAGGTCCAAAACTCGAACATACCCACTGTAAATATCCACAAATGTGATGAAAATCACAATGTGTAACAATGTGTAATATCATACAATATGAGGTGTAATGGGCTTGAAATACGAGCAAATTCAAGCCACTAGGCTCTTCTAATCTGAGGAACTTCCTACTTGAACTATGATGAACATGTGAAGTAGTGTTAAGCTCTTCCATCACTTCTGAGTCTTGCCGCAAAATTCACTGATGCAAGTTGCCAACGATTCAAACATTAATTTAAATAAAAATTGAAATAAAATCCTCACAAAAACATTGGTTTACATATAAAATAAAATTAATATCTTTGTTATCACTTTTCATGTGCCTTTTACAAAAAAATTAATTCTACAACTGGCTCTCTCTCATATGTACTCCAAGTGGTAGTTGGATCTTGGTTTTGAAAAGAAACAAATGATGGTTCTATTGTTTAGAAAAACTAATTTCCTTCTTTGGATGGAAAACAAGCTATTCCTGTATGTTTCCAAATCAATATCAGATCTAATCCCATTGACGTTGTCATTCATGACAATGTTTGTGCATATATTTCCATAGACACTTTTGAACACTTTATGTAGAGTTTCCCGGAAGTTTTGGGAAGTCTATGGAAGACTTATTATATTTTGGACTCTATTTAAAAGGCTTGAACTGGTCTGACATGTATTGGAGCAAAGAAGTTTAATTTTCAATTTTGAGCTATATACAATTTAATATATAGGAATAAATTTGGATATAATCGAAGAAGCAATTCATTGGTTTCTCATGCAATGCTATATGCATATAAATACTCTTTATCTGGAATATCATGTGCCTCAAGTATATGTTTTGATGAATATATCATCATGCTTACCTGTAGCCTTGTTTCTAGTATGTTCTTGACTTCCACAAGAATATTGGTGCCCATGGTGTCAATTGTAGTTATAGCTGCAACAAAAGTTCACAAATTTGTTTATGTAACTAAATTAAAATTGATATTGATATGCAAGGTTTAGGTGGACTAATGAATATCATACATATCACTGACATGTTATCATTTATTCTTCTTTATTTTGTCTTCTTCTTCACCTACTCAACTGAATATCCTGCATAAAATTTACAACCATAAAAGGTACTAAATATGTCTGAAATTCTTAGACAGTTATAAAACTATGACGAAATTTATGAGATAATAAAAATATCAGAATTATCGTAAAATAATGAACCTATTAGTCTATTAGGACAGCAAAACTAAACTAAATAGAAACGTCCACAAAATAAAAATATATAACCCCTTTGATTGAAATGACATTAAATATTAAGTTTAATTCCCACCCTTTAAATTTATAAATATAGGAAAAAACTTTAAATCATGGATTCCAAATCTGACATAAATATCTAAACTGTACAACACCGGCCAAAAGATTAACTACTAAACTAGGTCTATATATATAGATAGAGAGAAAAAATAAAACAAGAAAGGTTTTGCATACCAGTGAAGTTGGTAATTGAGCATCGGTAGGGATGTTGATAACAAGCCAATTAATATTTTTGATAATCCCGGGAGGTCTAAGTCATCATAAATTGTATATAAAGGTCACAGCTTTAGGATATTAATCATTTTCCTTTTATTGCTAGTCGAATCCATAATGGTATAGTTGAAGAGTAAAGCCTTGGAGGCTAGCCCGTGGACATCATTCTATAAAATTTAAAATTTACATTTAAAATAATGCTTATTTTTTTCTAACAATATGTGTTATGAACAAAACAGATTGATGAAATTTATGATGGTTAAAAAAATCTTAAAATTATAATCCTCTAAACAAACTAGTATATATATATATACGCAATTTCTTATCACTTTTTTTTACTGCTTTTTGTATGGCTAGGAACCATCAATTTTGGATCTGGGATAAAATAAAATGGATTTTAATGAGATGATTTCATATAACATTTTTATTGGATTATTAATTAGATGAATATTAGAAATACATTTAGACATATCTTGTTTTACTTACACATTAAAATATAACGATAAACATCTAGTTTATATGTATGAAAACATTGTTTAACATAAAACTGCATTAATGGTTGAGTAATGTAAATACCTACCATTTGATTAAAATGTAGAACTTTGATCATTTGATGTAGTAGCATTATTCCCCGTTGCACTTGTAACGGAAAGCAAAGTAGATATGCTTGGTCTTAATTTCTTTGAAGCAACTTTGTTTTTCACCAAATCCTCTCTAACACTCTCCAACACCATCAACACATCCCTTATAGTTGGGCGTTCTTCAGGTGAATCTTTTGAACAAAGTAGACCAACACGTAACAAAGAATGTAGGGATTTGCATTTATCATTGTCTTCAATTTCATATTCATCCACCTTTCTCAAAAGACAAATGTCAATTACCTCATTCATTCTATTTGGAAGTGCCAAGTTTACCCATTTGCTCAAGTTCAAGTCTCCATCAAACATGTCACTGGTCGGCTTTTTTCTAGTAAGCATTTCCAATAAAAGAATGCCATAACTGTAAACATCTCCTTGAGTTGAAACCTTCTCACCCAATCCATACTCTGCATTCAAGGCATCCCTAATCAAATAATTACATTGTTAATGAAAAAAATACAAATAAAAGTAATATTTCAAAAGATTATACCTGGTGCAATGTAGCCAACAGATCCTTTCAAAGCAAGTGTTGAAGTAAATGAATCATTAGTGGTAGCACCAACTAATCTTGCAATCCCAAAATCTGTTACATGCCCTACCATGTCTTCATCCAAAAGCACATTACTGGGTTTTATATCACAATGCACTACTTGTACAGGGGAATAATGGTGAAGATATTCTATGGCATGGGCCACATCTATGGCAATGTCTAGTCGAGATTTCAATCCCAATTCACACACATTTGTATTATAGTTTTCATCTCTATTAATATACAAATGCTTCTCTAAGCTTCCATTACTCATAAGTTCAAACACTAAACTTTTGAAGTGGAGGTTGGAACATGAGGTTATGATCCTCACAAGATTCCTATGTCGAACCTTTTGCAAGACTTTGCATTCCATTTTAAAACTCTTGTCAACTTGGTCACTTTGCAAATTGAAAACCTTTACAGCAACAAGTGTGCCATCACTCAAAATACCTTTGTAGACTGATCCAATATTACCCTTCCCCAACAAGTTGGCCTCAATAAATCCATTAGTTGCTCCCACGAGCTCTTGATATGAGATCCTTTGATGCTCTAATTTTTGCAAAATAACTTCTAGAAAATGTGGCTCTTTTATTTGAAAATTGCCCCTCCAAAAGAATTTTAAAAGTAGACAAGATAATATAATACCAATAGCACCAACTATTGGCAATAGAACTTTCATTAGAACTTCAACATGACTTGTTGGTGTTCGACATGGAGGTAATGAAAATACTTGTGGTCCACATAGGCGAGAATTTCCAATTAAGGAAATGATGATGGATATATTTGTGAAAAATCCTCTTGATATTTCTCCTTTGAGAGTATTAAAAGATAAATTCAAACAGTGGAGGTTTTTCAACTTGTTAAGAGTGATTGGTATTGTACCTGATAAGGAGTTGAAAGAGAGATCTAAGTCCACAAGATTTTGTAGATTTCCAAGTGAGTCTGGAATTGAACCTTCTAAGGAATTGTTAGATAGATTCAATGATTCAAGAGCAATGCAACTTCCAAGTGTTGTTGGAATGACACTGGTTAGTAGATTGGAAGAAATGTCTATAGCTAGAGCGTCTCCAAGTTTTCCAATCTCTGGAGGTAAAGGGCCCTCCAACAAATTCCATGACAAATTTAAATAGAAGAGTAAGTGAGGAAGAGTGACAACTTCTCGTGGTATGCTTCCACTTAGTCTATTATGAGACAAGTCCAATATTTCCAAATTCTCACAATCTCTTAAAGTAGCAGGTATCTTATCTGAAAAGTAGTTGTCATGAAGGGAAAGGATCCTTAGTTGTTTACTGGGGCATAGAGAATTGGGAATTTTTCCAGAAAGCATGTTTGTACTAATGTCCAAGAGACCAAGATGATTTAGTTGTTTAAAGTGGTCAGTGATGTTCCCTTTCAATTTGTTGTTTCCTAAATATAATCTTTCTAATTTTTCAAGGTTTCCTAATGGTGGAATACTACCATTTAAAACATTTTTCGCTAAATTTAGAAAGGTTAGGTTTCTAAGATTGTTGATATGTGGAGGGATGTTTCCTTCTATCATGTTGTTTGATAATGATAAGATAGACATATGGATAGAAAGTTTGCCTATGGCAGGGGGCAAAACACCACTTAGTTTGTTGTCATCCAAACATAGTTCTTGTAACTGAGAGCAATTGGTGAGGGCTACAAGAAAGGGCATAGTTGTAGTGTTGCCACTATCAAGTTGATTATCTTGCAAGTCTAGTTGTCTAAGGAGGGATAGCTTACCTAACTCTATTGGCACACTCCCACTCAGCTCATTGTTATTAAGAAAGAGATAATAGAGCTGGGAACAATTTCCAATGGAAGTTGGTATCTTTCCATTAAGATAATTGCCCCATAAAGATATTATTCTCAAGTTAATGATATTTGGCAAGTAAGTGGGAATGTTGCCTCTAAGTTCGTTTTCCTCAAATCGTATTTCAGTCAAAGTGGAAATGTTTGACAAAGAAGAGGGAATAGTGCCTGACAAATTGTTGTCATATAGATGAAGGCATTTCAAATTAGTGAACAAGCCCAATTCATGTGGAATGGTGCCAGTCAATTTATTTGTGCAAATTCCCAAAACACTCAAAGAAGAAATATTAGATAAAGAAGTGGGAATAGTACCAGAAAAATCATTTTGATATAAGAAAAGATTTTCCAAATGAATGAGCTGACCCAATTCTTGTGGTATGTTTCCTGTAAATTTGTTTATGGAAATATCTAATGTAAGCAAAGTAGATATATTTGACAAAGAAAGCGGAAAAGTGCCGGACAAAACATTTTTATATGCTTCAAACACAACCAGATGAGTGAGCATGCCCAATTCATGTGGAATATTGCCGACCAGTTGATTTGAGAAAAGTACAAGCCATTGCATATTACTGAGCGAACCCAATTGGGATGGAATGACACCAGTCAAATTATTTGTAGAAACGTCTAGTTTAATCAAAGCAGAAAGGTTTCCTAAGGAATAGGGAATTGAACCTGTGAGCCAGTTGATTTGTAAGTCAAGAACCTCCAAATGCACCAGCGAACCCAACTCTACGGGGATATTTCCACCCAGATTGTTGTTTGCGAGCGACAGAAGAGTCAAATTTCTGCAACTGCCCAAATGACTCGGAATGCTTCCCTCTAATTGATTGTGCTCCAACCAGAGCATCTTCAGACGAAAGAGGCGTCCCAATTGTGGTGGGATATGACCATGGAGTGTATTGTGTGAAAGACTGAGTGAGCGGAGAAATGAGAGATTGCCTAAGAAAGGAGAGATTGTACCTTGCAGATCCATGGCACTGAGGTCGAGGCCCACCACTCTATTCGGATGTCGGTGGCTGCAGGTGACCGCAGTCCAGTTGCAGAGAGGGGTGGTTGGACCCCAGTTGGCCATGGAATCGTAAGGATCACTGGTGATCAGCTTCTTGAATTGCAACAGCGACTGCCGATCATCGTGAAATGGGCGAGCAAGGGAGGGGAATGAGAAAATGAAGAGCAGGAGGAACAGAGGCGCAAACAGAAAAGAGAGAGAGGGCATCATGATTTTGTTTGAATATTAAATTGGGAATGGATCTGGAAATGCAAATGAACAGGTAAGAGGGAAATCGCAGTGGTATAAATGCGCCTTCCTCACAAGTATTTATAAGCTATTTACATATAGACAAAGTGGTCGGGTTGTGGGGCACAGGGAAAGAGTGGGGCGGCGGGCCAATGTTCCATTAACACTCGCTTTACCAGAATGTCATCCCAAAAACATTTATTAATGAGCAACACCACTGATAACTACATTGACTACAATCACGCGAAGTGCGTGAAAGAAACCAGTGAAAGTTATGGGGAGACGACAATCACGCGAAGTGCGATTAAGAAACCAATGGAAATTATGTAAATTATAAGCTATGTACAGGTAGACAAGGTGGTTGGGTTGTGGGGCACAGGGAAAGAGTGGGGCGGCGGGCCAATGTTCCACTAACACTCGCTTTACCAGAATGTCATGCCGAAAACATTTATTAATGAGCAACACCACTGATAACTACTTTGACTACAATCACGCGAAGTGCGTGAAAGAAACCAGTGAAAGTTATGGGGAGACGACAATCACGCGAAGTGCGATAAAGAAACCAATGGAAATTATGGAGAGAGTGGGAAATTACAAGAGTTTTGCATAATTTAGGTTATAGTATTTATTATGAATTAAAATTAAAATTAGAGTAATTTATTAGACCACGAACGTAACAAAAGGACCTTGAACCTTATAATCTTCGGTTTAAAAGAGAAAGAAGATGAGGATACTTTAGCCTTAGTCCAGACAGAATTACATAATAGATTACAAATTGAAACAGTGTGTCTCATAGAAGCAACAAGGTTGGGGAAATTAACCGAGAATAAAGGAAGACTAATCCGCATAAAGGTGAGCTCTACTGATCATAAGCACGACATACTTAGTAAAACCTCAAGTCTAAAAGGAATGGGAATATTCATAAATGAAGATCTCATTCCAGAAGATCAAGCAGAATTAAGAAAGGAGGTTCAAAAGGTAAAAGAAGCTAGAAAGGAAGGAAAATGGGCAATAATCAGAAATAGAAAAGCCTTTATTCGAGATAGAAACCAAAAAGATAGTAATCAATAGCAATTAAACATGCGTCGGATCCTTTCTTGGAACTGTCGGGGCTTCCCATGGAACAAAGACCCCAAGCTAAGTTGGATTTCAAATGATGTTGATATTATTTTGCTTGTTGAAACTTGGGAGCACGAAGAATCTAAGATCCCTAACATAGATGGCTTTATGCTATGGTCTACGTGGAACAAGCGATCCTCCCGTAGAGGCATTGGGGGAATAGCTTGTTACATTAAGAAGAACATCTCCCCCCATGTTAGGATTTATAAAAATGACCCTTACAACCAATATAGTTGGATAGAGATCAAAGACATTAATAATAAAAAGTCCTACATAGCAATATGTTATTTTCCCCCCATCAATTCTAACTTCTATAAGAAGAAGAATCTAGATAAAACTAACCCTTACAATGGTTTAGAGAATGATATTTCTAGCCTAAGGAATGACAGTAATATCCTTTTAATAGGTGACTTTAATGCTCGAACTTCAAACAACCAAGCTATTATTCTAAGCAATCATTCCAACCATAATCCTCTTTGGTTAGACGAAGACCCTACCCTGGCTAGTAGGTACAAAAGGAGCTCTGAAGACCTCGGGGAAAATTTGTTTGGGTCAGAGCTAGTCAAGCTCTGCAGTGCTCAGGATCTCATAATTTGAAACGGTCTAAAGAAGTGGCCCAATTCCAGCAAGATGACCTGCATCCATGGACTTGGTAGCAGCGTGGTAGAGTACGTTATTTCCGATCTCTCATTATACAACGAAATGGTAAATTTTGACATCTTAAACGACCACGAACCTGACTCTGATCATAGGCCTTTACTTATAACTCTCAATTTTGTCATGCATAGAGTTCCCATAGAAAATAATACTTACAGCCAAAAGAACTTAATAGTTGATAGAAATAAAAAGGATCTCTTTCTAAATGAATTAAAAACTAATTTGCTTCATTTATCGTATAGACAACATAGAAGACTTCTATCATAATTTTACTACAATCCTCTCATATTCTATTAACAAGTTCTCAATTGAAGTCTCAAATAATAAAAGAAATAGCAAAACCAATCCATGGTATGACAAAGATTGTAAAAGTGCGAGGAGAGCAATTAAGGAAGCTATTGATGATTCTCTTAAAATGGACAAGATAAAAATATACAAAGCCCTAACTAAAAGGAAAAAGAGGCAGTACATTCGTCAAAGACAGGAAAATCTCTTACACCTCTCTAAGGTAGCTCCTAAGAAATTTTGGACGCAGATTCTGACTGGGAAGACTAAGGATAATAATAAAATTGCTCTTCACGATTGGAATTCTTATCTTAAAAAGCTTTATGAATCTCCAAATGTCATGGATAATTTGGAAACCCTGCTCACAATGAAAGAAGTTTTCTCTTTAGAAGACATTAAGTTTGGGGTTAATCGCCTCACTAATGGGAAAGCTAAGGACATTGAAGGTTACCAGGCGGAAATCTTAAAAATTGGAGGTCATGTCCTCATCCCCCACATCCACAAGCTTTTCAATCAAGCAGTCAAGCAAGGGTTCCCTAAACCTTGGACTGAGAGCCTCATTATCCCTATTTTTAAAAGTGGGGATACAAATAACCCCTCTAATTATCGGACAATTATGATCAGCCCTCTCTTAGCCAAGTTGTATGGTAGTATTGATCCGGATTTAAACAGGAACGCAACAAATTACAGAGATAACCATATACACAAAGATGCAGCGGAAATAATACTTCATTTCATTAATGGAAAATACTGAAATATGCTTACAAACAGAAATGGCAATAAACTAGCTAGGGCGATGGTAGCTTATCTCTGAGAAGAGATGTGATGGCTACATGCCTCTGAACTGTGTTACAATGAGGCTCGAAGGCCTATTTATTGTTGAGAAACAATGGAAAAACCCTTAACATTCCAAAACCTAACCCTAGGAGATGAAACGCCAAACTGTGGGCCCCGTTTGGGGGTAAGTTGATACATCAACTTCCCGGGGTCGTAACTTTGGCATATGATCTCCGTTTGACGCGTACAATAGCTCATTAGAAAGATCTATCCGAGTACTATCATTGTTGGAATGAGCAACACGAGTACTATCATTGTTGGAATGGACTCGTGTTGCCCCCGGATTCCCCAAAAAACGTCGTTTAGGGCCTCGAAACGGCTCCGGAAGTTCAGGACCCGAAAAACTGCTAAAAATAGTAAGTTGTGCTACAATTAAGGAAACTGAAAATGCTGAGAAAGAAAATGGTGGGGGTCCAGGTGGACTTGGCAGGTGGCCACCAATATCCACCTGGATCATTCCTCCCCCCTTAGGAAGCAATGGTCCCCATTGCGTTGAGCTCCTCCATGAGATGAGGAAACTTCTGCTGAACTTGTTCCCTGGTGAGCCACTTGCCCTGCTGAAGGAGTTGGCCCGCTTTGACAACTCGATACAGTTGGATATTCTGTTGGCGAGTGTCCTTGATCTGTGTGTCCATGATCCGATCAGTTGCAGCTTGTTCCATGCAATCTGGATTTAATTCTGTGGGTTTGAGCTGTTCTGTAATGTCGGATGTGTCTAGCAATGGTGGAAAGTATGGCCGAAGGCGGTCCACATTAAATACTAGGTGCAGGCCAAGGAATGGGATAATGCTGAGCTCAAATGCATTGTCTCCCATAGCCTCAGTAATGGTGTAAGGACCATATCGGAGTGGTCTCAATTTCCGATAGGCTCCAGTAAGGCGTTCCTTTTGCAAATGCAACCAGACTTTGTCGCCCACCTGAAACTTGTGTGGCACCCGATGTTGATCATGTCGCTGCTTGTACTTGGCATTTGATTTCTCAAGAATGTCATGGACCTGCTGGCGAATATGTTGGATGCGCTCAATGAAGCTGGTGGCCTTATCTGTTTCGGACTGGACATGAGCTGAATTCATGTGAGTAGCTGCAAGTGGCATGGCCACATCAATAGGGCATAGTGGCTGGAATCCCAAACCCACCTGAAAAGGGCTATGGCCAGTGGAGCTGTGAAGAGCTCGGTTGTAGCTGTGCTGAACGTAGGGGAGGCTCTCGTCCCATGTGCGTGGATGCTTTGAGTTATACATGCACAAAATGTGCACAATCATCCTATTGACAACCTCTGTCTGGCCATCAGTTTGAGGATGGAAGGCTGTGGACTTCGTGAGTTTGGTGTCCAGCATTGACCAGAGACTGGACCAAAAGGTGTTGAGAAACCGACTGTCCCGATCTGAGATGATAGACTGTGGGATCCCAAAGTGCACCCACACTCGTTCAAAGAAGAGTTTAGCAGTGGCTTCTGCTGTGATATTCTTCTTGCAGGCCATCATAATGGCCATCTTTGAGAACCTGTCGACGACCACAAAAACACAGTCATTTCCATGCTTAGTGGAAGGAAGGCCTGACATGTAATCCATGGAGATGGATTCCCAAGGTCGACTAGGGGTAGGCAACGGGGTATAGAGGCCTTGCTTCTTAATGGTCGGTTTGGCAATGGCACAGGCAGTACATGATCGGATGTACTTCCCAACATCCTGTCGAAGATTCGGCCAATAGAAATAGTTTTGCAGTACTGCCACTGTTTTCTCGACCCCGAAATGCCCAGCAGCCCGACTGTAGTGTGCTTCCCAAATCATCTTGGCACGCTCGCTTGAAGGAACACAAAGGTGACCGAGGTGGCATAATAGGGCATCCTGGAGGTGAAAATCTGCAACCTGCCGACCCTCCAAGAGTGTCTGGTATGTGTGGCCGAATTCTGGGTCGCTTTTGTAGAGAAGTGGCCAATCAGAAGTCTCGTGCCCGCAAGAGTTGAGCACGGTGGTTAGCGCCATGATCGGTGGTCGACTGAGGCAATCTGCAACATTATTGGTGCTGCCCTTTTTATACTTGATATTCAAGTGAAACTGTTGCAGGTATGTAGACCACTTCTGATGGCGATCATTCTGCAATTTCCCTTGGGTCTGTATGAACTGCAGAGGTCGGTGGTCTGTGTGGATGACCGTTTCCTTCCCCAAAATGTAATGCTTCCATTGTCGGCAGGCCTGTACAATGGAATACATCTCTTTATCATAAGTGGGGTACTTCCGGACTGTGTCTGAAAGTGTTTCACTGTGATATGCCACTGGATGTCCATGTTGAGTAAGGACTGCCCCAATAGCATAGTCAGAGGCATCTGTCTCGACCTCAAATGGTTGTTGTAAATCTGGTAACGCGAGCACTGGTGTCGTGCAGAGGCGATCCTTCAACTCCCTGAATGCCTTCTGTTGAGATTCAGACCAAAAGAATTTTGCTTTCGCCCCGCCCTTGGTGACTTGACTCAAGGGCCAAGAAATATGAAAAAATCCCAACACAAACCTGCGGTAGAAGTTGGCAAGACCTAGAAAGCTGCGGAGCTCTGTTAGAGTGGTTGGAGAGGGCCAATCCCGAATGACTTGGACCTTGGCTGGATCGACATGCACCCCCTGTTCATCAATGATGTATCCCAGATACTGAACCTCGGTCATGCCAAAAGTGCATTTCTCCAAATTGGCACATAGCTTGTGTTGCCGCAGTGTTTGGAGAACCTGTCGGATGTGGTGGAGGTGCTCTTCCCAACTCTGGCTGAAGATCAGAATGTCATCCAAGTATACTACTACAAAGGAGTTGGTGAATGGCCGCAAGATGTCATCCATTAGCCTCATAAAGGTTGCAGGAGCATTCGTCAATCCGAAAGGCATGACCAACCATTCGAAGAGGCCCTCCTTGGATTTGAAGGCAGTCTTCCACACATCTGAGGGTTCAATTGGTACCTGGTGATATCCTGACTTCAGATCGATCTTGCTGAAATATTTCGCCCCCTTTAGTTGGTCTAGGAGGTCATCAATCCGCGGGATCGGGTACCTATTACGGACAGTGATCTTGTTCAGCGCCCGATAGTCAATATAGAGTCTCCACGTCCCATCCTTCTTCTGTACCAACACTATCGGGCTCCCACAGGGCGAAGAACTCGGACGGATGTGACCTTTCTGTAGGAGCTCCTGAATCTGCCTCTTGATTTCATTGTTCTCCAGAACGGAGCGTCGATAAATTGGTCCATTGGGTAGCGGCGCACCTGGGGTCAGATCGATGGGGTGCTTGACTTGACAGTGCAGAGGAACCCCTGCCGGGGAGGTGAAGATGTCTTCGTACTCCTCCACAATCTTGTCCATCTGTAGCTGCCGTGCAGAGGGACCCCTTTTGGAGGCCGCGGCCACTGTCTTCTTCTTCCCTTGAGGGCGTATCATCAGGAAAACAAATTTCCTGGTTTTGGAAATGATCTTACTGCATTGTTTTGCAGTAATCAAAGAGATGGCGGCAGGTGGTGCTACCTCTGGTATCCTGAACAACTTATTTCCCAATGTAATAATAACAGCACGGGGCCTTGATTCATACACAGCATGTCGCTTCCACAAGTATGGTTGTCCTAGTAATACATCACAAACTTCAAGGGGAGCAATGTCACACAATACCTCATCTGTGAAGGGCTTGATGTTGTATGGAAGGCGACACTGCTGGCTCACGCGAAGATCTCGCCCTTGGTGAAGCCACCCAATGGTGTATGGTTGTGGATGTGCTGTGGTCGGTAAGCCCAACCGCTTCACGACCTCTGCCGAAATGAGGTTCTTTTGACTCCCGCTATCAACAATGAACTGTATCGGGGAGCCCTTTACCCACATCTGGGAGTGGAAGAGACGCTCCTCCTCCTCTGGATCTTCGGGTTCATTTTTCTGGATCTTTGCGGTAGCAACAGTGGCGCTGGGATCCGCATCAATGATCTGCTTCCCTTTTTCATACCCCTTATCGGGTTCTGACTCAGAGTCGGATGCATCTGATTCTGAAACCTTTAGCTCAGCCACCAGTGACTGCTTGGCCCGACACTCACTTGTGTTGTGAGTGGAGCTCTTATGGAACTCGCACCATTTTCCAGTGTCCTTTCTCGGCTTCGCGGTGTTGCTCTTTGCTTGCAGCTTCGGCTGGTTGTCTTGGGCTGTCCCGCCTTGGCTTTGTCCTTTGTTCTGTGGTTTAGGGGCACCTTTCCCCTGCTTTGGATTCGCAGATCCAAAGTCTCGCTTCTTTTGTTTAAACTTCTGCTCGACCTTGACGACATACCGGTATGCTGCGCCGAGCGAGGGGATGTTTAGGAACTGTATTTCTTCCTGGATGTACTTGTGCAGGCAGCCACGGTATTTGAGTATCAAATGTTGCTCTGAATCCTTGATACCCAACTTTGTGCGAAGGGTATGGAAAAGATTGGTGAACTCCGGCACGTCTTGGTCCCTTCCCTGCCGCAGCGTGGTCCACTTTATGTATTCATCCTCATAGCTTCGGACAGGGTAGTACTGCTCCTTGATGGCATCCCGGAATGAATCCCAGGTGGGTGCGGCTGAAAATAGTGAGCCAGTACTTTCATCCTTCTGCTCGCAGTAGGTTTCCCACCAGTCCTTGACGTGGGGGGCTGCTTTGAGAAGAGCAAAAACAATCTTTTCCCGACTCGAAAATTCATGAACAGAAAAATAACCCTCTAGCAGATTTAACCATTTATCTACGGCATCGGCGTCTATCTGACCCTCGAATATGGGGATTTCAAAATTAACATGTACCTTAAAGGGTGTGGCGTTTCCAGAGGAGCTGCTGGAAGCCGATGCGCCGCTTCTGGGTAGCCGCTGAAGGATCTGCGCAAAGCTGTCCATCATCGCGTTCCGTTGTCGCTCGAGCGCTTCTTCGAGCAAGATTTTGATGGGATCTCCTGCCCCCTCGTCTTTCTTCTCGTCCGCCATGGGAGGCCGTCGGGATTTGCGAGGCTGGTCTTGCAAAGGTTCAACCAGTTCAAGCCCTAACTCCTTATATCCCGACCTTGTTGGGGACTTGTAAAGAAAAACAGAGAAAAAGCAGACCGCTCTGATACCACTGATCCGGATTTAAACAGGAACGCAACAAATTACAGAGATAACCATATACACAAAGATGCAGCGGAAATAATACTTCATTTCATTAATGGAAAATACTGAAATATGCTTACAAACAGAAATGGCAATAAACTAGCTAGGGCGATGGTAGCTTATCTCTAAGAAGAGATGTGATGGCTACATGCCTCTGAACTGTGTTACAATGAGGCTCGAAGGCCTATTTATTGTTGAGAAACAATGGAAAAACCCTTAACATTCCAAAACCTAACCCTAGGAGATGAAACGCCAAACTGTGGGCCCCGTTTGGGGGTAAGTTGGTACATCAACTTCCCGGGGTCGTAACTTTGGCATATGATCTCCGTTTGACGCGTACAATAGCTCATTAGAAAGATCTATCCGAGCACTATCATTGTTGGAACGGGCAACACAGTCCATTCCATGGACTCGTGTTGTCCCCGGATTCCCCAAAAAACGTCGTTTAGGGCCTCGAAACGGCTCCGGAAGTTCAGGGCCCGAAAAACTGCTAAAAATAGTAAGTTGTGCTACAATTAAGGAAACTGAAAATGCTGAGAAAGACAATGGTGGGGGTCCAGGTGGACTTGGCAGGTGGCCACCAATATCCACCTGGATCAAGTATTCTGGAAAACAAGTTAAGCATATGGCTTGAAAGTGAAGGTAAGCGGGCTAAAGGCCAAGCAGGTTTCAGAAGGCATCACTCAACAACAGACCACCTTGTTACGCTTAGGATCATTGCGGAGGAATGTCGTAATGATAAATCCAATTTATTTTGCTACTTTGTGGACTTTAGAAAGGCTTTCGATACGGTTCCTAGATACAACCTTTGGAATAGGTTAGAAGAGCTAAAGGTTCCTCTTGAGTTGAGAGCTGCTACTATAAGGTTATATGAGAATGTAATTGCCAAGCTAAAGAGCAATGAGGGGTGGTCGAAAGATATTAAGTGTAACATTGGAGTTAAACAAGGTTGTCCCCTCTCCCCTACCCTATTTGGCATTTACATCAATAAGCTCGAAGGCTATTTAGAGGAAGCAGGATGTGATGGCACAATCTTAGCTGGGATAGTCGTTATTCTTCTTCTCTATGCTGACGATATTGTTCTTTTGGCAAGGCGCCCTTTAGATCTTGATAAGAAACTCAAGCTTCTTAAGGATTTCTGCTCTACCATGGGTATGACTGTTAACACTGACAAAACAAAAGTTATGATTATCAAATCCAAGAAGGACACTTACGCTAATTTAATGTATGACAATAATAACTTGGAGGAAGTGTATTCTTACAAGTACCTAGGAATTGATATCCATCACAAGCTCAACTGGAACCATAGCACTGAGAAAAGGATTAATGGGGGGTGGAAAGCTTATTTTGGTCTTGAAAATAATTGTAAAACAGCAAACCTCGTAATGTGGGATAAAAAGAAGTTCCTCTTTGAAACTTTAGTCACTCCTGTTATCTTATATGGCTGTGAGGTTTGGGGTTGCAGCATCTCTAGAGAATCATGGAGAAAGATTGAGCAAATCCAGAAGCGTTTTTTAACTTATAACCTGAAAATTAAAAGTAATACACCCTATCCTATTCTCCTTATAGAAGCAGGTCTTTCCCCTATTGAGAGCCTAGCTATGCTTAGGTTTCTGTTGTACAAGCACAAGCTCAATAACATAGACGATCATAGACTTCCTAAGCTAGCTTTAAATTCCAACCAAAACCACCTAAGGCTCAATCGAGGATGGCATAAAGACACAAGGCCCTGGTTAAACTATTGGGAGATCAACGAGAATGATGCATTTCAAAACATAAATAACATTAAAGATATTGTTACTTCTAAGTTCAAAGAAAAATTATGGTGTGAGAAAGATTTAGTGTCTAAAAGAAAATTAAGTTATTATAAGAAGGTCATCAACCCCACCCTTGAAGATCAAAAGTATCTCTCTATTTTAACTAGCTCAAAGAAGAAAATTAATATAGCAAAGATTAGAATGAATTCTCATGAGCTCCATAGTGAAACAGGTCGTTGGGCAGTTCCTAAAACGCCATGGATGGAAAGGATGTGCCATATTTGTGAGAATAGGAGCATCGAGGATGAAAACCACTTCCTCTTAGAGTGCCCTGCGTATAACCACATTAGATCTCAATTTCACAATCTTTGCTACAATACTGACCTTCCTAGCCTTTTACAATGTCAAAATTATAGTGAGCTCGGGAGGCTTCTCTCCAAGCTTTTTGAGCATAGGAATAAAATCTTAAACCAAAATAAATAATTTGTTTATTTAGGTCCGATAGATCATTGTTTGGTCTCAGTGGACGTTAACCTCCATCATCATCATCATCATCATCATCAAGAATAAACCTCTCAACTCAACAATAGAAATGATTTTGAGAAAATCTAAAGTATAATTATTAAATTTTAAAATTTTGAATTATTAAATTTTAAAATTTTGAATTATTCAAAATTTACTCAACAATAAAAATGATTTTGGAAAAATCTAAGATATAAGTTTTAAGATTTTGAATTATTTAAATTTTTTAATAGTGCTAAATAAATTTCTATCATAAAAATAATTTAAACACCAAGAGTAAATTTCTTAAAAAGATTCACATGATTCCTACGAAAAAATTCACCATCCAAGAGAAATTATAGCTTCATGGACACAACTTTTCTTTTTGTTGTGTTCCCAATGCATTTAAAGTCCTAAACATGCTAAGAAGGACAATTTTCTCCACGGACTTTATCCATCAATAATTTAAATTTGATAAAGCCTTTTTAGATTGGAAGCTTTACACACATTCCAATTTTTATGTTGAATCATTGAGACGACCGTTTTTCTCGATCTAGTTTATTATTTCATTAAATTTTATTTTCATGTTTTTCAATACTAGTTAATTGCGTATTTCATATTTTGTAATTTATATAATAAAAAAAATTATGAAAATTATTTTTCTTTAAAGTTCTCTTGAGTTTGGAATCAAGATAAATTAGAGTCGTTGTATTGGAATCTAGATAAATTAGATACCTTGCATTATAAGAAATGGAGTAAATTTTAATTGTGGTTTTTTAGAATTTCTGAATGATTCTTGGTCAGAATTTGGTGACAAAATATGTGGCTGAATCTTGATTTGTGTTATTTAAACTGGTTTTTTGACTATTTCTCAACACTCTCAAAAACCCCTAGGGCACTTTGATTGTGAAAAGTTCACCCGTAAAACTTGTGATTTCAACAATAAAACTTGTGATTTTAATGAATCCCTATCGGATTCTAGACAAATTAGATCGGAAAATAAACCAAAAACTTTTCAAAAAATTACACTTAAAAAACTACTCAATAATAATGCAAAAAAAATTTCACGCAACCAAACTTTAAATCTAAAAGACGCTTTTTAATGCATAAAAAAGTCAATGTGACAAAGATAATGAAAACAATAACATGTGACCTCACTTTAAATCTAAAAGACGCTTTTTAATGCATAAAATATTCAATGTGACAAAGATAATGAAAACAATAACATGTGACCTCAACAAGCTTAAAGATTGGCATTTGCAAGCTTAGAAAGTGTCATAAGAAATGCCAAGACTCTTCCACCACACCCAAACTTTGAATTAAAAGACCTTTTTTCAGTGCATGGAAAAGGTAAACTTGTTTATTTGACAAGGATAATGACGAAAATAAAATGTGACCTCAACAAGCTCAAGGTTTGGCATTTAGCAAGCTTAGATAGTGTCGTAAGAAATGTGAAGACTCTTCCACGCACCCAAACTTTGAATTAAAAGACCCATTTTAGTGCATGGGAACGGTAAACATGTTTATATGGCAAGGATAATGAGGACAATAACATGTTACCTCAAAAAGCTTAAAGATTAGTACTTAGTAAGTTTAGAAGGTGTTATGGAAATTATTCATGTGATTAAAAAAAATTGAAACTGTTTGACCTCTTAAATTTGAAATAAGTTTAGTCAAATTTTATAAATCCCTTATATCTCGGAGTGAGGAGTCAAACAAAATTTTCTTTTTTTTGTTTTCTTCACTTATATAAATTCTTTTATGGACACAATCATCAACTCAATTACCGTTTGTGTAATCTTTTAGATCCAAGTTCATGGGTACATTTGAAAGAGTAAGCCAATGGTGTGCATATGTCTTAATCTTTTCTTGAACAAATAAGATCTTGCCACACGGAGATTCACTTGTGTCACATCATATATGATAATGATAACCTGGATGGTCATGGTAGTCGTATCTTGCCACATAGATACACAACAAAATATGAGTTATTAGGACACATGGAAGGATCTCCAAGTTCCACATGGCATTCACATGCTAGGTAGTTGATTCCCTTTCAAGATCCAAGTAATAATGGGAATAAAGAAAGGAGTTGGGGGATAGATATATTGCACAACAATAGAAGGAGATTCTATTATTTTTTTCATTCTATATGGTATGAGGATCTAAAGCACAAAAGGTGGTTTCCTCTTAAGTTTAATGGTTGTAGTTAAAATGTAGTTTGATGAAATTTTCATGGTTGTAGTTAAAATGTAGTTTGATGAAATCTCAACGCCTCAGTTGAAATTCTAGTGCTTTGGGATCTCTCTCTTTTTCATAAAAACTATGAATTTTCCCTATATTTTGACTTTACTTGCAAGGTTTTATGTCATGGGCACACTAAAATGTAGTATCCTCTGATTACCACTTAATGACCAACTAATGTGATATCATTACCTCATGGCCTTGACATGACTTCCACAACGAGTTTTGAGAGTGGATGTAGTTTATATTATGAAGGATATACAACTTTTCAACCTTCTTCTCTTCAAGTCCTCTTCACCATATATGGTGTCACACGAAACATTTTTTTGCTTCAAGGCAAATAATATGGTTTATGCACTTAGATGCACAAGACTTCAAATCTTTGTTGCATCTATAAAATTAAAGAATTAACTAATTCTAGTTTTGGGTGATTGTGGGATCCATGGCACGATTTATGAGTTGAGAGGCATGGAGGTATTTATATACCTCGAATGTTTATAGATATTAATTACTAGCAATTGCACCTAAAAGTGTAAAGATACACCGAAGAAATAAAAAATTTAGAAAATTTATCTAGTCATAAAAAGAGTGTACTCATAAAGTTTGTATAAATTTTAATTTACCGTAAAATAAGTTTAAAATACCAAAAAAATTAATCTTTAGAATTTCAAATTTCAAGACTCGGTGTGACCAACATTTAAAAACTTTGATTCAATTCAAACACTCTCAAAATGCCTGCCAAAAAGATTAAGAATCCATGACATGAAAATTTGATTAGAGATCCATGACAATAATAACACTAAGAATTTAACCAAATGACAAAAGTTTCTCATAGACTTTGCATGACATGGGCATTATGTCCAACCTCTTTTCCTGAACTAGAAAAGTTGACTAGACTCGTTGATATTGAAAAAAATAACCCCATTTATAACAAGAAATGTTGACTAGACTAGTTGATATTGAAAAGAATAAACCCATTTATAACTGTCATATAAAAAAAACCAAGTGAAAACCCAAAGAAATTTAAAAAATATATTCAATATATATTCTTACTTGACCACAAACCAGCCTTCATTGATGTGGCTGACACGCTTTGGAGTTCAAAACCTATGAAATCCAATACTTTATAAGACACACAAAAATAATATTTAAACTCAAAATTAATACTAATATAAATTAAATAGGGGTGTGTGCAGGAAGGGGAATGCGATAATGGAAAATCTACAACTAATGTGGGAAAAGGTGAAAAGGTTGCCAAAATGGGTTGTTCAGGACTAACACTGCAAGCAAGTCGTGAGGGACACTGCAACGCATGTGTGTCCATCATCCATAGAAATCCAGTGAACGTAGTGTACCCTGCAAAGAGTTCCACACTTGTTCAATATTTCACCACACTGCAACGCATGTGTGTCCATCATCCATAGAAATCCAGTGAACGTAGTGTACCCTGCAAAGAGTTCCACACTTGTTCAATATTTCACCACACTTTTTCGAAAATGCTAAATAATATGATAAGGATTTTGAACATCTATTGCCATCATATAACGACATTAAAGGTCTCAAAAATTATTTCGATTTGAGCAATTGAGTGATCTCTCTCACCAAATTAAAATAAAATATAATAAAATATAAGAAAAACCATTTTACTTTATCCCTATAGCGGTAAGAAATGAAAAATTCCAATCAATAACCATATCTTGAAACAACAAAAAATGAAGACAAGACAATCCTAGGCTTATTCAAACTTTTATATTTATATCAATTTGCAATTTACATTGCTATATACTTATGCATAAATAAATTTGAAAATTAATATACCTTATAAATAGAATTAATAAATCAGTGTTGATTGCTCTGGTTATTAATATTATTTAACATGGTTATTAATATTATTTAACATTTTAATTAATTATATACATGAATCTATCATCTTAAGGAATCCAATGAAATTGTGAAAATTAAAATAATTTTATAATGTTTTTATAATATGGCAAATCTAAATTTTGCGTATACCAGTCTTAACACACCATCCATAACCCTGGGGTTGTAAATTATGTTCTAAAAAACTAAATAAATCAACTTATTAAACAATTTTAAAAGTTTTTCTTGAAAAACCATTATTATTTTCATCTTAATTTACAACATAGTTACCAAGTTTGAATTCGAATCCATAAAATTTCCCATGAAAATTTTCAAGTCAAAAATTATTATCTAATAAATAAATACATATTTAGAAAATCAATAAACTTATTTATTTATGTAGATTTCGTTAAAATAAAAATATATTTAGAAAATGAGTAATAATGTACTTTCACTCATTAAACTTTTAACTTATTTGTCAAAAATTCTTATCCAATAAATAAATACATATTTAGAAAATCACCATTTTAAAATGATTTATGTAGAGTTCAAAATAAAAATTGTCATATACCCTGGTAACCTCGCATGTAAAAGCAGGGAGTCAAAATTTTTTATACAAATTACCCACAAGTAATTATCAAATTCACAACTCCACAATTTCTTATTAACCATTACATATAATGTTCATTAGTACATCAAGTAAATTGCAATAGAAGACAGTAAGTTGTATAACCATTAACCACCACTGTGGTAGTGTAATAACATAAACTGTCTCATGAATCCTTGCATCCATTTCATGATTTGCTTGACCATATTAATTAATCTCATACTTGGACTTTATGGTTATCACATCAAATAAATAAACATCATCATCAAGGATTCAACATCATCCAACTGACACAAAAGACAATCACACCATTGAAACACTGATATACCCTAGAAACCCCGTAGGGTGAAAACTAGCAAACGTTTAATCTTATTATTAAACACTTGTGAGGGATTTCACCCCACTCAATGGCTTATAAGGGATTCCATTAACCATTGTTATAAAATTATTACATTGAATTATCTTGTGAGGATTTCACCCACTCAATGGCTTATAAGGGATTCCATCCCTTAACCATTGTTATAAAATTATTACATTGAATTATCTTTACGTTGTCACATAACTAGCTAAAAGCTAATACAGTTTCCATGTAATCTTTTACTTACATACCGCCACAATGCAACATTCCTTGTGGCATGATTGTTCTAGCAATGTACGATCCTGCAACTCAAACTCATCTGCATGGACCATTAATCCTTTTCCTGCCACAAGGTTAAACATCACTTTCTTTAGGCACCATCCACCGTCGTTTCCTGTCAATGTAGTCGTCAACAAGCTTGGCAACAAGATTAGATACCATATTAATCAATCAATAAGCAACCTCTAAAAGAGATCTTTTCACTTCTACTCAGATGCTTTGTAGAATAAGTGTCTACGTTCAATTAACCAAAAAAATACGAGTTGTCTTTAGTGAAACTTTTTGGAAGTTTGTCCAGTGGGTATTTCAGGTCTAATTTCTCTAAAATCGGGACCAGTGCAAATAACACAAATCAAGATTTCACCTCAAATTTTTTCAGGGCACTGAATGCATATGTACAATAAAAAAAGCCAGTTTAAATAACAGAAATCAAGAGTTCACCTCAAATTTCGGGACAAAAAAATCCAAAAAATCAAACTAAAAACAACAACAAAAAATAATCTAAAAAAAACCATTTCATTTATAAATTAAACTACATTAAAAATATGTATTATAATTCACCTATCATTTAAACTATCCATTCAAATTATCTTATAATTCAAATTGCTCTATTAAAATGATCCGCAGTAACTAATTCTACAAATTCACATGCACTTCTCCGAAGTTTTAGGTAAAACACGAAATCGAAGTTTTAGGTAAAACACGAAAGCGACCGTCATCGTTCCATTTTCACCGTAATTAACTTCATAGATTAATATCCTTGACATTTACTTTCCCGAAATTGTTGGTAAATCCAAATTATTTTTTCATATTTAATTTTCCCGACGTTTAGCAAATAGCAACCATTAATTAGGCCGATAGGCCTTCCCTTTGGAACAGACTTTCGTCGTTCCTTTGTCTCCCGTGCTGACACGTGGACAGTTATGCCATCGATGGGTGTCTCCCTCCCTTTGTCTCCCGTGCAATCTTGTCCTGACACGTGGTTTCTGCAGCCGATTTTACACTGAGTTGTTACCATTTTACGCCGGAGTTCCAGGATAATTGTTTCGCAAGATTCAGCCAAGTGGATCTGGCTACAGATTTCCTCATCTCCAAGGCTGCCAGAACTCAAATCTGATCGCACACGACTCTCTCCTTTGGTCATTTTAGTCAGTTGTTACCCATTTTACGCCGGAGTTCCAGGATTATTGTTTCGCAAGATTCAGCCAAGTGGATCTAGCTACAGATTTTCTCATCTCCAAGGCTGCCAGAATTCAAATCTGATCGCACACGACTCTCTCCTTTGGGGGTGTTTATTGGGGACACCCAATGCTCAAAGATCTGGATCCAATACCCATTTCCTAGATCAGCGTAAACAACGCGTCGGTTTGATATTCAGCGTGTATCCGTCCATTCAACGGGAGATTGGGTTTCTGCGATACATTCATTTTGTATCCATCCAACAGTTATTGGGCGTCCGCAGTAGGTCGATATTCATTATCTATCCCTTGAACCAGCTATTGGGTTCACGCAATAAGCTGATATTCATCGTGTATCCATTGAAAGGTTATTATTTTTCTGCAATAGCTTGATATCCATTGTGTATCCATCCGACCAGATATTGGGTGTCTATAATAGGCCGATATTCATTATATACCCATTGAACCGGCTATTGGTTTTCTGCTATAAGGTGAAATTAACTGCGCAGCTATTCATTCAGGTTTTGGGTTCTTGAGCACACCCAAGAGTTCGTTTGGTGTTGTGTGGAGATGGCTTACAAAGTCGATGATGATTATGACTATTTGTTTAAGGTGGTGGTCCTGATTGGGGATTCTGGTGTCGGTAAGTCCAATTTGCTCTCCAGATTTACTAGAAATGAATTTAGCCTGGAGTCCAAATCTACAATTGGTGTGGAGTTTGCAACACGGAGCATTAATGTGTTACAGTATTACATGGATCATGCCTTGTCGTACCTTATACTCCAAGCATGAAACTCGTAGATATATCAATACCATACGTATACACCTCTATGCGCCGAAAACAGTTACAGTTTTAGAATTTAATACCTTCTGCCCCCTATCAGATTATAAAACGCCCTATTCGTTGGGACTGTGCGTATGATATTATCGTTACAATCATTTTGGAGGAGCATTGGCAGCAGACTTACAATGAGCAGGTGCGAAGTTTATCTGGGATTGCTTCTGGTTCTGGTTCTGCTTTTGACGTTGCAATCCACAGCCACATGGGAGGAGAGTAATGAGATTGATTGGAGAAATAAGCAGGCCAGGGACAAAATCACTGAACTCCCTGGTCTGCCCTCAAATGCGAACTTTGCCCAATATTCTGGCTACATAACTGTAGACAAAAACGCTGGCAGAGCCCTTTTCTACTGGATCATTGAAGCCACAGAAGACCCATCTTCTAAGCCTCTGGTCTTGTGGTTGAATGGAGGTAACTATGACTATTAGAAAATCAAATAATGTACTCTTGTAGTATCATTATAGAATATCTTCTGCAAAATTGTTCTTTTGTCTACCCAAAATCGAATAATTGCAATGGAGACTTATTCTGCAACGATTTGGTTGGATTGTAGGTCCTGGGTGTTCTTCTGTGGGATATGGGGAAGCAGAAGAGCTTGGGCCTTTTCACATTAATTCTGATGGGAAAACTCTCCACCTTAACCCATATTCATGGAATAGATGTATGTATTTATGAACTTGGCTATTTTCATTCTTCTCCCTGAATTCATGCAGAAGGAATGATACAATTTGTTTGTTGTTTTGAAATTGACCCATTTATCTGCAAATCATTTTTGGTATCAACTCTTTTTTATTTGCTTGCAATACAGTTTGTTTGTTGTTTTGAAATTGACCCATTTATCTGCAAGTCATTTTTGGTATCAACTCTTTTTTATTTGCTTGCATGCAGTGGCGAATATACTCTTCTTGGATTCCCCTTCTGGGGTTGGTTTTTCCTACACCAACACTTCTTCAGATATATCCAAGTCTGGAGATAAACGAACTGGTATGATGTATGGTGCTTACAGTTTAGTTTACCATTTAGTGTTTTGTAGTGGATACTTTCAAGGTAGATTAAAATATTTTTAACCCTGTAATTGCAGCTGAAGATTCACTCAACTTCTTGCTCAACTGGTTGGAAAGATTCCCTCAATATAAAAATAGAGAGTTTTACATTTCAGGAGAGAGCTATGGAGGTACATAAATTTCCCCTGTATTCAGTCATGTATTGTTAAAGTAGCCTTGTCTCTCTCTCTGTTGTTGTCATTATGTGTATGCAGGCATGAACACAATAATATCCCAGGTAAGAATACCAGTGATAAACGTAGTCCTATTCATTGCATCATATACATACATATATACATATATATATAGTTTTGAATTCAATAAGTAAACATATGGAACTTAAAATTCTGGCAAATAACAAAAAAAATTAGACAAATAATAAAAAGCTGAAAACAAAATCCAAATCACCATAGTTTCATCTTAACTCTAAATTTGTTAAACATAGAAATCAAATCCCTTGAGTATATACTAACTTTTCCAAATTTGTTAAACATAGAAATCAAAGAATAATCACCACAGTTTCATCTTAACTCCATATTTGTTAAACATGGAAATCAAATCCCTTGAGTATATACTAACTTTTCCAATAGTACAAAAGCTAAGATCTTCAATACCTTTAATAGTACAAAAACTAAGATATACCATACTTTTCTATATATGTGAAGGACTTTTTTTTTTTAATTTTCTTTTGATTGGATACTTCAGGTCATTTTCAACCTTGTTATGGACCATACTAAGAACATATTGTGCCGTAAAAAGCACCTCTTGCCATATAAAACACAGTGTCAGAGCTCTCAGTGATAGTGATTTATTTATTGGTAGCTTTCTCTCACTTTCTCTCTGCCTACCCTTATGAAAACAATGGAGTAACTGAGTGTAGAGCTAACAGAACTCTGCTCAAGCCTGTGTTTCACGGTTACTTTTAAATAATCCGTAAATTTGACTTAACTTTGTTATTCTCGTTTGTCAGGGCAGAGCAGAGTCATGTGGGATACGAGGGATTCTGAGTCAAAAAGGTCAGAATCAAGTTGTTTGCACGAGGTACTTAATTAAGAAACCTGGGACCAATAGTCATCTTGTGGTTGATTTTTGAGGTGCATCGGTGGGTGTGTAATCTTATTACTGTAATGCCCAGTAGTTGGTGCCTTCTGCCAATGCAGCTTTGAAACAGAAACTATGGTTTTCCTTCAGAAATAACACACGTCCAGCACCACAAATCCCTGGAATTTATGGGAATTTTATGTCTCATGCATTTCATATTCATATTTGCAATTAAAATAGTAGATGAGGATAGTTCTTGACAGTAGAGGTGTTTTCTTTATAATGAACTATTTCTTTTATTCTGGGCTCTTCACATGCTTGGTGATGCATGTTAGAGTGCCAAGTATTGTGAGTTCAGTTATTTTAGTTTCATATTGTCTAGATATGGCTCTTGGGCCTTTACTCCTTGGAAATTAGAAGTGCTATCATTTTCATTTTGGAGGACAGGTTTGTTCAGTTGACATTCTTTACTGTAGATTACAGCTGCTGGCTTATAATGTGGATAAGTTTAGGTCCTGTTCATCTTTTTCAAAGGTAAATGAAATGGTGTCATTGGTTGCCATCTGAAAGTTTTTGGTGCCTGGAGAACAGTTTTTTTGACTTATAGCTTTATCAGTGAGAAAGGTTTCATATCAAATTTCCTCGTGGTTTAATTGCATCAGCTGCTTCCTTAACTGTATTATTTTAATAGCTCAATGGAGACCGCATTCGTAAATGTTAATCTGAAAGCAGTCATAAGCAAAACAATTTGTTGTTCTTGTCTAATTTTGTGAAATCATATTAGGCTTGCTTACACCTGCATAAAAATTGCAAAATCTCCATTACCTGCATAAAAATTGCAAAACCTCCGTTAACTGTTGCAAAATTGAACTCTTATATATTTTGTTGCACCTATCATAGAATTCACACGAGACCTATAGACATTTGGGTTCAAGATGCTTAGAGATGGTTTTCTGTAATTACGTGATCTCACCTAAAGTATTACTATTATGGATTAACCCTTCAGAATTAGTGTTGGTACGTGGCATGTGATAGTTTTTGGTTCAGGATGATTTTGCTATGCTGCAATTGTTTCTGGTAGATATAGATTACTATGGATCATTCAAACTTTTGTGAGCCAAGTGTGTACATGTGTCATGAAACAAGAAGACTTAATTCTGTCAGAGAGTTGGGGATTATGGTGAGTGCTTTTCACAAATAAGATAGATCCCTTGTTTTCTCTACTATGGAAGATGCTCCAGACACTCACAATGGGTTGCACACTGCTATTAATCTGTATTCTATTACAAATGGGAGGCAAGAGGAATGTAACTGTGATGGCCTATGTTGCTTTTCCTGGGATGAAAGAGCAGTATGAGACGCTGAGATTGAGCCCTGGGGCTTCTGAAAAAGATGTGAAGAGAGCCTACCGTCGCCTTGCGTTGCAGGTATGCAAGTATCCATTTGAAGCTATGTCTCTTACTTTCAAGATCAGATATTTTCAATAAATCTTCCATTTCTGAAGCAAATAGAAAAAGAGATACAGGTTTGAAATAGAAATTAAAAATGTCAGACTTCACACATTCTTGAGAATTTTTAAGAAAATTTGTCTGGCAATATCCCTGGTCATATATAATGTCAGAAAACATTAATATTGCACTCATATGTTGATATAATCTGCTTACAGTATCATCCGGATGTTTGCAAAGGAGATGTGCGTGGGGTTCAATTTCACAAGATCAATCAGGCTTATGAGGTAAATTGCCTGCCTAAGAGTAATCTTTATCTATATGCATTTTCATTCTGTAATATGGGACTCTTATGCAGGCCCACGGTTTTCTGATTGTTGTTACTTTTGTGATAATGAGCAGACGTTAATGTCCAGTTTAGCAAAGGCAAAGCAGCAAAGCTATTCTGCTGATTACTCTGTCGAGGGCATGATGGGAATCAATAACGCTTATTGGGACGAGTGGGAAGAATGGATGGGATGGGAAGGAGCTGGAACCCTTGATTATTCCTCTCATATTAACATTTATGCCTGATGAAATTTTATCATAGACTGTGTAGGTGTCTATTGTCCGGCCTTGCAAACAGTTATGGCCTCTCCATTACCGATCCCATGTTGACTGTTATGGGCTATCTATAAAGTTCCTGCTATTGGCAGAAAAACAACTGTTTTAGAAAGCCCATAAAGCTTCTTCATTCATCTCCTGGAAATACAATATGTTCTTCTAATTGTATAGTTGATTTTATTTATCTTCCGTTGGTTTCCATAACACAAAGGACTTACTGATCCAGATGAAGCAACAGCTTTCTGAGTTGTCTCTGTTTTAGTGAGTCATTTGATTTGGTCATGGGTCCTGATTATTAGACTACCTGTACATATGTTCTGTTCATTTATACTCTCAACTACTTGTACATACCTGCGGGATATCTCTCTGGACCATGTGATTATTATGGGGATCTGCTCTTCATTAAAGAGCTCATAACTATTCTTCCTGCAATTTGTAATGACATTCATTTAATGGAAACCATTATTTTGATTAAGAGATCTTTGATCATTGAGATGAAATGCTGCCGTTTCATTACATAATGCAAAATTTCTACATATTTGATCCTTGAGACATAATGAAACCGTTTCATTCCATAATGAATTTTTCTATTGTATATCATCCTGAACAAGGCATTATTCTTGGCTGTAACTTATAGGCAATCCCTGCCTGTATTTGCAGGATTCAAATGTTGTTAAGTTTTACCATTAATGTTAATTTTATATGTTTCATCTGGGACTGAGATATATTCAATCAATTAGTTTTGAGTATTTGCTTTCTAGATTGTTACCGTGACAAATCTAGGGTAATCCCTGACAAATTATGCTTGGGGCTATAATTGTGGAGCCATTGAGTGCAGAATTGATGCGTAGATCCTGTAGCAAGAGAGATATGAACTGTGCAGGGCGATTGAAGTAGGCAAAGTGTCCAGGTTACAGATGTAGCGGCGAAGAGTGGCCAACAATGGGGTGGCACTAAAACTACTTATGTGATAGATACGGAAGAAGAAACTCATCACAATTTCGAAAGTATTCATATTTGCCATTTAAAATGTAAATTCTTCTGATTCCTTTTTCAAGAAAACAGTGGGAATTTATAGATTGTGTTTCTTTGTTTACATTAATGATAAAAGATCCAGACGAAATTCCCTGAAGGCTTGTTCTTTTTCAGGGTTTGAGTGAAAAATGTCGCTGCGTATGTATCCTACTTATGGAAAAGGGTATAAACAGTTTTGGGGCAGCAAAGATTGCTCCAGAGAAAATTCCAAGAAACTGAAATCATTTTAATTGAATTTGAAATTGTAGAAACCTTGAACCCCTTTCTTGGTTTGAAATCAAAGTTGAAGATGATTGGTGTGAGTAGAAGGAAAACGAGTGTATGGGAGTATGGGAGTGTAGAAGGAAAAATATCTGGAGACACAGATTATGTGAGGAAGCAAAACACAAAGATGGTCTAAAACTATTGTTAGAATTGGATATCAAAGAAACCTGTTAACCTATTGCGAATGAGTGATGCATAAGCAGTGTTATGTGGGGGCAATTGGTGTGTGACCAATGTTCTGTGTGAACTGGCGATCATTGGGAGTTGTTATCTGGAGACACAGATTAAAGTATAACTGAAAATTTTGGTTGAGACTATTTCCATTTTTGGAAAGCCAAATTGTAAAATGCCCTTTAAAGGAAGGATGTGTAGGGATTGCAGAAATTTCCAGAATCAAATTCTTGATGTAAATTTTTAAAAATTCACCTTATATTAAAGGTTTCTAATTTTTTTGAGAGCGCTCTTTCTTCTTTTTAAACCCCTTAAAGGTGGGGTGGGGATGTAAGATATATATTTTATTTGTAGAAATTCAGACAAGTAAATAGAACATTTAAAATATTTGCACTGTTTTGCCTCTTAAAATGCTTGAAAATGAAAGTTTGAATTGTATCTTGGACAGAGCATAGATTAATAAGTGCTAAAAGCTTGCTTTGAGGGCCAGAGAAATACATAGTGTTTTGAATGGTGGGTTTGCCAAAATGGAATCTAAAACCACTATATTTGAGGACTTAAGTATGTAAAACAAAATACTTTGAAAATTACAATACATGAATTTAAAATCGATTTCGAAATTTTAATAATGTTAATGTTTTACTTCTACTGTCAACCAGTAATGTAAGTGATTTGTTTTAACATTTGCAAATCACAAATTTCTCCACTTTTCATTTACCATGTACAACGTTGTAATTTACTTTTTATTTAGAAAAAAACCGTGCTGCCAATAACCTATTGAACCTATTGAGCTTTAAGTATGAACGCGTTCTACACTTACTATATTAATATGAATGGTTTGGTTTTGGTTTTGTTCTTCTAATATCAAATGTACTGGTACAGGATGGTCAACGTGGTTATTGCCTTCGTCACTACATACCTTTATATATGCTTGACTATCTATAAAACTTTCTTCCTTTCACTAATCCTATCGGCCTCTCTTTGTACCTTTTGGGACAATTGCTAGTTAATAACACTAAAAAAATTCGCATCTCATTAACACTCACCCGAACTTTTAGAATTCTAAAATACGGTTTATCCGGGGCATTCTTTTTCTTTTTGTTGTGTTTTTAAGTTGTCAAGAAGTCCTAAGCATAAGGACCATTTTCTCCACGGACTTGATCTCATTAAAACAAAATAGCTGGATGGTAGTTTTTTTTTTTGGAATTTGATAAAAATAATTTAAAAACATATGTAATTGGAGTGTTTAAATTGTTTTTACGGTGGAAATAAATTCAATATTATAAAAAAAAAAATTAGGCATCTAAAATCCTGAAGTTTGACAACTATAACTAAAATTTGAAAAATTTCTACCAAAATTTTTCATAATTTTACCAAAATTTCTGAACTATATTATAATTTTTTTTAAACTAAAAAACGATTGTGCCCTTTTTAAATTGGAAATTTATGCATATTCCAATCCTTTTTTTTTCAGCACGAAAAAAAGCTATATAGATATTTTGTATTAATCAAAAAAGTGAAAGTACATCAAAATAGATATGGCTTCTGTTCTGGTAGGAGAAAAATAAAACCATAAACCTCATGGAGAAGGATATGTGTATCCTGATCAAAAAAACTGATACATAGAGAGTATGAGGAGAAATATAACATCGGACATATCTTCAAATAGATTTCAATGAGCCAATGTATTGTATGAAAAACCACATATGTATGAGATATAAGTTGGGGAACAAAAATCTTATCTGATTGGCATCACAAAATAGTGAATTGTGAACCCGTCATGGAGAAATCTTGGATCTGGCAGGTGTGGTTGTCCACAGTAATTTGAGCCTCCATATGACTTGTGGGCTGCTTTGACAAAATGTCTACTCTTCGATTTTTTCCTCTGGCTATGTGGGAGATGGTGTAGTCCTTCCTGTTGTGCCACCAATCCTCAATCCTGTTTAACCAGCCAGTAAGGTGTATATTTCTGATTCTATTTTTGGACAGAACATGATCGATGGTGACTTTGGAGTCTCCAAAAATTTGAAGGTTTCTGATGCCAAGGAAATCAGAAAAATGAGACCAGCCAGGGCCATAATTTCTGCTTTGTTGTTTGTACCGGGACCTCCGTTCCAATGGATATCATAAGTTTGTCCTTCCTCCGGAGCAATGTGAAACCCACAGGCACATATGTTTGGTTGAGCAGCACCATCAAAAAAGGCGTAAAGATATTCATAGCAATCATTGGGCAACAAGTTCCTTCGCTGATCCTTACTTCATTGGATTTCATTTTATCAAATACTAATTAATTAAATACTTCATGATTAGTAACTTCAAAAAAACTAATCTGGAGTATAGATTCTGATGATAGCATTTTATTTTGAATTGGTTAGTGCCTATTACTTAATTAATCTCTAAAATAAAAAAATAAAAATTATAACGAAAACAGCTCCACCATACTAATTCTACAAATTCTCGTCCCACTACGAAGAAACACAAAATCTACACTTTCATTTTCGCAATGATTAACCGAATATTTAGCAAAACCAAATAATTTTTTCGAAGAAATACAAAAGCTACCGTCATCGTTTCATTTTCACCATAATTAACTTCATAGACTCACAAACTATTGACACTTACTTTCCGAATATTTAGCAAAACCAAATTATTTTTTCATAATTAATTTTCCGGATGTTTAGCAAATGGAAACTATTAATTAATAATACTAAAAAAAATCAAATTTCGCATCCCATTAACACTCGAGAAAATTCTTTTTATTTCTGGTCTTCATTTTTCTTTTTTTGTGTAGTTTAAATATGTTACAATTTTATTGGTAAATTAGTATAGATTTATTTTAAATATTAATTTAATATAAGTTTAGAAAGATTTAATTTTTTCATATGTAAATTTTTTATGAATCAATATTATTTAAATATTTTGTATATTTATTTATTTTTTTAATTTCATTAGACATAACAAAATTTCAACTTTGATGATTGAAAAATAAAATTACACATCACATAGGGCTGTAAAATAAGCCTATCGACTCAACAATAGAAATAATTTTGGGAAAATCTAGAATATCATTATTAAATTTTAAAATTTTAAATTATTCAAAATTTACTCAATAATAAAAATGATTTTGGAAAAATCTAAGATATCATTATTAAATTTTAAAATTTTGAATTATTTAAATTTTTTGATAACGCTAAATAGATTTCTATCATAAAAATAATTTAAATACAAACACACTAAATTTTTTAAAAAGATTCACATGATTCGTACGAAAAAATTCACCATCCAAGAAAAATTATAGCTTCATGGACACAACTTTTCTTTTTGTTGTGTTCCCAATGCATTTAAAGTCCTAAACATGCTAAGAAGGACAATTTTCTCCACGGACTTTATCCATCAATAATTTAAATTTGATAAAGCCTTTTCAGATTGGAACCTTTACACACATTCCAATTTTTATGTTGAATCATTGAGACGACCGTGTTTCTCGATCTAGTTTATCATTTCATTAAATTTTATTTTCATGTTTTTCAATACTAGTTAATTAAGTATTTCATATTTTGTAATTTATATATAAAAAAAATTATGAAAATTATTTTGCTCTAAAGTTCTCTGGAGTTTGGAATCAAGATAAATTAGAGTCCTTGTATTGGAATCTAGATAAATTAGAGACCTTGCCTTATAAGAAATGGAGTAGTTTTTAACTGTGGTTTTTTAGAATTTCTGAAAGATTTTTGGTCGGAATTTGGTGACAAAATTTGTGGCCGAATCTTGATTTGTGTTATTTAAACTAGTTTTTTAACTATTTATATGGATTCAACACCTCAAAAACTCTTAGGGCACTTTTATTGTGAAAAGTTCACCCATAAAACTTGTGATTTCAACTATAAAACTTGTGATTTTAATGAATCCCTCTAGGATTCTAGACAAATTAGATCCGAAAATAAACCTAAAACTTTCTAAAAAATCACACTTAAAAAACTACTCGATAATAATGCAAAGAATTTTTCATGCAACCAAACTTTAAATCTAAAAGACCCTTTTTAATGCATGAAAAAAGTAAATGTGTCAAATGTGACAAGGATAATGAAGGCAATAACATGTGACCTCAACAAGCTTAAAGATTGGCATTTGCAAGCTTAGAAAGTGTCATAAGAAATGGCAAGACTCTTCCACCACACCCAAACTTTGAATTAAAAGACCTTTTTTTAGTGCATGGAAAAGGTAAACTTGTTTATATGACCAGGATAATGAGGAAAATAAAATGTGACCTCAACAAGCTCAAGGTTTGGCATTTAGCAAGCTTAGATAGTGTCGTAAGAAATATAAAGACTCTTCCACGCACCCAAACTTTGAATTAGAAGACCCATTTTAGTGCATGGGAAAGGTAAACATGTTTATATGGCAAGGATAATGAGGACAATAACATGTTACCTCAATAAGCTTAAAGATTGGCATTTAGTAAGTTTAGAAGGTGTTATAGAAATTATTCATGTGATTAAAAAAAATTGAAACGGTTTGAACTCTTAAATTTGAAATAAGTTTAGTCAAATTTTATAAATCCCTTATATCTAGGAGTGAGGAGTCAAAGCAAACCTTGCTTTTTTTTGTTTTCTTCACTTATATAAATTCTTTTATGGACACAATCATCAACTCAATTACCGTTTGTGTAATCTTTTAGATCCAAGTTCAAGGGTACATTTGAAAGAGTAAGCCAATGGTGTGCATAAGTCTTAATCTTTTCTTGAACACATAAGATCTTTCCACATGGAGATTCACTTGTGTCACATCATATATGATGTTAATGATAACCTGGCAGTTGTCTATAATGCGACTTTTTGGAAGCCTTTCCGGTGGGTTTTTCTGGTCAAAATCCGGCAGCAATTTATTGGAATCGCAAGTTTGATAGCTAGTTTCTGCACAATCAAAACGTCCCAGGGGTTTTTCAGGGTGCTGAATCCAAATATGCAGTTAAAAAATCATTTTAACTACAACAAATCAAGATTTAACCTCAATTTCTTCTGCTGGATTCCATCACCGGAATCTCCAAAAAGTCGCATTATAGACAACTCCGATAACCTGGATGGTCATGGTAGTCATATCTTGCCGCATAGATACACAACAAAATATGAGTTATTAGGACACATGGAAGGATCTCCAAGTTCCACATGGCACTCACATGCTAGGTAGTGTTGAGGCCTCGAAAATCGCTGCCACAACAAAGGGGAAACCACCCGGTCCGGACCTTAGTACAGCTCCTTTTCCGTTTGGAATAGTGGCTCCGACTGGGGATAATGGGACCAGTTTCCCAATAATGGATAAAAATGGGATGAACGAGTAACTTATGAGGTATGATAGTGATAAGTGAACAACTAAAACTATCGGCGAAATATATATTAACTATAATCTAATCCCGGGACTTATCAATCTTTCAAAGCGTAGCATTTGATAATCTGTACTTTAAGGCAGGCATATAGATGACTCTGACACTAAAGCATAGACGTTTAAACCATTTAAGATTGCTCTGCATAATTAGTTATGCAGAGCGATAATAGCGAATTACTACACATTTTCATTCATATCATTGCTACATGCATGATTAAAAGAAAGGGCATATCACAAAGCATCCAATAGTGGAATGAAATGAATATTTGCTGTTACAGTGCATACATGTATTCAACAATAGCAAAAAATAATAACACAACAATTCACATAACAGGAAAGAAAACAGATGCAGATAAAAGTACCATGTAAGCTGTTTAACAGTCCGACACATTAATCGCTATGTCGTAGTCCTTCCTTCAAACCAGAAAGCATTCCAAACAACAGACAATAGTGCACAATTGCATAAAACAGCCTTCTCGTCAAATTAAGGACTATCGGTCGAGTTTCACAATAGAATATAGGCTGAAGCACAGTAGTGCAAACTTCAGCCTTTAAGTCTATTACAAAATTTTACGACCCTTTCCAAAACAATGAAAGGGTCTATAAATACTAATCTAATCTAAATATCTAAGAAAAACTGAAAAGCTATTAAATTGGCATCAATAAATATTTTCCATCTTTTTTGGCGATCTGGCATTCGGCAGCAATGCTTCATTCGGTGGGCTCTTTGCCTTTAACACTCAGCTGACATATCGCCAGCATTGGCTCTACTTCCGGTGGAGTGTTGAGACACGACGTGAGCTGGGCATCATATGTGGCATCCTGAATGTCGGGGATTAGGCATCCGAGAGCATCTGTTAAACACTTAAGAGCCGACCTTTGAGTGTGCGGCTTGATTAGAAAGAGCCAATATGCGTCGGAGGTTAAAGTATTTACTCCAGCGATTAACTTTCTCTTTTCCTCCAGTTCATGATAACTTGTTTGTTCAATCATGTTCGCCGTGGTCATGCTTCCAGGTGTGCACTGAGAGATCATGTTGGCCAAATAGAGTGTATTGTTGACTAAATCAACAATATTGCTAGTAATCAATTTACACCTTGAAGTTGCCCTCTCCGCTTTCATCATCTGAGTATTCCATTCCGTGAAGAGTATGTCCTTGAATGGCTCATAGATCCTAGGCAAATTTGCTGCTTTCCCCACATCAGTATCTTGCCAATCAAGATATGAGGCTATGGTTTCTTCGGCCTGATCTAGCTCATTTCTGGCTTTTTCTATCTGCTGACATACTGCTGTAGATACTTCACATAATGGCTCAACCTCGGTAAGTTGTCGGCATAGGAGTCTAACCAGAGAGATTAATGCACTATTTATTTGAGCTGCCTCTGCTCTGAAATCTTCGACTTTCTTAGTGCCTTTGATATCTTTGAGCTGTGCTAACAGTTGAGCGATTTGCTCATCTTTTGACTTCGTCATTAGCTCGTTTTCCGCTCTCAATTGTGCCAATGCCTCCGTTAATTCTTTCTGCTTCTGGATTGCGCTCTGATCAATCCTCTGTTTTTCAGTCTGCAGTTGTTGGGTTAATACATTGTTTGCTTACTGTTGCGCCAGCAACTTCTCTTCTACCTGTGCCGCCTTGTTTCGCGCCTCAGCTACTTCTGCTTGCAATGCACAAATCTCCTGGTCCTTAGTCTTTAACAAAAGACTTACCTCCGATGCTTTGTCAATAGTTGCTGCAGAATAAGCTCCCGCGTACTGCGATAGCTTGGTTAGATCATCGGAGGGGTCTAATTCCTCCTTCTAGACTACATTCCCCGTGACTGTTTGCTCAGGAAAGATGGAAGGTTGATCAAGCCTTCGTCTTTTCCTTGAGCGCTTAACAACTGCTTTGTGCCTAGGTCTGTAGAAAACGTCCAGGGGAGGAATATCTTCCACCTGGAGCACAATCTGATCGGAAGGGTCTTTGGTGATTACCTTGATCTCCTTTGAAGTGGGTGGGCCGCTGGTTCCGCTTAGAACCTGAGAAGAAGTGGTGTCTGGTGCGTCGCTTGTCTTAGAGGTGTCTGTGTATTTGGAGCCTTCCTTTCCACTGATAATGGAATCGAATTGATTCCATTGTTTAAGCAATTCAGGATATATGGAGGTCTGTTTGTGTTGCTCCATTTGGGATTTACTCTTTTCTTTTTCTTGTTCCAACCTCTTTTGCTCCTCTAGCTCTTTCCGCTGCTGTTCTTCTAACTCCTTTCTCTGTTTCTCCTCTTGCTCTCTTCTTTGCTTATCCGCTAATTCCTTTTTCTGCCTATCTGCCAGTTCTTTCCTTTGTTTTTCTTCTTCTTCCTTCTTCCGCTGTTCCTCCATCTGCTTCTGCTTTCTCTGTTCTTGTTCCTTCTGCTCTTTCTGCTGCTTATCCATTTGCTCCTTTCTCTGCTTCTCTGCCTGCTGCTTCTCTTGCCTTTCCTCCTGTTGTTTCTTTTGTTCTTTATTTATAACAGGAGGTTGGCTTGTCTGTTTCTGACCTGGCTCGCTTGAGGAGGACGCTGAGGTTAATGACAATAAATCTAGAGGCAGAGTTTGCAACCTCTGCTTTCTAAGCTTATTGAACTCAGTTAAATTCTCATCATTGTAACTCATCTTGGCAAGCTGCTTGGTTTGGCTTATTGAATCGGTAGCTACGAACAGGTCATCAAACTCATCCTCTTGATGGTCAATCTTAGTCAGTTTGGCTTGTTCTAGGGCAATGAAAGCAGTCTTCTTAGGATCATAGAGTCTGGCTGGCATAGTGGGCAGGGATAAAGCTTGCATCTTTATAGCCTCTTTTTCTGCATGCTGAAGATTATGCAGAGTAAAAACACCAATTCTTAAGGGAAAAGAGGGCCAGCCCCTCTTCTTCTCTTTCTTGAGAGTTTGAGTGACACTCTCGGCCATAATTTGGTAAGAGATTTCTCGGGCCAACAATTTGTCTGGAACATATAAAGGGAGAACATGCGGTTTGGCTTGGCTTCCATAAACCCTAATATAGGTAAAATGCTCTTCTCCAAACCATCCTGCTACAGCTGGTAGGTCGAAGGAAGCGAGATAGGAAATTTTGGGAATAGGCCGATCAAAAATGGAATAATGAATGGGAACCATAAGACCATTGCAAATTTGATACAAATGGTCTTTGTAAGAGGACTTCCACAATTTTCGATGATACAAATGAATGGGCGAAGGGTCTTGGGTGGTCCATCTCCAACCGAGGATGGGAAACTCAGAGTTAAAACACAATGTGTCCATAATGTAGGCGCTATAATAAAATGGGGGGATTTTCCTTTCGGTGACTACAGATTTAGCTCTAAAATCCCGAACAGCTATAGTCAACTTATCAGAAAGAATGGTGGCCCAATCCATGATTATACTATTAACAGCGGCCTCCATCAGGGGAACCATTTCTATATCGAAATTGGCAGAATCATGTAATCCCCATAGCCTACACATCATAATTCCCGCATAGCAATAGGGAGAAGCCAAGGAATCGACGGAGTACTTACCCGAGCTTTCGTGCTTGTGTTTGGCCAGGCTCTGCCTCCAATCCCGAATGGGCTCGGATGGTACTTCATTTTCAGCTGCAAACTTCTCCACGAAGTCTTTGTTGTAGATTTTCTCTGGCTCAGGCAAATGATACATTTGCCTTAGGTGCTTTGGCTTAAAAGACCCGAAAATCCGTCCGTCTCTTGTGTGGAACGTTCTGTCAATGATTGGAATTTCCTCAATTGCCCATCGCACTACATCAGTGTAGGGAAGGACTTGCTCTCTGGCCGCTATTCTGTGAAGAAAGGAATCAGCCAACTCTTTAAGAGTTGCATCGGACTTTTTGAGCGAGTCCACAGTAGCCACTGTCACTGAAACTTCTGGTTGCTTAGCTTCTAGTAAATTATATGTGCCTTGCCATGTAGTCTTGTTAAGACCAGTGCACGTAGTATCTGAAATGAGGCATTTTTTCTTATCTGCGGCAGCTTGACCTGCTACAGGTGTAACAACAGAGCCCATAGTCCTCTTGGATCTTTTCCCCATCATGCTTAAGCTTCTCTCAAAAGACGAATTCTACACAATTGCAAGAGAAATCGTAACAAGAGAAATGACGATGACAGTCCATAACGGGAAAGATATATCATTTGAAGCGTGGGGAGATTAATTCCCAAAAGTGGCTGCGGATCCAATCAGTGGGCAGATATTTCAGATGCATTAATGGCGATTTAAGGACTGCTACTCATTAAATGAATATCACACCATTATCCGGCTGAATGACCCCCTTAAGCGTGCAACAGATATTCTGGCGGTTAAGCTCAGGTATTCGTTAATCGAAGGGGCAAAATCTTTTAAATACGCACGCATTACCTTATCCCTTGCATTTAACGGCATTTTGGGATTCGCGCTATGTCAACCGGATATGAATATAAAATTAGAGCTTTAAGTAATGGCTTTTAAGAATGCCGACCACCGATGAGCGATATCGCATCGCTTCGGGAAATAAGTGCTGCACAATTATCACCAAAAGATCCTACCGATAGCCGATAGCGATATCGCATCGGGCTAGCGCAATAAAAACAGAGCTAGGTGCACATAAAGTGGTTTTGGGGGTTGCCGATTGCGATATCGCATCGCATCGGGGGTAGGAACCAAGTGCCTTCTTGAAGTGCATGGCATTCTGCCAACGGCCGATAGCGATATCGCATCGGGTCGGGATTTATAACATAAAGTGGTTCCACATGAGGTATCACCGATAGCCGATCGCCGATATCGCGTCGCATCGGGGCATGAGTTATGTGCCGTTATGGGTGTGCATGTAACATTGCCGATCGCCGATAGCGATATCGCATCGGCGGAGATCAAAATGCCATTTGAATGCATCTCTCATATTGTTGCGATATGCGATCTTGCGATCGCTTTATCGCAATAACAAAAGATTATTTATTATTTGAAACATTAATATCCCAAAAAGGCTTAAGTACATGAAAACTCGTTTGATTATCCGGCCTTTTTGAACATACAAGCATTGATGCCAAAATTATAAAGGGACCCATTCCATATGTTAATTTTTTGTAAATAAGAATGATATGAAATGGGGGGTTGTTGTAGGGCACAACAATTGGCGATTCGCTGGAAGAACCAGTTATCTCTAAAATTAAAACAAACACTTAAGCTTTTTTGAAAATAGAAACTCAATCAGAAGGGAAAACTTCTAATTTAACTGGATATTCGCGCGTTCTGAACCAAGTGAATTCTGTTAACTTCTTTCCTTTTGGTTTCGAGAAAAATAAATACATTCTAAGTCTTAAAATAGGCCTTTATTGGTTTATAATGATAAAACAAAAACTTTCCCAAATCAGCTTTTATAATTAACCCCTCTGTCATAGGTAGAGCCTCTGTTGCCAGCAAATGTTTATAGTCTCGACAGGGATACCTTTTAACCATAGTATTATTCACTTTTCCATTCACATAAGATTGTAGTTAACAGAATGAAACTAAAATATGTTCCCATATTTTATTTTTTATCTGTTTTTTTCTTCTTTGTCATTGATAAGATAAAAAGCCATTGTCCTGGTTTGGTGGCCAGCTGTTGACAATGCCATTCACTGGTAGTAATTTAACTGAACAAGCCGGCTCGTGATGAGACCTCTTGTCTTGAAATTTCAAGCCATTACCCTGTTATGATAGGCAGTATTGGTAATGTCAGTCAAACTACTTTCCTATGAACATGGTAAGTAGGCTTGTAATAAGACCTCTTATCTTTAATCTTCTATATTTTAGAATTACACTCTGAGTAACCATAAACTTTAGTGAATGGGGTGAACAATTTTCTCCTTAAGAGCAAATGGATGACAGGTGAAGAGTTGAGGATGCTGAAAATGGGTTAGTTTTCATCTTAAAATGAATAACCTTTGGAGACCAGTTTTGAAAACAGAAAATGATTCACAGAACTTTTACCTTTCGAGAAGAGTCTTCAAAACGTTAGGTGGTGATTTCAGAACACACAGATATCTAGTTCCCTAGAAATTATTCCTTTTGGTTGAGGGTTCTACTATCTAAAAGCAAATATTCGTATTATTTTGTGAGACAGCTTCTTCAAACCAAGCTAAAGGTCAATGGAGATACTCTACAGTTTTATTTCCTATCGATCCTACAAACTACACAAATCTACAAAGAGGAGAAGGGATTACCTTCTCAATTAAAGAATTTCTTCAAGATCAGGCCATTAACAGGGAGAGAATCTCTCAACCCTGATAAATCTTGCAATATAAAGGTTGAATGGCCTATCTTCTCACAGATCTGAAATGGTCCAAGCCACATTTTCTGAAATTTGGTATGCTTACCTTTATCTTCATGGGCCTTGTCCCATTTGAGAACTAAGTCACCAACTTGAAAGTGTTTGGAATCGGATGAGGTTAAGTCAAATGATGCTTTGATGATTTGTTGATGTTTGGCGTGAGTGATTCTGGCTTTCTCTCTTTCTTCTTCTAATTTGAGAATCTAGTCATGTCTAAGTTGGATAGATGAAGAAGGAGTCTCTTCGATGTACTGTACTAGGGCTAAAGAGGGTAGAACAAGATTGGTAGGCAATACTGCTTCTTTTCCATATACTAGATTAAATGGGGAGGAACCTATAGAAGCTTTTTGTGTAACCCTATCAGCCCATAATGCAAACACTAGAGATTTGTGCCAGTTTCTCTGATTCTGTTCAACAGTTCGCTTAATAATTTTGATGAGATTCTTATTAGTAGATTCGGCTAAACCATTTCCCTGGGGATAATAATTAGCAGAATATTTCAGTTTAAACCCTCTCTTAATAGTGAAATCATATATAGCATTTCCTGAGAAATAGGAAGCATTATAAAAAACGAGAGCGTTTGGAACACCAAACTTGGTAATGATGAATTGGTCAATGAACTCAATGATTGCTTCTGAATTTGCTGCCTTCAAAGGAATAGCCTCTACCCATTTGGTAAAATAATCGGTAGCAGTGAGGATATACCTATGTTGTTTGGAAGATGGTGGAGTAATCTCTCCAATGATATCTAATCCCCATTGTTCAAATGGCTGTTCAATGTTGACAGGTTGCAGAGGGAAAGCTGATTTCCGTTGTCTTCCACTAGCGGCTTGGCAATTGAAGCATTTTCTTACGTATTCATGAGCATCTCTAAACAGAGTAGGCCAATAATATCCAGCATGAATAACTTTGTGAGCTGTTGTGTCTGCTCCAAAATGTCCTCCTGCTGGCCCATCATGTAGCTCCTGTAAAACCTTTTGAGCTTCAGGTTTCTCAAGACATCTTAACAGGATAGAATCATAATTTTGTCTAAAAAGCACATCATCAATGAGAGTGAAATTCTTCGCTTTTAACCTAATGGCCCTTTTATTTTTGTAAGATAAATTTGGAGGAGCATAACCATTCTTCAAATAAAATATTAAATCTGCATATTGAGATTCAGAATCAGTGACACTTATTTGATTGATTGATTGAGTCTGATCCATATCGCTTGATTCAGGAATGTTTGATGCTCCTGCCAATATCCTGCAAAAACCTTGGCCCCTAACAATCTTTGCTGGTTTTATTTCTAAGTCATATTCTTGAAGCGCTATGACCCAATTGGCTCTTTTTTCACCCAGTTCTTTTTGAATTAATAGTTGCCTTACCGATGGGAAAGGGACTATAACTTTAGTGTGAGTTTTCAAAAGAAAGGGCCTGTAATGTTTAACTGCTTTGAACACAGCAAAGGCTTGTTTCTCCACATCGGAATAATTTAGTTCGGCACCCTGAAGATTTGAGCTAAAAAATGAAATGGGTGCTTCCAAGTTGTGAGCATTTGGCTGCGTGAGAACTGCAGCATAGGATACATCGGACGCAACGGTATACAATGTAAAATGATTAGAAAAATTGGGAGTATTCAAGGCTGGGGCATTGATTATTGATTGCTTGATAACATCAAAAGCTTGCTTTTCTTCTAATCCCCACTTGAAGACTGAATTCTTCTTGATCATTGTCTGAAGTGGTAATACAATTTGAGAGAAATCTGGAACAAATCGTTTGACAAAATTAATCTGACCCAAAAATGACTGCATCGATTTTTTATTGTGTGGGAAAGGGATTTCAGAAATTTCCTTAATCCGATCAGGATCAATATAAATGCCATCTTTGGATACTATTAAGCCTAAGAGCTTTCCTTGGTCAAGAGCAAAGAAAGACTTCTTTGGGTTTAGAGAAATACCATATCTTTTGCATCGCTGAAAGATTTGATTTAAGTCATGCAAATGATTATATCTCTTTTTAGAATATACAGTAATATCGTCTAGATAGACGACTACTGACCGATTAATCAACCCTTTGAAGGCTATATCCATGGCTCTCTGGAATGTCGCTCCCGCATTTATGAGTCCAAAAGGCATTTTCTGATATGCATAAGTTCCCCATTTTGTTCTGAATGTGGTTTTAAGTTGGTCATCAGGATGAACAAAACTTGGTTGTATCCGGAGAATCCATCAAGAAAGGACATCAATTCAGAGCCAGCTACTGATTGGAGGATTTGCTCCATAGTAGGTAATGGGAAGTTATCTTTCAAGCTCGCTTTATTCAGGTTCCTGAAATCAATACAGATTCGAATGTCGCCATTTTTCTTCCTGACCGGCACCATATTAGAGACCCAATTTGAATGTCGGACCGGAAAAATAATTTTGGCTTTCAAAAGCTTATTAAGCTCCGACTTTATCTGGGTCTCCAAATTTGGATGTATTTTTCTTAACTTTTGCTGAATTGGTTTCTGATCAGGAAGCATAGGGATGGTATGCTAGATAATAGATGTATCATATGTCTTTAAGTCATCGTATTTCCAAGCAAAGACCTGTTTGTTTTTTCTCAATAGTTCAATAAATGCTTCCTTTTCTTCTTGGGAAAGTCCTATTCCTAAGTTGATGTTTTGAGGAGCATCGTCAGTGCCTAGATTTATTAATTCGAACCTAAGGGTGGAACTTTGAAGCTTTGCATTAATTACAGGTTTAAACCTGTCTTTGATATCATAAAGGTCTTCAAGCTTCACCACGGGTTTGGGAATTGAATTTTCTTGAGGCGCTTGTTTCATCTGTAGATCGTGATCATCTTCCTCAATGACTTGATTGTCATAGGATTTTTCCGAAGTTAGAAACTGCAAGATATCTTCGTCATGGTTAAATACTCTCCAATTAGTGACATTGTCAGGAATTGAAGGCCTAAAAAGTAATTCTACATAAAATCTATCAAGGCTGTAGTCTTCGGAAGGTAGAAGCTTAGAAGCTACATTGGCTAGTAGGTCGGCTGCTGAATTTTGTGACCTAGGAATGGAAGAAATGTTGAAGGCTGAAAAGTGTGAGGTAAGATCCTGCACTAGCGATTGATAATGCTTAAGGTGAGTGGAAAGGCAATGAATTGCATTTCTAACTTGTTTAACAATGATTTCCGAATCGCCAAACACTTTTAGATATCGCACTTCAAGGCCGATCGCTTTATATAAACCCTGGACCAAAGCTTCATATTCGGCTGTGTTATTAGTACACTCAAATTCTAACCTACAATACAGCATTGTCTTTTCTCCTTGCGGGCTAACCAAAATGCAACCTGCTCCTGAGCCTTCACTGGACTTAGAGCCATCAAAATATAAAGACCAAAATAAAGAAGTATTAACAAAAATATCTACATTTTTTTCAGCATCATTAAAGCATCTGGACTTATCTGTTTGTGAAAATTTTTCAATCTGAGACGTAAAATGATTGACTGAAAAAGGAGATGGTTGGGCAACAAAGTTGCCAAAGAATGATTCAGACGAATAGTTCCCCAAAATATTGTTGTTGAATGCCACAGGTTGGTTTTCTTGCTCAAATTCAGTAACTGTGTGGGTCATATGATTCTCCCGATCGATCCTTATTTGATTCGGCTTTCCCTTGTAGGGAAGCCACATATGTGACCAATCTGTGGAAATATACCCATGTAGTTTTTCGGACCAATCTCTGCTTAAAATCAAACCATAAAATTCAGGTATGTCGGCAATTAAGATGTCAATCCTCTGAACAATTCTGGGGTCGGCTGACAACCTGATGGTTACAGAATTAATTTCTCCCACAACATGCACCTTAGTCCTATCCAACTGTACAATATGAATGGCAGACTTCTGGGGTTCAATGTTCAGCTTAGAGCAAACTGAAGCTGGCATTATATTAGATGAGGCCCCTGAATCAATTAAACAGTTGTGCAGGTTTCTATTATAAATCTCATAAGTCAGCAGGAAGGGTGGAATGTGAGAATTTGATTTATCTCCGATTAAAACTAAATCGGTAATTTCAACCATACCTGCAGGAGGTTGGCCTGAATCGTTGGCAGCTCTTGCACTGGGAAGGGGAGTAGAGGGAACAGCATTTAATTCTTTGAGAAGTAGCTTTTGTTGATGCTTTAGTTTGCTAAGTTCAAACATGGTTATATTTGCCTTAGTTTTCTTCATGTCATCAACAATGTTATATTCTATAGAATCAGATACCACTAGTGTCTTAGATGTTGAAGGAGAACTAGAAGTTGAAGGCTGGTTTTGGGGAACCACTACAGGTGACTTTTTTGGGGGAACTTTTTCCTTCGCTGTAGTAGCACCTGCGCTCCTCTTCCTTGAAGTTGCCTGGACGGGTTCAGGAGTACTTTTGCTTCTTGTAGTAACCGGAAAGGCTTCTTCTTCATTCTCGACATCAGAGTTTGGGAGTATAAAATCCCACATTCCATGGCATTCAGCTACTTCTTCTTCATCATCAGTCTGTGAAGATGTTTCCTCTTCCTCTTCTTCTTGGTCTGAATCAGCGTTAGATATAACATTGGGCGGCTTTGATTCAGTTTTCTTAAAAGTTCTAAATGGTCTTTTGTTTGAAGTTTCGGCCACCTGCTTCTTTATCTCAACCATTTCGTTAGACAATGTTTTAAGGACCTTTTGTAAACCTTCCATGTCATACGGGTCCTTCGGGGTTTTCTTCTTGGAATCTTCTTTAAACGAGACTTTTTTAGCTTTTCTATCCTCCAGAGCAGCTTTCTTTTCTAGAGCATTGATGCGCTTTTCAACGGCGAGTGCCTCTCTCATATTTTCAGCTAAGGTAGGTTTGCCAGACCTGTCTACAAAAATGGCTATGTTGGCAGGTAGGGCAGTGATATACCATTCGCTTCGGATTTGTTCACTTGGTTTAGAAGCGGTAGGGATTTTATTCAGTAGTTTATTAAATCTGGCATTAAACTCCTTTATTGGTTCCCTGTGCTCTATTCTCAAATTGGAGAGGTCGTTTATTAAAGTTGCTAAGGACCTATCATCTCCATATTTGGTAAGAAACTGCTCTTGGCATGTGTTCCAACTGGTAATCGAACCAGAAGGTAAAGAAAAATACCAGGATCCTGCTGATCCTTGTAAAGTGTAAGGAAAGAGTCTCACAACAACATCTTGCTCTGTCACTCCTTTTAGGTTAACTGCTAACATAAAGTTGTTGATGTGTTCTTCAGCCTGGGTCCCATCATCTGGATTGAATTTAGGCAGCCATTTTTCGGGAGCATCGGGTAGATCATGCAATGGTCCAGGCATGTTGACTGCTCCTGGCCTAGTCCATGGATCTGCCATTATGATAGCGACAGTGGTTGAGACTACTGCTGGGATTCCGGATGTATGGGAAGGGATTAAAGATGAGGAGTGAGTGGGTTGGGATATTGAGGCTTCTGATGGCTGATGGGCGACAATTTGCAATGCGGAAGTGGATGGTTGACCTCGCAGAGGAGAAAATGTAATGGAGGAGGTGGATGAAAGCCCTTCACTATCAGATCCTTCAGTAATTTTCTTTGCCCTTTTCCTTTTAGGTAAGGGAAACTCAGTGGGTTCAATACCGAGTTTTTCACTTTGAAGTCTGGTGAGAGGGTGAGTGAGGTTGAACTGCGAAGTCGCACTGCTTTCTGATACCTCAGATTTCTGTGGTGAAATCGAGAAGCTCTGAAGTTTATGGATTAGAGACTGAACTTCAGGTGATTCAAGACTTAATTGTTCTGTGGTATGATGGGTTTGAGCAGTGGTAGTTGATTCCTCTTCTTCTTGTTTGGATACCGGCGAACCAGTATACAAATGGGAAGATCGAGGGGATTCGGAGGGGGAAGTACTCTTGGAATGGCTTATAGGTTTGGACTTATGTGCCATTCATAGTTGAGGCCCTCCTTCTAGCGCCAATTTTGTTGAGGCCTCGAAAATCGCTGCCACAACAAAGGGGAAACCACCCGGTCCAGACCTTAGTACAGCTCCTTTTCCGTTTGGAATAGTGGCTCCGATTGGGGATAATGGGACCAGTTTCCCAATAATGGATAAAAATGGGATGGACGAGTAACTTATGAGGTATGATAGTGATAAGTGAACAACTAAAACTATCGGCGAAATATATATTAACTATAATCTAATCCCGGGACTTATCAATCTTTCAAAGCGTAGCAATTGATAGTCTGTACTTTAAGGCAGGCATATAGATGACTCTGACACTAAACCATTTAAGATTGCTCTGCATAATTAGTTATGCAGAGCGATAATAGCGAATTACTATACATTTTCATTCATATCATTGCTACATGCATGATTAAAAGAAAGGGCATATCACAAAGCATCCAATAGTGGAATGAAATGAATATTCGCTGTTACAGCGCATACATATATTCAACAATAGCAAAAAATAATAACACAGCAATTCACATAACAGGAAAGAAAACAGATGCAGATAAAAGTACCATGTAAGTTGTTTAACAATCCGACGCATTAATCGCTATGTCGCAGTCCTTCCTTCAAACCAGAAAGCATTCCAAACAATAGACAATAGTGCACAATTGCATAAAACAACCTTCTCGTCAAATTAAGGACTATCGGTTGAGTTTCACAAAAGAATATAGGCTGAAGCACAGTAGTGCAAACTTCAGCCTTTAAGTCTATTACAAAATTTTACGACCCTTTCCAAAACAATGAAAGGGTCTATAAATACTAATCTAATCTAAATATCTAAGAAAAACTGAAAAGCTATTAAATTGGCATCAATAAATATTTTCCATCTTTTTTGGCGATCTGGCATTCGGCAGCAATGCTTCATTCGGTGGGCTCTTTGCCTTTAACACTCAGCTGACATATTGCCAACATTGGCTCTACTTCCGGTGGAGTGTTGAGACGCGACGTGAGCTGGGCATCATATGTGGCATCCTGAATGTCAGGGATTAGGCATCCGAGAGCATCTGTTAAACACTTAAGAGCCGACCTTTGAGTGTGCGGCTTGAGTAGAAAGAGCCAATATGCGTCGGAGGTTAAAGTATTTACTCCAGCGATTAACTTTCTCTTTTCCTCCAGTTCATGATAACTTGTTTGTTCAATCATGTTTGCTGTGGTCATGCTTCCAGGTGTGCACTGAGAGATCATGTTGGCCAAATAGAGTGTATTGTTGACTAAATCAACAATATTGCTAGTAATCAATTTACACCTTGAAGCTGCCCTCTCCGCTTTCATCATCTGAGTATTCCATTCCGTGAAGAGTATGTCCTTGAATGGCTCATAGATCCTAGGCAAATTTGCTGCTTTCCCCACATCAGTATCTTGCCAATCAAGATATGAGGCTATGGTTTCTTCGGCCTGATCTAGCTCATTTCTGGCTTTTTCTATCTGCTGACATACTGCTGTAGATACTTCACATAATGGCTCAACCTCGGTAAGTTGTCAGCATAGGAGTCTAACCAGAGAGATTAATGCACTATTTATTTGAGCTGCCTTTGCTCTGAAATCTTCGACTTTCTTAGTGCCTTTGATATCTTCGAGCTGTGCTAACAGTTGAGCGATTTGCTCATCTTTTGACTTCGTCATTAGCTCGTTTGCCGCTCTCAATTGTGCCAATGCCTCCGTTAATTCTTTCTGCTTCTGGATTGTGCTCTGATCATTCCTCTGTTTTTCAGTTTGCAGTTGCTGGGTTAATACATTGTTTACTTGCTGTTGCGCCAGCAACTGCTCTTCTACCTGTGCCGCCTTGTTTCGCGCCTCAGCTACTTCTGCTTGCAATGCACAAATCTCCTGGTCCTTAGTCTTTAACAAAAGACTTACCTCCGATGCTTTGTCAATAGTTGCTGCAGAATAAGCTCCCGCGTACTGCGATAGCTTGGTTAGATCATCGGAGGGGTCTAATTCCTCCTTCTAGACTACATTCCCCGTGACTGTTTGCTCAGGAAAGATGGAAGGTTGATCAAGCCTTCGTCTTTTCCTTGAGCGCTTAACAACTGCTTTGTGCCTAGGGCTGTAGAAAACGTCCATGGGAGGAATATCTTCCACCTGGAGCACAATCTGATCGGAAGGGTCTTTGGTGATTACCTCGATCTCCTTTGAAGTGGGTGGGCCGCTGGTTCCGCTTAGAACCTGAGAAGAAGTGGTGTCTGGTGCGTCGCTTGTCTTAGAGGTGTCTGTGTCTTTGGAGCCTTCCTTTCCACTGATAATGGAATCGAATTGATTCCATTGTTTAAGCAATTCAGGATCTATGGAGGTCTGTTTGTGTTGCTCCATTTGGGATTTACTCTTTTCTTTTTCTTTTTCTTGTTCCAACCTCTTTTGCTCCTCTAGCTCTTTCCACTGCTGTTCCTCTAACTCCTTTCTCTGTTTCTCTTCTTGCTCTCTTCTTTTCTTATCCGCTAATTCCTTTTTCTGCCTTTCTGCCAGTTCTTTCCTTTGTTTTTCTTCTTCTTCCTTCTTCCGCTGTTCCTCCATCTGCTTCTGCTTTCTCTGTTCTTGTTCCTTATGCTCTTTCTGCTGCTTATCCATTTGCTCCTTTCTCTGCTTCTCTGCCTGCTGCTTCTCTTGCCTTTCCTCATGTTGTTTCTTTTGTTCTTTATTTATAACAGGAGGTTGGCTTGTCTGTTTCTGACCTGGCTCGCTTGAGGAGGACGCTGAGGTTAATGACAATAAATCTAGAGGCAGAGTTTGCAACCTCTGCTTTCTAAGCTTATTGAACTCAGTTAAATTCTCATCATTGTATCTCATCTTGGCAAGCTGCTTGGTTTGGCTTATTGAATCGGCAGCTACGAACAGGTCATCAAACTCATCCTCTTGATGGTCAATCTTAGTCAGTTTGGCCTGTTCTAGGGCAATGAAAGCAGTCTTCTTAGGATCATAGAGTCTGGCTGGCATAGTGGGCAGGGATAAAGCTTGCATCTTTATAGCCTCTTTTTCTGCATGCTGAAGATTATGCAGAGTAAAAACACCAATTCTTAAGGGAAAAGAGGGCCAGCCCCTCTTCTTCTCTTTCTTGAGAGTTTGAGTGACACTCTCGGCCATAATCTGGTAAGAGATTTCTCGGGCCAACAATTTGTCTGGAACATATAAAGGGAGAACATGCGGTTTGGCTTGGCTTCCATAAACCCTAATATAGGTAAAATGCTCTTCCCCAAACCATCCTGCTACAGCTGGTAGGTCGAAGGAAGCGAGATAGGAAATTTTGGGAATAGGCCGATCAAAAATGGAATAATGAATGGGAACCATAAGACCATTGCAAATTTGATACAAATGGTCTTTGTAAGAGGACTTCCACAATTTCCGATGATACAAATGAATGGGCGAAGGGTCTTGGGTGGTCCATCTCCAACCGAGGATGGGAAACTCAGAGTTAAAACACAATGTGTCCATAATGTAGGCGCTATAATAAAATGGGGGGATTTTCCTTTCGGTGACTACAGATTTAGCTCTAAAATCCCGAACAGCTATAGTCAACTTATCAGAAAGAATGGTGGCCCAATCCATGATTATACTATTAACAACGGCCTCCATTAGGGGAACCATTTCTATATCGAAATTGGCAGAATCATGTAATCCCCATAGCCTACACATCATAATTCCCGCATAGCAATAGGGAGAAGCCAAGGAATCGACGGAGTACTTACCCGAGCTTTCGTGCTTGTGTTTGGCCAGGCTCTGCCTCCAATCCCGAATGGGCTCGGATGGTACTTCATTTTCAGCTGCAAACTTCTCCACGAAGTCTTTGTTGTAGATTTTCTCTGGCTCAGGCAAATGATACATTTGCCTTAGGTGCTCTGGCTTAAAAGACCCGAAAATCCGTCCGTCTCTTGTGTGGAACGTTCTGTCAATGATTGGAATTTCCTCGATTGCCCATCGCACTACATCAGTGTAGGGAAGGACTTGCTCTCTGGCCGCTATTCTGTGAAGAAAGGAATCAGCCAACTCTTTAAGAGTTGCATCGGACTTTTTGAGTGAGTCCGCAGTAGCCACTGTCACTGAAACTTCTGGTTGCTCAGCTTCTAGTAAATTATATGTGCCCTGCCATGTAGTCTTGTTAAGACCAGTGCACGTAGTATCTGAAATGAGGCCTTTTTTCTTATCTGCGGCAGCTTGACCTGCTACAGGTGTAACAGCAGAGCCCGTAGTCCTCTTGGATCTTTTCCCCATCATGCTTAAGCTTCTCTCAAAAGACGAATTCTACACAATTGCAAGAGAAATCGTAACAACAGAAATGACGATGACAATCCATAACGGGAAAGATATATCATTTGAAGCGTGGGGAGATTAATTCCCAAAAGTGGCTGCGGATCCAATCAGTGGGCAGATATTGCAGATGCATTAATGGCGATTTAAGGACTGCTACTCATTAAATGAATATCACACCATTATCCGGCTGAATGACCCCCTTAAGCGTGCAACAGATATTCTGGCGGTTAAGCTCAGGTATTCGTTAATCGAAGGGGAAAAATCTTTTAAATACGCACGCATTACCTTATCCCTTGCATTTAACGGCATTTTGGGATTCGCGCTCTGTCAACCGGATATGAATATAAAATTAGAGCTTTAAGTAATGGCTTTTAAGAATGCCGACCATCGATGAGCGATATCGCATTGCTTCGGGAAATAAGTGCTGCACAATTATCACCAAAAGATCCTGCCGATAGCCGATAGCGATATCGCATCGGGCTAGCGCAATAAAAACAGAGCTAGGTGCACATAAAGTGGTTTTGGGGGTTGCCGATTGCGATATCGCATCGCATCGGGGGTAGGAACCAAGTGCCTTCTTGAAGTGCATGGCATTCTGCCGACGGCCGATAGCGATATCGCATCGGGTCGGGATTTATAACATAAAGTGGTTCCACATGAGGTATCGCCGATAGCCGATCGCCGATATCGCGTCGCATCGGGGCATGAGTTATGTGCCGTTATGGGTGTGCATGTAACATTGCCGATCGCCGATAGCGATATCGCATTGGCGGAGATCAAAATGCCATTTGAATGCATCTCTCATATTGTTGCGATATGCGATCTTGCGATCGCTTTATCGCAATAACAAAAGATTATTTATTATTTGAAAAATTAATATCCCAAAAAGGCTTAAGTACATGAAAACGCGTTTGATTATCCGGCCTTTTTGAACATACAAGCATTGATGCCAAAATTTTAAAAGGGACCCATTCCATATGTTAATTTTTTGTAAATAAGAATGATATGAAATGGGGGGTTGTTGTAGGGCACAACAGGTAGTTGATTCCCTTTCAAGATCCAAGTAATAATGGGAATAAAGAAAGGAGTTGGGGGATAGATATATTGCACAACAATAGAAGGAGATTCTATTATTTTTTTCATTCTATATAGTATGAGGATCTAAAGCACAAAATGTGGTTTCCTCTTAAGTTTAATGGTTGTAGTTAAAATGTAGTTAGATGAAATTTTAATGGTTGTAGTTAAAATGTAGTTTCCTGAACTAGAAAAGTTGACTAGACTCGTTGATATTGAAAAAAATAACCCCATTTATAACAAGAAATGTTGACTAGACTAGCTGATATTGAAAAAAATAAACCCATTTATAACTGTCATATAAAAAAACCAAGTGAAAACCCAAAGAAATTTAAAAAATATATTCAGTATATATTCTTACTTGACCACAAACCAACCTTCACTGATGTGGGTGACACACTTTGGAGTTCAAAACCTATGAAATCCAATACTTTATAAGACACACAAAAATAATAATTAAAATTCAAATTTTATACTAATATATATTAAATAGGGGTGTGTGCAGGAAGGGGAATGCGATAATGGAAAATCTACAACTAATGTGGGAAAAGGTGAAAAGGTTGCCAAAATGGGTTGTTCAGGACTTTGTCAAGTGGTAACACTACAAGCAAGTCGTGAGGGACACTGCAATGCATGTGCATCCATCATCCATAGAAATCCAGTGAATGCAGTGTACCCTGCAAAGAGTTCCACACTTGTTCACTATTTCACCACACTTTTTCGAAGATGCTAAATAATATGATGAGGATTTTGAACATTTATTTCCATCATATAACGACATTAAAGGTCTCAAAAATTGTTTCGATTTGAGCAATTGAGCGATCTCTCTCACCAAATTAAAATAAAATATAAGAAAAACCATTTTACTTTATCCCTACAGCAGTAAGAAATGAAAAATTCCAATCAACAACCATATCTTGAAACAACAAAAAATGAAGACAAGACAATCCTAGGCTTATTCGAACTTTTATATTTATATCAATTTGCAATTTACACTGCTATATACTTATGCATAAATAAATTTAAAAATTAATATATCTTATAAATAGAATTAATAAATCAGTTTTGATAGCTCTAGTTCTTAATATTATTTAACATTTAATTAATTATATACATGAATCTATCATCTTAAGGAATCCAATGAAATTGTGAAAATTAAAATAATTTTATAATGTTTTTATAATATGGCAAATCTAAATTTTGCATATACTAGTGTTAACACACCATCCATAACCTTGGGGCTGTAAATTATGTTCTAAAAAACTAAATAAATCAACTTATTAAACAATTTTAAAAGTTTTTCTTGAAAAACCATTATTATTTTCATTTTAATTTACAACATAGTTACTAAGTTTGAATTCGAATCCATAAAATTTCCCATGAAAATTTTCAAGTCAAAAATTATTATCTAATAAATAAATATATATTTAGAAAATCAATAAACTTATTTATTTATGTAGATTTCGTTAAAATAAAATTATATTTAGAACATGAGCAATAATGTACTTTCACTCGATTTTTTTCACCAAAACTCGAGTGGAATTGGTTTCGCAGATGGTTTAGGGTTTAACTAAGAGAGTGACAGAGGGCAACAGGTACCCATGGAGGCCCATGGAGGAGGGAGCTCCACTCCCTCCTATAGTAATGTGGTTTCAAATAGAGGAAGAGGAGGGAATAAGAATAAACCTCCACAACACTTGGAGGACAAGACAAAAAACACTGAAACTTAGAAGGCGGAAGGCAACAAAACCCATTCAGATCAAGGGGCCCATGAAGAAGACCGACAGGAGGAGAAAGCTTAAGATAGGGGTTAGGGAATAGAGAACAGAGCCAAGATGGGGCCCTGCAAACCCAAGACCAAAACTAAACCTCGAGTTATTCTGAATGATCCATCTCTGCAAGCGCATAGGGATCACATGGCAAACTATGCCATCATTTGCAAATTTATGGGAATCTGGCCGTCAGAGAAAGCGTTGTACACTTGGATAAACTACAACTGGAAACCAAAGGGGGAGTTAAATATACATCTTGGATCCAAAGGATTTTTTACAGTGGTGTTCACGAACATGGAAGATAGAGACAGGATTTTTGAAGGAGGACCATACTTCTTTGCAGCTGCTAGTCTCTATATGCGGCCATGGACGATGAACTTTGTGCCAGAACGAGAAACCTTCACTTTGGTACTCGTATGGATTAGACTCTACTCCTTACCTTTAGATTACTGGATGCCAGAGTCTTTAAAAGCTATAGCAATAAATTAGGTCATTTCTTAAAAAATTTAGAGGCAACTCTGCGGGGAAAATACACCTCCTATGCTCGTAAATGTGTGGAGATGGACCTATCAGGAGCCCTTCCAGATGAGGTCATTCTAGAAGTCTATGATGAGGAATGGGTTCAAACAGTTGACTATGAACATATACCGTTCAGATGTCACAAATGTCATGAACATGGGCACCTATCTAGAGACTATCCTCTTAATAGAAGGGAGAAAAACCTAAACACCAGCAAAGGGAAAGACCAGATAGGTTTCACCAAAGTAGGAGGAAAGGGAAAAGGAGGGGGAAGGAAGACACAAAAGAACCCTATTGCAAATGATAACAAAACAAGAAGTCACAACAGTTTTGAGATCTTAGGAGAAAAAGAAGTAGACGGAGGTGAGCAAGAGAGTACAGAGAATCAGTCAGCAAGGGGGAAAGGAAAAGAGACTAGCATGGACTTCACTCAGGAACAAAATGAACACATGACGAACCCTTTGAGTACCATGGAAATAGAAAAAGACCAGGAAATGACTCAAAGTGAAAGTGGTACAAAGGACCAAGACTTACAGGAGATCCTAGAAAGGGAGAACCTAGAGCTAGAGAAGTTCCTAGAACAAGGAGGAAACCTAGGATTAAACCCCATCCCTTAGGAGGATGTGGACAAGGTACAACAGATATTCCTTAACAAGTCACATCAAACAGCTGCAGGAGTCAAAAGAGGACATGATAACCAGGAAAATAAAGGAACTTCCTCAATAGGATTAATAACAGGAAAACTGACAAAAAATCCAGGTAAAAGGAGGGGAAGAAAAAGATAGAAAGAACTACTGCTGGAATGTGGAAAACTCATGATTGACTCAGGAAGGATGAAAGATCTTTCCAGTTACTCCTTTAAAACCCCACCTCAATGAAAATCACAACCTGGAACATTAGAGGACTAGGGAGCAGAAGAAAACAAAGGAACCTAGGTAACAGGATCAAAGAGGAAAAACCTGACATAGTATTCATACAGGAAACAAAATGCTCAGTGGAGAAGATCCGCGAGAAACATAGCAAATGGTTAAATAGATATGAATACCTTGAAGTTAAGGCAAATAAATCTGCTGGTGGCATTCTCACTCTATGGGATCCACAGAAATTTGGTGTGATTGATGCGGAGGCATCTAGACATCACCTTTCTCTGATTTTCCAATCGGTGGGTGATAGACAATGTTACATGATCACCAATGTCTATGGTCTGCAGCCAATGGAGGACAAACTTCGACTCCTCACAACACTGGAGGATTTGAAGAAGAGATACCCAGCTCTACCCTGGATTCTTGGAGGGGATTTTAACATGACAAAGTCACTCGTGGAGAAGAAAGGAGGAACTAGAAAACTTGGTAGAGATTTAGTTGCCTTCCATAACTTCATCACCAATATGAAATTGGTTGATATGGAAACAAGCAATGGAATCTACACTTGGAATAAAAAAAGAGGGGGGCATACCCAAATAGCCTCAAAAATTGGCAGATTCATTGTTTTAGAGGAACTTCTTCTCATGGGTAATAGCACTACTGTGCACACACTCAGATTTCCTCACAAACAATGAAAAATGGTGGAAGGAAGAGCTTCACCTTCAAGGTACAAAGATGTTCCTTCTTCACTGTAGGCTCAAACACATTAAGGTGGACTCAAAGAGTGGAATAAAAAGGAATTTGGTAATATCTTCAAAGCTAAAGGAGAGGTGGAAAATAAACTAAAGGAAATAAACCATATTCTTATCACAGAAGACTATACAGATGAAAGGAAATAGAAGGCAGAGTCACTCCAGCAGGAATGGGATAACAAATGTCTTCAAGAGGAAATATTCTAGAGACATAAATCTAGAGTTCAATGGATTAAAGAAGGGGAGAGAAACACCAAATTCTTTTACAGATCCACCATAGCTCACAGAAACAACAACAGAATTGTGAAACTTAAAGATCAACATGGAATAGAAAGGAACACTCATGAAGAGATGGAGAAGGTTCTAGTCTAGCATTTTTAGAAAATTGCTGAGGAAACCTTAGAAGACAGAACCTAGTTTATGGAAAAATTTTCTCAGTACATTCCCAAATTGGTTACTAGAGAAGATAATTACAATCTCAACAGGCCAGTTATAGAGGAAGAAATTGAGGAAGTCGTTAAAGAGATGCACAATGGGAAAGCACTAGGCCCGAATGGCTTTAATGTGGACTTTTTCAAAGCTTGTTGGAGAATAGTTAAACTGGATATCCTGGGGGTAGTGGAAGACTCTCGAAGTTTTAAGACAGTCTTGAAGGCGCTCAACAAATATTTCATATCCTTAATCCCCAAATAGGAAAAGGCCACCTCTCTAGAAAGATTTAGACCTATAGCACTATGTAATGTGGTATATAAAATAATAACCAAAGTAATTGCCAACCCTCTCAAACCACTCCTCCAAACCCTAGTGTCAGAGGAGAAAATGGGCTATGTGGAAGGGAGACAATTCTAGATAACATAATACAAGCACGTGAAATGGTTCATTCGCTCAACACCAATAAACAGGCATGGATGATAATTCAACTGGACATAGCAAAGGCCTACGAAAAACTTAGTTGGTCGTTCATAAGAGCAATATTAAAATCCTATGGCTTTGATTACAATTGTATTAAATGGGTTATAGCGCTAGTCACCACCGCCAGCTGTTCAATTCTTCTCAATGGCTCTCCCTCTGAAACCTTCAAGCCTTCTAGAGGTCTTAGGCAAGGTGATCCTCTTTCTCCTTTCCTTTTCATTCTAATGATGGAAGGGTTAGGGAGAGCAATCAAAGCTGCTAAGGAGGAAGGGATAATTCAAGGTCTAAGACTCACTCAAGGTGGGGACACAGTGACACATCAGCAATTTGTGGATGATACTATGCTTCAAGGCATACCCACTGTCAAGGAAGCCAAAGCATTCAAGCAGATTCTAAGTGATTTTGCTAGGGCAGCAGGCACAGAGGTAAGTCTTACTAAATCAAAGATTTTCTTTTTCAATACAGATATTTCAATACAAAGAAATCTTTCCAGAATTTTGGGCTTTCAAAGGGAGTCACTGCCTGTGAAGTACCTGGGAGTTCCCCTCACAGACAAACTGCTACACAATGACATATGGGAGCCTGTTCTTAATAAGCTAAAGGATAAGATTAGCAAATGGACAAACAGAGCACTGAATCTAGCAGGGAGTGTTATGAAACCAACTCACAAAAAGATAGAAAAGATAGTTGAACGCCTTAGAATTCAGCCTCTTCGAGGGGGCAACCTCCTTTACATTACATAAATGAACAATTCTTAGATGATACAAATGAAAATACCTCCTTTCTATATATAGGAGTCTAAGGGGTGATAATATAATCAGAGCCGACATAACAATAATAATGTAAGGGCACAATAATAACAATAGTGGGCTTCTATGGGGCACAATAGTAACAATATGGGGACTACAATATAATACGAGGGTTGTACTAATAACAATAAGGGGTTACACTAGTAGTATAGGGGCCTAACATGCCCCTCTCCTTCAAAAGGTGTTGTCCTCAACGCTTGAGTAGTTCTTGATTCTTCTGTATAAAAATTTTGTCCTTCCATGTGAAATATTCAACAGGTAAGTTCTTCCACTTGATGAGATGCTTTGAAATTGATCAATTTCATAGACGACTTCTCGGTTTTTTAAATGCTTCAGGTTCCAATATTATTTTTCCTTCCTTGTCAAGTTCTGACAATATTGTTGGAACTGGTATATTCAGCAACTTTTGAATGAGTTCCCACCCTGCTTCGCCATTCTTCCATTCATACCTTCCTTTTTTTATCAAATTTGGTTGGATAATTGTACCAACCTCTACCATTTCAGCAACCATATGTTCAATTTCACTCCTTTGGGCATATGGATATTTATAAGGCTTGATGTTTGGAGGAACACATCCTGGAATAAAATGAATAGCATGATCATGATCACGTATATGTGGGAGACCTTTGGGAGTCTCAAATACCTTGGAATGATTGTCCAAGACTTTTTGGAGATATGGAGAAATACATGATTTCGATGTGCGAACAGTTGGCAAGCAAAATTATGCAATTATGCCTCGTTGTTCTTTCTTTAGAAGCTTTGTCATTTCATTAGAGTTGATTATCTTTCCTAGTTTCTCTGTGATACCTCTTAATTCAACTTCCTTTCCTTCTAAAGAAAATTTCATAAAAAGTTCTTGAAAATTAAAAGCTATTGTACCCAAGGATTGTAGCCATTGGACTCCTAGTACAACATCAGCACCATCCATTGGAACGGAAAACATTGGGCTATTCAATACATATTCTCCCATGGATAGCTTGATATTATGGCACTTTCTAGAGCAATTTATGGTTCCTCCACTTACAACTGTCACTTGACACTCTAGTGCTGGATCTAGGAAGCAATTCAAGTCCTTGGCTATATTACAATTAATAAAATTATGGGTACTACCCGAATCAATCAACACTATTACCTTTTTCTTCTTGATATTTCCTTCTATCTTTATAGTTTGAGGAGTGGTAATTCTGACGAATGCATTACAAGATATGGTTGGATTCATTTCCTCTTTCTCTGGGGTTGGTTCCTGGTGAGTATCCTTTTCTTTTGATGTTTCTTGATACTTTTCTTCCTGATATTTCACTGTTTGAACCTTCTTCTTCTTGATATGTCCTTCTATCTTGAGAGTTTGGGGAGTGGTAATTTCTTCCAATGCTTTACAAGATATGGTCAGATTCATTTCTTGATGCTCGATGTGATCTTTCACTTCTTGAACATTTTTCTTCTTGATATGTCCTTCTATCTTGATAGTTTGAGGAGTGGTAATTCTGGCCAATGCATTACAAGATATGGTTGGATTCATTTCTTCTTTCTCGATGTGATCTTTCACTTCTTGAACCTTTTTCTTCTTGATATGTGCTTCTATCTTGAGAGTTTGAGGAGTGGTAATTCTTGCCAATGCTTTACAAGATATGGTCGGATTCATTTCTTCTTTCTCTGGGGTTGGGTCCTGGTGCATATCCTCTTCTTTTGATGTTTCTTGATCCTTTTCTTCCTCCTCTTCATACTCTATGTAAAATAATTTCTTCTCAACACACTTATGACCTTTAGTGCATTTGCTATCACAATTGTAACAAAGCTCTTTTTCTATTTTTTCTTCCAATTGTCATGGTGTCACCCTTGTATGTTGTGGAAGGCTAGGAGAAACAACACTTCCATGTTTATAGTTGTGAGGGGTAGAATTCATTGTTTCCATAATTTTGCTTTCCACTTTTCTTGCCAACTCAAATGCCTTCTCCAATGAATCAAGTTCCCAAAAACGAACCTCATGTTGAACGTTATCCTTTAAAGTCCCTATGAAGACATCAATCCTTTGCTTCTCTGGAATATAATTTACCCTTCTATTCAATTTTTGAAAGTCCTCAATGTTCTCTTCCATTGAACCCTTTTGTTTGAGATTTATCAATTGGCTAAAGAAGGTGTTTCTCTTTGTATCCTCATAATGTGCTATCATTTCCTCCGTGAAAATTGACCATGTGACAAGTGGTTTACGAGAACAAAGCCCTTTATACCATAAAAATTGATTTGGTTCTAAATATTTAGATGCAATACATACCTTTTGTAATAGTGGTACACCATGTAGATCAAAATATTTCTCCATTTGTAGTATCCAATCTACTGGATCCTTGCCATCAAACTTTCTCATCTCGCTTTTTCTTGATTTTAGGAGCTCTATCTTGAAATGGCTGTAACTCTGTAATTTCAGATCCTCCAGTTCTGAAATCGCTGCCTACAATAGCCCTCTGTGTCCTCTTACCAATGCCACCAGTTTGATCAAAATTGAATTCTCCAAGGAAGAGTTATGCCAAATCTCCCACGGTGACCTGATTATAGACTAGTTCAGTAGAGTGAACTTGTATGACGTGCCACATGTCACTGTTTCAACCTTTGGATCTGAAAAATGTATACAAGAAACTACAGTCCGTCCTCGTTTTGTAACTTCTTACGAAATTTTAATCTGATGCTCAAAACAAAAGCTATGACTATTTTCCCCAGGTCACCTGTTTGTAATGTAATTCGGAAGTCTGCAAAAAGGCCAACTTCCTCAGAGCATATCTCCGCAAATATTGCGTTAAAAACTCTAAAATTCGAACCCGAGGTTTAGAATGATTTCAAACCAAATGGGTTTTGTTTTTAGCATCTGAAATGTAGCAGAAAAAAAGTTATAGCGCAAATTCCACGATGACCTGTTTGGAGTAGTGAAACCCTAGAATCCAAAGCTTTGATACCAAATGTTATGAAACCAACTCACAAAAAGATAGAAAAGATAGTTGAACGCCTTAGAATTCAGCCTCTTCGAGGGGGCAACCTCCTTTACATTACATAAATGAGCAATTCTTAGATGATACAAATGAAAATACCTCCTTTCTATATATAGGAGTCTAAGGAGTGATAATATAATCAGAGCCGACATAACAATAATAATGTAAGGGCACAATAATAACAATAGTGGGCTTCTATGGGGCATAATAGTAACAATATGGGGACTACATGGGTACAACAATATAATAAGGGGGTTGTACTAATAACAATAAGGGGTTACAGTAATAGTATAGGGGCCTAACAGGGAGACTGATTTTAAATAAGGCTATCCTTTAAAGTATCCCTATCTATATGATTTCAGCCATTCCGACACCAACTGGTGTAATTACTAATATAAGAAATATTCAGAGAGACTTTCTCTGGGGAAAAGGTGAAGAAAAGAAGAAATGGGTCCTTGTGGCATGGGACAAGGTATGCAAACCTAAGTCCCATGGTGGTTTGGGTCTTCATGACCCAGGAATTCTTAACAGTGTTCTTAGAGCCAAAATTTGGTGGAGATGGCTAAAGGAAATACAAGCCCCCTCGGCAAAACTATGGAAGAAAAAATATGCAAGAGGGTGGCAGGAGAAGAACCTCATCAGAATGGCAGGACAAGTTAAAGGTTCTACAATTTGGAATAGGGCATGGGTGAATAGGGCACTAGTCCAAAATCACAGTTTCTGGGAGATAAGAAACGGAAAGCTGGCCTAGTTCTGGGAGGATAATTGGCAGCAGGAGGACAATCTACGAAGTGAAGAATTAGCAGACATTCACACCGATACCATCAACAAAGGATTAAGGTGGGTACGTGACTATTGGGACCAATCAAGGAACAATGAGAAATGGAGAACATGGAAACTTCCAGACTATAGTGGAATGGGCATGTTGCACACTCAAGCTATAGCCCTTAAAGGTCTTTTAGACAAAAGGCAAATCTTGACCTCAACCTTGGACGATCAACTAAGATGGGGAAAGAACAAGGCAGGTCTCTTCAACCTTAAGGAGGCCAAAAGGATAGATTCAGGGCTTAACCTTCCAAACATTGATAAGACGTGGAAAGAACTCTAGGATAATCCTCATTGGATGAAAGTCAAACTATTCAAGTGGCTGGTTCAACAGGGCAAGATTCTGACATGGGATAACTTAAGAAAAAGAGGCTTTGTTGGCCCCTCAAGATGTCACTTACGTAGACAACAGGAAGTAACTACAAGTCATCTCCTGAATAGCTGCACTTTCACTACAATACTTTGGAATTGGGTGGGAGAAGTCTTCGAGCAGACAGATAGAAATGTAAATGACATCATTGCCACTTTGAAAAAATGGTGGAATTTTTTTTTGGATAATGAGATCATTAACTCCGCTTGGATGTTGGTCCCAGGATTCATAATCTGGAATGTTTGGAAGGAGCGCAACAACAAGATTTTCAAGGATAAAGCGAGTTCGGTGAGCAACATTCTTAAGCTAATCCTTAAACAACTCAAAGAGACTGTTCACATCCTGGGAGGTGTAGACACTGGCAAAACCACCGGACAAAGAGAGGCCAGAATACTGAAGAAGTTAGAGCTCAAGGTTCATCCCCCTCAAGGTTCTATGCAGATCAACAGGAATACCTCAACAGAAAAGGCTTCTTGGCAACCCTCTTCACATGGCTTTTTGAAATTTAACATTAATGGGGCATTAAAAGGGAATCTGGGAGAAGCTGGATATGGAGGGGTCTTGAGGGATGAGGAAGGAAACATTCAAATCATCTTTCACAGTTATCTAGGAAAAGCTACCAATAATATGGCTGAGCTCATGGCGATGGAATTATGCCTGGAAATACTGCTCAAGTACAACATTCACAATGTCATCGAGGCTAACTCAGAATTAGTCATTAACTCAGTGAAGAGGATAAATGCTGGTGCTACACCAGAGAAAATTTTAGGACATTGGCGGCTTCTGCAAGTCTACCAAAGAATCCAAACGCACTTAAGAATGCTGAGAACTCTTAGGCTGGTGCATGTCCGTAAGGAGGCCAACAAAGTTGCGGACTGGCTTGCTAATGAGGGGGTTCGCAACAAGCATATCGACTTGTGCTGCTAGTGGGAGGAGGTAATGGATGACAGACTGAAGGAGGAATGCTCATCCCGGGCCCTCAACGACAGACAATAGTATAAGGAAATATCAAGAGAACAAATCTTACTTTATGAAAACGATGGATAAGTTCACTTTAGATGGCCCATCAGCGAAGATGCACTGTCGGTTTTCCAAGGGAGCTTCCAGAAACAGAGGCAGATATCTGTTCACAGGAGGAATGATTCCATGGAAGACGAAGGCATTAAAGGAAGAGATTACTGGGGTCAATATCTGCCCCAGACATACCGCTTGCTTTGGGCAACTACTGTCCCGGGAGAAGTTTTCCCTGAAGACAAGCGTTGCCATTCAGCAGGAGAAGCATGGAGGTGAATGGACAATGATTATCACCTTCATCGCTGGGTAACTCGTGAGCAATTGTGTGGTCCGATTTGGTCTGTGGTCATCAGATCTGGAGAGGGAAGATCATTGGCCACCTTTTGATGTGCAAGTTGGTGGGGCCGAAAGGATAAAACCACTTATGGTTTACCACCTTCATCGGGTGCCTTCCGGACCAAAGACAGTTTTCATGAAAAGCCAGCAATTCCACTCAGGAGGCAACACGTGGCAGAGGACCGAAAAAGCAAATCGCCTTCATCGCGAGGTATTCACCGGGCTTTTTAAGCCGCATGATATGAACTCCAGCCGTTGGATCAGAAGGAAAGGATCAACGGCCAAGGTTGATCGTGCAACTTTAGGGTTTTTTGCGAGCAGTTGTGTGGGCCGATTTGGTCTGTGGCCGTCAGATCTGGAGAGGGAAGATCAACGATCACCTTTTGGTGTGCAGGTTGGTGGGGCCGAAAGGACAAAACCACTAATGGTTTACCACCCTTATCGAGTGCCTTCCAAACCAAAGACGATATTAAGGAAAAGCCAGCGATTCCACTCAGGAAGCAACATGTGGTGGAGGACTGAAAAAGAAAACCGCCTTCATCGCGCGGTATTCAGCGGGCTTTTAAGCCGTGCGATATGGACTACAGCCGTTGGATTAGAAGGAGAAGATCAATGGTCAGTGTTGATCGGGCAACTTTAGGTTTTTTTAGAACTACGCCCCTGCATGGGTTGATTCTTGACCATCAGATTGTTAGAAGATAGCTCTTCGATCGGTTTTGGGCAATCTAGACCTTGTCTCGGTCTGTTTTTTTGAGGTTTTTTTTTGGGCACTTAGGGTATTTTCACTCCCCTTTGTAGGAGTTTGTGCCTCTGGGCATTTGTTGTAACATGTGTAAAATATTTTTTATCTAAGTTAATAGAAGGACCGTCTCTTGTTTAAGCAAAAAAAAAAATAATGTACTTTCACTCATTAAACTTTTAACTTATTTGTCAAAAATTCTTATCCAATAAATAAATACATATTTAGAAAATCACCATTTTAAACTGATTTATGTAGAGTTCAAAATAAAAATATATTTAGAAAATGAGTCACAATGTACATTCTTTTTTTTCTTGTTTTATTGGCTTTCGCGCCCACCAAAGAAAGAATATTTTGAAAAATGAAAATTTTCCAATTTCACAATTGTTTTTATTTTCCTTCCTTTTCTTTTTCTAAATACACACAATTATATATATGTGTTGGAACCTTAACATTATATGTTTACATTTTTTTATATCTGGCTTTCCAACCCTTCAAACCAATAATGAAATTGAAAAATAAAATTTTTCCTAATTTCACAATTATTTCTCTTTTCTTTAGTTTTCTTTTTCTAAATACAATTATTTATATGTGTTAAAATCTTATTATATGCCTACAAATCATAGAGCCACACAATTTTATTTCCTAACAAAAAGTCAAAGCCAACACTCCTAACTTGCATGGCATCCTAACTCCTTAAAAACACTATTATGTTAAAATATTGCTCTCTTTAAAGACGGGCTCAAATAAATGAACCAAATCGAACCATTCGTTGTTCCAATCGAATTAACGTATTTCCAAACTTTTTACCCCAATTCAAGCGAATTTGGTAACTATGATTTACAGCGACTATCCGGTTCTATCATCATTTCCTTAGGTTATAAACATAGATAAGCGAGATGCTCAGCTTTACAATATTTCTATTCAGGAAATAAGAAGAAGTAGTGCTGATATCTATCATCATTTGCTTGCGTTATAAACATAGATAAGCGAGATGCTCAGCTTTACAATATTTATATTCAGGGAATACAAACAAGTAGTGCTGATCATCGCAAACATAATGAACAAAACATAAGTAGCAGCTATAAATAAATATATAGATATATAGATATGGTGACCAAAAAATGAGGATTACATGCTTGGAGAAACGGCCGGAGCGCAGCGATGTATATTCGATCAGATGCGAGTGACAATTATCACACGTATGTCTAATCGGCGGTGACTGCGAGTCTTTTCCCAGCCAGAGAGCAGTGCCGAGGAAAACTGCAAATAAAGTAGTTAGGACCCTTATTCAGAGTAATCATGTCGTTGCCAGTGTCGTAGCGCTTTGAATTCCCTGCAGTACAGGTTTTATAACCGTTCGCGTCTGCCACCACCACGTCGTGAAATCTCCGGTAATAGTTGAATATTGCACGTATAATTACTTGAATTTAATTCAATGGATTTCAAGAATATTTTAAAATGGGATTTAAAAGAGTGAGGTCAAGAAATTAAACACTTTCACTTCTCTCTAGCTAAACTTAATTGCATTATCAATTTCAAAAATATTTTAAAATAAGATCCTCAATTCCAGATGGTGGTATCTTCAATTCCATTCCCTGCATGGTGGAAAAAATTGTAGTATCTTCAATTCCATGCATGGTGGTAGGTGTTATAAGTGCCACCAACTGCCCCGCCCACTTCGACATTCATTATTCAAAGATTACGGTCATTAATTCCAAATAACGACTATATCACCTCCGTTAAAATCACCCACCACCTCCGTTATTGAAATTTGGCCGAACAAAACAAGCGTTATAGGCCATGATCGCACAACGTTCTGACCAATCGGTGGATTTCAGAAGATTGAAGAGAGACAAATTATCAAAAGATTAATTAATATTAAAAGCCTAACCTGATTTTGAGGGCTCCGCTCCAAACTTTTCTGCGTAGGAGTCTGCCCCCGATGATGGAGAGAGGGTGTCGACAATTCTGGCATAGCCATCTCGGAGGTTTTACGCACGTTGTTTGACAAGTTAACGGCGGAATACCAAAGTAGTAGTGACAAGTTAACGGTGGAAAATTAAAGTAGTAGTGACAGATGTACCGTGGAAAACAAAAAGGTAGACGATGGTAAGCAACCCACTGATTCAAAAGTAACACCTTTGGTGTAAATATTGTTTCTATTCTAGGCATTACAAAGGTTTTATAATAGATTTGAAATTTAAATTTATTTAAAAAAAAAGCAGGTTAGTTATTTTCTTTTTTTCAGAAAGAAAAGCTTTAATATTTATATTGAGGCAATATATACAGCGTATGCATGATAAGATCACATGAAGCATCCGTATGTCGAGAAGGGACAGGAAGGCTTCTGGGATAAAAGCAGATGCATCCCATTAGAGGAAAAAGATTAGTCCATCATTGTCTCATGGAAAAAACATCAGGAGGGCGAAAGAAGCCCATACAAAACTGCAAAAACAGAATATAAGCACTATGTCCTTCAGCAATTCTGCTGTCCAGCATTGGAAGGATGAAAAGCTAAGACTGATGATAGCACATAGTTGAAAGATAAAGAAGAATTCTCAAAAACTTTTAAGTTCCTCCATTTCCATATACTCCAGATAGTAATCGGGAGGATTGGGCGATTGAGAAGATGTTGATGACCCCACCAATGAAACGCTGCATCCACAGAAGAGAAGTTAGGGATCTGAATGGAATAAATCATTGCTAGTTCATACCAGATATGTATGGAAGTCCTGCAGGAGAAGAACATATGGAAATTTGTTTCCTCATCCATCTTGCATATCTGTTGGGACCATGCCAGGCTCGTTTCCTTAAGTTTTCCCAAGTCAGGTTCTTGTTATAAAAAACGAGCGGGCATGCGAGCTTCCACCATCTTAATGGGAAAATCTTCCTGGCCGGAGGAATTTTTTTTGGATGAGGTCCATATAAATATCCTTGACAGTTGCTGTAGCGGATGGAATCAACCAAACCATGTAATCTTCCCTCGCAGCACGCTTCAAGCCCACCTGTTCAATAGATAATTTAAAAGAGTCCCATGAAGAAGATGAAACCTGTGGAATGCCTAGATCTGCTGCATCCTTAAAGATAGGGAAGAGGCCATTCCAGTGATCTATGATTCTGTTCCACGTGAAACAGCCGGATCTGTGCAGATAAAACAGAAGAGGGTCAGGGTACTTTAGAGGACCTTTGACATCGGCTAGAGGGTCAAGGCCGATAAGAATCTTGGAGCCAGAGATGGATATTAGGTACGTTGTTTGCCTCACAGAGAGAGTTCAAAAAACTCAATGAAAATTATAGAGATCGAAGATAGTGTGGGAAATTATAAAAAATTTATATAATTTTGGTGATAGTATTTGTTAATTAAAAAATATAAAATTAAAATTAAAGCAATTTTATAGATGAAATAACGTTTTCACCTTAAATTTGTGATTTTCTATTTTAAAATACATTTTCGAATGTAAAAATAAATTTAGTATTCTAAAATACTTTTAAAACATTAAAATTCGACAAATTTTTAAAAATCTCCACTATATTTTAATTAAAACTAACCAACGAAAATATTCTTTAAAAAAACATTTTATCTACTATTTAAACTCCATTAAAATTATCAACTATAACTAACCTATCACTCAGACTACTCCATTAAAATTATCTGCTATATTTCTGACGACTCCATTAAAATGATCTGTTATAACTAATTCTACACATTCACATCCACTAACATGCACTTTTCCGAATTTTTAGGTAAAACACGAAATCTACCGTCATCGTTCCATTTTCACCATAATTAACTTCATAGATTCACATAGCACCGACACTTAATTTCCCGAAATTTTTGGCAAATTCAAATCATATTTAATTTCCGGATGTTTAGCAAATAGCAACTATTAATTAATAACACTAAAAACGAATTTCGCATCCCATTAACACTCGCCCGAATTTTTAGAATTCTAAAATACGTTCTTTCTTTTTCTTTTTGTTGTGTTTTTAAGTTGCCAAGTTTGGAACGCTCAATGGGTTTGAAGTTCCCTTTTTATATGGGAGGTTTACACATATTCCAATCTTTTTCTCAACTTAGTGCATTATTTCATTAGATTTTATTTGGTCAAATATTAATTAATTAATTAAGTACTTCATGCTTAGTAACTTATAAAAGAAAATGGACCTCACCATGAAAATTATATTGCTTTAAAGTTTTTTTAAGTTTGGAATCTAGACAAGTTAGAGTCGTTGTCTTATAGGAAATGCAAAAAAAAACTCTTCCATGTATCTAAATTTTGAATTAAAAGACCATTTCTAGTGATGGGAAACGTAAACTTGTTTATGTCTATGTGGCAAGGATAATGAGGACAATAACATGTTAACTCAACAAGCTCAAAGACTATCACATAGAGAGCTCAGACATTGGCATTTGACAACATTAGAAAGTGACATAGGACTTGCTCATGTGATAAAAAAAGAAGAAGAAACTGTTTGACCCCTTAAACTTGAAATAAGTTTAGCCAATGTTTATAAATCCCTCAGATTTGGGAGTCCACTTTGGTTCCTTTGTTTTTTTCACTTATGTTGGCGAAAAATTGCAACAGATAGAGACCCTGGGTTCAGACATAAGGGCCAACAAAGGGTTCATTTCATTCTAGCACAACGCTACCATTTTCACCTTACTCAGAAGAAGTAAGGTGTCTCACTCGAGGCGTGTCACAACCTTACTAGGATAGGGACTAGAACCAAACATCAAGGAGGGTTGCACAATGATTATTAGTCACGTATATTCTAGGAAATCATATCATCTCACATATAACCAACACAAAATATGAAACAACAACATATCCAAAGAAACAAATAATGGTTACATTCATGCATAAGAAAATTTTAAAGAGGGCCATGCAAATCTACACATTCAAAACATAGAGCAGTCCCGCAACTCTTTCCATTAAAATTAAGTCATCATTACATTCTGGCACCATGGCCCTTCAAGTAGGATCAAAAGATTCATCATACAATTTAGCTTAGAAATAGATAAACTAAGAGCAAAACCAAATCCAATAGACTCAGCAACAACATCTCGGCATCTCGGCTTCGCCTTCTTCTTGTTGTCTTCTCTTGTGGCTTTTATAAATTTAGCTCGCCTGAACTGCTAGTCTTTTCCTCAGATGTCACACACTCTCCTCCTTGGCGACTTTTATGACTCGGCTACGACTGTTCCATCTCTCCTCGACGACCTTTGTGACTCGGTTGTACTTACATGTTCCCATATTTTTCGTTTTCCAACTTCAATGTCTGGCATATCTTAACGAATTTCCCCTCTTTTCCTCAGTTGTTTCCTCTGCAACTTCCCTTCAGGAAAACTTGGTCAAAATCTATCAAAAGCTCTGTCCCCCAAAACGAAGGACCCAACAAGCACAAACCACAATCGATTGACTTGTACTTGAGTCATTTCTTGGTTGATGTTGTTGTTTCTTCTTGTTGTTGCAGGCCTCCGGCATGTGCTGCTTCTTCTTAAACTATTCCTTCGCGTACCGCCATTCCTCCTTCAAACAAAGGACCCAACTTTGGGATAAATTTTATGGCTTCAGTCTTGAATTGGGTATATTCAACAATGGTCGACCGCTAGGAATCCAAAAAAGTGGTAGCTTACTCAAGAAACGACATGGTAAGATCGACTTTTAGTTGGGTAGGTTAGGTATTCATGAGGGCACTCCATTGAGTATTTTATTCTATGCTGAGTTGTTGCAACTTCTAATATTGGATTTGTGCCAATGGTTTGATGTTGTGAAGCAAAGCCTTGGTGGCTCAAGAGTCATCCTCAATCTGTTGGATCTGCTTCTCGAGCAAATCAGTTTGTGCAAATAGGTCCTTTTGCTTGTCGAGGTCAGGTGTAATCCTGGCTTGGTTGAACAATTGGTGAGCCTATTGTCGCAGAGCATAGACTAGCTGATTTTTCTTAGCAAGGAACCAAGACTAGTCATGAACCTGAGTGAAGATTTCTTGTGCCTCTCTAGTAGCCTGATGAAGGGAGGCCTTTAGAGAATCCACATCAGTAATTTCTACTCAATGTCAATGGAATATTGGGTGGCTGGATCAGGGAGCACTATTTGGCCGGCTAAGATAGTCTTCTAAAGTTCCTGGTTCGACGAAACAAGGTCGGTGCATGTAGTTTTAATGTGGTCACAGTAATCTAAGAGGGTGTAGGCTGATAAATCCTCCAGTGAATTTGGTACTACCTCAACAATAGTAGGCCAAAAAGCCTATAATTTGGCACTGATATCATTGAATTGTTGTCACAACGCTTTCTTTCCTTGGAAGAGTTGATCTCGCTCGGCCGCTATGGAGAGAAGTTGCTACTACTGCTGCTCATGTTTGGCTATCAATGTATTGTGCAGTGCTTCTGCTTGGTGAGCATCCAGTTGAATGAAAGTAAATAACTGAGTGTACGACCAATTCTGAAGGTCATCAGGCATCATAGTAGTAGGGAGAGGGAATTAGGCTTGCAGCAATTGTGCACTAGCAACCGATTTCTTGGATTGGCCTTGGGTTGAAGTTTCTCGCTGTAAGTTTTCTGCAGTGTGGGTGTTGGTGTGGTCTGGAACAATTGATGGTGGTGAATTAGGAATGGGGTTATAGGTATGAGTTAGGATATTTATAAGTTCTTGGCCTTGTGGACTGGAGTGGATTTACTCGCCATTCGTCGATTTAACGTTGGATGCTAGTAGCAAGGGTAAGAGAGGCATAGTAACTATTTCTGCATTTGTAGTGTGAATAATGAGGGTGTCTTGGGCAATGTCAATGATTCATTTAATGGTTGAATCTACCTCCATTTCGATCTCATCATTGAGGAGGTTTTCAGTTCGAGGAAGGTATGAAATGGTCGCAGAGTGGGATGTCATGCGAGGTGATGGGTTATGAGAAATTGGGGAAGTAGTTGAGGTGGAATGCGAGATTTCTTCGATGATATGGGTGCTGGTGATAGAGATGGGTTCTTCACCGGTGAGGTTGACGAATTGGGGTGAGGTTACTGAAATGGGGTTTTGGGAGACTGAGGAAATCCAGGTAGCAATCAAATGGGCGTTCTACATTGTGGGCTCAGTATGAGATTGAGGACCCACCGGGGGGAGGGAGGCAACCACCACGCTGAATGAAAAAGCACCGACCGGTGACTAATATTAAGAATTTCATAAAACAAAGGCAAAGAAATTATTGATGACTCGAGAGCTTCCAGATTTTTTGAGACTGACATCACGGTTGCCTCAAATATCTTCAAGATATGATTAAGTCTTTCTTTTGGTGCCTACTTATGAGAAGTGGAGGATATATCGCCAAGTAGTTTTCGTGGAAACATTCCTTCAAAAGAGTATGTTCTCTTATTGTCCCAGACCTCACCAATGATATCCGGCCAGGACAAAATTTCATTTTGGAACACATGTTCCGAGAGAATGAAGGGTAGAGCTTGCATATGGAATGTGTCTTGGTTGACAGCCTTTAGCTGAATCTAGGTGGTGTCATGGCAAACACCAAACCATATGGAATGTGAATAGTCATCTAAGAGCGATTTTTGGATTTTGGGGATGGCCTCTTTGACAAAGCATCTTGGCATACCAGCCAACGAAGGATGACTCATTGATTTCTTTTTTGTTCAGGTCCCCTGATGTCCACCATGGGGAGTATGCGAGTTCCAGGGGCTGATCTTCAGAAATTGGGGCTAGTTCTCTTCCATGGGGATGCCATCAATTCATAATTACAAGAAAGACGACCAGATACCCATAGATAAAGTAGGTTGCCTGCTTGTATATATCCTTGCAAGCTTCAAATCATTCATTTAGCTTCGCTAGTTCAATTGCTCCCCTTTTTCACAAGCTTCGACCACTGAGATGGTGTCCAAAGTGCATTTTCCCTTTGTGTAATGACGCATGATTTTCCTAGCAATTATGTGACACACAAACTTAATTAAGGTCACATTGATCAGATCGATTGTGGCTCCTTTCCCACCACGCTCGGTAACATACTTGGTATAGTAGTTACTCTGGCTTGTTTTCTTCCCGCGCTTAGAGGTGGTTTGGAATGCAAATGACATTGTGGCTCACATAGTGGATAACCCCATCTACCTTTGGATATAACTAACGTGGATTGGGTACTCCCAATAGAGCCATAGGGAGTCCCCATGTAGCTGGTTGATAAGGAACTTTATGCACTCCATGGTCGCGCCTAAAGTGATGAAGACTGGTAAATTCCTCAAATTAATTAGCATGGACAACTGTAATCCTTGGAATTTCTCTTTCAACTTAGAAGAGTTGCTACCATATTACTTGGTTTTCGTCTCTGTGAAGATTTCACGCTTGAGCGTGGTGAAATGAAAGGAGTCTGATAAATCATTTTCGACGAGTGTGTTGGAAAATGTAACTAGGTTTGGTCTTCATTAAATATATCTGAGTCATCATGTAATGTAATTGTCAAAAGAATAAATAAAATAATTATTATTATTATGACTTATTAAAGCATGGATTTTATGCTTGGGTCATCATGTTTTAGGTCAAAGTCCCTAATGAGGACTTCTAGGATTTATTCCGAGTTAATAGAGTCATTGTAATTTTAAAGAGACCCTTCTTGGGCTTTTGAATGATGCAAAAAGGTTAAGTATTGAGTCAAATATGAATTATGTTGCCTCCACATCAAGGCGGCCTTAAGATGGTCAAGTTAGCCTCAAAGAAGGCTATTTGACCTCACCAAAGGACTATAAATGAAGTAGTTTGAATTCCATTTGAAGTAGACACACAACAAGCTAGTTCGATATCTCTTGAAGCTGGGAAAAAGTGCGAAGTGGGGCAAAGAGGGGAAAAGGAGTGCGAGTTTGGTCTAAGAGAAGGAAGGAAGAAAAATCAAAATTTTAGTGCATCTATCTCTCTCTCGTTCTCGTGCCCTGGTTTGAAAGATCAAAGTTCTCTAGTTGATGCCATAACATGTTGTTGCATGTTGTTGTTGCTATAGGTCGAAGTTGTTGGTGTTGGAAGCTGCTACCTCAAGAAGTTGTATTGGGCCAAGATCAAAGTTTTTGAGGGAAGATCGAAGTCTTTCAGTGAAGACATTAGAGGAAATTTCAGCCTAAACCTGCCCATGAAATTTTCATATAATTTCCATGTCATACTATGTAAACCAATAAAAATCCTTAAAATTTAAAAAGAGGTACACCCCCTAAATAATTTTAACTTGTTTAATTTTGGTATGTGTGAAATATTTTATTATCAATTTGATTATCCATGAAATATTTTATTAATATTATTTACCTACCTTACCCATATGAATTAGAATATCTAAAAAATTATTAATGCAATGCAAATCTTGATATTAGTAAAAAAATATAAATTAAAAATGTTGGTCCATTTGACATTAATATCCATGCCCCAAAAAATTACCCAAAAAAATAGTAACAAAAGATAAATTAAAAAAGCAAGACCATTTGACATCAATAACAATGCCCCAAAAGATATCAAAAAAAATAATAATAATTACCAATTCTTTTCTTAAAAAATAGGTAATTTTGAAAAAACAATAACATTTATCAATTATTTTCTTTAAAAGATAGAATATTTACTTATTCTTTTTTTTAAATAATATTTACCTATTCTTTTTTTAGATAGAAACATTTGTGGTCCAGGTGGATATTTGTGGCCACCCACCAATTCCACATGTACCCCCACCATTTCTTCTTTCATTTTTTCAGTTTCCTTAATTGTAGAATAATTTACTATTTTTAGCAGTTGTTCGGGTCCTAACTTCTGGAGTTGTTTTGAGGCCCTAAACGACATTTTTTTGGAAATCTACCACCAACTATTTTCTCTAAAATCATCTTTTCCATCGTAGTCCTCGGAGAGATCTTTCCAACAGACTATCATGCATGTCAAACAGAGATAATATGACCAAGTCACGACCCCAGGAAGTTGGTTGTCCAACTCACCCCAACAGGGCCCATAAACTCTTGGTGTTACATCTCCTCGGGTTAGGGTTTTGGTTGTTTAGGGTTTGCTCTTATTGTTCAATAATAAAAAGGCCCTTGAACCTCATTGTAGTTCAGTTCAGAGGCATGTAGCCACCACATCTCTTCTCAGAGATAAGCTACCATCGCCCTAGCTGGTGTATTTCCATTTCTGTTTGTAAGCATATTTCAGTATTTTACATTAATGAAATGAAGTATTATTTCCGTTGCATCTCTGTAATTTGTTGCATTCCTATTTAAATCTGGATCAATAGTATCAGAGCGGTCTTCTTTTTTTCTCTATTTTTCTTTGCATGTCCCCAATGAGGTCGGGATATAAGGAGTTAGAGCTTGAACTGGTCGAACCTTTGCATTGAGTTGTAAGGAGGCAAGCTTGAATGATCAATTTAGTTACAGAAATGCACTGTGTAACCATTTTCATGGAGGAACATGGCTTTTAATGGAAAAATTAGAATAGTGTTGTTGAATGAATGGTTAAATATGCATCAACGGGATTAATTAACGGGTCTTTGGGACATAAATTCGCAGAAGTTATGAATTGAATGAATAATGAATAGGTGGTAGTTGATTGGATGGAAGAAGTGACATGGAGCGGGCATGGACATTGACATGGAGCAACAGTAAACATTCACACGTAAGCTACGTTCAGGAGCAACTTGAGGTGGTAAGTTGTTTCAGGATTTTAAGTCCTGAAAGACTAAAGTGAGGAAATGATGGTTTAAGAAGGTGGTTTCAAAAACTGCCCATTTCGGACCCCCCCTCTGCTGATAAAGTTAGGACAACAAATGAGGGTTGAGGATGGAAGTGGGCCATCAGATCTCGAGGGAGCATGCGGGATGAAAGGTAAGGTGGAAGGGATTTAACATGTGAGGTGGAGGTGATGGTGGGGTCACGATTTTATGGCGCATGTGACAATTTTGAGTAATGGGGGAATAAATGAATGAAGTTAGGGTGTTTACCAAATAACATTGGTGCTTAGAATTCATATTTAATATAAAATGCAACATCATATGCATGCATTATCCAATGTTAGAACTTAGGATAAAATCCTTTCATGCTCCATTTATTTCTCATATGTCTACCTACCCTTTATACTCCTAACATTTTCATTTATTCATCTGAGTGCATTTAGGCTAGAAACTCAATATTTCCTTTTAATGACTAACCTACCTCTATCCCTTATTTCCTCCATTGGCTTAGATTAAACTGTTGAGCTAATTTTATTTGCTACCTACTGACAAATAATTCAAATAAAATCCAATTATGATTAAACTGTACAATTGGATTATATGAACTAGTGGCAAGTAAACAATCTACACACAATTTTATTTGCAAAACTAAACTATAATAAGAGTAGTGGCATTTGGATTTGCAACACTTTCAGAGTTTATTATTTTTTCTTTTCTTTCTAATCTAACATTTTATTTTTGCCTCCATTTTTTAGGGCATCTATTCTATCATTTTATTTGATATGGACTTAATCATAAAAATATCCCTAACATTTTTTATTTAATATTCTTTTTGTCCATATCCTAACTTAACGTTTTTGAAATATATTTTCATTTTTTGACTAATTGATACTAACTTACCAAAACCAAAAAATGCTACAACAGTTTCTTTATTGCATGGAGATTCACTTGTATAACCAAATCCCCTTTTTTCAAATTGAACTCTGACAATAGAGAATTCCATTCAATGATTGAGAACTCTTCAGATTCTTGTATGGATCGTCAACTTCATTTCTCAATGAGACAATCTCTTCTTCAAGCTTCTCACAGTCTTTTTTTCATTTCATCAATTGGATCTTCATTACTTCTTCTGTTATATTTTCTTCTTTTAGCTAAGTTTTCAGGGAGATGAGTTCTTCTTCATATCTCCTTTCTCGTTGACTAAATTTTTCTTCAATCTTATTAAATCCTTAGATCTTCCTCTGCTTGGAGTCTTAGGAGGACAACTTCTTCCTTTGTACATTCAAGGCCTTGATTCTTCTCTTCAAGTTCTTTATTTTATTTTCTCAAACTATTATTTATTTTAGAGCATCCAGAAGCTCTACTTCAAGGTCTTCTTGAACCTCTACTTCGGAGCCTTCTTCATCTTCATAGTATTCCATGCTTTTAGTGTTTTCAATTTTTCCTTCATCTATCTTCTTTGATTCTTGATCATTTTCTTGTTCCACATACTTTGGTTATAGATTAGCTATCATAAAGATAAATTCCTCTACTTAAAGCTTTTGTAGATTTTTCCAAAAACTTTTGGCTATAGAATATTGACCCACCTTGACTTTTACAAAATCTAATAGACTACTCAAGGCCTCTTTTATTGCTTTTATATTGTATTCTTTTGACTCCTTTGTAGTTGTGCTTCCAGTAACAACTAATTCCCATACCTCACAACCAAGACTCATCAAATAGTGTCTCATTTTGACTTTCCAAAGATCATACTTTGTTCCATAAAATGAAGGAGCTGGGAAAAACAAACTTTCTTTAACATCTTTAGAAGGTTCTGACAATATAGCATTGGAGAGGACTTCCTTAGAGTGCTTGGAGGATTTCTTTCTTGAGTTTTCCATCTATTCTTTAGGGGTCTTCATTCCATATGTTAGGCTGTGACTGAAGGATCCTCCCTTTGATTCCAATTGTTGGAAATACTCAGACAGGGGGTGAATCATATGTTAATCTAGGTTGTCATTGATGTCAATATAACAATGTTTGTGATGGAAAATTCTTTGATACATGATTGCCTAGGGTTTCACCATAGTGATGAAAGTTTGATATATATATAGATAGAATAGAAGCAGTAGATCCATGAAGCAACCGGATCAAGAAGCCAAAGAGGAGAAGCCATCGTGAAGCCAAAGAGTAAGATGAAGAGTTTATCGAAAGCCATCAAAGAAGCAAGTTATCAAAGCAAGTAAAGAAGAAAACAAAGAGCATAGCTATCAGAAGAGCGAGGGTAGGAGTGTACATCTGTTTTGATCATGGCTAAAGGCCCACACTAAATCCTTGTCGTTGATCTCATTTTCAACACTTACATCACAGTCAACGGCAGGGGTTAAGCCTGTTATTAACCCGTGTGCTAGTTGAAGACCCGCAAGCCGTAGATTTGATGACCTCGTATATCCAGTGGTTACCGAGTCACAAAATGATCGAACGTTAATATCAAGAACGGACCCAAAATTTTATAGATCAAGGATTTATAATCCTTATCAGCTCCGTAAAGGCGGTTAAGTGTTGTGCAAGTTCCCTGGCCGATATCGTTATGAACCATTGGATCCAGCGTGCCTTGATCAAACAGTGGAGGATCGACGATTGGTTTTGTTGATCGAGTGGATAAAAAACCGTCAAATTAAAGATGAGATCAACAGTGGAGAATTAATCCGATAATACTTGGGACTAAGTGGACCCGAGAAGTTTATGGACACGAGTTTAATTTTATTTGGGGTATGGTCTTGTGCATTCAGGTGGGACTGGCGTTCGTTGGTAGGTTCTGTGTTAAAGCGTTGCTTGGTGATTGGTCAGGTCTTTTTTTAAAACCCACCAATGTAAACACTTCCGATTTGTATTTATCGCATATGGAGGAGTGTTAGGAATAACTCTGATCTTTCATGAAGTTGCAATTAGATTAAAGGTGATGACGTGGCATGTGGGACCTCCATGTGGGAATAGTAGCTCTTATATGTTTTTCTGTGAATAATCAAGTCTATGGATAAAATACTCTCTGATATATAATTTTAATATACAAGTCAGCCTCCCTCCAATAGACATGTCCTTTGGTCATTGGTGAAACTCGTATAAAAATGAGTTAAAATGCTTCAGTTCTGAGTAAGCTAAAGGAAGCCGAGTAAAAAGCAAGCCGAAGAGACAAAGGAAGCCAAAGGAACAGCAGTTGAAAAAAGGAAGCCGAAAGGTCCAGCGGAAGAAGATAAAGCCGAAGGTCTGGTTGACGCAAAAGGGTGATGTAGAAGATGAAGGCAGAGCTAAGAAGGAAGCTGAAGATAGAGTGGGAGGACAATCTTTTCACCTAATTAATCTTGAAAGATAGTGTCGAAGCCCTTGGGGTTGATGCCTCAGAATTGGAAGGATTTCTGTCCTTGGAATTGGTGCTCCTAAATCCAAGGTTGGTGTCTTGATAAGATAGGGTCGAAGCCCTAGAGGTCGGAGCCTCATCAAAACCAAGTTGGAGCTTGGAACACATTTATATTGTATTCATTATTTTATTCAATAAAATTATACTTTTACATTTCTCTATTTAAATTGTGAAGAATTAAACTGGTAATAATCACAATTGAAAGAAAATATTGATTCACCCCCCTCTCAGTATTTCCAACAATTGGTATCAGAGCAGGCTTCTTCATATCAGCCTAACAACTAGAAGAAGGATTCTTAGTCACATTGAGAAATCAAGAAGTGTCAGGAAGACCTCCTCTATTCGATGGCACAAATTTTGGCTGTTGGAAAAAAGGAATGTCCTACTACTTAATGTCCCTTGGACCTGAAGTTTGGCATTCGGTTTTAACTAAGTACATAGCTCCTTCCACTCTTCCAACAGATCAAAACGAAAGGAAAGCTTACATTGCAAATGCAAAAGCCTTAAATTCCATCACTAGTGGAATCACTAATTCTGAATTTACAAAAGTCATGAATTGTAACTTGGCCAAAGAAGCATGGGATAAGCTAATTATCTTATACGATGGGGACTTCAAAGTTAAGAAGGCAAATCTTCAAATGCATAGAAGACAATTTGAAAGTCTGAAAATGGACGATGAAGAAGATATTGCATCAAACTTTCTCTGAGTAGCTGAAGTAGTCAACTCTCTTAAAGGAATGGAAGAAAACATTGAAGAAAGCACTATTGTTCAAAAGGTCTTAAGATCTCTCCTTGACAGATTTGACTCCAAAGTAAGTGTTATAGAAGAAATGAAGGACCTAGATACTCTCAAGATGGATGAACTTCATGGAATACTCATTGCCAATGAGATGAGAAAAGGAAGCCCAAGTTCTAAAGCTACAGCATTCAAGGCCTCAAAATCAAAAAAGGGGAAAGAATGGAATGTCAGTAGTGATGACTCCGATGTTGAATCCAGATTGGCGCAATTTGTATGAAGACTAAAGAAAGGATCTAATCTAAAAGGTAAGTACCCTCTTATTTGTTTCAAATGTGGAAGAATAGGTCATTATGCTACAAAATGTCTTGTTAAGCATGATAGTGATGGTGAGGAAAATTCTAAAAGGATGATATACAGAAAGAAAGGGTTCAATAAGAAGAATTTCTTCTCTAAGCAAGATGAGTCTAATGAAGGTGAATTTGTAGCCATCAAAAAGAAATCAACTAATCAGTTCCCTCACTGCAAAGGAGGTAATGATGAATCAAATGAAGAAAATGACCATGCTGCAAGCCAAGAATTATTATTCATGGAATTCACAAATGATGATGATTCAGGTCTAGAAGGAAATGTAGATGAATTTTTAATGAGTGCCATTGAAGAAAATGACAAATTAGGAAATGAAATCATCTCTCTCAAGGTAGAAAACAAGGAAAAAAAAAGAAGGGAAGACCTCTTGAAAAATAAGCTAAAGGAAAAAGAAGAAATTTGTGAAGAACGTGAAGCCGAAATAGTATCTCTGAGGAAGGAATTGGAGAAAGTCAAAAGGGGTTGGGAAATATCTCAAATACTTGACATTATCCTAAATAATCAAAAACCTCAACATGACAAATCTGGGATAGGTTTTAAAGGAGAATCATCAAGTACTAAGAATAATGCAAAAAGCTATGCCGACATACTTTCCATCAACCCAAAAGAAGAAATATTATTTCATCAAAGGCCCATCTCAAATCCAAAGAATGAAGAGAGAGTAACTCCAAGGAAGAATGTTGATTCAAACCACGGCTATTACAACAAGTACAAAACTATCTTTTTTGGGCATTGTTTTTATTGTAAAAGTTTTGGTCGTCAAGCTAAACATTGCATGGCCTGTAAGAATGAAACACCAAATTGAATGATCAAACAAACAAACCATATGGTCTCAAAGGGAAAGGAAAAATCAAGACCTACAACTCTTTTGATCCCTTGGCCAAATTTGATCCAATTTGCTCATTGTGTGATGATTATGGACATAATGAACAAAATTGCCCCATCAAAAGAAGAAAAGAAAAAAATGAGAATCCCAACACGGATAAATGTGGCCTAGCTCTATGTGCTCATAGTGATGAAAATCATTGGTTTGTGGATATTGGGTGCTCTAGACATATGACAGGGGAAAAAAGGAAGTTTGTCTCATTGAACAAAAAGGAAGGAAAAGTATCCTTTGGAAGTGGATCTGCCAAAATTGTTGGAAAAGGAATTGTTACCCTTATTAATGGAAAAGGAAACGCTCAAAATGCTTTGCTAGTAGACGGGCTCAAACAAAAACTCTTGAGTGTTAGCCAAATATGTGATCAAGGACATAGTGTTGTCTTTAGCACTAAAGATTGTGAAATAAGGAACTCTTCCTCAGGGGAACTTGTGGCGAAAGGAATAAGAACATCAGATAACATCTACCTTCTGAACAAAATTCAAGAAGACAAATGTTACTTAATTCAAACAGATGAAAGTTGGTTGTGGAACAAGCGACTTGGACATACAAGTTTCGAAAACTTGATCAATATTAGCAAGATTAATTCAGTACGAGACATCCCAAAGTTATTCAAGCCAAATCAAGGAGTATGTGATCCATGTCAACATGGAAAGCAAACTAGAACTAGCCACAAGACCAAGGAGTTTTCTACATCAAAACCTTTGGATATTATTCATGCTGATTTATGCGGACCAACTAGAACTCTGGCACTCCAAGGAGAAAGGTACTTTGATTTATTTGTTGATGACTATACTAGAATGATGTGGGTATATTTCATAAAATATAAATATGAAGCATTTGAGTGTTTTAAGTCTTTTATTTGTTGATGACTACACTATTTGTTGATGACTACACTAGAATGATGTGGGTATATTTCATAAAATATAAATCTGAAGCATTTGAGTGTTTTAAGTGTTTTATTTGTTGATGACTATACTAGAATGATGTGGGTATATTTCATAAAATATAAATCTGAAGCATTTGAGTGTAGAAAATGAAAAGGATCCTAAGATTAAATGTCTTAGAATGGATAGAGGGGGAGAATTCACATCAAAATAATTTGATGAATTTTGTAAAGTACATGGAATCGAAAGAGAACTCTCTGCTGCCAGAACACCCAAGCAGAATGGGGTAGTTGAAAGAAGAAACCGAACAGTTCAAGAAATGGCAAGAACAATGTTAATATCAGCTAACTTGCAGCCAAAATTCTGGAGAGAAGCAGTCGGGACAGCTGTTTATACCTTGAATTGAACTCAACTAAGAACAAATAATGAGAAGACTCCTTATGAATTATGGAAAGGAAGACCTACTTCAATAAAATACTTCAAGATTTTTGGAAGCAAGTGCTTCATAAAAATCAATGATGACTCACCAGGAAAATTTGATTCTCAGGTTGATGAAGGAATATTTCTTGGATATTCTACAAGGAGCAAAGCCTACAAGTGCTACAATAATTGACTACGGAAAATAGTGGAAAGCATTGATGTGAAGATTGATGAAAACCTTCCAGAAAAATAAATTGAAGATCATGAAGATGACCCTCTCATTGAAGAAGAACCTGAAAAAGAGGAAAAAGACCAAGAAAAACACAAGGAAAAAGAACCATCTCAAACCCCTTCAAAGATAAAGTTTCTCCAAAAATATCACCCAGAGGAGCATATTATTGGCAATATAGATGAAGGGATGCAAACCCGAAGAAAGATGACAAGTACACCAAAGAAAAATGATGTTGCTCTCCTATCTATGATAGAACTAGAAAAATTTACTCAAGCAAGTAAGGATCCTCATTGGGTAAAAGCCATGGAAGAAGAAATGTCTCAAAATGAGAAGAATGAGACATGGGAGCTGGTACCTCATCCAAAGGATAAAAATATAATTGGGACCAAGTGGGTGTTCAAAAACAAAATGAATGAAGATGGACAAATCATCAAAAATAAGGCAACACTTGTTTGTAAAGGTTATTCACAAATTAAAGGAATCGACTTTGAAGAAACCTTTGCACCAGTTTCTCGTGTGGAAGCTATAAGGATTTTCTTGGCATTTTCTTGCTCAAAAGGATTTAAAATCTATCAAATGGACGTAAAATCAACATTTTTGAATGGGGAACTCAAGGAAGAAGTCTACATGAAGCAACCATCTGGGTTTAATATAGCAGAAGGAAAAGACTTTGTTTGTAAGTTGAAAAAGGCATTATATGGGTTGAAACAAGCTCCTAGAGCTTGGTACGCAAGATTGGATCACTACCTACAACAGCAAGGCTTCAAGAAGGGGGTGGCAAGAAGTAATCTCTGCATAAAGATGGATGAGGATAAGTTACTAGTCGCTCTTGTCTATGTTGATGATTTTATTTTTTCTAGTAATAGTCATGAGATGAGCCATGAGTTTGCTCAAAATATGTCAAAAGAGTTCGAAATGTCGTGATAGGAGAATTGTCTTACTTCCTTGGACTACAAGTATCTCAAACCATGACAAGCATGTTCATATCTCAAACAAAATATCTTAAAGACATGCTTAAAAGATATGGAATGGAAGACTGTGCACCCATGAGCACACCTATGACCACAGATTGCAAATTAAGCAAAGAAGATGACTCTCCTCCATTAGATGCAACTAATTACAAGTCAATAATTGGAGCCCACCTATACCTAACTGCTACGAGACCTGACATTATGCAAGCAGTAGGAATGGTGGGAAGATTTCAATTAGCTCCTAAACAATCCCATTTGTTGGCTGTAAAAAGAATTCTCAAATACTTGAAAGGAACTCCTGATTTTGGTCTTTGGTACCCTAAGAGCTCAACTCTTACTGTGACTGCATACACCAATGCTGATTGGGCTGGAAGTTTTGATGATAAAAAAAGTACTAGTGGAAATGCATTCTTCCTGGGATATTGTCTAGTATCTTGGCTCAGCAAAAAACAAACATCCATATCACTATCTACAGCTGAAGCCGAGTATATAGTTGTTGCAAATTGTTGTACTCAAATATTATGGATGAAGGAAGCTCTGAAAGATGTCAACATAGGTACCAATCAACCAATCACCATCTATTGTGATAACACAAGTGCTATCAGTCTCAGCATAAATCCAGTGATGCACTCAAAGACCAAACATATACCAATCAATTTCCTTCGTGAAAATGTAGTTGAATAAAACATCAACTTGGAATATATCAATACTAAGGAGCAGATAACTGATATTTTCACAAAACCTCTTCCTCGAGAAGCATTTGAACATCTTCACTGGAAGATGGGGGTTATTTCTCTAGCATCATATTAAGTTGATTCATAAATATGTTGCATGACAGGGGGAGCAGTGTGCACTCCTTTGCAATTGATGTCAAAGGGGGAGAGAAGAAGAATATTTCCATCAACGACAAAGGGTGAGATTGTTAATCTATGTTGTCATTGATGTCAATATAGCAGTGTTTGTGACGGAAAATTCTTTCATACATGATTGCCCGGGGTTTCACCATAGTGATGAGAGTTTGATATATATACAGACAGAATAGAAGCAGTAGATTCGTGAAGCAATAGGAGCAAGAAGCCAAAGAGGAGAAGCCATCGTGAAGCCAAAGAGTAAGATGAAGAGTTTATCGAAAGCCATCAAAGAAGCAAGTCGTCGGAGCAAGTAAAGAAGAAAACAAAGAGCACAACTATCGGAAGAGCGGGGGTAGGAGTGTACGTCTATTTTGATTGTGGCTGAAGGCCCGCACTAAATCTTATCCGTCAATCTCATTTGCAACGCTTACATCATAGTCAACCGCAGGGGTTAAGCCTGTCGTTAACCCGTGTGCTAGTTGAAGACCCACAGGCCATACATTTAACGACCTCATATATCCAATGGATATCGGGTCACAAAATGAACGGACATTAATCTCAAGAATAGACCCAAACTTTTATAGATCAAGGATTTATAATCCTTATCGGCTTCGTAAACGTGGTTAAGCGTCGCGCAATTTCCCCGGCCGATATCATTATGAACCATTGGATCCAGCGTGCCTTGATCAAATGGTGGAGGATCGGAGATTGGGTTTGTTGATCGGGTGGATCAACAACTGTCGGATTAAAGATGAGATCAACAGTGGAGAATTAATCCGATAAGACTTGGGACTAAGTGGACTCGAGAAGTTTATGGACATGAGTTTAATTTTATTTGGGGTATGATCTTGTGCATTCAGGTGGGACCGGCGTTCGTTAGCAGGTTCTATGTTAAAGCACTACTTGGTGATTGGTCGGGTCTTCGTTTAAAACCCACCAATGTAAAAACTTCTAATTTGTATTTATTGCATATCAAGGAGTCTTAGGAATAACTTTGATCTTTCATGAATTTGTAATTGGATTAAAGGTGATGACGTGGCATGTGGGACCTCCATGTGGGAATAATAGCTCTTATATGTTTTTCCATGAATAATCAAGTCTATGGATAAAAGACTCTCCGATATATATTTTTAATATACAAGTCGGCCTCCCTCTAATAGACGTGTCCTTTGGTCATTGGTGAAACTCATATAAAAATGAGTTAAAACGCTTCAGTTCTGAGTAAGCCGAAGGAAGCCGAAGAGACAGAGGAAGCTGAAGGAACAACAGTTGAAAAAAGGAAGCTGAAAGGTCCAGCAGAAGAATATGAAGCCAAAAGGTCCAATGGAAGAAGATAAAGTTGAAGGTCTGGCCGACGCAGAAGGGTGATGTAGAAGACGAAGGTCGAGCTAAGAAGGTAGCTGAAGACAAAGTGGTAGGACAATCTTTTCACCTGATTCATCTTGAAAGATAGGGTCGAAGCCCTTGGGGTTGATGCCTTAGAATTGGAAGGATTGGTTTCCTTTGAGTTAGTGCTCCTAAATCCAAAGTTGGTGCCTTGATAAGATAGGGTCGAAGCCCTAGAGGTCAGAGCTTCATCAAAACCAAGTTAGAGCTTGGAACAAATTTATATTGTATTCAAGATTTTATTCAATAAAATTATACTTATACATTTCTCTATTTAAATTGTGAAGAATTAAACTGGTAATAATCACAATTGAAATAAAATATTGATTGACCCCCCTCTCAGTATTTCCAATATCATTGTTTAGTCAGTTAACCAGTTTTTAAACAAATCACAACATTACTCATCCTAGATTGAACACAACCATAGAATATTTATAACTGGAAGAGAATCACTTTCAACTTTTCTTAATATATAAAGAGTACAATCAAGTTTATAAGCTCCAACTGAAAATTTCGTAGGAATCAACCTACGAGAGAGAGCAATCCCTCAACTGAGCACCAATTCAATGAATTGTGGGTACCAACCCACATGATGAGACACCAATCCCCTAATTGAGCACCAACTCAAAAAATTTCATGGGCACCAACCCATAGGGACTCCAATCTCCAGCTGAGAACCAACTGCTACTTTGGATTTGTCTTTAATCTTTTTGGTTTCAATAATCACTACACCACACAATTTTTAGATTTTCACTCTCAATTCTAATTACAACCACCTGGCCTACAATTGACTCTTTTTCTTCTTAAGATGTTCTCAGATCATCTTGGCCTATACCTTGTAGGTAATAGGTCTACAACTATCACATTCAAACTTGATTACAATCACATGTCCTTCCTATACTCTTGAACTCTCTACTCTTTAACTCAGCTTGACTCTTCAACTTGGCTTAGCTTTCCAACTTGGCTTGTCTCTTCAACTTTTGTTGGGCTCTTCAACTTGAATTCACTTGTCTTAGCTCCAATTGGTCTTAACTTGGCTTAACACAATTAGTTCATGTTTTCTCATGACATCGACAACACAGACATGCCCACAAAACTTGGAGCTAAATTATGCAAACGAGGCCACCTTGATACTATAATGCATAAGGTTTTTCCTTCCTTTAATCATGTCTAGTATGATGTTGGAGCTTACCCAACCTTCAAAAATCATCAGTCACCATAGAAATCTCACAAGGACTAGCAGTAGACCTTCTGAGCAAAGTTCAATCCCCTCAACCCCCTCTTATTTTTGCACTTGTACACAAAAAGATAAGTCTAGTCCTTTCTTCTTCTCCATAGCAACTTCGACCTAGGTATTACAAACTTAAAATACCCTTAAACTTTTCCAAAAAAAAATTCATTAAATGTGTCTCCATGCACACCAAAATAAGTTGTTATAGCCCCAAGACCCAGCTTGTAATCCTCCTTTGTCTCCATAAAGTAGCCCAAAAACAGACCTGCTCTACTAGAGCATACTCCTTTACTTCACTTCAAAAAATTGTGGCCCACAATCACAATATTTCTTTTCTCATTGTTCTTAAGATAATGACCCAAAAATAATAGGCTCGCCCTGCTCCACAGAAGACAACAATTAGTTATGTCCACCTCAGGGTTGATCACATCCTTAGAGATCACTCTCTTTACTACTATTGGGTTGTTGTCCAAACCACAGACCTTTATTTCTCTTTAACAAAAGATAGTTTTTCCTCATACCACAGAGCACATTAGTCTATATCCTCAAGCACATAGGTAGTCAAAATAGCCATACAAATAGGCAATTTATATGATTTGGACCATTACCTTTACATGGAGCCAACTTGACTTGGGTAATTAATATATCTATTATATTGTTTAAAAAATGGTGGGATCGACCCAATCAAGGTAATTATAAAGGATTTTAAAATGTTATAAAGGAGGAGTCGAACTGCCAAAAAATCTTACAAAATTTTATTATTGAATGTAAGTTACTAGTTGTTATTTCCTTTGTAGGATTCTTGGACACTTGTATCTTCTTGGTTTCTCATTGACATCAATGGAACCACTATCCAACAGCCCCCACATAACTCAATCCAAACTACATTGAAAAAGATACATTTGATTGGAGCATGGACACCAAAACAAAGGGTACCCGCCAGCAACACATAGAACTTTATTGGGTTGTCAAAGTAGGGCAACTTCTTCACCAAGTCAAGTGGCTCACCAGAAGTCAAATTGAATAGAAGTAATTTACCCATCTGATGAGGTGGCTTGACACAACGGATACTATTGCTTCCCAAAGGGGGAGGAATAATCTAGGTGGATATTAGTGGCCACCAACCTTTTCCAGTAAGTTAACAAGTCTTTATCTTCTTGGTAGCTTTTCTATGATTTTTGGTTCCCAAACTTCAAGGGCCATTTTTAGGCCCTAACCAATATTTTTTCCAATTTGAGGGGAAAGGGATTGCCATGGCATTCCCTTTCCCTAGTCAAAAGTTATATTCCTTGGTTAGTTTTTTCCAATCAACTATCATCACTCCAAAATGTTGTGCCTCGAGGAAATTGATGTACCAACTAACCACCTTAGGGCCCATAAACATTTTAGCATTTCGTCTTCTAGGGTTAGGGTTTTGGACCTCTAGGGTTCTTTCTTTATGTTAAAATACCATTCTTCCTGCGGCTTGTGATAGCTTTTTAAAATGCATGTAGTTGCCAACTCTCTTTATTCAAACTTAGCTACCACCATTCTAGTCAGTTTGTGTTGTACAATATTGTTGGCTTGATGGGCCCTGACCTAGGTTCAACATTAATTAGCCAAGAAAATCCCTACACTACTGGCCCTTTCGGCATCAATCCGTGGAGCGCGAACTGAAGTCTCACCCGAAGTAGTATGGGGGGATGCAGGAACCAAGTTTCCGCACCCTGAGATGGTAGTGATGTCACTTTATACCTTAACCCTTCCTTCACGCAGATTGATAAGCCCTTTAGGGCTTATCGATATACTTCCCTTAGTCATCTTCTAGACCACCGCGAAGGTCTACGACTGTCTTTCGCGTACCCTAAATAGGTGATTCCAACACTTACGCGTCTTTGTAAGTACTCTTACTGCTATAATTACTCAGATTAGCTTAAGTAGTGGATAACTTCAACATGCATTATGATTATCTTCGTGTCAATAGATATTCTTACTTGTGTTCATATAACAAAGTAAAACACATAGATTTGTGCATCAATACAACATTAAATCATAGACCCATTATTCAACATAACATAATCGCATGCATTCATAATAGAATTAAAATAGCTCATACGCAGGTAATTCCAGAATAATTCTCTTTATTTGATGTTTAGATCTCCTTTCCAAACTCTAACTACCCTGCGCACACAGCTGTAGGGGTCCGCGCACTCAGCTGTAGACTTCTACCCTAGGCCTCTATGCACACAACTGCAGAGTCTCTCTCCTACGCTAAGACTCTTTGCTCTTAGCTCTCATAGACCCATTACATCAAGGACTCTTCAAAACATATCTGAATTGAACTAAAACTTCCTTAGAATCTTCCATAGACCCAGATTAGATTAAGTAGTGGATAAATTCAACATGCATTATGATTATCTTCGTGTCAATAGATATTCTTACGTGTGTTCATATAACAAAGTAAAACACATAGATTCGTGCATCAATACAACATTAAATCATAAACCCATTATTCAACATAACATAATCGCATGCATTCATAATAGAAGTAAAATAGCTCATACGCAGGTAATTCCAGAATAATTCTCTTTATTTGATGTTTAGATCTCCTTTCCAAACTCTAACTACCCTGTGCACACAGCTGTAGGGGTCCGCGCACTCAGCTGCAGACTTCTACCCTAGGCCTCTATGCACACAACTGCAGAGTCTCTCTCCTACGCTAAGACTCTTCGCTCTTAGCTCTCATAGACCCATTACATCAATGACTCTTCAAAACATATCTGAATTGAACTAAAACTTCCTTAGACTCTTCTAAGACTTCCCTTTTTATACAATCCCATGGTCCGCGGACCAAGGGTGGATCTCATAAAGCCAACACAAGTTACATAAACTAAGGGCAGAAACCCTTGATGACTCTTTACATCTTTGCGCTCCGCGACCACAAAATGTGGATACTTTACATTCTTTATACAAAAATTGGGCTTTCAACCCCAAAATTGACCCTAAGGGACCCATTCCCAACAGGCCCCCAACACAAATATGGCGACTCGCCCCCGAGTCACTTTGTTGTTGCGAAGATCTTGTTGCGAAGACCTCCCAGCTCCACCTATACTATTGCAACCTCAGAGGTACACTGCATCGCTACCTGCCTAACCTACTCGACCAGATGCTCTGTCACTGGTCCTGCACTATTTGCTTGTATTTTCTGTTGTGTTTCTTAGAGACTAGCTAATTTTCCTTCAATGGTGTTCATGAGCACATATGCTTCATCTAGCCAAGTCCCCAGCCTGGCCTTCAATACTGCCTCCTTATAGTGTGCTGCATCCACCTGTTCCTTAAGTGCCTTTGCTTCCTGCAGCTTCGCCAACTTCTATGTGATGGCCACGGTGTGCACCGTCACTTTGACCTCGTCATACTTCTATTGCAATTCCCTTTCCTCTGTATCTAGCCACTGAACGTTGGGATTTTCCTATAGGCTGGTAACTACTTCGAGCGACTGCTCGAAGAGCGAAGTGCACTCCTTCACTGCAGCATCCACTATGGCAACTGCATCCTTAACAGCTGCCTCGTGCTGCTCCCTGAATTCTGGTGGAGTCGAAGGCTGGGCCCTCAACTCAAGCCCTATGATATTAAGGTTCAACTCAAATTGAACCTTAGCCAGCTTTTTCCTTGCGTCATGCACACCTGCAACGAGCTTCCAAATTCTAGCATCGACTGGTACATCTTCTGGGATATTCGGCTCCGGAACAGTCCTACAGGCCTTAGCTACCATGCTCATTCTTCTCTATGATCTTCTTAAGGAGATCAATCATGGAATTCTTTTCTATGAACATCTAGGCATTGTTGACCCTCTTCTTGTTGATCACATTCAACGCGCGTTTCTCTCTGGATCGAAGTTCCGCGATCACAACATCTTGTAGGGTGTGAAGGGTTTCACTTGGCAGCGCGGCCAAGTTCAACCCAACCTTCTTGAGGGCGCCAATGGTGGCCTTGTCAGCTTCCACTTCTATATTTAATGCTTTGTCCGGCAGCATGACAGCCCAGGGATCCAAGGCGTGGACCAGCTCTACTGCTTCTGAGGTCCTAGGCACCAAGCTAGTTGACATCGCGTTGCGCTGTCCCACACTAGTCTGCACTTGAGTGGCCTGGATCTGCATCTTGCACAGACTCGTCTGAATGGCGAACAAGGCTTGCTTCTGTTGCTGCTCAAACTGTTGCAACAGTTTTGGGGTTGCATCCTATTAACGCTCGAATCTGCCTCAGGCTGAGGAAGGCAAAACTCGAGGCAACATCATACCACGCTCAGCCTCGTAGCTAGCCCTACGAGGACAGGAGAGGGCTCTCTCTAGGTCTATCTCGGCAAAAGGTTTTCAAAAGGGCTGAGATGACCTATAGTGAATGCGGATTTTAGGCTAGTAAAGAGATATGGAAAGGGGTTTTAATGAATGATTGGGTTTTCTGGGCAGCGTGGTCTCAAGAACAACGTGAGCAGAGATTTAATCAAAGGCACATATTATTCCATAAGAAGAGGTAGGAGCGAAATTTAACAATTAAATTGAGATTAAACGGAATGGCAAGACTGCTGAGAAGTCGACAAGGGCATGTCTGATGAATCCTTATCGAACAGAGGAAAACATTAAATATGAACACTTACTCAAGACAGAGCAAATAAATTGAATTATGCCTTTCTCACTTAAAAGTATCCATTTAGAAATGATTATGAAATTAAATGGAAACATTACAAAGACATATGAAACAGAAGAAAAACATATGTTAAATTTCCACACCACAAGAATCTTACAGATCAGAGCTGAGCCATTTAATTAATCTTTGTCATTCAACTGTACAATGAAATGCTCTGTTTTCCTCCACACACCTCGTTCCAGGCATCCACAGCCCACAAACCATGTGTACCCATTGAGGTATAGTTGGGTCATGCACGACAGCAGTGATAGTATTCTTTAACTTGAATTCACTATTCAAATATTCTACTTGACCAGAGTCTCTTTCTGTATCATCTTCAAGACAGCTTCTAAAGCACATTTTGTTGCACTCCTCTTTTCCAAGACAGCAGACTGGCAAGATGGAGTCTAACATTGGCTCCAATGGGGATGGCAGCTGCCGCTTTTTGGAGGTGCCAAGAACCGCAGAGCTTTGGAAGAGCAGACAGTGCCTCCGTCCATTGGGCAATGGAGTCATTATTTCAACAGACAACACGAGACTTCCGACTCATTTATGGACTGAAACTTGACTGAAATGATCGAAAAACTTGCTCAGCAAACTTCACACTACAACTGTAAATGAAACTCAGAATGAAATGCTGCCCTTTGGCTGCTTATTTATTTACAAAATCTACCCTACTTTGCTGTAAAAACAGTAGATCAGGTAATACTAAAATGCCAAATCAACCATTCAAGTAAACCTGAGAATGATGCCGCTTGAGAATGCTTCCACCAGGACACAGATGTAATTGCTGGCAGCCCTTCATGCACGTAATGATCCTGGTCACTTAGAAAACAGCATGATCTATCAATCAAACTGAAAAACATTTCCATGTATGCTACCATTGGATCGCGGAAGCCAGACTCTGTTGGCTGCCCCAACTCTACAATACATACCTCCAGCTGCGCACTGTCAATGCAAACATTTGTAGGCAATTCTATTATTTCTTGTTTCGAAGGAGGAAGGATTTCCAAGAACTTTTTAGGGTCTTGGAAATCATATGACTGGATCTGCTCATCTAAACACTGAATCTCCTTCTCAACTCTTTCAACAACTAATTCACAAACACCAGTTTTGGCTTCAAGAGGGAACTTTGGAGATTTCAAACATTGAAGCAAGGCACTGAAAAATTCTTCATTAATTTCAGAATCTGCTAACTGATTTCTTACTTCTTTTGCAGCTTCACACAGTGCAGGGTTTACCATTGCATAAATGGATCAGCGAGCACTGGAATGTCTGGATCGCGTTGGAGTCGCCAGGTGAATGTTTTCAGCCTTCATAAGTGTCCGACTGTTGTCCACCATCAGCATCAGATCTGCAATTTGATTTCATGTACTGGGACAAGACAATCAACAAGTCGAATGTCACATCAACAGCAAACCATCTTCCTCAGTATGGTCGCCACTATGTTAACGCTCGAATCTGCCTCAGGCTGAGGAAGGCAAAACTCGAGGCAACATCATACCACGCTCAGCCTCGTAGCTAGCCCTACGAGGACAGGAGAGGGCTCTCTCCGGGTCTATCTCGGCAAAAGGTTTTCAAAGGGGATGAGATGACCTATAGTGAATGTGGATTTTAGGCTAGTAAAGAGATATGGAAAGGGGTTTTAATGAATGATTGGGTTTTCTGGGCAGCGTGGTATCAAGAACAACGTGAGCAGAGATTTAATCAAAGGCACAGATTATTCCATAAGGCGAGGTAGGAGCGAAATTTAACAATTAAATTGAGATTAAACGGAATGGAAAGACTGCTGAGAAGTCGACAAGGGCATGTGTGATGAATCCTTATCGAACAGAAGAAAACATTAAATATGAACACTTCCTCAAGACAGAGCAAATAAATTGAATTCTGCCTTTCTCACTTAAAAGTATCCATTTAGAAACGATTATGAAATGAAATGGAAACATTACAAAGACATATGAAACAGAAGAAAAACATATGCTAAATTTCCACACCACAAGAATCTTACAGATCAGAGCTGAGCCATTTAATTAATCTCTGTCATTCAACTGTACAATGAAATGCTCTGTTTTCCTCCACGCACCTCGTTCCAGGCATCCACAGCCCACAAAGCATGTGTACCCATTGAGGTATAGTTGGGTCATGCACGGCAGCAATGATAGTATTCTTTAACTTGAATTCACTATTCAAATATTCTACTTGACCAGAGTCTCTTTCTGTATCGTCTTCAAGACAGCTTCTAAAGCACATTTTGTTGCACTCCTCTTTTCCAAGACAACAGACTGGAAAGACGGAGTCTAACACATCCCTCATTGTGTCCCTGATATCATTTAGATCACCTTCGATCAAAGTGATTGGGTCAAGTGATGATTTTCTGGCCTTGGACTTCTTCTGCAGCCCTACTTTTTCCTGCTCCCCAGTGTGCTTAACCTGGAATGGAGTAGTCTCCAGGTCTACACGTCCCTTTCCTGATTGCCGCTCTTCTTCCTCTGTTTGTGGCAAAGGAGACTGCTAACTTCTGTCAAAGTCACACTCTTCCTCTTCTTCTTCCTCCTCTTCCTGCTTCTTAGCAGCGCGCTCTTCTTTAGCTTTGTCTTCGGCCTCCTTTTTCCTTTTGTCCTCCAAATGCTGCATCTTCAGTCAGTCCTCTTCCTTCTTCTACTTCGCAGTGGACTTACTAGACCTAACTGACATGTCTGAGGTCGTGCGCCACTCTGATGGCCAACTCTCTAGGACCACTGTGATTGCATCATCCGTTGCTAGATATGGAAGATCATACCATTTTTTCTCGGGTCCTTCCGTGCCCGGATGGAAACACAATGGAAGTTCATTTTGAACTCCACATATCCTGACAACTACTCAAAGAGAGTTGGGGATAACCTCGGATTGCGGTTTATCGTGCCACGGATGCTTGCCTTCATCAACACCCAAAATATTTTAGCATCCTTAACCCTCACGACGTCCTTGGTGCCCCAAAGCAAAGCGAACTTCACTACTTCTGGTAGATCTGACACGACAGGACGAAACTGGCTTTCCTACGGTAATTCCCATTCAACCAGCACAATTGAGAGTAAGATCCTGGCGTAATGGAAGGTCTTACTCTAGTCTTGTGCTTCTCTGCAGTTCGTGAGGAACTCACCACAGAGGTATCGCGCCCAATTAAATTGTACGCCCTCCACGCACTGGGTCGTTAATGACACAACTGGTGCTGGCACTTCATCTGTGTGACACTTCCTCATTATTTTCCCAACCAAAATCTGGGTGGTGACCTTAACCGTGGATTCGGTTATGCTAGAAATTGAGTATCACGTAGTTTCTTGGCAAGCTTGAACTTGTCCTTCATTCTCACGGTGAGGTTGCGCTTGCCCGTCTTTCCACCAAATGCCATGGTCGAATTCAACCCTGAATGTGGTAGCAATGTGACCCTATGGATCAACATATCTGTGATGGGTATCAGTTCTCCTAACCACAGGCACCCATTGTGCACTAAGCATAGCAACTGTTTGATCACCATCAAGGTTATGGGCGTGCGGTGGTAATGTGGCACCCATAGCAGGTTTAATAGTCCTGCCTTGTCCACCCCTTTAATCCATTATCGCGGTGACACCAAAATATTTATAAAACACACGGGTCATAAAGGTATTTTTCGCCAAGTGGGTGAATCACTCTGTGTCTGCCAAGTCCCAATCCTCCAGCTTAAGAGCGGGAATGCACACCAAGTGCGGCCCTTCAAACATGATCTGGTCTGGTAGCAACAAGGTATTTAGCAGAAATTTCCCTGCATCCGGGTCCTTCGGGACCTTCACCTTACCCTGGCGTGGAGGGATGTACTCGGGTAGCTTTGAGATAGGGTCTACACCCTCAATGTCAATGTCCTCTGTGCCCATATCCACATCTTCGGCGCCCTCCTCAGATTCTAAGTCTACCACCTTTCCTTTCTCCTGCACAGTGGGCTTTTCCTTCTGGTGCTTTCTTGGTGACTCACGCACCGACTGTGTTGCTTTCTACTTATCCTTCTTTGTCTTGGGACCCTCTTTGGGCAGCATAGGCCTCAGCCTGGGTGACCTCTGTGATTTTGGCACTTCTATGGGAACTTCTACACTTGCAATCTCAAGGGAAGCTCCCTCAGATGCCATCAATCCTCCAACACTTGCGGTTTCCACGGGCACTGACATGAGTCTAGTAAGAAGCTCCTGGGTTGCTTTAGGAAACTTGTCAAATACTGAACTAGCCACCAAAGCCTCGAAATTCTCAAGTTTCATGCACACCTAATAGCTCAACACCTCAATTCTCAGAATGCAAAGTGTTTTTCATTGGGTGGCCATCTGTAATTTATAGGAAAATTCGAATTTGAATCCGACTGTTCCCCCCAAAATCCACTCATAAATTCTAGATTGGAGGTAGATTTTCAAATATCTCTCCTTTAAATTCCGACTTAAATGTCACTCCCCTGCTCCACTTAGTCGTTTTCCCACTGTCAACTCATGAACAGTGACCATAACGGTCACTTTCTGGCTGCCCTGCGTGGTCTCTCCTTCTATAGCACAGCTCCCTTCGCGCTTTTGTCGATACTGTGACATTCCTCCCTTCCGCACAGTCCCCCAGTCGCACAGCTCTACAACATCGGCAATGTAGTTTATAGTCATGCACCTCCTTTCAGCTTCCTGGAGCACTAAGACTATGCCTCCACCATATAGTCATCTGGTCAGATCCCTGGTGTATGGCTTCAACCAACTGCCATTCACTTTTCCTGGAAATGGCTCTCCATTCAACTTCACCCACTGAACTGCTCCACCATCAGTAATCTCCTTGATGACATAGGGCCCTAGCCAATGCATCCGAAATTTTCCTGGAAATTTATCAAACTTGTTGTCATATAATAATACTAAATCATTTACCTTTAAGGTGCGTAGTTTGATGTGTCGATCATGCCATGCCTTTTCAAACTCCTTTTGAACTTGCTGATGGAATCGAACCAAAAATTTATCCTCTTCCAACTCTGCAAACTACACGAGCCTTTCTTCTAGGGCTCCGCAATCTACCATTCCCGTGAATGCTGCTATGCGCAGACTAGGTACAATGTACTCCATTGGTATAAAAAATTATATGCCATAAACCAACCTAAAAGGCATTTGTCCAGTCATATTTTTGCAAGTCATCCTATAAGCCCATAGCACCGTGGGTATGTGCATATCCTAGTCATTTCTTTGTGCATTGCAGACCTTCGTCAGTGCATTCTCCAATATCTTATGAACGCTTCCACCATCCCATTAGCCTGTGGGTGATATGGCGTACTCTTCTGATGATAAACCTGAAACTCCTCCGTTAGTGCGCTGATCGTCGAATTAAGGAAATGCGTACCGCGATCGCTCATCAAAATCTTCGGGAAACCAAATCTAGTCAGCACATACTCAGAGATGAACTTTGTTGTTGTTGCCCCTATATAGTCCTTCACAGGCCATGCCTCTACCCATCTAGTCAAATACTCAGTCGTGGTGATGATGTATCGTGCAGTCGTCTTCTTTCCTGGAGGCTGAATTGGTCCCACAAAATCAATCGTTGACTTCTCGAATGGTTGTAATGACATTTTCGGATTCAAAGGCATCTCATCCCTCTGTGATGGCTTTCCCGTCCTTTGGCATGCATCACATGCCTTACAATAAGCCTTGGAATCCTTATGAAGCGTCGGCCACCATAGCCTAGCACGTAAAATCTTCTGCGATGTAGCTTTTCCTACATAATGTCCTCTCGCGGCTCCTCCATGAGCTTTAGCAAGGATTTTGTTTCGTTCAAAGTCATGTACATAACATCGCAGAATTTCATCCGAGCCCATTTTATATAAATGCCCTGCAATGACAGAAAATTTTGCCGCACACACCACTAGCTCCTTGTTTTGTTGACTATTATACCCTTCTGGAGCCGTCCTCGTCATCAGGAAGTGTATGATATCTGCAAAGTGATTGTCTGCAACACATACTGCAAAGAGCTACACTTCAGGCAGTCCTTCCTCCAAATTAGTAGGCTCCTCTCCTGTTTCAATGCGCGACAGATGATCTGGTCCTGCATTCAATCGTCCTGGCTTTACAATAACTTCAAAATCATATTCCTGAAACAACAACAACCATCTCCATATCTTCCCCCACAACACAAGCTTCTTCACCAAGTACTTCAATGCAGAATGGTTTGTATACATCTTAAAGTGTCCACCTAATAAGTAATATCTGAACTTCTGAAGTGCGTACACCATAGCCAATCCTTCGCGCTCTGTCGTTGAATAGTTCTTCTCAACTTTAGACAATTTTCTACTTGCAAATGCTATAGGGTGATCCAGCTCTCCCTCACTGGCCTGTGTCAATACTGCCCCGAGCGCAATACATGATGCGTCCACATGCACATGAAATTCCTTCTTCCAATCCGAGAAGACTAGGATCGGCACAGTGACCATCTTTTCCTTCAACACATCTAAGCTTTTCTGACACTCTTCACTCCAACAAAACGTAGCATCCTTCTTTAGCAGCTTCTCCATCAGCGCGGTAATCTGGGCATAGCTTTTGATGAACTTTCTATAGTATCCTATATGCCCCAACATTGCGCGCAACTGTTTCACACTTCTTGGTGCCTCTAAGTTAATTATAACTACTATCTTAGTTGGGTCGACCATTAATCCTTGTCTACACACCACATGGCCCAGCAAGATTCCGAAAGGAACACAAAACAAACATTTCTTCAAATTGAGTGTGATCTGATACCTCTAGCATGTATCCAACATCAAGCGTAAACTAGATACATGGCGTTTCACTAGCCCAAATACCGTCCAATCATCAAAATATACTTCGATAAACTTGTGAATGAAGTCTTTAAACGCCGCGATGACCACGTGCGAAAAGATCACCAACGCGTTCTTCAACCCAAAAGGCATTATGGTATACTGGAAGCACCCCCACTCTGTGACAAAGGTCGTCTTACTTCTATCCTCCGGTGCGATCTTGATCTGATGGTACCCCGAGAACCCATACGTGAATGAATATGCCTCTTGTCCTCCTACATTATCCAACACCTCGTTAGTGAACGGAGTTGGGAAGGGATCATGTACGCAGGCATCATTCAACTTGTCCTGACGATGAACCACACTGGTTGGTTCGAAACGCGTCGACAAAAGATTGATTATGTGATTTTGCCGAAGATTTTCTAAACAATCATTCAACTTCCTGAGATCTACGCATATCCTTATTTCATCCTTCTATTTCTTGTCTTGAACCACTATTGGGATTACCCATTCAGACTCTTCTACTAGTTCAATGATGCCTGCCGTCAGCGTTTTATCCAACTCTAAGTAGACCCTTTCTTTATACTTCGGATTGAACCGGTAAGGCCTCTACTTGATCGGCTTCGCGTCTGGTTTTAGCGTAATTTTCATAACCCCCAGGTCCCCTGTTATCCCTTTTAAGTATGAGAACATTGTAGGGAACAAGTCCTGGTATTCGCGGAGCAATTTAGCAACCTTATCTATTGTTGCATCATCCCAGTAGTCCCCAAACTTTGCAAACTTCAGCTCCGCCTTTGTCCCAATGTTCACTTGTCTTATTTTTAGCAGCGCAGTGATATCTGGATTTTTAATTTGCGATCCTTCAACTTTGCAATGACCTTAATGCTTCAGGATGTTAATGTTCCTCGAGTCCTCGTCCTCTTCTTCAACAGTGACATTGTAGCACTCCAGCACGTGGCTCAACTAGGTGGTCCAATCTGGCTGAATTAAGTCTAAGGGATCCTACAGTGCTCTGAAGATTGTTTCCTTAACTTCCAGCAATGCCACGTTAATACTTTCAAACCCATCCTCAAAGCTAAACGTCATCAAAAATCCATGTCACAAAACATCCCATTCTTCACTGCCATGGCGGAGCTCTGTTTCCAAGTACCAATTCATCGGTATTACATCCAAAGTATGACAAAATAGATGTACCCATTCAGGCTGAGGCTCCGCTCCATAAACCTTAGTCCATTTGGCCAAGTGATCGCGCGGGTCATTCCTTCCATCATATTTCTTTGTTAGTCGCACTTGTGGGTGATCAAACCGCAGTCTCATCATCTTTCTGTACATGCGCCAATTGTCAAAACTGTCTTTGTGCATACCCCACCATCTCGCAGGTGTAGCGCGCAGTGCCCAATCCAAGGCCTGGAAGCGATGCTTCTTTGGCACTTCCCTTTCGAATGCATCCAAAATTTATTGACATCAGTTAAACCATCATAGTAAGGAAAATTTCTTACCTCTGACAATACATAGCGCAATGACTTGGTCATCATATTACAGCGCAACGTAGATACTTCATGCAGTCGATTCTGCCAGTGCTCCAACTCCTCATCTGAATCTGATGTGCAGGAACTTTCGTGGTCCCATGCAATACATCCATCCACTGTCGGATTCACCCAATCCTAATCTCACGTCATTATCTTATAAATCTGGTCCAAATCATCGTCGCTTTCATAATCGCGAACCGGTTTAGTATAGCACAGTCCTTCTGTAGGGTCTAGGGGCACTACTACGCGGAGCGATTTATTCTCAAATATCATCTTCTACTTCTTCAAATTGATTACCCCATTCATGTCAATGGCCCAATCGATCCTAAGGAGAGCAGGGTAGGGATTGCTATCATCCACAATCTCTATCACTTTGAAGTCATCGAATTCATTCGCACCCTCAGTATCCACTGTCACTCGCTGCAATCTTCCCATGGGGACAATTTTCTGCTGATTTTCCATTCTTAACTAAATCGGAGACCACTGCAGCACAGGTCTCCCCATCCTCTCCCATGTATGTTTAGGCAAGACATTCGTGTTCGACCTCTGATCCAGAATTACTTGAGCCATCTCATATACTCCTATCTGTGCAGTGAGCCTCATCTCCTGCCCCGTTCTTTCCTTATGCTTACCAATCTTCCTGACTACGTGTAGTCCATCAGGAGCGTTTTCTTTCCTAGCACACTTATTTATTAGTTCTTGTAGTCCTTTCATAACCTTGCTATCGCGTAGTAGCTTCATACAGGTCTCCAAGAAAGTAGTAAGCATGGAAGGGTCCATCTCTTCAGCTGGCTTGTCCTGACTACCTGAGGTAGGGGCCTCAACGAAGCTTTTACTTACTTCCATAAATGTTTCACGTGCGCACTTCAGATCAAACCCGATCTCCTTTTTTGGAGCTTTGTGGACCCATTCACTTTCTTCAAGCTACTTCCCCTTATCTTTGCCAGTTGTCATCCCACTCCGCAGCACAATATTTACCTTGGGATCCTCTTCGCGGGGCTCAGCCCTCATCATCTGTAGGTTCTGATTTGGCTGTGTTAGTGTCAGTCTTCCCAGCCTTCCTCCAGTGATCAAACGTGCTCTTACAAAGTGATTTTGAAGTGTCAAGGTCAAATTTTGTCATTTCAGTGAAGTCTTCAAGCAAAATTTGGTCACTAGGCATTAGGTCTAGGGTTTGCTTTCACTCTTTTCAAAATTGCCCAAATGCCAATCCATGTCATCATTCTGCTGAGTCTATCATCATTCATAGGGTTTTCATTATCATGTCAGTGTCTAATGAGTCATTTTACACCTTGTTCATGCTTCAGTTGCACCTAGGCAAGGTCATTTCCCTCTCCTAGGGTTTTAAAAGCTAATTTCTCTTGAATGGTCAAATCATTAGAAAAACTTGTATCCAGATGTTCATACACCTTCCCCTATCCTTCATGTACCTTATCAAACACTTTCCATCACTGAGACCCCCCAAATTCCTCATTTTTGCACAAACCCTAGTTTCTAGCTACAACCTGGGAATTTTCTAGGTTTGGCCCGTGTTTTGCCCTTTTGGACCCCTTCCCCTCGCTCAATCTCTGAGATTCCACTTTCCCCTGTTTCCTAACATCCCTCCCCACTCCCAAAAATTTCCCCAAGAATTTAGAAGCCCCCTATCCCCTTCATTTCGCTTCATTTCCACGAAATTCCTTGTTTCACACATCGGGATCAGTTTCACTCAAAAGATGTTTCATAGCAATAAAAGATGAATCTGGGAAAACTGAGAGAGGTTTTTATCCACAACAGGCCAAGGAAGAAAAACCTCCTTCACTTTTTGCACAGGTGTCATGGTTTTAAATAAATGTTAAAAATACAATCGCTAGATCCAAGGAGGTTGGCCAAGGCACTAAAACGATGGAAAAGGCCCGATCCACTCCAAATTTTGGCCAAATCCTCTTTTACTGAGCATGGTACTTGATTGGGGACTCCCAGCCCAAATTTCAAGAAATTTGGAGAAAATTTTGTCAATTGTGAATTTTTTGTGCCAAACACAGGTTTTTGCCCTCAACGCGTAGCGCGCCGCGCGCTACCCTGAAGATGGGCAACTCCATTTCATGAAAACTCAGCATTTTTGGATTTTTCATGCAAAAATACACTTGCTCAGCAATTTCCAAGAAATTTCACCAAGTTTTGAGCCTCCAGAAGGTCAAAAAACATGCAAAAAATGACTTTCTGCCACTTTTTTGACACACAGGAAGCATTCTTGGGAGATTGCAATTTTGGAGGGGCAAATGGTCACCAAATTCAGAAATTCCACTTGGGTTGGAAAGTAGACATCCAGAAATTTCCAACAAGCCCACTTTTGCCTCATTTGGACTCCGGGAAGTGCCTCAAAAGCAGGCCCAAAGGCGCGCTACGCGTTGAGAATTGGGGCGCTACGCATCAGGGAAATTTGCCAGATTTTCACCTACAGCTCAGCAAAACGCAGATTTGACTAGTTTTGACTTTTTGGAGTGATTTTTCATCCTCCTTGATGTAATTGATGTAATTTTATGTTGGCATGACACTTTTTAACCTATTCTAGAAGATTCATTCATAAAATAGCAAACATTTAATGAATGAATTGGTTTCCTAGCTTATAGAGGCAAGTTGTTTTGACTGCCTAGATTATAGTGCTTTGTTTAGAATTGGTTGAAACAGCTCCTAGGATGATGAGATCGACCCCTAGAGGCTAGGGAATGGGTTGGCATGGTCTATATTATGTATTTTCCAAATCATTTTCATGGTTGGAGTGGTTGGACTCTTGAGGGAGAAAGCTTTCTATTGTATTACTCATTGTATCTCTGCAATTTTGGCAAAGGAAGAAAGACCAGGGTTTTGCAGCACTTTTTGGGATTCCTGTGGTTATTGTGTTGATGATGTGCTTCTCTCATGTACTTGTAAGTGTGTTATGTGTATCATTTTCCCACTTTTCTTTCCTGCACATTAAGTAAATGAAGTGTTAAGGTAGAATTCATAATTTGTATGCTCTGCCTTTAAGTTTGCTTAATATCTATGTTTTCCTCTGTCTAAAGAGAACTCTTGATGGTTTCTTGCTCTCTTTAGCCCCTCACCGGTCATTTCCATCCATTCACTTAAATCAAAGGCCTAAAGACAATCTCCTACCTTGCCCCAAAAAGACCTCTGCAAAAGCTGTGTCCCATCCCTGCACCCAAAATTGCTTTCCCCCTGTTTTCCACCAAAACCCTAAAAATCTGAAATCAAACCTTCTCAATCAGTTTACTAGCCTAAAATCAGTGTTCTTTATTGGTCATCTCGACCCTTTGAAGACCTTTTGCCGAGATAGACCCGGAGAGAGCCCTCTCCTGTCCTCGTAGGGCTAGCTACGAGGCTAAGTGGTTTGATGTTGCCTTGGATTCTGCCTTCCTCAGCCTGAGGCAAATTCGAGCGCTAACATATTGGCGACCATATTGGGGAGAACAAACTTGTTTGTGGGTTGATGTGATTGTTTTATAAGCTACAGACGGAGCCTGAAGTTATGCCAGGAAGCCTTCGAAATGCTTTTGCTTTGCATTAGCGGAAGTAGATAAACGCTGCTTCAGTCAATCTCCGGTCTAGCTTGTAAATGTGACATCTAACTTGTTAATTACTCCAGTACATCTATCAAGTTCAGATCTGATTGTTGAATGGTGTACAACGATTAGACACTGACAAGGCTGAAATCATTCACTAGCGACTCCTTCACTTAAAACTCCAGAGATCAATGCTTCATGGTGACTTCACTGCAGGAAGATTAGTAGCTTTGAGCTTTTCAAGATGGATCAGATTGCAAGAGGATACGCTCCCCTGAGGCGAGATCACATCCCTGGTTTTCCAAATAAAATTCCGAAGGTAGATTGGTCAAGGAATTTGCCTACATTTAATGATGATGGTAAGAAGGATGCTGCTTTACATCTAGTTAGATTTCATATGCATATTTGCAAGTTGAAGGTGGATTTTCCTGAAGATTGCTTGATGAAGATATTCTTGGCCACTTTGGAAGGTGCAGCTCAATCCTGGTATGAAAATTTGCCGCAGGCCTGTATTTACTGTTTAAAGGATTTTCATGCCTTGTTTATTGAAAGATATCAAGCATCTTATCCATCATTAAATTTAGTTCAAGACTATTGCAAGCATGCTTATAGTTTTATTGAAAGCCTTGAGAAATATTGTGAAGATGATAATTTTATGGATGGTGAGATCATGGAGGCTCTGTATGAGAATCCATTTCAGCAACATGAAGAGAACCTAGTGGATACCCATCAAGATGATCAGGAAATTTTGCAACAGAATCAAGATCAGCAGGTTGAAGATGGCCATATGGCTGAAAATGATGAAAGAGAAGAGCTTGTTTCAGATCTGCCCATAGAAGAAAACCAGATTGCAGAATGTGATAATGTTAGGACAGCTACTTCAGAACAACATTTAGATTATGATGACCAAGAATACCTTGTGCTGAATCCTGAAAAGGAAAATTTTGTTGTTGAGATCATAGACAGTGGTATGGATTCAAATGTTCTCAGTCGTGCTACCAGTCTGTCATTAGAACTGAGTCTTCTTAAGGAGGTCATTCAGTCAGCTCATGAAAAGCAAGGTGAGATCTTTGCTCAAGCAAGTGAAAAAGTTTCTCTGAATGAATTTGTGGTAGACAACATAAATGATAATATTGTGCTTCAAAGATCATCTGAAGTTTCTTTCCTTATGATTGAAGAATGTAATAAGGAACATGAAAACCTGGCCATCATATCATATACAAATGACCTACAGCACATTCACACCACAGAAGAACAAAACATTCAGGATTTCCATTCAGATTCCTCTTCATATGTTTCATGTGCTGAAATGCTTTTTCAAGAAGAGATCTGCCCATCCATTTGTTTAGAGTTTGTTGAAGCCCATGAGCATACTTGTACCAAAGCACATGATGAAGGCAGATCAGGAATTGAAACAAAGGACACCTCGATCTTTCAGCAGGAGGTGGCAATGGCAAATCTTCATGTTTTTTACGATCCTCTAGCAAGTTTGTTACAGCCAGCAGTGAAAGTGTTTATTACAGTGTTTTGTTGCAGCCATGGTCAACTATGTTTTTGGATGCCCAGTGATAGGTTTGTACTGTTGACCAAAAGATCCGATCAGGAGAATCAATCAAGAAGGAATCTACTTGATTGGTTGCATTGACATTTTGATATAGTTTGATGGTATATTGTCTTGTAAGAAAACAGGTGGTTGTCATCATGATTTCAAATCTTGATGGACTGCTGCCCTTCAATAAGCTTTGTAAGTTATTGTTTTAGTTAACTCAATCATGAGTCATTTGTCAATCAGTTTTCAGTCTTTTTGTTAAGTTATTTTGTGTCGGTTTTCAGTCATGCATTTTAGTTTGAGTTTTTTGACTCCATTGCCCAATGGATAAGGCGTTGGTCTGCTCTCCCAAAGATCTGTCGTTCTTGGCACCTCCAAGGAGCTACCATCCCCATTGGAGCCAATGTTAGTTTCAGTCTTTCCATCCTTCCTCCAGTGATCAAACGTGCTTTTACAAAGTGATTTTGAAGTGTCAAGGTCAAATTTTGTCATTTCAGTGAAGTCTTCAAGCAAAATTTGGTCACTAGGCATTAGGTCTAGGGTTTGCTTTCACTCTTTTCAAAATTGCCCAAATGCCAATCCATGTCATCATTCTGCTGATTCTATCATCATTCATAGGGTTTTCATTATCATGTCAGTGTCTAATGAGTCATTTTACACCTTGTTCATGCTTCAGTTGCACCTAGGCAAGGTCATTTCCCTCTCCTAGGGTTTTGAAAGCTAATTTCTCTTGAATGGTCAAATCATTAGCAAAACTTGTATCCAGATGTTCATACACCTTCCCCTATCCTTCATGTACCTTATCAAACACTTTCCATCACTGAGATCCCCCAAATTCCTCATTTTTGCACAAACCCTAGTTTCTAGCTACAACCTGGCAATTTTCTAGGTTTGGCCTGTGTTTTGCCCTTTTGGACCCCTTCCCCTCGCTCAATCTCTGAGATTCCACTTTCCCCTGCTTCCTAACATCCCTCCCCACTCCCAAAAATTTCCCCAAGAATTTAGAAGCCCCCTATCCCCTTCATTTCGCTTCATTTCCACGAAATTCCTTGTTTCACACATCGGGATCAGTTTCACTCAAAAGATGTTTCAGAGCAATCAAAGATGAATTTGGGAAAACTGAGAGAGGTTTTTGTCCAAAACAGGCCAAGGAAGAAAAACCTCCTTCACTTTTTGCACAGGTGTCATGGTTTTAAAGAAATGTTAAAAATACAATCGCTAGATCCAAGGAGGTTGGCCAAGGCACTAAAACGACGGAAAAGGCCCGATCCACTCCAAATTTTGGCCAAAGCCTCTTTGACTGAGCATGGTACTTGATTGGGGACTCCCAGCCCAAATTTCAAGAAATTTGGAGAAAATTTTGTCAATAGTGAATTTTTTGTGCCAAACATAGGTTTTTGCCCTCAACGCGTAGCGCGCCGCGCGCTACCCTGAAGATGGGCAACTCCATTTCATGAAAACTCAGCATTTTTGGATTTTTCATGCAAAAATACACTTGCTCAGCAATTTCCAAGAAATTTCACCAAGTTTTGAGCCTCCAGAAGGTCAAAAAACATGCAAAAAATGACTTTCTGCCACTTTTTTGACACACAGGAAGCAGTCTTGGGAGATTGCAATTTTGGAGGGGCAAATGGTCACCAAATTCAGGAATTCCACTTGGGTTGGAAATTAGACATCCAAACCTTTCCAACAAGCCCACTTTTGCCTCATTTGGACTTCGGAAAGTGCCTCAAAAGTAGGCCCAAAGGCGCACTACGCGTTGAGAATTGGGGCGCTACGCATCAGGGAAATTTGCCAGATTTTCACCTACAGCGCAGCAAAACGCAGATTTGACTAGTTTTGACTTTTTGGAGTAATTTTTCATCCTCCTTGATGTAATTGATGTAATTTTATGTTGGCATGACACTTTTTAACCTATTCTAGAAGATTCATTCATAAAATAGCAAACATTTAATGAATGAATTGGTTTCCTAGCTTATAGAGGCAAGTTGTTTTGACTGCCTAGATTATAGTGCTTTGTTTAGAATTGGTTGAAACAGCTCCTAGGATGATGAGCTCGACCCCTAGAGGCTAGGGAATGGGTTGGCATGGTCTATATTATGTATTTTCCAAATCATTTTCATGGTTGGAGTGGTTGGACTTTTGAGGGAGAAAGCTTTCTATTGTATTACTCATTGTATCTCTGCAATTTTGGCAAAGGAAGAAAGACCAGGGTTTTGCAGCACTTTTTGGGATTCCTGTGGTTATTGTGTTGATGATGTGCTTCTCTCATGTACTTGTAAGTGTGTTATGTGTATCATTTTCCCACTTTTCTTTCCTGCACATTAAGTAAATGAAGTGTTAAGGTAGAATTCATAATTTGTATGCTCTGCCTTTAAGTTTGCTTAATATCTATGTTTTCCTCTGTCTAAAGAGAACTCTCGATGGTTTCTTGCTCTCTTTAGCCCCTCACCGGTCATTTCCATCCATTCACTTAAATCAAAGGCATCAAGAGAATCTCCTACCTTGCCCCAAAAAGACCTCTGCAAAAGCTGTGTCCCATCCCCGCACCCAAAATTGCTTTCCCCCTGTTTTCCACCAAAACCCTAAAAATCTGAAATCAAACCTTCTCAATCAGTTTACTAGCCTAAAATCAGTGTTCTTTATTGGTCATCTCAGCCCTTTGAAGACCTTTTGCCGAGATAGACCCGGAGAGAGCCCTCTCCTGTCCTCGTAGGGCTAGCTACGAGGCTAAGTGGTTTGATGTTGCCTTAGATTCTGCCTTCCTCGGCCTGAGGCAAATTCGAGCGCTAACAGGCTGCAGAGGTTGCGCCCCCTTTTCACGTATCTTAGCTAGCAATACTAGGCAATCTTCAGTTGTGTGGTCAAACTGAGTACAATATCGGCATGATAGACTCATCGGATTCGGGCAGTCTCGTGCGTAGTGTCCCGATCCTCCACAATTGTAACAAATGACCTGTCCCTGACCTCTACCAAGTCCTCCTCCACCTTGGCCTCGTTCGCGCCCCTGATATTTTCTTCGTACTCTCCCAGCACCTTGGTCCAGAGGTCGGGTTTCTGCCTGCACCCTATATGTGGGTGTTCTATCCATCATTAACTCGTAACTACGGCAATTGCGCTCATCATGACCCACCGATTGACAGAATTTGTAGAAGATTTGTTGTGGTGCCTGTACAAATTTCTGCAGCAAATGGAAATTATTTGTCGCATGTTTTTCATCTACCTGACAGATAGCACACCATAGCGTTGGCCCTGTACTTGGCCCTGCTAGAGATTCCGGCCTTAGAGGCATTGGTCTCCCTGCTGCAACATAATTTGTGAATATTGGACAGTGATCTTTGTCATGCCCCTAACTTTTGCACTTCAGCCACCAAACTACTTCGCGCACCTCTAGCCGAGTTGTTCTATCTTTCTTCAAACTCTGCATTTCTAGGCAAAGGTTCTATAACTACACATGAATATGCTAAACCCAAAAATTAACATCTTGCATTGGTGTCTCATGAAATCTCATCGCAATTTCCAGAGCTTCCGCCTGGGTCCTAATATTTTGTCGTGATAGTGCAACCCTTAGATGAGGCAAGAGCGAAGCCACAAACCATTCGCGGTGCTGCCCATCTATCAGAGTCATGTTAGCTTCATGAATTGTACACTTCAATATCTGATCCAGATCCCAAGGTGTCTCTCCAGGCTTCATCATGATCTCTTTGAATCCCACAATTAATTGCTCTTCAGACTGAGGTCTATTGAATTCCTTTTTCAGCGCAGTCTAAATATCTGCCAACGTAGACGTCGGGTTATCAGTGCAGTACTTAATGTACCACGTTAGCATGCATTCTTGCAAAGCACTAACCAATGTTTCTTTATTCATTTGATCATTTGTGATACCTTGAGCTTCCCATACAACCTTCACGACAAACCAAAATTGGTCCAGATCCTCATTTCCCAAGCCCTTGAACATAGGTAGCTTTATTGAGTTTGCCATACTAAACGATGGTGGAGGTGGAGGTGGTGGAGGCGAAGGTGTATGCGGCGGAGGTGAAGATGGAGGCGGTGTGGGGGGATGGGGTATTCGCCAGAACCCTTTCTTTATCAACTGAACAACACTCTGCAGAGAAGCCTTTGTTGCTTCCTCGTCGTCACTCAGAGGAGGTTCAATCAATGGGCTATATTCAGGGCTTGCTTTCCCTCTATTCTTCAAGGTCTTTCCACTTCGCGTAGCCCCAAACATCAATGTATCTGCATGACCCGCTTTTCACACAAGATCATCTTAATCCAAGTATTTAAAGACTTTAAATACTTACCTCGCGTCCCCTTGAAGAAGCAGCGCTCTACTTCGTTGTAACTGACCGAGGTATCGACCGCGAACTCTATCACGAACCCTCCTATGATAAAATCAAGCCAATTATCGACAGCACATACGATCTTATCCTAAGAGGCTTCTAATCTCCACACTAACTTCGAGGTCTAGAGTATTGGGCTGTCAAGCCTCCACCTTCCTTGGCCGTCTGCCAATTTTGTGATGCACTCATACAATTCGACCTGGAAGGAACAGAAGAAGATCTTGTGTATCTCTATGTACAGATATCTGTCCAACTACTGTTCTTTCGTCAATCACAGATTCTTGTTCTCTTGTGCCACGAATTCGTGGATCTTCCTATCCAACCAGTCTTCGATCTCCTTCTTAGTTAGATTCCAGTGATGTGACATCACATATCTCTTTATGCAGATCTCGTTCCCAGCAACGGAACCATTTGTTGACTTGATGGGCCTTGACCCAGGTTCAGCGTTAATTAGCCAAGAAAATCCATACACTACTGGCCCTTTCGGCATCAATCTGCAAAGCGCAGGCTGAAGTCTCACCCGAAGCAGTATGGGGGGATGCAGGAACCAAGTTTTCACACCCTGAGATGGCAGTGATGTCGCCTTATACCCTAACCCTTCCTTCGCACAGATTGATAAGCCCTTTAGGGCTTATTGATATACTTCCCTTGGTCATCTTCTAGACCACTGCGAAGGTCTACAACTGTCTTTCACGTACCCTAAATATGTGATTCCAACACTTACGCGTCTCTGTAAGTACTCTTACTATTGTAATTACCCAAATTAGATTAAGTAGTGGATAACTTCAACATGCATTATGATTATCTTCGCGTAAACAGATATTCTTACTTGCGTTCATATAACAAATTAAAACACATAGATTCACGCATCAATACAACATTAAATCATAAACTCAGTATTCAACATAACATAACTGCATGTATTCATAACATAAGTAAAATAGCTCTTATGCAGGTAATTCCAGAATAATTCTCTTTATTTGATGTTCAGATCTCCTTTACAGACTCTAACTACCCTACGCACACAGCTACAGAGCCTCTCTCCTACGCTAAGACTCTTTGCTCTTAGCTCTCATAGATCCATTACATCAAGGACTCTTCAAAACATATCTGGACTGAACTAAACTGCCTTAGCCTCTTCTAAGACTTCCCTTTTTATACAATCCCATGGTCCACGGACCAAGGGTGGATCTCATAAAGCCGACACAAGTTACATAAACTAAGGGCGGAAACCCTTGATGACTCTTTACATCTTCGTGCTCCGCGACCACAAAATGCGGAGACTTTACATTTTTTATACAAAACTTGGGCATTTAACCCCAAAACTTGGGATTTCAACCCCAAAATTGACCCTAGGGGACCCGTTCCCAACAAATATTTTGTGATTTCATTTATTAATAGAAGTTGGGTTTTCACCACATTATTATGCTTTCTATTATATCTCTTTGTGTGTTTTACATTTTTTGTTTGTAAGTTCGACATTGGTGACGCTACATCAAGGTCATATCCAAGAATAACACTTGAATAGGGTGGGGAATTGAACCAGTGACTTAACATCTAGGAGTGCCTTAAAAACATACCCGATCATCGTCTATCCAAGATGTCGTGGACCTCTTTGTGTGTGTTTTATTTCCTTTCCTTTCATTTCATTTCTTGTACAACCCTAATCAAATAATTAAAACAACAAATGCGACTAAGGATAAAGACCCCAACATCCAACTTGATCATTTGGACATAATGTCCAATATGAAGTAGGATTAGTCTTAAGTAAAGCCAATAAATATCACAAATGTTGAATTAAATCTAACTTCATAAACATTGCCATTAGAGAAATTTTGTGGTAAAAATGGGTCTCAAAACAAAAATGTACAACCAAAATCAACTTTATAAGAACCAATAGGATTCAAGATGATGATGTCAACCATGGGGATGATTCACCATTTTTAGAGTAAAAAGTAAAAAGATTAAAAATATATAATAATAATAATTTTTCAACTCGTCTTTTCAGCTTATCTCCATACAATTTTACTCAAATTTCGAAAGGGAGCACTCATCAGATGTGTAATTTAATTCTTCATCCAACAAGTCTCCATGTTGCATGCTTTTGATGGACCCTACCACACGAAAAATGAGAAATACATGAAAAAACGTGGTTGTTATCATGTTTTTCATGTATTATTCATTTTTCATGTCGCATAGTCCATCAAAAGCATGCAATATGTGTACTCTTTGGATGAGGAATTAAATTTTGGATCCAGTGAGTGCTCCCGCTCAAAATTTTAGTAAAAACGTATGGAGATGAGTTGAAAAGGTAGTATTTTATTTTTTCCCTCTAAAATTTGATGATATAATTTAATATTATTTTTTATTTCCACTATTATTTTATAATATTCCTTAGGAGACTCATTTTAGATCTCAAATATTCTCTAATGACTAGATTTCTAGGTTTTTATAGTGTGCAAAACCTCCTAAGTTATCCTTATAGCTTCATAAATTTGTTTGCCATTTTGAAAACCAATTTATTATGTTGATATTAACTCCACCATAATAGCTATAACTTTAGCAATTAACTTAAAGACTCAGTGATACAAGGATACAGGCCAACAATCATCAAATAATTCAGAATATCATTAAATGTTCCAAGCTGTTGGCTTATATGGGCCTGACCCACGTTCGAAAGAATTATTTAGCCAAGCAAATCTCGCAGCTACCGACCCTTTCGGCAACAACCCGCGAATCACGGACTGAGGTCTCACCCGAGGTAGCAGGGGAGGGTGCTGGAACCAGGTTTCCACACCCTTGGGATCTCTAGATGTGGTTTGGAGGTTTCGCGCCCCGTTCTACAACTTCGCGCTGCACTGTATTCGCGCAGATCCCGAATATCTCTTACTGTCTATTAGTGCACAGTCTACAGATCTAATCTATTGGATGAAGTATTGCAACTCGGATCTACTTTAGAATGGTCTTTAAACATTTATCAGATTTATTCAGTTCCCTTATTAATATTAAACCCAGCTTCACAAGTATTCAATAAGCAATCATATGCGCATAGATCAAAACAGTCTTATTATTCATACCAAATGCTAGATTCACGATAATTCAGATTTGACACAGAACTCTTAGAAGGAACTTATCTTCCACTTATCACCGGTACATATAGATTCACCCTGCGCACTCAGCTGCAGGGGTGCACGCACACAACTGCAGAGTCTTCCAGGCCTCTGCGCACACAGCGGCAGAGCCTCTATCCACTACCCAGACCCTCGATTCAGACTTACAAACGCTTTTAGAATGTTTTTTCAAAAACCCATTACATGACAGATCCAAAACCATACAACAAAAACTTGGCTCTTCTACCCATAGAGCCTTGCTCTATTTATACCTTTCCATGGACCGTGATCCATGGGCAGGCCGACTCAACTTACATTTCTTTACATTATTTTTGGGCGGACTACCCCTTTGACTTTGACTTATTACAAATCACGCTCCGCACATCCCGCGGAGTCTTTACCCTGTTTTTACCCAAAATTGCGGGCTTCACGCCCCATGACCGTTGCGTGGGGCTTCCGCTACCCAACAGTCCCCCAACACAATCATCGTGACTCATCCAGAGTCACTCGGTTGGTGCGGGAATCTTTGCACAGAGGTCAGTCAGCGAATTCTACATCTTGCCTGTCTCGTCAACAAATTCGTTTGCGAGCCTCTGTACCTTTTCCAAGTGAGCCGTTGAAGTATCCATATCACTTGTAGCTGCTTGCTCCATCACACATACTGCCTGCATCTGCGTGACCTTGCCTTCAATGGTTGTAGATACGCTAAACACTTCATTGAGCCAGGGTTGGATATGGCCTTTAAGGGTTGTCCCCTATTGTCGCAGTGCGTCAAATTGGGCTTTGAGCACCTGGGCCTACTTCATTTTGGCCAACCGTTGTCTGATAACGACTATCTTTGCAGCGCCCCGGGCGGTGTCATAGACCTGCTGCAACTCCCGCACCTCGGTTTCGACTTGCTGTATGGTTGGGTTCTCTTGGAGGGAAGTGAGTATCCCTAGCGAATAATTGAGTAGTCCCGAGCATTCGCGAACAACGCTATTCATTGTTTCTAGTCCAGCTACAACTTCATCGCGACGGCGTTCCCATTTGGCTGGAGGTGTGGGCGGCTAGGCCTGGAGATGGAGCTCTGCAACCTGTAACGTTAGTTCCTCCTGGTTCCTGGCGGCCTCTGCTTGGGCCGTGCGAAAGCCGGCTGCCATGTGCTGAATCTTGGTAGCGGGTGGGAGGTCCCCGGGGATGGCTAGCTCGAGGACCGTACCACACGCCTCTGTCACAGCTTGTTCGACCTCCCGGTATTGTGTAGCCAGCTCATCATTCCGGAGAGTGATCTGTTCTATCTTTGCCTTCTGCTCTGTCAAGATGTGGAATGCGCGACCTTCCCTGGCTCGAAATTCCTGAGTTACTCCCTCTTGCAGTAGGTACAGTACATCTCTAGACAGGGCGGCTAGATTTAATTCCCAACTGCCTTCGTCGTTGGTGGCTACGGCTTGGACAACACCTGCTGGCAATGAGAGGATGTGTGGCGTGGGCGTACTAACCATCTGCTCAATGACGACTATGTCTTCTACGTGCTCACGAGTGACCCAACCTAGGGGTCGCTCTTGTAAGGCCTGTAACTGCGCTCTGATCTCCCCCAACATAGTTGTTTGCGCAGTGATCAGTGCGGGCAACGCACTGGTGGTAACATTTCTTGTGAGTTGGCTACTGTCCAGGAATTCTTGTTCCAGAGCTTTTGCTGTTTTGGACTTTTTCCGGGCAACGGGAGAATCCTTGGCGCGCGACTGATTGAGGTGGTCCTGTTCCAAATTCATTCCCTAATCTGGCTAGTTCCCGTTGTTATCAAGCTCGTGGTAGCCCCTAGCTGCAAAGCGGTTTGTTGTTCCTGACATGCTTTTTCTGCCAGTTGAGTGAGCTGCTGCTGGTGTTCCTTCTTTTGCTGTTGTGCAGCTAATTGGTCGAGAACGGTCTTGTCTGGAGTGCGCCATTCCAAAGGCCATGTTGCTAATACTGCGTAAATGGCATCATCTGTTGCAAGGAACGAGAGTGTAACCCAAGATCGCTCTAGATCCTTTCGCGCGCGGATATATACATGATGCATGTCTGCTTTGAACTCGGTCGTGCTTTGAAAAGTATTGTAAATTGTGGGGGACATGCACGGTCTTCGAGCAATCCGCATCCGTATCTTTCCTTCCATAGAAGCCCAAAATGCCCGGATCATGGAAACCCTTGCTGGGTCCTTTGTAGCCCAGAGCAAAATATACCGTACTGCTTCGGGTAGACTATCCTCAATGCTGGGAAACTGGCTCTCCTGCGGCAAGTCACCTGTAACCAAAAGGATTGATAAGAGCAACCATGCATAATGAAAGGTCTTACCTTTGTCCTGTGCTTCTTGACAATTGGTCAGAAATTCATCGCATAAAAACTGTGCCCAATTGAACTGAACCCCCTCGGCACACTGCCCTGCCAATGCGATGACAGGGGCGGGCACCTCATCTGCGCGACACTTTCTCATAAGTTTACCAGCTAGGAGCTGAGTGGCGACTCGTACTGCACGGTCGCTGATGCTTGCTATGACATACCCCCACTTTCCTTTATCCAAATGGTACTTTGCCTTCACTATTTCGGCGAGGCCTCCCTCGCTACTGGTTCCGGCTATGTCTGTGGGGTTATTCCCTTTATACGGTAGGTGCATAATCCAGTGGATTAGGTCGGTTGTGATCGGGATCGGTTCTTCCAACTAGAGATATCCATCATGGATGAGACCTAGCAGCTGTCGGATCACAAATATGGTGATGGTCATGCGGTGATAGTGAGGTATCCACCTGAGATTCAGTAGTCCAGCCCTCTCCATGCCTAGTAACCACTTCTGCGGCAATAACGTGTCTTCGGCTAGTTCGGGGAACTTGTCATTGTCTGCAAGGTCCCAATCTTCGAATTTGGTGCTTGGAACGCGCCCCATTGGCAACCCTTCGAACCTTATGTCGTCCAGAAGAAGCGGGCTCTGGAGCGTAGTTTTTGCAGCGTCTATGTCTTTCGCTATCTTGGTTGTCCCGATCCATGGAGAAAGATACGGGGGTAACGACAGAAACTGGAACGCAGTTTCTTCTTCCTCCACCTGGGCGTCAATTTGATCGATCAGGTCTTGCAGGTCGTCATCCTCCTCAGTGGGTTCGGTGGTCACTGCTTTACCTTTGTCAACTGTTGAGCATTTGTTGAATCTTGGGGAGGCCCGGACTGGACCCATCTTCTGCTTGTTCTTCCTGGGTCACGGGGTGCGTGGGGACTTAGGAACTTCAGGAACTTGAGTCACATCTTCGGGCCCTTCTTGATTCAGCTGCATTTCTTTGGCGACTCGTGCTCAGGTTCTTGCCATAGTACTCATGGAGTGCCTGGTAGCCGCGTACTTGTTGTTTTTTGCTGGTTCACAACGCCAAAAATCCAGTACTAGCCACACACTATGAGATTTGAAAAAATCTCTTCCCCCCATTTTCAATTCATTAGTGGTGCCGGGTTGGAAAATATTTGCGTATCTCATCTGGAACTTTCACCTTAATGTCCCGCCGCCCGCTCCTTTCTGACGTGATCTGACCTTCCTGTCAGGGCCCATGTGGCTAACGGTTATCTTTTGACTTTTCCCCATGGTAGCGTTATCCTTGAGGCGCAGCTGCAAACTTGGGAACTGCCTAGCTTGGTGAAGACTCCTTTTTCCATGACGGTTTTTCACAGACTGGTTTATAGTCCCACGCCTTCTTTCAACTGCCCGAGGCGCTGAGACTGTAGTTTCTACTACTAGTCAGGTGGTCGCACCTTTGGTGCGAGTTCGGCTCGTCCCTACTAGCCCAAGCTGCGAGCACCTCTGAAGCATCTGGGTAATCGGTTTGGGGTTTATATTCTTCCGTGAGTGCGGGCGCAACCATGATAGCAGGGTCGTAGCACGTTCCAGAGTCCCTTTGCTTCACAACGCACTTTGTTTCTGTCTTTTCTGAGCTTCCTTCTGTCGTCTATTGCAAGCCCAGCAAACCCATGGTATCTGCAACTTCCCTGAGCCCCTACTAACCTTGGCACTGGTCTATTGAGGTAACTTCGGGCTACTACTTCTAAGTTGGGTGGATGTCCACACCTCAGACACCTGTAGCCCCGGCTAGCAAGGAATGCTTAATGTGCTTCTGATTCTGACGTGCAAGAACTATCGCGGTCCCATGAGAGTCGACCATCCGTTGTTGGATTGACCCTGTCCTGATCCTGCGCTGTAATTTGGTAGATACAGTCCAAATCACCGTTGTTGTCTTCGTCGCGCACAGGCTTGGTATATCACGCCCCTTTTGCTGGGTCCAACGAGACCACCACGCGAAGAGATTTCTTTTCGAAGATCATTTTTCGTTTCTTGAGATTGATGACTCCATTCATATCTGTTACCCAATCTATCCCTAACAGTGCAGGATATGGGTTACTATCATCCACAATTTCGATAACCTCAAAGTTGGTTTGGGTGCTGGCGCCATCGATGTCTACTGTAACTCCGTGTAGGCGTCCCATAGGCAGAATCTTCTACTGGTTAGCCATCCTTAGTTGAATCAGCGACCATTGCAGTGGAGGCTTGCCCATGCGTTCCCAAGTCTACTTTGGTAAGACATTTGCATTGGACCCCAAATCTAAAACAACCTGATCCATCTCATAGTCTCCGATCTGGACTGTTAGTCGCATTTCCTGCCCAGTGCGCAAAGCATGTTTTCCTAATTTTTAGATCATTCGTGGTTCATCCACTCCTGCGCACTGATTTATCAATTCCTGCAACCCCTTTACCGCTTTAGCATCCCTCAATAAGTTCATGCAAGTTTCCAAGAAGGTGGTTAGCATAGATGTATCCTTCTCTGATCCTAATTGATCCTTACTCCCCGACGTAGAAGCTTCCGCGAAGCTCTTCTTGGCTTCCATAAAGGTTTCCTTCACCCGCTCCAAATCAAAATCTGGTTGTTTTGGGGGGGCCTTACGAACCCATGCATCCGTCTCTGGCTGTTTCCCCTTATCTTCTCTGGTGGTCGCGCCACTCCGGAGCATCATATTTACATTCGGCTCCTCTGCACGGGGTTCAGCCTTCATCATCTGGACATTCTGAGTGGGGTTGGCCGGAAGCACCCCCTTTTCTCGCATCTGAGCGATCAGCGTGGGGCAATCGACTGCTTTGTGGTCAAATTGGTAGCAGTAAGGACAACAGGCTTTGGTCAGGTTCGTGCAATCCTGCGCGTAATGCCCCAACCCTCCACAATTGTAGCAAATTAATTGTCCTCGTCCCTGTCCAGGTCCCATGCCTTCGCGGCCCCGTCCGCACCCCTGGTACCCTCCCTGCATGAATGGTGCAATGGGATCCTACCCGCGCGCCTCCATTTGCATCCTATAAGCAGGTGTTCGATCCATCAACATTTGGTAACTGCGGCAATTTCTTTCCTCGTGGCCTATCGTTCTACAAAAGTTACAAAATAAGTGTTGAGGAGGGGGTTGTCGTAAGCTTGGCAAGAGGTGACAATTGTCTGTGGCATGCTTTCCTCCCACTTCACAGATTGCACACTAGAGTGTGGGTGCCATGCTTGGCCCAGCCTGTACCTCTGGTCGCAACGTTATTGGCCCCCCTCCTGTCACATGGTTCGCAAAGATTGGACAATGGTCTTTGTCGTGGCCTGGTCCCTTGCATTTGATACACCATACTTCTTCCCATACCTCAGTCCTAGGCACCTGTCCGTGTTTCAAGCTTCACATCTCTAGACATAAGTTTTGTATTTGCGCTTGGATTTGCTGTACTCCCAACCCTGGGTCCTGTATTGGGGTTTCGTGCAGTCGCATTGCTGCCTCTAGTGCTTCAGCTTGGGTTGAGATCTTTTGTTGCGATAGAGCCGATCTCAGATATGGCATTAATGATGCGATAAACCAAGTGTGGTGCTGCTCATCTGTCAGTGTCATGTTGGCCTCGCGGATGGAACTTTTCAACCTCTGATCTAAATCCCATGGGGTTTCACCAGGCATCATTACAATTTCCTTGAACCCAATAACTAACTGTGCTTCTGACTTGGGTCACCCAAATTCCTTATTTAGCACCTCCTGGATTGCTACCATTCCTTCATTTGGATGGTCACTTGAATATTTCATGTACCAGGTCAATGCGCGGTCCTGCAGCGCGCTAACTAGGGTAGCCTTCTTGATGTTATCATCTGTGATGCCCTGAGCGTCCCATACAGATTTTATCACAAACCAGAACTGGCCCAATTCCTCATTTCCTATCCCCTTAAACGTCGGTAGCTGGACTGCGCTTGCCATCCTGACTTTTGGTGGTGGTGGGGTTGGAGGTGGGGTCGGTGTTGGGGTGGACGGATTTGATGTAGGTGACGCGGGTGGTGGGGTGGACGGAGGTGGTATTAGTGGGAAGCGCTCCCTGATTAACCGGACCGCACTTCCTGGTGAGAACCTCGCGAGCTCCTCCTCACTTTCCCGGGAAATGGAAGCTAAAGGACTATTCTCTACTCCTCCCATTCTACGGTAACCTCTTCTGCTCCGCGTTACTCCAAACATCAATAAATATGCATAATCTATTTTTCACACAACAACATCTTAATCCAAGTATTCAATGATTTGATATACCTACCCCGATGTCCTTGAAGAAACTACCTTTCCGCTTCGTTATAGCTCACAGTTGTATCTATCGCGAATTCAGTGACAAATCCTCCTATTACCCGATCTAGCCAATGATCCACAGTGCGCGCGATTTTATCCTCGGTGGCTTCTAGCCTACACACCAGTTCTGGGGTCCACACGATAGGCTAGTCCAATCTGCACCTTCCCACGCTGTCAGCTAGCCTTGCGATCCACTTGTACAGCTCTATCGGAAATGACGCAAAGAAGATTTCGTGAATGTCTGTGAATATATATCGGTCCAGCCAATCTTCTTCTGATACTCGCAGGTTCCTGCTTTCTTGATCTACGAACTCGTGGAGTTTCAGATCCCACCACTCTTCAATCTCTTTCTTTGTAGGGTTCCAGTGTTCCCACACCAGACACCCCTTAGGCAGATCCCGGTCCCAGAAACGGAACCATTTGTTGGCTTATATGGGCCTGACCCAGGTTCAGAAGAATTATTTAGCCAAGCAAATCCCGCAGCTACCGGCCCTTTCGGCAACAGCGCGCGAAGCGCGGACTGAGGTCTCACCTGAGGTAGCAGGGGAGGGTGCTAGAACCAGGTTTCCACACCCTTGGGATGTCTAGATTGGTTTGGAGGTTTTGCGCCCCGTTCTACAACTTCGCGCTGCACTGTATTCGCACAGATCCCGAAGTATTGCAACTTCGCGCTGCGCTATATATCTATTAGCGCGCAGTCTACAGATTTAATTTATTGGATGAAGTATTGCAAATCGGATCTACTTTAGAATGGTCTTTAAACATTTATCAGATTTATTCAGTTCCCTTATTAAGATTAAACCCAGCTTCACAAGTATTCAATGAGCAATCATATGCGCATAGATCAAAACAGTCTTATTATTCATACCAAATGCCAGATTCGCGATAATTCAGATTTGACACAGAATTCTCAGAAGGAACTTATCTTTATTTCCACTTATTACCAATACATCCAGATCTTGCCTACGCACTCAGCTGCAGGGGTCCGCGCACACAACTGCGAACTCTTCCAGGCCTCTGCACACACAACTGCAGAGCCTCTATCCATTATCCAAACCCTCGACTCGAACTTACAGACGCTTTTAGAATGTTTTTTCAAAAACCCATTACATGACAGATCCAAAACCATACAACAAAAACTTCGCTCTTTTACCCATAGAGCCTCGCTCTATTTATACCTTTCCATGGACCGCGATCCATGAGCGGGCCGACTCAACTTACATTTCTTTACATTATTTTTGGGCGGACTACCCCTTTGACTTTGACTTATTACAAATCGCGCTTCGTGCATCCCGCGGAGTCTTTCCCCTATTTTTACCCAAAATTGCGGGTTTCACGCCCCATGACTGTTGCGCGGGGCTTCCGCTACCCAACACAAGCGCATTCCCTAATCTTTTGGTATCTTCCACCACCCTCAACAACTCCTCTTCCAACATATCATAAGACCTGATTAAGAACCATATTGTCCACTGATCAAATCCCGGGCTCTTATCCTTCTGAAAAGAAGCCAAAACAACTTTTAATTCATTTCCTCTATCAACTGCTCATCTTCCATCACGCGATTCTCTCAGTTTCCACCACTTTAGATGAGACAGGATAAATGAGGTGCCTCTAATCATTCATATCTTTACTTACAATTTCTTTTATAGATGATGCAGTAACTTTATTAGACGTAAAAGTTTTGCCAAGGGACTACGTAAGCTCACACCCTCTCCTCAAAGAAAATCAATGTGTTTTCTTATGAAACCTACCATTCTTCCACTAGCTAGTTTATCTTCCACTAAACCTCCAAAGATAAAGAATTGCAATCTTCTATCCTCCATTTGGGTCTAGCATAATCTATGTGGTCTACCCAAACCAACATTCTCAAGAACCCTAAACCTATTCTCAAGAACCCTAAACCTCCATGGGAGCTCCTCCAAAATTCCCTCAGTTTCCTTTATATGCGCAATGCTAGAGAATGTCAATTGCTAGTAAATTCGATAATTGTTCATTCTAACCATCAATAAATCAAAGATGTTACAAAGATTATGATAATAAGATTACGTGAATGAAAAGAGTGTGTGATGAACCAAAAACATTTTTACTTCATTTATGGGTCTTGTATATTCCGATCATTTTTATTTTGACCAAGAAATACTTCTTACCATCTAAACTTAAATGGCTTTACGGGTATTTGATATTTTTTATTTTGTTAAACTATGCATGGTTAAAATTCATTTTGTCAATTGCCTCTCAATACAATGACCAGGTTTTAATAGGGATGATGCTACAATATGGAATTCAATATCACATCCAATTTCTTGGTGTGACATCCAATTTCTTGGTGTGACATTCTTTCTTTGGCATTGTTGATCTATTATTTTTTCCCAAAAGAATGGATTCTAAAAACGAATTAACCTTCTATATTATCCATAAATGTCCGCTCCAGTTAAGCAGACTGTAAAATCTCCGTAAACCTCAAATCCAAAATTAAGGCAAATAGTGGAAAAGTTTCAGTTTGTGTTATTCAAAGATTGTATATTTTAGATGAGGAAAAGACTCATTTTTTAACTTTATTGGATGCCTCTGGAAGAGAATCAAATTCTGTAATTTTTGCAATTTGCTAATTTGATTTAAATATTTAGGTAAGTGGTAGTTATGAAACTAGAATCCATATTTTGAATATGATACAGCGTTTGAATAGTTCTCCATTCTTAACTGTGTTTCTACTGACAAATATAGACACCATTGTAAGTGGCTTGTCTTTGTTACAGTCATTAACTTGAAGGTTTGATAGACCATGGCTCACATTCTTCTGTAACATGTTTTCCACGAACAGATATTTGGCTTTGCCTTTCATAAGCGCATAAAATTAGTGTTGTGAAAATCGTGATAATATCGCAATATTATTGTTTTATCGCGATTTTTTCGCGAAGCTGATATTATCACGAGTAATAATCGCAGATTTTTTTTATACCCGATAATTTCGAAAAATCACGATTTTTTCCCAATTTATCACTGAGGGTCCCGAAGCTGATATAATTTCGAAAAATCACGATTTTTTCCCAATTTATCACTGAGGGTCCCGAAGCTGATATTATCACGACTAATAATCGCAGATTTTTTTTATACCCGATAATTTCGAAAAAATCACGATTTTTTCCCAATTTATCACTGAGGGTCGGGGCAGCGCGGTTTTATAAGGGATGCTAAATGTTCAAAATGCAATTTTTTTGAAAGAAACAAATAATTTTTAAGTGGGGCGGCTTAATGATCAAATCCAAGCCCTAGTATTGATATGCTATTCATGGTAATGTTAAATTCTTAAAGTAAAAGAATGAGTGAATTTCTCTATGTGATTTTCGCCCAAGATTCTTCTCAAAATTGATATGGATCAAAGAAGCCTAAATTCATTAGTATTAATACACTTAATACTATTTTCTAATAATAATAATGATAAATTAATAAATTTACATATTATTATTAATATATATTGAATATTACCTCAAATAATAAATACTTGTTATAATAATAATTTTGATTAATTATTAATTTGATCTATTTGAAAAATACCTTAAAATTCTTAAAATTAATTTTAAAATTCTTAAAAATCAAAAAATTAAAAAAAATTGATTAAAACAAAATCTTCCCACTTCATACTATTATAAACTATTTAATACCTTTATTAAAGCTCTTCTATTATCATCATTCAGGAATGCCCTGATGATGGATCCCTGTTGGGATTTGAAACGTTGATGAAAAATAGTTATGAAAAATAGTTATTAATGTGGGTTCTCCGGCTTCTCCGGCTTCTAAATTACAATATTATTTAAATATTTTGTATAATGTTTTGTATAGTTATTTATTTTTTTTAAATTTTTTAAAATTTACTTGCAATTTTTTATGAGGAGAAATTATTTAAATGTTTTGTATAGTTATTTATTTTTTTAGATTTTTTTATTTTTTATTTTATTTTGAGTGACAGCAAAATTTCAATTTTAATGACGGAAAAACAGGGTTACACATCAGACTTGATTGTAAAATGAGCCTCTCGTCTCATTCTGTGTCCTCTTCTATTTCTTCAGAGAATTTCTTCAGAAAAATGTAGCATGCAAATAATTTTCCCACAAATCTAAAAATTGATTTTCAGCTTTTCAATCATTTGATTTCAAAGAATAACTTCTACTTTTAGTTAGATTAGACATGAATTACAGGTCTAAACATATCTATGCTGTCGTATTTGGTATATTGTTTTCGGTAAAATGTGTTAGACGTAACTGCATTTCTCATGATATAAATTATTTAATTAACAAATCTCATAAATTTTTGTATTTGAGAGACATACAGAATAGGCCATTCTTCTAAACACTGATTTAGACGGGGGTGATATTTGCCTAGTACTATGTGTTTTTGCAGAAAACATTGCCATGAGATACATCGCAGTAAACCAACTGTGCTGCACAAATGGTTCCGATTTTGGTTTTTTATGAAATGGATATCAAAATTATTTAATCAAATGTCAAATAGATTTTGAATGCAGCCATGATTGCCTCATTCTTTATATGTAAATATTGTTTTACATGTGCTCTTAATGGACAATTCTTTGGGCCTAGTGGTTTCCAGTTTGAAGAATCCTTGGTTCAATAATCCCCGAAAGTGTTGCAATGCCCTGTTTACTGAGATACTTTCCAGAGATTTAACATAATACACAGAGTGCTGCAATATTTTATTTTCATTGGTTTCCAAAAGTGGGATATGAAAACCCTGAAGATGCTTTGGTGATATGCATAATAAACCCATAACTTCCATAAAAGAGATTTGGTCGATCCAGCTGACATACTATACATGCTTTGACTCTAACAGAGACACAGAAATGGTGCCTCTCAATCTATATAGAGTTACTTATTCCTGGAATGAGAAAAGTTTCTAAGACGTAATATTTCTATTGTCTTTTGTTTCTTTAACACATTTTGGCTAACTATATACCTTTGTGCGCTGAACTTGTTTAAATAATAGAATCCCGTATTTTTATGCATCAAGTTATAACCAGATTTTCACCAAAGCTGCTTCTCTGATCAGTTGCTAAACATTTACATGAAACTTGACCATGCAGCCAAAAAGGAACGGCAACAGTGCCAATGTATCTGGACCAATACAAATTCGTGTCTGTAAAAAAAAATTGTTTGAGGGAAAACCAACGAAACAGGAGTTAAAAAATGAAATTTGTGAAAATGTATTTGTGCTTGGTGTTTTACGTTTTCCTTCAACTTTTATTTTTTTAAAACCAACTAGATGGCACACTAGGGAGGTGAGCTTGACAAAAGTAAAGAATTTTATCATAACTTTTGCTGGTACGTTATGATAATGGGGAAAAATTAGCTCAAGTGGTGCACTTAGTGGTTCAACTGTTGGAACGATCAATAAAAACTTGCAGATGGTTATGGCTAATTGTTGGAATTTCCATCATATATTGCAAGGCGAAGCAGGTATAAATGTGCACATATGCCCACATTTTATATACCAATGCACATATAGTAAAGGTCTGCATTTGATTTGGACAGTAGATCTCTCTACACTGAAATTGTAGGATTTTGTTAATACATACTTGGTTCTGTTCCTAACGGGATATGCACAGATTTTACGCAATATGGAACTGTTCTTTTCACGAGTAAAGGGTAGGCCAGCGCTCTTACATTACAGGTAGCAAAAAAATGATTAGACACATGGTAGAGAGATTCAGGAAATTCGTTTCAACCTGAAACCTTTGCTGTGGCATGTCAAACTCTTGGCTTTGGGCATTTTCAAAAACAAAATATAAAATTGTTTAGAATATGATCTGGTCTCTGGCTCTATAGCTAAACATAATAATAGAGCATAGCATATCTTGGCCTGTGACCATTTATGTTGTATCAGAGACAAAAAGGGATAGTCTCGAGAAGAACTTGGTCCATGGCCTCTCGAACCTCTAAAATAAAACATAAACAGATGTGATCAAAGAGGTAGAGTAGAACCCAAGCATCTGCATGCCATTCCGCTTCTTTATGTAGGGAGATTGGGTGCTGCGGGTCTTCACCCTTTTCGTGTTTTCTCCTTCTCCCTCTGCTTCATCCTCTATAACACAGCACTAAGTCACCTGGTTTGAGTTCAAATTCATGTTCGGTGACCTTGAAGTTTAACAAAAATTCAATAGTGAAAATTTAGATAATAAAATTCAACATCCTACAGAATTTGAAAATTAAAAAATATATGTAATAAAATTCAATATTCTCATTAAACACATGATAGAAATGCCAAAAGCATGGCAACAGGATTTTAAAATATGTCCATGAAACATAATATTAAAAATATGAACATAACATTAAAAAGTTTTACAAGATTGAGCATTCAAAAAGAAAACTAGAATGGGAACACAAGTTTTATTCTTGATGTTCCTGTGGCCTACTTGTTACATCAAAATGCTCTATATCATCAAGAGCACTTGGGGCAGTGAAACCACTAGAAGCATCATCGCCACTGGATTCAGTACTAGGTCTATCACTTATAGTGTCAATATCATTTTCATCTCCTGGTGCATCGAAATCAAGCTTGAACCATGCAGTAGAAGAATTAGATGAGTCTTCAGCCACATTGTTTAAAGCCAATTGCAAGTTACTACGAACATAAACAAGATCTTCTAATTTTCCAGATAACAATCTATTTTTTTTCTTGGAATGAACATGGTCAAAGGTACTCCAATTCCTTTCGCAAGCTGATGCACTTGATCCCTGGCTCAAGACACGAATTGCAAACTTTTGCAATTCTGGGGCCCCTGCTGCATAAAATTGCCACCATACTGCTGGAGCAGTTTCAAACCTATCATATTTCGCTGCTTTGATTCCAAATAGCCCTTCTTCTAACTTATATGCCCTAAGTTGGGATCTAACCAAACCTGCAACTGATGGATCTGGATTTAGCCTTTCAATAGCCCCAATAAGTCCACTCATGACTTCTTCATCTTGATGCCTTGATACCTCAAATAACCTAGGATCCAAATAGCACGCTGCTGCATGTAAAGGGCTATGCATCATTTTCCATCTTCGATCAACTACCTTCCATATCTCCTGGTAATCAACTTCCATATTATTGAAAGCACTTGCAATGGCATCCTTGCAACGGTCAATACCCTCATAAACAAAACCCATACAAGGCTTGCCAGCATCAACCATGCAAAGCACATCAACAATCGGACCACACATTTTTAAAACTTTGTTAGCATTTTCCCAAAAGCTATTGCCTAGAATTATTTGTTCCACATTCTTTCCCTTTGCTTGTTTTGAGAGGCGAGATTGCTCCCACTCAATGTTGCAGAAAACAGCTCTGAGGCTAGCTTTTTCTTCAACAACCCTTTTCAAAGTAACATAAAATGTGGCAAACCTTGTACGACAAGGCTTCAACAACTCTCTAGTAGCCTCTTTTGTGTATATGTTGAATGTGAGACGATGGTTAATGACAAAGTTTACAGTTGTTCTTGCTTTTCGGATTGTCTCATTGATCCATGGAAATTTCGCTAAATCATGCAGCAATAAATCCAGGCAATGAGCTGCACAGGGGGTCCAATAAATGGTCTTATACTTCTCCATTATCATCTTTCCTGCACTAACACAATGCGAGGCATTATTGGTGACAACTTGGACAACATTTTCCTCGCCAACCTCTTGAATTGCTTCATCCAAAATTCTGAAAATATATTCTGGTGTCTTCACTTGATCCCTTGCATTAATTGCCTTCAAAAAGAAAACCCCTCGAGGGCAATAAACAAGCACATTAATCAATGACTGATGACATAAATCTGACCAACCATCACTCAAGATTGTGCAACCTGTAGACCTCCAAGACCGTTTAATATCAGCCAATCTGTCTGTCACTCTTTCCTTTGCTTTCTCTAGCAGAGTAGTCCTTAAAGCCTCAGGCCCAGGGGGAACATACCCCTCGCCAAAATCAGCAACCTTTTTTAATGCATTTTTAAAATATGGGCTTCTTGCCACATGAAATGGAATTGCACATGCATAAAAAAAATCAGCAATAGCATCATCAACTTGTTGCTTCTCTACAGGTTTCGAAAATGCATTTAATGTTGATACTCCACCTATTTTTGCTGGGGTAGAACTTGAGCCACTAAAATTTGAGGTGAAAGACGGAATGCCAAGTGAAGAAGACATGGTGATCTCCCTTTGAATCCGTTGCCTCTTTATTTCCTTTCTCCTTCCTCGTTTTGAGTTGTCATGCTCTTGCCAAACTGCATCTTTCTGCTCATCGGATATTTTTGGGCATCCTTCAATGCCAACTCCATTTCCATTAGAGGTACCAAGGAGGTGATCCACTGTTTCTGTTGTGGAACCAGTATAGTGTTTTCCACAAAACTGATAAATACGATCCGACCCTTCGTTGACATATTTCCATGCCTCAGCAGTTGACTTTTGAGGTTCCATTTAATTAAATTTCTGCTCACTGTGCTATGCTCAGTTTGTTGACTGGTCTCTTCTACAGTTCTTCATAAAAGAAAAAAAATGTCAGTATAAATAGCAGCTTTATGTTTGATAGCACTGGCACTAAACAACAAAAGCTCCACTAGACCATTTTGACTTTAGAACTTGACCCAACAATGACAGTATTCTTCCAGCAATTTGTTGTAACACTTAACAAGCAGTGACTAGAAGTTTCTTTGTTATAGGTTTACTGCCAGCTAGCAAAGGCTTGAGTTTCACATGACGTTAGATAAGGGTATCCTCAAGAGGAGTATGACTATACAATTTTATAACACGTTTTGGCCAATTGCTTCTGGGGCATTTAACCTCCACATATCTTTAAATTGTGGCCTTTGTTTTAAGATTAGATCGGGATGCAGGGGCCCTGGATTGTAAAGCTTGTTTCTTTTAACATTATTGGTTGCACACATAAGTGTAAAGACTCTTGTATGATGTTCCAGTCATATTTCAGTATTGCTGTAGACTCATATCACAATTTTCTCGAAGGCCTGCTCATGAAACACAATTATATTCAGGCTGCAGTGCATAAGCAACATAGACTGTAAAAGAGTCAAAATCAATCCAAACAATAGGCACATCTAGAAAAACTGTCCCAAGTATCACAGCAGTTGGCAAAACCATAAAATTTGTTTTGGATTGGACATAGTACAGATATCAAAGATAGCTGCAGTGACAAGATAATATTTCCTAGGCAATCTCCACGAACAGCCAATACCCAACCCAAATATGATTGAAGATATGTAATCTGTAATGGACTGGATTTAAAAACATGGTTACTTATGCTTCATAGCAGACAAGCACATAAATTCCTAATTTTAAACGAATTTGTCGTCTGTTTTGATTGTGTGAAAGAGCAGTTCACTTTCAAGAATATCAGAATATATACTGTTATTCTTGCTAATTAAGATGTGGAGCATCTTGATGTTTACGTCCAAATCCTCACTAGTAGCATAATAATCGGGTTAATAAAAAAGCAGACAATAGGTAACAATAACATCTCTGTTCAATGTTCCTCTTAGGTCCATATATAAAACTTTTCACTGAAGTTTGTGCAACTGAGTAAGATAGTTGGGGATTATTGTGATCCATTTTAGTATGCATACAAGGATATAGTAAGTTATTGGTGTGGTCTGTTGCTCAGTAATGAACAGAACGTAAAGACTCTCTGATTTGCCTGTGAAAGTTGGTATTCCCTAAAGCCAAAGTGTAGAGAAGAAATGGGTTGGAATTGCTAGATGACAGACTCAACAGTATCATAATAAAATAAGAAAAAACCAGTGAGCGTACCCGGGCCAAAAATCAATGAGCTGTGTGTCTGTGCCAGGAAGAATGGGTACTCCTTCAATGTAACCAGGGCCAATTTGTACAGCCCAAAGGCACTCAGTTGGCCACGGCCCACAGCCAAAACGAAAACCCAGTGAAATGGTAGCCTGGAATCGGGCTGTAGCGGGCCGCGGTTAGCCTGAGGAAAAGAACGCGCCTCGTAGAGCCTGCAATTGCCAATCTGGAGCTTCGAGAGAAAGAACGCGGAGGCTCTGAGCTTGGATCTGGTGCTTCGAGGGGAAAGGGCGGGCGGCGGAGTCGGGCGGGCAGAGCGGCTCCAACGAAATGAGCTAGAATGCTCCATGCGAAGGAAAATATACGCGGCGCGTCCGTTCTAGGGTTTTTTAATTTCTTGATTTTTCTAATCTTTTTTTATCGAGCTCGATTTTAATGGCGAATTTGAACAAGACGATTCGAATTCAGGCGAATTTGTTAGGGTTCGAGTTCAGGTTCGGGTTCGAGTTCGCCTTCAAATTCGCATTCGGTATTATTTGTTCCACATCTCCACAAATAGTTTCTTCTAAACACCGCAAAGCCACTGGAATAGACATAAATGCGTCGTTTCCTTTTTTTCCTATTAAAATTTAGAGTTCAACAGTGGGATTTGTGGACCGCAGAGAGAATGGATTTCGGTTTGTCTTGTCTGCATTTGAATCGACATTCTTCATATGGTGAAGACCAAAGATAAGTGCATTAAAATTAATGGGGAAGTTATGGTTTTTGACAGGTCATTGATTCGCAAAGCATGGAGTCGTACTCTATCTGGTTTAATTAGGCTGTGTCAAGAGAATTTCTCAGGTATTGTCTTTGAAAGCAACAACAAGGTCTGAAAATTCTTCACATCAATCAGCTGTGGGTTGGAAACTGCAAATTTCTAGCAGTCTTCAAGGCGGATTCATTAACATTAATTCATCTGGTGCATGTCTCTTGCAATGCGTGGCCTGTCCCATAGATGATATGACATGGTCACTATATGAACAATGCCCTGAAGCATCCTTGTATGGTATCGAAGTAACCATTGATGTTACAGGGCCTCAATGCACACCGTCTGCACCTATAGCGGTTTGATATGAACAAAAAATGATATAATCCCAATCCACAGCGCTTTCGTATAAATCTCTTCATGGAGGAATGGTTCCTCCAATTGTTTGATCATCGATTAAATATTTCCATGGAGGTTTTGATTCTGTTTTTTTTTTTTGAATTATTATGTGTGGTGTGATGTTTTTATGATTTGCGAAAAAAATTATGATATGCCTTTTTTTGAGGTTGACCTTGTAATATTTTGTTAATTTAAATTATAATTGTGGATGTGTTAAATTTTATATATATATATATATATATATATTATTTATATAATCAAATATTTTTATTAGTTTTTGTTAAAAATAAGATTACAATAAGATATTTGTTTATTAATTACTATTAATTTAGTTTTAATCATACCATATATAATATTTAATTTTATAAATAAAAAAATCAATATTATATAATAAAAAATAAAATAATCAATTTCAAATACATGGTTGGACAATAATCTGAAGCTACAATACCTATCGTCTTAACCTCATTCATGTACTCAATTACTATGGTCTCAATTTATTTATATGTTTAGTGATCCATTTTAATAACATATAATCTGTTGCCCTTGTATCAATATTTGGCTTTAGTGATGGGGCATCGTTATGGTATGATGGAAAGAACACATTAGATATAGTGGGATGATTGGCGAATAGGTGTTGCACTTTTGATGGTTGTTGATGTTAAGTAAATTTAGTTATTTTTTTTAATATGGAATCTGTTGTTTCTTCTATTTGTGTTAATCTTTTTCAATAAACACTACAACCCCTAGTAAAGCCTTTACCACGGTAAAAACTTTTTTTTATTTCAATTGGTATTTTTGCTTTCTCCACCACTACTATTGTAACTGTTTCTAAATAGTTGCTTTAATTTCTCTCCTTGTTCAGATAAATCAATTCAACTATGATAGTCCTTAGGGTTAGCTCAATTGGTTGAGTCCCCATTGATAAAGCATCTTTGTTATTGAGAGGTAACGGGTTCAATTCTTTTGACACCTATGAGGGTCAGGATCCATGGTTGATGTGGTACGAAGTTATCCCTTTGGGTGGATCTATTTGGTACAAATATTTCATGGATGTAGTGGTCATCGAACTCTAGGTCCGTGATGGATCTATTTGGTACAAATATTTCATGGATGTAGTGGTCATCTATTTGGTACAAATATTTCATGGATGTAGTGGTCATCGAACTCTAGGTCCGTGAGTGATTAGGTTGCTAGTCGAACATTGACACAACCCCCAATAAATAAATAAATATAGATTAAAAACCAGATTTTATCACAAACCAGAACTGGCCCAATTCCTCATTTCCTATCCCCTTAAACGTCGGTCGCTGGACTGCGCTTGTCATCTTGACTTTTGGTGGTGGTGGGGTTGGAGGTGGGGTCGGTGTTGGGGTCGACGGATTTGATGTAGGTGACGCGGGTGGTGGGGTGGACGGAGGTGGTATCAGTGGGAAGCGCTCCCTGATTAACCGGACTGCACTTCCTGGTGAGAACCTCGCGAGCTTCTCCTCACTTTCCCGGGAAATGGAAGCTAAAGGACTATTCTCTACTCCTCTCGTTCTACGGTAACCTCTTCTGCTCCGCGTTACTCCAAACATCAATAAACATGCATAATCTATTTTTCACACAACAACATCTTAATCCAAGTATTCAATGATTTGATATACCTACCCCGATGTCCTTGAAGAAACTACCTTTCCGCTTCATTATAGCTCACAGTTGTATCTATCGCGAACTCAGTGATAAATCCTCCTATTACCCGATCTAGCCAATGATCTACTGTGCGCGCGATTTTATCCTCGGTGGCTTCTAGCCTACACACCAGTTCCGGGGTCCACACGATAGGCTAGTCCAATCTGCACCTTCCCACGCTGTCAGCTAGCCTTGCGATCCACTTGTACAGCTCTACCGGAAATGACGCAAAGAAGATTTCGTGAATGTCTGTGAATATATACCGGTCCAGCCAATCTTCTTCTGATACTCGCAGGTTCCTGCTTTCTTGATCTACGAACTCGTGGAGTTTCAGATCCCACCACTCTTCAATCTCTTTCTTTGTAGGGTTCCAGTGTTCCCACATCAGACACCCCTTAGGCAGATCCCGGTCCCGGCAACGGAACCATTTGTTGGCTTATATGGGCCCGACCCAGGTTCGGAAGAATTATTTAGCCAAGCAAATCCCGCAGCTACCGGCCCTTTCGGCAACAGCGCGCGAAGCGCGGACTGAGGTGTCACCTGAGGTAGCAGGGGAGGTGCTAGAACCAAGTTTCCACACCCTTGGGATGTCTAGATTGGTTTGGAGGTTTTGTGCCCCGTTCTGCAACTTCGCACTGCACTGTATTCGCACAGATCCCGAAGTATTGCAACTTCGCGCTGCGCTATATATCTATTAGCGCGCAGTCTACAGATCTAATTTATTGGATGAAGTATTGCAAATCGGATCTACTTTGGAATGGTCTTTAAACATTTATCAGATTTATTCAGTTCCCTTATTAAGATTAAACCCAGCTTCACAAGTATTCAATAAGCAATCATATGCGCATAGATCAAAACAGTCTTATTATTCATACCAAATGCCAGATTTGCGATAATTCAGATTTGACACAGAATTCTCAGAAGGAACTTATCTTTATTTCCACTTATTACCAATACATCCAGATCTTCCCTACGCACTCAGCTGCAGGGGTCCGCGCACACAGCTGCGAACTCTTCCAGGCCTCTGCACACACAACTGCAGAGCCTCTATCCATTACCCAAACCCTCGACTCGAACTTACAGACGCTTTTAGAATGTTTTTTCAAAAACCCATTACATGACAGATCCAAAACCATACAACAAAAACTTGACTCTTTTACCCATAGAGCCTCGCTCTATTTATACCTTTCCATGGACCGCGATCCATGGGCGGGCCGACTCAACTTATATTTCTTTACATTATTTTTGGGTAGACTACCCCTTTGACTTTGACTTATTACAAATCGCGCTTCGTGCATCCCGCGGAATCTTTACCCTATTTTTACCCAAAATTGCGGGCTTCGCGCCCCATGACTGTTGCGCAGGGCTTCCGCTACCCAACACAAGCGCATTCCCTAATCTTTTGGTATCTTCCACCACCCTCAACAACTCCTCTTCCAACATATCATAAAACCTGATTAAGAACCATATTGTCCACTGATCAAAACCCGGGCTCTTATCCTTCTGAAAAGAAGCCAAAACAACTTTTAATTCATTTCCTCTATCAACTGCTCATCTTCCATCTCCTGATTCTCTCAGTTTCCACCACTTTAGATGAGACAGGGTAAATGAGGTGCCTCTAATCATTCATATCTTTACTTACAATTTCTTTTATAGATGATGCAGTAACTTTATTAGACGTAAAAGTTTTGCCAAGGGACTACGTAAGCTCACACCCTCTCCTCAAAGAAAATCAATGTGTTTTCTTATGAAACCTACCATTCTTCCACTAGCTAGTTTATCTTCCACTAGACCTCCAAAGATAAAGAATTGCAATCTTCTATCCTCCATTTGGGTCTAGCATAATCTATGTGGTCTACCCAAACCAACATTCTCAAGAACCCTAAACCTCCATGGGAGCTCCTCCAAAATTCCCTCAGTTTCCCTTATATGCGCAATGCTAGAGAATGTCAATTGCTAGTAAATTCGATAATTGTTCATTCTAACCATCAATAAATCAAAGATGTTACAAAGATTGTGATAATAAGATTACGTGAATGAAAAGAGTGTGTGATGAACCAAAAACATTTTTACTTCATTTATGGGTCTTGTATATTCCGATCATTTTTATTTTGACCAAGAAATACTTCTTACCATCTAAACTTAAATGGCTTTACGGGTATTTGATATTTTTTAATTTGTTAAACTATGCATGGTTAAAATTCATTTTGTCAATTGCCTCTCAATACAATGACCAGGTTTTAATATGGATGATGCTACAATATGGAATTCAATATCATATCCAATTTCTTGGTGTGACATTCTTTCTTTGGCATTGTTGATCTATCATTTTTTCCCAAAAGAATGGATTCTAAAAACGAATTAACCTTCTATATTATCCATAAATGTCCACTCCAGTTAAGCAGACTGTAAAATCTCCGTAAACCTCAAATCCAAAATTAAGGCAAATAGTGGAAAAGTTTCAGTTTATATTATTCAAAGATTGTATATATTTTAGATGAGGAAAAGACTCATTTTTTAACTTTATTGGATGCCTCTGGAAGGGAATCAAAGTCTGTAATTTTTGCAATTTGCTAATTTGATTTAAATATTTAGGTAAGTGGTAGTTATGAAACTAGAATCCATATTTTGAATATGATACAGCGTTTGAATAGTTCTCCATTCTTAACTGTGTTTCTACCGACAAATATAGACACCATTGTGAGTGGCTTGTCTTTGTTACAGTCATTAACTTGAAGGTTTGATAGACCATGGCTCACATTCTTCTGTAACATGTTTTCCACGAACAGATATTTGGCTTTGCTTTTCATAAGATCATAAAATTGATATTAATCGGTGTTGTGAAAATCGTGATAATATCGCGATTTTTTCCCGAAGCTGATATTATCACGAGTAATAATCGCGGATTTTTTTTTATACTCGATAATTTCGAAAAAATCGCAATTTTTTTCCAATTTATCACGGGCAGCATGGTTTTATAAGGGATGCTAAATGTTCGAAATGCAATTTATTTTTAAAGAAACAAATAATTTTTAAGTGGGGCAGCTTAATGATCAAATCTAGGCCCTAGTATTGATATGCTATTCATGATAATGTTAAATTCTTAAAGTAAAAGAATGAATGACTTTCTCTATGTGATTTTCACCCAGGGTTCAGATCACAGAAACCTAAATTCGTTAATATTAATACACTTAATACTATTTTCTAATAATAATAATATTGATAAATTAATAAATTTACATATTATTATTAATATATATTAAATATTAACTCAAACAATAAATACTTGTTATAATAATAATTTTGATTAATTATTAATTTGATCTATTTGAAAAATACCTTAAAATTCTTAAAATTAATTTAAAAATTCTTAAAAATAAAAAAATAAATGATTAAAACAAACAGCTGACATTCATTTAATCTTCCCACTTCATACTATTATAAACTACTTAATACCTTTATTAAAGCTCTTCTACTATCATCATTCAAGAATGTCCTGATGATGGATGATGGATCCCTGTTGAGATTTGAAACGTTGATGAAAAATGGTTATTACTGTGGGTTCTCCGGCTTCTAAATTACAATATTATTTAAATATTTTGTATAGTTATTTATTTTTTTTAGATTTTTTAGATTTTTTAAATTTACTTGCAATTTTTTTATGAGCAGAAATTATTTAAATGTTTCGTATAGTTATTTATTTTTTTAGATTTTTTTATTTTTTATTTTTATTTTGAGTGACAGCAAAATTTCAATTTTAATGGCAGAAAAACAGGGTTACACATCAGACTGGACTGTAAAATGAGCCTCTCGTCTCATTCTGTGTCCTCTTCTATTTCTTCAGAAAAATGTAGCATGCAAATAATTTTTCTGCAAATCTAAAAATTGATTTTCAGGTTTTCAATCATTTGATTTCAAAGAATAACTTCTACTTTTAGTTAGATTAGACATGAATTACAGGTCTAAACATATCTATGCTGTTGTATTTGGTATATTGTTTTCGGTAAAATGTGTTAGACGTAACTGGATTTCTCATGATATAAATTATTTAATTAACAAATCTCATAAATTTTTGTATTTGAGAGACATACAGAATAGGCCATTCTTCTAAACACTGATTTAGACGGGGGTGATATTTGCTTAGTACTATGTGTTTTTGCAGAAAACATTGCCATGAGATACATCGCAGTAAACCAACTGTGCTGCACAAATGGTTCCGATTTTGGTTTTTTATGAAATGGATATCAAAATTATTTAATCAAATGTCAAATAGATTTTGAATGCCGCCATGATTGCCTCATTCTTTACATGTAAATATTGTTTACATGTGCTCTTAATGGACAATTCTTTGGGCCTATTGGTTTCCAGTTTGAAGAATCCTTGGTTCAATAATCCCCGAAAGTGTTGCAATGCCCTGTTTACTGAGATACTTTCCGGAGATTTAACATAATACAGAGTGCTGGAATATTTTATTTTCATTGGTTTCCTAAAGTGGGATATGAAAACCCTGAAGATGCTTTAGTGATATACGTAATAAACCCATAACTTCCATAAAAGAGATTTGGTCGATCCAGCTGACATACTATACATGCTTTGACTCTAACAGAGAAACAGAAATGGTGCCTCTCAATCTATATAGAGTTACTTATTCCTGGAATGAGAAAAGTTTCTAAGACGTAATATTTCTATTGTCTTTTGTTTCTTTAACACATTTTGGCTAACTATATACCTTTGTGCGCTGAACTTGTTTAAATAGTAGAATCTCGTATTTTTATGCATCAAGTTATAACCAGATTTTCACCAAAGCTGCTTCTCTGATCAGTTGCTAAACATTTACATGAAACTTGACCACGCAGCCAAAAAGGAACGGCAACAGTGCCAATGTATCTGGACCAATACAAATTCGTGTCTGTAAAAAAAAATTGTTTGAGGGAAAACCAACGAAACAGGAGTTAAAAAATGAAATTTGTGAAAATGTGTTTGTGCTTGGTGTTTTACGTTTTCCTTCAACTTGTATTTTTTAAAAACCAACTAGATGGCACACTAGGGAGGTGAGCTTGACAAAAGTAGAGAATTTTATCATAACTTTTGCTGGTACGTTATGATAATGGGGAAAAATTAGCTCAAGTGGTGCACTTAGTGGTTCAACTGTTGGAACGATCAATGAAAACTTGCAGACGGTTATGGCTAATTGTTGGAATTTCCATCATATATTGCAAGGCGAAGCAGGTATAAATGTGCACATATGCCCACATTTTATATACCAATGCACATATAGTAGTAAAGGTCTGAATTTGATTTGGACAGTAGATCTCTCTATACGGAAATTGTAGGATTTTGTTAATACATACTTGGTTCTGTTCCTAATGGGATATGAACAGATTTTACGCAATATGGAACTGTTCTTTTCACGAGTAAAGGGTAGGTCAGCGCTCTTACATTACAGGTAGCAAAAAAGTGATTAGACACATGGTAGAAAGATTCAGGAAATTCGTTTCAACCTGAAACCTTTGCTGTGGCATGTCAAACTCTTGGCTTTGGGCATTTTGAAAAACAAAATATAAAATTGTTTAGAATATGATCTGGTCTCTGGCTCTATAGCTAAACATAATAGTAGAGCATAGCATATCTTGGCCTGACCATTTATGTTGTATCAGAGACAAAAAGGGATAGTCTTGAGAAGAACTTGGTCCATGGCCTCTCGAACCTCTAAAATAAAACATAAACAGATGTGATCAAAGAGGTAGAGTAGAACCCAAGCATCTGCATGCCATTCCGCTTCTTTATGTAGGGAGATTGGGTGCTGCGGGTCTTCACCCTTTTCGTGTTTTCTCCTTCTCCCTCTGCTTCATCGTCTATAACACAGCACTAAGTCACCTGGTTTGAGTTCAAATTCAAGTTCGGTGACCTTGAAGTTTAACAAAAATTTAATGGTGAAAATTTAGGTAATAAAATTCAACATTAATTTCAACATCCTACAGAATTTGAAAATTAAAAAATATATGTAATAAAATTCAATATGCTCATTAAACACATGATAGAAATGCCAAAAGCATGGCAACATGATTTTAAAATATGTCCCTGAAACATAATATTAAAAATATGAACATAACATTAAAAAGTTTTACAAGATTGAGCATTCAAAAAGAAAACTAGAATGGGAACACAAGTTTTATTCTTGATGTTCCTGTGGCCTACTTGTTACATCAAAATGCTCTATATCATCAAGAGCACTTGGGGCAGTGAAACCACTAGAAGCATCATCGCCACTGGATTCAGTACTAGGTCTATCACTTATAGTGTCAATATCATTTTCATCTCCTGGTGCATTGAAATCAAGCTTGAACCATGCAGTAGAAGAATTAGATGAGTCTTCAGCCACATTGTTTAAAGCCAATTGCAAGTTACTACGAACATAAACAAGATCTTCTAATTTTCCAGATAACAATCTATTTTTTTTCTTGGAATGAACATGGTCAAAGGTACTCCAATTCCTTTCGCAAGCTGATGCACTTGATCCCTGGCTCAAGACACGAATTGCAAACTTTTGCAATTCTGGGGCCCCTGCTGCATAAAATTGCCACCATACTGCTGGTGCAGTTTCAAACCTATCATATTTCGCTGCTTTGATTCCAAATAGCCCTTCTTCTAACTTATATGCCCTAAGTTGGGATCTAACCAAACTTGCAACTGATGGATCTGGATTTAGCCTTTCAATAGCCTCATAAAGTCCACTCATGACTTCTTCATCTTGATGCCTTGATACCTCAAATAACCTAGGATCCAAATAGCACGCTGCTGCATGTAAAGGGCTATGCATCATTTTCCATCTTCGATCAACTACCTTCCATATCTCCTGGTAATCAACTTCCATATTATTGAAAGCACTTGCAATGGCATCCTTGCAACGGTCAATACCCTCATAAACAAAACCCATACAAGGCTTGCCAGCATCAACCATGCAAAGCACATCAACAATCGGACCACACATTTTTAAAACTTTGTTAGCATTTTCCCAAAAGCTATTGCCTAGAATTATTTGTTCCACATTCTTTCCCTTTGCTTGTTTTGAAAGGCGAGATTGCTCCCACTCAATGTTGCAGAAAACAGCTCTGAGGCTAGCTTTTTCTTCAACAACCCTTTTCAAAGTAACATAAAATGTGGCAAACCTTGTACGACAAGGCTTCAACAACTCTCTAGTAGCCTCTTTTGTGTATATGTTGAATGTGAGACGATGGTTAATGACAAAGTTTACAGTTGTTCTTGCTTTTCGGATTGTCTCATTGATCCATGGAAATTTGGCTAAATCATGCAGCAATAAATCCAAGCAATGAGCTGCACAGGGGGTCCAATAAATGGTCTGATACTTCTCCATTATCATCTTTCCTGCACTAACACAATGCGAGGCATTATTGGTGACAACTTGGACAACATTTTCCTCGCCAACCTCTTGAATTGCTTCATCCAAAATTCTGAAAATATATTCGGGTGTCTTCACTTGATCCCTTGCATTAATTGCCTTAAAAAAAAAAACCCCTCGAGGGCAATAAACAAGCACATTAATCAATGACTGATGACACAAATCTGACCAACCGTCACTCAAGATTGTGCAACCTGTAGACCTCCAAGACCGTTTAATATCAGCCAATCTGTCTGTCACTCTTTCCTTTGCTTTCTCTAGCAGAGTAGTCCTTAAAGCCTCAGGCCCAGGGGGAACATACCCCTTGCCAAAATCAGCAATCTTTTTTAATGCATTTTAAAATATGGGCTTCTTGCCACATGAAATGGAATTGCACATGCATAAAAAAAATCAGCAATAGCATCATCAACTTGTTGCTTCTCTACAGGTTTTGAAAATGCATTTAATGTTGATGCTCCACCTATCTTTGCTGGGGTAGAACTTGAGCCACTAAAATTTGAGGTGAAAGATGGAATGCCAAGTGAAGAAGACATGGTGATCTCCCTTTGAATCCGTTGCCTCTTTATTTCCTTTCTCCTTCCTCGTTTTGAGTTGTCATGCTCTTGCCAAACTGCATCTTTCTGCTCATCGGATATTTTTGGGCATCCTTCAATGCCACCTCCATTTCCATTAGAGGTACCAAGGAGGTGATCCACTGTTTCTGTTGTGGAACCAGTATAGTGTTTTCCACAAAACTGATAAATACGATCCGACCCTTCGTTGACATATTTCCATGCCTCAGCAGTTGACTTTTGAGGTTCCATTTAATTAAATTTCTGCTCACTGTGCTATGCTCAGTTTGTTGACTGGTCTATTCTACAGTTCTTCATAAAAGAAAAAAAATGTCAGTATAAATAGCAGCTTTATGTTTGATAGCACTGGCACTAAACAACAAAAGCTCCACTAGACCATTTTGACTTTAGAATTTGACCCAACAATGACAGTATTCTTCCAGCAATTTGTTGTAACACTTAACAAGCAGTGAGTAGAAGTTTCTTTGTTATAGGTTTACTGCCAGCTCTAGCAAAGGCTTGAGTTTCACATGACGTTAGATAAGGGTATCCTCAAGAGGAGCATGACTATACAATTTTATAACACGTTTTGGCCAATTGCTTCTGGGGCATTTAACCTCCACATATCTTTAAATTGTGGCCTTTGTTTTAAGATTAGATCGGGATGCAGGGGCCCTGGATTGTAAAGCTTGTTTCTTTTAACATTATTGGTTGCACACATAAGTGTAAAGACTCTTGTATGATGTTCCAGTCATATTTCAGTATTGCTGTAGACTCATATCACAATTTTCTCGAAGGGCTGCTCATGAAACACAATTATATTCAGGCTGCAGTGCATAAGCAACATAGACTGTAAAAGAGTCAAAATCAATCCAAACAATAGGCACATCTAGAAAAACTGTCCCAAGTATCACAGCAGTTGGCAAAACCATAAAATTTGTTTTGGATTGGACATAGTGCAGATATCAAAGATAGCTGCAATGACAAGATAATATTTCCTAGGCAATCTCCATGAACAGCCAATACCCGACCCAAATATGATTGAAGATATGTAATCTGTAATGTCTGGATTTTAAAAACATGGTTACTTATGTTTCATAGCAGACAAGCACATAAATTCCTAATTTTAAACGAATTTGTCGTCTGTTTTGATTGTGTGAAAGAGCAGTTCACTTTCAAGAATATCAGAATATATACTGTTATTCTTGCTAATTAAGATATGGAGCATCTTGATGTTCACGTCCAAATCCTCACTAGTGGCATAATAATTGGGTTAATAAAAAAGCAGACAATAGGTAACAATAACATCTCTGTTCAATGTTCCTCTTAGGTCCATATATAAAACTTTTCACTGAAGTTTGTGCAACTGAGTAAGATGGTTGGGGATTATTGTGATCCATTTTAATATGCATACAAGGATATAGTAAGTTATTGTTGTTGTCTGTTGCTCAGTAATGGACAGAACGTAAAGGCTCTCTGATTTGCCTGTGAAAGTTGGTATTCCCTAAAGCCAAAGTGTAGAGAAGAAATGGGTTGGAATTGCTAGATGACAGACTCAACAGTATCATAATAAAATAAGAAAAAACCAGTGAGCGTACCCGGGCCAAAAATCAATGAGCTGTGCGTCTGTGCCAGGAAGAATGGGTACTCCTTCAATGTAACCAGGGCCAATTTGTACAGCCCAAAGGCACTCAGTTGGCCACGGCCCACAGCCAAAACGAAAACCCAGTGAAATGGTAGCCTGGAATCGGGCTGTAGCGGGCCACGGTTAGCCTGAGGAAAAGAGCGCGCCTCGTAGACCCTGCAATTGCCAATCTGGAGCTTCGAGAGAAAGAACGCGGAGGCTCTGAGCTTGGATCTGGTGCTTCGAGGGGAAAGGGCGGGCGGCGGAGTCGGGCGGGCAGAGCGGCTCCAAGGAAATGAGCTAGAATGCTCCATGCGAAGGAAAATATACGCGGCGCGTCCGTTCTAGGGTTTTTTAATTTCTTGATTTTTCTAATCTTTTTTTATCGAGCTCGATTTTAATGGCGAATTTGAACCAGACGATTCGAATTCAGGCGAATTTGTTAGGGTTCGAGTTCAGGTTCGGGTTCGAGTTCGCCTTCAAATTCGCATTCGGTATTATTTGTTCCACATCTCCACAAATAGTTTCTTCTAAACACCGCAAAGCCACTGGAATAGACATAAATGCGTCGTTTCCTTTTTTTCCTATTAAAATTTAGAGTTCAACAGTGGGATTTGTGGACCGCAGAGAGAATGGATTTCGGTTTGTCTTGTCTGCATTTGAATCGACATTCTTCATATGGTGAAGACCAAAGATAAGTGCATTGAAATTAATGGGGAAGTTATGGTTTTTGACAGGTCATTGATTCGCAAAGCATGGAGTCCTACTCTATCTGGTTTAATTAGGCTGTGTCAAGAGAATTTCTCAGGTATTGTCTTTGAAAGCAACAACAAGGTCTGAAAATTCTTCACATCAATCAGCTGTGGGTTGGAAACTGCAAATTTCTAGCAGTCTTCAAGGCGGATTCATTAACATTAATTCATCTGGTGCATGTCTCTTGCAATGCGTGGCCTGTCCCATAGATGATATGACATGGTCACTAATAATGCTATGAACAATGCCCTGAAGCATCCTTGTATCGTATCGAAGTAACCATTGATGTTACAGGGCCTCAATGCACACCGTCTGCACCTATAGCGGTTTGATATGAACAAAAAAATGATATAATCCCAATCCACAGCGCTTTCGTATAAATCTCTTCATGGAGTAATGGTTCCTCCAATTGTTTGATCATCGATTAAATATTTCCATGGAGGTTTTGATTTTGTTTTTTTTTTGAATTATTATATGTGGTGTGATGTTTTTATGATTTGCGGAAAAAATTATGATATGTTTTTTTTGAGGGAGTTGTCTATAATGCGATTTTTTGGAGATTTTGGTGACGGAATCCGGCGGAAGAAATTAAGGTTAAATCTTGATTTGTTGTAGTTAAAATGGTTTTTTAACTGCATATTTGGATTCAGCGCCCTGAAAAACCCCTGGGACGCTTTGATTGTGCAGAAACTAGCTATCAAACTTGCGATTCCAATAAATTGCTACTGGGATGACCTTGTAATATTTTGTTAATTTAAATTATAATTGTGAATGTGTTAAATTATATATATATATATATTATTTATATAATCAAATATTTTTATTAGTTTTTGTTAAAAATAAGATTACAATAATATATTTGTTTATTAATTACTATTAATTTACTCTTAATCATACCATATTAAAAAAATAAAATTATATAACAAAAAATAAAATAATCAATTTCAAATACATGGTTGGACAATAATCTGAAGCTACAATACCTATCGTATTAACCTCATTCATGTACTCAATTACTATGGTCTCAATTTATTTATATGTTTAGTGATCCATTTTAATAACATATAATCTGTTGCCCTTGTATCAATATTTGGCTTTAGTGATGGGGCATCGTTATGGTATGATGGAAAGAACACATTAGATATAGTGGGATGATTGGCGAATAGGTGTTGCACTTTTGATGGTTGTTGAGGTTAAGTAAATTTAATTATTTTTTTTAATATGGAATATGTTGTTTCTTCCATGTGTTATATTAATCTTTTGCAACAAACACTAAAACCCTAGTAAAGCCTTTACCACGGTCAAAAGTTTTTTTTATTTCAATTGGTATTCTTGCTTTCTCCATCACTATCATTGCAACTGTTTCTAAATAGTTGCTTCAATTTCTCTCTTTGTTCAGATAAATCAATTCAACTATGATAGTCCTTAGGGTTAGCTCAATTGGTCGAGTCCCCATTGATAAAGCATCTTTGTTATTGACAGGTAACAGGTTCAATTCTTTTGACACCTATGAGGGTTAGGATCCATGGTTGATGTGGTACGAAGTTATCCCTTTGGGTGGATCTATTTGGTACAAATATTTCATGGATGTAGTGGTCATCGAACTCTAGGTCCGTGATGGATCTATTTGGTACAAATATTTCATGGATGTAGTGGTCATCGAACTCTAGGTCCGTGATTAGGTTGCTAGTCGAACATTGACACAACCCCCAATAAATAAATAAATATAGATTAAAAAAACAAACAAAATTAAAATTTAAAATTAAAACGAGAAAAAAGGGTAAAAAACTTAAAAAATAATAATAAGTAAAAAATAAGATAAAATTAAATTAAAACATTAAAAAAAAGGTTCAAATATAATAAAAAAAAAACCAAAAAAATCAAGTATAAAATCCTTAAAAATATCCAAAAGAAAAAAATTTAATCATAAAAAGAAAATTAAGGCAAAAAAATGGAAAAAAAATTTAAAAAATAGTATATATAGATATATATATAATTCCTCGATGGGGGTGTACTCTCAACGACCACACGAGGGGACAAATCAGTGGGATGATTTGGCACACAACCCAATTGATGAGATCAATGGCATGGATGTGTCTTAATGGTACAAGGGCAGAGAACCCCAAGTGGCGAAAGCCATGAACAATCGAGAAGGAGGCCATGATCCAAATATATGGTCATTGGAGTTTGATGTGTGCTTTATGCATGTTGGTTATGGGAGTAAGGTACAAAGGGGGCATAGTAGTGGTGTTGCGCGGGTACTCTTATGCATGCAAGCCCGAACCTGTAGAATTGAGGGTGCCTTCGGCGAGGGTGATGGGAGCTCGATGTCGTCGATTGACTTCTGGCCCACTGGGAGGGAGATTTGGGACCTGGGTGCTCACAATGTTTTTGGTGGCTTGGTAGATGTTGCAACCCTCGCCTTCCACAATTATTCTCTAAGCGTCAAGGAGGGGTCTTGAGTCGGCCAACTATATTGTTGGTTAGTGTTGCTCCCTTTTGCCTAGCTTCGCTCGCAAGGTGGCAAACGACACTACTTTGTGGTCTTCTGACTTTGGGTTATTGTTGGAATTCAATACTGGTTCCCAATGCTTGGGTGTTGGGGGTAACTTGAGTACTGTGAGAGCTTTGCAACAGTGGGAGCAACGTCGGGTGGGTGTCGACGAGCTAGGGATCCAGCGAAGTTTGTCTCGCTAACGTAGGTGAACCCGAATATTCTTGGTAGAGTTTATACGAGGGTGCAGTGGGTGAGAGGAGACTGACGCATAGCAGGGCCAACCCGGCTTGGTGACACAGTAATGCAACAATAAAGGGGTAGGCTGAGACATGGAGTTGGCCACAGGGCCCAATTGGAGGTAAGGGCAACGAGAGGGGAATAATGTGAGGAGGAGGGTGCCTTAATAGAAGAGGAAGTGGCAAATGAGTTGCCCCAGTCATTGGGTCATGTTGAACAACCCCAACACTGCAGACCATCGCAGAGCAGCTATGGGGCATCCAAACTAGCCTAGACATTCTCCAAGAGCAGTGATATAAACACCAAAATGAGGTAATCACATACATCACTGATTTTAGTCATCTGAAGAAGAAATTATGGAACCCCTAGCCTCTGTCCATTGTAGCCAATGTCGAGTTGATGAGTAGTTGTACAAGATAGAGGCTAGATTGGCTCATATAGGTTTTCATGTCCATGAGGGGCAAGGTCCATCAGCAGCTCTGGGCACTGTACAAAGGCAAAATCCTCCTATGTAATTGTGATGGTAGTTGGTAGCTTTTCAATTTTGGTAGTTTTCTGGGCATTAAAGCCTATCTGTTTTTTGGTATTTTGTAGAAATCACTTTTTTTCTCAACGTAATGTCCAACCCTCTCAACCAAAAATCTGATCAGAGTGAGGCTGGGAGAGCTAAACAATCACTAATCATTTGTACTTTTTTTTGAAAAACTAATATAAGAACTTGAACAACAATAAATATATATATATATATATATATACTACACACAATGTTAAAAAAAAAAAAAATTAGGAAATTATATTAAAATATAAATTAAAAAAACAAAAACAAAATATAAGATGATTAATAAATAATTAAGAAAATGAAAAACATGAAAAAAATGTAATGTTCTTATCCGAATTGTTTTTCTTATAGGAGTTAGAGTTGATAGGAGTGAAATAAAAAATTGTGAGAAAAATCCTATTGGTGTTAGAATCAAAATTTTTGATCCAAATGTATTCATTGAGGGGGTCGATCGTATGAAGTCGAATGTGAGAAGAAATATTATTTTTTATATAACAAGCTATACCACTGAAACCTCTATGAGTGTTCCAGATTGACTAGAGAATGAATCCATCTATGTGGGGGAGCCTAGATTCATCACGCCCCCAGTTTCAACTAAGAAAACAAGATCAATATCACTAAGGATTCATCTTAACATAGGACCTTTATGCCATAGAAAACCATGGTAGTTCCAGAAGAGGATCTAGAGTTCCTAATTCCTATTTATCACTTTTTTTTGGACTTTGTCTCTAATAATAGCTATCCTATTTCTAATGATTTACCATTTCCCTTCCTTTCTTGCCTTCTTTACCTTCTGGACCTCTTTCCTTAGTTAGTTTAGTCTCCTAGAATAAGCTCTTCATTTATAAATATTTATGACCCTTTTAGGATTCGAGATTTACTAATTATATCTAATTTATTGTCATTACAACCTATCTTAACATGGATCAGTGTATGTTCATGCTCAAGTATCTTCCCCACCCTTTTTCTTCTATTAGATAAGTTGTTTGAATTTGTGACTTAGTTTTCAATTGTTCTTTTACTATTTCTAATGTGTGTTCATCATTTTGCTCTTTTATACCAACAATTATAAGGTTCATGGCTTCTTTGTGGCACTCATGATCTAGTTCAATTAGTTTGTTCATTTCCTCTTTTATGGGTTTGATATCTAGTTTATTTTCTATGCTACTTAGGGTTAAATTATTATTTAATTTTTCTTTTAATTCTTTAATCTCGTCTCTTAGGGTGCAATTTTCTTCAACCAATGATTTTTGTTTGCTTTATTTCTTGCATTCTATCCTTCATTCCTTGGAGTTCAATCTCAAGTGTTATCATTTTATTTTCTAATAATTTGTAGTTGTTGTCAAGCCTTGTGGATATTCCTAGCTTATGTTCCATAAGTATTGTAGATAATTCGAGTTTATGTTATGTAAGTGTTAACAGTTCTGGACCCGCCAACATGTAAGGGGATCTCCCTGGTAAGAAGTCCCAATTAGACCTCAGACCGTTTGGTGTAGGAGTCCCAGCAGTGGGTCATATGGTAATGCCTTGACCGTGATTTCGCATAGAGGAAAGTAAGATGTCTCTTTTGGTAGCAAGGGTGTGACAGCTGCAGCAAGCCAAGGAAGGTGCATGAAAGGTTCTAACACACGGGGGTTGAGATGAGTGCGTCCCTTGGAAACTTGTAATAATATGCGACTTGGAAGGGAACACACGAGCAAAGATGGATCACAAGTTGGAAAGCAAGTTAGCAAGCAATCCAAAGTGATGGTTAAACCAACAAGACATTTCAGAAAGATTCATACATACTTATACGTAATAGTCCATACATGCATGCGTAAGCAAATAATACATATATCATTTAGAGTAAACTAGATAGCATAGAATACAATACAACATATGCATGAAACGTGTTGGCTTTGTTATATTAAGTGTAAGTTCCAGTCATACAATACATCCATGTCCAACCACTAGTTCCAATAGTGGAACGTTACAGCCACAACCGCCTGCTCCTCCAAAGAGATGTACTAGCTCTGTGCAGTGGAGAAGCCAAGGCTCGTTACAATATTGTCCAAGCTTTCTCTAAGATACTCCTATCAAAGCTTGGCTGACCAAAAACCTTTACAATGAGTTATGAGGTTCTATTTATAGCAAAGGGTGGGGTGACCCTTGACATTCCCCTTTGTGACAGTTCATCTACCCTCATGACTCTTCATCTACTCTATGACTGTTACATCCAACTATTGACACTTGAACTTCCACTTGACATGATGTTACATTACAATGCACATGTGCTCATGTGAGACAAAATGGCTTGAGCAAGCAATGCAAGAAATCATTGACACTTGGTCCATTATGGTGAGACCAACTCTTTGACATGCTTGTGATGGTGAAGGTGGTGAGCTGATGCCAAACTTGGTCATTCGTGATGGTGTGCATGCGCCCCATGGTGACATCTTGTTGAACCAAACTCTTGCCTCCGTTGCATTCGAGTGCATTGGTGTGTTGCCGGTTTGGTGCAACCAAACCGGCAACACACTGATGCATAGTGTCCGTGCTGGTCTTCTAGTGTGTGTTGGTGGTCATGCAAATCAACTGTCAACTACATGCTCAGCTCCAGTCGGACTTGCTTCTTGTCTTCGCCTTAGGGAGTGTTCTGAATGGATTGGATCGCATGCGTGCGCACAATGACATGCATGTTGTTGAATCCCTTGTATGCGATCAACAACACTGCTCACCATGTATGCTCGTGCCATCTGTTGGGATGGATCTATAACTTATACAGGTGTAGTTTCATCCATGAGTGCATGTTACGCCCCCTGTTGTTCCTGTTCCTGCTACAACTCATTCGCTTGTTTGTGCAGCTCATGTTCTTCCTTGAGTTGTTGCTTCAGTACATGCAACTCCTTCTTTGTTCCATTCTTTGTCTTCACGCGATCACGCCGTCACCTCATAGCCTAAGTCTCCAAAGTTTCTTTCATCATCAGTGGATCTGCTTGAGCTTGCAACTTTGTTCTTCCTCTGCGTTGTCAACAACCTTCCTCTTGCATTTGTTGCATCTGGTATGTTGCCTTCAGCTGTTGTTCATGACATTGCTCACTGTGATGTTGTTGTCGTCATATCTTGATGTCCTTGTCTACGAACAACTTGATGTCTTTATGAGTAGGCAAGCTCATAGACACTTGCGTTGGAAATAATACTGAGAGGGGGGGTGAATCAGTATTATCTAATCAATAAAAATTTTCATTTCCATACTTAGATACATATACGCTACTTCAATTAAGTGAACCCGCGTGTATACGCTACTGTGTCTAAAGCAACTAGCGTATATCCAGAATATTTATGATTCAGTTAATCCATTAAATGTGAGTCTTTAGTTAGGCATCAGATCTTCATTAACCATATGAACAGTAAGCAAGTGCAGTAAACAGAATAGATCATCACACACAAGAAGCACACATGAACACCATGATATAAGGTGGAAACCCAATGTGGGTGAAAACCACCTGCTGCAAGTCGTCTCTATCTTTCCTTAATAAGAAACTTCAGTTTACAATATTTTGTACTGGTGCAGCCTTATACCAGTACGCAGGCTACAACCTGCAGAAGGCTACAACCTTCTCTCGTTTTCCAGACTCTCCTGGAAGGGAGCTCCAACCCCCTTTGCTCTTGTACTAGCTAAGATACTAGTACGTAGGCGCCGACCTGCAATCTTTTCTCCTCCAGGTACCACGTTTCATACATTTTCAGACTGGATACTCCTGAAGCACAACACTACAATCTGAAGACCACGATTCATCCAATTTTCATACTGGACCCATAAAGATCATTGAAGCACAAAAACAATCAATACTAGCATCATCAATCTTTGAATCACTGAAACACTGAAACCCAGTCAACAACCCAGTCACCAGAACACAGAGCAGACAACAGAACTCTGCAATAACAATCAGACCCAACTGCAACTTCAAAAATCAAACTTCAAAAGGTATACGCTACTACAATGAATCAAACTCGCGTACATACGCACTTTTTCCAAGGCCAACCTGCGTACATATCTAAAAATATTTTCTTATAACTTTGCAGCTGTATCAGACATCATTCATACTCAGAACATAACATGCGTCAGTATGCAGATCTAGAATAAGCATAATCAACCATATAAAGATAGTTCATTTCAAACCATTTGATCCTGATCTATCCTTAGATCTTGTCTTCCATCAACCGGTGAGATCCCTTCTTAGCTCAGATCAAGCAATGCATCATCAACCCAGAACCTGCATACTAGATCTCTTTCTTTATCAGATATTCAAGATTTTTTCAATGCCCTTGCCTAATGATCTTCTTCTCCTTTTATAGCCTTAGGCCCTTCACAATACCACGGTCCAAAACCATAGTAACACAATACCATCAACTCAATATTAGGGATCAACACGTCTGTCGAGATACCATGGTCCAAAACCATAGGTTCAAATTCCAAGGACTAACTGCCATGGACCAAAGGTAAGTTTTCCAACATATACGCGCTTTTCTTTGCATGAAAGTGCGTGTATACGCATACGCACTTTTATAAAGTCCAACCTGCGTGTATACGCGGCTTGATCTTAATGAACCTGCGCATATGAATTTTCTCTTCATTCTTGTAGTCTGAACTGATATCTGTCATCAAAGAGAGTTGCCATCAAGGACAACACCTGTACCATAGCATCACACCTGAGCCATAATGCCAACAATCTCCGCCTTTGGACTTGATGGCAACCCCAAGATCCTCAAAGTCATTCTCCCCCTTTGTCATCAAGGGCAAAGGGTTGTGCTCCCCCTGAGTACATGCTGATATCTCTACTCTGCTGAGCTGAACATGCCCCCCTGCAAAAAGATGTTCTTCAAAAGAACCATGACTTATACATTATAAAAGACTTTCCTATCACCAAAAGACTCAATACATACATCCATTGCCCACTCAAGTGGGGATCATCCACCCAACCAAGTGGGGATACATCAGAAATGACAACCAATTACATTACATCAATCATCCCAGGCATAGTGGGGAAACTAAAATAGGCCGTTACATGACCTTGACACAATAAAAGGGATACCACAAAAGAGATACATGACATAGAGACGAAATATCTAGACCAAGACTTATGAAAGTCATTAGCAGCATCTGTTAATCACCATTTAGACCAGCAACCAAGATTTCCTTCTGTGCTCCTTCTACCTCTACTCTACCTGAAACCAACAACAGTTGTGAACTAGAACCAAAAGCTTCTAAGGTAATGCCAACAATGCATTATTAGAAGTTCATCTGCTCCCCCTGAAGCTGTGCCTGATGGTCTCTGACAGACCCATCTCAGACTCTCTCCAACCAGAGTCTGCCCTTGCTGATTTTCTTCAGAACTCCATATACGCTACTGCACCTACATAAATCGGCGTATGTATGCGGATATCCCTTATCCAACTCGCGTACACCAACTTTTCTTTAGAATAGACAAGCTTCAACAGCAAGATGAAGCATCAATGACTCCCAGCTTTTGTCTGAGATATTCAAAAGTCTCCCTGGGCAGTGGTTTGGTGAGAATATCAGCAACTTGTTCCTTAGAAGGAACATACTCCAACTTGACCTTTTGTTCAAGCACTTGTTCCCGGAGAAAGTGATACTTGATTGGTATGTGCTTGGTCTTTGAATGCATGACTGGATTCTTTGAAATGCTGATTGCACTTGTATTATCACATAAGATAGAGACAGGTGGAGTGCAAGTGATTTGAAAATCCTGCAAGGTTTGCATCATCCAAAGAAGTTGTGTGAAACAAGATGCCGCAGCCACATATTCTACTTCAGCTATAGATAAAGCAATCGAACTCTGTTTCTTGCTGAACCAAGATACTTATCTGGAACCCATGAAGAATGCACCGCCACTTGTGCTCTTCCTGTCATCCACGCTTTCGGCCCAATCTGCATCTGTGTAAGCAAGAAGAGTGAGATCTGTATCTCTAGGATACCATAAGCCATAGTTTTGAGTCCCTTGAAGATACTTGAAGATTCTTTTGACTGCCTGAAGATGAGTTTCCTTTGGGTTGGCTTGAAACCTTCCAACTATTCCCACTGCATGCATAATATCTGGTCGAGTACATGTCAAATAAAGCAAACTCCCAATCATGGATCTATAGGTTGGTTGATGCACTGCTGCTGATTCATCATTTGCACTGAGGCTGCATCCTGTAACCATGGGGGTACATACTGGTTTTGAATCTTCCATGCCATACTTCTTCAAGATCTGCTTGAGGTACTTGGTTTGAGACAAGAAACTACCTCCTTCATTTTGTTGGATTTGCAATCCAAGAAAGTATGTCAATTCTCCAAGTAATGACATTTCGAATTCTTTCTGCATCACCAAGGCAAAGCTTTGACTCATAGCCTCTTCATTGCTGCCAAAGATAATATCATCTACATACACAACAAGTATTAGCAATTTGTTGTTTTCAATTTTTATATAGAGATTGTTATCTGCTGATCCTTTTGAAAAACCTTGTTGATGAAGGTATTTATCCAACCGATAGTACCAAGCCCTTGGAGCTTGTTTAAGCCCATAGAGAGCCTTTTTAAGTCTACATACAAGATTTGGATCATTTCCAAGGATAAATCCATCTGGTTGTTCAATGTACACTTCTTCTTCTAAGTCTCCATTCAAAAAGGCTGACTTCACGTCCATTTGAAATACTTTGAATTTTTTAAAGCTAGAGAGGGCAAGGAACATTCGGATGGCCTCAAGTCTAGCAACCGGAGCAAAAGTTTCTTCAAAGTCTATTCCTTCTTGTTGAGCATATCCCTTACAAACCAGTCTTGCCTTGTTTCTAACTACTTCTCCATTTTCATTTAATTTATTTTTGAAGATCCATTTTGTCCCTATGACATTCTTATCTTTTGGTCTAGGAACCAACTCCCAAGTGCTGTTCTTTTCGATCTGCTCAAGTTCTTCATCCATAGCCTTGACCCAACATTCATCTTTGCATGCTTCTTTTACATTTTGTGGTTCAGTGGAGGAGAGCAATGCCAAATAGCTTGAGGCTTCTGCTATTGTTCTTCTTGTTTGTACACCTGCCTCTTTCTGTCCCAAAATCTGAGATTCTGGATGATTCTTTTGAACATACTTGGATGGAGACTTCTCTTCTATCCTTATCTGTTCCTCTGGTGCCTCTTGAGGTTCTTCTTCTTCATCATCAGTCTGATTTGGAGGGTAGTCTTCATCTTCTTCGATATCTTCATGATTTACTTGCCTAGGAATGTATCCTTTTTCATCAATCACTACATCAATGTTGTCAACTATTCTTCCAAGTCTTTTATTGTAACACTTATATGCTTTGCTGTAAGGAGAGTAACCAAGGAGAATGCCTTCATCTGCTCTGGGTTCAAGTTTGCCAAGTTGTTCATCAGTATTCTTAATATAGCATTTGCTCCCAAAAATTTTGAAATGCTTTACCGAAGGAGTCTCACCATACCAGAGCTCATGAGGAGTTTGAGTGTTGTTCACTCGGACATTTGTTTTGTTGAGAATAACAACCGCAGCATATGCAACTTCACCCCAGAAAGTTGCGGGAGTTCCAGACTCATCAAGCATAGCACGAGCCATTTGTTGGACTGTTCTGTTCATCCTTTCCACCACTCCATTTTGCTGAGGAGTTCTAGCTGTAGAGAATTCTCTTCTTATCCCATGTTCTTCACAAAAATCGAAAAATTCATTTGAGGTAAACTCCCCACCTCTGTTGGATCTGAGGCAATTAATTTTGTAACCTGATTCATTTTCAACCAAGGCTTTGAAGGATTTGAATTTTTCGAGTGCTTCGTCTTTGTGCTTCATAAGTCCCAACCAAACAAACCTGGAGAAATCGTCAATGAATAATATCAAGTATTCTTCTCCTCGAGGTGTCCTTTTCCTAAATGGACCACATACATCTGTATGGACTAGCTCAAGAGGCATGCTAGCCGATCCTTCCTTCTCCGGAAAGTTAGTTCTGGTTTGCTTTCCAAACTGACATGATTTGCATATGGTGTTGTCTGGAATTTTGATATCTGGAAGACCATGAACTGCCTGGTATTTGCAAGCTTTCCTTATTTGTGAAAAACTTAGATGTCCCAACCTCCGGTGCCATAACCAGTGTTCCTCATTCTTGCTCAAATAGCATTGTTGTTGTCCTTCTTCAAATATGTATAGATTATTTGGAGTCCTTCTACCTTTGATCACTGTTTCACCTGTATCAAGATCATGAACGCGACATTCATTTGATCTAAATATTACCTCGGTTCCTTGATCGCACATCCGACTGACACTCAGAAGATTATGCTTCAATCCATCAACATACAAAACATTTCTAGCTTTGACCTTTTCTTTCAATTGAGCAACGCCTTTTCCTTTTATAGTTGCAGAGATATCGTTTCCAAAAGAAACCTTCTTTCCCTTTTCTAATGCAGTATATGATTCAAGTTTTTCTTTGTCCCCTGTCATATGCTTCGAACATCCGCTGTCGATGTACCATAGACTTTCCTGTCCTTCTGCATAAAAAGCTATCCCACATCTTTCTGGTTGCGGTTCCTTCATTCTCCATGTTCTGGCACTTGAGGTTTGTTCCTTCTGTGTTGTCTTCCAAAACCTGCTCCTGCATTCAGAGTCTTCATGACCAAAGTTATTACAAATAGAACATTCAACTTCATTTTCAAGGACCGAAAAGTTGTTATAAGTCCTTTTCATGGTCCCAGTCATATTCCTTTGTTTTTGAGCTTCTCTAGTCATGATTGTCTTATAGGCAACACATTGAGCTGCTTTGTGACCAAAGTTATGGCAAGAGAAACATTGGCCATTGAAGAAACTCCTGCGATTATCAAATCTATCATCCAACCGATTGTAGTTTCTATTGACATCCATTCTTGAGGTAAATTGGGAAGATTTTACCTGTGGCTGATTGTAGCTTTTGTTTGTCCTTAAGGTAGCTTGTCCCCGATTTTCTTGATAGTCTTTATTCGTTCTTGAGGTAAACTGTCCCTGATTCACCTGATGACTTCTATTAGGCCTTTGCTTGCTCCTCCTTGCTGCATCAAGATAACTTTTGGAGGTAGAAGCTTGAGATGTTTCTCCATTATATCCCAGACCTGTCTTGATCAGTGGAGAACGTTGCACATTGATGATCTCATCCAAGGTTTCAGATCCTGTAACAAATTTAAGATTAATAGCTTTTGTTTTCTCAATCTCCTTTCTAAGACAAAAAATTTCACATTCCAATTTTTCAAGATGTTTTTCCCTTTCAGCCAGTTGGCATTGTAGAGAATCAATAATTGCACTTTTCTCTTCTAAGCACACTTTGAGATTAGTCATCTCTTCACAAAAACCTTCTACATCTATAACATCCATGTAGTCATCATCTTCAAAAGCCATTAAAAGTTTATATTCATTACCTCGTTCACCTTCGTCAATATTTGAAAGACCATCACTATCTTCATGAGTGTAATAGCTTTTCTTGTTTGCATTCTGTTTCTTGTTCCATCTAACAGGTTCCTTTCCCTTGTCAATCTTATCCTTATGAGGACATTTGGCAGCATAATGACCTACTCTTCCACAAGAAAAACATTTGAAAGGTAACTTACCTCTGAATCTTCCAGTACCCCGTTGAAGATTTCTGACAAAATTTGATTCTTCTTCTTCTTCGTGCCCTGATTCATAGTATTCTCCTTTGAAGGCAGCTTCTCTCCTGTCTGATGGACCTCCTTTTCTCATTTCATAAGCAGTTAAAATTCCATGTAGTTGAGACATGGTGAGAGTTCGTAGATTCTCCTTTTCTTCTATAGCGGACACTTTAGATTCAAACTTGGGGGACAAGGATCTTAGGACTTTTTCAACCACAATAGCCTCTTTTATTTCTTCACCCAAGTTTTTCATGCAATTAACAATCTCATCTACCCTAAGGAAATAGTTAGCCACACTTTCATCATTATACATTCTGAGATTCTCATACTGAATCCTGAGAGTTTGAAGTTTAGCACGCTTTACCTATTCATCTCCTTCATAGCTCAAGACAATATTGTCCCATATTTCTTTTGCGGATTTATATTGCATAACCTTCACGAATTCTGATTGGGATAAGCATCCCAACAGAGTATTGACTGCTTTAGCATTTGTTTCATATTTCTTCTTCTCGGCTGAATCTGTAGGAGTAGCTGAAGGAAAAGTGTAGCCTGTCTCTATGATATCCCAAACTTCTGTACCAAGTGATTGAAGATAGGCAGTAACTCTTACCTTCCAATAATTGAAGTTTGTCCCATCAAAAATCGGTGGCCTGATTGATGCTTCCCTCTCGTAGTTGCTCATGATGAACGATCTTCCTTCAAGCGATCAAGATTCTCTGAAGGACCTGCTCTGATACCAATTGTTGGAAATAATACTGAGAGGGGGGGTGAATCAGTATTATCTAATCAATAAAACTTTTCATTTCCATACTTAGATACATATACGCTACTTCAAATAATTGAACCCGCGTGTATACGCTACTGTGTCTAAAGCAACTAGCGTATATCCAGAATATTTATGATTCAGTTAATCCATTAAATGTGAGTCTTTAGTTAGGCATCAGATCTTCATTAACCATATGAACAGTAAGCAAATGCAGTAAACAGAATAGATCATCACACACAAGAAGCACACATGAACACCATGATATAAGGTGGAAACCCAATGTGGGTGAAAACCACCTGCTGCAAGTCGTCTCTATCTTTCCTTAATAAGAAACTTCAGTTTACAATATTTTGTACTGGTGTAGCCTTATACCAGTACGCAGGCTACAACCTGCAGAAGGCTACAACCTTCTCTCGTTTTCCAGACTCTCCTGGAAGGGAGCTCCAACCCCCTTTGCTCTTGTACTAGCTAAGATATTAGTACGTAGGCGCCAGCCTGCAATCTTTTCTCCTCCAGGTACCGCGTTTCATACATTTTCAGACTGGATACTCCTGAAGCACAACACTACAATCTGAAGACCACGATTCATCCAATTTTCATACTAGAGCCATAAAGATCATTGAAGCACAAAAACAATCAATACTAGCATCATCAATCTTTGAATCACTGAAACACTGAAACCCAGTCAACCACCCAGTCACCAGAACACAGAGCAGACAACAGAACTCTGCAATAACAATCAGACCCAACTGCAACTTCAAAAATCAAACTTCAAAGGGTATACGCTACTACAATGAATCAAACCCGCGTACATACGCACTTTTTCCAAGGCCAACCTGTGTACATATCTAAAAATATTTTCTTATAACTTTGCAGTTGTATCAGACATCATTCATACTCAGAACATAACATGCGTCAGTATGCAGATCTAGAATAAGCATAATCAACCATATAAAGATAGTTCATTTCAAACCATTTGATCCCGATCTATCCTTAGATCTTGTCTTCCATCAACCGGTGAGATCCCTTCTTAGCTCAGATCAAGCAATGCATCATCAACCCCGAACCTGCATACTAGATCTCTTTCTTTATCAGATATTCAAGATTTTTTCAATGCCCTTGCCTAATGATCTTCTTCTCCTTTTATAGCCTTAGGCCCTTCACAATACCACGGTCCAAAACCATAGTAACACAATACCATCAACTCAATACTAGGGATCAACACGTCTGTCGAGATACCATGGTCCAAAACCATAGGTTCAAATTCCAAGGACTAACTGCCATGGACCAAAGGTAAGTTTTCCAACATATACGCGCTTTTCTTTGCATGAAAGTGCGTGTATACGCATACACACTTTTATAAAGTCCAACCTGCGTGTATACACGACTTGATCTTAATGAACCTGCGTATATGAATTTTCTCTTCATTCTTGTAGTCTGAACTGATATCTGTCATCAAAGAGAGTTGCCATCAAGGACAACACCTGTACCATAGCATCACACCTGAGCCATAATGCCAACAACTTGATCGATTGCATCACCAAGTGTGTTATGAACGATGTCTTCGATTCTTCTCTCCTGGAAACCATTGTACCTATGCTGCTGAGAGGTAGATGAATGCTTGTGATACCTGGAGACATGTGTTGGATAGGTAAATCCCCTCTGCGGACAGAGGCGATCCCACTAGCCTAAAACAGAACTAGCCACAATCGATTCACGCTGCCACGCAAGTTCCTAGTTGTACATTAAAGGTGAATTAAGAAGACCAACCTGGAATCCAACGCTATAGTCGAAGCAGAGTTGGTATTCCCGCTCCCTCGCTCCGGCAGGTCACAATCCTTGCGATTCTTGCAAACGGACACCTGCACATGCAAAGGAAGAAACAAATACAAGCATAAAATCCACCAAGGCACAACTATATTTCAGTCAGAAAGGAAATAAATCAAACATCACTATAATAGACAATGAGATTGGAACTATAATAGTAGTCGTTCATTAATGAATAATAGACAGGAAAAGTTACAACCAAGGTTCTGACGTTGAACCTCTCCTCTGGCTGGGCAAGCAACTATATGTGTCTTGCAATGTACCTCCTCTCCGGCAGCATAACCTCTCTATGCTTCACTATCACTCACGACAAGCGTAATCACAACTAGCATTCCTCCAAAAACTAAAAAACTAGCTTGTCTAATGCATGAGGACAAATATTTATAGATGGAGAAGGGAGAAAGATTCGATGAACCAGGACACCCATTGTGGATTGGCATTATCTCTGAAAAGCCACTGTGGATAGATGTCAAGGATAGATGATGACTCTTGACCTCTATCAGATGGATTTTTCCCTCAAAAGACTTCGTGATCTGAAGGGAAAAAACAGATGGGTGTGCGTTTGTCAAAAATCATTACCAAACTGGGCTGGCGCGGGTGTTGTTATGTGACAGAGCGCCAATGGTCGCGCCCTCTTTTGAGGATCTCAGTGATTGGCGTGGGTAAGATACTGTGGACCTGCGCCAATGGAAAAAGAGTACTTTTCAGGGATAATTTGCAGAAGGTGTCTTCAGGGAACATGAAGTACATACTCAGGGGAACATAATGCAAGTGTTTTTGGGTTATGTCACTGCTCACAGGTCCCGGAATGCGTCCTCCAATGTATGGAAACGGGGCGATAGGGACGGTGACCAACGGTGACAAATTACTGTGTAACAGATGCCCCCTAAAGCATGAAGTCCGAGAGGGAGAGAGAGGGGTGAAATGCTTTACAAGAACACACAAGAACACACATAGCTACCACCGAGGATCTGCATTGAGAGACACGACTGATAGTTCAATTACATGATGTACGTGGTATGGTCGCAGCCATCCATAAGAGAGTACATAAATAATCTAGATCCATAGTATGGACGCAGCCATCTGGTTAGGATCAATGAGTAGACTCAGGCATGGTCGCAGCCATCCAGTGAATGAGTCATATATCAAGAATCACGCCTGGATTACAACAGACACAATCCAGGGTCTTGCGCTCCATCTCGACCCGAACAGAAGTACAAGTTCAAGCATGTGAACATGTAAGCTGAAGTCGAACATGCATGAACATCGTCTGATTACCAGTCAATATTGGAAACTGTTAACAGACGCGAGAGGTACCATCAATAATGACAATGGCCCTCAAGGTACTATAGGTACAATCTACGACGTACGAATTAATGATCTGAAGTCGAACACCCGTAGAATCATTCGATCGGAGGCCAATGATGAAAACCTCACGTCGAACACGAAGAACCTGCCATTAAGGCATGCAGGCTCCAAGGCACCGGCAGGGAGTCTCTAGATCAGCTTCCTGGATAATGAGCTGAAGTCGACAGGAAGTGACCTTGATCGAAGGTGGGCCATAATGTTTCCCACATCATCGACACGAGACAGAGAGATAATGTTGTGAATCAAGATCATGTGAACTATCAGATGGAGGTTGTTTCTTTTCAGAGGTCAACTTCTCTTGAACATATCGGCGGCACATTAATGGAATTGGCAGTATTTGACATCAATGTATCAAAGGTCATGATGACGAGGCAATGAGTAGATGAGAGGTCAAATAGGGTACCCAAGTCCATGGAAGCAAGTGAAAAATATGAGATGAGATATCCCCACCCTGGACACGAAAGCAGAGAAGTGCCATGTTCAAGAGCGACATACTGCCGACACGACGGTAATTATGGTTCCTTTTTTCCCCCGCCATTTCTGGCGAGTACCCCAATTATTTTTAACAAGCTTGATGGGGATAGCATATGCTTGTGGTACGTCATTTCGACAAAATCCGATGTCATCAGGTTTTAACGAGTCTGACAAAGGAAGAACTCGGCGTCTTTTCATGTTTAGAGAGTTTGAAAAGACAGCAGAAAAGGAAACTCCAGGGGTGTCCTTTTTCGTAAAGTTGTGTCTCTCGGGCCCGAAAAAGTATAAAATAATGCCCGAAAGAACCGCCCGACCATTACGATCGAGGAGTACTTTTCATAAATAGTGATTTCGACCTGAAAAAGTAAAAAAGCGATCAAAATCACGTCATTTCGTAACCATTAACAAGTTTGAAACGACAAAAACCCGGTAATCTTTTTATGTTTTAACGGTCGACAAAAAGAACTTAAAACGACCGCCCCTTATTAACGTTTAACGAGTCAAGAGGAGTAACTCGGCAATCTTTTCGTCTTTAAATGGTCGGAAAAGAGCTGAAAGAAGACCTCCATTTTTATTTTCTTTAACGAGTCAAAAAGGAAAAATACTCGGCAATCTTTTCATATTTTACGAGTCAGAAAAGAGTGTAAAGGCGACTCGTCCTGAAGGAACGAGTGGTATAAAGGGTAGCAACTGGTTCCGGTAATGGTGGAACTGCTCAAAACATGTAATGGTCAAGAGGCTGGCTAATAAAACCACTCATCACTGTGGATCCTCAGGAAAAGGAAAACAACCAAGTGAAAGCATATGATCGGCCAAAGAGATGGTGGCGATGGAATGAAACAACCAAGGCTCATCTAGTAGAATTTAGCAGATAAAAGGCAATCACGGGATGTAAATCAGCATATGATCGGCCAAAGAGATGGTGGCGATGGAATGAAACAACCAAGGCTCATCTAGCAGAATTTAGCAGATAAAAGGCAATCACGGGATGTAAATCAGGTATGGGTTCATTTTTACACAAGCTTGAACCATGGAGAACTTTGCTTGGATTCGGTTTCATGTTTACACAAGCTTGAAACGAAAAACTATGCTTGTTATAAGTTCGCATGCCCTCAGCATAATGACGGAAATCGAGGTACATGCCCCCCAAGCTTCATTGCATTCAACAAAGTGGATGGAATGAAGGTTCACCCTCGAGATCTAGGAAAGACTCGACTTGTATTTTACGAGATCTCAATCAAAAGACTCGATTTGGAAAGGGAGTTGTTTCATTTTTTAATGAGGTTGACGCAGTAAAAGAACTATCCTCATAACCCTTGTTTCATTTTTTAACGAGGTCGTCACAAGATCAAAACTATCCTCGGGACTCCTTGTTTCATTTTTTAGCGAGCTTGACACAAGACAAGGAACTGTGCTCCACCCGACCTTCATCATAATGAACAGGAAGTCGGGGCTTCCAAGAGTGCCTCTCCCGGTGGGAGGTCAACATCTCGGAAGTCAGGACCCAATGCCCCCAGGACACTATGCACGACGGCGGCATCGCTGGATACAGGCATGGGATAGGCGGCAACGTAGTTGACCTGCGGTGGGGCAGATGCAACTGGTGGATGACAACCAGGAGGGGATGACGATTGCGCAGGGGGGACCCGTGGACTAACGAACGATAATTGATCGATAGTCACAATTCTTCCATCGTGTGGAAAGCAAACCACACGGAAAAGTGAAGAAATGAGGGCCCCCATGGCATAAACATAGTCACGACCAAGGAGAAGAGTGAAATCTAAAGCACCTTGGGTAACCCATACGTCTATATAGACGGTCTTGCCTCCCAAAGTAATAGGGAACTTTGGAAGGAGCCCTAATGGTTGGCTAGTTCCTCCGTCAAAAGCAGTCAGATTCGATGCTACGGGCACAAGCTGTGGGGAACCCAAAGCTTGCCAAGTAGTGGCAGACATAAGACTAACAGATGCACCCTCATCCAAAATAGTGCCAGGTATTGCCTTGTCATAGGCGTGTACCGTGACCCAAAAAGGCACGTGAGATGGGAGGCGAAAGGTAGTCAAACGTCTCCAGTCGAAGGAAGCGACTGAACTACTTGGTGGGGGAATCATATGATTGCCCCCCTGCTCGGGAGAGAGCGCAGTAGGACTCTCAGATGTAGGAGAATCTGAGGAGACGAGAAGAACATGAGAATGATGCTCTTCCGAAATAGAGTGGTCGGCGGGTGGTGAACTCGAGTCGACACTCTTTCCGACCAATGGTTGGTCTGGAACAGGCTTGGCAGAGCCAGATTCAGGAAGAGGAGGCTGGACAAGAGAGGAATCTTGGTTGATTTCTTTGTCAGCAGGGGAACGTTCTGCAATTGCAGAAAGACGTTGATAACCAGTAGGAAGTTGGGTTGAGGGAGCTGTAAGACTTTCCAATACAATAGAGGCTCTATCCATGAATGGACAAAGGTGAAGGGGATGATTGCCTTCACAAAGTTTACAAGGGATTCGAATCTTCTCTTTTCCCTTAACATTTCCAGCTGATAGCGTAGCATCACCGTGAGCTTCAGAGGACGATGAGGGGCGGGCCAGATCGCGAGACCATACTTCTAAAACCCTGGGAATGCCAGGACAATCGCGAAGAAGATGGTTCTCCTTACACAACTTGCAAGGAAATTTTACCTTCCACGGAGGAGCAGAAGGTGGCTCGACTTGAGTTGTACTTTTAACCTCTTGCTTAGGAGTCTTCTTCTTCTTCGTCTTCTTCTTCTTCTTCTTAGCCACCCGGTTACTTGAATCCAGGCTTTCGCCAGGCGAAGTAGAAGATGAGGACGCAGAAATAGGCGAAGAAGGGGAGAGGTCCACCTTGGAATCAACATGATGTTGTTCGGGTGGAGGAGACGGTGGAACAGGAGTCATCACACTCGGGACCACCGAGGTTGAAAACAACCATACGGGCAAACCAATGGTTAACCCAGGCAAAGACAAAGTTGCCATATATGGAGCACCGACATTTCCAAAAGAAGGAAATGAACTAGGGTTTCCATCTGGGGGAACACCTTGGCCGGTAGACTCAGGGAAGGTTGCCATTGAGCGAGAAAGAATCCTACTCAAGCTAACGCAAACAAAATCTAATTGGGTAAATGTTATCGTGGTCAATAAATTTTAGGACGCAAAGACACAACTTAACCTTTTCATGTTTTAAGAGTCGAGAAAAGGACAAAAGATGACTCTAGTCTCCTTCGAATATTTAATGAGCACGAAGTGACAAGAAGCTCAAAGGCACCTTTTCTTTTAGAGAGTCCGAAAAGGATCAAAAGTGACTACTCTGGATACTCTAGGCAAAAAGGTTTACCAAACAATCCGTAAAACTGCTTATACACCTTGGCAATCAGATGAAAACCAAGGACTTCCCGTACTGCAGTCAATCTTCCCGAATGCTGTGTTCAGTGCATTACGGCTTGTAAGGCGGTAGACTCGGCTTCCTATGGATAAAGGATGATAGCCTAGTGGGGTCTCCCGTATATACGCGATGGTACGTGGGAGCTCAGTCCGTATTGGCACCTATCGTTTCACCGTGGAGGAATCACCCAACCACTCGACGATAATCTACCAGGTTTAAAGACGCCGGAACACGTCTCTAACCTAGACGTCTAGAATGTTTGTGTTAGATTCCAATGCGTTGTTAAGTTCATTGAGTTTATTTTAAAGTTTATCTTCAATTATGTTTCAGTTTTTTGGTCCTACCGTATGTGATATCTCAAAAACTTCTTAAATGCGAACTACATGCCAAAACTATATCATTTCATTCAATGAATTCTATCTACAGGAAGGTTGAGATCTTTACACAAACGAAATGATCACTCAGCAAACAGCAAAGATCCTAATGCAGCTAATAACAAGAAATGAAAATTTTTTCTTTTTCTTTTTAATAGCAACAAATAACAATAAACGCTAACTAATATGATGCAAAAGATCTTTTGTTTTTCTTTCCTTTAAGATGGCATGATGCATTGAAACAAATCTTAAGAGATATTCACAAGTATAAACAAACCAAGTTCACTCGATGAAATGGAACCAATTCTGAAACACCAAGATGAACTATCCAAGCAAGGAGAAACAAAAAGACTTTCAATGAACCATGTAATCTAAGTTCAAATGAAGTCGAGCAAAATCCAGAGAAGCTAGAAGTGAATCACCCAAAGCATAGAAGACCAAGATTTAACAAACCACTAGATAGGTGCGGAACACAACCAACAAGTTGACTGGAAAATCAAAAGACCGAAACTTCCCACAGAAGGCTAGACACACGAAGCCACTAGATGTTCTAGGGCTAGGACGAAAATCAATAGAAATAAGCAAACAACCGAAGGATAAAGGCAAAACCAGTCAAACAGAGGTTCAACACACTTCCAGAGGCTGTAAAAGATATAAAAAGATAAAAATCTGAGTTGAAAGAGCTTCCAACCAACACACAGGCAAAATTCACAGGGCTGGCGCGACTGTCAGCCTGCAACTTGCGCTACCAAAATATTGGCGCGGGTTGCTGTTGGGAAACATGCGCCAACTGGCACGACTGTCAGAATAAAAACCGCGCCAACAAAGCTTGTCGGCTTAAAAAATAAATAACACGACCCCAGGTCGGGCTGACAGTGTTCAGATGGATCAAAAAGTAAAGAACAATCTCAAAACTGACCTAGAAAGCTCATTCACTCAAGCAAGCAAGAGAAAATTAACATGCAAGACAAGTTCCAAATAGCTTTTCCCCAGCGGAGTCGCCAAATTGTTGGATAGGTAAATCCCCTCTGCGGACAGAGGCGATCCCACTAGCCTAAAATAGAACTAGCCACAATCGATTCACACTGCCACGCAAGTTCCTAGTTGTACATTAAAGGTGAATTAAGAAGACCAACCTGGAATCCAACGCTATAGTCGAAGCAGAGTTGGTATTCCCGCTCCCTCGCTCCGGCAGGTCACAATCCTTGCGATTCTTGCAAACGGACACCTGCACATGCAAAGGAAGAAACAAATACAAGCATAAAATCCACCAAGGCACAACTATATTTCAGTCAGAAAGGAAATAAATCAAACATCACTATAATAGACAATGAGATTGGAACTATAATAGTAGTCGTTCATTAATGAATAATAGGCAGGAAAAGTTACAACCAAGGTTCTGACGTTGAACCTCTCCTCTGGCTGGGCGAGCAACTATATGTGTCTTGCAATGTACCTCCTCTCCGGCAGCATAACCTCTCTATGCTTCACTATCACTCACGACAAGCGTAATCACAACTAGCATTCCTCCAAAAACTAAAAAACTAGCTTGTCTAATGCATGAGGACAGATATTTATAGATGGAAAAGGGAGAAAGATTCGATGAACCAGGACACCCATTGTGGATTGGCATTATCTCTGAAAAGCCACTGTGGATAGATGTCAAGGATAGATGATGACTCTCGACCTCTATCAGATGGATTTTTCCCTCAAAAGACTTCGTGATCTGAAGGGAAAAAACAGATGGGCGTGCGTTTGTCAAAAATCATTACCAAACTGGGCTGGCGCGGGTGTTGTTATGTGACAGAGCGCCAATGGTCGCGCCCTCTTTTGAGGATCTCAGTGATTGGCGCGGGTAAGATACTGTGGACCTGCGCCAATGGAAAAAGAGTACTTTTCAGGGATAATTTGCAGAAGGTGTCTTCAGGGAACATGAAGTACATACTCAGGGGAACATAATGCAAGTGTTTTTGGGTTATGTCACTGCTCACAGGTCCCGGAATGCATCCTCCAATGTATGGAAACGGGGCGATAGGGATGGTGACCAACGGTGACAAATTACTGTGTAACAACATGGAAACACTCGTGGCAAGAAAACTGTCAATCAAAAACCAAAATGAATCTTGAGAACTGACTTGCAACATACTTGTGTGACTGATCATGAAGGTCGCGCAATTTCCACCGAGAGGTTGGGAGACTAACTACCAAGACTGCGCAAGGCACAGTCTGGGCTGCTGGGAGGCTGACTTATTGTTGGAACTATGCAATGCACAGTCCAGACTGGCTGATGAGATGAATGTTGGAATTGCGCAATGCACAATCTTAGCTAGCAATGGTTGCAGGCTCAATGACTACATTGCACAATTTTCTGGGCTAGCAGTGACTGTCCCTCATAATTGTGCAATGCAATATTAGAGGACAGTCATTGGAAAGAAATGTGCATTTCCTGAGAGGAAGATAGAGCCTTTGCTCTCAGGATTGCGCAATGTTGTCTTGGTGAGGTGAAGTCTGAGCTAAGGCTGCCCAGACTCGCCGACGGGAGACTGAAAGTGAAAGTGAATGCAGATTCACGGGGATGTTGAGTGTAAACATAAGTGAATGATCATGCATGCAAACGGTGAATGAAAATTCAGAAAATGGAACAAATATGCATGTGAGTGAGGAGAGTCGTCGAGTCGACGACTGTTTGTGAAAAACAGTTTCATTCATGCGACAGCGGTGAGATGTTAATGAAAACTGAAACAGTGCTTGTACAAGCTAGTATGTATCAAAATGACAACAAGCACTCACTGAAATCAAGAAGACAACATTGATACAAAGAAAAACACAAAAAGCGCCAAAAATGCAACACAAGACATGGAAAGCGGGCTTACCCCAAAACAATTGATCTGAATGTGCCGATAGCTCCTAGATGTGATGTGGGATGTCAAAGATACAAGGTTGATGTGAGGAATGAGCTCTGCAACATCCAGTTGATAAGTTTTGATAAAATCAAGGTTGTGACGTGCATGCCACAAATCTAGGGAAAGAGACACTTGGTGGGAGGTTTATGAGATCCTTGCGTGTAACCTCCAATTGCCAAAAATAGATCCATGAAACAAGGGATGTCTTTGCATGCTGCCTTGGGAGAGGCAGCCCATGCATGCAAGTCTGTTTTGCTCAGTTCCGGAGGGAACCAGCCAACTCAGCTGCACATGCAAGAGGTTGTTCAACTGCTGGGAGAAAATGCATGTTTCTGGCTGGGAGCTGGGCTAGATGCTCAGAAGATTTGCGCAATTTATGGGTAAAGCATCTGACTGCTGCCCAGATTTGCACAAATTATGGGTTGAGCAGCCCAGTTGGGAAGGATTGTGCAATTTTCTGGGTGAATCTTGCTCAGCAGAATTGCACAATTCTGGGGCCCAATAGACTGCCAGTCAATATTGCACAATTTCTAGAGGGAAGGTTGTTTCCCTCCAGATTTATTCAAATTCTTGAAGGAGCTGCTCAGCCTACTATTGGACTAAGTCTAGATGAAGAGCCTGTGAGGGAAATGCATCAATGTTTGATCAACAAGTTGTCTTTCTGCAAGAAAAACATTGGAGCTTGCGTACTTGACGAAGCAAGACATGTTGTTGTGAAAGGTTTATAGGGAGGCTCCAAAACGAAGCTAAGGAAAAATTTTGGAAGGTGTTTGTAGCCGCTACAATAGTAAGCTTTGTAGATATTTCTAGTTTGAGTTATCTTTTTTCTTTCTTCTCTTTTATTTTTTAAATATTCAATGTAATCATAAAGACTCTCTAGGGTTATTTTTCTTGGCCTCCCTTTGCTAGAGGGAGGCTTAGAAATATGTAGTATACCTAGGGGGGATAATATTGGGTACAATGGGAGGTACCCAGTATACCCCATATTATCCTCCTTAAGTATACTACAAAATATGGGGAAAAGTACTCAAAGTTTTAATAAATAGAACTTAGCAAGAAAAAGAGAGAGTAGATAAAAAGGAACTTACACACTTGGGACATTTGAACCCACAAAGGCCGCAGAAGTATATATCCAGCTACCACAAAAGTATATTCAACGAAGACCACAGACTTGTATCAGATCATTCTTTTGGCCAAGACCATAGAAATATGTATCCTTATTTATAATTTACATAAGTATGTATCGAGAGACCACAGAGGTATGTATCTGAGACTCCAAAAGTATATTTAATGAAGGCTGCAAAAGTTTATAATTTATTCAACCCACAAAGTCTGCAAAAGTATATTCAACCTAGAACCGAAAAGCTATACTCAATGAAGGCTGCAAAATCTTATAATTTATTCAACCCATAGAGACTGGAAAATTATATTCAACCTTGAATCATAGAAGTATACTCAACGAAGGCCAAAAAAGTTTATAATTTATTGAACCCATGGAGACTGCAAAAGTGTATTCAATGAAGACCACAAACTTGTATTAGATCATTCTTTTGGCTGAGACCACAGAAGTATATTCAAGTCCCACAACAAAATTTCCAAGGTGCTAAAAGACCATAACTTTTTGAAATCATGTTTGAGAATACCCAAGTAAATCATTCCAAACATTACCAAAGGACCATACACCAAATGGATAGAGTCTAAGATTCTAAGAGATAGCAATTAGTTGAAATTAAAACCTGAAAAATGTAAGCGAGTATGTGATAAATAAAATCCAAGGATGCAAAGGTGTCAAAGGAAAGTTGAATCACACTAAAAAGAAAACACCTTGTAGCAAAGGTTTTGGAGAATGTTTTTAGTGTTACAAGATTGGGAAAAAATAAATAAATAAATAAAACACTTTGCTACAACCTCTTCCATACGTAGCGTAGGTTTTGATGAATGTTCGTTATAACTAAAAAAAATCGAGTGGTGGAGGTTTTAGCAATTTTTTTATTTTCCAATGTGCATAATGGTAACATGCATAGGTGCATTCTAATTAACACACCCCAATGCATACATAAAACTAAAATCATTGGTGCATGTATCATTTTTTTTTTAAACCAAAATGCGAATTTCTAGAGAATTGGTAACTTTGAAAGATCAGCGACCACTATTACACCAAATAAAACTATTTCATAAATACCACAAATGATCTAGTTATAAAATATCTCTGAAGGCTTGAACCCACACAAATAGGGAAACAAATTGTTCATCAAACCACTCAAGCTAAGATCCTTTGACATGCTTGTATAGTTATTATGCACCAGTTCCATCGTTTTTGTTGTATGATGCATCAATGCTCACATAACAAATCCTCTACTGGTGATAGCCCCCACTAAGGTTAGCAGGAGGCGGTTAAGATGAAGACTAGACTCCCATAGTCACATCATGGAAATGGGGTTTGTTACACAGCAATTTGTCACCGTTTGTCACCGTCCCTGTTATCCCTCACCCGCATACTGGAGGACTCATTCCGGGACCTGTGAGAAGTGACATGACCTGAAACCACTTGCATCATATTCCTCTAAGTATGAGCTTCATTTGCCCTGAAGACATCTCCTGCAAAATCCTCATGAAAACAGCTCTTTTTGCATTAGCGCGGGTTCACAGTTCACTACCCGCGCCAATGAGGGAAATCCTCTATAAAGGGCGCGCCATTGGCGCTCTGTCCTAGAGTCGCACTCGCGCCAACCGAATTGAGTAAAGTTTTCAACGACCAAACTCCCGAAGGTTCTCTTCAACCCATTCACCAACTGAATCTATGTTGAGCTAGGATGGTTTGGCTTCGAATCTCCATAGAAGGGAAAGTGGTTTGCCACCTTTCATGGAAGTTTCCAAGTGATAAAGCCAATCCCATGAATAATGTGGTTGATCCTATCTCTTTCCCTCTCTATCTATAAAAGCTTGCCTCTATGCCTTGAGCAAGCTAGTTACAATAGTTACAGTCATAATACTCATAGTTCCAGGAGTTCAAGAGTTTGAAGCTGCAAGAGCCTTCTTTGCACCCATAAGGCCAAATCTAAGTAAGGAGATTCTTGTCACCCAAAGAGAGAGAGGCTTGTTCCTCATCCCAACAAGCTTTGCAAGACTTGTGTAGCTGACTACCCAGCCAAAGGAGGATTTGACGTCAGAACAATGGTTGTATTCTTCTTTGTTATTCATTAATAATAGATGACTATCATTATGGTTCCACTCACATTGTCTTATGTTTGATGTTGAGTTATATCTTTTCTGACTGGTATATAATTGCATCTACTAGATTTTACGCTTGTCTTTGTGTTGTTCTTTGCGTGTGCAGGTATCCTATCACGGGGATTGTGCGGATCGTGACCGACCAAAGCAAAGGAACGAAGGCGACATCTCTTCGACGAACACTAGCGTTGGAATCCAAGTAGGTTCTCACCATCTACTTTGTATTTGCAGTTAGGAACTTGCATGGTAGCATTGTGTGATTGTTGCTAGATCCGGTCTGGGCTAGTAGGGATCGTCTCTGTCTGCAGAGAGGATTTACCTCCACAACAATTTGGCGACTCCGCTGGGGAGATCTTGTTGTTTGATTTGTAAACTTTAGACGGAGCCTGAAGCACGGCCAGGTAGCCTTTGAAACGCTATTGCTTTGCATTAGCGAAGTAGATCAACGCCACTTCAGTCAATCTCCGGTTTGGTTTACGAACTAAACAACTTGGAGTTTGTCTTGTCTCTTTGGTTTTTTCTTGTTTTGATTGCTTATATAGCCTTCTGGGTCAAATTTCTTTCTTTTTCTTGCTTCCTGGTTTGCCTAGATACTGTTCTCAAGCCCTGGGTCACCTGCTTTTGTTTTGATTTAAGTTAACTTGATTAGCACGCTTTTTAGCCTAACAGTCGCGCTATTGGCGCAAGTTGCTCAAAGACAACCCGCGCCAATCCTATAAAGGCGCGAGTTGCAGCCTGACAGTCGCGCCAGGCCTGTCAACTTTTCAAGTTCGCTTGTCCTTAAGCCCTCTAAGCTTGGATTTGTGTCTAGCTGTCTCTTTTTCAATTACTGGAGTGTGTTTGATCCTGATTTGACTGGTTTTAGACCTTCATCATTCGGGTGTTTGATTTTTTCTATTGGTTTCACATCTTAGCCCTAGGGCATCTAGTGGCTTTGTGCATCGAGCCTCCCGGAGGTGTTTTGTGTTCTTTGATCATCCGGTCAACATTGTGGTTATTCCTTTGCATTCGCTCAGTAGTTGTCAAAGTTTTTTCCTTGTTATTCAAGTAATTTGTTTCTTTATCACTTGGGTTTCACTTGACATCATTTGAGCTTGGATCACATAGCCCATAAGAGGTCTTTGTATTTTCTTTTTGGTTTGAAGGACTGTTTTGGTGTTTTTGGGATCTGTTTGTGTTCTCATTGAGTGAAATTGGTCTTTTGCTCGGTGTTACTATCTCTCAAAATTCATTTTGTGCACTTTGCCATTGAAAAAGAAAGCGAATAATCTTTGTTGCGTTACATTAGTTAATTGAAATTAGAAGCTTTTCATTGATTAAGTGATTTAAAACAAAAGAAAAGTTTCGTTTATTTGTCATTAGCTGCATCAAAGTGATTCATGCTTGTTTGTGGTCATTTTGTTTGAAAAATCCTTAACTCTCTTGTAGTTAGCATTCATCGAACGAAATGATATTCTTTGGCATATAGTTTGCATTTAGGAAATTGTGAGAGATTACATACGGTAGGACCTGAAACTAAAACTTAATCAAAGATCAACCATAAAATGAACTGAATGAACTTAAAAATGCATTGGAACATAACGCTCACTGAGTAGAGGTCTAGGCTAGAGACGTGCTCTGGCGTCGTTAAACCTAGTCACTATTGTTTCACACTACGGTTGGGTGATTCCTCCTTTTGTGACTCGATAGTGGTCTAGCACGGACTTGAGCTCCCACGTACCGTCGCGTATATAGGGGAGACCCCACTAGGTTATCATCCTTTATCCATAGGAAGCCGTGTCTGCTGCCTTACAAGCCGTAATGCACTGAACACAACATTTGGGAAGATTGACTGCCGTACGGGAAGTCCTTGGTTTTCATATGACTACCAAGGTGTATATGCAGTTTTACGGATTTGTTTGGTAAACCCTTTGCCTAGTCTCTCCAGAGTAGTCACTTTTGATCCTTTTCTGACTCCTTAAACGAAAAGGCTCACTTGAGCAGTTTGTCACTTCGGGCTCACAAAACATTCGAAGGCGACTAGAGTCACCTTTTTGTCCTTTTCTCGACTCTTAAAACATGAAAAGGTCAAGTTGTGTCTTTGCGTCTTAAAATTCATTTGGCCACGATAAACATTACCTGGTTAGATCTTGTGTGCGTTAGTTTGAGTAGGGTCTTTTATCGTTAGACTCCCTTAGGTTTGTTTGAAGTTTGTCATCCTGGCTAAACCGTCGACTCCCGTTCCAAGTGATCAAGGCTCTCCATCTTCCGCTGCTCCTGAGGTACCGGTTGTGAGTGATACTCTTCCTGTTATCCCGAGTATCCAACCGATCAACTCTCGTGCTCCAGAAGGTGAAGGTTATGAAGTTCATTGGAACCCCATCTGGGAGCCCGACGAGGACGATATTCCTGTTACCCCCCCTGGTGTTTCGTCTCCAATGTCTACCTCCCACATGGATGAGACATCTCCTAGCATGAGTGATACACCTGTGGTGTCGAATATCGACACTCCCATCCCAACTACTTCTCCACTCCCCCCACGCTATCAGTCGTTGAGGGATAGTGTAGCTGCCAGGACTTTTGCTTCGACCATGTGGGATCCTCATATCACTCCCACCACGGGACCTTTTGTTTCACAACCCCATACTACACCTGTTACTTCAGTTCTGACGAATCCAACTATTTGTGTAGCACATTCAACTCCGGTCGTTAGTGCCGTAACAACGTCCTCATCTTTGAACACTGGTGCTGGTCCCCCTCACGGTCAAGTGAGTAGTGGCCAGCCGGAACTCTCGCCTAGAGTTTTCCACCCTGCACAAAGTGCTCCACCCTCTTCTGGTCCCGTTCCAAGAGGAGGGCCGTATGATGCTTCTGGACAAGCTGTTCAGGATCCGAATGCACAGGGTCCGCTATTTTACTATGACTCTACCGGTCAATACCTTCAACTATCTCAATCCTTGCCTACTCAACCTATGGTTGAGGTTTCGATACCGTTATCCATTACTTGGGACCCTAGCACTCACTCTTTCCATGGAGGCCAAGCAATGCCTGGACAGCTTCAGGGACCACCTAACCAAGGCCAGCCATCTTATCTGCAAACCCCCCAGGGGCAGCAATATTATGGCCAGTCTTACCCAGGACAATCTGGGGGCCTACAAGGACAACCCTATCAGGGACAACCTTTGGCCGCTGGCGGTCCATCCTTTACCTATCTGACTCAACCTTCAGGTTATCCGGGGCAACTCGGTACCCAGCAAGGTTACCCGTCTGGACAACCAGGACAACCTTATATTCAGCAAGGCCAACCTGGTATTCAGCAGGGTTATCCCTCTGGACAAATCGGACAAACTTACATTCCACAACAAGGTCTAAATTTTTTGACCGCTTACAACTTCTTCAAAACATAAAATAGATAGCATCGTTGTGTTCGTCTCGTCAAGACCTTTCTAACGATATAAAAGTTGTCTCAATTTGAATCTTAGATTGAGACATATGGCCAATTAGAGTCTTGGTTAATCATACTAAGCCATGTCAGCTTAACCTACCACGTAGCGCCCACGCGGCTGCCAAATCACATGGCATGTCATGCCAAGTGGCAGCGGTCAAGTTACTCATATCAAGTCACATATAATCCCATTCATAAAGCCCTTACGACCAACTATAACATAATGTATTTTATATACGATGGGTATATCTAGGTGCATGCCCTCTAAGGCCACGTCACCCCAAGTGTCAAATCCCAGCAGGTCTCGACACTGCTCCCTACTGGAAATTCCACAATCAATCTTCCAAGCTATGTGGAATTACACACATCACGTTGAAGATTTCCACCCTATTTACCCATGCGCAAAATAATTCACCCCCCACATGGCACTTATCCCATTGAATGAGCCCCACACATGCCAAGTCACCATGGCACATAGATCCCAAGCATTCTACTATGCCCTGCACCCAAAATATCTAGGGTTCGAGGTCCAGGGTGGTGTCATTAGTCTTAAATGTTGGGTGATGTCATCCCTCGTCACATACTCTACATTGCGCCATGTAACTATGGGTTCCATCGGATCTTTCCCATAATATTTTAACTAGGGGTCTTCCTTTCATCATTTTATGTTGGACAACATGCCCCACATCCACATCATCCTAGGGATTTGATCCTGGAAGTTTCCTTTGGTGCTCCCCTTGAAGCCTTTGGGGTGCTGAACTTTCAGGGTCATCCGATAGACGTGAGTGCTCACCCATCGATAGTATGGATTTCCCTTCCTCAAGTGTTTGGTCACTACACCAGGTCACAGGGTTGTGAGGGTTAATCCATTTCCTCCCAACATTTTTTGCTTTGGGATTAAAATAATTCTAGCCATGTACTTAGCGACCACTTATTAAATGTACAAAGCCTTCACTCAAGCCTACGATACATAGTCAATGACATAAAAGGGCACACGCAGGCTCTTTCGGCCTATCCCTCTTGAGCTTTAATGAAATTGGCCTTGGCATTGGACATCTACACACACACACACACACACACACATATGACATTATCTCTTTTGAGCTTAAACGGGAAAAATGCAGCCCAATGCATATATTCACATATTTCTTCATATAGAAAGGTTGCATACATGCAATTGGACTGAATTTCAAATCTCAAAATAAACACAGAAGTATTTTAACAAGAGATTTCACTTATGCATTAGCTACTCTATTCTCTCTGTTTTTGATATATATTTTTTCAAATTCAAATTCATTGAGCATGGTTACCCATCTAGCTTGCGTTGAATTTAACTTGGGATATTCAAATAAATATTTCAGCCCTCCATGATCATTCAATAGAGTAAACCTTCTACTGAGAAGTTAGTGTCTCCACATCTTCAATGCATGGATGATGGCAACCAATTCCAAGTCATGTGTTACATAGTTTTTCTCATGCTCATTTAATTTTTGAGATTCATAGTATACCACTTAGCCTTCTTGCATCAAGACTCCACCAAGTCCCCCCTTGCAAGCATGTGTACATATAATGAAATCCTTTTCAGGATCTGTTATTCTTTCCACTGATGCAGTGGTCAACAATTTCTTAAGCTAATTGAAGCTTGCATCACAATCAGTTGTCCACTCAAATTGTCTTCCCTTTCTTTTGCAGAGCAGTAATTAGGTGGAAAATATTAGATAAGTTCTTGATAAGCCTCCTATAATATCCTTCCAGTCCCATGAAAGACCTAAATTCAGCCACATTCTTAGGTGTTGTTTATTCCATGTTGACCTTGATCTTTTTTGTATCCATTGCTACTCCCTCCCATGAGACAATGTGTCCCAAGTAATGAGTTTCTGACTGAAAGAAATTGCACTTACTAAGCTTAGCATAAAGTTTATGATCCTTTGGCAATTGTAGTATTTTTGCCACATGCTCTTCATGTTCCTCCTTGGTATTTGAATAGATTAAAATTTCATTAATGAAAACTATGACACACTTATCCAAGTAAGGGTGCAACACATTTCTCTTAGGGCGCATAAAAATTTCAGGTGCATTGGTAAGTCCAAAGGGCACTACCATGACTTCATAATGCCAATAACTCATTTTGAAGGTTGTTTTATGGATGTACTTACTCTTTATGTTCACTTAATGAAATCCTGATCTTAGATCAATTTTGGAGAAGATTTTTTCTCGTCTTAACTGATTGAATAGATCATCAATCCATGGCAATGGATAACTATTATTGATGATCACCTTGTTTATTTGCATTTAATCAATGCACAACCTGAGTCCATCCTTCTAAAACTCGTTCTCCCCATGGAGACATACTTGGCATTATGTAGCCCTTGTCCAACATCTCCTTGAATTGTAGCTTCAACTCAACTAATTCTAGAGTGCTCATTCTATGCAGAGATTTGGATGTTGGAGCTGCTCCCTGCACTAATTCGATGGAAAAGTCTACTTCTCGATGAGGCAAACCAAAAATTTCTTCATGGAGTACATCTGAAAAATATTGTAAAATAGGGTATTTCCTTAGGATACCACTGTCATCATCCTCAACAATGTGATTATCTTTAGCATTCTTGGATATTTGCATAGCAAATAAAAGACATCCTTTTCTGCTACTTCTCTTTGCTTGCATGGCCGAAATTACTCTCACAGAGATAAATTCCATCTTTCCACACAATACTCTATGCTCTCCAATTTCATCCATACATTTGATGGTCTTCTCAAAGTAGTCAACCTTGGTTCAATGGACATATAACCAATCCATGCCCAACAATACACTATATGCTCCCAATGGAAATACATTGAGTTTTGCAATTGTTGGCATCACATTGTAACTCAATTGTACAAGCCCTCACCCAATAATCCACTCTTCATTTCATCCTTGTGGCTATTTGAACTAGCTAAGACTTGTTTTGTGCTTCCTTCCTTAGTGTGCATTTCTCAACAACAGTGAAACTGATGTAGCTAGAATTTGAACCAGGGTCAATAAAAAATGAAATATTTTGGTCACGAAGCATACCTTCCATCTCTATAATCATTGTATGATGATCAACTTGGTGTTTATCCATTGTTGCATAAATTATGGTTATGATTTGAGCTACGTTGTTGATTGTCTTTGCTTTCTTTGTGTTGTACAATCTCAGGCCAGTATGCTTGTGCTATGAGAAATCTTCCCTTCAGTGATTTCCTCCACAAGTATAACACTTATATGGACCCTTTTCATAATTTTTGGCTTCGTCTTGAGTAGAACGACCTCTGCTAATTTTCTTTATTGACAAGGGTTTCTCTCGAGCCCTTGGTTGCCCTTTTTCATTTTCCTTTAAACTTGGCATTTTCCTTGGATTTACAATATGATTTATATTCAAGCATGTGCCTAGATTGCTCATAGTAGTGCTTCAATTTTTGAATTGCGCCTACTAATGTCTTGGGCTTATCAAATGCAATTCTATCCCTGAAGGATTGCGACAATCCATTGACATACCTCTAAATCTTTGCTTTCTCTTCCTTAAGGTAGGGAACATACCTTAGTAATTCTAAGAATTTGGTGGCGTAGTCATCATCTATCATTTTCCCCAATATTAGCCCATAGAACTCCTTCGCCTTGCTATTGAAGTGTCTCTCAGATAGATATTTGCTCTGGAAATACTCTTCAAACTCCTTCCAGGATAATTCTTCCCCCCTTATGCCCTTCAAATTTTTTAGACCTTCCCACCATATATCATCCTTGCCTCTTTGGTTAAAAGTGCGATTACTTTTTCCTTCATGTTTTCTTAATACTCATGGATTGAGAAAAAATTCTTCATTCCCAACAACTAGGCTTTGACATTCTTTGATTTCCTCATTTCTCCATCAAAGGTAGGAGGCTTAGCCTTTTTAAACTTTTTTGGTATATACTCTCTTTCCCTTCTTCTCCCATGATGATGATGACAGTGATGACAATGTGGCATTATATGAGTGTCCTCACACTATTTTTCATGGATGCTTGAGTTCCATTTTGGGGTATTTAACATAGTACCTCCTTTCATGGTGTCTTCACTAGAAAATCAGTGCATATTTCTAAATCTATTCTCATTTGCCCCATTGATTCTTTCATCCTTCCCAAATGGGCTTTACATGTCTCTATGGTTGGTACCCAACTCATGTTGCCTCTGCCTTTGCAAGTTTGATTGGCTTTGCATTATGACTACATTGACTTCAACTTTCTTTCATTATCAACCTTGCAACTCTCACAAACCTACACTCTAAAAATCTTTTCATTATCAGCCTTGCAACTCCTTATTTATGCTCTCAATATCCTCAATGTTTCGATACAATTAGGAGAGTATACCCCTCCGCACCATCCAACTAATATTTCCTCTTCATTTGTCCTTCCTCCTTCATATCCATCCTATGATTAATCAAATCTATAATGCACCATTTTACTATTCATTTCTTCGTCTGTTGGTTCTATAATCTACCACCTTTTGTTGTTCTTGTGGTCCTTGGCCCTCATCTCTTTGGGCCTTAGTTTATTTTATGTGTTTTCATACACACACATCATTGTTATATTTTAATAAAATTCAAATCCATAATAAACACTATCACCTTGGCTTACCGTTGGAAATTTGATGGTGTGAGGCTAGCTGCAACATTACACCGTAGTTAGTGCATTAATATCAATAAATTCAAATACATTTTTAGTGTCATGCTACATGCATAAAAAGAAACACCAAACCATACACATTATCAATCCATAGCACTAATCAGGTTTGTAATGCTCATCGCGAGGCTTCAAGGCCTCACTCGATCTTCAAGGTCCAGTGTTGAACCTTTGCTTAGTTGCTTCTACGATAGAGCCCATCCATTCCAACTCTTGAACCCAGAAGCTCTAATACCACTTTGTAACCCACCCTTTAATAATCATAGCCAACACTAAGGTTAGCAGTAGGTGGTTACCATGAAGACTTGACTCCCATAGTACATCATAGAAATGGGGTCTAAATTTTTTTACTTCTTACAACTTCTTCAAAATGTAAAATAGATAGCACCATTATGTTTGTTTTGTTGATACCTTTCCAACAATATAAAATTTGTCTAAATCCAACTCTTGAATTGAAATATATGACCGATTAGAGTCTTGGCCAATCATATTGAGCCATGTCAAGTTAACCTACCACATAGTGTCCACGTGGCTACCAAATCACATGTCATGTCATCCCAAGTGGCAATTGTCGACCCGCTCATACCAAGTCACATATAACCCCATTAATAAATCCCTTCAACCAACTATAACATTACATATGTTAAATACAATGGATGCATGTAGGTGCGAACCCTCTAAGGCCACCTCATCCCAGGATTCAAATCTCGACGGTCTCAACATTGCTCCTCGCTAAAACTTCTGAGGACATTCTTTTGGGCTACATGACATTACACACCTTGCATTGAATCATGCCACCTTCTTTACCCATATGCAAAGGAATTCACTCCATGTGGTGCTTATCCTATCTAACATACCCCACACATGCCAAGTCACCCAAGACAGATCCTAGACATTTTATTATGCCCTACACCCAAAATTTTTTGGGTCCAAGGTGACGTCACTAATCCTAAATGTCGGGGTGACATCATCCCTCATCACATACTCCACACCATGCGCCACATAATTGTGTGTTCCACCGTAGAGGTTTCTCGTAATATTTTAACTAAGGGTATTCCCTTCATCATTTTGTGTTGGACAACATGCCCCACTGCCACATCATCCCGAGGATTTGATCCCAGGAGTTTCCTTTGGTTCTCCCCTTAAAGCCTCTGGGTACCAAATTTCTAGGGTCATCTAATGGCCATGCACACTCACCCATTGATGGCCTAAATTTCCCTACCCCAAGTGTTTGGTCACTTCGCATGGTCATAGGGTCGCAAGGGTTAAGCCATTTCCTGTCGACGTTCTGTGCTTTGGGCTTAAAATAATTTTAGTCTCATTCTTAGCAACTACTTATTAAATGTACTAGGCCTTCACTCAAGCTTCTGATACATAATCAATGAAATACAAAGGCACAGAGAGGCCTCTAATACATAGTCAATGACATACAAAGGCACACACAGGCTCTTCTAGCCTATCCCTCTTGAGCTTTAATGAGCTTGGCCATGGCCCTGGACCTATGTACACCTGTGATTATATATATATATATAGATATAGATATATCTTTTGAGCTTAAACGGGAAAAATGCAACCCAATGCATATAGTCACATATTTCTTCATATAGAAAGGTTGCATATGCGCCACTAGATTGAATTTCAAATCTTAGAATAAACACATAAGTATTTTTAACAAGATATGTCACCTATGCATTTAAACGATTATTAAGGTTACACTACAATCTAGAATTAATCTCAAGAAAACAATTCTTCCTTAAAAATCATTACACAGATCATTGGCATTCCTCTTTTACAAGTGGAGTCCAAATTTCATATCACAAACACCACATTCAACCAATGCAAAACATATGCACAAAATGTTTAAACAAGTAGCATAGGTAAGCTCTTATCTTATGCAACAAAATGATTTTCTGACTAATAATGGGACTCTAACTTTCCACCAAACCATAGAGAAGCTACAACCACTATTATTTGTAGTTGTTACCCCCAAGCCAAATTCCAATGCTTGAGGTGGAGTTCTTCTTAAGAGAAAATTCAACCAACAAAACAACTGAAACAGGATTCCACAAGACCACACTACCTTCATCCACTAGCTACATAAGTTTTTTCACTCATTCTTTTTGACATAATTAACATCCATGCTAGAATACCACAACATAGAGAGTTTCAACTCACTTTCAGGAGAAGGGAATCCACATCAAAGGAAGGTTCATTGGTGGCTAAGCCACTAATGGTTAAAGAGATCACTTCTCCAGGTGGTTCATCAATGATTCAAGCACTAGAGCTTCAGCCCCAAGGCAATTGATCGTCATTTTTCAGCCCTCACAAGCACTTGAGTGTCTCTTCCCACTCCCATAGGTTCATCAATTCACAAGCTTCCATTGGGTTCTTCATCTGGTTTATTCCCTCCAGAGTGGGATTGTTGCAAACTCTGATCTATGCCTTCTCTGCGCTCTCACCTCTTCCCTTTGGAGGAATTTTCTCAATACTCTTCTATAATGGCTAATGTGTACTCTCCCTTCTCTCCCATGAGAGAGTGAGAGTGCCCTTCTCTTCTTGTGTATGCATATCCTCCACATGATCATGTGGGAGTCCCCTCCCCCAAACAGACTAATTGTCTATCTATTTCCAAACTCCACACAAGTCAACCGCTTAGGACAACAAAGTTCATGTTGCCATTAAGTTTTGTCCTTTTCCTTGCTTATGGTTGGAGCTAAATGACACCTGGGCATGTCCTCATTCAGTTAAATTTATTGCTCAGTCAGCCCACTCAATGAACCAAGTTTGATATTTAAAACAACCCATTCCTCAAGAAATCTCCCTCAAGAAAATCTGAAATTTTTGTCCCTTCTCTCAACCATTAATTAATTACAATTTATTTACAATGGAAAAATATTAGCGAGGGGATGTCAGAGCTCATATAATTACTATGCATTGAGTCATTCTTTTTTGTTTTATGGCACATCAATGCTCGTATAATTTTTACGTGACAATTCATTTTTTTTTTTTTAATTGATGACTCGCATATAATTAAATAAAGCACCAGGGCATATTAAGTTTTATATTTTACATATATAAAATTTAATGCCTATATTACCATGTGCACTAAATGGATGTGAAATTTCAAACATTTGAGGTGAGATGTTAGCCCCACACTTTGTTACTAAATACCAATGTGTATATTATATTTGAAGCACCTATGAATATACTATGTTTGAAGCATCATTGCATATTTTAATCATCTGCACCATAACATTTGAAACAATAAATATAATTTTACATTATATCATTTAAAATAATGTTGTGTTTCATAATTTTCAGTATGAATGAAATAATGTAATAAATAGATATAAGTGTGTATGGCTCATAATAATGTATCGATGTATTTTTTATTACACACACCTTTTAGTGAGTTCAGAAGAGCATAATGCATTAATATGCATATATATATAATGAATTATTTTTAGACAAAATTTCAATTAATCATTTTAAAATTAAATATTTTTTGTAATGATTTTGATTTTTATATTTTAGTTATTGTGTTTTGATATAATGATTGCATTAATGTGTTATCTCATAGATTACATCTTTGTTATTTGTAATAATGTAGATCATTTATATATTAATTAATCCACAACACAACATTGGACAATACAATAAAATAAGAAATCCATTTTATTATATATGAATAAGTGACCCATTGTTATACGAAATGTGACAACCCCTTTAGGAAAATCTCCTCTTCTAGATATTGTAAAGTGATTATCAAGTTTAGGCTTTTGTGATCCATAACTACATTATAAGTTTTTTTCGGAAATAATCACATCAAGGAGAATTTTGCCGATGCGTTTTGAACCAACCAGTGTGGTCCATCTTGTCCTGATGAATGTAGAAATTTTGAATAATATGACACTTATTCACAGAGATTATCTCGATTATACACTATTGTGGAATACATGCATAATACATAACCTCCTCTACGTTGATCATCAATTTTGCGAAATTAAAAACAATGAAACATCAAACGCATGCGCACATTAACACAGTATGTAACCCGGGGAAAGCATACAACTGAAAACCCCACACTATCTGTATATTATAATGATTGAGAACATGTAACAATACATAGTACAATATTCCTCACAAGTACTCAGTACTATCTCCACTTATTACACACAAAACTAGCTCAGATCCGAACAAGTCACAGGTTCAAATCTCCTCCGCTGCTTTGCCTGCCTCCATTGCGCAATCTACAAGAGAAATCACGTGAGCACAAGCTACAATTGCCTGGTTATTGGCCCAAACTGCACAATCCTCATTGGCATTACTCAATCCGTGCATGTGCAAAACCTCATGCACAACTATAGTCACAACTCACCCTTTCACTTACCTCTAACACCTGCCTCTATTGAACTGTACATGCACTGAGTTAACTGATGTATTCTTCAGTTGCATTATGAGTTAATAATTAGTGAATTAATTAATAATCAATTCACACAACTCATCACTAGTGTATTCTTTAGTTAGACTAAATACAACTAGTTCAACTAAGTCAAACTGAACACAACTCCATCAACTCCACATCCAACTCCACAGAACTCACATGCATGAGTTCTAACTGAAGTCCTCCATGCAATAGCTCAACTAACACATAAGAAACCACGTGATTCCTTTTGTCAGCTGCATGTGCCACATCCGTAGCTTGAATTGAAGTGCTCCAAGAGAATAAGATAATGTTTAGAGTCCAAATATTACTAAGGGCTAATAATATTTGACTGTTTCTATTTTTAGCCGGGCAATCTAAAAATAGACTCTGATCACTCTGTTGTGAACCAAAAATTGAAGTCCATCTATTTTTCCCAACATGACCAATCATCCATAAACAACATCCTGCAACTCATAGACCATGATCCATATGTCTAAAAATAGACTTTGCGCCAAAAATAGCCTGCGGGCCCACTTAGTGAAGATGACTCCTTTCCACTAAGCTCCATCATCTTGTTGCATTTTCAACACACCCTCTCAACAAGATATGGATTATCTGCAACCCCTATCCTGCAACTCTGGAATGTTCTACATGCAACACATTTGCCTGGTCCACTTGCTCCAACAACACTTGGAACAAAAACACTCCCAAATGACAACTCTGTTGGGCTAGGAACATACTCTAATGTTGAAGTTCTACCTACTGTTGACAAGTGCTCCCTCTCTGGCATCTGCGCTACTGCAACATCTCCATGCATCTTGCACCATTGCACACCTCTCTGTGCCACCTAGCACTGTGCAAAACACTTGTGCCTCTCGCATTGCTGCAGCCTGCTAGCTATGCGCTATCCTGGGATTCCCTACACTGTCGCTCTCTCTGTTGCTCCATCCGCATCTGTCTCTACCCAATCAGTCAGTTCCTGCTACTCCACATCGGGGCTCCCATAGCAAGGTCTCATCCAAGAGGTTGGGTACCTCAAGGATCCTGCCCCTCCTCCTTGGGACGATCAATCCACATCACCCCACCTCCTACCTGGAGGTATGGCTGCATGCGATCCCTCAGCCCACCTGGCTCGAAGTTTTCCCCTACTGGAGGTCTCTGCATGAGTAGATGTCTCTACTCGATCTCCTCTCAGCTTCCCTTGTTGTGGCTGCTCCACAACCTCCTGAAGTTGCTGCACCAATCGTGGCTCCTCCACAATCGTCTGAGACTTCTTTTGGCTCTGCATGTTGAGAGGTAATATACGCTCCCTCTCAACCACCAAGTCTCCATCAGTTGCCTTGCTACTCAAGGCTTTGCATGCATCTACATGCAACTGATAAAGGTTCCCGACTCGAACCACTATCTTCCGGGTTTCTCCAGTTGTCTTGCTGGGCAGGAAAGCCTTTTCCTCGCTGAAGACAACATCATATCCCTTGTCTTCTAATATCGCCACAGAGATAAGATTCTTCTTCAATCCTGGAACATGCATCACTTCCTTCAATCTGAAGGGTTTACCAGACTCCCTCTCAAAGGAAATGGTACTGATATCGGTCGCACTGTATCTACCATCATCGCTCATCTCGATGTGCACTCCAAGATCTTTCTCATCCAGATCAGAAAACAAATCTCGATCTCTTGTCATGTGAGAAGACGCACCGCTGTCCAAGAACCATACCGATCCCATCACACTTGATACCAAGCATGCGATCAACGAAAAATCCAGCTCAAACTGCGAGGCTAAGGCCTCTCCCGCTGCAGATCCAACAGCTTGCTTATTTTTCTTCTTCTGCAGACAATCTGTGGCATCTCCATTCTCAGCTTTGATGTTTCTGAGTTTATCCTTGAGCGCCATTCCACCAGCTCAAAACTCAACCGCTTCTGATCTAAAATTCGCGAGAACAAAGTATTTCTTGTACAGAGATCGACTGTATGGGCATTCACTGAATATATCACCTTCCAAAAGAAGGATGAATCCAAAAGCTACCTGGCCCGATTACAGACTCTGCCTGAAGAAATAAAATGTAAACACTTTCTGAATAATAGATCTGATGATCAATCCCACTTTGATATCCTGTAGAACTTTTTCTACAAATCAACCGGCTCCGATACCATGTAGAAATTTTTAGTAATATGAAACTTATTCAGAGAGATTATCCCGATTATACACTATTGTGGAATACATGCATAATACATAACCTCCTCTACGTTGATCATTAATTTTGCAGAATTAAAAACAATGAAACATCAATCGCATGCGCACATTAACACAGTATGTAACCCGGGGAAAGCATACAGCTGAAAACCCCACACTATCTGTATGTTATAATGATTGAGAACATGTAACAATACATAGTACAATAGTCCTCACAAGTACTCAATACTATCTCCACCTGTTACACACAAAACTAGCTCAGATCCGAACAAGTCACAGGTTCAAATCTCCTCCGCTGCTTTGCCTGCCTCCATTGCGCAATCTACAAGATAAATCACGTGAGCACAAGCTACAATTTCCTGGTTATTGGCCCACGCTACGCAATCCTCATTGGCATTACTCAATCCATGCATGTGCAAAACCTCATGCACAACTATCGTCACAACTCACCCTTTCACTTACCTCTAACACCTGTCTCTGTTGAACTGTACATGCACTGAGTTAACTGATGTATTCTTCAATTGCATTATGAGTTAATAATTAGTGAATTAATTAATAATCAATTCACACAACTCATCACTAGTGTATTCTTTAGCTAGACTAAGTACAACTAGTTCAACTAAGTCAAACTGAACACAACTCCATCAACTCCACATCCAACTCCACAAAACTCACATGCATGAGTTCTAACTGAATTCCTCCATGCAATAGCTCAACTAACACATAAGAAACCACATGATTCCTTTTGTCAGCTGCATGTGCCACATCTGTAGCTCGAACTGAAGTGCTCCAAGAGAATAAGTAATGTTTAGAGTCCAAATATTACTAAGGGCTAATAATATTTGACTGTTTCTATTTTTAGCCTGGCAGTCTAAAAATAGACTCTGATCACTCCGCTGTGAACAAAAAATAGAAGTCCATCTATTTTTCCCAACATGACCAATCATCCATAAACAACATCCTGCAACTCATAGACCATGATCCATATGTCTAAAAATAGACATAGTCTAAAAATAGACTTTGCACCAAAAATAGCCTGCAGGCCCACTTAGTGAAGGCGACTCCTTTCCACTAAGCTCCATCATCTTGTTGCATTTTCAACAATGATGAACCACACTGGTTGGTTCAAAAAGCATGGGAAAAATTCTCCTTGATGTGATTATGCTCGCACAAGATTAAATTCCCAGCTTCAAAATACTGTACATTGAAGTTAAATTTCAGTATCAATGCCCCTTATTCCGACGAACTTTCACTTCAACTTACATCCCAAAATGGAAAACAATGGCAACAATGGAAACAATGGCAAAGAAATCTCAAATTTTGTGGAAACAAATCACTTAGGCCAAATCAAAATTCCTTTAACAACAAAATAGGGAAGTCGATTTGGGTAAATGAAAAACAATATCGAGGCATTTTAAAGCGCATACTTGCTCGCTTTAAATGGGCACAAAGAAGAATAAAATAGTCCCAGAAAAAGAAAGCAAATAAGAGAAGAAAAAATAAAGAAGAGTCAACCATTTATAGTCCCACATCTACACCTCTCACTTGGTCGACATTCTCTATATCCGGTAACTGATGAAGGCCAGGGAAAGGCTGGAAATTTTGGAAGCCAAAGAATAGAAAATGTACCACAAAATTTCAGAGATTACACTTGCAAATCGATCTTTAATGGAAGGTAATAGGATTCTAAAAGAGGAACTAAAAATGCTACAAGAGGCTTTAGAGATAGGAAAAGAAGAATGGGAAAACACAAAGACAACATGGCAAACCATGAAAGAATCAATGGCAACAAACAAGGAAGTGATAATCTCTAAAGCAACTCAAGTGGATACACAAATATCTCAACATGTAGTCATTTCTGAAGAAAAAAAAAAAAAAAATCAAGAGGACAAGCATTCCAAAAGAAATCAAAACTAAGGACACTAATGGTTACATAAGGATGGAGGAGAAAGAAGATGTAAGTGCTCGTACAACATAGGAAAGAGAACACAGAGACAAAAAAATATAGGGAAACAAAATTTAATATAAGAGGAATAAGATACTATGGAAAGAAGGAAAACACTCTCAATTTGACAAAGAATTTTTGAAAGAGAATTTACATTGGAGATGGCAAATTTGTCAAGCAAGAAGGGTGGGAAAAATATGTGAATAGAGGCCTCGACCCATAAAAGTCAACATAGAAATGGTGCAAGACAAACACTATCTCTCAAGCAAAAAGAAATTCTTGAAAGGCTCACACTTATTTTTAGATGAAGATCTAACTAGAAAACAACAAGAGGATAGAAGAGAAGATGTGGAGAAAATTAGAGCAACAAGAAATGAAGGAAAAAGAGCATGGTTGTAAAATGGTAAAGCAATTATTGCAATGTTTGGGACTCATGACAAAGTAGGACAACAATTTGGCAATAAAGAAAAAACAGTTAATTCTATGAAACAACATGATCAACATGGATGAAAAGAGGTGAAGACTCAAATTTGAGTCTTGTGTGCCAAATCACCTAGCAATCAAATCCTACCCAGGTCTACCTAAGTCTAGTTTGTTGGAACTGTAGAGGTTACCCTTGGAGGAGGGTACCTGGGATAGGGCCTATTGCAGAAGGTAGAGACATAATTTGTCTCACAGAAACTCATGAACATGATGGTTATTTGAAATTAGTAGTTTGGAATGAGGCATCAAAAAATGGCAAAGGATATGGAGGAATACTGGTTTTAGTGGAAGAAAAAGAAGGTCATCACATTCAGTTTGTGAAAGAAGATACAAATAAACAATATTTATGTTTCAAAATAACAGAGAATGAGAACCACATAGGAATTGCAGTATGTTATTTTTCACCTGAAGTCTAAAAAACTTACAAAAATAAGGGGCTAGATAGAAAAGACCCATATGCAGCTTTAAAGCAAGATATTGTTGTATATTCTCAACAGGGAGAAGTTATTTTAGTGGGAGATTTCAATGCTAGAACAACAAATCAACAAGCTAGTATGTTTTGTTGCAAAGAGGATCACAATCTTATTTGGCTCGTTGAAGAGAAGAATCCCCAATGGTTGAGATTTTGAGAAGATGACGAAGTTAGCAATCATTTTGGAGAGGAGTTGCTCACGTTGTGTGGTGCTTTCAACTTAATTATTTTCAATGGTCTAAATAAATGGAAAAGGTCTAGGAAGTTCACTTGCAACACATACAATGGGGCAAGTGTTGTTGACTATGTTATATGTCCACAAAGCTTGATAGAAATGATAGATGAAGTTAATATTGGAGAGCATATGTGGGACTTAAAATTAGACCATAACCCAATTCATATAAAGCTATCTTGGTTAGAAGAAAGACAACAGAGGAGGAAAACCCAATGTTCTCGAGAATTGATATTAAGGGACAAAATTCTTCTTCTTCTAACACACAAAAATTGCACTATCTTCAAAACAATGTTGGAGAGATCAATTTAGAAAGGGAAGAGTGGTTCCCAAAGCCTCAATAATCATGAGTTAACAAATATAATTCAGAGTGCACTTGAGAAGTGCAAAAGAGAAAAAACTAGGAAATCTGAATCAAATTGTTTTTCTGTAAATGCTTGGTTTGATGAGGAATGAAAAATGGAAAAGAAAACCTTGGAAAAGGCAGGTGAGGAGAAGATGAATGTAAATATATATAAACAGATTTTAAAAAGGAAAAAGATGAGTTCTTGCAAACAAGGCGAGAAGAGTTAATATATCTAGGAAAGAATAACCCAAAGCTCTTTTGGTAGGAACTTCAATAAAGGAAGAAGAAAATTGAAAATAATATTACATTCAATCAATGGTTTGATTATGCAAGCCAACTTTATGAGAAAGAATCTGAGGAGGAGCCTCCTCCCAAGATCAACACAACTACAAAGCTATTCACATTACAAGAAGTAGAGACATGAATTAAGAAGTTGAAAATAGGAAAGGCAAAGGACTTGGTTGAACTTAAAGCAGAATATCTTAAGTGATGAACGAACATTCTTGCACCACACATCATGGAGATATTCAACAATGTCATTCAGAAAGGATTCCCAAGAGATTGGACAACTAGTCTAGCAATACCCCTTTTTAAAAGTGGAGACATTAATAATCCTTCCAACTATAGAACCATTATGATCAATCCTTTGTTTGCAAAGATCTTTAGTGGCATGGTAGAAAATAGAATCAACAAGTGTGTGGAAGTCAAAGAAAAGAGTGAAAAAGGGCAAGCAAGTTTTAGGCCGAAACATTCTATAGTAGATCATGGTATCACGTTGAGACACATTATTGAAAAGGTTTAGTGATCCAGATTTAAATAGGAATGCAATAAATTATAGAGATAACCATAAACACAGAGATGCAGCGGAAATAATACTTCATTTCATTAATATAAAATACTGAAATATGCTTACAAACAACGATGGAAATACGCCAGCTAGGGTGATGGTAGCTTATCTCTGAGAAGAGATGTGGCGGCTAGATGCCTCTAAACTGTGTTACAATGAGGCGCGAAGGCCTATTTATTGTTGAGAAACATGGGAAAACCCTAAACATCCAAAAACCTAACCCTAGAAGATGAAACGCCAAACTGTGGGCTCCGTTTGGGTAAATTGGTACATCAACTTCTCGGGGTCGTAACTTTGGCATACAATCTCCGTTTGACGCGTACAATATCTTGTTAGAAAGATCTATCCGAGAACTAAAACTTTGGGAAGAGAAAAATTGGTCCATGGACCCATGTTGCTCCCATTTTTCCCAAAAAACGTCATTTAGGGCCTCAAAACGGCTCCGAAAGTTCAGGACCCAAAAAACTGCTAAAAATAGTAAATTGTGCTACAATTAAGGAAACTGAAAAGCTGAAAGAAACAATGGTGGGGGTCCAAGTGGACTTGGTGGGTGGCCACTAATATCCATTTGGATCATTCCTCCCCCCTTAGGAAGCAATGTTCCCCATTGCATTGAGTTCCTCCATGAGATGAGGAAACTTCTGCTGAACTTGGTCCCTGGTGAGCCATTTGCCTTGGTGAAGGAGTTGGCCTGCTTTGACAACTCGATACACTTGGATATTCTGTTGGCGAGTGTGCTTGATTTTTGTGTCCATGATCCGATCAATTGCAGCTTGTTCTTTGCAATCTAGATTTAACTCTGTGGGTGTGAGTTGTTCTGTAATGTCAGATGTGTCTAGTAATGGTGGAAAGTATGGCCGAAGGCGGTCCACATTGAACATTGGGTGCAGGCTAAGGAATGGGGGAATGCTGAGCTCAAATGCATTGTCTCCCATAGCCTTTGTAATGGTGTAAAGACCATATCGGAGTGGTCTGAGTTTCCGATAGGCTCCGGTAAGGCGTTCCTTTTACAAATGCAACCAGACTTTGTCGCCCACCTGAAACTTGTGTGGCACCCAATGTTGATCATGTCGTTGGTTGTACTTGGCATTTGATTTCTCTAGAATGTCATGGAACTATTGGTGAATATGTTGGATGTGCTCAATGAAGTTGTTTTCCTTATCTGTTTCGGACTGGACATAAGCCAAATCTGCGTGAGTAGCTGCAAATGGCATGGCCACATCAATGGGACATAATGGTTGGAATCCCAAACCCACCTGAAAAGGGTTGTGGCTAGTCGAGCTGTGGAGAGCCCAATTATAGCTGTGTTGAACATAGGGGAGGCTCTTGTCCCATGTGCATGGATGATTTGAGTTGTACATGCACAGAATGTGTACAATCATCCTGTTGACAACCTCTGTTTGGCCATCAGTTTGAGAATGGAAGGCTTTGGACTTAGTGAGTTTGGTTTCCAGCATTGACCAGAGACTGGACCAAAATGTACTAAGGAACCTGTTATCCCGATTTGAGATGATATACTGTGGGATACCAAAGTGTACCCACACTCATTCAAAGAATAGTTTAGCAGTGGCTTCTGCTGTGGTATTCTTCTTACAGGCCGCCATAATGGCCATCTTCAAGAACCTGTCGACGACCACAAAAACACAGTCGTTTCCATGCTTAGTGGAAGGAAGGCCTGACATGTAATCCATGGAGATGGATTCCCAAGGTCGATTAGGGGTAGGCAGTGGGGTATAGAGGCCTTGCTTCTTGACGATTGGTTTGGCAATGATGCAGGCAGTGCATGATCTGATGTACTTCCCGACATCCTGTCGAAGATTCGGCCAATAGAAATACTTCTGGAGTACTGCCACTGTTTTCTCGACCCCCGAAATGCCCAGCAACCCGATTGTAGTGTGCTTCCCAAATCATCTTGGCATGCTCGCTTGAAGGAACAGAAAGGTGACCCAGGTGGCATAACAGGGCATCCTGGAGGTGAAAATCTAGAACATGCTGACCCCTCCAAGAGTGTCTGGTATGTGTGGCTGAATTCTAGGTTTCTTTTGTCGAGAAGTGGCCAATCAGAAGTCTCGTGCCCACAAGAGTTGAGAACGGTGGTTAATGCCATGATCAGTGGTCGATTGAGGCAATCTGCAACATTATTGGTGCTACCCTTCTTATACTTGATATTCAAATGGAACTGTTGCAGGTATGTGGACCACTTTTGATGGTGATCATTCTGCAATTTCCCTTGGTTCTGTATGAACAGAGGGGTTGGTGGTCTGTGTGGATGAGTGTTTCCTTCCCCAAAATGTAATGTTTCCATTGTCGACAGGCCTGCACAATGGAATACATCTCTTTGTCATAAGTAGGATACTTCTAGACTGTGTCTGAAAGTGTCTCACTATGATATGCCACTGGATGCCCGTGTTGAGTAAGGAATTCCCCAATAGCATAGTCGGAGGCATCTGTCTTGACCTCAATTGGTTGTTGCAATTATGGCAATGCGAGCATTGGTGCCGAGCAGAGGCGATATTTCAACTCTTTGAATGCCTTCTGTTGAGATTTAGACCAAAAGAATTTTGCATTCGTTCCTCCCTTGGTGACTTGACTCAAGGGCCAAGTGATATGAGAAAATCCCAACACGAACTTGCGGTAGAAGTTGGCAAGACCTAGAAAGTTGCAGAGCTCTATTAGAGTGGTTGGAGAGGGCCAATCCTGAATGACTTGGATCTTGGATGGATCCACATGCACCCCCTATTCATCAATAATGTATTCCATATACTGAACCTGGATCGTGCCAAAGTGCATTTCTCCAAATTGGCACATAACTTGTGTTGCCACAATGTTTGGAGAACCTATCGGATGTGGTGGAGATGCTCTTCCCAACTCTGGCTGAAGATCAAGATGTCATCCAAGTATACCACTACAAATGAGTTGGTGAATGGCTGCAAGATGTCATCCATCAGCCTCATGAAGGTTGTAGGAGCATTCGTCAATTTGAAAGGCATAACCAACCATTCAAAAAGGCCCTCCTTGGCTTTGAAGGAAATCTTCCACACATTGGAGGGTTTGATTGGTACCTGGTGATATCCTGACTTCAAATTGATCTTGCTGAAATATTTTTCCCCCTTTAGTTGGTCTAGGAGGTCATCAATCCGTGGGATCAGGTACCTATTACGAACAGTGGTCTTGTTTAACGCCCGATAGTCAATACAGAGTCTCCAAGTCCCATCCTTCTTCTATACCAACACGATCGGGCTCCCACAAGGTGATGAACTCGGACGGATGTGACCTTTCTGCAGCAGCTCCTGAATCTTCCTCTTGATTTCATCGTTCTCCAGAACAGAGTGCTAATAGATTGGTCCATTAGGCAGAGGCGTACCTGGGGTCAAATCGATGGAGTGCTTGACCTGACAGTGCAGAGGAACCCCTACAGGGGAGGTGAAGATGTCCTCGTACTCCTCCACGACCTTGTCCATCTGTAGTTGTCGTGCAGAAGGGCCCTGTCTGGAGGTTGTGGCCACCGTCTTCTTCTTTCCTTGACGGCATATCATCAGGAAAACAAATTTTCCAGTTTTGGAAATGAGCTTACTGCATTATTTTGCAGTAACCAAAGAGATGGCGGTAGGCGGTTCTACCTTCGGTATCCTATACAACTTGTTTCCCAAAGTAATAATAACAACACGGGGCCTTGATTCATACACATCATGTCGCTTCCACAAGTATGGTTGTCCTAATAGTACATCACAAACTTTAAGGGGAGCAATGTCACACAATACCTCATCCATGAAGGGCTTGATGTTGTATGGAAGGCGACACTGCTGGCTCACGCGAAGATCCTGTCCTTGGTGAAGCCACCTGATGGTGTACGGTTGTGGATGTGCTGTGGTCGATAAGCCCAGCTGCTTCATGACCTCTGTCGAAATGAGGTTCTTTTGGCTCCCGCTGTCGACAATGAACTGTAGCAGGGATCCCTTTACCCACATCTAGGAGTGGAAGAGACACTCCTCCTCCTCTGGATCTTCGGGTTCCTCCTTCTGGATCTTCATGGTAGCAATGGTGGCATTGGGCTCTGCATCGATAATCTGCTTCCCTTTGTCATTCCCCTTGTCGGGTTTTGACTTAGAGTCAGAACATGCATCTGATTCTAAAACCTTTAGCTTAGCCACCAGTGACTGCTTGGCTCAACACTCACTTTTGTTGTGAATGGAGCTCTTACGGAACTGACACCATTTTCCCGTGTCCTTTTTTGGCTTTGCGACATTGTTCTTTGCTTGCAGATTTGGCAGTTTGTCTTGGGCCGCCCCGCCTTGGCTTTGTCCTTTGTTCTGCGGTTTGGGGGCACCTTTCGCTTGCTTCAGATTTGCATATCCAAAGTCTCGCTTCTTCTGTTTAAACTTTTGCTCGACCTTGATGACATATCAGTATGTCGTGCCGAGCGAGGAGATGTTCAGGAATTATATTTCTTCCTAGATGTACTTGTGTAGGCAGCCATGGTATTTGAGTATCAAATGCTACTCCAAATCCTTGATACCCAACTTTGTGCGAAGGGTATGGAAAATATTGGTAAACTCTGGCATGTCTTGGTCCCTTCCCTGCTGCAGCATGGTCCACTTTATGTATTGATCCTCATAGCTTCCGACAGGGTAGTATTGCTCCTTGATAGCATCCCAGAATGAATTCCAGGTGGGTGCGACTGAAAATAATGAATCAGTATTTTCATCCTTCTGCTTGCAGTAGGTTTCCGACCAGTCCTTGACGTGGGGGGCTACTTTGAGAAGAGTGAAAAAATATTTTCCCGACTCAAAAATTCATGAACAAAAAAATAACCCTCGAGCAGATTTAACCATTTATCTACGACATTTGCGTCTATTTGACCCTCGAATATGGTGATTTCAAAATTAACTTGTACCTTAAAGGGCGTGGTGTTTCCAGAGTAGCTGCTGGAAGCCGATGCCTCACCTCTGGGTAGTTGCTGAAGGATCTGGGCAAAGCTGTCCATCATCGCGTTCCTTTATCGCTCGAGGGCTTCTTCGAGAAAATTTTTGATAGGATCTCCTACCCCCTCATCTTTCTTCTCATCTGCCATGGGAGGCTATCGGGATTTGCAAGGCTGGTCTTGCAAAGGTTCAACCAGTTCAAGCCCTAACTCCTTATGTCCCGACTTCATTGGGGACATGCAAAGAAAAACTGAGAAAAAGCAAACTACTCTGATACCACTGATCCAGATTTAAATAGGAACACAATAAATTATAGAGATAACCATAAACATAGAGATGCAGCAGAAATAATACTTCATTTCATTAATGTAAAATATTGAAATATGCTTACAAACAACAATGGAAATACACCAACTAGGGCGATGGTAGCTTATCTCTGAGAAGAGATGTGGCGGCTAGATGCCTTTGAATTGTGTTACAATGAGGCTCGAAGGTCTATTTATTGTTGAGAAACATGGGAAAACCCTAAACATCCAAAAACCTAACCCTAGAAGATGAAATGCCAAATTGTGGGCCTCGTTTGGGTAAATTGGTACATCAACTTCCTGGGGTCGTAACTTTGGCATATGATCTCCGTTTGACGCATACAATATCTCGTTAGAAAGATCTATCCAAGAAATACAACTTTGGGAAAAGGAACATCAATCCATGGACCCATGTTGCTCCCATTTTCCCCAAAAAACTTTGTTTAGGGCCTCAAAACGGCTTTGGAAGTTTAGGACCTAAAAAACTGCTAAAAATAGTAAATTGTGCTACAATTAAGGAAACTGAAAAGCTGAAAGAAACAATGGTGGGGGTCCAAGTGGACTTGGTGGGTGGTCACCAATATCCACCTGGATCATTTAGGAGGGCAAATAAGAAATATTTTGTTGCTTTGTTGACTTCAAAAAGGCATTTGACATGGTCCCTAGAGATAAGTTGTGGAGTAGAATGGAAGAACTTGAAATTCCTTTGCATTATAGAGTTGTTGTCCATAGGCTTTATGAAGAGGTGAAAGTCAAAATTAGAACTTCAACAGGCATTTCAGAAAGCTTTAGAAGTGACATCGGAGTCAAGCAAGGCTGCCCTTTATCCCCTACTCTTTTTGGTTTATATATTGATAAATTGGAAGAGTGGCTAAATCTGCAAGGTGGGGATGGTGTTCAGTTGGGGGAGTTTGTGATAAAGCTTCTTTTATATGCTAATGACCTTGTATTGATTGCTAAATTGGCCCAGGGATTACAGATGCACCTATATGCCCTTAAGCATTTTTGTAAAGCAATGGGGATGCAAGTCAATACCAGTAAGACCAAAATAATGATTTTTCCAAATAAAAATAAGTAGAGCCAACATACATTCTTCTTTGAAGACAACATTCTTGAAGAAGTAAATGAATAAAAGTACCTTAGGATTGATTTCAACAACAAGCTTAATTGGGAGCAATGCAGAAAGAAGAGAATTTTAGGAGGGTGGAAAGAATTATATGCTTTTCAGAACAAATGTAGAGAGGCAAAGTTATGGGATTGGAAAAAAATTAAAGCGCTTTTTAGGCTCCTAGTTTGTCCAGTGATATTATACAGGTGTGAATTGTGGACTAGCAACATCCCTGTCTCAAAATGGAAGCAAGTTGAGAAAATCCAAAAACACTTGATCATGGGAAAGTTTAAAATAAAAAGTTTAGTTTCTTATGAGATAATGCTGAGTGAAACAGGAGCAACTTCCATCGAAGAAATTGTTATGGTGCATCTCATAAGGTATCTACAAAGAATTGAGCAAATGAGAGAAGGTAGATGGCCTAAAGTTATCTTCAATGAAGGAATGAGTGAAAGAAATAAATCATGGATGAGAGAAAACAACAAATTGAAGAAAAAATGGAATATTTACTTCAATGCATGTCCCACAAATAGCAAGGATTTAAAGAGTTTTGGTATGGAGAAGTTTCGTAAGCGTATATGGGGAAAATAGTTGGGTAGAAAAAGAAGAAGTATTATGTTCAAGAATTCAACCTGACTTGTGATATCCAACAAAAAGAGTACATTGGAGCTAGCATTACATGGAGAGCAAAGATTCTGATTGCTGAAGTAAGAACTAACTCACATCAACTACGGTGTGAAATAGGTCAGTGGAAAATACCTAAAGAAGCTTGGGAAGAATGGGTGTGTACTTTTTGCACTTCTAGGGTAGTGGAATTGGAAAAACATTTCATTTTGGAATGTGATGCTTTCATAGACATCAGAGACAGTTACAACAATAGGTTAACATCGTTTTTGTGGCATTTTCTTTTCAGTGAGGGGACTCTTAGAAGGTTGGGTCAGCTCATCACTAATTTGAATAATAAGAGGATTGAATTACAAAAGGAAAAAGGTAGGGAAGCTAGTGGTCTCATAAACTATATCTAGTAGTTAAAATCTCATTTCATTATTTCTGAAAAAAAAATATTATATTGTAAAGTGATGTAAATAAAAATATACAAAGTTGAGATTGGACACCAATTTTAGAACTTGGGGAGAGAGACAACTTGGGATCAGAAGAAAATCAGGGTGATTAAGTGGCAGCTATGAAAGGCTACCAGCATGCTCAAAAGAAGTGAAGGGAACTAATGAATAGAAAACAAGGACAGTAAAATATCCCCTTGCAAACAGATATAAGAAATTGAGGACAAGAAAATTAAGACATGGCCATGTTGTTGAGGGGAAAATCGTGGTTGAGTCTACATAGGGTCAACCACTTTTGGTAGCAAGAAATTATGGACAAAGAAAAGAAATAAAAATCAAACAAACGGTGGAAGAGAGGGAGGTCGAGTTTCTATTGCATTCTAGGCAAAAGGGCCGAGGGGAATATTCATCTTGTAAGACCGAATCTTGTTGGCCATAGGACTGAGATTATACAAAGAAGAAGAAGTTGAATGCTTCATTATTGGACAAGTCGATTTATAACTGTGTGAGGGCCAAAATATATCATTTCTGAGGAGTAGGTTATTGTTGTGTGTGGAGCTGTCAAAGGGCTAAAACATCACTATTGATGAAGGTCAATTTCTTCCTTAACTTGTTAGTCGAGTATGGATTGCTTCATGGGAACCGAGTACCCAAGTGTTTGCTCACCAAAGATGGAGTTTAGATGGTCAATATAAATTACAAAAGAAGTTGAATATCTCCTTGTTGGCAATAATGTGTGTAATATAAATCGTGTTGAAGAGACTGATTGATCTCAAATCTAAATCCAACCCTATAGGTGAACCCCCATATTAACTTGTTGAACTCTAATCTAGAATGTTGCTTGGGCATAGCTCAATTCAAACACCTATGTTAAACCAAAAAAATGCCCATGGTCCCATAAGGAGTTTGAGTAGCTCAACAAATGTGCAAATATGGAAATTAAACCTTGTTGGCAGAGCACCTACCTCTTGGTAATTCTTACAGACATTGGGCACATAGGTGTTGGTTCATAAACTAGTGGACTGAATGTATAGGCTAAGAGTGGATGAATTTAATTAACCAAAAGTAGAGTTTACTACCTCCCTTAACTCATGATGGTTTGGTCTATGCATTTTGGTATTTACTTAGTCATTACATCCAAGCAAAGCTCATATATATATGTGTGTGTGTGTGTGTGTGTGTTTTGTATCGTTCCAAGTTGAAGCTTGTTCTTCCTCATAGCAATGCATTATGCTTACCATTGGTTCGGATTTATGCAACACAATGGTGGGGTGTTAAAATGTACAACTATAAGACCACACAATAAGGAGGTGTTCATGTCCACACCTGACACATGCAAGCAATTGGATAGTTGTTGATTTATGTTGTTATATATTTGTCAGTGGTTTTGTTTTGTGATTGAGTAATATTTGGTGTTGTTGAAGGAGACATTGTAAACAATAGGTGTGAACCCATTAAGCCATAATAGAATGTGTGTTATTGTTGAGGTAACTCTAAGCCCTAAGCTTCCCCAATTCAAATCAAAACCCAACAAGGTTCAGAATGAATGTCCCAGGGCAGTTTTAAGAAGGTCGAGTTTTCATATTAACTACCATGAATGTTGAGTTCGAATATTCAAATTGAGATATACAATGTACAATATCACAGTAGTAAGAGCAAACTATTGTGCTTCAAATTCAAGGTGTATTCTCAATGGATTGTCAACTAAGGTTAGGATTTTTACTTTCATGAGGCATCTAGTGCTCAAACAATGTATTTATTGTATCTTTAAGAGTGTGATTTTAATACAATTTTGTTTTCACAAATCTTGGCCCTTTTCATTGACATAAAAATTTTCCCCATAAGAGAAGATGTAACACAGGAAGAGGCACCACAACAACAAGTAGAAGTAGAAAATCTGGCAGGGGATTGACTCAAGGATGAGTCAATAGATTGTGGTCGTGACTCCTTCATTTTTTGGGTCCACGTGGCATGAAAAAATGCTCTAGCATAGTGTAGGAGGAGAACTTAAAACGATATAACTTTAGTTTCCGAGGCCCAATTAGGGAAAAATTTTATGTCAATTCCATGAGATGGATCTCATGAGTTGGGTTGTTTTAGTGTTAAAATAATAAAGAAGACAAAAAAAAGTATACCCCATTCTCATAATTGCACATTGAGAGTCAGGTCAGCATAGTAATCATTTTTGGTTATCGGATTAGATAATGGGGTGTTACACGAAATGAGACAATGTACAGATCCACAATAATCAAAATATAGCCAATATGTTATTGTTACGTGTATTGGTAACCTATGAACATCTAGTTGGGATAATATGTTTGATACATTAAGCAAAATGTCAATGTGTAATTGTTACACTTATTGGTAACATTTCTTCATGCAATTAGGACAATATGTCAAGTACACTAAACAAAATCCCTGATTTTCACACTCAAGTATTCTAAAATACACAACTTCTAGTAACATTCAATTATATTAATTGTCATTCAACACTTGAACTATTGTCATCGCTTGAGCTATGTTCATGCCTAATTTCTTCATCACTTGTAGGCACTTTTGTAATGGGTTTTTTAACCTAACGTTTTCTTGACACATTTCACACCTTCATGTTCCATCTACAAACATAAAAATAAAATATAAAAATTATATCTACATTTATGTAGTAGAATATACATGATTACTTAAATAAAAAAACATAGCATAGTAATGAATGCTTCATTAACAATACACATTCTTTTGAAGTCATGCTCCATGTCATCTCTCAAAATATCTTCTGTTGGCTCCATTCCATACTTGGTTTCTTGTATGTTTAATATAAAAATACAAAGCATATATATAATTAATATAAAGGTATCTTATTGTTTCATAGTTATAAAAAGAGTGAAGTTAAACAACATAGCTACTTACAAATTATTCAACTAATCCTTGATACTTCAACATATACTTACAACCCATAGTTAACCCGGTGTTGATCAATTATTTGTTGGTTCTTCTTTGTATGTTAGCACCAATTAAAATGCATACATATATGAGTATAAATTAATTATTTAAATATAAATATCACAATAAATATGAAATCTTAAGGTAAAAAACATAAGTACTCACAAACTTTGCAATCAACCTTTTTTTCCTTTTCAACATTTCTAATGTGTTTAATGGGTACCATTTTGTTTTCTTTCTTGTAACAAAACAATAAAAAAATAGTGATTCATGTGATAATTAAATTCGATGTACATAAAAGAAAAAATCAAGGATTGCATACCTCTGATGTTTGTTTTTGTTTATATGGCTCCTCTTGTGATGTTCATTTATTTTACCATCTCCTTATACACTTTTTTTGACATACCTACCGATGTATAGGTTTTTTTCTTATTTGTCCTTTCGAATTTGCATAATTTTCTTGAAAAATGGAAAGCATAATAACTTTTATTTTTTTCTAAATCGACATGAAAGTAAATATAGGAAAAGAATTATAAGTTTTAGAATATATATATATATATATATATATAGATATAGATATTATCGAAAAACATATTTAGTAATAAGATGTTTTAATCTTTTTATTTTATTATTATTATTATTTTAAATTTTTGCTATAACAATTCTCACTGGTCTCATTAGCCATTTGTTCGAGAATGCGCTCTCTCTCTCTCTCTATATATATATTATAGAAAAACATATTTAGTAATAAGATGTTTTAATTTTTTTATTTATTATTATTTTAAATTTTTGCTATAACAATTCTCACTAGTCTCATTAGCCATTGGTTCAAGAATGCTCTCTCTCTCTCTCTCTCTCTCGCTATATATATATATATATATATATATATATATATATATATATATATATATACATATACACACACACATTAATTCTCGAAGTCATTGGATTGATTCTTGCATGATAAATCGAAAGAATGTTTAGATGTAATTTCCACTATATTCCTCATCATTTTGTAAAAATGTTCCCCTCCCTTGTTAACTTTTAGCACCACTCCAGATGAATTGAGGACCAAATCATCATCATTCACATCCTTCGCAATTTTTTTATTTTTTTAAGACGACGTTTTGTTTCCTAGCTATCCATCCTGCACAACATTTAAAAAATGTGAAATTGAGTGCTTAAAAGATATTAGCGATGAATGCTAAATAAATCTTTTTTTAATAAGAAGTAAAAAAACTCCATGTTGATTACTTTTTCATTCACCTAATTCCTCTCTTTTGGCAACATTTCCATAAAACTTTTATGTTAAATTGCACCTAAATTATAAACAATATTATCAAGTATCTTTAAATTTTCCCTGCATGAAGTGCATTAACCAATACAGATCATTAATCTAAACTTACATAAATTCTAATATATTAAATTTTAATAAAATTTAAACAACTTGCCATGCATTAACCAATACAGATCATTAATCTAAACTTACATAAATTCTAATATATTAAATTTTAATAAAATTTAAACAACTTGCCTTGTTCTCTTGTTGGAATGAGCTACTATCATGCTCATTGCAATAAGTTGTTTTCCCTAAAATTCTATTGGCCATCTTCTATTAAAAAAAGCTAGGTATCATCAAATATAAAAATTATGAAATATTTTTTACAAAATAAAATCAAGGTGCACATAAGAAAAAGCTACGCATCTATGTGTTATACATACTTGTATGCATCATTATATGATTACCACGCCATTATATTCGTGTAGTGCTTTGTAAAGTTACAAACACATTAGTGCCTCATTACTATTTACTACACATACACATTGCCCAAACCCATGAATATGTTTAAAAAATAATGTTTTTGGTATTAAAAACAAGGTTATTTACGTTTTTAACTAAGAAGTGTTATTGACATGAATATATGTGGCAATACATAATTCATGTATAGTGTGCATTGCTTACCATGAAATTGTTTAAAAAAGAAAAACGGAGAACAATGAGATTTGGGATCCAATGGAATGCGTGGTCCAATTGCGATAGATACCAAACACATCATATATATTTGTTTAGAAGAAAATAATATTCTTGTGAAATATAGAGAGAAATAAAGAGAAACAATAAGAAAACCATGCTTTCAACACTAAAGATAACTATGAAAACATTTGTTTTAAATGAAGTGAAAATATTTAAAATCAAATAATATAAAGATTGAGATAATCAATAGAAGAAGTCATATACATAGAAGTTTTCCTCTGTAGATTTCTATGTGACCTATGGAAATTCTTTACAAATTTGACTTTTCAGAAAAAAAAAATCTACCCATTCCAAAGACTTTGCTAGTAAATCTCTCTTACACAAATCTGCCCTCTAAATTTTAGCAAAATAATGAAATAAGGATTTTGGCAAAATAATGAAATAAGGATTAGGGTTTTCTTTTATAAATACACATTTAGAAAAATGGAATTCCTTTCTTTTTTTTAGAGTGCACTAAAAATTGTTGGAAACAAATAGGAGAAAGATCGAAATGATCAACATAATGAAGTCTTCTTAGATCTGAATGTAAATCTGAATCCTTAAGGAGGTTGATATTTGATTGATTGTATAAGTGAGAAGAAGTTTTTTCTGTTGCCTTCTTGTGTAAAGTTCTATAAGTTGACAGTAGATGTTCAGTACACTGCTGGTTGGTACAGTTTGTGATTAAGAGATTTTATGATTCAGAATATTTAGAGGTATACGCAGGTTGGGCTGAAGGAAGTAGTGTATACACGCATGTTTTCTTCATTGAAGTAGCGTATACAGTTTGACACATGAATTTTTGAGGTTTCAGTTGGTTCTAAATGTTGATATAGGTTTCTGGGTTCAGCACAGTGTTGATGAAAATGATCTGATTGTTTCAGATTAACTGCATGTTGGTTGATGAAGTTTGAGTTTCTAAATTTCTGATGGGTTATCGATGAGTCAAGGTCTTCATATGTCTTGATATGTGCCAGGAGCATCCAGTCTGAAAATTCATGAAACGTGGTCCCTGGTGGAAGAGTGGAGTTTTCTGTAGACTAGCACCTACGTACTAGTAAACATATTGGCTAGTACAAGAGCTAGGGGGTTGTAGCTCCCTTCTAGTAGAAACTGGAGAACAAGAGAAGGTTGTAACATTTTGCAGGTAGAAGCCTGTGTACTGGTATGAGTCTGCACCAGTACAAGATTGTAAACAGATTATGTTATTATTAAAAGAAGACAGAGACGACAAGAGCAAGTGGTTTTCACCCACATTGGGTTTCCACCTTAAATATTAGTGTTCATGTGTGTTTCTTATGTCTAATGGTTTATTATGTTTATACTGCACATGGTTACTGTTTAATGATTGATGAACTACTGATGCATTGATTAAAGATCAACATATGATGAATGAACTAAATCATAAGTTTACTACCTAAATGCTGGTTGCCTTAAAGACAGTTGTGTGTACACGCTAGTTCCCCTCTCTGAAGTAGCGTATATAAATCTGATTATGAAAAAGAAAAATTCTTGATATGATAATACTGATTCACCCCCCTTATCAATATTATTTCCAACAATTGGAAGCAGAGCCAAGTTCTTCAGAAGAAGCTTGATCGCTTGAAGGAAGATCCATCAAGATGAATAATCACGAAAGCATGGGATCCATCAGACCGCCAATATTCGATGGGAGCAACTTTATTTATTAGAAAATAAGAACCACAGCCTATCTACAATCTCTTGGAACAGATGTCAGGGAAATTGTGGAAGGAGGATATAAATTTCCAATAGCAATTCTTACAGACACGACAGGTAAAAAGCAATATGAAACTAATGCCAAAGATGTCAATACTTTATTGAGAAGTTTGTCACAATCAGAGTTTGTCAAAGTCATGTAGCTCAAATCATCCAAAGATATATGGGACAAAAACATTCAGAGCTATGAAGGAGACTCTCAAGTAAAACATGCTAAGCTTCAAACTCTCAGAATTTAGTATGAAACTCTTAAGATGCATAGTGATGAGAATATAGCTAGTTACTTCTTACGTATAGATGAGGTTGTTAATTGTATGAAAAATCTAGGTGAAAAATTAAAGGACGTTACCTTAGTTGAGAAAATTCTGAGATCCTTGTCTGCCAAATTTGAATCAAAAGTGTCTGCCATAGAAGAAAAACAAGATCTGCAGAATATCACTATGACACAACTTCACGGAATCCTAACTGCTTTTGAGGTGAGAAAAGGAGGTCCATCAGATATGAGAGAAGCCGCATTTAAAGCTTCAGCAAAAGGAAAAGAAAAGGAAGAACATAATGAATCAAGACGCATTTTAGAAGAAGAATATGAGGTAAATTTTGTCAAGAAGCTTCAACGGGTTCTAGAAGGTTCAGAGGTAAGCTACCTTTCAAATGTTGTGCTTGTGGTAGAGTCGGTCATTATGCTGTCAGATGTCCTCATAAAGATAAATATGAAAAAGGAAAGGAATATGCAGAAGGGAATAGGAAACAAGTTGTGAATAGAAGGAGATACTATACTCATAAAGATAGCGATGGTTTATCTAATAGTGATGAATATGAAACTGGTCAAGATTATAGACTTCTCATGGCTTATGATAGCAATGATTTTTGGGATAGTTTAGAAGAGGATAGTGATGGTTTATCTAATAGCGATGATTATAGACTTCTCATGGCTTATGACAATGATGATTTTTGGGATGCTTTAGAAGAGGAAAACTTTCATGAAGAAATCTCTAAACTCAAAATCTATTTAGAAGAAAAGAGTATGATCATAGATACCTTGACATACCAACTTGCTAAAAAAGAAAAGCACAATGAAAAACTAGAATGTGAAATTGTGGGTCTAAGAAAAGATCTTGAGAAAACAAAATCTCTCAATCTTAGATTTGCTAAAGGATAAAAAACTTTAAATGAAATTATCAAAGTTCAGCGTTCTCCTTTGATAAATACAGGTCTTGGATATACTGAAGAAGCATCTTAATCAGAGAAGCCGTCCACCTCCACCAAAAGCTATCTTGATGCAACAAATACCAGTGAACAGTATGACAATCGTCAAAAAAGGCATAAAGCTGGTCACAGGTAAATCATACTCAATTTGCTCCAAGGATGAATATCAATAGAAACTACAATCAACAAGTAAATAGATTCGATAGTCGCAGAAACTTCTTTAATGGGCAATGTTTTTCATGTCATAATTTTGGACACAAAGCTGCTCAATGCGTTGCTTACAAAAGCATCATGACTAGAGAAGCACGAAATCAAAGGAATGTAACAGGGATCAAGAGAAGTTCCTATAATAACTTTTCTCATCTTGAAAATGAAATAGAATGCTCAATTTGTAACAACTTTGGTCATGAAGAATCTGAATGCAGGAGCAAATTTCGGGAAACACCTTAAAAGGAGCAAACGCCATTAAATCCCAAGATATGGAGAAGGCAAGAATCTCAAAAAAAAAGAAGTGGTATAGCCTTGTATGCAGAAGGACAAGAAAATTAGTGGCACATCGACAGTGGATGCTCCAAACATATGACAGGTGACAAAGAGAAACTTCACTCATATAATGCCTTATAAAAGGAAAAGAATGTCTCATTCGGAATTGACACTCCAACTGTCATAAAAGGTAAAGGTTCTGTTTTCTTGAAGAAAAGGTTAAAGCTGGAAATGTTATGTATGTAGATGGTTTAAAGCATAACCTGTTGAGTGTCAGTCAAATGTGTGATCAAGGAAATGAAGTGGTGTTTCAATCAAATGAATGTGTTGTTTGTGAGCTTGATACAGGAGAGACCGTGATCAAAGGTACAAGAACTCAAAACAACTTATACATACTCAAAGGAGGACAATGACAGTGTTATCTAAGCAAAAATGATGAAAACTGGTTCTGGCATAGAATATTGGGACATCTAAACTTTTCTCAAATAAGAAAAGCATGCAGACTCAAGGCTATCCGTGATCTTCCAGATATCAGCATCCTAGAAAATACAATATGAAAACCATGTCAAATCGGTAAGCAAACCAGAGTTCACTTCATGGAAAAAGAAGGGTCAGCTAGTAAGCATCTTGAACTTATCCATACTGATTTATGTGGACCAACAAGGAAAAAGTCACCTCGTGGAGAAGAATACTTTATTTTGGTCATTGGTGATGTTTCCAGAATGTGTTGGATAGGTCTTCTAAAGCATAAAGATGAAGCATTTGAAAAGTTCCAAGCCTTCAAAGCTTTGGTTGAAGATGGATCAGATCGAAAAATCAAATGCCTCAGATCTGATCGAGGAGGGGAATTTATATCAGATGAATTCTTTGACTTTTGTGAACAACATGGAATAAAAAGGGAATTCTCCACTACAAGAACACCTCAGCAAAATTGTGTAGTATAAAGGATGAACAAAACAGTTCAACAAATGGCTCGAGAACTCCTGCAACCTTCTGGGGTGAAGCTGCATTTGCTGTCGTGACTATTCTCAACAAAGCAAATGTTTAGGTAAATAACACTCAAACTCCTCATGAAATTCGGTATGGTAAGACTCCTACTATAAAATACTTTAAAGTTTTTGGAAGCAAATGTTTTGTCAAAAGGACTGATGAAAAACTTGGTAAGTTTGAACCCGAGAAGATGAAGGGAGTCTTCTTGGTTATTCTTCCAGAAGTAAAGGATATAAATGTTATAATAAAATACTTGGGAAAATTGTTGAAATCATTGATGTTGTAGTTGATGGAGCATGCAGAAATCCAAAACAGATAAAATCAACAAAAGATTACGACAATGAGGAAGATGGGGATTAATTCCCCACATCAAATCAAAATTATATTGAAGAAGAAACAAATGAAGCACCAGAAGAAGATATAATGGTAGAAGAAAAGACTCCGTCCAGGTATGTTCAGAAAAATCATCCAGAAACTCAAATTTTAGGAGAAAGGGAGGCTGGTGTACAGACAAGAAGAACTATTACAGGGACCTCAAGCTATCTAGCATTACTATCCTCCACCGAACCTCAAAATGTAAATGAAACATGCGAAGATGAATGTTGGATCAAGGCCATGGATGAAGAACTTGAGCAAATTGAAAAGAATGACACTTGGGAATTAGTTCCTAGACCTCATGAGAAAAATATTACAAGAACTAAATGGATATTCAAGAACAAGCTAAATGAAAGTGGAGAAGTCATTAGAAACAAGGCCAGACTTGTTTTTAAAGGGAATGCTCAACAAGAAGGTATAGATTTTGAAGAAACTTTTGCACCTGTTGCCAGAATTGAAGCCATAAGAATTTTTCTTGCTCTTTCCAGTTTTCGAAAATTCAAAGTATACCAAATGGATGTAAAATCAGCCTTCCTTAATGGAGATTTAGAAAAAGAAGTTTATATTGAACAACTAGAAGGATTCATTCTTGGAAATGATTCAAAACTTGTATGCAGACTCAAAAAGGCTCTCTATGGTCTGAAAAGGCTCCAAGGGAATGGTATTACCGCCTTGACAAATATCTACACCAACAAGGTTTTACAAAAGGTTCTGCAGATAGCAATTTATATACAAAGATTGAAAATGATAAATTGCTAATTATTATTGTTTATGTTGATGATATCATTTTTGGTAGCAATGAAGAATCCATGAGTCAGAATTTTGCTTCAGTAATGCAGCAAGAATTTGAAATGTCCTTGCTTGGTGAACTTACCTATTTTCTTGGTCTACAAGTTCAACAAACTAAAGATGGTATTTTGCTTTCACAAACCAAATATCTCAAGCAAATCTTGAAAAAGTACAGAATGGAAGATTCTAAACCTATATGTACTCCAATGGTAACAAGATACAGTCTCAGCTCAAATGATGAATTAGCCACAAACATCAACCAACTTACAGATCCATGATTGGTAGTCTGCTTTATCTAACAGGTACTCGACCTGACATCATGCATGCAGTAGGAATAGTTGGAAGTTTCCAAGAAAATCCAAAGGAATCACACCTTCAAGCAATCAAAAGAATTTTCAAATATCTTCAAGGAACTCAGGACTTTGGACTATGGTATCCTAGAGATGCAGATCTTACTCTTCATGCATATACAGATGCAGATTGGGCAGGAAGTGTTGATGATAGAAAAAGCACTAGTGGTGGTGCAATCTATATGGGTTCCAGGTTAGTGTCTTGGTTTAGCAAGAAACAAAGTTCAATTGCTTTATCTACAACTGAAGCATAGTATGTGGCTGCTACATCTTGCTGTACACAACTACTTTGGATGATGCAAACTTGCAAGACATTTAGATCACCTGTACTCCACCCATATCCATTATATGTGATAATACAAGTGCTATCAGTATTTCAAAGAATCCAGTAATGCACTCCAAGACCAAGCACATAACCATCAAGTACCATTTTCTCTGAGAACAAGTGCTTGAACAAAAGGTCAAATTGGAGTATGTCCCCTCCAAAGAATGGGTTGCTGATATATCTCAGACAAAAGCTAGGAGTTTTTGCTGCATCATCCTACTATTAAATCCAGTTTTCAGAGGAAGTTTACTACATGGTGGTTTCATGTAGTATATGCATGGGTACACGCGGGTTGCCTTGGCTGAAAGTGAATATATGTTTTTCTAACAACAACAAAAAAACAATGGTAGCACAGGTTTAGGGGGAGCGTTCACATTCCACATTGTTGGCATTATGGTTGCTGAACTTAGCTATTTCTCAGTTGCATCAGTCATTAGTGTGATATAACTTCTTCTGTCATGGTCTATATTTCAATGAGTTCTGTTGGTCATATGATGTAATTTATTTCCCCAATATCCTTGGGATAGATGATGTAATAATTGTTGTATTTTTGTCATGTATAAACTTTGGTATATCCCCACTTGGTTGGGTAAATGAGTCAAATATGGTGTATCCCCACTTGGTTGGGTGATTGATGTATGTATGAGTTCGTGGTCATAGGGAGGTTATACTCACTTTGTTGAGTTAGTGTCATGTTATTGTATTGAATCATCTCTCTACAGACTCGGCATGTACTCATGGGGAGTATGGATAGCATAATGCAAAGGAGGAGAGTAGGGTGGTCCACCCTTTGCCCTTGATGCCAAAGGGGGAGAGTATTTTGGTATTTTGGTGTTGTATGGTATCTCTAATAGTCTTTACAGCTTGCAGTAGTCAACACCATCATGGTTGCCATCAAGTCCAAAAGGGGATATTGTTGGCATTATGATACAAGTATTGTCCTTGATGGCAACTCTACAGGTCAACTCATTTTTGATAAGAGGCTAACAGGAATATTTAGAGGCAATAGAGAAGTGGTACAGAGGATCAAGAAGATGGAACTAAGGTCTATTGATTAGAATAAAGAAGTTGAAGGAAGAAGATGATGTAAGAGCAGTTTAAGAGATACACGCAGGTTCACTTAGTCCAAGCAGCGTATACACACAAGTACTCAGAATAGAAATAGCATATAATGTACACACGCACTCCCACAGAAGGCAAAGCACGTACATGTTGAAAACCATGGTTTTGGTCTGAGGTATTTGGTCCAAGGTATCTTTGGACCATGATATTGACCCTAGGTATTTAGTCCGAGGTATTCGGTCCATGGTATTTGATCCAAGGTATTGGTCCTAAGTGGATTCGGTCCATGGTATTGAGAAAGGCCAAAAAATATATAAAGAAGAGAGGATCATAAGGCCAGATGTGCAAGTGAATAAGATTCTAAGGAATACTTCTATCTGAAGTATATTTTATGTTGCAGGGTTATGTTTGGGACTAGATTTGAAATATTTATGTGCACCTTGAGTTCAATATTGGATCAGGATCATGAGACCTAAAATGACTTATTCTTGAATGATCTGATATTGGTTGAGGCTAGATCTGATGTTTTGTGTTTGTTTTATTCATTATCTATCATGATCTGGGTTTGTCTAAAGCCTGGAATTGCAGCAAAGTTCTGAGTCAATATTTACAGATCTGTACGCAGGTTCGTCTCGGCAAAAGAGAGTTTACACACAGGTTCTATTCTTTCAAGTGGCATATACAAAAGAAAGGCTTGATGGTCAGAGATGACCGATCTATCAAATCAATATTGCTAGTTTATTGCTGCTACTATTTTATTGTTGTCTGTCAATGAAGTCTTCTTAGATCTAAATGTAAATCTGAATGCATAAGGAGGTTGAAATTTGATTGACTTTACAAGTGAGAAGAAGTGTTTTCTGTTGCCTGCCTGTGTAAAGTTCTATAAGTTGACAGTAGATGTTCAGTACACTGCTGGTTGGTATAGTTTGTGATTCAAATATTTTATGATTCAGAATCTTTAGAGGTATACACAGGTTGGGCTGAAGGAAGTAGCGTGTACACGCAGTTTTTCTTCATTGAAGTAGCGTATACAGTCTAACACATGAATTTTTGAGGTTTCAGTTGTTTCTGAATGTTGATACAAGTTTCTGGGTTCAGCACAGTGTTATGATGACAATGATCTGATTGTTTCAAATTAACTTCATGTTGGTTGATGAAGCTTGAGTTTCTAAATTTCTGATGGGTTATTGATGAGTCAAGGTCTTCATATGTCTTGATATGTGCCAGGAGCATCCAGTCTGAAAATTCATGAAACGTGGTCCCCAGTGGAAGAGTGGAGTTTTCTATGGGCTGGCACCTATGTACTAGTAAACATATTGGCTAGTACAAGAGCTAGGGGGTTGTAGCTCCCTTCCAGTAGAAGCTGGAGAACGAGAGAATGTTGTAACGTTCTGCAGGTAGAAGCCTGTGTACTGGTATGAGTCTGCACCAGTACAAGATTGTAAGCATATTTTCTTATTATTAAAATAAGACAGAGACAACAACAACAGGCAGTTTTCACCCACATTGGGTTTCCACCTTAAATCTTGGTGTTCATGTGTGTTGCTTATGTGTAATGGTTTATTATGTTTATACTGCATATGGTTATTGTTTAATGATTGATGAAGTACTAATGCATTGATTAAAGATCAACATATGATGAATTCACTGAATCATAAGTTTACTACATAAACATTGGTTGCCTTAAAGACAGTTGCGTGTACATGCTAGTTCCCCTCTCTGAAGTAGCGTATATAAATCTGATTATGGAAAAGAAAAATTCTTGATCTGATAATACTGATTCACCCCCACTCTTAGTATTATTTCCAGCATATATAACTTGTATTATGGACCTTTTCCAAACCTTTAATATATGCCAAACTTTGATACAATGCACATTAGCTGTATGCACAACCATATATTATATACCCAAATTTGTTACATAGGCCATATATTTAGAACTTTAATTCATATTTGGAATTCACATAGTGTAAAAATAAGCCTAAAAGGATCTTCATGCCATGATGATAAAACTTTTATTATGTATACTTGAAACTTAAATTTTCATGCCATATATTTATATAAGACATAAAAATAATATTATTCATTCATAACATTTTGATTAATGGGACCCCACCTGCTTTAACTTAAGAAAACATAGGAATATCATACTTTGCAACAATTTGCAAGCTTTAATAATGTGCGCACACACACACACACACATAACTCCATGAAGTAGTTTGCTTTTAGTAGACTAGAACTCATGATCTTTAGTCTCCAAAAGTTTAAAATTATGTATGGTTGGTCTCATAAAATGCCATGTATTTTTTTGAAGACAGGTGCCAAAAGAAAACTCAAAAATAAAAAGATCAATGTATATGAAAATAACTCTCAATGGAATGAAACATGGGAAAGAAGAATATTGGAAAGGACTTAGTTCATAAGTTTTCAACAATAAATTACTGTAACAAGTAAATAAATACTTAACAAAAGAACATTGCAAACACAGTAGACAATTTTTTTAACTTCATTATTTGAATTCATCAACCTCGAATTGAATTATTAATAGACTTGCAGAACACATGTAAAATTGTGAAACTTGACTAATCCAGATACTAAAATCTTAATAAAAGAAAAATGAAATTCAAACAAAAGTAAAAGATAATATAAAAGACATAGAAACAACAACAACAAAAACAATGGATCAAAAACTAAAACTAGTTGTATACAAAAACGTCTTTAATTTTTTTTAATTAATTTGTGGTTCAACATAATGTTTCAAATGTGAACCATTCATGGTGTAAGAGAATAATATTCCATCTCCATATTTAGGTAGATATGAATTATTATTAACAAGAGATGCGATTGTAAAAGGTCCTAACCACAACTGAAATTTTATGTGTTTTTCATTATCTACATCAGTAAAATCTCATAATAAAACCTTTTGACCAACCTCTAAGGAAGTAGTCTTTTCCCTTTTATCAAAACACTTATTGATTTTTTATAATCTACAATTGAAATTATTTAAAGAATAATTTCTTTGTTCTTCCAAAGCCAAGAGGGAATTAACTATCTAAGGTATACTTCTTGAATTAAATTCTTCATCTTTCAATGCCAACCTTAAAAAAGTGACTTCAAACTCAACTTGCATAGCATCCTCTTGTCCATAATTAATTGAAAAGATGTAAAACTTGCGGTGGTCCTTTGTGGTCATTCGATCTGCCCATAAGGAAAATGTCAAAAGAGTGTGCCACTAATGGGGCTTATCGTTACTAATTTTCTTTAAAAAGAATATTAGATTTGTATTTATGGTTGTACCTTGTTCATTTCCCCAGAGTTAAGAAATTGACAGAATGAAACATTTATAACATCCCTTTTTCTAATCCCCAAGTGTATTGTAGTTAGAGAGCGATAATGGTCGAGAGTCAGCTTAGCTATATTTCCAAGATTCTTTGATGTAAATATTTTGTTGATTTAATTATAAATTGCTAAAGTTGAAGAAGAAGGACAAGCCTATATGGATCATGATGTTTGGAAGGATAGATTTCTTAGGAATCCCATAAGGGAGATTGGAAAATTTTCTACCCCACATGATATTTTTGTTGAATATTAATTGCCCAAGCAGTTATGAGAGGATGGGGGCAAGAGGTAGGAGAGTTGTCCAGGCATGGGATGCATACCTCATGGTAGTCCTACTAACTCCAAAACGCAAGAAGAAGACCCCAAACCTCTCTTGCATGAAGCAACACTCATGGGGAGAAAGAACTTAGTTTTGGGAAGTCAAGTGAAGAGTATTGCAATGATTTGGAGATAAAGACCCAAACTCGTGTGCGAACCCAAAACCCTTGTGAAATTTTGACCTAAAGACATAAAATCATATGCACCTGTAATTTTGTGATAAAAAATTGGACCGTAGAGTCCATATTTGAGTTGTGATAACTAAGGAAAACAGTGAACCCCACACCCAAGTCAGGATGACCAAGAAGAAATCAACCTTTCGATTGTGTTTGTGCACAACATGCATTAGAAAGAGGAAGGATCACCAAGGGAACTATAGGATGAGGTGAAGAAGTATCCATTGTGATGTGTAGGCCCTAAGCGTCCATACTTTTCTATGTATTTATCCCAGACTCAATGATTGAGAAGTGATATCCCTATTTCCCATCCAGTGAAGGAGATTGGCCTTCATTCTATATCCCTGAAATTGCACCTTTGGTGTTATACCCTAAATGAAGTGTCCTTTAGACATCAAATCTAGCTTGGGATTGGCCAATAACAATAAATTTTTAGTTTAGTTATGCCTACGATTGGGTGAAAAGTGGCAATCTCTTCTTTAGTTTCCAATAAAACTTATTGGAATGAATAAGTGTATCTACCTTCTTTAAGTATCAATCGTTAATTCTATTCAACGATTTATGTTTAAATGTTATGTTGGATTCATTGTATATATGTGCAAATAATAGGTTGAAGGCCATTATAATGTTATATTGAATAAGTATAAAAAAATAGTGAGTTAAGAAATTCACCTAGCTTGGTTAAATGTTGAATGACAATTATTTTATGAATGTTGCATGCAATTGAAGCCTTTCTCATATGTTAAGTGAGAATTTCTATGTTGTATGTTCACAAATGGAAAATATAGCTTTAGTTGTAGTGGTTTTATATTAAATAATTGTGTATAATATAACTGTGAAGTAAGACTTGTTAATTTGGAAACTCAAGGACAAATTCCCTCCTTTGAACAATATTTCTCATCAAGGAAGACCCCTACTAGCCCTTGGAATAATTTAATTTGATTAAAGAAGAATATATTTTAATATGGAAACCCACATGTCCAAAAAAGGATAGGTCGACGCAAAAGGAAATTAGACACCCTTCGATGGCTATAAATACAAGTCAAGCGATCCTAATTAGGAGATCATCAGTTATTCTTCTTTCTTTGTTTTGGTTTGCACATGTATGAGGTTGGCTCACAAAAGTTGGCTATCACAGGTCTAAAATTGTAGTATCTGAAGCTCACACGAGTGGTTATGGTTTTTGGTTCTCAGACATAGGGATGCTATAAGATATTTTCAGTTGCAATCGTAGGAACACAAGCCTATGAGTGCGGTTGGAGGGTTTCAGCTGCATGAACATCTCTCTCTTCGTGTGGTTGGAACGCAGGGTCTGATTTTGATAGTTGACCACAATTGGTTGTAGATTATGACAGTTGATGACAGTTGACTGCCTGCTTCTGAATCATGGCTTTTATTATTAGCATTGTTGGGTTCATATCTTTAATGCTGCTTAGTTGATTTTGCTGGATAGTTTTGTGGTTAAAGATATGGATCATGTTGAAAATTGGCAACAAGAAATTTATAAAAATAGAAGTGCTAAAAATAGAAATTTGGGCATCAGTGCTGGATTGGGCAACATGGAATGAAAAATGGAAATGCTAAAAATAGAAGTTATATTTTTAGCAGTACAGTGTGGATTCCTATTTTAGTCAGTCCCTGGACTAGAAATAGGAAGTAAAATTCGAATTTTGTCTTACCAGTAGTTTGAATATTAATTAATTAATTCAGTTTGAGTTAATTAGTTAAGGAAAATCAAACTTGAAGTCTTTGTGGGAACATGCAATAATTTCTCCAATGGTTGGGGAATGTGTCCTTGATTTGCTCCACTAATTGAGGAATTAAGGATGAGTTCTATATTGAGAGGATCAGTTGACTTAGTTTAACTTAGTCAAGTCCAGTTAGATTAATTTAACAAGTTGTTAAATTAATGAGATTCAGTTTGTTGATGCTTGCATGCATGTGACAACTAGTATTTTCAGATAACTGAGTATTCACTCATGGATAACTGATGCATGGCAGTTCAAACAGAGGCCCAGTTGAGATCAAATGAGGGACAGTGTACTATCAGTTGCTAGGATATTCCTAGTGAATATTCCTTGCATGAGCAAGGAATATTATTCCTTCTAGTAATGCGTAGTTGGACCTGAGGTGATAGCAGGTATGATTTGGCCAATTCACTCATGTTATGTAATTGGACCCCAATCAAAACTGCGCAAGGAAATAGGGGCTTGGAGGACTTGTGGAGCCTATATATACAGGCCTATATAGTCCATGAGCTACATCATCAGAATACAGAGAGAGCAGGATAGCTCTTGAGCTGATTCTTTTTGTATGTTGTTGAGGATTTCCACTTGATTGATAATACAGAGATGAGGTTTTAGGCTGGTGCTTTTCCCGGATAAATTATTTTGTGGTATGTGTGATTGATTCCTTCTTATGAGTTATATGTGTTCATGCTTGATGTTTCTCATGGTTGATTAGCTTCCGCAAATTTTATGGTAGATGTAGATCTAGTATTATGCTTTAGTACATTGCATATATCAATTTGATCTACAGGTAAAATTTCTACATGATATTAGTGAGCTAGCTGATTTGTAGAGAAAATTATATAGATCGTTGTACTCTCTCTTTGTTGAAACATTCAATGAAAATCTAATAAGAAGAAGAATTTGAAAAGGTTTCCCTCCTCGTGAGGTTTTTCCTTGGTCTCCAACCAATCCTGGTGTCTCTATGTGTGAATTCTTTTCTTTTATTGTTCCTTTATGTTCCACTACATTGTCGATGATATTGTTCTTTCTACATAATTGTGTATGTTGTTGAATAATGTAATAATTTGTGGGGTGAATTCAATGTGTAAATTATGAAATGCAATTATATAAAGCAAAGAACAATATATCTCTAAGGAAAATTAACATGGTATCAAAGTTAGGCTGAAGAAAAGTCATTGAAGACCACCCCTATATAGACACCATTGATGGAAACAAGAGAAGATGGAGGAGACCTAAAATAATTCTAAGGTTTGAAGGAAACCCTAGGTAAATTGATTATTAGGGTTTGATAGATATCATGAAGTTAGGGTTTGTAAGAAACCCTGGAATATGATAAAGGCTTGAATTTTGTAGTCTAGAAACCCTAGTCTGATCAGTAAGGAAATGTTCTAGCATAAACCTAGTTGGACTAAGTCTCAATTAGGCCTTGGTTACTGATTAATCTGATGGATATATTGAAGGACACATTGTTATATAGATAATGGATGGTAATGACTCTTGAACAATAGGTCAAGAGGGAGATGCTCACTTATCATTAGAGATAAGTACCTTTCATATTTATGTTATTTATTTGTGACATTATTCTTGTTTTGACCTATTGTTTTGATTATTGCGTATACTTTCTGCATATTTGAGTATTTGAATACTTCAAACCTCATGATGAGATGTGATAAGCATATCTTTCTTGAGGAGATTCATTTAAGGTGTAGGAAAATAGAGCTAGTGCGAAAAGATAAGAGCAAGTATTGGAAAAGGAAAGAGGTATTTGATGAAATTTAATGGAATTTTTCAAAGTACCATCCAAAATAAAAGCGCTTCAGCTGCCAATAAAAATAAGAGCTACAAGTTGCAAAGGTATCTAAATACTATGAGGTATGTATAGTGTATTGTTTCAAAGTTATGATTTAGTTGCGAGATTGGAAGGACAATTAAGACCTCAGGTATGATAGGAATATCATCTTCATGAATGACTCATATATGCATATGAAAGTAAATTTTAATTCCTGACTCATGTGATATATTGGTACTCTTGATATTTTGCAGGTATCTTACATTTTTGGACATAAAGCTAGCTATAAACATTGATTTTGATATATGATAACTTGATACTATTGATAATGCTTGTGATAAGCATGGTAACGTTGATAAGAAAAGTGTAACAATAATATTTATATTTAGGATCTTTTTATTGACATTGGTAGGTGTTAATAAGCTTAGTAATTTTGACAAGTGGTAAAATTGGATGCCCTGACTTGATGGTTGAAAAATATGACAAAGAAGTGTTGTTGTGATTATAATTTGTATGGTATGAAGACACACTTGTTAGCTGCCCTAATTATGTGACACTAACCTTTGATTAATATTTAATGGCGTGTTCATATGTGACAATGAAGCAGTTAATGACGATATGTTATGACTATGATGAATGTATGTTTTAGAACCTAATATAGTTTGACTTTGTTGATGAATGTATTGTTGATGCATAACAATATTATGATAGATAGGTTGATATTTTGAATAATGAAAGAAGTGGCTTCCAACTCAGAGGAAGAAACTCTCCAAAAGATCCCAACTCCTATTAATTGTAGAAAATGAATAGAAAACACTTGATTGTTGAAGGAAGGATTATGGACATGAATAAAAATATGATGTTGTGGAAAAAGGTTTTGGCAAGTTTTGAACTAAGCAAAGAAGGTTTTCTCCTAGTTCAAGCCCCAACCGCTAGGAGAAAGGATTAAGGGTGTGGTTATATTCCTCACAATCACATGGGATAAGGCGTATGGGTGCGGTTGAGCCTGTAGGATACAAAAAAACTAAAATCTTATGCATGAAACCCAAAGCACATCAAGAGTATGACAAACCTACATATATGGATCAAATGATGGAGAGTTCTATGAGCAAGGAAGTTTTTGAGATATACATAATGATCTACATATTATAGAGAATGTGAATGTCTTAGCTAATCTTGTGTTCGCAGGGGATTGAAATACACATATCAGTATATTGTTTGATCACTTAAGCTAGTATATGACAATATTTGGTAACAGTTGCAAGGGTTTGACAAGATTTGACTTATTGACTCGACTTAATATACATGGGTAGTATTGGAATTTTTTCATGATGCTTGAAAAATCATAGATATGTTTTGGCTTATGGATCGATTGAATTCACAATGATAACAATTTAGGGTTTTGATTTGGTACTTGATAATGATTTGCATTGATGTGAAATACGAGTGATATGTGGACATAGTGAATTTCAGTGACTAATATTGGTATTCAGTATTGATTCTATTTTTGCATCATTGGCACTTGGCACATAGGTTGAAGTGTAAATAATTGTGATTCACTATGCAATAATTTTGATTATATGACTTACCCTTGATGTATTTAATTCATATCATGATTATGTGGATGACCTAATGAGGTTTGATATTGCTTGATGATAGTTGCTAACAAAAAAATAGATAAGGTTCTAACCTGGTAATTGGGTGTGAGCTCTTCCTGGCACCGAATCAGAAGAGTTTGTGATATTGGTAGGAACTTTTTGATTTAACATTTAAGGCTTGATAAAGCGGACTTATTTGATTTGATTACACAATGTTAATTTGTTTGAGGCTAAGATTGCAGAAAGCATTGTATGGCTTGAAGCAAGCTTTCTGAGTCTGGCATGTCTGCATTGACAATTACCTAGTGAAGCTTAGAAGGTGTGTTGATTCAAACCTCTACTTCAAAAGTGGTCCAATGTATGCCTTTGATTTTGGTTTTATATGATGATGATCTATTATTGACAGGTGATATGCCTCTAATGATGAAAGTAAGAAGGAGTTGGACTCTAAAATTCGTGATGAATAATCTTGGCATAATGAGTTACTTTTTGGGATTAGGAGTTTGGAAAAATAAAAGATGTCGTAAAGTTATTTGGCATGATGGTCACCTCGATGAAATTGAATTTCAAGAATTTATGCATAGATATGGCTAAACCTGACTTGGCAACTAACAATTGATTGAAGTATTGATGTTCCTTGTAACATCCATCAAGACATATGTTGTGTACAGGATGACCTAAGTCAATTCATGATTAAGTGGCTTCATACACATTGGGTTTTTGACAAGAACCTTTTGATATATTTTCATAGTAAAATCATTCTTGGTCTAATATATAGTACAGGAAAATGTATGACTACATATATAGTCTAATATTGTCTGGACTGAAAAACATTGTTGACACAAAAAAGCACATTTGGGTGTTGCTTTAGCTTGGGGTCTACAATGATATCGTGGATAAGAAAAAAATAGAAGTTTGTAGCTTTAAATCACGACCGAGGTTGAGTAAATTGTTGCTAGCATGGCTAGTTGTGGGGTAGTTTGGTTGAGGAATGTCTTTGGAGAGAAGTTTGAGTAGGCTTTGGATATAACAATGATACATTACGACAATAAAGAGTGGGATCTGATTGGAAGATAATCTCATATATTGTTGGGACTAAGATATATCCTAGTGTTGAGATAGTGCTATTGCATGAGATAAGCTTAGGCTTGTGGTTATTACCTTCATGAGAGGGGTGATGAATAAGGTAGCCTTTTGTGACATGTATTTATTCTAACATAATATTTGATGGAATGTCCTGCATGAATAAGAAATCAAATGATTGCTAATGTATGAGGCATTATGATTGAACTTTTCAGTGAACTATTTAAGCAAGTATCACATATGTGCACGTTGATATGTTTCTGATCTACATAAAGTAAGGTTGATCGTGGACACTTTGCTAGCTCTTCCCCCCTGTCTGAGTTCCTAGGATGCGAAATTTGGATGTAGGGATCCTAGGGTTGATGGATCTCTATAAAATAAGGTATTACCCCTACCTTTGACTCATAGGGTGGAAGATGTATCTCCCCTATCTTGGTATATGCAGAGTATACCCCAATTTACATCATACCCACAAGCTGGGCTTGTTGGGATTGTAGCTCCCTATTTGGCCAACAGGTTGAGAGGGCTTGGGGGTGTGTGATCCTTACCTTTGGTGTGTCAATTATCTCACCCAAGCTTATGATGTAATGTGTTCTACCACTTGACTCTTCAAAGTTAATTGTTGGGAAGATCAGTAGGTGTTAGGATGGATGAGATATTGTATCTCGCCTATTGCTCGACATAAGGTGGAAGACATATGCTCCCCTATAATATGACATGAGGTGTTAGTGTCCCATAGGACTGTTAGGATATTCCGACACATAGGAAATAGTTAAGTATAACTTGGTCTAGTGTAGAGTTAGGTAAAGTGTGTTTCTTTACTATGTACTTTTGTAACTTATAATCCGACGGTTCATTCTCTCCTCGGTATTACTGACACTTGATCCATGGCTTAACACCCGATTGGTCCATGATCTCTATTTAAAGAGCATGGAGGGTCATTTGTAGGGTAACTGTTCATGAGAGAAGATTATGTAAATTTTCATTCTTTTATTAATAAATTGCCTGAAGTGGCCGCATTGGCTCAGGCCGTGGACTGTTTCCCTCTTTGAGGGTTTTAACCACGTCAACAATACTAGTGTATTGATCTGTGATTTATTTGTGAGCGGTGTACTTTGGTGTTCTATCTGAGGAACTTACCCTATAAATTCCTACATGGTATAAGAGCCAAGTTGAGGGCTGCATCTGTTGGTGATCCAAATTTGAAGACGGTAGAACTGCATCTGATTGTCGTTTCCTAGATCTATTGTTTCTGACTGCTTTCGGGCCGAGAGGACTGCTCTATTGTGTTAGGAGAATCTGTTCTAGTGAGGAATCCCTTTCGTTTGATGCAAAAGGTTTTCGGTAGCCCTAGCTACGTCATTTTTAATATCTGGAGGTATACAGTGTTTATTTGAAATTTTTAGTTATTTTCTCTCTGTTTATTTCGGTTTATTTGGCTCTTTGTTTTTTTTATTACCGGATCTATACCTTTCATTTATGTGTATGCTCTTTGCCCCACAACTCTGTGTGATCTGGGCAAATTAGAAATAGAAAGGAAGGATTTTTCTCATGCGTATGCTCTTTTCTACCGCGCCTTAGTGTGATCTCGAAAATCAGAAACATTGAGGAAAATATTTTGTTTCCGACTAAAGCTTCAAGCCGTAAGGTTTGTTCTTTTTGTATGTCCGTGTTGGGTTTTGTGTTTTTTGTTTTGTAGGGAAAAGAGAGCTTTCTCAAGTAAGCACGCACCCCAAAGCTTCAGTGACTAAAAAAAAACAAACAAAAACAAAAAACAAAAAAAAAAGCCCCTTCCTCTTTTCCAAAAATTACTAACCTTTTAATCTAGCTCACTTGGTCCAAAGCTACTTTATGAGAATAGAGGTCTTGAGTTCAAGTCTTTCTCTTTGTTGAGCTAATGAGATTAAGTTTGGAAAGGGGGTGGATTTTTTTTAAATATAACATTATCATTCATTTCCTCACATTCTCGCACTTCGTCAGCATCTTCAACAACTTTTCTTCAAAAGCCATAACTTCTTCATCTGGAAGTCGTTTTTAGAGCCGTTTTTTTTTAATCAGCCTAACTTTTCGAGATCTTTCCATTGGAGCACTTATTTTTAACATCTATAGCTTTAATTTCTATTAAAATGGAAATTCCATGCGAAGTTATTCTTGACAGCACCAACTACTTCCAATGGTGGTCCTACATTGTGGATTTACTTAGAAGTAAAGGTCTTTACAGAATATCCCCAGGCCAAGAAACCAAAGCAAAAGATGAAGATAAGGTAGCCAAATGGGAAAATAGGCAAGATCAAGCACATGGGTTGATAGGGATGTCTATTTCTCCAGACCTTAGATTCCATATCGCAGAACTTGATACTCCTAATGAAGCAATGAAACATATCACTAAAGTTTTTGGAATTAAAAATGAACTTAGAGCCGATCAACTCGAAAATGAGTTGCTTACATTGGACCCCAATAATTTTGAAGATTTTTTGTCCAACTTCAAGACCCTTAGACTTCTCTTAGAAGGTGTTAAGGTTAAGAAAGAAGATGGTAACGTTATCTATTGCATTCTTACTAAGGTGGAACCAACCTACTCTGTGTTTGTTTCCACCTTCCATTCTACAAGAGAAGCCTTCATTTCTCAAGGACAAGACTACAAGTCCCCTTCCTTTGATGCCTTTTGTGATTCTTTAATAAGAGAACAAGAAAAACTCTTACACCTTGGTCTTCTTAATCTTGGAAACTCTTCTAAGAAAGCCTTAGCCACCCAGCAACAACCAAATTCAAAGAATCCTAAGAAGTCATATCCTAAAAAGAATGGTCCTAAACCAAACAAGGGTCTTATGCAATTTTAGCCTCAAAATGAAAAATCATTTCAACAAAATGAAGGCAAATAAAAACAAAGGGAAGAATACTGATAGACATTGCCACTTTTGTAATCGATATGGCCACTTAGAATCCAAATGCTTTAAGAAGATGGAAGCCTTGGAAGCAACAATGAATAAGCATAACATCCATTTGGAGCACTCTTCAACTTCAACTTCATCTTCAGGAATAACACTTTCTTCATGTGGTTGTCAAACATCTTGGCCTGGATATGCATTAAATGTATCTTCTTATTCTAATTCTCATGAGTGGCTCATTGATTCTGGAGCTTCTTATCATGTGGCCAAAAACAAAGCCATGTTTTCTTCTTTAAATGATTGTAACACCAAAAATATATATGTTGGTGATGATAGATCTCTTAGTGTTGTAGGGACTGGAACTGTTCATATAGACAAGGGTCAATTTAATGATATATTATGTGTTCCAACCTTATCCTGCAACCTTCTATCTGTATATCAAATAACTCATTCAGGTGAAGTTAAAATCATTGAATTTTCACCTCACAATGTTGTAATTAAGGACCTAAGAGATCCTAGACAGATTTTAGCTACTGGCATTGATGATGATTCTACAAGGTTGTATAAGTTTAACAACTTTGGGTCATCAAATCTTCCCTCGGTATTTGTTTCTCATAATGATGAAGTGAGAAAAATTTGGCATGAGCGATTTGGTCACTTAAATTATCGCTCCCTTCAGAATCTATGTAAAGAAAATATGGTGACAGGTCTTCCAATGGTATCTTGTAGAGATGGTGTTTGTTCCAAATGTGTACTTGGAAAACATCATCGAGATATTTTTGAAAATATGTGCCTCTTGGCACGCCTCAGCCCCTTTACAACTTGTGCATAGTGAATTATGCGGTCCACTTCCTGTTGTTTCATTCTCTGGCTACAAGTATTTCTTAACTTTCATTGATGATTTCTCCAGACGCACTTGGGTATACTTATTAAAACTCAAGAGTGAAGTATTTAACATGTTCTTGGCCTTTAAGGCCTTTGTTGAAAAACAATCTAGACATCAAATTCTTAAGCTAAGATCTGATAATGGTGGAGAATATGTTAACAACAAATTCATCAACTTTTGCACTAAGAATGGAATTCAAATGCAACATATTGTTCCATATACTCCACAACAAAATGGTGTAGTTGAAAGGAAGAATCGCACCTTAAAGGAAATGGCTAATTGTATGCTTCAATCTAAAGGACTTAGTCTTAATTTTTGGGCAGAAGAAAGTAACTGTGAAAATTACATAATAAATCACACTCCTACTAAGGTTTTAAATAATATCACTCTAGAAGAAGCATGGAGCTCAATTAAACCAGATGTAAGTCATTTTCGTGTTTTTGGAAGTGAAGTATGGGCCCATATTCCAGATGAGAAACATAAAGCTTTAGAACCTAAGAGTGAAAAATGTATTTTTGTTGGATATTCTGAAGATGTCAAAAGATATAGAATTATTCCACTTGAGTTCAAAAATGTTATCATTAGAAGGGATGTAAAGTTTGCTAAAAATATATCGGCCTATGAGCCTAGTTCGGCAGATGTGCCACCTCCCTCTATCTCTTCTACTTTTAAAAATATTTCTTCTTCAGATGATGAAAGTGAGGATGACAATCCTCCCCCACCTTCTCAGGATCCTCCTTCAGTTCCTCAGCTTCCAAAATGGGTCCGTGCTACTCGAGATGCAGCAGGTGCTCTTGCCGGTGATCCTACAGATCAATGGCATACATGTTCTCAGTTCGATAGAGCCTCTTCTTTACTGGCTTAAGCTTTAGCGAATTATGATCCTGACACCTTTGTAGAAGCTTCATGCCATCCAGATTGGGACGCAACTATGAATGAAGAATATCATTCATTATTGGCAAATGATACATGGGATCTTGTTCCTTTACCAAAGGGACGAAATCTTGTTAGATGCAAATGGGTTTACAGAACCAAGTATGGACTAGATGGAAAAGTTGATAAACATAAAGCTCGTCTTGTTGCTAAGGGTTTTTCACAAGTTGAAGGCATTGACTATACTGAAACCTTCTCCCTTGTTGCTAAAATTAACTCTATCCACCTTTTTCTTTCCCTTGTTGCCTCTTTCAAATGGGAAGTCCATCAGATGGATGTTAAATCTGCCTTCTTGCTTGGGGACTTGCATGAAGAAATCTATATGTAACAACCTATTGGCATTTTACAAACAAACTCCAGCCTTGTATGTCAGCTTAAGAAATCCCTTTATGGTCTCAAGCAAGCTCCTCGGGCTTGGTATGCCAAAATGGATAGCTTTCTTTTAGAAACTGGCTTTTCTAGGTGTCATTCTGACAATACTGTCTACACCAAGAAAGTGGGCAAGTCACTTATCATTCTTGTTCTTTATGTTGATGATCTTATCCTTACTGGTAGTGATCCCAACCTTATAAACCATGTGAAGTCCAGCCTTAAAAAGAAGTTTGAAATGACAGACATAGGACACTTGCATTATTTTATTGGTCTTCAAGTCTTGAAATCCAAGGAAGGTATTTCCCTTTCCCCGTCCAAGTATGCCTGTGATCTTCTACGCCATTTTCACATGGAAGACTGTAAGCCAGCCCCTTCTCCCTTTCAGTCTGGATCCAAACTTTCAATCACTTGTGCTTCCCCTGAAGTTGATGCTACCTTATACCGTCAACTTGTAGGAAAACTTTTGTATCTGACCCATACTTGTCCTGACCTTTCCTTTGTTGTTGCCCTTATTACTCGGTTTATGCAAAACCCACATGAAAGTCATTGGAAAGCAACTAAAAGAATACTTCATTATGTTCAAGGTACAGTTCAGTTTGGGATTCATTACAGTGCAGAAGCAGCTCCTCTATTGGTTGGTTTGACTGATTCTGATTGGGCTGATGACCCTGATGATCGAAAGTCCACTGCATGTTATGTGTTCACTCTTGGTTCAGGACCTATTACATGGGCTTCCAAGAAACAAAGTGCCATTTCTATTTCTTCAGCAGAAGCAGAGTATTGTGGTGCCATAGAAGCTAGTAAGGAATCCCTGTGGCTTTGTCAGATCCTGTCAGAGTTTGGCTTTCAACAGCAGCATCTAACTACACTTTGGTGTGATAATCAAAGTTCCATTCAACTATGCAAAGATCCAGTCCAACGTCAGCGCAACAAACACATTGAACTGCACATGCACTTCATCAGAAAGCTCATTCACGACCACGTTATTTAAGTGCAATATTGTTCAACAGATGATCAAGTTGTAGACATCTTTACAAAGGCTCTCACAGAGGCAAAGTTTACTAAAATTCAATTTATGGTTGGAGTTCAGGAAGTTGTCACTAAGGGGGGATAGGCTCTAATGCCTCCTTCCTTCTCCTATTGTGTCATATTTGTACATCCTTCAATCCTATCCCAAGTTGTTCTTAAGGGGGGATGTTAGGATATTCCGACACATAGGAAATAGTTAAGTATAACTTGGTCTAGTGTAGAGTTACGTAAAGTGTGTTTCTTTACTATGTATTTTTGTAACTTACAATTCGATGGTCATGATATGTAGTGATCAAACGGTTCATTCTCTCCTTGGTATTACCAACACTTGATCCATGGCTTAACACCCGATTGGTCCATGATCTCTATTTAAAGAGCATGAAGGGTCATTTGTAGGGTAACCGTTCATGAGAGAAGCTTATGTAAATTTTCATTCTTTTATTAATAAATTGCCTAAAGTGGCCGCGTTTGCTCAGGCCGTGGACTGTTTCCCTCTTTAAGGGTTTTAACCACGTCAACAATACTGGTGTATTGATCTGTGATCTATTTGTGTGTGATGTCCTTTGGTGTTCTGTCTGAGGAACTTACCCTGTAAATTCCTACAAAGACCTTCCTCATTTTCATTGGATTTTGGGTTGAGATGTTCTCCCCAATGGGGTTCCAGGTTGAGTACGGCTCCTTGATGATAAGCTCTCTGATGTTTTCTAGGTAGTAGCATTGGGCTCCCCGCTAGCATATGAACAGAGGGTGGTAGCTTAGACTCCCCTACGATATCAAATTCTTCTTCTTTTAGATTCGAGAGTGTTCAACATATGAGCAGAGTTACAAATACAAGAAAAGATACGAAGGAAGGAGCAAATATGAGCAGAGATTAACAAAGATGAAATTTGATGATGATGAAGGAATGAGCAAATATGAGCAGAGATTAACAAAGATGACATTTGATGATGATGAGATATTGGTGATGAGACATATGTTACAGTCGGTCATTTCTCGCTAGCTAAGAGGGAGTGTTGATTTGGTAGCTTAGGGACAAATTCCCTCCTTTGGACAATCTTCCTCATCAATGAAGACACCTACTAGCTCTTGGAATAATTTAATTTGGTTAAGGAAAAACATATTTTAATATGGAAACCCACATGTGCACAAAAAGGGCAGGTTGGCCCAAAAGGAAATTGGACACCCTTGGATGGCTATAAATGTTGAAAATGCAGAAACAAAATATCAGTTTGACTTTGCCTTGGTCAAACTAGAGAAAATTCGAATTTCTATTTAAGCATAAATGTTATGAAACTAGCTCACAAAAAGATAGAAAAGAAAGATAAACTCCTTAGAATTCAACCTCTTCGAGGGGGAAACCTCCTTTACATTACACAAATGAACAATTCTTGGATGATACAAATGACAAGACCTCATTTCTTTATATAGGAGTCTAAGGGGTCATAATATAATTAGAACCGACATAACAATAATAATGTAAGGGCACAACAATAACAATAGTGGGCTTCTATGGGGCACCATAATAACAATATGGGGACTACATGGGCACAACAACATAATAAGGGGGTTGCACTAATAACAATAAGGGGTTACAATAGTACTATAGGGACCTAACATGCCCCTCCCTCAAAAAGTGTTGTCCTGAATGCTTGAGTAGTTCTGGATTCTTCTGTATAAAGTTATCATCCATCCATGTGGAATATTCAACGGGTAAGTTCTTCCACTTGATGAGATACTTTGAAATTGATTGATTTTGTAGCTTTTGATTTCTTGGTTCTGTGACTGCTTCAGGTTCCAATATGATTTTTCCTTCCTTGTCAAGTTTTGGAAATATTGTTTGAACTGGGATCTTCTACACCTTTTGAATGATTTCCCACCCTGCTTCGTCATTCTTCCATTCATCCCTTGCTTCATTTATCGAATTTGGTTGGATAATTATACCAATCTCTATCATTTCTGCAACCATATGTTCAATTTCACTCCTTTGGGCATATGGATATATGTAAGGCCTGATCTTGGAGGAACACTTCCTGGAATCAAATGAATAGCATGATCATGATCACGAATTGGTGGGAGACCTTTGGGAGTCTAAAATACCTTGGAATGATTGTCCAATACTTTTTGGAGATCTAGAGAAATATATGATTTCGATGTGGCAACCTCTAGCAAACATAATTGTGAAATTATGCCTCTTTATTCTTTCTTTAGAAGCTTTGTCACTCCATTAGAGCTGATTAACTTTCTCGGTTTCCCTATGATACCCCTTAATTCAACTTCCTTTCCTTCTGAAGAAAATTTCATGGAAAGTTCTTGAAAATTAAAAGCTATTGTACCCAAGGATTGTAGCCACTGGACTCCTAGTACAACATCAACACCACCCATTGGAATGGAAAAAATTAGGCTATTCAATACATATTCTCCCATGGATAGCTTGATATTATGGCACTTTCCAGAGCAATTTATGGTTCCTCCACTTGCAACCATAACTTGACACTCTGGTGCTAGACATAGGAAGCAATTAAATTCCTTGGCTATCTTACAATGAACAAAATTATGGGTACTGAATCAATCAACACTATTACCTTTTTCTTCTTGATATGTCCTTCTATCTTGATAGTTTGAGGAGTGGTAATTCCGGTTAATGCATTACAAGATATGGTCGGATTCATTTCTTCTTTCTCTAGGGTTTGTTCCTGGTGTATATCCTCTTCTTTTGACATTTCTTGTTCCTTTTCTTCCTCCTCTTCACAATCTATGTAAATTAATTTCTTCTCAACACACTTATGACCTTTAGTGTATTTTCTATCACAACTGTAACAAATCCCTTTTTCTCTTTTTTCTTCCAATTGTTGTGGTGTCAACCTTGTAGGTTGTGGAAGGCTAGGGGAAACAACACTTCCATAGTTGTGAGTGGTAGGCTTCCTTGTTGCCATAATTTTGCTTTCCATTTTTCTTGCCAACCTGAATGCCTTCTCCAATGAATCAAGTTCCCAAAGGCAAACCTCATGTTGGATGTTATCCTTTAAAGTCCCTATGAACACATCAATCCTATGCTCCTCTAGAATATCTTTTACCCTTATGTTCAATTTTTGAAAGTCATCAATGTGCTCCATCATTGAACCCTTTTGTTTGAGATTTATCAATTGGCTAAAAATGTGTTGCTTTTTGTATCCTCATAATGTGCTATCATTTCTTCCGTAAAAATTGCCCAAGTGACAATTTGTTTACGAGAGCAAAGCCATTGATACCATACAAACTAATTTGGTTCCAAATATAAAGTTTCAATACATACCTTTTGTCTGTTTTGCACATTATGGAGATCAAAAAATTGCTCCATCTGTAGTATCCATGTTCCGGGATCCTTGCCATCAAACTTCCTCATATCGATCTTTGGAACATGGTGGGTCTTCAATCCAACTTTAGAGTCTATGAAATCATGATTAACATTTATTTTGTTCTCATCATGAGTTTCCTTTACTACCTTTTCTCTATTCGTAAACATTTCTTGTAGCAACTTTGTCAAATATGTCTTCAAATCATCCATTTTACCTTTCATCTTAGCTTCCAAACTATCCATCTTAGCTTCCAAGGCATTCATCTTAGCTCCTATGTCTTTCTTTAAGCCCTCCATTTTATCTTCCATGCCTTTCTTTAAACCATCCATCTTAGCTTTTGTTACTTTTTGTGAGAGTGAATTTTGTTGCACTTGGTCTTGTAATTTTGATATATCATGTTGCATTTCTTCCTCTTTTTTCATTTTGTAAGAGCTTGATATTGAATCTGTTGTATCTCTGTAATTGTGGCTCTCGAAGATCTGAAATTTCTTCTTGTGGTAGTCCTCTGAGTCCTCTTTCCAATTCCACCAGTCTGATCAAAATTGGATTCTCCAAGAAAGCGTTATTCTCAATCTTCTAAGATGACTTGATTATATAATGTTTCAGTAGAGCAAAATTGTATGACGTGCCACGTGTCACTATTTCAACCTTTGGATCTAAAAAATGTACACAGAAAACTACAGTCCATCCTTTTTTTGTAACTTCTTATGAAATTTCAATCTGATGCTCAGAGAGACAGTTATGATGATTTTTCCAAGGTCACATGTTTAGAATGTAATTCGGGAGTCTGCAAAAACCCTAACTTCCTCAGAGTATATCTCCAAAAATATAGCGAAAAAAGATCTAAAATTTGGGCCTGAGCTTCACCCAAATTTCGACTCAAATAGGTTTTAATTTCAGAGTCTGACCCTTCGTATAAAAATAATTATAGTGAAAATTCCACGATGACTAGTTTGAGATGAAATTTTGGAGCTTGCAAAAACCCTAACTTCCTCATATCATATCTCTAAAAATATAGTGAGACAAGATCTGAAATTCAGACCCGAAGTTCAGACCAATTTCTTCTCAAATGGGCTTTTTTTTAGCTTCTGAAACTTTGTAGCGAAAAAGTTATATCGAAAATTCCACAATGACCTGTTTGGAGCAGCAAAACTCTAGAATCCAAAGCTCTGATACCAAATGTTATGAAACCAACCTACAAAAAGATAGAAAAGAGAGATAAACGCCTTAGAATTCAGCCTCTTCAAGGGGGAAACCTCCTTTACATTACACAAATGAACAATTCTTGGATGATACAAATGACAAGACCTCTTTTCTATATATAGGAGTCTAAGGGCTCATAATATAATCAGAGCTGACATAAAAATAATAATGTAAGGGCACAACAATAACAATAGTGGGCTTCTATGGGGCTCCATAATAACAATATGGGGACTACACGGGCACAAAAATATAATAAGGGGGTTGCACTAATAACAATAAGGGGTTACACTAGTACTATAGGGACCTAACAATAAATCTTGGAGGTAGTTAACTAAGGTGACATGGAACTTGTCAAGTAGTTAACTCAGTTAATTCGAGTTGGGAAAGCTTGAGCTAAATTTAGTATGATTTATTTGTAGCAATCTATTTAAGTTGAATTGAGTTATGATCAGTTAAACTAGTTCTAATTGTTAGAAGAACTAGTGGAGGTTAAGTTGTGGAAGAGGAACTTCAACCAAACTCAATTATCAACCAATTAACTTATCAATCAACCCAAAATAATTTATGCATGCGAAGAATTTGAGTTACCCAGTTGAGATGGAGATCCCAAGGCAATGTACTATTAGTTGGAGACTATTCCCGTGTGTATAGGTGGTGCATGCAGTAAGAGGAATGACCTAAAGGAATCACACAATCCAATTGAAGGAATTTCCTAAATAATAGGGGCTAATTTCCTCAAGGAACAACGCAAGGAAATAGGAGCTTGGAGGGCTTAAAAATTGGATAAGTGTTGGCCAAAGTCAGTCAGTCAGGCAGAGGGATAGACTATACACTTGCAGGGTGTGGTTAAGCTCAAGAAAGCATATGTATTTCATATATATTATTTGATTAATGCAATACAGATAGGAAGGGGTTTTGATCAATTGCTTTCCCCTAGATAAATCTATGTGCATATGCGATGTTTCCTTTTACATGTCTATGATTTTTGTTCTAGATTGTGAATTAACTTCTACAGATAAGTAGAGTAGCTTCAAGTCTTGTGATTTAGTAGATTTCATGAGTAGTTTTGAATCTACACATTAATTTCTACATGGTATCAAAGGATGATTCACAATCAAGGAAAAATTTCGAGGTTGTTATTTCAGGATCAATCTTCAGAGCTAGAAGGATGGATTTCTATGGACTAAGAATCGAGTGTTCATTTGAGGGAAGCTTGAATTAGGTTGCTTAGAAGGACCTCATGGAGGAAGTACCGGAAGATGATGGATTGAAGGAATTCATTGATAATACTATCTTGAAACCAACAATTGTTGATGCTCAGGATCTAGCAGAATGGAAGAAGTGTGTAGCCAAGGTGAGGAAAATCATATTGGAGTGAGTACGAGATCATATTGTATAAAATATCCATGGGAAAGAGACTCCATATGCAATGTGGAAAGTACTGACATATTTGTTCTAGAATAGTAGTGACCATAGGAAGTTGTCGCTTAAGGATAAACTTTAAAACATTAAGATGCAGAATGTAATAAGCCTGGTAAAAATTTCATGTAAAAAAAATATAAGACCAAGGTCATGGGACATGTATTCCAAGTTGAATGGTGGGAAAAACTACCTAGTGGGTGTTCATTTAGATTATTATGACTAAAGTAAATTGGCAAAGGAAATGACAAAGGTATTTGAAAAGGAAAGAGGCATTATTTGGCATTTTATGGATGAAAATAATTAAAATTAGGAGAAAATGAAGGTGAAAGATCATAGGTTGCATGTGAGGAGGAAAATGAAGGAAAATAATGGAAAATTGAAGAAAATAGAGGCCTCATTGATAAAAAGGCTTATGAGGATTAGTTGGTAGCCTTTTGTCAGTGTAACCTTTTGTTAGTTCAGTTTTGGAGCTCTCTCTTTACTCTCTCTCTCACACACACTCTTAGATGCAGAGTTTTCTTGGAGCACTTCAACATTGGATCAAGAAACAAAAAGAAGGTAAAGGAAAGCAAGGATCACGCAAGGAAGATTAGGATCAAGCAGCTATAATGGGATTGTTTGCAGGTATCAATTTGCGTATATGATTTCCTTGCTAGTTTGGTAGGCATGGTTATGCATGTGCGTTCTTGGTTCTCTTATTGTCATTGGGATGGGTATTTCCAGGTGTGACAATGTTTTTCAACCTAGCCTTTCCATTTCTATATAGCCATGGTGTGATGGGGCTCTCATGTTTTGGTTGAGCTAGATTGTTGGATGGATTCGAAATTGAGTGAGGTGGATATTTGAAAGAAAAAACACATGGTCTAGTAATCCATGAACCAGACTGTGGTTTGTGGTAAAGACTTGGTCTAGTAACCCATGAACCAGACTGTGCATTGTGGTAAAGCTAAATTTTATGTTGCCTAGGTGGGCCTAGGAATCCTCGACCGATGAATGATGAGATATATGATAAATCCTAGAGGTGGGTGCCCTCGATCAAGCCTAGGAATCCTTTGCCAGTGAATGGAAGGATATATGATAAATCCTAGAGGGTGGAGTCTCGATTATGGCTTAGTGATCCTTGAATCAGATTAGGGATTGCAATAAAGCCTAGGGACTAGGAGATAGTAAAATTTCTCATGGTTTATGTGGAGGAATATGGTGGCATCCATGCTTATTTAGGGCCTAGTGATTTGGTGTGGATTGTGATAAATCCTAGTTCTATTGATGAAGGTGAGGTGGTGTAGCCTCGGAAGCCTTGGTTGATTTTGGTTATGAGTCCCACATTCATACTTGGAATGTTGCATTAGGGTGATTGGGTGAAAGAAATATTTGGTTCATCCAATCCATGGTCGAGTGGTACATGGAAATCCCAAACCTAGTTGGCTTTTGCATTCATTAATAAAAGTTCCTTCTCCTTGGTATTTCATGTGTAAATGTATTGGTTTAGATGTGGAATCTATGGTTGTTTTATCCTTATTGTTTATGTTGTTTATATGTTGGGTATGAGTATGTTTTATGACATTGATGATGTATGTCCCTCATCATGTTTTGATTTGTAAACAAATGAACAATGAATATATGACCTAATAGATGATAATGCAGTTAATGTGATAAGGAAACAATGATTCTTAGCGATTCTCAAATAAGTATGAAACTCATATGCTCAAATCGGTTGTTATGACCTATAGAATGCATAATTGTGACATGTTTGATGAAATTCCTGTCATGGATAGTAGGGGTCCAGTCAAGTTTTTGTTCAGGTATTTGCATTAGTGTCATTTTTTCTCTCTTACTTTTTATTCCTAAAGGTTTCATGGAGTTTTGGGTAGTGGCATGAGTCCTGGCCTTGAAAAGGTGGCATAGATTCTGGGGTTGTTGGATCTGAACTAGATGAAAAATTCCCCAGTCACTTGCATGCCCTTGTTGTGAGACTGACTGGAGGGTCCCAATTTCATGCATGCACATGTCATGGCAGCGACTGAGGCCCTATGTCAGTAAAATGTTAAGTTGCGTCAGGGGTTGGTCACTTGGAAATGTTGGTTGGCTCCTAGAGGTTCTGTAGCCTGTGTAGAAGGTCATATTGGTTGTGTTGTGTCGGTTCCACTTCCTCAACTGTGCATGGTGAGTTGAATTATATCATAGTAGACTCTCGTCACATGTTTACCTCAGAAGACTGGTCTCCTAGAGGTTCTGTAGCCTATGTAGAAGGTCATATTGGTTGTGTTGTGTCAGTTCCACTTCCTAAACTGTACATGGTGAGTTGAATTATATCATAGTAGACTCTCATCACATGTTTACCTCAGAAGACTGGTTAACTTGGGTAAATGTGGGAGGAGGGTTTTACAAAGTTGTATCAGATCATGGTTCATCACTTGGACTGGATGGACAGAATGTGTTTGTCATGAATGCATGTAGGTTGTATATGTTCTTGTTATGTATGCATGGTAGTGGCCATTGTTACAGTTGTGTTTCCATGTAGAAGTTGGTGATGTTGTTGTTGGGATGTGTTTGTCATGAATTCATGACAGATGTATATGCATTTGTTATGCATGTCAGTATCCGTATGTTGTTATCCATGCATTGTCACATTGATAGTTATGCATGTATAGTAGGTCAAACATGCATTGTGAGGTAATTGTATGAAATTAGGTCATCATGATGCTATTGGTATGTTATGATGCTAATGTATTGGCTAAGATAGGGTAGGAGATGAAAATCACCATAACAAGATTGCAACACTAAATTTTAGGGTAAGAGCAGATCATCATATAGATTTGTATATTGGGCATGCAAGTCTGTGGTTAATGGTTGTTATATGCATTGTTGTTGATGTTATATTTTAGTTATCTTGATGATTATGTTATATGTTGTTGATGATTATGTTATATGTTAGTTAACTTGATGATTAGGGTTATAGCATTTAAGATCTTGATGTTATTATGTTTTGTTCTAATTTGGATTGACCTATGCAGATGATTATGGTTATGAAAATCAAGTATGAGTCAACATATTTGTGACATTGTGTTATACTAATCTAGACTGACTGTGCATATGTGATTTTTATGCATGAATGGTAATTGTTTATGAGTTTATGATGTGAACATGCTAGCTAGTTAATGTTATGGACATCATGGCCTTGCTTATGTTGATTTGATATGTTGTGAATTTATATCGTGCTAATCTAGATTGATTGTGCAAACAAGATAACCTCCCCTGAGGTACATTAAGGTATGAGTTTATTATGTCGTATACTTGGTGCTTGAATGTTTTATTATGTCGTCTATCTGGTGTTTGATTGTTGTGTGTTTATTATGTCATCTATCTGTTGTTTGAATGTTTGATTAATTGTATGATATGAGTATGTGTCTATAAGATTGCATGAAGGAATGATCTTGTTTTAAGATGATAGTTCTAACACAATGTGTGTTGAGAAAATTTATATGTACTTGAGTGTAATTGGGTTCTAGTTGTAGTATTAGGACTAATGACTATGACTTGATTGTTGTTTATGATATAGTTGTTAGTCTTGGAAAGGGTTTATTTCAAATTAATAGATATGATGTCTTGATATTTGGAACATGTGACTGACATGTGTAAATAGTTGCAGAGCAACATGCTTGGTATTAGCATGACAAGGTAACAGTTGATTTTTCATATAATTAACAGTTTGGTGATATGACAGTACATAGTAAGACTCAATTGCAGCAAGGAAAAAGCTAAAAGAAAGGAATGGGGTGATAATTCCTTTGACTATGTTTGGAAACCACAATTCCAAATAAATGAGTGATTTGCATACAAGAAGTCTTCTTAACCTAGATTTTGTTTGACATTATGTGGATATATGTTATATTCCTAAACATGTATTTGACAAATATATTAAGTTGGCTTTCAGCTATGGCTAGATTCATTATGGGAATGGTTATATTCCTAAACATGTATTTGACAGATATATTAAGTTGGCTTTCAGCTATGGCTAGATTCATTATGGGAATGGAGTCCCTTAAGAAATCATATATGTACGAGTTCAGTTACAAGTCAATGTGTTTGGTACAACAAGGTAAGTTAATTGGTGTGTTGTTATGTTTATTTATGCACTAACAATTATTGCTGGCTTGATGGGGCCTGACCCAGGTTCAATGTTAGTTTCACCAACCAAAAAAACCCTAACTTATGGCCCTTTCAGCAACAACCCGCGTAGTGTAGGCTGTAGTCTCACCCGAAGCAGTATTGGGGGATGATAGAACTAGGTTTCTGCATCCAAAGGTCAATTTGATAGGTTCATGTGGTTCCCCGTGCATATTTCTATCTTCACGAACCTTAACCCTTCCGAAATAGATAATTACAATAATCTACTTAAACAATTTCCAGATCTTAGCGAAGGCCTTTAATCATTCATAACATGCATAAATAGTATTGATCTATTACTTTCGTGCACCAAATACACATTAATTCAAATAAATTACAACATAGAGCGAAAATATAGAAACTTGTAGAAGTAAGAAATAATACACAGATGCACAAGAGTTGGCTCAAAATTGCCTTTATTAGATATGATCATTCAAGTACAAACTTCTTTTCCCTGCGCACTCAGTTACAGGAGCCCGTGCACTCAGCCTATGGACTTACCAAGGTCTTCACGCACTCAGCTGCAGGGGCCCGTGCACTTAGCCTCCGGACTTATCAAGGTCTTCGCCCACTCAGCTGCAGAAGCCTTCCCCTTCGCCTAAGTACATGAAACAAACCTTCCCTGCCTTAGCTTACTTGCCTTTACAAATATTTCTCTATTTGATGTTGAGATTGCAACAAGATGATGGAGCTTAGTGAAAAGAGTCACCTTCACTAAGTGGGCCCGCAGGAAAATTATGGCGCAAGTTCTATTTTTGATCACAGTGTGAGTGATCACAGTGTGAGTGATCACAATGTGGGTGACCAAAGTGTGAGTGATCACAATGTGGGTGACCAAAGTGTGGGTGACCACAGTGTGGGTGATCAAAGTCTATTTTTAGACTGGCTGTCAAAAATAGAAAAGTCAAATATTATTGTCTCATAATAATATTTGGACTATAAACTTGATCTTATTCTCTTGGAGCACTTCAGTTTGAGCTACATATGTGGCCCATGCAGCTGTCAGAAGGAAGTATGCTTTTCTTATGAATCAGTTGAGTTGTTGCATGCATGACTTCAGTTAGAACTCAATCAGTTGAGTTTGGTGGAGTTGATTGTGGAGTTGATGGAGTTGTGTTCAGTTTGACTTGGTTAAACTAGTTATAGTTAGTCTAACTGCAAATAGACTAATGATGAGTTGTTAAACTAATTATTAACTCATAATACAACTATAAAATACATCAGTTAACTCAGTTGCATGTCAGTGCATGTTCAGTTCAGTAGGGACAGGTGTTAGAGAATCAGATTACTATCAGTTGTGACTATAGTTGTGCGTCAGATCTTGCACAATCAAAGGATTGAGTATGCCAATGAGTTTGCTCATGTATTTGCCCAGTTTGTAGCTTCTTCTCACGTCTTACACATTGTGAGTGATTCTTTGGAGGTGAAATACGAGTTTGGTAGACCATTCTCATTCATTCTTGAGCAGGTATTGAGCAGTAGAGGCAGGCAAGCAGTGGAATAGATTTGGAGATCAGATCTTAGCTGTATTGTGTGTAACAGGTGGAGCTGGTATTGGATTGCTTGTGATAAGCATTGTACTTTGTAATGTTACATGGTCTCAATCATTAATATACAGATAGTGTGGGGTTTTTAGCGAGATGCTTTCCCCGGGTTACATACTGTGTTAATGTGTGAATGCTCTTGATGTTTTATTGTTATTGATGCTGCTATATTGATGATCAACATAGAGGAGCTTATGTATTGTGTATGTATTCCGCAATAGTACATGATCAGGATAATCTCTGTTGAATATCTGTTAAATTATTCAAAATTTCTACATGGTATCAGAGCTAGATGATTTGTAGAAAAATTTTCTACATGGTATCAGAGCTGCTTGATTTGTAGAAGAGATTTTTACAGGATATCAAGCGAGGATTGCTCATCAGATCTACTATTCAGGAAGTGTTTACATTCTATTTCTTCAGGCAGAGTCTGTAATCGAGCCAGGTAGCCTCTAGATTCATCCTTCCTTTGGAAGGTGAGATATCCGATGAATGCCCATACAGTCAATCTCTGTACGAGAAATATTGTGTTCTCACGAATTTTAGATCAGAAGCGGTTGAGTTTGAGCTGGTGGAAATCGAATTTGCAGCAGTGTTGTTGAAATGTCTTTCAACAGATTGCAAATGTTATTCCAAAGCAAGAGCGACTTGGCGCTCAAGGATAAACTCAGAAACAATAAAGGTGAGAATGGATCTTCATCAAAGGTATCTGATGAAGAGAATTGCGCTTTGGCTGCCAAAGCAAAGAAAGGGAAGAGAAAGAAAGCTTCTCAGTCTGGTGCGAAAGGCAAGAAGTAGGATATGTCCAAGGTGAAGTGTTTTCACTGTCACCAGCACGGACACTATGCCACTGATTGTTCGCAGAAGAAGAATAACAAGCAGGCTGCTGGATCTTCAGTAGGAGAGGCTCTAGCCTCACAGTTTGAGCTTGATTTTTCATTGATCGCATGCTTGGTTTCAAGTGTGATGGGATCAGTGTGGTTCTTGGACAGTGGTGCGTCTTTTCACATGACGGGAGATAGAGATTATTTCTCTGATCTAGAGGACAAAGATCTTGGAGTGCACATCAAGATGGGCGATGATGGTAGATACAGTGCGACCAGTATCTGTACCATTTCCTTTGAGAGGGAGTCTGGTAAACCCTTCGTATTGAAGGAAGTCATGCATGTTCCAGGATTGACGAAGAATCTCATCTCAGTGGCGATGTTAGAAGACAAGGGGTATGATGTTGTTTTCAGCGAGGGAAAGGCTTTCCTGTGCAGCAAGACAACTGGTGAGACCCGGAAGATAGGGGTTCGAGTGAGGAACATTTATCAGTTGCATGTAGATGGATGCGCAGCAATGGCGGGCAAGGCAGAAGGATTGGTGAGCCAGGATGATGGCGAGTTGTGGCATAGGAGATTGGGTCACCTTCACCATGGAGCCTTGAAGATACTGCAGCAGATCACTACAGGGCTTCCTAAAGGCACACTTGCGCAGTCAGATCAATGCAAGGGGTGTACTTTGGGGAAGTTTGTGAAAGCCACCTTTCACGAGAAGGATAGTCGCGCCACGACGATCCTTGAGAGAATTCACACAGACGTGTGTGGACCTTTCTCAGTTGCTTCGACAGCAAAACACAGGTATTATGTGATTTTTTTTTATGATTTCTCTCGTAAGTGTTGGATCTTCTTCATGCAGAAGAAGAGCGAGACATATTCAAAGTTCTGTGAATTCAAAGCACTGGTCGAGAAGGAGTCGGGGAAGAAGGTGAAGGCTCTTAGGAGCGATAATGGTGGTGAATACATCTCGGACGAGTTCAAGGATTTCTGCAAGGCAGAAGGGATTCGTAGAGAGCTCATAGCTCCCCATAACCCACAGCAGAACGGGGTAGCTGAGCGGAAGAACAGAACGATTGTGGGTGCTGCACGGGCAATGTTGCATGATCAGGGCCTACCCCTTCACTTGTGGGCGGAAGCATGCAATACAACAGTTTATGTGCAGAACCGTTGTCCTCATAGGATACTTGGCATGAGTACACCTGAGGAGACTTATTCTGGTAAGAAGCCTGATCTTTCTCATTTGAGGATTTTTGGTGCTAACGTTTACATGCATGTGACGAAGGATGCCAGGAAGAATTTGGAGCCGACCGCAGAGGTTGGGATATTTTTGGAGTACACTGATACGCCCCACAACTATCGTGTGTATTTGCCAGACAGTGGTAAAACTGTTGTGCGACGGGATATAAAATTTCAGGAGGAGAAAGCCATGAAGTGTTCGCTTGAGAGGGAGCTACACTTGCATGCAGATGATGAGCTATTAGTTCCTAAGGATGAGCTTCAGGACGTGGATCAGCCACAGGACGAGGTTCATGGAGTGGAAGAGACCACTCATGCAGTGCCAACCATCAGAGGGCGAAAGCACTTGACAGAAGCTGAGCGACTGGCTCAAGATGCAGAGAAAGTTGTAGGACCACCTACAGCCCAACGCAAGCACAGACAGTCACCTGATCGGTACACTGGATACATGGCTCTGATGAGCAAGTGTGTTGTGACTGAGCCATCCTCTTTCGAGGAAGCTGTGGAGGATCCCTCATGGGTAGACGCCATGGTGGAAGAGTATGATTCTATTGTCAGAAACAGTGCATGGGAGATTGTTCCTAGACCGGAAGGGAAATCAGTGGTGGGTTCGAGATGGATCTACAAGGTCAAGCAGGCAGCTGATGGGAGTGTGGAGAAGTACAAGGCAAGATTTGTTGCTCGAGGCTTTTCACAGATAGAGGGGATCGATTATGAGGAGACCTTTGCACCTGTCGCAAGGTATTCTTCCATACGGACGATTCTTACTCTCTCAGCGCTGATGGGATGGCACATTCATCAGATGGATGTGAAGACTGCGTTCCTCAATGGAGTCATTGAGGAGGTGTACATTGAGCAGCCTGAAGGATTTGAGGTCTTCAGCAGCGAGTCACATGTGTGCAGGCTCAAGAGAGTGTTGTATGGGTTGAAGCAAGCACCACGTGCTTGGTACACATGGATAGACAACTATTTCATAGGACTTGGATTCTCCAAGAGCGAGGCAGATCCTAACCTATACCAGATTGTGGTGGAGGTTAAGTTGCTTATTATTGTACTGTATGTTGATGATTTGATTCTAACGGGTGATGAGTTGTTGATACTGTCATGCAAGAAGGATCTTGCTACAGAGTTTGAGATGAAGGACTTGGGCCTCCTTCACTATTTCCTAGGATTGGAAATATGGCAGCGCAGTGGTGGACTATTTGTTTCTCAGGGCAAGTATGCTCGGGAGATACTGGAGAAGTTCAACATGCATGGCTGCAAGCCTGTTGATACTCCTCTTCCTGGAGGTTGGAGGAAGGAGGATGCCACTTCGGGAGAAGAAGTGGATGCCACTGTTTATCGACAGTTGGTGGGGTCACTGATGTATTTGGTCAATACACGACCTGATATATGCTATGTAGTTAACCAACTTTCACAAGCTATGGTTAAGCCTACCAAGCTCTTCTGGAAGGCGAGCAAGCATGTATTGCGCTACTTGAGAGGCACATCGGGATATGGTTTGTGGTACAGACAAGAGGATGAGGTGAAGCTATGTGGCTTCACAGATGCAGATTGGGCAGGGAGCCCAACGGACAGAAAGAGCACATCAGGAGGGGTCTTCAGTATTGGATCGATAGCAGTTTCTTGGTACAGAAGGAAGCAGAGATCCGTGGCACTCATTTCAGTGGAGGCCGAGTATGTGGGAGCAAGTTTGGCTGCATGCGAGGCTATATGGATGAGGAAGATCCTGGTTGGTTTGTTCGGTTCTCATTTGGATCCTACTGTGATTTACTGTGATAACCAGAGTTGCATTAAACTCTTGGCTAATCCTGTATTTCATGATAGATCTAAGCATATTTACATCAGGTACCATCATATCAGAGATTGTGTGCAGCGGAGGATCATGTTGCTTTCATACATTCCAACGGAGGATCAGGATGCTGATATTCTGACGAAGGCTCTCAGCAGGATCAAATTCGAGTACCACCAAGGCAGGATAGGGGTTGCTGATAATCCATATCTTGTCAAGAGGGAGTGTTGAGATTGAAACAAGATGATGGAGCTTAGTGAAAAGAGTCGCCTTCACTAAGTGGGCCCGCAGGCAAATTATGGCGCAAGTTCTATTTTTTATCACAGTGTGAGTGATCACAGTGTGAGTGATCACAATGTGGGTGACCAAAGTGTGAGTGATCACAATGTGGGTGACCAAAGTGTGGGTGACCACAGTGTGGGTGACCACAGTGTCGGTGATCAAAGTCTATTTTTAGACTGGCTGTCAAAAATAGAAAAGTCAAATATTATTGTCTCATAATAATATTTGGACTATAAACTTGATCTTATTCTCTTGGAGCACTTCAGTTTGAGCTACAGATGTGGCCCATGCAGCTGTCAAAAGGAAGTACGCTTTTCTTATGAGTCAGTTGAGTTGCTGCATGCATGACTTCAGTTGGAACTCAATTAGTTGAGTTTGGTGGAGTTGATTGTGGAGTTGATGGAGTTGTGTTCAGTTTGACTTGGTTAAACTAGTTGTAGTTAGTCTAACCTGCAAATAGACTAATGATGAGTTGTTAAACTAATTATTAACTCATAATACAACTATAGAATACATCAGTTAACTCAGTTGCATGTCAGTGCATGTTCAGTTCAGTAGGGACAGGTGTTAGAGAATCAGATTGCTATCAGTTGTGACTATAGTTGTGCATCAGATCTTGCACAATCAAAGGATTGAGTATGCCAATGAGTTTGCTCATGTATTTGCCCAGTTTGTAGCTTCTGCTCACGTCTTACACATTGTGAGTGATTCTTTGGAGGTGAAATATGAGTTTGGTAGACCATTCTCATTCATTCTTGAGTAGGTATTGAGCAGTGGAGGCAGGCAAGCAGTGGAATAGATTTGGAGATCAGATCTTAGCTGTATTGTGTGTAACAGGTGGAGCTGGTACTGGATTGCTTGTGATAAGCATTGTACTTTGTAATGTTACATGGTCTCAATCAATAATATACAGATAGTGTGGGGTTTTTAGCGAGATGCTTTCCCCGGGTTACATACTGTGTTAATGTGTGAATGCTCTTGATGTTTTATTGTTATTGATGCTGCTATATTGATGATCAACGTAGAGGAGCTTATGTATTGTGTATGTATTCCACAATAGTACATGATCAGGATAATCTCTGTTGAATATGTGTTAAGTTATTCAAAATTTCTACATTTGATATTTTCTTAGACTAACTATGATTCTTCTATTTATAGCTTTTCTTTTACAATACTATGGTCCACAGACCATGGGTGGGTCTCAAAACCTTCATGTTACCTATCCACCTAAGGGACTGAAGCCCCTTTGACTCTGAGTATCTTTGTGCTACGCTTCCACATTTCATGGAGATTTTACATCTTTACAAAAATAAATTACAAAATCTACCAAAATTTACCCCAGGTACCCCATCCCAACAGTTATGTGTTTATGGAAGTATGATGCAGGAATTGCATGGAAAAAGAGTCTACCATGAAATCTTGAAGAAGGCTTAAGTTGAGAATTCCTTTGGAAGTATTGGGAAGCCATGGGATTGAGTCATGTTGTTTGTTGCTAATCTTGTGCTTTTGGTAATTTATGAGTTGTTGCGTGGTTTGTTTATTTTTATTGTATGGCCATACCAATTTGTTTGTGGTCTCATATTGTTATTGGTTTTCATGGTTTTCTTCTTGATTGTTCTTGCTCTTGTATTTTATTTTTTTGGGTCTTGGGAATTGGTTAGGAAAGAGGAAAGTTAATGGAGCTTAGTGAGATCCAAATGGAACCCAAGAAGTAATGTAAGACCTAAATGAAGATCGGTTCATGTATAAGGGAAGCTGAAGGCAAGAGTATGATAATCAATTGATTTGGTTCGGTCCATTGGTATAAATGGACGACTACAAAGCAGTCATGAGAAAGGTAATTAGGTAAAGTAGAGTAAATGGATTTGATGCTTCAAATGCCTTGGCTATGCTGGGAATGGTTTTTCTCGATGTTGTAGATGGTGTGCATAGATAAAGGAAGTTCTCTTAACCTTGACCTTATGACAACTCGTAATTGTGTTGTGACTATGATTATGTTGATGTTTATTTATGCATATATGTATATATGTATGTATGTATATTGTTGACTGACAAGGTCATTAGGATTGTTTTGTGCTAGTGTTCGCATGTATACATGTATATATGTGTGTACATATGTTGTTGTCTGACAACATCATCATGGATCATGAATGTTTTATGTTGATGTTTATATGTATATATGTATGTATGTATGTCATTGTTTGACAAGGTCATCAGGGATCATTCTTGTGGAGGAATGATCACTTATGTAGGTGAATGGCATGAAGGGGTTCCTGGTCTTAAGAGGAACCAACTGGAAAGAGTAGCCCTGTTGGCTTGAGGGGGCTTGGACCCAAGTTCAGAGTTAGCTTCGTTAACCAAAAAAACCCTACATTATCGGCTCTTTCGGAAACAAATCGCGTAGTGCAGGCTGTAGTCTCACCTGAGGCAGTATTAGGGGATGCTAGAACCAAAATTCTGCATCCAAAAGGCTTTATGATGTGGGTAAGGCATTTTATGCAATTTCAGATCTGATCTAACATTCTCAAACCCTTATTCATGAACTTAATCTATTTTCAGTTAAAGAATGTTATAAACTTTGTGTAAACATCTAATCATGCATAAAATAACATCTAAGAGTAGATCTAGATATTTACGGAGTACTTAACATAAAATACAAATAAATTTCGTTCGGTTGCATGGAAATACAGAAAATACACAAGTGCATAAAAATAGACACACAATTTCTTCAAATATCTTTTATTACTTCATATCTTCCTTATACAACTTTCCTGACCCATTGCACACAACTGGAGGGGCCCGCGCACTCAGCTACGTACTTACCAAGGTCTCTGCACACTCCACTGCAGGAGCATTCCCCTTCGCCCAAATACAGGAATATCTTACAAAATCAGACTCAGAAGTATTTCATCCATCAATTCATTGATTCCCTTAGACTCACTAAGACACGTTTTTATACTCTTTTCTATTACGATACCATGGTCCGAAAACCATGGGTAGATCTCAAAACAATACCAAAATGTAAGGGGTTTTGACGTTCCTAAAACCACTTGACTCCTATTGACCTGTTCTACTCACGCTCTGCTCCTCAAAATGCAGAGAATTTCAGTATTTTAACAAAATTGACCCAGGGGACCCTGTCCCAACAAACCCTGACAAACGTATGAGGTCAATATCATGCAGATATGAATTGATATCATGCGATTATATTATGTCTATGTTATGGCAGGTAATGTTGAGGCATACATCAGTGGAATTAAAGTAGCGTGATATGTGACATGTTGGGATAAGCATGGATGGTGGATGGACACTTGAAACATGGTTACCTCGTAGAGACAATGTGACCTCTGGATATGTGGTACTATTATTGTGCATATGTTGTATATGTTGTAAATGTTGCGTTTGTGATGTTGTGCGGTGTTGTGTATATAGTGTGTGTACATGTTGTTTATGCAATGTTATGTACTGGGTGGACAAATAGTGTTGTGTACATGTTTTTTATGTAGTTCTATGTACAAATGGTGTTTTGCGGATGTTGGATATGCATTGTTGTGTACATATGGTGATGGGCACATGTTGGATATGCGATGTTGTGTACATATAGTGATTTGTGCATGTTGCATATGTGGTGTTGTGTACATATGGAATGGTGTGCATGTTGTACATATGGTGCTATGTACATGTGGTGTTGTGTGCATGTGGTGACGTGTAGATGTTGTACATGGGGTGTTGTGTGTAGGTGGTGTTGTGTAGATGTCGTTCAAGCAGTGTTGTGTAAAAGTGGTGTTGTGTACAAGTGGTGTAGTGTACATGTGGTGCATGTGGTGTTGTGTACATGTGGTGCATGTGGTTTTTTGTACATGTGGTGCATGTGGTGTTCTGTACATGTGGTGTCGTGTACACGTTGTTCATGTGGTGTTGTGTGCACATTGTGCAAGTGATGTTGTGTACATGTTGTGCAGGTGGTGTTGTGTACAAGTGATACTATGTACATGTTGTACATGTGGTAGTGTGTGCATGTCATACATGTTGTGTCGTGCACATGTGGTATTGTGTTCATGTTTTTTTGGGTACGTGTGGTGATTCAGGTTTGGAAATCCTAACCAATTTCAAAAAAACACAAGCTACACACATCTCAGATCATATCCATGAATGGTGGAAACATCGTAGCCTGTGCAAAACTGACTTTGAAGATAAAGTCCTCCTGGACATTTTCTTGAGATCCCTCACCTTCGAAATCTCTAAAGATGTGGCTAAAACATTCTTGAAAACCAAGAAAGAAGCCTTTAGAAAAGCCCAACAACTAGAGCTTATCTATAACTAGTCTGAGTACATTTATCACGTGCTCCTAGATGCCCCACGCCTGCAGTCTTATCGAGAAATCACAGGCACATCCAATACTATTGACGGACTAATTAGGGCCCTATCCCAAAGACATCACAACAATAATTATCAACACCCTGTGTATCCAGTTAATGGCCCATCATATGATGCCACACCACCATTGCAAAATACAAGGTATTATAATGTTCAACCCACACCTATGTAGAATATAGTCAATAGGGTTAACTAATACCAGTCCCCGCAAGGAGGCTCGTATCATCCCCCTTAGGGAAATCAATACTCCTCCTGGAGTATGGATAAGACATCTTCTCCCCAAAATTAGTATGTTAACTAGGGACAAGAGAACCAATATTCTCCTTTCAAAGCACCACAACAGAATATCCCGCCAATGCAAAATAATGCATGGTGAATCTAGTGAAACCTTCTCTCGCTTCACCACAATAATCAGAAGAATGCCCAAATTTGGTTAATCCTTCTAATGGTGCTAGGAAAAAAGATAAAAATAAGCCAAATGGAGAACCTAAGTGGGGAGGAAGCAATTAACAACAATCCCCAAGGGAAGGGATAACCCCAACTTAAACCAAAACTAGGGTACAACCAAAAATAACTCACAGAAACAGGGCAAGAACACTAGTCTACGGACTAATCATGCATGAACTATCTACAGGGAGTATGACCATTATACCCATCACTATACTCAACTTCCTAACTTGAAAAGGACACAAGACAATAGGGGGAAAGACGACCAACAAACTGCAATCATGCAAGACCCCTTCCCCCATCAGGGAATTGTTAACACACAACAACAAACTCTCCAAACTCACCCATGTGGAGGGAACCTCAATAATTCTCCTAACCATGATATCTTCATGATAGGAGAGGAAATCCTCTTAAAAACAAGGAATCAAACTTATGAGACTCCCCCAGAACCTAATCCGTCCACCTCAGCTACAACCATACCTACTGGATCGTTGAACATCATGCAACCTTTTGTAGATGCCATGCCTAAAATGGTCAAAGAACCCTTATGGCGCATAGGGAACAATTCAAAATTTCTTATAGTTACTGCATAGTCGATGATTTATCTCAATCACCATCGGTTGAAGTCCTGTAGACATGCCCAACCTAGTGGAAAGCCCTACTTTTTACTCTAGGCAAAATCGACCCATCTGATTCCTGCCTCATGTTCTTTGACTTGGACAAAGCTACTCCATGGTTGCCCTCAATCATTGATTTCCAAATCCATGTCTCAGTTCAGAATATAAACATTAATCGTTGCATCGTCGACGAAGTGGCTTCCACATTCATCATGTCGAGATCTGTTTGGCAGAAGTTAGGATCCCCTAAACTTAAGCCTTCTGACATAATGCTCAAAGCATACAATGGATGCCCTTATGCTCTCGTCGGTTTATACCCTAGAATACTAGTGAGGTTGGATGGAAAAACTATGTTAATAGATATTAAATTACTCAATGCCCAATTGGATTACAATATCCTACTAGGCCTAAGCTATATGTACGAAATGTTGGCAGTTTCCTCATCAGTGTTCAAAACAATGATGTTCCCCCATGATGCGAAGGTCATTATTGTTTATCAACTCACATACTATGAGAAGGAAAATTCATCCACACCAGATGGTGTGTTTCCCTTAATATCGTCCTCCCAATAGGTGGTCACTACTTACACTGAGCTTAGCCCGGGCTAGTTTAGGCCATCAACCCTCCTAGGAACATTCCCATGAGATCCTCCAGCAAGATAAGAGCTTGTCCCAAATACCAAAGCACCGATGTGCATGATGACTTCATCAAACACCACCCAGAAGAAAGAACCAATTTTAGATGATAACAATGACATTGTTACCAATCCAAATCTCTTACCTAACTCTATCACCAATACACCCTTCTTATATCCACCACCGGGTTTTGTCTCACACCAAGTCATTGCAACACTCACACTGCCTGACAGGTTACACTACAGGGGTAGTCCCTATTCCTCCTAAGGATAATAAGACACCCCATACATCACATACCCAGGTACCACCTATGCCACAAGCAGTTTTGGTACCAACACCAGCTAAACCAAAACCAATGGATAATAAAAGAGATAAAAAGTCAGAAGCCCCAAACGCTCCCTCCTTTAGGATACTTCAACCATGCGCCTTGTGTGCAACCGTATGACACCCCACTAATCAATGCCCCAACTTAAAATAACTCAAAACCTTACTACATTCCCCAAAGGAGCATGTAAAAAAGAAGAACGCACACACACACCTTAAAAAACTACACAACAATCATGTATGTGCCATCTGTGCAAAGTACAAACATTATACACTTAGTTGTTCCAAAATTCCATGATACCAAGATGTGTTAGTTACCCTCACTAAATATAAAACCCCATCACTCTCCACAGAGGTTGGTTCCCAAGACATTTTTTATGTCATACGAGAAGAAGCTTCTTGCTCCTCCCCATCAACTAGTCCATCAACATACCGCCACAATGAGAGACAACCCAATGCTGACGACACACAACATCATATACGATTTATTTACTACCCCGTAGGAACCATGATTTGTGCAGTATTATCATCATTTTTTGGTGTGGAGACCACAAAGTCCACCTCAACAGTGCTACCAACTTCGATGATGCAAAACCATCTAATCTGCACCTTTTCAATCTCTCTAGGTTCCATGGCTTCAACCAACGAGTCATATTTGTGCTTTTCCACTACCACAATCAAGTCTACATCTCAAGACATGGCCCACTCCCAGTCAACACTAGATAATATTTTTCACTTAGATTAATATATTCTAGAATCCATGATGGAACCCAAATTTCCTTGGGATGTCATGCACCATCATTCGTTTTTTTCTACCCAAAAAAATGCTTGTACCCACTAGTGCACCAACCCATGATATTTGTGCCATAGATTCAAAGGACTTCTTACCCCCAAGACAAGTAGATCAGTCTAAAAACCCCATCTCAACACTAGATGCATTCAAGGAGGGGAATATGTTAAATATCGCACCTACAATTAAGGTTGATATTTCAATCAAACTTGGTACTTTTGAGGAGATCTTGTTGGGGGAAGCATGCTCCCCAGAAGAGGTAACCTCATACGAAACCTTGCCTCTACAATATAGAGACATTTTTGCATGGTCATATTCTGAGATGCCTAGTATCAACCCTTCGATCATGGAGCACCAAACCAATACGTGGCATGATGCTTACCCATTTAGGAAAAAGCAACAACAACTTCCCTCATTTAGAGAACCCATCAAGTGTGCCTTCCTATGTTTTTGGTACATACTTCTTTCCAGTTTTCATATTTTGATAGATGGATGTTTTCACTTGGGGTATTGGATTTCAAAGTTGCAGGATATCAACACCTTCACAAAAGATCATTCCCCCCATGGCAAATCGACAGTCATCCTCGACTCAGCATGATAGCCTTCCTCCACCACCTTACATATCCTGCCATCACATCTCTGACATTAACCATAGGGTTCACCATCTCGACCACACTTACCATCACCTTCTACCTGCACATGGTAAGCATCCACGTCAGTCGATAGAGCCCCACCTGCATGGATCACCCCAGTTCATAGTCCCCTTCACACTATTGGTATCCATGTTCATCCCCAAGTCCTGGGAGTCATTTTACACATGTGTATCGAAGATCAACCTCATACTTCTCTTATTTGCACCTTTCTTTCATCCTCTACTCCTGGACCTCATGCTACACTGGGCGTACCATCCACCCATATCACATAGTCCATTTGTATAACATCATATGCCCCACCCACCTAAAAAAGAGACCAACCAATGGGGCTGCCACACTCAAAAAATAGATTACACCTTCACACAGGTTACTATCATCATGGAGCACCTATCTTCATGGTTGTACATCCAAACCAACCCATATTCTTTGTGCAAGTGTACAAATTTTTTTTTCAAAAAATAAAATCTCCCATCCACATTTGATTTTTTCAGTTCATGGCCTTCACCCGCCTGCAGTCTCTGATCACCTTTGGTCATAGCTCATCAGCAAATCACCCCCCATTTTACACGTCCATCAAAAATCACTTACACCCATCCTGGAAATCCTACCGACTCTAGGATCATAAGAAAGCATGTTTTTACCGTTGCCATTTGCATATCAAGATTTGACCTCAAAATAGCTATCTGTTTCCTCCAATATCGAAAGCCCTCGCTATCATAACTATCTAACCCAAGTTATTACAATCTATTCATATCTCACATTGATTTCCCAACTCACCATGTCGGGTGGATGACACCCCTTTCCTGGCAACTTCAACAAATATATTCCAGGAAAGAGATAGTACATTGGATACTCCCTCCCTTAATAGGGATATCCTCGCGTGGCACATTGGGAACATTATTTCCCAATAATTTCATTGGTACCCTTGAAATTCGACATCAACTTAAGCATTCATGTCAAGGTGGGGTCATACTTAGTCACTGTTGCAGTTCAATCACTTAATCAAAGACCCTTGCATCACTAAGCACCTCATTCAGCAGTGCTTATATTATGATATGGGGGAGGTACCTCCTGCCAAATACCTATTCATACCACAACACCCATCAACAAGTGCTTCACCAAGATATGCATAGGAGAACAATATTTCACATATTTTACTAGAAAGCGCCACTCAGGGTGTCAATAATTTTCATCGTCATTTATTAGCACGTTAAAAATCACCACATTGACTAGACACAAATCAGTTGTTGTCCGATTGTAATCAGTTTTGATTAGCCATAATAACGAGCATGGAATTTTCATGAGAGCATGGGTATCATTCATGCTCAGTCAAGGGGATTTTCTCTACTCATCTTGGTAACAAGCTATCCTCTGTCTCGAAAAGTTAATCAGACTCTCCAAAGGAAATGAAAACATGATGTATTTCAACTATACGTTTTCTCCTAAACTCATACATCTGGGGGAAACTGTTAACACCGAAAAATCATACACTAGTTAGTACAATCCAGAAGACATTAAAAGTGTCTAGTAGAATGCATAGGTGGACATTTTTCTAGCCGAATACATTATTAAGATTTAAAAATCAAAAGTTCTCCTAAGGTCAAAAATTTATAAAGGAAATTAATTAAGGTCGTGCATATATTTCTTCAATAAATGTGTGCATGCAACATAACCTCCAAAATCCAGGCGGTTGCAAAAAAGGATGACTCAACAGTCCGAGACCACTCTACACACTTGGAGCCAATTTTCCGAGATGAGATCAGCCTAGTACATCCAAATTCGAGTTTCCTCAGAGAAGTGCAACCCTAAATGGAATCATCTTGCCCTACTCATGTGTCTTTATCATACATGTACCAAGAAAGGGAAGAGAGATCCAAAAAACTCTATATAAACAGGCCATGGGAGAGCCAAAATAGGAGACATTGTTATGCTGGCCAAATTTTTGTTTGCGCAAAACACCATTCCATTATTGAAATTGAGGAAGTGAAGAGCACTAGCATGTTGGCCAAATTTCTTCTTTAGCCCAACATCTTAGTGAGTGAAGAGGAATCCACCCTTTGGAAAGTCTTCACACGTATTCTCTTCAAATGTCTGAGATTCTAATTGTGTTCAACCTCTACCACCAACAATCAATAAAGGGAGATTTTTCCATATATTATTGATGTGTTTTCTCCATTAGAGCATTGCTTTATTTATGTACATCTTTGTTTAAGTTTATGTTTATGCATGCATTGTTTCCACTATTTATACTGTCATGCTTATTTAAGTCTGTCCACTAACAACACCAATTTTGACTGTGATCGTTTGCAGATAACAATCCACTGCTAAGGGGGTTTCTTTTGGTACACTTGTGATCCAAAATCACCACAACAATAGAGTTGAACAATTTTTATTATGATGGCCTCAATGATCGTTTTTGTTCCTTCCACCTACCCATTTGCCTATAGATGATATGGCGTCGTCACCCTATGTTTGATATTATATATTATCATCAAAAAATGATCACCTAACCATTTCTAACTAGGTGGATTGAAATACACCATGTAAGATTAACTTTACCATAGTAAAATCACTTTCACCATGGGAAATAATTTTGTTAAACCATTTTTATTAAATTATTTCTTATTAAAATTAAAAAACCCCATGAGAATAATTGAATAAGTGATTATTTATTTAATTTTTTCTAGGAATAATTGTTAAATCCTTATTTCATAATTATTCCTTGTTACATTTTATTATATAACCTAAGAATAATTAAATAAATAACTATTTATTTATTATTCCTTAATTCTATTATTAGAATAATTGTTAAATCACTATTTAATAATTATTTCAATTTAACACAATTCTCAATCCTCATGAAATAATTAATAAATCGTTTTGTTTGTTAACTATTTCTAAATAAATATAGTTGACCATTTTAATATATTTTCCCTCTCCAAAAAATATAATAAAGTATTCCTAACGGTTAGATCTTGATGTGGTCAATATTATTTTATTATTCTCCATTTTCGAGATCAACCTAATACTTTGTTATAAACGAGAGGGTTTTCCATTCATTCTTCACCATAATCATTAACATCGTCACCATTATCATCTTCTTTCATTTGAGCTCCCACTTGAGCTCTACATATTGTTTTTGGTTTTTCACATATTGAGAGAGAGAATCAATTACTGAAGCGTCAAGGACATCAAAGGAATCATCCCATGGAGGGTGATTTGCAGACCCTTTTTGTAGATCTCCTTCACCAGGTGTTATCAATAAAGATTATTATTCATTTAAAAGTATTTCCATATTGGGTTATTGCATTGGATATATATATATATATATATATATATTTGGATTGCATATGTCTTTCTATTGCACAGTATTCTCGATTTATCATTGCAGATGTGAAGCGTAAGCAATTACTAATTGTTGTTAGGGTCACTTGTCACTAGTGACTTAAGTGAGATGTTATTGGTACACCTTCCAAAACATTCCATACTAAAAAATCGCAACTCATGGGTAACTGAAGTTTCAATGAATTTCAAGGTTTTCTACAACCATTTACAGCCTCTCAAATTCTATTTATAGTTTTCTTTCCTTTTTTTGTCAATTTCTTATTCTCGTGGTTTTTTGGTTCTTTCTGCAGGTCACAGGTTCTAGCCAAGTAGGAGACAGAAAAATCTACGCGAGATCTGTTGAACATGAGTAGTGGGAGAAAAATGCACTTTTCAACCCCAGATTGCGTTCCAAATTGTACTTTTTGGCTAGTTATCTACGTTTTCCACTATTTTTAGGCCAGTACCTACGTTTTGGATTTTTTCCCAAGAAATTTTCAGAATTTTTTCAGACTTCTCGAGAGTGTTATGTTTGGATTGGGAAGGGTTTCTTATCTTTGTTTTAGTATCCCCTAGGCCTATATTCTCTTAGTTTTTCTCTTTGAGGAAGGAAAAACCCCCCTAGGGTTTAGAGTACACCTCCACCATTTTAGGAAGAGATTGGTTGGGTGAGGAGTCCAAGGTTTCAACATTTTCAACCACTGATTTTCAGAGTTTGATCCATTAAATTAAAACACTTGTTGATATTTTTATTTCACCTTTTCTTCCTCTAGATATTGAGTTTTTCCTTTCCCCTGTAGGATCCCCTTGAGAATCCTAGGTTTTGTGAGCTTCATACCTATCCTTTACAACATTTGTCACCTCTGATTTTTGTTGTGTGTCCAGACCATTTACAACATATTAGTACCTCTAGATATCAGTCCCTTTAACATTAGGTCTTTTAGGCATCTCTTGTGTCTTTGAGTAGCTTGTTTACCTTCTCTTTCTTAACTTCTTAATAGCCTTTTTGGGAGGGGTTTCGTGTGCTTAGATGTTTATTTTTATGTCATTTTCAACATTATTTATAGTATTTTAGAACTTTATTGCTCAGCAACACACAACATCATAAAACATGCTCAATTAACTCATCCACATGACACATCATTTTCACTCACTCACATCCTAAATGAACGTGAGCTTGGTTAACATTGCCAAGCCAAGACTTGAAGTACTACACCTTAATAATTTAACATACATATATTAAGACCACTTGGGCACTAAGGCCAAACAATCTATATAGCTTAGGTGTAGGATTGGTGAGATAGGCTTCAAATAACACCATCGATCACTCACATTTAGATATATAATTTGACATATTAGGGAGCTTAAAATCATTCACCATCCCACGGTCGAGAGCCAGAGTGCATCTAAAACTCGATTCAGAGAGGGTTAGGCTAGGACACCATGCGAGCGATTCTCCTCGATGCTACCTAACTCGTGGCAAGGAATCTCGTGTGGTGGCTGATCACCAAGAAGCTTAAGACTGGACCACCCCCATGGGACAAAGGTAACTGTAGTGACTGTTAGCTCTGCTACAATGTTTCACTGTTAAAGGTCAAAATCAGGTCTAGTGGTGGATTTATGCCATAAGGGAGCTTGCAGCAGTTATTCCCCTTCTGCTCTTTTGATTTCTTTATACCTCAAAGCCCCGCCTTCTCTGTTTATTCTTCCTGAGATCTCTCTATTCTGCGTATAATCTTTCTCTTTCACATTCGTTTTTTAATTTGAAACTCTATTAAAATCCCTGTATTAACCTGTGTTTACGTTTTAACACAATGCTAAGGTCTTAAACCTGTTTAACTACACGCCTTCGTGAATTATATAACCCTCTGTCGCTATGCAACCGCAACCGTTGATCACCGCGATCCAACGATCTACGCACCTTTTCCCTCTCATTAACTATCGTGCATCTTCCCCTCCATCTAACCGTCCATCAACAGATCGGACGGCTGACACATCCCCCGATTGCGCAACCTGCGCACCCGTTAGCCTACAGGGGCGGTGGTTTTGGACGGCCACATGTCGAAATATTACAAGATCGTGCCCTGCGTTACGAAAACCACCCAGTGCCGATAGGCGGTGCGGGGAAACCACCCACCAATAATACCGCCCATCCCCGGTTGTTAAATCCCTTGCAACTTCAACGCTCGATCACCGTCGAATCTTATGCGCCCAGATCTGACGGCCCATATTCATTCACCCACGATTACTCCTAATAGCTCTACCCGCGTGATCTCCACCATTGTTTTTTTGTCATCCGACGGCTCATGTTCATTCGCCCGTCTGCGCTATCTCCCGATACTCCTTGTTAAGTCATCTCCGCCGTTGATTTAGCCGATCCAATGGCTGAGCTTCGTTATTCTGATCAGTCTATTTCCACCTTACTGTTTGTTCCACTCCCGACTGCTCGTTGCTGCCAAACAATGAAGACAACCAGCTACCTGTACCCTGCATAATGAAGTTTCAACAACTGCAATTAATCAGCAACATGGCCGAAGATAAATAGGACTGCCTCGAGCAGTTAAAAGCAGTCAAAGGTTATGGGTTTCATTCATATGTTACTGCATATGCCCTAGAAGGACCACGAAACGCCAGAGATTGTCAAAATCATCCATTAAAGTAGTCAGATTTGTGGTAGAGGCCCATTCTAAAGAGTTAATATGGTTGTTGGTCCATTATTATCCTTCCTTAGGTAGCGCAGCAGAGCAAATTTTGTAAACAGATTCTATATATACCAAGAAACACAATGTAATAGGTTGATGAGTGTTATTCTATTGTAAGCTTCAACTTCTAGAGACTGTAACCACTGTGTAACCTGCAGGTTCTGGTCTTCATTTCCAGCGAATACAAGCTTCTTTTGCTGTTAATTGCTCACTTTCCACTTCTTCTTATTCCAGGCTATGCCTGATTTACATTTATTCATGTGCTGTTAATGTTTAGCATTAGAGGGGCTGTCATCCCACCTCTGTGTTAGGATTTAGCATGTATCATTGAATTTGTTTGCAGGTTTCTGTTATTTTAATACCAGAGAGCTGTCATCCTGTTTGTGTATTAGAAGACAGATTTACAGACCTTTTACTGGTTGCAGCTGGCCATCACAGGGTCCTGTGCATCTGCTGGTGTGATCAGTCTTCTCCATCATCACATTTTCCTTAAACTGTGAGTAATTGGTGGTCTAAAGCCTTGTAGTCTAGGGGTGTTCACCCATGTCTAGGGTCAATCATAGTAGAAGTGGTTATCTGGCTTGAATATGAAACATTTCTTTCATTCATCCACCATTTATCCAACATTTTTGTTGAGTTTGTAATGTTCCTGAGCATCTCTGATATACAACCTAGGAGAGTTTCTTGGGGTGATAACATAAATTGGCGCCGTTGCCGGGGAGAGGAGAATCGAAGCTCAGCTTCCCTGGGAAAATGACACAGCTTCAAACTTTGATGATAGACAAGGTTTGAACACATATTTTGGTTGTAATCATCTATCTAGCGACTCCACATTGTAGTTATGGCACAGTTGGTGAGGTATGCTCGCAAATATCCTCAGAAATGAGCAGTTGACCAGTGCCTGATCCTGAGAAGACCGTAAATAGAAGAAAATATTGCAGCAAGGAGCATCAGAATCAGGTAAGCCTTGGAATATTTATGTATCTCTGCCAGTGTAGAAATACCTTCAGAGATTCATACAACTCCTTGTTATTCATTTCCCTTTCGAACCTCAGTTGAAAAAAGCATCCATGTTGTCCATCATATTCCCCTATTTCTGTCATTCTTTTCATTGATCCATTCCACTCAGTCCACCAGTATCCCTTTCGTATACCTTAGTCATGGTAGGCCAGCAAGCCCTCACAAAGATAGAATGAATAGTTGCTACTAGGTATGGACCCCTGGTCTTGCCTACCCCTTTGAATGCCATGTCTACAAGAGATTATCAAGAATTTATGCCTAAGTTTACTGGTGCAAAAGGAATATCAGCCGAGGAGAATTTAGAGGCCTTCTATAGCTATGCTGATAACTTGGATATCAATGAAGAGGATGTTTGGATGAGGGCTTTTGTTCAAAGCCTAGATGGAGAAGCTACAAAATGGTTTAGAAATTTACCCCCTAGGTCTATTGCAGATATTGAGGCCCTAGATGATGTATTTTTAAAGCACTAGGGAAATAATAATGATCTGCTCTTTTATCATGATGAATTTGGGAACTTGCAGAGAGAAGATGGTGAGCTGCTATCTGAATTTAACATCAGATTCAATCATATGTACAACTAGCTGAAGTAAAGCCTACCCCTGTTTTTTCCATGCTTACTTATGCTAATGCCTTTGATTTTTAGTTCTGCCTACTGTTAAGGGAAAAAGGATGCACTTCTTTGGCTAATATGAAAGATGCAGCTTTTGAAGTTGAATCAAACATTCTGGCTGCAAAGAGACTTGAAGGAGATGCTAAAAGCATAAGACAGGGAGGTGAATCCTCATCATCCTCAGAGCGTGAGATAGATGAATTAGCTAGGATGATTGAGTTCTTGGCCTCTGAAGTTTCCAAACTAAAAGCTGAGTAGTACTCTGAAGAGGCTGGAGCTCATTGTTCTTTTTCTTTTCCAACTCCATATCCATATAAAGAAGAAAATGAGCATTTACAGATTTTGCAAAGAAATAAAATTACAAATGACAATAAAGGGGTCAAGACCCTTTTGCAAAATTCAGTCATGGAAGAAGAGCAACCTGAAGAAGAGGAGGAGGTCCATAGTTTGGAAGGTGCTCCTTTCCTAACCAAGGCTGCTTATGAGAAAGCAATATCCAAAGGGACTGCTCAGCAATTTGTTGTTGCTGCAGAACAACAAGTTGACCAGCAGTGGCAGTCAGTAGTAGATTCCTTCTTCCTCCAAGAATTTGTGCTCGATGCTAGCTCACCTTCACATGGCTATGCAGATCTGCCAATTTTCCAGCCTACTTTGGTCCCCAGTCCAATGATTAAAAAGGGAGAGGAAGGCTCCCCATCATCTTTTGTTTCTCTGTCTGCTCAAATGACAATCCCTCAGAGTTGCCACTTGAACACTGAGGCAGAACATATTTCAATGCTCAAGGCTAAGACTGATCACCTCAGTTTTGATTTTCTGATGCCTGCCCAGGAGGTCTCCACACAGAATGAAAGGGCAGCTTATCAGATGACAGAGGAAGAGGATGTGCAGTTTTGGGACTCCTCCTTGGATGAGGATTGTTCAAACAAAGATTCAGGAGCAGAAAATGTCTCTGTGTCCCCTGCACAAGAATACAATGGTGCATCTTTCATATTAGTTGTGCAGACTACAAAAGATACAGACAAGTACACAGCAACAGTGGTTATTCAGCAGGTGTACAAAGGCTCCCCTGAGGAACCTCCAAGGAGGAAAATACACAGAAGGGGAATGAAATTTGATCCATATCTGCCTGTCAAGCTCAAATTTCCTAAACTGTTTGAGGTAGAGGATCAAATAAATCATGTCTTACTGATCTATGATGAACCGGATGACAGGCAACAATTTTGGTGGCCCAGCTGATGGGCAATTTTTGAAGTTTTAAGTTTTCAGGCCTTAATGATTGTAAGCAGTTTCTTTTTCAAGTTTTTAGTGAAGCCTTGGTTTGACTCCATGCCCAATGGATACTAGGCATAATTTTTTAAGCTGAGTTTTGTATGAAGGCATTGGTCTACAGGTTCTTGAGACCTCACAGGGAGGATCTCATCCCCAGAAGGAGCCAAATGTTAGCTCTGCTACAATGTTTCACTGTTAAAGGTCAAAATCGGGTCTGGTGGTGGATTTATGCCGTAAGGGAGCTTGCAGTAGTTATTCCCCTTCTGCTCTTTTGATTTCTTTATACCTCAGAGCCCCGCCTTCTCTATTTATTCTTCCTGAGACCTCTCTATTCTATGTATAATATTTCTCTTTCACATCTGTTTTTTAATTTGAAACTCTGTTAAAATCCCCATATTAACCTGTGTTTATGTTTTACCCCAGCGCTAAGTCTTAAACCTATTTAACTACGTGCCTTCGTCAATTATATAACTCTCTGTCGCTGTGCAACCGCAGCCGTTGATCACCGCGATCCAACGATCTACGTGCCTTTTCCCGCTCATTAACTACCGTGCATATTCCCCTCCATATGACCGTCCATCGCAGATCGGACGGCTGACGCATCCCCCAATCGTGCAACCTGCGCACCCATTCGCCGCGGGGGCGGTGGTTTTGGGCAGCCACGTGTCAAAATATTACAGGATCGCGCCTTGCGTTATGGAAACTACCCAGTGCCGATAGGTGGTGCGGGGAAACTGCCCGCCAATAATACCGCCCGTCCCCAGTCGTTAAATCCCTTGCAGCTTCAGTGCCCAATCACCGTCGGATCTAATGCGCCCAGATCCGACGGCCCATATTCATTCACCCGCGATTACTCCGGATAGCTCCGCCCGCGTGATCTCCACCGTTGGTTTTTGTCATCCGACGGCCCATGTTCATTCGCCCGTCTGCGCTATCTCCCGATACTCCTCGTTAATTCATCTCCGCCGTTGATTTAGCCAATCCAACGGCTGAGCTTCATTATTTTGATCAGTCTATTTCCACCTTACTATTTGTTCCACTCTCGACTGCTCGTTGCTGCCAAACCATGAAGACAACCAGCTACCTATACCCTACATAATGAAGTTTCAACAACTGCAATTAATCAGTAACATGGCTGAAGATAAATAAGACTGCCTCGAGTAGTTAAAAGCAGTCAAAGGTTATGGGTTTCATTCATATGTTACTGTATATGCCCGAGAAGGACCACGAAATGCCACAGATTGTCCAAATCATCCATTAAAGCAGTTAGATTTGTGGCTGCGGCCCATTCCAAAGAGTTAATATGGTTGTTGGTCCATTATTATCCTTCCTTGGGTAGCACAACAGAGCAAATTTTGTAAACAAATTCTATATATACCAAGAAACACAATGTAATAGGTTTATGAGTGTTATTATGTTGTAAGCTTCAACTTCTGGAGACTGTAGCTACTATGTAACCTGCAGCTTCTGGTCTTCATTTCCAACTAATACAAGCTTCTTTTGCTGTTAATTGCTCACTTTCCACTTCTTCTTATTCCAGGTTGTGCCTGATTTGCATTTATCCATGTGTTGTTAATGTTTAGCATTAAAGGGGCTGTCATCCCACCTCTGTGTTAGGATTTAGCATGTATCATTGAATTTGTTTGCAGGTTTCTGTTGTTTTAATACCAGAGAGCTGTCATCTTGTTTGTGTATTAGAAGACAGATTTACAGACCTTTTACTGGTTGCAGCTGGCCATCACAGGGTCCTGTGCATCTACTGGTGTGATCAGTCTTCTCCATCATCACATTTTCCTTAAACTGTGAGTAATTAGTGTTCTAAAGCCTTGTAGTCTGGGGGTGTTCACCCATGTCTGGGGTCAATCATAGTAGAAGTGGTTATCTGGCTTGAATATGCAACATTTCTTTCATTCATCCGCCATTTATCCAACATTTTTGTTGAGTTTGTAATGTTCCCTAGCATCTCTGATATACAACCTAGGAGAGTTTCTTGGGGTGATAACAGTGACCAATCTTAGGAAAATTCCCTATAGGATTGGCTGTGGGAAGCAGTTGGTTCTCTACCCTACCTTTCTCTGGATAGTCTATTTGCGGGGATCGAAATCCGTCAAGTAAGAAGTTATTTGGAAGGTCATCTGAAATAGTATATTTAGGATTGTTTGAGGATTTAGACAACCTATAGGCTAGAGATATTTTTCATTGATAGGACATGCTTTCTTGTATTAGAGTAGCATCATTAATATAGTTATTTTACACTTGGAACCATTGCACTAGATGTTTTCTTGTTGCTTGTTTCTCTTTTACTCATATCATCACCTTAGAGTCATCATTATCTTGACATCATTGTGCCCCCTAGGCATTTGTTGCGTAGAATTATATGCCTTCACCCTTGATTTCCGTTAGGACATATTACTTCTACCCACCGAGTTAGAGTACATTCTCCCAGTCCTCCATTGAGTCTTCATTATGACTCTGGTTCTACTGATTCTTCCAGTTCTTCCTTTAATTTCGCATCTTCTCAAACCTGTACCATCACCATGTCAGGCACCAATGCGAGTGTAGGAAACCAAGGTGTTAACCCAATTTCTAACAAGGGTAACCCTACAAACGGATTCTCCACCGGTATGGTCACTCCTACTCCATTGCTTCCTTTTATGGTTGGTTTGATAGTCCCCGATTTCATCTAGATCATCAACAACCCTCTTCTCCATTACCCCTTTTGGCCAACTATACCTACTAAACTTCTTTCCAACATCCCCAAGTTTGAAGGTAATCCTGGATAAGATCCCACAAATCATGTTCGCTCATTCCATATGTGGTGTTCATCCAATTCTATCATTGAAGACTCCATCCGTCTTCGCCTTTTTCAACGCATTCTTACTAAAGTTGCTTCTAAGTGGTATGTCGATCAACCCATAGCCACTCATTCCACTTTCGTGACTCTAGCTAAAGCATTTCTAGCCAATTTCCAGTTTCCTCTCCATTATGACACTGGCACCAAACTATTGACTTCTTTCTGTCAAACTTCTACCACTTGCCTATCCAACCATGTTCAAGAATGACATAGAAGGAGGAGCATATCTAAAGCTCCTAAATTCGAAGACCGCGTCTATATGTATTGATTCCTTAGATTTATTTTGGCCCCCATTTATAAATATGTCGCTTCTCACTTCCCTTAATCTGAGAAAGATGTGCTCCAATTAGCCTTGAAATTTGATCTGATCTATGCCTAGTCAGTTTATGTTTACACTGTCATTACTGATCTGCCTCGGCCTGGCATTGTTAATGCACCGGGGGAATCTCATGTCACTGATGGTATCATTGGATCTATTTCATACCCTCAACTTTAACCATACCCTCCACCTCCAATAATTTATGGTCAACCCCAGGGGGGGGGCAGTTCATCTTACACTTGTCCCACCCCCCCCCCCCCAATCATCCACATGGAAACTCTTATTCATGTTCCAGCATATCATATGCATATCCCCATCCGCATCAATAGATGTCAGGGCCAGTTGTTGCTCCACCTATCTATATTAATGTTGCCCCATCTCCTTACTACCCGTATGTACCACCTAGCACTCTAGCCCCACTAACACTAATTCCCTAGCTCCCCATGCCTCCTCCACCTCTGACACAACAACAACCTCCTCCACAAGGTCAAGTGTATGCTCAACAAATTGACCAATCCCCCCAACCCTAAGAAAAGGAACAATGGGAAAGGTAACCAGAACTAGCAATCTCAAGGTAATCAAGGTAGTGAAGGTCCACCACCTAATGCACCTCAGGGAAACCAGCCTAATCCTACACCCTAATGATAGGACAGAAAACCGAAGAAATGTAAGGATCTTCGTAAAAACCAACATTGTGCATGTTGCGACATATATGGCCATTATACTCATGAGTGTCCCTTTTTACCTCAAATGCGTCAAGTATGAGAAGCTCAAGCAACTGCTTCTAGAAGACCACAACTGATAGCTCCTCCTCCTCCTGCTGCTTCATCTCAACCTGTTGTGCTTACTAATCCTTTTCCTCACGAAGGATATCTCACTACTCAACCTACAAAATTTCACGCAGCTCCCCGACCTCCACCATATAGTCACAATGATTATCATATTCTTATAATGAATTTTGATGAAGTCAACACCAAACAAGTCAACCTTCAGACTCAATCGCGCCAATATGACAAGACACCCGCTAAGTCAGTGACTGAGTCCCAACCCTAAGTTTCCACTGAGCCTCTATCATCATTAAATGGTACCTTATAAATCCCTCTACCTAAGGTAGAGGTTATCCCAAAGATCCAGAAAGGTCCATTACGTTGAAATGTTTCTTCTGCTAAAGATACCCGTACCTATAGCATAATAGATGACTTGGCACAATATCCTATTGCCATGTCAATGTTGGAAGTCCTCCAGATATGCCCATCCCAACGAAAAGCTCTACTCTCTACTTTGGGTGTTTTGGATCCCTCTGACAATTGTATTATTGTCTTTGATGTTGACAAGTCGAAACATCCCCCCCTTCCTTCATCTGTTGCATTTCAAATACCAGCCTCCATAAGAAATTCCATTTTTCAGCTGTGTATCATAAACGAAGGCGCCTCCACCTATGTGATGGATGCTAATTTTTGGAAGCAACTTGGCTCACCTGACCCATCTCCTTCCACAATCACTCTCCATTCTTAAGACATTCATCCCTCTCATCCCCTTGGTTTATATCATAACTATCCTATTACTATTGCTGGCAAGACTGTCTTTATTGAAATTGAGGTCATTAATGCCCCCATTAGATTATAATATCATTTTGGGTCGTAGTTACACCTACGTTATGTCAACTGTCGCATCCTCAGTTTTTTGTGAGATGTGCTTCCCTCATAATGGAAATATCATCACTATCAATCAGCTGATGTACTATGATCCCAAAAGGATATTATAATCTAATGGGGGCATTAATCATAGTAATCATTGAGCTGAACAAATTTGGAAGGTCATAGTAATCATTGAGCTGCTTGGATTATTTTTCTTATTCCCAAATCTAAATTTCTGGAAGTCCCTTGTGGAAAACAATTTATGTTATTTTTTAGAACATGCTAACGAGATTCGATCAAGAATATTCCACTTTTATTAGATCACAAAAAAATTATGGTTAATAAAAAAATTCACCCCATTTCATTCGCACTTGATTATGTTAGGTATTTGATAGATTAACTAGCTCACTAGTTCTCGAATTCCTAAATTTTAAACTAGAAATTTTCTACTATTTTTTAGCATGTGTGAACAGAGGTATTTTTGAGTGACTCCACTTGGAATGGAGACCTAAGACATCCTAGTCAATAAAAAAATTTGTCCCAACCAAATTTTATTTGATTTTCTTTGTCATTCGATGAATTATATCTTCCTGTAGCAAACCTGTTTCCTGTAGCAGATTCTTGTAGCACTCTTCTAGCGTGTATATACCTCCCCATATTTTCTCAAAAAGGTTGGTTTTTTTCCCTTACGGTTCAATAATGACCCATAGGCTCTAAATCAATGGTTGAGGAGGAATAAAAACGACTTAGGACTTGCCTTTTTACCCATGCAAAACATCTCAACGAATTGGGTTAATGGACAAATTTATGAATTGGATAATACAATAATGATTTTCTTGATTGCCACATCAAATGAACTCTGCCAATTGATCTAAAATATTTGACATGTAATGATTGATATTTAGTTAATGATATTTACTTTATGAAATTAGAATATTTTTTCCTTCCTTCTATTTTCTTTCTTGTAATAGGTTAGGGTTTCCATTTCGAGAATTTCCATTTCTACAACTAGTTAGTATTTGATTTCATTATATGCACTCCATTACATCATGACAACAAAGGAAGGACACATTGTATGTTGCACATATAGTGCCGATACCTCTTAATTTTGTATGGACCCTGGGTTGATAATTAAAGTTGTTAGCCTTGGGAGTTGCAACATCCTTGTTGCAATACTGAGGCTCATCACTTTTTGGCACCGTTGCCGGGGAGGTGTCAAAATATGCATTGTTTTCATCCCCAGTTGATTCATTTCCTTTTATTTTCTGCAAAAACAAAAAAAATCATTAGTCATATTTCATTTCAAGAATAAAAAGTTGCATTGCATTAGCATTATTATTCAAAAAAAATCTCCAACAACAACCCCCTCATTTGATCACGTGGTGCAATAAGAGCCACATCACCATTCATTTTTTTAAGTAGAAGAAGAAGAGGTGATAGAGAAGGTAGAAGAAATGGATGGATATGATGAGAATGAAGAAGATCCTCTTGGATTTCCCATTCAAGGTATTGATGTTAGCGTGCACATGAAGAACATCCCTCCATCTTTTCTTCCAAACTTTCATGGTCTAAGGTCAGAGGATCTGGAAATCTTTCTCTTTGAATTTGAAATTGTTTGTAGATCTTATGGTTACTTATTAAGCACTCAAAAATTGAGATTGTTTCTGGAAACATTGAAGGATAGAGCTCTTAAATGGTTCATGAGTTTAGGAACTAATTCAATAATATTATAGAATGATATGAAAAATATATTCCTAGAAAAATATAAAGATCGTGATCTTAAAGAAGAATTTTTTAGAATGAATAAAAAAGAAGATGAGCACCTTGAGGATGTAATAGAGAGGTTCATGTATAATTTTAAGAGGGAAAAACTACATCATTTAGGATTTGACACACTAAAACCCCTCTTACTTATAACAATTAGGGATGAATGGATTGATCTCCTTGATCTTATGAGTAGAGGTGATGTATACCAATTATCATTTGAAGAAATTTGTGAAACATGAAAACACATATAAAGAGGAAGGGAAAGAGTAAGTCAATCAGCATCAAGATCAGTAAGTCAAGCTAAACTTGGAAATTTGCTTGATAACTTAAAAAAACAAAAAAAAAAAATCTTAGCAATATAAGTGAACAAGTAGAAATGTTAAGAATAAAAAATGAGAAAAAATAAGATGTTGATATTTGTGGTGTCCATGCAGAATCACATGATGTTAAATATTGCCTCTCATTACCAAGGATGAAGGAATTTTACCATGAGGACAATGGAGCAAGGCAATCGCCAATGCAGCTATGTTATGTAGCTCAAATAGGACCATGGAAGCCTATTATGTTAGTGTTTTTCAGTCCTGTCAGTCACCAGTGATCAAATATGCTCTTACAAAGTTTTTGATAGGGTCCTACTGCAAATTTTTATGGTTTCAAATAGGTTTTCAATAAAAATTTGGTCACTGGTTAGGTTAGGTAGGTCATCACTACTCCTTTCACCTTTATGATCAATGGACATCAACATGGTCAGGTCATCCCTTGTTGAAATGGTGTCATAGTCATCATGTCATCATTCAACTCATTCATTCATGTAGTGTCATCATTAGGTCATAGGGTCAAAAGCATGAAAATAAATCATTTCACCACCAAAATCATCATTTGAAGGAGTAGTGATAGGGAAAAATCTTCAATAAAGGTTCTAAAGTGATTTTATATCTCCATTATGATGTAATATATCCTAAAAGGTTCTAAAGCTATAGTTTCAAAATAAAATGTGAAAGGACATGGTGGGGCCACTACACCATCAAAGGAGAAAATCGATTTCCAAAGCTACAAAATACCAAAAGAGATTCTCATTTTCTCATTTCATTTTCAAAAAACATCTCTTCACCTTCAAAGAGCTCTTGCACCCTCAGAACAAAAATATGTGCTCTTAAAGTGCCTCATCATTTGTTGTGTTACTCTTTTGCCAGAGGTGCTGCGTTTTCTTCAAAGGGGAAAAAACTTCATTCCAGTGGTTTCTTCATCAAAAACAAGTTCAAACACAACAAGGAAAAGTAATTGGTCCTACCTAGCCTCTATTTCACCTCTTTAGTATTTCATTTCATGCTCTAAAAGCTTGCAAAAACACCCTCTCCTAGGGTTTGCTGCACTTTTAGCTTCATTGTCGATTTGGTCTCTTTGTTGAGAAAAACCCTTAATTTTGAGCTCATACACCCTCCTACACTCTTCATACACCATCTCCCACACTTTCCCTCATCAAATTCCTCATTTCATCACTTTTCCTCACAAACCCTAGTCCCTACTATGCATTTCTAGACTAGGATTGTGTTTCCTAGTTTTGCATCCCTTCCCATCACTCAAATCCAAAAATTACACTTCCCCTCACTCCATAACATATATCCCTACCCCCCATAATTTTCCCAAAAATTTAGAGACCCTAAAACCCCTTTATCTCCCTCAATTTCAAAAATTGCCCAAATCCCTTATTTTTCCCTACACCAAACCCTAATTTCCCCTCCCATTGAGCTAGGGTTTGCTATGGATTATGAGACTAATGAGTAGAGGAGGCATAAGGGAGGCCAACAAGTATGAGCCAACTTCAACACGTTGGTGAGCTCCAGTATTGCAACAATAATGCTGCAACTCCTGGGCTTCCTACTTTACTTTTATCAACCCGGTAGTTCGTAACAAACTTGGAAGCGACGGTGTTGTATGCACAAGTACTAGTTCTTACTGCAGGCTGTCACTTGGTCAGCTGGCACAAGATCACTAGGAGCTCAAGCCAACTTCTATGAATTCCATAATAAGCTTTATATGTGATGAAAGAAAGGAAAGCTTACTCTACAGAGGCTACTCTACTTGCAGAAAGAGAAAGAAGACTGAAATGTGAAGTAAACCTAGCAAACCCTAGTTAACCAACTAATCCTAATTTTGTAGAAAGAGAGATGAAAAACCATGAAACAAATGCCATTACCTACTCAAGAAGTAAACAACATCTACTCAAGCTATTTCTAGAAGCAAATGAGCAAAAAACATCTTTTTGGATTTTTATGTATTTTTAGGTGAAATTGTCTTGCATGTAATTTATGTGTTTATCTGTGTGGCAGCGATTAGATGACGATGGAGGATGACTTTGGAATTTTCAGAGGTGTAGGAAGGTGTGGATGGGTCCTAGGAGGTCTCAGGTGGCCTTCTAGAGGCTTTTCCTGCAATTAGACTTCAAAAAGACACCTACAGGAAAATCTACAGGAGGCTGCAGGGGATCTACAGGAGGTCTACAGGAGGATGTCGATAGCAGTTTTGGAGGTTTTGAAGGTGGGAAAGCAAGTGGAAAGGGTAGTTGAAGGCTAGGATGATGTGTTAAGGTGTCTAGGTTTCATCAAGAATGATTAGGAGAGAGAATGATGGTCGGATTTGTTCAAGGAAAGAGAGTAAAGTTTATGAGAAAAGTGCAGAAAACTAAGGCAGATTTGTGAGGGACTTTGGGTGACCTATGGAATATAGATCAAAGAGAGATGGTGATGGATGATTGGCTGAATTATTGTGAGAAGAGATTTGTTGCAAGAGAACTGAAAATCAAACAATGAGATTAAGCAAGCAAAGAAACTAGATACATCAAAAAAACAGAATTTTCATCAAGCTAATCTAAACTTTGATCTAGGAAAGTAAATGCTGAAAAATGCTACATGGAAAGAAAGCATGGAAGGAAATTTATTGCAAAGACAGAAATGAGCATGGCGAAATAGATCTAAAGCAAAGCATTAACCTTCTAACAAACTACAACACTAGAAATCCTATGGAGAAGGAAAATCTGTGTTTTTGTGGTAGCAAGAGGGTCTTGGCCTCAGTTCATGGTCCCAAGGGGATGAAAGGAAGCCAAGGCTCTGTTGATGGCCTTTTTGTATCTTCTTTCTATCACTGTTCAACCTGCTACAAAATACTAAAATGGAAACCACCTCCTAAATCACCAAAAGCAACCTATTCTTAACCAAGAAATAAATTATCTAACTGCAACTAATTCATAAACTAAAAAAAAGCATATAAATACAAACAAGAGGAGCTTGGTTGCTTGGATTGGACCCTAACCCAAGAGCTTTAGCCATTTGAGGTAACTCAGTGCTAGCTCAAAAAGGATCTCATCTTCATTATCAAAATAATAATAGAATTACATAAAATTGTCAACAAAAGTAAGCTCGAAGTTGAGCAGAGCAAAGCTGCAACAAAAATTCGAAAATTTGACCAACTCCCTAATGAGGCCCTAGGCATCTCTACTTATACAACTGAAGCTTTCAATAGCTTCCTTAAAATCAGGGAGGCTTGGCTCCCAAAACTTGAGATAAACAGAAGTTATCCTCCACTTTCTTAGTTGCCTAATAGTGCATTGATTTGGTTGTTTGTGCTCCGAGCTTCCTGAAGGATAATTCAAAGTGGGGAGTCATAAATGAGGGGGACACCCTCCTATAAATCCTCTCCCTTGTCTTCTTCAAATATTTGCTGCCAATTTTCCATTAAATCTTTGACTTTTTCTCTTAAATTCAACAAAAATCTACATTAAACACACATTAGACTCCATGGCATAATAACCAACCCATCTCACTTTAGAAGCATAAATATAATAAAAAAACGTGCCATAAGCTAAGAGAATGGTGTATTAAGCTAAGTTAGGAGGAAAAATGAGCCCACATAATCACCCATTTCTGGGGCTCATTACACGTGACATCATGTCTTCTCCTTTCCTCAAGAAATACTTCCACGATGCTGGTTGCCTTGCCTTTTGCCAAAGGATTGAAGAAATTGGTTTTAATGACAAACTCACTAGCAATTTTGCCACTAGTTTGAGGACGGATAAGGTGACCATTTATATAGATATATGGATTCCAAACACTGGAGAACTTTGGTTCAAGAAAAGATATCTTGACCATGATAATTACAAGATGTATCTGAAACCTCCATGTAAAACTGCTTCAAAGCACATCTTCCCTTTTAGACATTTGCTGGACAAGTATGCCCCTCTCATGAAATGATCATGAATTAAGTTTACATGTGATGGTATATTGTCAAGATTGTATCATTACCATGTGATGATTTTGATGCATTTCTCCAGTGTAAAAGTTCTCAACCTACCTCATTACCTTTAGAGAAGAATGGTTAAGATGGCAGAGAAGGTGCATAGGTTGGGAGAAAATCATCATGCCATTTTGTTTCATCATGGCTTGGTGAAGATCTTGGTTTGCCATCAATTGACACAAATCAATTTGTCTTGGGATGGTTTCATCTATTCAACATCTTTATTGCCTTCTCCAACTCAGTCAAGTAGTCACTCTACTCCTTTGTCTTATCCAACATAAGAAGAGGTGGCTTCCACAAGCAGACCTATCACAAGAACTCCCGGGAAGAAGTGACAAAGACCTATATAAGAGGGAAAATTCTTGTGTTTTCTACAGACATTATTGAAAGGGCCAAGCCTACATCATCATAGTAGCATGAGACACCATTGGATGAAGAATCACAGATTCATCTTGACACTGGTGTGGCAGATTTAGAACTACATGAGGAGGTCAAATATTCAGAGAAGATCATACAGAAGAAAGAGGCTGAGATTAGAGAGCTGAAGAGTAGGTTTTCCAAGGCAATTTTATTTATTTATTTCCTTCAGCAAGAAAACAAGCAGCTCAAAGTCAAGAAACTTTTTCTTGATAAATCTAAAGAAAATTCGGAGAATGATGGTGCCAAAGGTAAAACAATGATAAAATTGGAAGAGATTGAAGCCACTGGTTTTCAAATCAAGCCTAGAAGGCCCAAGACAAGAGGTTTAAAGAGGAAAGAAGAGAAAATCACTTAAACATCCTCTCCACTGAGGCAATAAAACATTGACAAATCCATTGAAGAAGATATTGAGGAAAATAGGACAGAATTGACTTGATAGAGTCAATTGCCACTTGGAAAAGCTCCTTAAGAAGGCCAATAGGGCCACTAAACTTCAGAGGCATATGGCCATGCATTAATGTACTAGAAACAAGGTCTCCCAAGTCAAAATCAAGTAGCTAAAAAAGAAGTTAGGGAAAACCCTAAGGAGGCAAAAAGAGAAAGATAAACTTGACTTGCTAGCTGAGGCTTCCCTCCTTGCTTGAAATTTCATTTCAGAGCTTCATGTACCAAACTTGAAGAAATTTTGAAGAAATTTTGAACAATTTTGAGTTTGTGACTTTTGGTATAAAAAGGAAGAACCATTCAGCCAAAGGCACAATGCCATAGCACTGCACTTTTTCCTCAGAGCTCCAAATGCCAAAAAGTTTATATGTATGAATAGATAATGACCAATACATGCTAGATATCCAAGTTTGGTGCCTTTTCAACAAATTTTTTTGAAGAAAATGCCCAAAAACAATTCAAAAAAGCACTTTATGCCACCTTACTGGACTAGGCGTTGTGCTTTTGGAGTAGTTGTGGGAGAATAAGTTTTTCTTGGTCTTGGAGTGTCCATTTTTATCACTTGAGGTGTCTAATGACAACTAGACATCCCAAGATTTCCATTGGTATATTCAGAGATGTATTTGAAGCAATGAAAGGCCTTAAAAAACCTCCTCAAAGTTGGCATTGCGCTTATGCCTGATGGCATTGTGCTTTTGCAGGTGGCACTGTGCTTTTGCCTATTTGTCCAAACTTCGAGTTTTCTTTAGCCAAACTTGGATTTTATGATGTAATTCCTCATGTTGTGAGTTGAATTGATGTAAATGATGGTAAATATGTCTTATTAGAGTCATTTTGATGTAGATTCATCATCATTAATGTTGGTTAAAAGTCAAATATATCAGTTTTTCTATTTTGAGGAGAGTTTGTTAACCTCCCTAGTCAATAGGTCATGTTCGAGATATTCTTGTGATCCATTCCTACACTGAGGGATTCGACCCCTAAGAGTGGGGAAGTTTGATTTTGGTCTATATGTATCTAGTTTTTAGTTAGACTGAGGGTTGGACATCAGAAAGTGGAAATCTTGTAGCTTGTACTTCATATTTTTACAAGACATCAAAGGCCAAGTTGCAGCTATTATTCAGGAATTCTTGTGGTGTGAGTTTGTGGTATTTTGTTTTCCCCTGTTAAACATTTATATGAATGATAAATTAGTTTCCTTTCCATATCTATGCTTTTTAGTGATTTTCCTAAGAGGTATTAAACATAATTCTTGTAATTAAGCTTTGTTTTATTAGGAATCTCATTTTATGTGCTCAGTCTTCTGATCTATGAATTCATGGTTCACATGCTCATCTTGATTTTTTTACCTATTCAACCCTACACTACATCGAAAACCTCCTAAGCTATCACAAATACATGCCTACCTTTCTCCTTTATATCTCATGCAACTGAACCTTTGAAAACATGACCTAGTTCCCTGATTTGTACCTCTGATCTAGCAAACCCTAAATCTGCAAAACCCTAGTGCTATAATAACTAGCCTAACATATTTTACCACTCCAGTCATCATTGGCTGTGAGCTCATAGAGAGATCCCTCTCTGGTTTAGGAGGTATAGCTGCTAAAACCTAAGCGGTTTGAGATTACCTCCGTCGATCTCATTTCTCAGCCTCGGGACATTGTGGAGGATAACATATTCAACCTGATATGATGAAAGATCCTAATTCACAATTTCAAGCTTATGCACATCCATCTCAAAGTAATTGTAATACACCCTTTCCTTGGCAACATTGGCCATCTCAACCCCAAAACCAATCTTGGAAACAAGGTTTACACGGAACTTATGGAGTCATCCACAATATCCTAAATATTGTCCTCAATATCCCCCATACCCAAATCCATTCTATCCCTACCATTCACATCCACTACAATCACAACCCAAACCACATCCATCTCAAAGATCCATTCCCACTCAACTACCTGTACCACCATTTCCAAATCCACACAAGGAAGTAGCTCAACCCACTTACAATGTTGAGGAACATCACTTCCAAACATCTCATCTTGATCTCAATGGTATTCACATTATCTCAAGAAGAGAATTACAAAAAAGAGATTCTCTTGATGTCATTAAAGGACAACATTTAGAAAAACAAGATTCGAATGAGAAGACCAAAGAATCATGTGCTGCACTTGATGAAGAGCAGACATCAAAATTATAGATTGAGAAAGTTCCCTCATGTTTACCATCAGATCCTCCATGTGTTCATGAGAATAATCAGCAAAAGGAAGCAGATATGAACTTCATGGAAGAAGAAGACATCCAAGATGATCCAAATTAGCAAGTGGACCAGTGGCATCAAAACTATATTGAAATATGGTTCCAGACAATCAGTAATTTGCAGCCACACACTCTTCTTAAAAAATTCTCGATCTCATATCAATCAAAGCATTTGGTCTCTGAAATTCAGGGACATGTCAAAGCATATATTTCAAGCCTACACATTAGTTTATATGTCATCTTGATGTGTACATGGCTCCATTGGAAGTATTATTATACTTGAAAGAGATTTTGCTTTTCAAGTAGAGTAGGATAAAAATAAATAAAAAATAGAAATAAGAGAAAAAATAAAATCTCAGGTGAAAATCTCCTTTGAGGCACCTGAGATTGGCTCATTGATTGAAAACCTCCATTAGGTGGTCAATGGGTTGGGAAAATAGAGAGAAAAGAGAAAAAGAAAAGAGCCTAGGTGAAAACCTCCTTTGAGGTGCCTATGTAGACCTACTAGTTGAAAACATCATTGAGGCTGCTAGTAGGCCTATAAGAAAAAAGGAAAAAATAATAAAAAATATTTTCTCCATGTATCTCTCTGTAATGAATTCTGGCACTCTCCAACCTCTGCAAGCAACAAAAACAAGATAGCCACCAAAAGAAAAGTTGATCAAAAGCCTAGTCAAAGGAAGTCAAACTTGGACTTTCTCCTCCTTTTGTGAGATGCTACAGAAGAACCAAGGCCATGTCAATCCATCACCTCATCTATTCCCACCATCCATTCATCATTCCCAAGATTTTACCATTCATTTTCCTTGTTGTCCTAAAATGCTATAGGAAGGCTCTATTTTGCTATAGGAAATAAAATTACATAGAGCAGAAAACTATTTTTGGCATATCTTGAAAATCATGCATCCATTTGTCAAGTTGTTTCAGGGGGAGATTCATATGGATGATATTAACATGCCCAAGAAATTTTAGCAAATTATGATACACACTTTTCGAGAAATTAACCTCCATCACCTACAACCATTTTTAAATTTTTCCGATATTCATGCTTCCATTTTCCAAGCTCTTTCATGGAGAGATGCATATGGATGATGGTAACATGCCCAAGCAATTTCAGAAAATTCCAGTGCACAATTTTGGAGAAATCGACCCCCATCACCTATAACCAATTTTTTTTTCTCGAGATTCATGCATCCATTGGCCAAGACTATTTTATGGGGAGTTGCATAAGGATGATGGTAACATGCTCAGAAAATTCCATGTTAATCCAGTATATCATTTGGGAGATATGGGAAAAACACGTGTGCTACAAGTTTGCTCAAGATGTTGCTACAAGATTTCCTGTACTACTACATGATGTCCTGAACTGCTACAAGAAGTTGGCTGAGGGGTTGTGGAGCAAAAGAATGGTGAGATGAAGTGTTGGAAGGGTGTATGTTGGGATGGGGTCCCCTAGGTTAGTTTGGGGTTAAGATAACCCAAGTTTTGGTATATGTCATGCGGAAAGAGTCAATTTTGTGGACAAAACCGACCTCCCTAGAAGCTAAGGCTTTCTAGTGACAAACAAAACAATCAAGCACTATCTTTCCCTAAATATGCATTTAAAATAAAAGCAACTAGGTGTTTAAGGCTTACCTCTAGTCCAACGCTTGTTTGCAGCAGCCAAGCCTCTTCGATCCAGATGAGCTCCTTCTCCTTGAAGCCTGCATTCACTAACAAGCAAACGATTACATAGCACCTGAATAACTCATATAATAAAACATATTCATCATAAAGACCAAGGAGTTTATGAAACAAATTATATATAACAACTTGTTGAGAAAAATGAACTTAATTGTATTAATTGGAAACAAAAGAAACCATTAAAACTAGTGCCTTGGTGTTGTGCAGGTCCCTCCCAGGGTCCAGCAAGAGTTCTCCTTTACTTTGATCAGCTCACCCACTTCCAAATGAAGCTAAGAAAGGATTGGAATCTCTCCTCTCAAGCTCTAAAAGGGAGTCCTAATTTCAGCAACATCTACCCTTAGGAATGTTCAGCTTTCAACCTCCCCTCCCTCTGGCCCAATGCCTATATTTATAGTGCTTTGGAGGAAGTTAATCAGGTCCACCATCAATGGGATAAGCCCCTCTTTCAATGGGATAGCTCCCCTCTTGATGGGATAAGTTCCTCGTTCATTTGGATGCATGAACCATCTGGAGGCGCTCAATCCACGTCAAACCATCTTCTAGAATGCTCTAGAATCGACCACAAGTAAGTTTTTTGGAGTAAAACTTGTGCCTTTTGACCTTTACAGGAGTACGCACCCACCCCTTTACAGACAGAGCGTACAAGTACGCAGGTATTATGAACAAGAGGTGCGTACACGCAGGTAAGGGTAAGAGAAACTGCGTAACCAAAGTTATATTGACTTTTTAAAAACTTTCTCTCTTTCTTGGAGTTTGACATGAGGAGCAGAGGTATAAGACTTGCCAAGGAGGACAGTATGACTATTGATGGAGCCATACTGACTGCAAATAGTCATGGTGACAAATTTTAGTGTAACAGATTGCCCCCTAAAGTGCGAAGCCTATATTAGATTAGGGTTTCATATCATCTAGGAAGGGTGAAGCACTTTATCATTTCAAGGATTATCTTGTGGAGAGCCCAGTCGGAACCTGCAAATATTCAACACAAAATACATGTATGAGATCATTTCATCGCTGAGGTAGGCATTCCCATACTCAGATCAAAAACTTTAACTAACAAACTAACTACTGCTCTGATACAGGAATGATTTCGCAGTACATCATAATCATAGACTCATGTAGACACAGTATGGACACAGCCATCTGTTTATAGTTAGTCTACTATATAATGAATACAAAACTCCTCGCAGCTTGGATGGTGGAAACTAGATCCAGGGTCTTCATTTCTACTTCCCGAAATAGTACGATTCTATCCATGCGAATAAATGAGTTGATGTCGAACATGGTAGAAACCACTTGATTACTAGTCAATGATGTAAATTGTTAACAAGTGTGAGAGAGGCCACCAGTGATGTCAATGGTTCTCAAAGTACCCAATACAATCCATGAGATGTGAATGAATGTGCTGATGTCGAACATGTCACGAAATCCTTCGATCGAAAGTCAATGATGTAAACTGTCGTCAAAGGCGAGAAACCTGCCATTGATGCATGCAGATTTCAAGGTACTGACGATTTCTAGATCATCTTTCTAGATAATGTGCTGATGTCGATAGAAAGCGATCCATCGTAGGCAAGCTCACAACACGAAATCACAGATCAAGTTGAAGAAATGTAGCTGTAAGGACTGACTCAGGGATGGTCAAGATGGATGACAGGTATTTTGCAGATGAATGGTTTGTTTGCAGTGACCTTTTGAACACATAACGACACAACAGATGGCTTGGCGACCATTGACCCAAAGTTAATACCCGGAACCCGGCTGAAGATTTTCAATGTGGTTTGATCAACTGTGAGGCAAAGGATTTCCCAACCCAGGCGAATGAAAAGTGTCATGTTCAAGAGTGGTGATAAGGTTTCTCTGAGACAAAGGATAACAAATAGGTTCATTTTTCTCTCTTTTCCCCCACCATTTCTGGCAAGTACCTCTTTATTTTTTAACAAGATTGAGGAGGATAACATTTGCTTGATTATAAGCTCATCCTTCGGATGAGTCCAACTTAGTTTAGATTCGAACCCTAAGAAGGAGTGGTCCGTTCCTGTTTGTAATCGAACAAGTCCTTTACTGTGAAATTTTAACGAGTCCAATATAGGAGAAACTCGGCGTTTTTCAATTTTAGAGAGTCTAAAAAACTTAAGAAGACTCCAGGGTTGACCTTTTTCGTAAGTTTGTGTCTCCCAAGCCCGAAAAAGTATAAAATAATACTTGAGAGAACCGCTTGATCTTTACGAACAAGGAGTAATTTCATGATTAATGTCTCTGATCTGAAAAGTAAAAAGCGATCAAGGACACGTCGTTTTATTTCCAATATCGAATTTGAAACGACAAAAATCCGGCAATCTTTTCATGTTTTTACAGTTAGAAAAGGGATATAAGAGGACCGTCTTTTAATTCCGTTTTAACGAGTGTAAAAGAAACGCTCGGCAATCTTTTCATGTTTTAGGAGTCAGAAAAGGGCTTAAAGATGACTCTGATGTTTTTGTTTGCAAAAAATGACAATTTTCCCTGAAAATCCTTTATCCTGCACAAAACCAACACATTACTCATACCTGTTGATGATAGATAAAAATACTTTGAAAAATACCTTTTCATGGTGAAAAATAAACAAATTTACCATTTAATAGAGTTTAAGCTTTTGTGATCCATATCAAGTTAAGAAAGATTCTTCAGCGAAAATCACATGGAATATCATTTGTCGACGCGTTTCGAACCAACTAGTGTGGTTCATCGTCAGGACAAGTTGAAGCAACAGATCCAGCTTAGCATGATAAATAGTTTGAGCAGAGACTCCAACGGCTAAATTAACGGCTAATTTTGACCTTAGGCCAGGTCAAATTCTTATTTACTATTTTTAAGGAAATCAGTTGAATTCGGTAAAGAGGATGGTTATAAATTTTAGTGTATTTGCATACTATTCTACATAGATTGTGAAGAGGAAGAAGAAAAGGAGCAAGAAAGGTCAAAAGAAGAGGATATACTCCAGGAACAAAGCCTAGATGAAGAACAAATAAATCCGACCATATCTTGTAATGCATTGGTAGGAATTACCACTCCTCAAACCATCAAGATAGAAGGACAAATCAAGAAGAAAAAGGTAATAGTGTTGATTGATTCAGGAAGCACCCACAATTTTATTCATTGTAGGGTAGCAAAAGAATTGAATTGCTTCCTATATCCAGCACCAGAGTGTCAAGTGATGATTGCAAATGGAGGAACAATAAATTGCTCTGTAAAGTGCCATAATATCAAGCTATCCATGGGAGAATATGTATTAACTAGCCCAATGCTTTCCATTCCAATGGGAGGTGCTGATGTTGTACTAGGAGTCCAATGGCTACAATCCTTGGGTACAATAGCTTTTAATTTTCAAGAACTTTTCATGAAATTTTCTGTGGAAGGAAAGGAAGTTGAATTAAGGGGTATTGCAGGGAAACCAGGAAAGATAATCAGCTCTAATGGCATGACAAAGCTTCTAAAAAAGGATCAAAGAGGTGTAATTGCACAATTATGTTCACTAGATGTTTCCACATTGGAATCATCTATTTCTCCAGATCTCCAAAAAGTCCTGGACAATCATTCCAAGGTATTTGAGACTCCCAAAGGTCTCCCACCTATGCGTGATCATGATCATGCTATTCATCTGATTCCAGGAAGTGTTCCTCCAAACATCAGGCCATACAGATATCCCTATGTCCAAAAAAGTGAAATTGAACGTATGGTTGCAGAAATGCTAGAGGCTGGTATAATTTAACCGAGTCAAAGTTCTTTCTCAGCTCTAGTAGTATTGGTGCACAAGAAGGATGGATCATGGCGCATGTGTCCAGATTATAGGGAGCTCAACAAGCTCACTATTAAAGATAAGTTCCCCATTCCTGTCATTGATGAATTACTGGATGAATTGCATGGATCAATTTACTTCACCAAGTTGGATCTTCGTTCGGGATATCATCAAATCAGAATGAAGGTTGAAGACATTCCGAAAACGGCATTTAGAACTCATGAGGGTCATTATGAATTTTTGGTCATGCCTTTTGGCCTTACCAATGCACCTTCAACATTTCAAGGTTTGATGAATTCAATTTTCAAACCATTCCTTAGAAAATTTGTGTTAGTATTTTTTGATGATATACTAATCTACAGCAAGTCTTGGAAGGATCATGTTGAACATGTTGACAGGGTGCTACAACTATTGGAGGAGAAACAATTATATGCAAAAATATCCAAATGTTTCTTTGGAGTCCAGGAGGTGGAATATTTGGGTCATATTGTATCTCATGAAGGAGTTAAGGTAGACCCTAGCAAAATTAAAGCCATTAAGGAATGGAAAATCCCCACATCCATTAAGCAGCTGCGAGGATTTCTTGGGTTGACAGGGTATTATCACAAGTTCGTTAAGAATTATGGGAGAATAGCAGCACCTCTAACAACATTATTGAAGAAAGATTCATTTTCATGGACTCCGGAAGCAACAAAGGCCTTTGAACATCTTAAAGAGGCAATGTGCCAAGCACCGGTCTTAGCTACACCGGACTTCACAAAAACCTTTATTGTGGAATGTGATGCTTCAGGAAATGGAATTGGTGCTGTTCTAATGCAAGATGAAAGACCCATTGCTTTTGAAAGTCGTCCAATCAAGGGAAAGTTTTTAAGCAAAGCTATTTATGAGAAGGAAATTTTGGCAATACTCCATGCACTTAAGAAATGGCGACCCTACCTAATGGGAAGACACTTCAAGGTAAAAACGGATCATGATAGCCTTAAATACTTTTTAGAACAAAGATTATCCTCTGAAGAGCAACAAAAGTGGGTCACAAAGATGTTGGGTTATGACTTTGAAATCATCTACAAAAAAGGGAAGCAAAATGTGGTGGCAGATGCACTCTCAAGAAAGGATGAGGATGTGGAAGCATTGTTGTGTGCCATTTCTATTATCCAACCAGATTGGATAAACGAAGCAAGGGAGGAATGGAAGAATGACAAAGAAGTGTGGGCACTTATTCGAAAGCTACAACAAGATTCCAGTACTTCTGATACATTTAGCTGGCAAAATGATTCGTTATGGTACAAAGATCGCTTATACCTCTGTAAGAATTCCCAGCTAAAACAAAAGATTCTTATGGAATTGCACACTTCTCCCTTAGGAGGGCACTCAGGATTTTTAAAAACTTACCACAAGGTTAAGAAGGAATTTTTTTGGGATGGCCTTAAATCAGATATTCAAAAGTTTGTGGCGGAATGTTTGGTTTGCCAACAAAATAAAGTTGAAACAATTAAGACACCAGGTCTATTACAACCTTTATCCATTCCAAGCCAACGTTGGGAGGAGGTTTCAATGGATTTTATCACAGGTTTACCCAAGTCTGAGGGAAAGAGTGTCATCATGGTGGTAGTTGACAGACTTACCAAGTATGCACACTTTTGTGCATTATCACATCCATTTAAAGCCAGTACAGTTTCTACTGCATTTATGGAAACAGTTCAAAAGCTACATGGAAACCCAAAGATTATTGTAAGTGATAGAGATCCCATTTTCACGGGAAATTTTTGGACAGAATTATTTTCTTGTCTTGGTACTCAGTTAGCCCATAGCTCATCTTATCATCCTCAATCTGATGGGAAAACTGAGATAGTAAACAAATGTTTGGAAGGATATCTTCGTTGCTTTGTATCTGATAAACAAACACAATGGGTCAAATGGTTGCCTCTGGCTGAATGGTGGTATAACACTTCCTTCCATACAACAACAAAAATGACCCCATTTATGGCACTTTATGGGTATCAACCACCATCCATCACATCATATTTAAGAGAAAATTCTAAGGTTCAGGCTGTGGAACATCACATCAAACATCAACAACAAGTCCTCCAACTCTTAAAGGATAACCTCGTGTTGGCACAAAATAGAATGAAACAACAGGCAGATCAACATCGCAGTGAAAGAAGTTTTGATGTAGGTGATTGGGTATTCCTACAGCTACAACCATATAAGCAAATGTCCCTAAAGCAAGCTAAGAAGGATAATAAATTATCACCAAAGTATTATGGTCCGTACAAGGTGTTGCAAAAGATTGGTACTATGGCATACAAATTGGAGCTTCCTGCAGCTTCTCGATTGCACCCAGTTTTCCATGTTTCATGTTTAAAGAAGGTTATAGGCGACAAGCTCCCAGTTCAAACAATATTGCCAGAACTTGACGAGGAAGGAAAAATTATATTGGAACCGGAAGCAGTCACAGAAACAAGAACTCGACAGCTACGAAATCGATCAATTTCAGAGTATCTTATCAAGTGGAAGAACTTATCCGCTGAAGATTCCACATGGGAGGATGATAATTTTATGCAGAAGTATCCAGAACTACTCAAGCGTTGAGGACAACACTTTTTTGAAGGAGAGGGGCATGTTGGGTCCCTATAATACTAGTGATTACCCCATTACTATTGTAGTTATACCCCTTATTTATATTGTTGTGCCCCTATTACCCCCATATTGTTATTTCTGTGCCCCATAGAATCCCTCTATTGTTATTTTTGTGGCTTTATATTATTATTGTTAGGTCAGCTGGATTATATTGTGACTCCTTAGACTCCTTTATATAGAAAGGAGGTTTTGTCATTTATATCATCCAAGAATTGTTCATTTATGTAATGTAAAGGAGGTTGCCCCCTCGAAGAGGCTGAATTCTAAGGCGTTGATCTTTCTTTTCTATCTTTTCTTGAGCTGGTTTCATAACAGACCACATTCATTTGGTCGACTTTGGTTGAACACGGGTCGGTAAAAGATTGCACGGCTTCATAGGCAATTTCATATGGACTCAATGGCATAGAATTACCAAATGAGTCTATTTCAGATTCAAAAGGAACGATCCAAGGATCGTCGTAATAAATAGTGTCTGATGTAATCATATGAATGGTTGCAAATGAATATGATGCGTTGAGTGGAGGAAAAGGAAAAGTTCCCAGTAAACCGGCATCTTTAACTAATCCTACACCAACATCCTTATATGGAATAGTCGTTTTACCGACATGTTGAATACTCTCTGAAGAGGTTGGGTCGGATGAAAAGTAAGCCAGCTGGTCTATTGTTACGATCTTTCCATTATGTGGGAACTTTATTACGCGGAAGACCGATGAAACGACCGCTGTCATAGCGTAAGTCCAACTGCGACCCAAGAGAAGGTTGTAGTCTAGAGGGGCATCAACCACCTCCACGTCTAGACTAACGGTTTTTCCTTCAACCCCTATAGGCAAATCTTGTAGAATGCCAAAAGGATGAAACCCACGGCCATCGAAGGCCTTAAGAATTGTCGGGGATTGATTTAGTGAAGGAGAACCAAGCGATCTCCAACACTGTATCGACATAATACACGTGGAAGCTCCCTCATCAATTACAGTCCGATGAATAGGCCTGTTTTTTACTATCACTGGGATCTGGAAAGCCATTTGATGAGGCAAACGCGGTGTACTATTTTCTAGATCAAAGATTATTAGGTTCGGGTCCTGAACATCAACAGCTCCTATAGCCGACAAAAGTAATTTGCGCTGTGCTGGGCATGATTGCAGCACCTCCAAAGCCGACATTGCTGAGGGTGAAACAACTAAGTCCTCAACAATGTTGTAATTCTGGGCTGCTCTCGCATGTGGATTGAAAGCAGACCTTCGAAGTACACCCTTGGTGGGCGGTTTGATTACTAAGTCTGGGTTAGGTTTCTCGATCTGTAATGGATCGGAACCGGGAGCTGAGGTTGATGGATTAGAGCAAGAAGATTCTGCTTCTTTCGATCCATCAACAGGACTTTTACTACCATAATATTGCGATCGAGTCGCAATCCTTACATGAGACATCATCAATATGGGTTCTTCATTGGCACTCGAGGAAGAACCTATCATTTTGCTATCTTTTGGGAATGGATCCTTCAAGACAGCAGGAATTTGGGAACCCTTGACGATCTTCGCAACCTCTGCTCGATGAGGGCAGTCTCTTGTAAAGTGTTCTTCTTCACAAATAAGACATGGATAACGAGGCTTGCGCTTTTCATCATTGGATTCCGCCTTTTCAGTTTTCTCCTTTGGAGTTTTGTCTTCTTTATTCTTCTTCTTGCCTTTCTTCATCCCACCGGATTTTGATTTAACCGTAGATGACTCTACAGCGTGAATATCGGTGGAGAGTTCAGCAGAAGAATTTTCTGTCGGGGAGTCTGGTAAGGTTATAATAGGAGAAGAATTCTTTGAGGATTTCTTCTTGCTTTTAGTGTTCACCGTACCAATCATGCCATCAGCAGCATGAGACCCTGACGGAGCAGCAGCGATTTGATTTCACTTAGGAAGATGTGGGATCTTTTCGTGTAACGTACCTGACTGAGTATAAACTAAGTCAAGGTACTACGCTTGAGAAATCACTTGCTCCTCAGTAACTACTCCAGCCTTAGCTACGTCTTCAGTAATCTTCGGTAACAATGATTTAACAAACCATTCAGCTAAGATCTGGTCCGGGATAAAAACTTTCACTAACCGCCTTCGACGTCTCCATTCATGAATATGATCGGAAATATAAGTGGACGTCGATTGCTTTAATGAAGTTAGTAACTTCATGTCATTATCATATCTGACCGGCAACTGAAAATGAGTTAAGAACGAGGTAGCTAACTGGCTAAAATTATAAAAAGAGGCCCGTGGTAACTCAATGTACCACTTGGCCACGAGACCAATGAGAGTGCGCTGGAAAAGACGTAAGCGGATCGAATCATCCGAGATGGAATTAGAGTCACACCAGAGGTGGTAAGTCATCACATGATTCGACGGGTCCTCTCCAGACTTACCCTCAAACTTGGGAATGTCACTGGGCAACTTATTCAGCATTGGCGGCCAAAATGGAAGATAATTTATTGGATCGTTCGTTAGGCGCGACAAGTCTGGTAAATCCAAAGTTGCGATAAACGGTAGCTGCCAATTAGGATCCCTAAAACTCTGGGTCACTATACCAGCCCCAGGAGGAGGATATCCAGGATAACTAGGAATAGGAATCGCGTTCGGGATATTGTATCCTCCTGGAAAACCAGGATTAACCGGACCGTACTAGGGTTGTTGTGATTGTTGATAAGTGTACCCAGGATACGGTTGATACTGGTAAACTGGTTGTTGGACAGCAGGACCGAATTGGTACTGTCCCTGGTACGGTTGATAAGTGAATTGTGGTTGACTTGTGACAACCGTACTTAAACCAGGTTGTCCTACAGGCATCTGAACCGTAGTTTGAATCGTGGATCCAGACGATGGTAAAGATGTCTGAGGAGTAGATACAGGGACAGTAGAAACCGGAGTTGTCGATACTCCAGAAGTAAGTGTGGTAGATGGAACAGATGTTGCGGTAGTTGCAGCAGTCATTTGAGATGGAGTACGAGGCGAAATAGGCCCAGACTGAGAAACTACCGAAGGTACAGAAGTTTGAATGTTAGACTGGACTGGTTGTTGGGGTGAACCAGAAACTAAGGGTTGTCCAGTTTGAGATGACAACTGTACACTTGGCTGCAACACCTATTGAACTTGTGATGGATCCCACACTATGTTTATTCCGGGGTACTGACCCATAACAGGTTGAGGATATTGAGATCCATAACCGGGTTGAGGGTAGGATTGATAAGTGAAAGGTACATTTCCCGTACCTTGAACATAAGATTGACCTTGGGGTGGTTGGAAACCTTGACTTGAGTACTGACCTTGGGGTAGATACCCTTGAGGCATGTACTGATACTAGGGTTGACCTTGAGGTATAAATTGATACTGGGGTTGACCTTGGGGTACATATTGAGTCTGGGGTTGACCTTGAGGAATGTAATGTACCGTAGGCACGTACTGTCCTTGAGGTTGCCCCCTAGATGCAATTTGTGTACCTTGAGGTTGCCCCCCAAGCGTTAATTGAGGCTGCCCCCCAGGCGATAACTGGCCACCTTGAGGTTGAAAAGCGGGAATAGAACCTGACATCATAAGAATGTCTTCTACGCTCAACGGCTTTGCACCATTGCTTCCAGTGAACATCCTTTGTTCAATGGGTTGAGGAGATGCTCCCGAAAAAGTACCAGCTAGAGACTGATACCCAGCAGGAACAGAAGGACCGCCGTACAAAAAAGATTCAGGCGATTGAGTAAACATGGACGACTGACCTGACATATTTACGGGAGTATAAATACCCCTAGGTGGATAAGAAACACGAGGTGGTGAAAAACTCGACACTGAGTTGTCCAAATAATTAGTTAAAGAAAGATACCAAGTAGTACTTCTAGGTGGACTGTAAAAAATGGATTCACGCTCCCTTAGATCAATAGTAGGTTGATCTTCAGGGATAGGGATGCCTATTTCTTCTTCTGGAGCAAGTTCTTCAATAGCTATCAAACCAGAAGGAAGATTTTCGGTGATGACTCTTTCTACCCTAGGTGAATTAGGAGCACTAGAAGTTGGAGAGACTAACCCCGATGTTGGAGTAACAGGTTCAGATATCTCGGGTTCTTCGCCTATATCACTAGTAGATGAAAAACTACCAGCAAGCTCGGAAACCGAAACAGCTTCAGGATTATAACCTGTTTCTAGACTTTGGTAATCAAGGTGAACAACCAACGAAGACTCTCCTTCTTCAGGTGACCCTACTTTACTGCCACTAGGAGTTACAAGGACTTTCAAACCTTCGTAATGGCCCGGGACATCTTTAGGAGGTTGGCCCCGAAGTCTACGGGACTTCCTCAACAAATCAGCCACGGTTACAACCTCAGGAGACTGGCCCCGAAGTCTACAGGACTGTCTTGGTAATTCAGCCACAGCTAAAAACTTTTAACTACTGCACACGCAAACAAAGTAAAATCTCAAAGCAAACCGCCTAAAGTTGCTAAAGAACCAAACAAATTCGAATCACACGCCTAAAGAATCTAGGGCGTCAAACCACACACAAACAGTAACCTTCCAGACCGAAAACACTAGTTGGTGATGAAATCCAACATCGCCGAATTCAGTACAGAAGTGGCGGGTGGAACAGTTACCCCGGCAACCTGCTTAATGAATAGACTGGACCAAGTTCCTCCACTTTAACCGTCTCGAGTGAAGTGAACCCCCCAGAAAATCCAAGTGAGTCTAGCCGACGTCTGCTCCAGGTACAGTGGGATCTTCCCTCCACCGTCACCTTAGGAAGAATCCTAAAGATAATAGTCACTAAGGTCACCAACAACAACAAATATACCTGGGGGAACAGTCTACGATCCGACAGCATGCAAGGGCAGAGTAACAAGCTCAATCCCCTTGCCGGCTCCTTGACAATAATCCAAGGTTTACCGACAAGTGACCCCAGGCTCCTCGACAATGGTTAATCCGAGGTTTACCGTTTGTAGTACGTGCGTATCTGGCGTCGTTCCCAATGAAGGAGGATTGATTCCCTCACTGGTTCGGACACGATCTCGTGCTTCTCCTTTAAGAGGAGCTTTCCCAGAGTACAAATGAAACAGTTGGATTTATCCTACCACAAGATAAGCTACTTGTTTGGTTTAACTGTCTTGGAGAGTTAATTACTCTCCTACTCCAAGACACTAGCCTGATCTATATTGGTGTTTCAGAGCCCTAGTAAATAAAAAGTTACTAAGTTGATTTTACTTTAACCATTAATTTTTATGGCTTTTCTTTAGGGCAAAAGGTAGCGGAGATGAAACTGATGGTGTGTAGACTCGACTCAAATCCACTAAAAAGATGCACCTAAGATGAAACAAAACAAACTTTCCTTTTCAATGAATTCCCTAGCTAAGAGAGTTGGAGAATGCAAAATTTATAAAGACAACTTTCTTCGCAATGAAAATCAAAGAAACAATCTCTTTATCTTTTTCAAAGCACACAACACATGACCACTAATTATTTCACGAAAACTTCCTTTCTCTTTTCAAAGACTTCAAATGCTACTAAAACAAACTTTCCTCAAAAGAGATTTTATATTTTTCCTATTTTAACAAAGCATGTAAACCTACTTAACAAAAATCAATTTTAAGATCTATGAAAATCAAATAAAGAAATCTACTTGAAAGCAAATCTAAGAGAAATTTACCTAAAAGCAAATCTAATGAGGTAAAAGCCTACAAAATATAATTCCAGGATGTTTTACTCAGTTACAATCCAACCAAGGACTAATTCATGCAGAATCATAAACTAGTCAAAAACAAAAAACAAAAAGTTCTTGTTTTTTTTTCTTAAGAATGAAATTCACAGCTTAACCAACAAGCCTTCTCGAAATTCCGCAAAGAGACAACACAAAGGTAGGTTTCTCACAAAGGTGGATTTTACGAAAGGTCTGACTCCTAAGAAGACTGAAAATACCAGGGAGATCCAAGGTTTTTACAACTTCTAAAGCCAAAGTCACTACAAGACCAATGCAAAAATCAAACCTAGGGCTAGAACTTCTATGAATTTCACTAAAACCCTTGACGCTAATGAAACAAGCTTAGATGAAAACCTTTGACAGGTAAACAGTGGATCTGGGCAGCAAAAACAAGCTATAAACAAAATCTAATAGGAAAAAAGGAAAAAATGGAAATTTTCTAAGCTTTTGACAGGGTACACAGGCAGCCTGTTTGCACAGGTGTGGCCACGCTCTGTGTACAAAGCAAAAGTGCGTACTAGTACACACTGTGCTTAACGCAGAGGGTGCGTACTGCTCTCAAAACCAAGAAAAATAAAAACTAACTCAACCCTAAGCTATTCCACCCAAATTCACAGTCAATCAGTCAAAAACTAGAAAGAAATCAAAGTATCAATCAAAAGAGAAATCAATCAAATCCATGGATCCCCGGCGGAGTCGCCATTTTGTCACGCGGAAAGAGTCAATTTTGCAGACAAAACCGACCTCCCTAGAAGCTAAGGCTTTCTAGTGACAAACAAAACAATCAAGCACTATCTTTCCCTAAATATGCATTTAAAATAAAAGCAACCAGGTGTTTAAGGCTTACCTCTAGTCCAACGCTTGGTTGCAGCAGCCAAGCCTCTTCGATCCAGATGAGCTCCTTCTCCTTGAAGCTTGCATTCACTAACAAGCAAACGATTACATAGCACCTGAATAACTCATATAATAAAACATATTCATCATAAAGACCAAGGAGTTTATGAAACAAATTATATATAACAACTTGTTGAGAAAAATGAACTTCATTGTATTAATTGGAAACAAAAGAAACCATTACAACCAGTGCCTTGGTGTTGTGCAGGTCCCTCCCAGGGTCCAGCAAGAGTTCTCCTTTACTTTGATCAGCTCACCCACTTCCAAATGAAGCTAAGAAAGGATTGGAATCTCTCCTCTCAAGCTCTAAAAGGGAGTCCTAATTTCAGCAGCATCTACCCTTATGAATGTTCAGCTTTCAACCTCCCCTCCCTCTGGCCCAATGCCTGTATTTATAGTGCTTTGGAGGAAGTTAATCAGGTCCACCATCAATGGGATAAACCCCTCTTTCAATGGGATAGCTCCCCTCTTGATGGGATGAGTTCCTCTTTCATTGGGATGCATGAACCATCTGGAGGTGCTCAATCCACGTCAAACCATCTTCTAGAATGCTCTAGAATCGACCACAAGTAAGTTTTTTGGAGTAAAACTTGTGCCTTTTGACCTTTACAAGAGTACGCACCCACCCCTTTACAGACAGAGTGTACAAGTACGCAGGTATTATGAACAAGAGGTGCGTACACACAGGTAAGGGTAAGAGAAACTGCGTAACCAGAGTTATATTGACTTTTTAAAAACTTTCTCTCTTTCTTGGAGTTTGACATGAGGAGCAGAGGTATAAGACTTGCCAAGGAGGACAGTATGACTATTGATGGAGCCATACTGACTGCAAATAGTCATGGTGACAAATTTTAGTGTAAGAGTATAGTTTTGTAAACAATGTAAAGTCTTCGTGATTTGTGGATGCGGAGCCCGTAGATGAATAGGAGTCAAAGGGGCTTAGCCCCTTGTTTTATGTAAAGTTTGAGTCAGTTTTGAGATTCACCCATGCTCCACAGACCATGGAATTGTTTGAAAAATATATAAATAGTGAGTCTTAGCGAAGGGAGAAGTAGATATAGACTTAGACAGTGAAGAAAAGAAGACAGAGAATGATAGAGAATTGGGTCTAAGACAAGATCTATGACAGGAAGGCTCTACTTCATGCGCTTAGATAGGGAAATAAAGGCTCTGCATCTGAGTGCATGGAGGCCTAGGTAGAGTCCGCAACTGAGTGTGCAGACCCCTGCAGCTGTGTGTGCAGGGAAGTTTGAGTATGTAGCCTTGAATTGAAGATCAATAAAGACAGTTTTCCGAAGAATTCCTGAGTATCCTATTTATCTCTATTAATGTTATATACTGCTGATGAATGATTTTTTTATGGGATAATGATTGAATGTTACACGATTCTCTTGAATAAGTCTTAAAAATGTATGCAATGTATGGTTAACTTCTTTCGTGAAGACTCTGGTAATCTCTCTTATGTTTACTAATAAATTAAGAAAATATGCATGAACACTAATTTAGGACTACTCTCTGATGTGCATAAGAAGGCGAATTGACTATTAGAGGTCCGCAAGGACTAATTGTAGACCTTCATGAAGGTTTGAAGGTTGTTTTAACAGAGTTGCAACAACGTGCCCTAAGAGGTTATCGATCTGCATGAAGGTGGATCTGAGGCACTAAAGACATCACACTAGTCTCTGGATGTAGAAACTTGGTTCTTGCATCCCCTCGTACTGCTTTGGGTGAGACTGCAGCCTACGCTATGCGAGTTGTTTCCAAAAGGGCCAGTAGTGTAGGGATTTTTTGGCTGGCGCAGCTAACACCAAACCTAGTTCAGTACCCCCTAAGCCAACAAATGGTTCGGTTTCCGGGACCTGGATCTTCTTGAAAGAGATGTGTGATGTCACATCATTGGAATCTGACCAAGAAAGAAATTGAAAAGTGTTGAGATTGCAACAAGATGATGGAGCTTAGTGAAAAGAGTCGCCTTCACTAAGTGGACCCGCAAGCAAATTATGGCGCAAGTTCTATTTTTTATCACAGTGTGAGTGATCACAGTGTGAGTGATCACAATGTGGGTGACCAAAATGTGGGTGACCGAAGTGTGGGTGACCACAGTGTGGGTGATCAAAGTCTATTTTTAGACTGGCTGTCAAAAATAGAAAAGTCAAATATTATTCTCTCATAATAATATTTGGACTATAAACTTGATCTTATTCTCTTGGAGCACTTCAGTTTGAGCTACAGATGTGGACCATGCATCTTTCAGAAGGAAGCATGCTTTTCTTATGAGTCAGTTGAGTTGTTGCATGCATGACTTCAGTTAGAACTCAATCAGTTGAGTTTGGTGGAGTTGATTGTGGAGTTGATGGAGTTGTGTTCAGTTTGACTTGGTTAAACTAGTTGTAGTTAGTCTAACTGCAAATAGACTAATGATGAGTTGTTAAACTAATTATTAACTCATAATACAACTATAGAATACATCAGTTAACTCAGTTGCATGTCAGTGCATGTTCAGTTCAGCAGGGACAGGTGTTAGAGAATTAGATTGCTATCAGTTGTGACTATAGTTGTGCATCAGATCTTGCACAATCAAGGGATTGAGTATGCCAATGAGTTTGCTCATGTATTTGCCCAGTTTGTAGCTTCTGCTCTTGTCTTACACATTGTGAGTGATTCTTTGGAGGTGAAATACGAGTTTTGTAGACCATTCTCATTCATTCTTGAGCAGGTATTGACCAGTGGACGCAGGCAAGCAGTGGAATAGATTTGGAGATCAGATCTTAGTTGTATTGTGTGTAACAGGTGGAGCTGGTACTGGATTGCTTGTGATAAGCATTGTACTTTGTAATGTTACATGGTCTCAATCATTAATATACAGATAGTGTGGGGTTTTTAGCGAGATGCTTTCCCCGGGTTACATACTGTGTTAATGTGTGAATGCTCTTGATGTTTTATTGTTATTGATGCTGCTATATTGATGATCAACGTAGAGGAGCTTATGTATTGTGTATGTATTCCGCAATAGTACACGATCAGGATAATCTCTGTTGAATATGTTTTAAATTATTCAAAATTTCTACATGGTATCAGAGCGAGCTGATTTGTAGAAGAAGTTCTACATGGTATCAGAGTTGTTGATCATCAGATCTATTATTCAGGAAGTGTTTACATTCTATTTCTTCAGGCAGAGTCTGTAATCGAGCCAGGTAGCCTCTGGATTCATCCTTCCTTTGGAAGGTGAGATATCCAGTGAATGCCCATACAGTCAATCTCTGTACGAGAAATATTGTGTTCTCACGAATCTTAGATCCGAGGCGGTTGAGTTGGTTGCTGGTGGAATTCGAATTTGCAGCAGTGTTTTCTTGGTGACAACGCAGCAATGTCTTTCAACGGATTGCGATTGGAGTATGCTCTTGAGGGCAGCTCAAACTATATTGCATGGAAGGACGGGATGGATGCAGTATTGGATGATAACGGGCTAAAGGATTTCATAGATACGGATATCCCAAAGCCTACTGATGTTGCTGAGGCGGAAGTTTGGCAAAAGAAGACCGCAAAATGTCGAAGGATTCTATTGGAGGGCGTGAAGGATCACATTGTGTCCAGCCTCCATGGAAAGGCTACTCCATATTTGATGTGGAAATCATTAACAGAATTATTCCAAAGCAAGAGCGATCAGAGGAAGCTGGTGCTCAAAGATAAACTCAGAAACATCAAATGCGAGAAGGGTGACAATATTCCCAAGTATCTCACAAAGTTCACTCAATGTTGACATGAGCTGGGAAGTGTGGGGGTCACTGTCGATGATGAGGACTTGGTGAGCTTGGCTCTCCTTGGTCTTCCGAAGAGTTGGCATTCCTATCAGGACTCTGTCAATGGTCGGGAGAAATTTCCAGGATGGGAAAGACTATGGTCAGATCTTGTGCAGGAGGAGATCAGGCGGAGTACCAGGGACAGATCTTCATCAAAGGGAGCTGATGAAGAGAATTGTGCTTTGGCTGCCAAAGCAAAGAAAGGGAAGAGCAAGAAAGCTTCTCAGTCTGGTGCGAAAGGCAAGAAGCAGGATATGTCCAAGGTGAAGTGTTTTCATTCTCACCAGCACGGACAGTATGCCACTAATTGTCCGCAGAAGAAGAAGAACAAGCAGGTTGTTGGATCTTCAGCAGGAGAGGCTCTAGCCTCACAGTTTGAGCTTGATTTTTCATTGATCGCATGCTTGGTTTCAAGTGTGATGGGATCAGTGTGGTTTTTGGACAGTGGTGCGTCTTTTCACATGACGGGAGATAGAGATTTGTTCTTTGATCTGGAGGACAAAGATCTTGGAGTGCACATCGAGATGGGCGATGATGGTAGATATAGTGCGACCGGTACCGGTACCATTTCCTTTGAGAGGGAGTTTGGTAAACCCTTCGTATTGAAGGAAGTCATGCATGTTCCAGGATTGACGAAGAATCTCATCTCGGTGGAGATGTTAGAAGACAAGGGGTATGATGTTGTTTTCAGCGAGGGAAAGGCTTTCCTGCGCAGCAAGACAACTGCTGAGACCCGGAAGATAGGGGTTCGAGTGAGGAACCTTTATCAGTTGCATGTAGATGGATGCGCAGCAATGGCGGGCAAGGCAGATGGATTGGTGAGCCAGGATGATGGCGAGTTGTGGCACAGGAGATTGGATCACCTTCACCATGGAGCCTTGAAGATATTGCAGCAGATCACTACAGCGCTTCCTAAAGGCACACTTGTGCAGTCAGATCAGTGCAAGGGGTGTACTTTGGGGAAGTTTGTGAAAGCCACCTTTCACGAGAAGGATAGTCGCGCCACGACGATCCTTGAGAGAATTCACACAGACGTGTATGGACCTTTCTCAGTTGCTTCGACAGTAAAACACAGGTATTATGTGATTTTTGATGATTTCTCTCGTAAATGTTGGATCTTCTTCATGCAGAAGAAGAGGGAGACATTTTCAAAGTTCTGTGAATTCAAAGCACTGGTCGAGAAGGAGTTGGGGAAGAAGGTGAAGGCTCTTAGGAGTGATAATGGTGGTGAATACATCTCGGACGAGTTCAAGGATTTCTGCAAGGCAGAAGGGATTCATAGAGAGCTCATAGCTCCCCATAAACCACAGCAGAACGGGGTAGCTGAGCGGAAGAACAGAACGATTGTGGTGCTGCACGGGCAATGTTGCATGATCAGGGCCTACCCCTTCACTTGTCGGCGGAAGCATGCAATACAGTAGTTTATGTGCAGAACCGTTGTCCTCATAGGATACTTGGCATGAGTACACCTTAGGAGACTTATTCTGGTAAGAAGCCTGATCTTTCTTATTTGAGGATTTTTGGTGCTAACGTTTACATACATGTGACGAAGGATGCCAGGAAGAAGTTGGAGCTGACCGCAAAGGTTGGGATATTTGTGGGGTACACTGATACACCCCACAACTATCGTGTGTATTTGCCAGACAGTGGTAAAACTGTTGTGCGACGGGATATAAAATTTCAGGAGGAGAAAGCCATGAAGTGTTAGCTTGAGAGGGAGCTACACTTGCATGCAGATGAGGAGCTATTAGTTCCTAAGGATGAGCTTCAGGACATGGATCAGCCACAGGACGAGGTTCATGGAGTGGAAGAGACCACTCATGTAGCGCCAACCATCAGAGGGCGAAAGCGCTTGACAGAAGCTGAACGACTGGCTCAAGATGCAGAGAAAGTTGTAGGAACACCTACAGCCCAATGCAGGTAGAGACAGTCACCTCATTGATACACTGGATACATTGCTCTGATCAGCAAGTGTGTTGTGACTGAGCCATCCTCTTTCGAGGAAGTTGTGGAGGATCCCACATGGGTAGACGCCATGGTGGAAGAGTATGATTCTATTGTCAGAAACAGTGCATGGGAGATTGTTCCTAGACCGGAAGGGAAATCAGTGGTGGGTTCGAGATGGATCTACAAGGTCAAGCAGGCAGCTGACGGGAGTGTGGAGAAGTACAAGGCAAGATTTGTTGCCCGAGGCTTTTCACAGATAGAGGGGATCGATTATGAGGAGACCTTTGCACCTGTCGCAAGGTATTCTTCCATACGGACGATTCTTGCTCTCTCAGCGCAGATGGGATGGCACATTCATCAGATGGATGTGAAGACTGCGTTCCTCAATGGAGTCATTGAGGAGGAGGTGTACATTGAGCAGCCCGAAGGCTTCGAGGTCTTCAGCAGCGAGTCACATGTGTGCAAGCTCAAGAGAGCGTTGTATGGGTTGAAGCAAGCACCACGTGCTTGGTACACACGGATAGATAGCTATTTCATAGGACTTGGATTCTCCAAGAGCGAGGCGGATCCTAACCTATACCAGATTGTGGTGGAGGGTAAGTTGCTTATCATTGTACTGTATGTTGATGATTTTATTCTAACGGGTGATGAGCTGTTGATACTGTCATGCAAGAAGGATCTTGCTACAGAGTTTGAGATGAAGGACTTGCGCCTTCTTCACTATTTCCTAGGATTGGAAATATGGCAGCGCAGTGGTGGACTGTTTGTTTCTCAAGGAAAGTATGCTCGGGAGATACTGGAGAAGTTCAACATGCATGGCTGCAAACCTATTGATACTCCTCTTCCTGGGGGTTGGAGGAAGGAGGATGCCACTTCGGGAGAAGAAGTGGATGCCACTGTTTATCGACAGTTGGTGTATTTGGTCAATACACGACCTGATATATGCTATGCAGTTAACCAGCTTTCACAAGCTATGGTTAAGCCTACCAAGCTCTTCTGGAAGGCGGGCAAGCATGTATTGCGCTACTTGAGAGGCACATCGGGATATGGTTTGTGGTACAGACAGGAGGATGAGGTGAAGCTATGTGGCTTCACGGATGCAGATTGGGCAGGGAGCCCAACTGACAGAAAGAGCACATCAGGAGGGGTCTTCAGTATTGGATCGACAGCAGTTTCTTGGTACAGCAGGAAGCAGAGATCCATGGCACTCAGTTCAGCGGAGGCCGAGTATATGGCAGCAAGTTTGGCTGCATGCGAGGCTATATGGATGAGGAAGATCCTGGTTGGTTTGTTCGGTTCTCATTTGGATCCTACTGTGATTTACTGTGATAACTAGAGTTGCATTAAACTCTCGGCTAATCCTGTATTTCATGATAGATCTAAGCATATTGACATCAGGTACCATCATATCAGAGATTGTGTGCAGCGGAGGATCATGTTGCTTTCATACATTCCAACGGAGGATCAGGATGCTGATATTCTGACGAAGGCTCTCACCAAGAGCAAATTTGAGTACCACCGAGGCAGGATAGGGGTTGTTGATAATCCATATCTTGTCGAGAGGGAGTGTTGAGATTGCAACAAGATGATGGAGCTTAGTGAAAAGAGTCGCCTTCACTAAGTGGGCCCGCAGGCAAATTATGGCGCAAGTTCTATTTTTTATCACAGTGTGAGTGATCACAGTGTGAGTGATCACAATGTGGGTGACCAAAATGTGGGTGACCAAAGTGTGGGTGACCACAGTGTGGGTGATCAAAGTCTATTTTTAGACTGGCTGTCAAAAATAGAAAAGTCAAATATTATTGTCTCATAATAATATTTGGACTATAAACTTGATCTTATTCTCTTGGAGCACTTCAGTTTGAGCTACAGATGTGGCCCATGCAGCTGTTAGAAGGAAGTATGCTTTTCTTATGAGTCAGTTGAGTTGTTGCATGCATGACTTCAATTAGAACTCAATCAGTTGAGTTTGGTGGAGTTGATTGTGGAGTTGATGGAGTTGTGTTCAGTTTGACTTGGTTAAACTAGTTGTAGTTAGTCTAACTACAAATAGACTAATGATGAGTTGTTAAACTAATTATTAACTCATAATACAACTATAGAATACATCAGTTAACTCAGTTGCATGTCAGTGCATGTTCAGTTCAGCAGGGACAGGTGTTAGAGAATCAGATTGCTATCAGTTGTGACTATAGTTGTGCATCAGATCTTGCACAATCAAGGGATTGAGTATGCCAATGAGTTTGCTCATGTATTTGCCCAGTTTGTAGCTTCTGCTCACGTCTTACACATTGTGAGTGATTCTTTGGAGGTGAAATACGAGTTTGGTAGACCATTCTCATTCATTCTTGAGCAGGTATTGAGCAGTGGAGGCAGGCAAGCAGTGGAATAGATTTGGAGATCAGATCTTAGCTGTATTGTGTGTAACAGGTGGAGCTGGTACTGGATTTCTTGTGATAAGCATCGTACTTTGTAATGTTACATGGTCTCAATCATTAATATACAGATAGTGTGGGGTTTTTAGCGAGATGCTTTCCCTGGGTTACATACTATGTTAATGTGTGAATGCTCTTGATGTTTTATTGTTATTGATGCTGCTATATTGATGATCAACGTAGAGAAGCTTATGTATTGTGTATGTATTCCGCAATAGTACATGATCAGGATAATCTCTGTTGAATATGTGTTAAATTATTCAAAATTTCTACAAAAAGTGGCTGGATCAGAAGATTCATGAGTTCACGACACAAGAAAACAGGAGTCTGCGCCTATCAAAGGAAGATTGGTTGAACATATATATGTATACGGAGATACACGAGATCTTCTTCTACACTTTCCCCATTGAAATGTATGAGTGGTTAGCTAAATTGACAAACAGTCAAGGATGGTGGAAGTTTGATAGCCCTATTGTGTGGACTCCAGCATTAGTGCGACGATTAGAAGCTTTTGAAAACAAGATCGTGCGGGTTGTTGATCATTAGCTTGATCAGATTCTCGGAGGATTTGTTACATAATTTCCAGTTGATATCTCAGTCAGCTATAGCGAAGCGGAGTGGCGATTCTTCAAGGGACCGCAAGTTAAGTATTTAAGATCATTGAATACCTAGATCAAAATGTTGTTATCTAAAAAATGTGTGATGCCATTACCTTGATGTTTGGAGCTACATGAAGTGGACAATTCTTTAGAAATCACAAAGGATCAGGACCAAAATACAATCCATTGATTGGAACTCCTTCAAGCGATGACGAAGGGGCGGGAAAAATTACGCCATGAAGTGTTGTTCAACTAATCACTTAGGGGATTCCTCGAGCAAATCATCCTTCCAGTCCACCTCCACCGCATACTCCTCCGCCCACACCTCCACCTCCACCACCACCATTCAACATGGTGAACACAATGAAGATGCCAATCTTCAAGGGTATGGGAAGTGAAGATGCAAAGAAGTTCTGGTTTGTTGCAAACGTTGTATGGACATCAAAACAAATTACTTATGATGATATAAAGAAGTCATAGTTGGTTACTTCTTTGTAGGATCACGCGATAACCTGGTACATTAAGTATTGTTCTGATAATCCTCTTGCAATGCTAGAAGATACTAAGACAGATTTAAACAAAGAGTTTAGTAAGCCTAAGTCGGACTCATAGTCAGTAATTGGATTTAAAGAAATCATGACGAGGGTCAATGAGACACCCTGGGAATTTGATCATAGTTTGAAGTGTTAGATCAGAGCAGCTAACATGAAGATCACAGATAGGCAACATGGTGAATGGATTTTATCGTCGCTCTTGCCCCACTTGAGAATTGCTCTATCACAACAAAAGATAGAAACACAAGAAGAAGCCTTGGAAATCGCAACGAGGCTGCATGCATCACCTATTCATGATACGAACCTGGGAGTACAACAAATCCCTCACAATTAGCTAGCTTACACCTAGAATTACAAATTTTGAAGAAACACAAGGAGAATAAACTAGAAGTGCACACAGAAGTTTGGTGTTTGAAGTGCAAGGGTCAAGGGCATGATAAATACCACTGTCCAGTGTACAGGAATTATATTATTGGAGGGGGGCCAATTCCCCTGAAGCCAGAAGCCCTAAAAGGGTCGAGTGTGGGGGTTGCGCTACGGTGTGCTATTTGTCAAGTTACTAGACAACATGCGGTGGATAATTTCCATTTACTTCAAAAGTTCATTCAAACACCCCAGCAATTGTTCAGTAACTTCTGCAAATTTGTGGGTCACGATGAGCGCCACTGTCAAAGCTATGAGTTGATGATGGAAAGAACACCTACATACCAGATGCAAGCAGAAACTTAGCCTCTAGATCACGGCGCTGGGGGAGCACACAGAGGTTATCAGGGTCAAGGACGGGGCCGGGGAGGAGGAGGACCTAGTAGAGATTGCGGTCAGATTATCTGCTACAAGTGTGGACAACATGGGCACTACTTGCAAGAGTGCCAAAATCCTACACACCCGTATTGTCAATATTACAGACAGTTTGACCATACTATAGAAGAATGTCCAGTGCTAATAGACAAAATGAAAGAGAAGAAAACACAGCCTATGCAAAATCTACAGATGATGAGGGCCAAGCCCCGCGAAGAAGATCAAAGCATTAACATTGTGCTAAGAAGTGAAGTGACGAATGGAACTGATAAGGATAAATAACTTGAAGAAGAAGGATGGGTCCGCAAAGCACCAGAGAAAGAAGCCAACTTTTACTTGGATCGCATTAAGGAAATGTTTATGGAAGCCAAAAAGAGCTTCGATGAGGCCTCCACCTCAGTGAGCCAGGACAAGACGCAAGAAATCAACGCTCTTGGAGAGGTTGATCCCTATGTACTCACTACACTTTTGGAGACCTGCATAAAATTGTTGCGCGATAGAAAAGATATGGGAGATCTATATGAATTAATAAATAAATGTGCCAGCAAAGAGAAAGTCCCTAATGGACACCAGGTGGTCAGAAAAATTGGCAAACATAAGGCATGAACGGGCCACAAGATGAGGCTCACCGTGTAGATAGGTGATTATGGGATGGACCAAGTCATTTTGGATCTAGGGTCCGATGCGAACGTATTACCAAAACAAACATGAGAGAGGATGAGGAGACATGCACTGCATTGGTCTCCAATTAGCTTAGGATGGTGAACCTGTAGAAAATCATCCCCATGGGATGACTATATGGAGTAACAATTGATATTGAAGGTGCGAGCACGGTAGCAGACTTTGAACTTATAGAAATTGTTGACGATAGTAATCCCTAACTTGTGCTCCTGGGAATTGACTAGGCTATTGATATGAATTGGGTCATTAATTTGAAGAAGAGGACAATGTCGTTTGAGAGGAAGTCGCTTCGGGTTATAGTGCCACTGGATCTTGCAGAAGGGGCGTGTTATACTGAACCAGTCCGCGATTATGATAAAAGTGATGATGAACTGGATTAGATTTACAAGATAACAATGCGATATCAGGATTAGATGAATCTGATGGAAAATGGACAGATTGCATGGGATCGGGAGAGCTCATGTACCTATGATTCAAACGAAGAGTTGGAGCATTGGAATAATCGCTAGCATGAAGTGTCTACATTGCGATATGATGACGAAGTCGCTGCGTTGTGTTTCATCGAAGGTAAGGAAATTACCCTATTATGATGGTTTAACTGACGTAGATCTGTTTTTGGATTAATTTCAGCATGAAGTCCCTCAGAATCACTGCTTCCAAGCATTAGAGTTGGCACTCTACGCTATGCTCACACGATGGTGGGGTATGCATAAGGGTAGTTTTGCTAGATGGCAAGATTACCGAAGAATGATGAGGTTACAGTTTGGGCATGATAACACTAGAATGATTGAGAAATATAATGGAAGGGATGATCCACATGATCACCTAGCGAAATGGACTAAATCATGGGGAACATAATTGTAGCAGGAGTGGGTACACATATTTTTCCGTACCTTGGATAAAATTCCCATGAATTGGTATCTGGAAACAGAGCTCCGCCATGGAACCACGGAATGGGATGTATTGAAAGAAGGGTTATTATTGACCTTCAAATTTGAATATCGCTTCGCAAGCATCGATGAAGCGCTACAAGAGATTAAGGGATTATCTTCAAAACATCAAAGGAACCTATGGAATGGACCCAACCAGACTAGAGCACCCAGCTGCGCCATGCATTAGAATGCTATAATGTAACTGCTGGAGAGGAAGATGAAGATCTGAGAAACATTAATATTCCAGAGGTATAAGGGCACTGTGAAGTCGAAGGCCCACAAATAGAAAACCTGCACATCTCCACACCTTTGAAGACAAAGCTAGTAAACATTGGCACTGAAGAAGAATCGAAGTTCACAAAAATTGGAGATTATTGAGAAAATTCTATTGTTGATAAATTTGCTGAGTTACTCCGTGAATACCAGGATCTCTTCCCCACTATGTTTTTATATTTGAAGGGCATAGTTTGTGACTTCGGTGTTATGAAGATCACCCTGAAGCTGGACGCGAAGCCTATTAAATAGAGGTCGTATCTCCTTAATCCTAGATACAAGGAAAAGTTTCGCCAAGAGCTGGATAAGATGCTAGAGGCAGGCATCATAGAACTTGTTGAAGAATCTGATTGGGTGAGCCCGATGGTGGTTCAGGAGAAGAAACAAAAAGGTGAAATAAGGATTTGCGTAGATCTATGGAAGCTTAATGATGCGTGTGTACATGACCCATTTCCAACATTGTTTACAGACGAAGTGTTAGACAATGTTGGAAGGAAGGAGGCCTATTCCATTACTGATGGGGTTTTCGAGTATCATCAGATCAAGATCACGCCTAAGGATAGGAGAAAAAAAACCTTCGCAATAGAGTCGGGTTGTTTTCAATACACTATGATGCCATTTGAACTTAAGAATGCGCCTGCGATATTTTCCCATGTAGTCATAACAGCGTTCAAAGAGTTCATTCATAAGTTTATAGAATTATACTTTGATGACTGGACAGTGTTTGGATTAGTGAAGCACCATGTAGAAAGTATGCACCTAATGTTGGATACATGTTGCAGATACCAGATCACGCTGAATTTGAAAAAATGCATATTCTATGCTCCTTTTGGGATCTTTTTGGGCCATGTTGTGTGCAAGAAAGGATTGATGGTGGACCCTACAACGATTGCCATAATTGTGAATTTTGAGGCCCCTAGGAATGTTAAGCAGCTACACACGACACTGGGACATACGAGATACTACAGAAAATTTATTAAAGCTTATGCTCAAATTACTGTGCCGATGGAGAAACTACTAAATAAGGACGTAACATTATGTTGGGACGAAGAATGATAACACAACTTAGATGTGTTGAAAGAAAAGATGGTCACTGCGCCAATCTTGGTATTCCCTGATTGTAAAAGGGAGTTTCATGTGCATGTGGATGCCTCTTGCATTGCATTGGGTGCAGTACTAACGCAGGCCAGTGGAGGAGAAATGGACCATCCTATAGCCTTCCCAGGTAGGAAGTTATCGAAGGCTAAGAGAAATTATTCAACCACTGAGCACGAAGGATTGGCCATGGTGTGCATGCTGCAAAAATTCAGGCATTATCTGTTAGGAGGGAATTTCAAGATGTACACAGATCATTCTGCCTTGAAATACTTAGTCAACAAGTTTGTGTTGGTGGGGAAGATCTGTAGATGGTTGTTATTATTTCAGGAGTATGACTTTGAAGTCATTGTGAAGCTAGGGAGGTTAAACGTAGGACCTGACCATCTATTGTAGATCGAAATAGGAGAGGAGCCTAATAATCTAGAGGAAGGGTTGCCAAATGCGCAGCTCTTTGCGGTGCATGTAGAAGATGATAATTTTTGCATACATTATTCACTTCTTAACTACAGGGATGACACCGGAAGGATATACAAGCCAGCAGAATAAGACATTAGTAGTGTGCACGATCGATTTTTCGGTCATTGCGGGATATTTGTATAAGATGGGTGCAGATAAAATATTGCAAAGATATGTGCTGGACTTTGAGCGGGATAACATTCTCACTGAAGCTCATGGGGGAGTTGTAGGAGGCCATTATGTAGGAAAGGAAACTGCGCAGAAGATTTTACGCATAGGTCTATGGTGGCCAACTTTGCACAAGGATTCCAAGGTGTATTGTAAGGCGTGCGATGCATGTCAAAGAACTGGCAGACCATCACAAAGAGATGAGTTACCACTACATCCTCAAGTATCTTTGTAGCCCTTTAAGAAGTGGGTGATTGATTTTGTTGGGCCAATTCAGCCCCCGGGAAAGAAAATGGGTGCACGTTATATTATCACTGCGACAGAATATCTAACCAGATGGGCGGAAGCACAACTGGTTAAGGATTGTACTGGGGCTATGGCAGCAAAATTCTTGTTTGAGTATGTCTTAACCAGATTTGGCTGCTTGAAAGTATTAATGAGTGATAGGGGTATGCACTTTCTGAATGAAACGATCAGCGCATTGACTGAAGAATTCCAGGTCTACCACCAGAAGAGTACGCCATACCACCCACAGGGAAACAGAACCGTTGAAGCCTTTAACAATATTTTGGATAACGCACTAACAAAGATCTGTAACGCACAATGGAATGACTAGGATGTGCACATACCTGGAGTACTATGGGCTTACAAGACTACTTGTAAGAAGCTGACAAGACAAACACAGTTCATATTAGTATATGGCATCGAAGCCATAAATCCAATGGAGTACATTGTGCCTAGTCTATGGATAGTAGCCCTGACGAATATGGCGGATCGTGAGGCCTTAAAGGAATGGCTCGTGCTGCTGATGGAGCTCGAAGAAGATCGATTTTTGGCAAGATTCCATCAACAAGTGCAAAATGAACCCGAAAAAGCATGGCATGATCACCACATCAAGCTTCGCACAATCAAGGTAAACGATCTTGTCCTATTATATGATAGTAAATTCACTAAATTTCTGGGTAAATTCCAGATGCATTGGTTAGGGTCATATATTGTCAAAGAAATTACAGATGGCGACACAGTTCATCTTGTGAAGCTGAATGGGGAACCCTTCTTGGGAAGAGTGAATGGGAGCAGGTTGAAGTTGTATACAAGTGATCATGCACAATGACTATATGGCAGCAGGATAGTCTTAGTGCTCTAGGTAGTTGCAAGGGAGCATGGGACAATAAACTACACTTCCTAACTAGAAGGACAACGCAGCAAGCGGGTTGTGTGGAGAATGATGGAGATGCAACCCAAGAAGCCGCACTCAGGAAGCTGCACCATGGAGGAAGGTACCACAGAATGCAACAAGAAAATGACCGTTGGAGTTACTATTCATGACTTGACGTCTAGAAGCCGATTAAGTGGAGCGAGGTGGCAGCATTTAAGGCAAAAATATTTGAATATCTACTACCAAAAAACATTTATTATCAAAAATTGGGGGGAACAGTCGGATTTGAATTCAAAATCCCCTATAAATTACGCGTGTCGGTCCAACAGAGAACACTTTGCACTCTGAGAATTGTTAGTGAATTTCTCTATCGGTTGCCTATAAGTTGAGCATTTTAGGAAGAATTCCTTTCATGAGCAAATGTTTCTCCCAAATCTCAAGAGTTGTTTATGGAGAGAATGACTGCCACCAACCTCGCCAAAGCCTTGAGTTCGGCAACAGTTGTGTCCAATGCACCAGGACCAAAAGTGTCAAGTGTAGAGGCTACGCCTGCGATTCCCACAGCGCTGAGGTCACCCCAAGCTGAAATAGACCATGAAAAAAGACAAGCAACCTGCAATGAAAGAGAAGCAACCCACAGCAAAGGAAAAGAAGAAAAAGTCGGTGCCAGTGTGTGCATCCCCAAGGAAGCATACCGAAACACAGGCCAAGTAGAAGAAAGATAAGCAACCAGAGAGAGTATTGGACCTGGAGGCGGAAGAATTCCAAAGAACAGAGGATATTGATGTTGAAGGAGCAGAACCCATGACAAGGCTACCTCAGTATATCCCTCCATGGAAGGGAAAAGAAAAGGTAACACAGGACCCAGATTCTGAGAAGTTTACAATATCCACGCCCCTTCTACCTGAGTAGTTCCCTTTTGAAGGCCCTCAGCTCGCACAAATCCCATTGTAAAAAATGGAGGATTGGGACCTCGCAGACCACACTAATTTTCCCCATTTGGTGACAAAAAAATATATGAGGGTCTATTATGAAGAAACAAGTGTTACAGTGCTGGAGATGGAGGAATGGATCCCTGGTGTCGAGAAATTAGGGTTACTAAATATGCATTGGGTGCCACATTATCACTGCACCCCCATTAATACGATATGTGTGTGCTAGCTCCTCACACTAGTGCATGATGGATGTTAATGGTTAGGACAACCTATCTCCATTACAGACATGATGTTGGCTTAGTGGGCCCTAACCGAGGTTCAACATTAATTAGCCAAGAAAATCCCTTCACTACTGGCCCTTTCAACATCAATCTGTGGAGCGCGGACTGAAGTCTCACCTGAAGCAGTATGGGGGGATGTAGGAACCAAGTTTCCACACCCAGAGATGGTACTCTAAACCTGCCTTCACGCAGATCGATAAGCCTTTTAGGGTTTATCAATATACTTCTCTTATTCGGCTTCTAGACCTTCACGAAGGTCTGCAATCATCCTTCACAGACCCTAAGCAGGTGAATTATCTACTTACGTGCTTCTATAAATTTTCTCAACTCTGTATTTACCCCGATCGGCTTAAGTATCTGATAACTTCAACATGCATTAAGATATTCTTCGCGTAAACATTGTTGGCCGTGGAATCCCCCCCCAAGGCATGATTTGGGGCTTAAAGCCCAAGTTTTGCCCAAATCCTTTGTAAAATCTCCACGAATTGTGGGCGCGGAGCACGAAATCATAATAGAGTCACAGGGTTGTCCACCCTAGTTTTTTTAATATAATGTCGGCTTGATAGACCTGCCCATGGTCCGTGGACCATGGGAATGTATAAATAGAGCAAGGCTCTAAGTGTATAGAACAACTAATGAACTAATGAGAATGGAAGGATGATGAGTCTAAGAGATTGAGTTAAAGTGTAAAGTGTGTCTTTTGGTCGTAGAGTAGGAGAAGGCTCTGTAATTGAGTGTGCAAAGGCCTAGGAGTCCGCAGTTGAGTGCGCGGACCCCTACAGCTGAGTGCGCAGGGAAGGTCGAGTCTGTAACCATTGGAAGAATTAATAAAGAGAAGTTTACCATATTTCTATGTATCTTTCCATGTTTTAATGTATGATTGAGTATAAATTGCAAGTGTATTGTTTATTTGTTGCGCGAACTCTTATGAATGTGTTGTATAACTAAATATAACTTAAGACATCAGTAGCACGAAGATAATTGAATAGGCGCAGGAAGATAAGTAAGATCTCAAGTGCGAATTAGGCTAATAGTGTCGAACGTTGCTCCAGCAGTGCGAAAGCCCCACAGCCCCTGGTTAGGGCTACGCAAAGGAAAGTATATCAGGGTGCGAAGGCCTAGGAAGTGCGCAAAGCAACCTGCACGTAGGGACAAACAAGTGGACCAGTCAAACCTCTCAGACATCTCAAGGGTGCGGAAACCTAGTTCCAGCACCTTCCCATACTACTTTGGGTGAGACCACAGTCCCCACACCACGGACTATTGCCGAAAGGGCTAGTCATACAGGGATTTGTTTGGCTAATCAACTCTGAACCTGGGTCAGGCCCTAACAAGCCAACAAATGGTTCCGTTGCTGGGACCAGGATTTGCATAGAGATGTCTGATGTCATATCACTAAAATTTGACAAAAAAGGGAATTGAATATTGGTTGGACAGAAAGATTCATGAGTTCGCAGCCCAGGAAAAAAGGAATCCATGACTATCAAAGGAAGAGTGGTTAGACTGCTACTTATACACAGATATCCACAAAATTTTCTTCGTGTGTTTTCATACTGAGCTATATGAGCGGATCACGAAGCTAGCAGATAGCTGAGGAAGATGTAAACTCGACAGACCTATTGTGTGGACTCTAGAATTGGTGCACAAATTGGAAGCATCAGAGGATAAGATCATGCACGTTGTTGATCACTGGCTCAATTGAATCATAGGAGGATTCATCACCGAATTTGCAGTAGATACTTCAGTCAGTTATAGTGAGGCAGAATGATGCTTCCTCAAAGGACCGGGAGGTAAGTATGTTAAATATCTGAACACTTGGATTAAAATGCTACTGTGTGAAAAACAGGTTATGTGAATAAATTGATGTTTGGGGCTACGCGAAGTGGGAGAATCTACAGAAATGAAGGTAGCACAGAACTAGAGACTAGCCCCTTGATTTCACCTCCACAAGGGGGTGAAGAAGAGCTCATGAAGTTCTCACCAAGAAGTGTGATCAATCTGATAAGGCAGAGAATTCCACACATACCACCCCCACCCACACCACCGCCAGTTTCACCACCTTCACCCATACCACCTGCGCCACCACCGCAAAGCAATATGGCGAGCACGATAAAACTACTAGTGTTCAAGGGAGTAGGGAATGAAGATCCGGACCAGTTTTGATTCGTGATAAAAGCTATATGGGAAGCGCGGGGAGTCATGGATGACAATATAAAGAAGGCAACGTTGGTCAGCACTCTACAGGATTGCGCGCTGACCTGGTACATTAAGCATTCCAATGACAATCCGAATGCAGGGATCACGGATATCCAAGTTGCAGTAAACAAATAATTTAGCAGGCTAAAGTCAAAGGCACAATCGATCAATGGGTTCAAGGAAATCACAATGCTACTAGGTGAGACCCCTTGGGAGTTGGATAAAAGACTGAAATGCATAATTCACGAAGCTAACATGACGTTAACAGATGGACAAAATCGCGAATGGTTTGTAGCATCGTTAATGTCACATCTACGAAACGCGCTATCACAACAGAGGCTAACCACTCAAGCCTAGGCCTTGGAGGTTGTGATGAGATTGCACGAGACCCCGATACAAGATCCCAACCTGGGAGTTCACCAGATTCATGCGCAGATGAAAAACTTGTGCCTTGAGATGCAGAGTTTGAAACAAGACAAGAAAACCCGCCCAGAGATGCACGATGAGGTATGGTGCGTAAAATGCAAGGGCCAGGGGCACGATAAGGACCACTGCCCGATGTTTGTGAATTACCTTGTGGGAGGAGGGCCAATGCCATTGAGACCAGAGGCACAAGGAAGACCGAGCACATCACCTACGCTATGGTGCGCGATTTTTTAGATAGGAGGAAAACATGCTACAGATAACTGGCATTTATTGCAGAAGTATACGCAGACTTCACAACAGTTGTTCTGTAATTTCTGTAGGTCAGTGGGACATGATGAGCGCACCTGTAGAAGTTATGAGTTGATGATGGATCGAACTCCTACCTACAGAGTTTAGGCCGAAACGTGGCCCCTCGATCATAATGTAGGGATGGCATGCATTAGAATTCAGGGGCGCGGACGAGGCCGAGGAGGAGGGGGACCAGGAAGAGGTCGCGGACCACTGATATGTTACAATTACGGAGGGCTAGGGAATTATGCCTACGATTGTACGAACCCAACGCAACCATCATGCTTTTATTGTATGTCGTTTGATCATGAGACAGAGGATTGTCCCACACTGATAGTGAGGTTGCGCGATAAAGGAGCACTCCAACCTCCCCTGACCTAGAACCTACAAATGATGAGGTTTGATCTGCACGAGGAAGACCCTAATGTAAATATCATGCTTCAAAGTAGAATTACGACTGGGGATGACAAAGGCAAACAACCTGAAGAAAGTGCTTGGGTTTGTAAGGCTCCAACAAAGGAACTAGAATTTGATTTGGAGCGTGCTAAGGAAACCTTCATGGAATCCAAGCAGAGCTTCATTGAGGCCTCCACCTCAGGAAATAAAGATAGACTAAAGCTGGAAATGGACCCATCGATGCTCATTACTTTCTTGGAGACATGCATGAAGCTGCTACGTGACAGCAAGGCTATAAAGGGGCTACAAGAACTCATAAATAGATGCACTAGGACACCGCCAAGAGAACCGCGCGTAGTCTGGAAGCTCGGAAAGCACACAACACGAACAGGAAGGGAGATGAGATTGACTGCGCAGATTGGAGAATATGAGATGGACCAAGTGATTATGGATCTAGGATCAGATGCGAACGTCCTGTCGAAACAGACATGGGAGCACATGGGAAGGCCTACACTACAATGGTCTCCTATCCAACTATGAAGGACGAACTAGCAAAAGATCCTACCTATGGGGAGATTGCAGGGAATCACAGTAGATATCTAAGGAGCAATCGCGCTAGCAAATTTCGAAGTGATAGAGATTGTTGATGATAGTAATCCCTACCCTGCGCTATTAGGAATAGATTGGGTCAGTGACATGAATGGGGTGATAAATCTAAAGAAACGCAAGATGATTTTTGAGAAAAAGTCTCTACGAATGGTTGTACCGTTAGACCCTGCAGAAGGATCGCACTACATGGAGCCGATGCGCGACTACGATAGCGACGATGACTTGGACTGCATCTACAAGATAACCACGTGAGATCAAGACAGGGTGAATCCGACGTGGATGGACGAATCCCATGGGAATGCGAAAGCTCATGCAAATCGGATTCGGACGAGGAAATAGAATGATGGCAGAACCGGTTACACAAGGTAACCACACTGAACTATAACATGATGACAAGATCGTGAGAGACCTGCCTACGTATGATGGGTTAAGTGAGGTGGATGAATTCCTGAGTAGATTTGAAATAGAAGTGTTGTAACAACAACGTTTCGAAGCTTTGAAGTGGTTACTACGCGCTACGCCTGCAAGGTGGTGGGGTACGCACCAAAGAAGCTTTGAGGATTGGTGCGAATGCATAAGGATGATGTGCATGCAGTTTGGGTAGCCTCGGATGAGATTGACGGACAAGATTACCGAACGAATCGGTCCACGCCCCCACCTTTTCATATGGATATAGGAATTTGGTACGAAACCTACATGGATGCACACAGTCTTCGTGTTAAGAGACACGGTCAATAAGTAGGTGTAGGCAAGGCAATTGCGTAAACAACCCCTCCGGTTGGAACCACGAAGTATGGAAAAACCAAGTGCGCATAAGGTTATCCACGCGGAAGCCTTTAACAAAGTGTGCGAAGCACTGAACAAGGTCCACAATGCAAAGTAGACTCACTGGGACCTGTGCATACCTACGGTTCTATGGGCTTATTGGACCGCATGCAAGAACCTGACCGTGCAGGCACCGCCAAGGCTGGAGTATAAACCGAACGCTGTAAGCCCTATAGTACATGAAAAGCCTAGTCCATGCATGATAGCACCGATGGATACGATGGTTCGTTGAACCTTAGAAGAAGAAATCCAACAGGGAAATTTTAGGCTCCAAGAACTTGAGAAAGAAAGGGTGCAATTAAGGAAGAAAAGCGCTCTGGTAGAAGCTGGGAGACGAGACAAAGGAATATTTTCTCGATAAAAATACTAGGGTGATAAGACAGGATGCGCACAATCATGCTGACAATTTTGAGGACTATCGTCGTGAATTGATCAGTCTGATGCCTTGGCTTGGACCACACATTACTAAGTGAATCAACCAAGGTGGCGCATTGCAGATGATAAAGTGCGTGACGCCGCCAATAACAATAAAAGGTGGGTATTTTCTAGGAAAAGTGATGGATGACAGGATGAAACTCTATACAGGTGGTGCAACCACCTGACTAGCCAAGGGAAGTTGATCAGGAGCTCAGGACCAAGTGTCGTAAAATGGTCAAAAATGAAAGTTCTTAGAACTGATTGAAACCTGAACGACTGGAAATTTCTCGTCCTCCCGATTCCGGCGCCGCAAACGGTTCGAAAAACGGTCGCCGTATGAGGAAGATATGGCCAAAAGAATATTTTGCCCAAAACATTAGAAAATTTGAATTTTTTAAAAAAATAAAAAAGGAATATTCCGTAGAATATTCCTTGAAATATTTCTTGAAATATTCCAAGGAATATTCCTTTTCGGCAGCCAATCACAAACCGCCACGTGGCAGGCCCGGAGGGCGCCATGTGGCCCTGGGTGACGTCAGCAAACCTCATTGGCGCATTTCAAAATTATTTTGGGGAGTTCAAGGGATTGAACCCACGACCTCTTGGGAACAAGCCCAAAGGTTTACCACTGCGCCACGGCCAGCTCGTTTGCTTAGTGGGCGGAGCAAACTTTAATTAAGTTTTTAAATTGCAGGAGCGGGAAAAGCAAAGGGGGCCAACCCCTAAGGGCCAGCCCGCCCTCCATGTGACCTCGGCCCGGGAACCAGGAGCTTATGCAAACCGCCAGCCCGCCAACGGTCAGCACGGAATCCGAGGCAGACATTTATTGTAACAGCAGTTTAGTTAGCGGCGGAATTGGCGGAGCGCCAAATTTGGCGGTCCCGCCATATTTGGCGGGCTTAACTGGCCGTCACTAAATGTAACTGGGGTTTTGTTAGGCCAAACTGGCAGTCAAGAGTAAATGGTCATAACTTTGGCTAGGAAAGTCGGTTTTGGACGAATTTTTTTTTGATTTTGGGTCTCTTCGACCTTCTGAAGCCATTGGCACAGGTTTCACAGCCATCTGAAGTTATTTTCAGGTGTTTTAGCTTCGTGGAAGTTCCAGGAGCCACCAGGGCCAAATCAATTTGGGAGTTGCATTGGGAATTGTGCAGCCAGTGAATGTGGAACAAAGGTCATTCCTGAAGTTTTCCAACCTTCTGAATCCATTTCTACAGCTCGTTTTTCCTTCTGAGGCATTCTTCTCACTGTTTAGCTTCAGGGAAGCTTTCAGGGCCACGAGGGCCATCTCAGTGTTGGAGCTGTTTGGGGGCTATATTCATCCGTTTTTGGTGATTCAAAAGCCTATGTCTGCTATTTTCTACCTTCTGAGGCTAATGGCAGAGGTTTTAGAACCAATTTAGGTCATATTCATCTCGAAATTCTCCATGCAAGTGTAAAGGGCCACCAGGGCCAATTGGGGAAAGTACTGTAAAAGGTACAAATTTCACTGTTTAGTGTTTGGGAAAGAGCATGTTTGGCTAATTCCTATTTTCTGATTCTGTATTTACAGTCAGATCTATCCTTTGAGACACCCATATTCTTGTATTAGCCTTTGTAGCAATTTTAATACAAGAGGACAAGCCTAGTTGGAGAGGCTTGGTCCAGCAGATGTAGCCCAGGAGGGGGTGAACTGCTTTATCATTTTGATATCTTTATTTGCTGAAGATGGTATGCTAAACAAAACTGATATAAAGTATTAAACAGCAAATAAATATAACTTGCATACACACATAATCACCTGTTCAGCTACAGAAAGTTACTTGTCTCATTCCGCAAGACCTTAAACTTCAAGTATGTGTATGTCAAAGACTTCTAAGTGTTTACTTGGTTATTTCTTTAGGCAGAGCCTGTAGAGGGCCAGGTAGCCTCTGGAACTCATCCTCTTTTTAGAGGTGACATTTCTGGTGAATGCCCCTACAGTCTATCTCTGTATAAGAAATAATAAGTTTATACATTTTTAGAGGTCATTTGGAGTGTCTAGCTCACAGTTGAAATTATTGGAAATGGATACCTTGCACCCTTAAACAAGTACATTCCATTTTCAGATCAGAAGTACAGCCTTAGCGCTCCAGACAGTTGAAAGGAGGCACAGGACTATAAACTATTCTGCCCAGGAGCTACGCGATGTTGGAATTGTGCGCAAAAGCAAAGAGTCACAAGGTTCGTGACCATGCAAGGGGGGTTGCACTGCTACACGGGTTGGCTAAAAAGTGACCATTGGAGTCACTATTCACAATGCGATGCTTGACTTGAGACCAAATGGAGCGAGCGGCAAGCATTTAAAACACGATTTATGGACAAGATTTGGGAAAATATGCCGCCAAGGGAGCATTAATGAACCGATTTGGGGGGAACGGTTGAATTCAAGTTCAAAAGGCGCTATAAATTACAAAGGGCCACCCAACAAACAACACTTGGAAAATTGTGAATAGAGCTATTGAGCAGAGCCCTGATTGACCTGTGCAGAGCGTTCATTTAGCCCCTGAATACACAAATGATAGATTTATCGATGGACACAATCGTAACAGTTGATGAAGTTATGGAAATGACAAAGATGATCGCCAAAGAGGTCGCGCAGGCCCCGACTGTGGGGGATGCCCTTGAAGGCGTTGTGATTGTGGTAGAAATCCTGAAATCACTGCACACTCCAAGACCAAAGAAGGGCAAACAAGTGATGGTTCCCGTACGTGTGTCCTCTCGAAACCTGCTACACACCAGGTTGATGATGGAGGAGAAGGGGAAAGCCATTACCATAGAAACCGACGAGGAGGAGGAAGCCCTGGAGGACCTAATCATCGAAGAAGACGAGGACGAAGGCATGGAGGAGGAAACTGAGCCTGCACACTCTCCAACAAAGTTGCCCACCTATATCCCCCTACAGAAGGGGAAGGCTAAAGTGCCTAAAGATCTTGATGAAAGCAAGAGCTCGCTCTAAACCTCGCTCCTCCCAAACAACATCATTTTTTAGGGCACGCACCTGGGACGGGTGCCTAGTTTAAAATTTGAATATTGGGACCTCGCTGACCACGAGAAGTTCCCTCACCTAGAGACCGTGCAACTTATGAAGCCTAAACAGAACATCACGACATGGGTTACCGAATTAGAGCCGTGGAAGTGGTTGCACGGAGTGGAAAAGGCAGGGCTACTAAACCTGCTTTGGGTGCCGCATTTCCACTGTGCCCTAATAACAATTTTCGTCATCAGGCAGCTGCTCTGCCTAGTGCATGGTGGGTGTTTGTGGCTGGAGGAGCCCATCCCCATCATGGAGCATTTAATTCACTGCATCACCCGGCTGCCATGTAAAGGAGAGGACCCCGCGAATATCTCGGAGGGAAAAAGAAGTGACCTGGCCATCGTGGAGGCCATGAAGAAGAAGTATAAACTGGAAAAGAAGAAGAGGGGCTACACCATATCCAGCATCAATGATAAAGCAGTACGGGTGGCGACCCAAATTCTGGCAGGTAAGGTTATGTGCAAGTGTCTCGCAGATGAAGTACCCGCACTAGTGGTAGCACTTGTTGAGTAGTGCGCAGAGGGGGTCCAATTTAATTGGTTCAAGTTCCTTTGCAAGGAATTCTTGGAGAATTTCCGCGAAGCTCAGGAATAGCAAAAAACTTTCCACTATGCATGGCTTCCGATGTCCATAGTGCTCGTGGCAAGGGAATTGTCAGAAGACAGTCAATTCCCCACAATTGACAGGGATCTACCAGAGACCGCGAAGTACACTTCGCTTTGGGCCACAAAGGATGCAAATAGGATCTGCAACAGTAAGATATTCTAGGTGTTCATGGAGATGAACCACAGAATGGGGATCAACTGCAAGCCGCAACTGTCACCCACTATCTACAATAGCCTACAAAGTTTTGCAGAGTTTAAGGCAGACCTCCACAGCATATACATCAGAGTGCACAAGGACCCATCCAAGAAATGGGTAGAGCTACCCTTTGTGGCCATGGACGACATAATCTTTAATGTATTGGAGACATGGCCACTGGAGTGGCGTGCTCTAGACATCATGGAAATAGATAAGTCAGCGGCGCAGAGGAAGAAAGAGGAGGCCAAACTGTGCATGGCACAGTTGGTAGAAAAGAGAAGCAAGGAGGCAACGATAGTAGAAGCGCAGGAGGCGCGGGACACTGCACAAATAGTAACTGAACAGAAAAAGGTAGCAGCAGTTGCAGCAGTGCAGGAGGCAGCCACAAAGGTGCACGAGACAGCCGCGAAGGTGCACGATGGCCAAAAGTTGCCTTCGCATGGGCAGGAAGCAAAGGAAGAAGGGGGAGGTGCGAACCCACAAACTGCATCAACACAGTTGAAGCACTAGCGCTCGATCGAACGGACAAGGTCGTGCAAAAATGTCAAGGCATTGAAGTTGTCTATTGACCCAATCACCCTAACCGAGGGTGATCTGCACAACATCGGCGAGACAGTGTGTGATGTCACCTCTGAGGCCCTCCAAGATTTTATGCAGGAGAACCAGATTGTTTTGGGGGCCTTCAGAGCGCAGCTAGAGGAGTTGCAGGTGTGCACTCCTTAGGCTGGTACCATTTCGACCAGCCTCGCAGTTGGAACAATGACAGCAGAATAGATGTTACGCGCTCGAGTGACGAATACCATAATGTTGCCGGAAGAGGCACTAGTGACAACAAATGAGGTCGACAGGCCTACGATTAGCATGTTGAAGGGTCTCGCCACCAACATGGCTGCACTCCCATGGGAGACCCTATACGTTCTGCAAGATGGGATAACTGTAGAACTGCGAGCTAGGGAGAGCGCGCACTACAAGTCCACAACGAGCAGAAACTCAACGTGGAATAGTTGAGCTTGCAGCACGACGAGGCAGTGTCGTGGAATTGAAAGCTGGTAAAAGTACTAGATGAAGCTTGTCAAAGTGTCCCTGAGCTGGCCATCCCAGCAGAGGCACACATCCACAAGCTAGCAGCAGGGGTGCGCGAGGCGCGGGTGGAAATGACAAAGGTTCAGATGGAGCTGAACCTTCAGATTGCAGAGCTGTGGTTGAAGGCGCAGCCGTCCACCCCTCTTGAAGTCAAAGAACAGTGCGCTAGCAATATTACAGCGGGACTAGATGAGATCGGAAGTGCAGTGAGAGACTGGACCAGCATGTTGGAAGAGTCATTTGAGGTCCTCACGAATCTATAGGAGGACCCCAACATCCAGCGCTCAGAGACAGAGACACGAGAACTCCAATAGTAGTATGATAGCATCAAAGGAACTGCACAAATGGTGGCCCTCACTCAGAGGCTCACGCGGATGCAACAGGCCAAAGCGTTGAAAGAACAGGTGGATGTGGCACGGCACAAGGAATCAGTCCTGAAGGCGCGCGTTCAGCCTTGGATTGACGAGGCCTTCACCATCACAGTAGCAATTGAAGGTAAGCTCACACAAATGCAAGGGTCACAGGCATAGATGCATAGAAGCAGTTTCGACACCGTGATCTCGAAACAACACATACACCAGATCCAGCAGGCAGCAGCTTAGTGTGCTGCCGACCTTGCAACAGTTCGAGCAGAATTGGATGGACTCCACGTGAAGATCTCTGTGCCAACAGAGTGACTCAAGGGCGAATCATGATGTTTGTGTTGGGGGACTATTGGGCATGGAATCCCCCCCAAGGCATGTTTTGGGGATTAAATCCCAAGTTTTGACCAAATCCTTTGTAAAAGCTCTGCGAATTGTGGGTGCGGAGCACGAAATCATAATAGAGTCACAGGATTGGCTACCCTAGTTTTTGTAATATAATGTCTTCTTGATAGAATTGTATAAATAGAGCAAAGCTCTAAGTGTATAGAACAACTAATGAATGAATGAGAATGGAAGTATGATGAGTCTAAGAGATTGAGTCGAAGAGTAAAGTGTGTGTTTGGGTTGTAGAGTAGGAGAAGGCTCTGCAACTGAGTGCACAAAGGCCTAGTAGTCTGCCACTGAATGCGTGGACCCCTATAGCTGAGTGCGCAAGGAAGGTTGAGTCTGTAACCATTGGAAGAATTAATAAAGAGAAGTTTACCATATTTCTGTGTGTCTTTTCCTGTTTTAATGTATGATTGGGTATAAATTGCAAGTGTATTGTTTATTTGTTGCGCGAACTCTTATGAATGTGTTGTATAACTAAATATAACATAATACATCCAGTAGTGTGAAGATAATTGACTAGGCATAGGAAGATAAGTAAGATCTCAGGTGTGACTTAGGCGAATAACGCAAAACACTGCTCTAGAAGCGCGAAAGCCCCACAACCCCTGGTTAAGGCTGCACAAAGGTAAGTATATTAGGGCGCGAAACCCTGAGAAGTGCTCGAAGCAACCTACGCACAGGGATGAACAGTTGGACCAGTCGAACCTCTCAGACATCTCAAGGGTGCAAAAACCTGGTTCCATCACCCTCCCATACTACTTCGGGTGATACCTCAGTCTGCGCATTGTTGCCAAAAGGGCTAGTAATACAGGGATTTGTTTGGCTAATCAACATCGAACCTGGGTCAGGGCCCAACAAGCCAACAAACATATATGATTACATGTGTTCATATAAAAAAGTAAAACATATAGGTCCACACATCAATATAACATTAAATCATAAACAATATTCTTCATAACATAATCGAATGCATTCATAACAGAAGTAATTAGATCAACATATGTAATTCTAGAATAATCATCTTTATTAATGCTTCAAATCTTCTTTATAGACTCTAACTATGTTGCACACGCAGCTACAGGATTCTGCGCACTCAGCTGCAGACGTCTACCCTAGGCCTCTGCACACACAACTGCAGAGCCTCTTTCCTATGCTAAGACTCTTTTCTCTTAGCTCTTACTGACCCATTACATCAACATCCAAGAACTGAACTCTCTTAGAATCTTCTAAGACTTCTCTTTTTATACAATCCCATGGTCCACTGACCATGGGCATATCTCCTAGCACCGACATGACTTACATAAAAGAAGGGCATAAACCCTTTATGACACTTTACATCTTCGCACTTCGCGACCACAAAATGCGGAGACTTTACCTTTTTCCACAAAAAACTTGGGCTTTCTGCCCCAAAACTTGGGCTTTTAACCCCAAAATTTCCTCTAGGGGACCCGTTCCCAACAGGCCCACAATAAAAATATGGTGACTCATCCTTGAGTTACTCTGCTGGTGCAAAGATATTGTCGTGAAGACCTCCCATCTCCACTTGAACTACTGCAACTTTTGCAGTACACTGCATCGCCACCTGCTTAACTTGCTCTACCAGCTGCTCCGTTGTTGGTTTTGCGCTATCTGCCTTGATTTTCTATTGTGTTGCCTGTAAGCTAGCCAACTTTCCCTCAATGGTGGTGGTGAGCACATAGGATTCATCCAGCTAAGGCCCCAATCTAGCCTTCAGTACTGCCTCTCTGTGTTGTGTTGTGTCTACATGTTCCTTCAGATCGTTTGCTTCTTACAGTTTTGCCAATATCTACGTGATAGTGACGGTGCGCATCGTCACTCTGACCTCATCATACCACTTCTGTAATTCCCTCACCTCTGTTTCTAACCTCTACAGGTTGGGATCTTCTTGTAGACTAGTAAGTACCTCCAGCGACTGCTCAAAGGGCACAGTGCAATATGTTATCGCGACGTCTACTTCAGCGACTGCATCCTTGACAGTTGCCTCGCGCTATTCTTTGACCTCTGGTGGAGTCGAAGGTTGGACCTTCAACTCAAGCTCCGTAATCTTAAGGTTCATCTCAAACTGAACTTTTTCCAACTCGGTCTTTGCATTGCACACATCAGCAACCAACTTCCAAATCTTGGCTTCCACCGGTGCTTCTTCTGGGATATGCAGCTCTAGGACAGTTCTGCATGCTTCAGCGACTACTGCCATAGTGTGCTCATTCTTCTACTGCACTTTCTTCCATGTGTCAATTTTTGAAGTCTTCTCGACGAAAATTTGCGCATTATTGACCTTTTTTCGCTAATTTCACTCAGCGCGTGTTGCTCTCGAGCCCAAAGTTTTGTGATCACACCTGCTTGCAGGGTGTGAAGGGCTTCACTTGGAAGAGCAACCAAGTTCAACCCAATATTATTTAGTGTGATAACAGTAGCCCTGTCAGCTTCCGCTTCTGCAGCCAAAGATCCATCCGGCAGTGCGATGGCCCGGGGATACAAAGAGCGAACCATCTTCACTACTTCAGAGGTACTTGGTGCCAAACTAGTCGACGTTGCGCTACTTTTCCCTACATTGATCTGTAGTTGAGTAGTTTGGATCTGTAGCTCGCGCAGACCTGTATGAATGGTGACCACGGCTTGTTTTTGCTACTACTCAAACTGTTGTAGTAGTTCTGTGGTCACATCCTTGACCTTATCACCAATGTCATCTAAGTCACCTTTTGTCAAGGTGATTAAGTCTAGCAATGATTTACTAGTGTTGGACTTCTTCTGTGATCCTTCTTTCTCTTGCTCCTTAGTCTGCTTTATCTGGAAGGGGGTGCTCTCCTAGTCTCCACCACCCTGTTCAAATTGTTTCTCATCCTTTGTCTGTGGTGAAGGAGACTTTTGACTTCTGTCAGAGTCGTGCTCCTCCTCCTCTTCCTTCTCTTCTGCATGCTCCTTAGCAATGCACTCTGCTTCAGCCTTGGCTTTTTCCTCTACTTCCTTTTTCCATCGTTAAGCCATCTACTGCATTTTCAACCGAGCCTCTTCCTTATTCTTCTTCCCCGTGGACTTACTGGACATAGCAGACAAATCTGAGGTTGTGCACCATTCTGCTGGCCAACGATCAAGGACCATTGCTATCGCATCATCCGTTGCAAGGTATGGGAGATCATACCATTTCTGTTATGGGTCTTTCTGTGCTCAGATGGAGATACAGTGGAAGTCTGCCTTGAACTCCGTGTATCCCAACAACTGCTCATAAATAGTCGGTGATAGTCTTGGCTTGCATTTGATGGCCATATTGATGCTCATCTCCATCAAAACCTAGAATACCTTGCTCTCATGAACCCGCTCAGCGTCCTTCGTGGCCCATAGTGAAGAAAACTTCACTACTTTTGGAAAATCGGTTGTGATCGGAGGAAACTGAATATCCTCCGGCAACTGCCATGCAACCAACACAATTTATAACAACAACCATGTGTAATGGAATGTCTTGCTTTGATGCTGCGCTTCTCTGCAATTCGTGAGGAACTCGTTGCAGAGGTAGCATGCCCAATTAAATTGTATGCCCTCTGTGCACTAGGCTGCTAGTGAGACTACTAGTGCCGGCACCTCATCTGCGCGACACTTTCGCATTATCTTCCCAGCCAAGATCTAGGTGGCCACCTTGACCGTGGGTTTGATTATGCTTGAAATTGAGTATTCGCGTGGCTTTTTGACAAGCATAAACTTGTCCTTCATTCACTCGGCAAGGTTGCACTTGCCCACCTTTCCGCCAAATGCCTTGGCCAGATTTTGTCCTAAATGGGGTAGTCGGGTGATCCTATGGATCAACGTATCAGTTAAGGGATTGGCTCTTCCAACCAAAGGCACCCATTGTGCACCAGGCACAACAATTATTTGATCATTATAAAATTTATGGGTGCGCGATTGTAATGCGGCACCCATAGGAGGTTCAGCAATCTTGCCTTCTCCATCCCACGGATCTACTTCATCGGCTCCAGTGCTGTGACACCAAAATCCTTATAGAATACCCTCCGCATGAAACTATCCGTAGCTAGGTGGGGGAATCGTTTAGTATCCACCAAGTCCCAATCCTTTAACTTCAGATGTGGGACACGCACCAAGTGCGGACCTTCAAATGTGATATGATCGGGTAGCAGAGGTGTATTAAGTAGAAATTTTCCCTCATCTATGTCCTTCAAGACCTTCACCTTACCCCGGCGTGGAGGAATGTATTTCAATAGCTTTGAGATAGGGTCTACACCCTCAATTTCAATGTCCTTTGCACCTTCATCTACACCCTCATTGGATTCTAGGTTTACCAACTTTCCCTTCTCCTGCGCAGTGGGCTTCTCTTTCTTCTGGTGCTTCATTGGCGACTCACAAACCAGCTGTGTCGCTTTCTGTTTGTCTTTCTTCATCTTAGGCCCCTCTCTTTTTGGCATAGGCATTGGCCTGGGTGACCTTGGTGACTTTGGCACGTCCGCAGGAACCTCCAAACTTATGACCTCAGGGGCAGCTCCCTCAAAAGCCATCGATCCTCCAGCCCTTGCATTTTCTGTAGGCATTGACATCAGACTATTAAGGAGCTCCTAAATTTCCTTAGGCAACCTATCAAACACTGAACTAGCCACCAAAGCCTCAAAACTATCAGGGTTCATGTGCAACTGATAGCTCGACACCTCAACTCTCAGAATGCAAAGTGTTTTTCATAGGGTGGCCATCTGTAATTTATAGGAAAATTCGAATTCAAATCTGACCGTTCCCCCCAAAATCCGTTCATAAATTCTAGATTGGCGGCAGATTTTCAAAGATCTCGCATTTAAATTTTGTCTTAAATGCCGCCCTCCGCTCCTCTTAACCATTTTCTCATTATCAAATCATGAACAGTGACCGTAATGGTCACTTTCTGGCTGTCCTGTGTGATCTCTCCTCTTATAGCGTAGCTCCTATCGCGCTTCTACTGATGCTGTGACATTCTTCCATCCTGCGCAGTCCCCCAGTCGCAGCCCTACAACCTAGGCAGTGTAGTTTAGAGTCCTGCGCCTCCTTTCAGCTACCTGGAGCACTAAGACCGTGCTTCCATCATATAGTCATCTGGCCAGATCCTAAGTGTATGGCTTCAATTGGCTGCCATTTACCTTCCCACGGAATGGATCTCCATTCAATTTCAGTAGCTGAACTGCTCCACCATTGGTAATCTCCTTGATGACATAGGGCCCCAGCCAATGCATCTGAAATTTTCCTAGAAATTTTTCAAAATTGATGTCATATAATAAAAGCAAATCATTTACCTTGAAGGTGCACAATTTGATGTGTCGTTTGTGCCATGCCTTTTCGCTCTCCTTCTGAACTTGTTGATTGAATCTAGCCAAAAACCTATCTTATTCAAGCTCTGTGAGTTGTGCAAGCCAACCCTCCAGGGCTCAACGATCTACCATTTCTATGAACGACGCTATGCGTAGAATAGGTACAATATACTTCATTGGCATCATAGCTTCCATGCCATAGAGTAGTCTGAAGAGTGTTTGTCCAGTCAATTTCTTGCAAGTAGTTTTGTAAGCCCATAGCATCGCGGGTATGTGCACATCCAAATCATTGCTTTGTGAATTGCAAACCTTCGTCAGCACATTCTCCAATATTTTATTAAATGCTTCAACTGTCCCATTATCCTTCGAGAGATATGGCATGCTCTTTTGATGATAAACTTGGAATTCCTTCATCAGCGCGCTAATCATTTCATTAAAGAAATGTGTACCGCGATCACTCATCAAAATCTTCGAGCAACCAAATCTAGTCAGCACATACTCAAAGAGGAACTTTGCTATTGTTGCCCCTGTATAGTCCTTCACAGGCTGTGCCTCAATCCATCTGGTCAAATACTCAGTCGCAGTGATGATGTACCGCTCGCCCATCTTCTTTCCTCGAGGTTGAATTGGTCCTACAAAATCAATTTCCCACTTCTCAAATGGTTGTAATGACTGCTGCAGATTCAGAGGCAGCTCATCCCTTTGTGATGGCCTGCCTATCCTCTAACATGCATCACATGCCTTACAATAAGCCTTGGAATCCTTATGCAGCATCGGCCACCACAACTGAGCGCGTAAAATCTTCTGCGTTGTTGCTTTTCCTGCATAATGTCCTCCTGCAGCTCCTCCATGAACTTTAGCGAGTATGTTGTTCCGTTCAAAGTCAAGTACATAATGTCATAGAATTTCATCCGAGCCCATTTTATATAAATGTCCTGCAATGACATAAACGTCTGTCATGCGCACCAATAGCTCCTTCTTTTGTTGACTAGTATACCCTTCTAGAGTCGTCCCTGTCATCATGAAGTGTATGATATCTATAAAGTGATTGTCTGTGACACGCACTGCAAAGAAATACACGTCAGGCAGTCCTTCCTCCAAATTAGTAGGTTCCTCTCATGTTTCAATGCGCGATAGATGATCTAGCCCTACATTCAATCGTCCTGGCTTCACAATGACTTCGAAATCATATTCCTGAAATAGCAGTAGCCATCTGCATATGCCCCCCACCCCCCCAACATAGGCTTGTTAACCAAGTACTTCAATGTAGAATGGTTTGTATACATCTTAAAGTGTCTGCCTGGCAAGTAGTGTCTGAACTTCTGGAGCATGTACACCATAGCCAAACCTTTGTGCCCTGTTGTTGAATAGTTCTTCTTAGCTTTGGACAACTTCCTACTTGCAAATGTTATAGGGTGATCTAACTTTCCCTCATCGGCCTGTGTCAGTACTGCTCCAAGTGCAATACATGATGCATCCACATGCACATGAAATTCCTTCTTCCAATCCTGGAAGACTAGGATCGACGCGTGACCATCTTTTCCTTTAACACATCTAAGCTTCACTGACATTCTTCATTACAACATAATGTAGCATCCTTCTTTAGCATCTTCTCCATCAGCGTGGTAATCTGGGCATAACTCTTGATGAACTTTCTATAGTATCCCGTATGCCCCAACATTTCGTGCAACTGTTTCACACTTCTTGGTGCCTCCAAATTAATTATAACTGCTATCTTAGTTGGGTCCACGATTAATCGTTGTCTGCACACTACATGGCCCAACAAGATTCCAAAAGGAACATAGAACAAACATTTCTTCAGATTGAGCGCGATATGATACCTTCGGCATGTATCCTACATCAAGTGTAGGCTAGCTACATGTCATTTCACCAGCCAAAACATCGTCCAATCGTCAAAGTATACTTCCAAAAACTTGTGAATGAAGTCTTTTAACACCATGACAACTACGCACAAAAATATCGTCGGTGCATTCTTTAGTCAAAAAGGCATTATAGTATACTAAAAGCATCCCCACTCAGTTGCGAAGGTTGTCTTACTTCTATCCTCCAATGCGATCTTGATCTGATGGTACCCGGAGAACCCATCAGTGAATGAATATGCTTCATGTCCCCCTATATTATCCAACACTTCATCAGTGAACGGAGTCAGAAAAGGATCATGCATGCAAGCATCATTTATCTTTATGAGATCTACACATATACTTATTTCATCTTTCTGCTTCTTTTCCTAAACTACTATTGGGCTCACCCAATCAGATTCTTCCACTGGCTCAATAATACCTGCCACAAGAATTTTATCCAACTCTAAGTGGACCTTTTATTTATACTTCGGATTGAGGAAATAAGGCCTTTGCTTGATCGGCTTTGCATCTGGTTTCAATCTAATTTTCATAACTCTCAGGTCCCCTATTATCCCCTTTAAGTCTGAGAACTTCGTAGGGAACAAGTCTTGGTATTCGCAGAGCAACTTAGCAACCTTGTCCACCGTAGCATCATCCCAGTAGTCCCCTATCTTTGCAAACTTCAGCTCTGCCTCTGTCATGATGTTCATTTGTCTTGTTTTCAGTGGCGCGGTGATATCGGGGTTTTTATCTACGGCCCCTCAACTTCACGGTGTCCTTTTGTTTCCAGGATATTAATGTTCCTTGGATCCTCATATTCTTCTTCAGTAGTCACATTGTAGTACTCCAGCACGTGGCACAAATAGGTGGTCCAATCCAGCTGAATCAAATCCAAGGGATCCTGTGGTATTCTGAATATTGTTGCTTTGAAATCATGCAATGCTTCATCAATGCACTCAAATCCATCTTCAAAACTAAATGTCATCAAGAATCCTTGTCTCAAAATATCCCATTCGTCCGTGCCATGGCGGAGCTCTATCTCCTAGTACCAATTCATAGGTATCACATCCAAAGTGTGACAGAGCAGATGCACCCACTCTGGTTGTGGTTCTGCTCCATAAGCATTGGTCCATTTGGCTAAGTGATCACGCAGATCACTCCTTCCATTGTATTTCTCTGTCAATCATACCTTTGGGCAACCAAACCGCACCCTCATCATTCTTCTATATTCGCGCCATCCATGGAAGTTGTGATTATGCGTACCCCACCATCTTGTAAGCATAGCATGCAGTGCCAAGTCCAAGGTTTGGAAGCAATGTTTCTCCGACACTTCCCTTTCAAATGCATCCAGAAATTTATCAACGTCAATTAAACCATCATAGTAAGGCAAACTTCTTACCTCCGATGATACGCAACGCAGTGATTTGGTCATCACGTTACATCATAGTGTAGATACTTCGTGCAATATATTCTTCCAATGTTCCAATTCTTCATCTGAGTCTGATGTGTAGGATCTTTCGCAGTCCCATGCAAGATGTTCATCAGCTGTAGAATTCACCCAATCTTGATATCGCGCCATTATCTTATAAATCTGGTCCAAATCATCATCACTTTCGTAATCGTCGAATGGTTTAGTGTAGTGCGGCCCTTCTGCAGGGTCCAACAGTAATACCATGCGGAGCAATTTTATTTCAAATGACATTGTCTGCATCTTCAAATTAATCACCCCATTCATCTCAATAGTCCAGTGGATCCCAAGGAGCACAGGGTAGAGATTGTTGTCATCCACAATCTCTATCACCTCAAAATCAGCCAATGCACTCACACCTTCAATATCGACTGTCGCTCCCTGTAATATTCCAATGGGGATAATCTTTTGTTAATTCACCATCCTCAATTGAATAAGAGACCACTGTAGCGTAGGTCTCCCCATTCTCTCCCACTTCTGTTTAGGCAAAACATTTGCATCAGACCTTAGATCCATAATGACTTGGTCCATTTCATATTCTCCTATATGCGCGGTCAGTCTCATCTCCATCCCTGTTCTTGCTTTATGCTTACCAATCTTTTTGACCACACGCAAGCCATCAAGAGTATTACCAGCACACTTATTAATCAACTTATGTAATCCCTTGACGACCTTGCTATCTCATAGCAGCTTCATATAGGTCTCCAAAAATGTAGTAAGCATGGATGCGTCCATTTCTTCAGACTGCTTATGAGATTAAGGAGATCAATCCACTAATCCATAATTGTTATAAGTAAGAGGATTTTTAGTGTGTCAGATCCTAAATGATGTAATTTTTCCCTCTTAACATTATACATGAACCTCTCCATTAGATCCTCAAGGCTCTCATCTCCTTTTTGATTCATTCTAAATATTTCTTCTTTAAGAACATGATCTTTATATTTTTCTAGAAATATGTTTTCCATATCATTCGATCATCTTATTGAATTAATCCCTAAACTCATGAACCATTTAAGAGCTATATCCTTCAATGTTGTTAGAAAGAATCTCAACTTCTGAGTGTTTATTAAGTAACCATAATATCTACAAAGGATTTCAAATTCAAAGAGAAAGGTTTATGGATCCTCTGACCTTAGACCATCAAAGTTTGGAAGAAAAGATGGAAGGATTTTCTTCATTTGCACACTAACATCATTATCTTGAATGGGAAATCCAAGAGGATATTCCTATGGTGAAGTAAAATTATAAGTGCAGACACGAATGAATTCCTCTAGCCCGATAATGGGTCTAGCCACAACAGGTACATTCTATAGAAGATTTCCTTAGGTTAGAATCAATCAAGAGGGCCTACCTCTTGGTCAGCTTATCCTGCTTGATGATGTCCTCGCTTGCTCGCTCCATCTATATCTTGCTTCCTTCTTCAAGCACCTAAAACAAGTAAACAACAACAGAAAACAAACATGATAATAGACAAATTGTAATTAAACCTACTTAACAAGTCAAGAAACATTAAGCCATGAATATGTAATATTACAAAACATGTAGGAAATCAATCGATAGTTGCATATACTAATATCAAAGAGAGATTACAACCATTTGTCTCGACGTTGCAGCCTTCCTATGACAAGACCAGGTTCCCACACACTTCTGTTAGCATTCCATGATGGCCTCAATCAACAATAGTTTTAAGGCTCTTCCCTTTAGGCTTCACTCCAAACCAAATCACACTTCTCTCTCACACAACTAGATAGCTACAACTCATAATAGCTTGTTGTCTACTCCAAACCAAAATAGTATAAGCACACTAATATCAACACTCTAACTAGCTTGTGCTTGGGAAGAAGGGACGTTTATATATTAAAAATGGATTCGAAGTGGATCCTCTTCTCATGGGAGAAGGGCTTATCCCTTGAGGTGGTTCCATCATTATAGGGGAAAGGAGCCCAAACTATCATCCTCGACCCCATCCGGCCAAACCATTTACCAAACTTCCATTACGAAGCTTCTAGGGCTGGAGGCTTTGACTCTAACTTAAAAAACTTTCCATAATAGGACCGACGCAACTAGAACACAGCTCAGTCGCTCCGGTCGGCGCAAGAAATAATGCTAATCTCTGCACATTGGTGCGAGGGAGACAAAGGCCATTAGCGCCAGTCTTGTAAGTTGGGAAAAACAGAAGTTTCAGGGGAAATGGTGTAAAAGGGAATTTATCTGCTCATGAAGAGGGACACAATGGGAGTTCCTTCATGAAGGCAAAGCATGCGGGGTTCACTGTAGAGGTCCTCTAGGATCAAGGAACGAGGAGTACAAGGATAGTGGAAAAATGTTGTGTAACAGATGCCCCCTAAAGAATGAAAGTAGAGCTAGAGTGAGGGATGAAATGCTTTATAAATCAGTGTGGGGAACCATAGTATGTCGTCAGAAAACCTACAAGAAAGTATAGCTACATATACATAAACTGAGATATTTATCAAATGATACATGAATCACGGCATGGACGCAGCCATCCAGAGAATGATCCTGTAAATGGATCTAGATATGGGTGCAGCCATCCGTTAAGGAGGATCATAACGAAACCAAGGTATGGTCGTAGCCATCCAATAATGAGAAGGTTCACATATGATAACTCATGGTCTGGTCACAGTGAGCCATTTGAGAGAGACATGCATATCATCATAACCATTTCACATCACTTTGCAACCTAGACTTTCGTGATCTGAGTCCAGGGTCTTGCGCTCCAACAAACACCCGATCAAAGTACAGATCCTAGCATGTGAATAGATGTGTTAACGGCGAACATGCTAGAAAGTCGCTTGATTACCAGTCAATGAAGTAAATTGTTAACAAGCGCGAGAGAAACCACCAATAATGACAATGGTCTTCAAGGTACTATCAGTACAATCCACGGAATGTGAATACAGGAACTGAACTCCAACATCCGCGAAATCAGTCGATCGAAAGCCAATGATAGGAACTTGTCGTCGAGTGCGAAGAACTTGCCATTAGGGCATGCAAGCTCTAAGGTACTGGAAGGGATTCTCTCTGTCAACTTCCTGATAATGTGTTGAATTCGATGGAAAGCAATCATGTTGAAGGAGGGCCATAATGAATCCCACACCATCGACGTGAGACAAGAGGATGCAAAATGATTTTGGATGATACAGAGAATCTGAGGTAAGTGTAACTACAGAAGGAAAACTCTTGAACATATTGGCAACACAACTGGAAGTTTGGAAGCTTTTGGATCTGTGGGATCTGTGGTCATGATGATGTTGCAGAGATTAAATGGAAGGAAAAATGAACGACCTAAAACCAAGAAGGTCAATGATACAAAGGAGGATGTCCCAACCCGACACGAAGCAAAGAGTGTCATGTTCAAGAGTGAGCTACCGACACGACTGATAGATTTCCAAATTTTCCCCCACCATTTATAGTAGGTACCACAATTATTTTTTAATTGCAAGCTTGAAGGGGATATCATATGCTTGCACTATAAGTTCATCCTTCAGACAAATCCGACCTAGTAAGTTTAACGAGCCCTAGGAAGGAGAATCTCATGTTTGTCATGGTGACAAATCCAATGTTGTTTAATAGTTTAACGAGTCCGAAAAAGGTGTAACTCGGTATCTTTTTCATGTTTAGAGAGTTTGAAAAAGACACGTAAAAGAAAACTCCACATGGTCCCTTTTCGTACGTTTGTGTTTCTCAAGTCCGAAAAGGTGGAAAATGATACTTGAGAGAACCGCTTGGCCATTTCAGTCAAGGAGTACCTGTTTCGTAAATAGTGCCTCCCAACCCGGAAAAGGGGTAAACATATACTGGGCACACGATGTTTCGCAGCCTTTAACAAGTTCGAAACGACAAGGGCTCGACCATATTTTCATTTTTAAAGGGTTGGAAAAGAGCTTGAAATCAAACCCCCATTTTTACTCTCTTTAGCGAGTCAAAAAGGGAAACAATACTCGACAATATTTTCATATGAGTTTAACGAGTCGAGAAAAGAGTTGAAACGTGACTCATAATCATCGTCAAACATCCATCACCTATTGCTGCACAAGTAAGGTAAAGTGTATTATCGAGTCCTTGAGGAAAAATAGGTCAAAATATTTACAAAACCTGATATTTTCATGAAAAAAGGGGAAAAGTAAATATATTTTTACCATTTACCATTTTATCTTTGTTGTGAAGACTTTTTACTCACTTTTTTCCTAATTGTTCTTGAGCAGATTGCGAGAGATCTGGGAGGTCAATCAATGAGCTGCTAGTTCTAGGTAACAACCAAATCTCTAAGCTCCATTTTCATGCTCTTCATTTCTACTTTTAGCCACTTTTTTAGATTTTTGAGGAGGTTTTTGAAAATCATTTTCGCCCTCGGTCGACGCGATTTCCAGGCATAGAATCGCATCGGCCGAGGGTGATTAACAAATTCATCTGCACCGATCGGTGCAACTATTTTTAAAACAGGCACGTTAATGTCGTGGATATGGAAAAACCCTATTTTCTCAAAAACTGACTATTTAAACTTGAATTTTATGTGCCAAGGATGATTATTGACTCAAATTAATGGCTTTTTCATGAGAGAATCACTGAAAATGGTGGATTGGAAAGAACGGGAACATGAAGATGTTGACACCTAGGCAATGAATGACCCAAATTGCTTGGAGGATTTGAGGGCTTGTGGGCTCCTCAAATTCTTCCTTATGTCAGGGATGCGGACCCAGCCCGAGTTGCTTCAATACCTGATTAGTCTTTGGGACATTAATCGAGAGATTTTTGTCATTGGAAACCAGGAGTTGGAGTTGGAAACTTCAGATATATACTTCATCACTAGACTATCCCGTAGAGGGGAGCCAGTGAACTTTATGGGTCGCGTCCAATTGCAGCAAGCATATCTTCCTTGCTTGTTGAACACTGCCCTGAGGCCCTGAAATCCAAGAGTGGGAAGATAGAGATTTCCGGTGTGAGAGATCTGACACTGAGGGTGCTTCTGTTGACTATCAACAAAGTGGCAGGGTCCCAGGCGGAACATGAAACTAATAAATCGAATTTCCTTTATGTTATTGACTGCACAGTTCCTATGATCTTCAACTGGATAGAGGCCATGAAGATGAACATCAAGTCCAGTTGTCCAAAGCCAAGGCGGGGAATCTGAAGCAATTTTGCTTCAAATATGTACTTGTGACCTTCTTCCTAAAACGAGGACCATTGCTCCGGTATCAGCTAACTGAGTACATCCTCCTATGTCATGCGATCCGCGGATGGCCCACTGGAGCCGTTTGATGCCCAAGATCACTAGGGATCAGCATATGTCATACCGATCTGCATTCTTTTCATGGCTACGATGACAGAAGATCATCATGGAGGACTGGCCATACAGCGGCACTGATTTCCGTGGAGATCCAAACATGCCCTTACTAGATGGAGAGGACTTCGATGACAAAGGTAAAAAATCAAATTTTTAATTTTGAGATTTTTTAATTGTTTTTGGTATATATGTGCTTATAACATTTCTCTTGTTAATGCAGATGTTGGACCAGAGCGGCCAGCTGGGATGTCCCTGATAGCCAGGCATGTCCCCGCCCTATCGATGTTGTCACCCCTTATCAGGAAGGGAGTGACAACGAGGAGGAGATCACAAGGAACCTTGAGGGGTTAACTCTTGGTATCCCAGAGTATGCTTGGGTAGGAGACATTACCCGCCAGTACCAAAAACACGCGGTCGGGGTCTCAGATTGGATTTGTTGATTGTTGGCTCGTGTTGCACAAGTCGTTTCTTGCTACCATGATCACCATGCTTATTAGTTCCTAGGTCCAGCACTTACATATTTTTTGAGGCCTGCGTGCCACGAATGTATGAGGCCTGCGAGCCACTGATGTTATTTTAGACATACATATTATTTTTTGGGGTTCTGATGTATCAAACATTCTCACCATATATATATATGTGTGTGTGTGTGTATGTATGTATGTTGTATTTTCCTATCTATTGTGGTACAAATGGTTTGTTTTATCTTTTACATGTTTCGTAAATGTCTATATATATATATATATATAGATAGATAGATAGATATATAGATAGATATATATGTTGTATTTTCCTGTCTATTGTGGTACAAATGGTTTGTTTTATCTTTTACATGTCTCGTAAATGTCTATCCAACACGTAATTAGCTAATGCATATGTCAATGTATTCATGCGTCTAGGAATATGATGATATGTAATATAATCAAAATTCCTTCCAATAGACGGATACGGAGATACATTCTCAATATTTGAGGATTCCTGACAGAATATTACCCATTGAGTTGAAGGACGACAAGCTGTGAATCCAGGTTGACAACCAATTGTCTGATGCCTAGAGTGATGGCTTCTGACAACAATTCGATGACCACACTGTATTCATCAATGTTGTTGGTTGTGCGACCTAGGCAGATACCTTGAAGGTCAATCAACTCACCATTAGGGTCATAAATAGCCTATGCCACGGATAATAAGTTCTAGGTACTACGGCAAGCACCATCAGTGAAATCAACATGAGGAGTCGCAGACATCTACAAAGTAAGAAAAGCATAGTAAACAAGAAAGTTGTTTGAAAACTATCACACAAAACCATGTTGTACAAAAATGAATCACACACTAATGTACATAAGTAACCATGCAAGATGACCTAGGCATAGTACTTTTTGAGGTAAAGCCTGTTTCGGGGCTTATCGAGAGGATTTCCTTCATAATCAATAAGCTCATAGGCTCATTTCTGCAAAACGCGTTTCACGATGTAGTGCCCATGCCACATAGGTTCGAACTTTCCTTCCCCCAGCTTATCTTTATCTTGGTCATATAATAAGACCAAATCACCCTCAGAGGTGCGAGGGGAGACCGACTGATCGAAATGGGATTTGACCCGTTTCTTTTGTGCTTCGATGACCAAGGTAGCGAGACGACGAGTCTCATCCAGTTGTTCTAAATATAATTTGCATTCCTCTTGAGGTGATGTTTCGGGGAGGAGTTCAATAGCTAACTTGAGTGAAGGAATCTCGCATTCGATTGGAAATGTTGCTTCCAGACCATAGACCAGGTGGAATGGTGTGAAACCAGTTACATTTTTGTTTTTGTTAAGAGTGATCGTTTTGGTTAGGTAATCCGCTTTTTCACTTTGTTGCAGATTTCGAACCTATGGGAATCATTTGTTGGATACGCTAACGGAGCAAGTCGTAGTATGTGGAACCTATCTTCTGCAGCTTGGGCCATCTTTGATCCAAGCTGGTGAGTTAGTGAGTTTCAGAAGGGTATGTATTGGTCGATCGACGAACAACATCGTTGAATACAGCGCATTGATAGAGCTCCTTTCTGATGTCATCACGCATGGCATACACCGACTTGTCATCAGGCTAGACTCACAACTCGTCATTCTACAGCTTACCGGCATCTATTCCGTTTGGAATCCAGCTATCTATTGTATGTTCCTAAGGGTCAAGATTTTGGAAAGGAGGTTTGATTCTATCCAATATCAACATATTTCCATAAACTTAAACACATTAACAGAATCATTAGCAAATTATGTGTTAGATAGACATTTGCAACATTTGAAAAAGAAAAGCATTTCATCAATATTTGCATCAGGATCATATAACTTAACAAAATTAAAGCTCCGAAAATCAAAAATATATATAACTATTTATATTTTGTACATAGTGTTCTGTGTCCCGGACAAAATCGGTCACATGACCCAAAAACTCAAAAAATGCAGAAGAACACCCTAGACTAATGGTGCTGGTGATAAAAAGTCAAAGCCCATCGACTCGGCACGCCAATAGTATGGAATTGTAATCTCAGAGGTAACTCGTCGGTCCTCACATCCTGGATACCAAGGGTGAGACCCTCGATATGATCCTGCAATGCAGCAAGGGTCTCGGCCACGTCTAGATCACAAAGGACGGCCCTCCCTACAGCCTCTCCTACTGGAACGACAGCTGCTACCCACGGGTCCAATATCTGCATGAATATATGAGTTTAATTAGTCTTGATAGCATTAAAAGACATAATAACATTATAAAAACAATAAACATGGATATGGTTAGAACATTTACCTATAACACCCCACTACTCGCCGGCCGGCAACACCAAATCTGGGTCACCCCGAAAATCCATCCCAGCATATGGATATTGTTATAGACATTTTTGGGCCCTACAACCCCAAGCATGAAATGTCTATAAACCAAGGGCTCCTAAGTCCCTAAAAGTGTTGTTCTAACCCCTAAAGGAACAAGGTCAATAGATTATAGCTTCTCCCAGAAGTTCTCCATGAGAAACTGCTCAGAATTGGTCAAAACAGGATCATTGCAGCTACTCCACTGGCTAAGTGCGTTGCATCTCACCCAAATACACTGTGAGGGTGCATTTCATTTCAAAAGTCCCTTCTGTGGGGTACGATGGGTGAGAAGTGACAAATGGCAGTGTCATTCTGCGAGGTGGAGAGGCAATGGAAGCTTCCAAAATCTTCTCCTGTGACACTTGCCTCACTGAATTTGACCAAGGATGAGTAAGAGGCCATCAGTCTCCAAGTGGAAGCTAGAACTATCAGAGAGAAGACACTAATCAAATCACAAGCTGACTCATCCCCCTTACAGATATCTATATATGGATCCCTCATCCCAGAGATCCAGAGGCTGGAATTTTGCATATTGTAAGGAATTGTTGTTGGCTTCTTGAGACAAACATCAGATTGTTGGGTGATCTAAGCTTTGTTTGAGGTGAATAGGGGCTTCTTTGTTGGGAGGTTGATGCTGGGTCAGAACAACTGGTTGTAACTCCTCCTGGCTCTTTTCTTGTTTATCAATAAAAGCTATTTGAGTTTTCCTCCATGCTTTTGTATCATTGATGCTTGTTATATTTGTATGGTCAATTTACATCTAATCCTAGATTGTTTATGATTATAGATCCATGTCTTTGTATAGTGCTATGCTTCTGTGATCTTACAGGTACTTTATGAAGCTGGGCATGCAAGGGAGCAAGTAGCTGAGGACTATCAAAGAAGAGAGGGATCAAATCAGGAGATTGGCGCAAGACAGAGGTTGGTCTTTCTGTTCCTCTCTATCTATAATTCATAAAGGAAAAACAAAAGTATCTTTTCTCTGTTTGTTTCTAAGGCAGCTGTCACACCTTAGTGGGATAGAGCAGTTCTAAATAGACACTTTTCCCTGTAACAAAATGGCGACTCCACTGGGGAGCTAATTAGTTTGTTTGTTTATCATTCTTTGTTGTCTATTTCATAAACTTACAAGTAGCATTCGAACTGCATTTGCCATAACAAATGCAAAGTAGACAACTGCTACTTCAATCCATCTACTAGATTTTTTTATGATTTAAACAATTGATTCACAAACTATCTGATTGCCCTTGTGATAGCTCTTAGATCCTCCTTAGATCTACCCCTTATTGTTGCATTACTGATTGTTTTTTGCTCGGCCAAAACCCAAGAACTGAACTGCAAACTGTGACTCGGAACCCGAAAAGAGTCTCGTTTCTGGCCCAATGCAGGTACTATTCAGAGATTCTGAATTTCAGCGCACTTCCCGAGTGGAAAACCTGCGCTGCATTTCAGATTATTTGTGTTACAAGTGCGCTGATCAGACTAGCTCTGTGTAGTTGTGGCTTCTGTGATTCATTCTTTCCAATTCTATTCCTGAATTTTGCTACCAGTGATCAATATATGTCTGTTTGAAACCCCTTTTCCTTACTATTATTCCGCCTCCTTTGTACAAAAGAACTGTAGATTTTTTTGTGTGTTTGTTGAGTCATTTACAATTCTCCTTTGCAAAAGTAGCATAATCGTACTGTCGCCCTTTGATTTGAAACTGTCGCAAGTGTCGATTTCAATCGTAGGAAAAAGTTTAATTGTTGTTGATGGTCGATTATCCTGTTACTATTGTTTTTGGTCTGAATTTGTAATTTTCTAGTGTCAAGAACAAGTATTCATTTCAAAATCGTAAGGTGTTGTAATCTTCTCCATTTTTTTTTATTTCGAAAAGAAACTTGTTGATATTTGTCGCTTGAAAAGAAATTCAGATTTGTGCATCAACTTTCTTTTTAGCATTCATATACTAAGAAAGTCGAAAACAAATACATGCATGTGCATTTGCATATAGACAGTCTGATTGGCTTGATTTAGGAAAGTGCATTTTAGAGTGTGCTCTTTGCTCTTTGTGAAAAGATTCTGTCTTTCTTTTCCCTAGTAGCTAGGATTTTCATTGCATAAAGGAGATAAAAAGTTTGTTTATCATCTTAGATTGCATTTCAGGAATTACATCTACATCTCGTGGTGAACCCAACAGGCAAACTTCATAAACAAGATCAACTTAAAATAAATTCAATAAATCTAACAACGCTTTGGAACTTAACGCACAACATTTAGAAGTCTAGGTTAGAGACGTATTCCGGCGTCGTAAAGCCTGGTAACTATTGTTCTCACTAATGGTTGGGTGATTCCTCCACTTTGAGACGATAAGTGCCAGTACAGACTTGTGCTCCCACGTACCGTTGAGTGTATTTTGGGAGACCCCAATAGGCTTAATCCTTTATCCATAGGAAGCCGTGTCTGCCACCCTATTGATCGCAATGCACTGAACACAGCATTCGAGAAGATTGACTGTCGTACCGTAAAAAGTATTCTGCAGTTTTGCGATTGGTTTGGTAATCCCTCTACCTAGATTTCCAGAGCAGTCCCTTTCGTTCCTTTTCAGACTCCTTAACAGAAAAGGTCCATCTGAGCACTTGTCACTTCAGGCTCATTAAAATCGAAGGAGACTAGAGTCATCTTTTGTTTTTTCTCGACTCTTAAAAATTGAAAAAACAAGTTGTGTCAAAGCGTCTAAAATTTATTTTAAACGGAATATTCATTACCCTTTCCTGCGTTGATCTTGGGTTGAGAAAATGGAGTCCACCAACCAAGGAATTCCCCTTGGAGGAAATCCTAGTCCCTTCTCCTCTTGGGGAGATGTTGGTGCACCCCATATGGCCACATTGTCGCTTCCAGGACTGACAATTGGTTTGCCTATATGGCTCTTCTCAACCTCTGTCGTTCAGAACACCACAATTCCTGAACAATCGAATCAGCAATTAGACAAGTCCAGAGTTACCCACCAACCTTCTACTTCCTCTAATTCTTCCTCTCCTCCTTCCTCTTCGCTTGATGGGGTTGGTAAAGCCAAAAGTCAAGTACCTAAGGAGAAGAAGGAAAAGAAGAAGAAAGAGAAGAAGAAGAAGGAGCCAAAAGCGAATGGGGGCAAACGAGTGTCGTCTAGCGAAAACCCACACACCGCACCGACCAGGCCTAAATCGCCATGTGTCATTTGCAAAGGAGACCACTATCACAGAGATTGTCCTTGCATCCCACGGATCTTAAGGGACTGGTCTCCTCGTTTGCACAACCAGGTGTCGTCAATCTCTGATGATCATGTTGAAAACACACCGTCAACTAGTGAAAGTGAAGCCCCAGGACAAAAAGGAAAATATAGATTTCCTTGTAAACTGTGCGAAGTCGATCATGCCGTCCACCGTTGTCCCTTCTTAGACGAAGCTAAAAGAGTTTTGGATGATCGTCCAGTTTCACCGTTACGACTTCCTCCTGGATATAAAAAACTCTTGCCGAGTCCGTCACTAGTTGAAAATCCGGCTGGCCCGCTCAGGTGGTTGGCCGAAGCATCTATCATTGAAGATAAACCATCTGAATCCATACCAGATGAAAGTCAAAAGGTCGAGGCGGCAGTTGACCCGGTCTTGCCTTCAGAGGTTCCATCTTCAGATGATACAGTCACTGAAGAGAACAAGGATGACACCGTCCAAATTCTTTTCATAAGCACAGACTCCAACGAACATGGGGGCAATTTACCCGTTCCTTTACCGCAGGAAGGAAGTTCGTCATAGTCGTACCCGGCCGTCTATTCGGTCCCACCTCCAAGCAACCTAGCTGTCTCCTTCGACTGGAATCAACTAGGCAGACCTCGTTTACCAGCTAGTATACCATTCCGAATCATTGTTCAAATATATAGAATGGTTATGGCTGGTACCATCATAGATGAAGGGGCTTCTGTGAGTATCCTTTCCTCAATTTCTTGGAAAGTGCTTGGTTCGCCATCGCTTTTGCCTGAGATGAGAAATCTAACAGGCTTTGATAAAGGAACCAATCGACTGTTAGGGATCCTTCCCGATGTGCCCATAACATTGAGAGGGAAAACCGTTCACATGAATGTAATGGTAGTCCAAGGACCCATGGATTACAATCTACTCCTTGGACAAGACTATATTTATTGCATGGGAGCAATTGTCTCCTCACTCTTTAGACTAATGTGTTTTCCGCACGAAGGAAGAGTGGTCAAGCTCGTAGACCAGCTTTCATTTCCCGGATCATGCAGAGCAAATAGTCATATACCATCCCTGAATGGTCTTTTCACGCAAAAAATGTCTCAATCCCCAGTCCGTCCTCCCGATGAGCGCGAGTGATTCGGGGGGACATGACTGAAACCCAGGGGGCATGCACCCTGGTCTGCTTCGGCAGGAAAACTTCGGGTATAGGGTAGGTTTCCGCGAGAGAATATGACTAGTCTGTACCCCCGTCCGTGATTGGAAGAGGGGGTTATTCTAGAACAAGATTCTCCTGTCAAAGTTATGTGAGTAGAGTAACCTCCTTCACTCACCTTTGTCTATTTCGGTAGACATCGCTGAAGAAGTGTTTTGTTTGCGCTGTAAATGGAACAATCTTTGGTAACCTATAAGAGGTAGGCCTCTCTCGGTAAAACAAATGTTTTAACGGACTAAAGAAGGGGTAACCTTGAAACTCTGTTTTATACCTGGGGGCATGCAAGCCTTTTGGCGTGCAAGCGAAGAGCGACTATTTATTTTTTAAATTTGTAGGACCTCTAACCCTTTAAACTCGTAGGATTAGTCGTCTCCTAGCTTGCATAAAGAAAGGATGTGGGGCAAAACTCTCAAAGTTTCCGTTTTATATGAGACATTCTTATCACATGACTGGATTAATCGAGCAGTTTTAGCACATAGTTCAAGCTCGTTAAAAAATAAACATAAGACATGAGCAAATGTTTCCCCCCGCGTTTAAGCTCGTTAAAAAATGAACTATTCTCCGTGCAGGGATTCAATAATGGTTCGAAACACGTCGACAAATGATATTCCATGTGATTTTCGCCAAAGAATCTTTCTCTAAAATGAACTATTCCTCGGTAAATAACCATCGTGAATGTAGTACTTCAGCCGTTAAAGCCTTGGTCGTGTTTGCACCATCACCTCCACTTTTTCATTGGCCGATCATTCACCTCCATTTGATTGTTTACCCATTTTGAGGAACAGCTGCGAAGAGTGATTTCACTAGCCATCCTTGTGACACTACCATGATTGGAATATTCCAACCCTTACATGGAATCAGCTGCTACCCATTTTATCACTCGTTCCTCAAAAGACGAGTCTCCTTTAAGCTCTTTTCAACTGACTCATAAAATATGAAAATATTGCCGAGCCATTGGCCTCTCCAGCTTGTTAAAGGGACAGGAAGTGCCATCCCTCCTCTAGATTTTAATCTTTTTGGACCTGAGGGATTATTACACAAAAAGATCGAGCGCTTGTTTTGTTCGGCTCGTTAGAAGTATCAAAAATCCATCCCTTCTGTATTGTTTTATACTTTTTCGGACTTAAGGGATTAGATGACGAAAAAGGAATTTTGGAGTTACCTTTACGTTCCTTTTCAGACTCTCTAAAATTGAAAAGGACCGAGTTATCTTTGTCGTTAAACTCGTTAAAAAGATTAATAGCGACAAACTTGTCTATAGACGAGAACGAGTTTCACTATCGCTAGGCTTGTTAAAACATAGCGATGGGTTTGCCCGAAGGGCAAATTATAGAACAAGCATATGTTATCCTCCTCAAGCTTGACAAAAATAAAGAGGTACTGGTCAGCAATGACTGGGGAAAATTGGGAAGAAAACTTAAAGAAACTTTGTTGGTAGCAAGTCGTTCTTGAACATGACACTTCCACTCCGTGTCCGAGTCGGGTTGGGTTGTTTCATTCACCGGTCACATCACCATGGTCACGCCATACCATCCACATTTGGGGTTAATGCTACCAATCCATCGCATCAGTGTCGCCGATATGTTCAAGAGAAGTCATTCAGAGAATTCACCTGTGTCTCACCCACTACCATACATTATACTCCATTCTTTCATGACCGCCACCCTAAATCTTATATCACCAGATCGTTTTCACCGCCATTAAAATCATTTGCTCTGTTCCGTGTCATTGATGTGGGATTCATTAAGGCCCTCCTGTGACGGATCACTTCTTGTCGACATCAGCTCATTATCCAAGAAGTTGATCTAGGCCCATTCAGTACTTTGAAGCTTGCATGCCTCAATGGCAAGTTTCTCAATTCTGGCGACAGGTTTACATCAATGGCCTTTGACCGAAAGATGTTGCGTGGTGTTCGACGCCAAGTCCTTTATTCACACCATGTGAATTGTACTACAGTACCTTGAGGGTCATTATCATTATCGGTGATTCCTCTCACGCTTGTTAACAGTTTACATCATTGACTGGTAATCAAGCGACGTCTTTCCATGTTCGACTTCAGAACATTTATCACATGGATCGACTTGTACTTCGAGTGAAGATCGGACGAGATTGAAGACCCCGGATCTAGTTTCATCCATCCGGGTTGCGATATATATTCAGGAAAATAAAGACATTAAATGTACATCATTGCTACACAGATAATCATCCACTCAAAAGGATGATGGCTCTATCAGAATCATCAGTCTACACTCAGACGATTGTCTGTCCTATGAACATAAAAATGAATTTATAAAGTTGAGCATGGGAATGCCCACCTCAGCTAGATCATGAAAATAGTATGAAGATAATGTATTGTATTGTATCTTATTACAGGTCTCCTCCCAGCATTGAAAGAACTTCGGATCCTCATAACAAAGCATTTCACCCGACACCAAAAGATTAATGGCCTCATACTTTATGGGGCAACTGTTATAGACATTTTTGGGCCCTACAACCCCAAGCATGAAATTTCCATAAACCAAGGGCTCCTAAGTCCCTAAAAGTGTTGTTCTAACCCCTAAAGGAACAAGGTCAACAGATTACAGCTTCTCCCAGAAGTTCTCCATGAGAAACTGCTCAGAATTGGTCAAAACAGGATCATTGCAGCTGCTCCACTGGCTAAGTGCGTTGCATCTCACCCAAATACACTGTGAGGGTGCGTTGCATTTCAAAAGTCCCTTCTGTGGGGTGCAATGGGCGAGAAGTGACAAATGGCAGTGTCATTCCGCGAGGTGGAGAGGCAATGGAAGCTTCCAGAATCTTCTCCTGTGACACTTGCCTCACTGAATTCGACCAAGCATGAGTAAGAGGCCATCAGTCTGCAAGTGGAAGCTAGAACTATCAGAGAGAAGACACTAATCAAATCACAAGCTGACTCATCCCCCTTACAAATATCTATATATGGATCCCTCATCCCAGAGATCCAGAGGCTGGAATTTTGCATATTGTAAGGAATTTCTATTGGTTTCTTGAGACAAACATCAGATTGTTGGGTGATCTAAGCTTTGTTTGAGGTGAATAGGGGCTTCTTTGCTGGGAGGTTGATGCTGGGTCAGAACAACTGGTTGTAACTCCTCCTGGCTCTTTTCTTGTTTATCAATAAAAGCTATTTGAGTTTTCCTCCATGCTTTTGTATCATTGATGCTTGTTACATTTGTATGGTCAATTTACATCTGATCCTAGATTGTTTATGATTATAGATCCATGTCTTTGTATAGTGTTATGCTTCTGTGATCTTACAAGTAATTTATGAAGCTGGGCATGCAAGGGAGAAGCTAGCTGAGGACTATCAAAGAAGAGAGGGATCAAATCAGGAGATTGGCGCAAGACAGAGGTTGGTCTTTCTGTTCCTCTCTATCTATAATTCATAAAGGAAAAAAAAAAAGTAGCTTTTCTCTATTTGTTTCTAAGGCAGCTATCACACCTTAGTGGGATAGAGCAGTTCTAAATAGACGCTTTTCCCTGTAACAGATACTCAGCAAAGACCATCTCCTGACGGTCGAACCACTCAAAGAAGGCATCAGAGAATGAAATTTGTTACTGACCAACATGTCTGGCCATAAGATCGACCCATCTCTACATCCGTGGTTCCGTTGGTACTGATGGTCCGAGTGAAATGTATTGTGCCTGCATCAGTGGGATATTATCCAAGGCAAAAGCAGTCAGGATGGAACCATAGCCAAAGTTCTTTGATCTTCCGTTTTTCACCTTTGGTAAGATGTTCTTTTATCACCGAAAGTACTACATCACACCAACTGAATACCTTTGGTTCAAGGCATTCCAAGGCGTACTGCATGTAGGACCTGTTGGCCAAGTGAAGGGTCGCACTACTAGCCAATCTAGAAAAGGTGAATAAAATAGTCCTCAAGGACCGCTCGGTGACATCTCGGATACTGAGTGCCATCGCTGCTCAGCTGAGATCCTTCTCTATAGTATCGGCGAATATAATCCCTCACGGATTCGCCCCCACGGGCAGAACCTGATAGTGAGAGAGGGGCACCATGCCTCGATAAACCGGTCAAGTAGATGTCCTCAACAATCAAGGGGGTGGATTTGCCTCTAATCTAGAACACTTGGTTGGTAGGATCCCATGCATCGAGGAAATATTGCAACAAGTTGATTTGTTGCCTCATCCTATATATGCGGAAGAACTTGAGCAAGCCATAGCTCCGCAATGCAGTTACCGTACCCGGATCATGTAAGGCAACCATGTCCTCTTCTTCATGCTCAGAATTCAAAAAGGAAAGAATGCAATTGAAGAGCTCAGGTTTAGCTCCTACCTGGTCCATACGGCGCCGAAAATCATCCACAGAATCTCCCGGAATCAGCTGATGAAAATCAAGGGGGAAAATGCCTCTAGAGCTCTCACAATCCCAAATTCGAATGAAATGGTAAAATGAGGGGTAAAAACTACTTTTAAGTTACTTTTCACGTAATTTAAGTAGGGTATTAGTTTTTTAACTCATTTTTGAAGCATGTATTCTCATTTCTAATCAGTTTGATGGAGCAATTGAACAGGTAGTACGACCGTCAAAAGAACATAGTGTTAACAGTGAATCGAATATCAATGACCATTATCACGAGCAGTTTTACGCGAAGTTCAAGCTTGTTAAAAAATAAACCTAGCAATGAGCATATGTTCCACCAAAGTTTAATCTCATTAAAAATGAACCCACCTCTGGTAAATAACCATTGCGATCGCATTATTATCAGCCTTTGAGCCTTGGTCATGTTCTTACTATCACCTCCACTCTTTTTTAGCCGATCATATGCCTCCATTTTATTGTTTACCCCTTTTGAGGAATAGCTATGACGAGTGATCCTATTAGCCACTTTCTCTACACTGTCGTGATTGAAAAGTTCCAAACCTTACTTGGAACCAGTTGCTATCCAAAAACATCACTCGTTCCTCAGAAAATGAGTCTCCTTTAAGCTCTTTTCATCTGACTTGTAAAATATGAAAAGATTGCCGAGCAAGTGGCCTCTCCAGCTCGTTAAAGTGATTGGAAGTTCCATCCCTCCTCTAGATCTTAATCTTTTTGGACTTGAGGGATTATTACATAAAAAGATCAAGAGTTTGTCTTGTTCGGATCGTTAAAACTATCGAAAAGTCATCCCTTTCACATTGTTTTATACTTTTTCGAACTTAAGGGATTGTACTACGAAAAAGGAATATTGGAGTTTCCTTTCCGTCTCTTTTCTGACTCTCTAAAATTGAAAATAACCGAGTTATCCTTGTTGTTAAACTCATTAAAACAATAGTGGCAAACTTTTCCATGCAGACAAGAGCGAGTTTCACTGTCGCTAGGCTCGTTAAAACATAGCGACGGGTTTGCCCGAAGGGAAAATTATGGAACAAGCAAATGTTATCCTCCTCAAGCTTCAAAAAAATAAATAGGTACTGGTCAGAAATGACTGGGGAAAATTGGGAAGAAAACTTGAAGAAACTTTATTGGTAGCAAGTCGTTCTTGAGCATGACACTTTCACTCCATCGCCATGATTAAGTCGGTTTGGGTTATTCCGTTCACCGGTCATATCACCATTGGTCCACCGTACCATCCATTTTTTGGGTTAACGCTACCAATCCATTTCAGTGTCGCCGATATGTTCAAGAGAAGTCGCTCAGAGAATTCACCAACCCAGCTTGTGTCTCATCTGTTGCAGTACCTTCACGCTTCATTCTTTCATGACCGCCACCCTGGACCTTGTATCGTCAGATCGTTTTCACCTCCACAAAATCATTTGCTCTGTTCCGAGTCGTAGATGTGGGATTCATTAATGCCCTCCTATGACAGGTCACTTCTTGTCGACATCAGCTCATTATCCAAGAAGTCGACCTAGGAACACCCATTTCAATATTTTGAAGCTTGCATGCCTCAATGGCAAGTTTCTGACTTCCGGCGATAGGTTTACATTAATGACCTTCGACCGAAAGATATTGCGTGGTGTTCAACATCGACTCATGTATTCACACCACGTAAATTGTACTGTAGTACCTGAGGGTCATTATCATTATCGGTGATTCTTCTCGTGCCTGTTAATAGCTTACAGCATTGGCTGGTAATCAGGCGATGTCTTTCCATGTTCGACGCCAAAACATATTTTCACACGGATCGACTTGTACTTCGAGCGAATATTGAACGAGTTTGAAGACCCAGGATCTAGTTTCATCCATCCTGGCTATGATATATTCAGGAAAATAAATACATCAAATGTACATCACAACTGCATAGATAATCATCCAAACTAAAGGATGATGGCTCTACCAGAATCATCAGTCTGCCACATAGACAATTGTCTGTCTTATGTACATGAGTATGAATTTATAAATTTGAGCATGGGAATGCCCACCTTAGCTAGATCATGAAAATATCATGAAGATAATGTATTGTGTTGTATCTTATTACAAGTCATCTTCCAGTTCGAAAAACCTCGGATCCTCATTATAAAGCATTTCACCCGACATCAAAAGGATTTACGACCTCATGCTTTAGGGGGCAACTATTATAAACATATTTGGGCACTGCAACCCCAATCATATATGTCCATAAACCAAGGGCTTCTAAGTCCCTAAAAGTGTTGTTTCATACCTTAAAGGAGCAAGGTCAGCTGATTACATCATCTCCCAGAATTTCTCCCTGAAAAACTACTCAGCGCTGGTCAAAACTGGACCATACAGACTGCTCAGTGCTAAGGGTGTGATGCATCTCACCTGCCAAATTCAAAAAGTGCAATGCATACTGGGAAGCCCTTCTGTAGGGTGCAATGAGTGAGAGTAGACAAATGGCAGAAGCAGTTTGTTAGGTGGAGATCCTGAGAATCTTCTAGAAGCTGCTCATTTGACACTTGCCTCTCTGAATTCGCCCAGGGATGAGTAAGAGATCATGAAATCTACAAGTGGAACCAAGAACTATCAGAGAGATGACACTAATCAAAATCCCAGAAGCTGACTCACCCACCTGCAAACATCTATATATGGATCCTTCATCCAAGAGATCCAGAAGGCTGGAATTTTGTAATTTGCAAGGAAGTGTTGTTGGTTTCTCTTTGAAGACATTGTTGGGTGATCTTGCTTTGTATGAGGTGAAGAGGGCTTTCATAAACTACAGACGGAACCATGGATGTAGAGATGGGTCGATCTTATGGCTAGACATGCTGGTCAGTCACAGATTTCATTATCTGATGCCTTCTTTGAGTGGTTCGACCATCAAGAGATGGTCTTTGCTGAGTATCCATATGCCGGGATGGATTTCTGGGCTGACCCAGATTTGGTGCTGCCGGCCAGCGAGCAGTGGGTTCTTCTCCAAGGTGAAAGCAGTCAGGATGGAACCATAGCCAAAGTTCTTGGATCTTTCATTTTTCACCTTGGTAAGATGTACTTTTATCGCCGGAAGTACTGCATCACACCAACTGAATACCTTTGGTTCAAGGCATTCCAAGGCGTACTGCATGTAGGACCTATTGGCCAAGTGAAGGGTCACGCTACTAGCCAATCTAGCAAAGGTGAATAAAATAGTCCTCAAGGACCAGTCGGTGACATATCGAATACTGATCTTGCCATCCCTGCTCGGCTGAGATCCTTCTCTATAGTATCGGCGAATATAATCCCTCACGGATTTGCCCCCATAGGCAGAACCTGATAGTGAGAGAGGGGCACCATGCCTCGATAAACTGGTCAAGAAGTAGATGTCCTCAACAGTCAAGGGGATGGATTTGCCTCTAATCTGGAACACTTGGTTGGTAGGATCCCATGCATCGAGGAAATATTGCAACAAGTTGATTTGTTGCCTCATCCTAGATATGCGGAAGAACTTGAGCAAGCCTCGGTTCCGCAATGCAGTTACTGTACCTGGATCATGTAAGGCAACCATGTCCTCTTCTTCATGCTCAAAATTCAAAAAGGAAAGAATGCAATTGAAGAGCTCAAGTTTAGCTCCTACTTGGTCCATACAGCGCCGAAAATCGTCCACAGAATCTCCTAGAATCAGCTGATGAAAATCAAGGGGGGAAACACCTCCAGAGCTCCAACAATCCCAAATTCGAATGAAATGGTAAAATGAGGGGTAAAAACTAATTTTAAGTTACTTTTCACGTAATTTAAGTAGGGCATTAGTTTTTAACTCATTTTTCAAGAATGTATTCTCATTTCTAATCAGTTTGATGGAGAAATTGAACAGGTAGTACGACCGTCAAAAGAACATAGTGTAAACGGTGAATCGAATATCAATGACCATTATCACGAGCAGTTTTACATGAAGTTCAAGCTCGTTAAAAAATAAACCTAGAAATGAGCATATATTCCACCAGAGTTTAAGCTCATTAAAAAATGAACCCACCTCCGGTAAATAACCATTGCGATCGCATTATTATCAGCCTTTGAGCCTTGGTCGTGTTCTTACTATCACCTCCACTCTTTTTTAGCCGATCATACACCTCCATTTGATTGTTTACCCCTTTTGAGGAACAGCTACGACAAGTGATCCTATTAGCCACTTTCTCTACACTACCGTGATTAAAAAGTTCCAAACCTTACCTAGAACCAGTTGCTATCCAAAAACATCACTCGTTCCTCAAAAAACGAGTCTCCTTTAAGCTCTTTTCATTTGACTTGTAAAATATGAAAAGATTTCCGAGCAAGTGGCCTCTTCGGTTCGTTAAAGTGATTGGAAGTTCCATCCCCCCTCTAGATTTTAATCTTTTTGGACCTGAGGGATTATTACACAAAAAGATCAAGCATTTGTCTTGTTCAGCTTGTTAAAACTATCGAAAGGTCATCCCTTTTGCATTGTTTTATACTTTTTCTGACTTAAGGGATTATTCTACGAAAAAGGAATATTAGAGTTTCCTTTCCGTCTCTTTTCAGACTCTCTAAAATTGAAAAGAACCGAGTTATCCTTTTCGTTAAACTCGTTAAAAATATAGCGACAAACTTGTCCATGCAGACAAGAGCGAGTTTCACTCTCGCTAGGCTCGTTAAAACATAGCGACGGGTTTGCCCAAAGGGAAAATTATAGAACAAGCAAATGTTATCCTCCTCAAGCTTGACAAAAATAAAGAGGTACTGGTCAGAAATGACTGGGGAAAATTGGGAAGAAAACTTGAAGAAATTTTATTGGTAGCAGGTCGCTCTTGAGCATGACACTTTCACTCCATCACCATGATTGAGTCAAGTTGGGTTTTTCCGTTCACCAGTCATATCACCATTGATCCACCATACCATCCATTTTTGGGGTTAACGCTACCAATCCATTTCAGTCTCGCCGATATGTTCAAGAGAAGTCGTTCAGAGAATTCACCAACCCAGCTTGTGTCTCATCCGCTGCAATACCTTCACGCTTCATTCTTTCATGACCGCCACCGTGGACCTTGTATCATCAGATCGTTTTCACCTCCACAAAATCATTTGCTCTGTTCCAAGTGGTAGATGTGGGATTCATTAATGCCCTACTATGACGAGTCACTTCTTGTTGACATCAGCTCATTATCCAAGAAGTCGACCTAGGAACAACCCTTTCAGTACTTTGAAGCTTGCATGCCTCAATGGCAAGTTTCTCACTTCCGGCGACAGGTTTACATTAATGGCCTTTGACCGAAAGATTTTTCGTGGTGTTCGACATCAACTCATGTATTCACACCATGTAAATTATACTTCAGTACCTTGAGGGTCATTATCATTATCAATGATTCCTCTCGCGCCTGTTAACAGCTTACATCATTGGCTAGTAATCAGGCGATGTCTTTCCATGTTCGATGCCAGAACATCTTTTCACATGGATCGACTTGTACTTCGGGCGAAGATTGAATGAGTTTGAAGACCCCGGATCTAGTTTCATCCATCCGGGCTGTGATATATTCAGGAAAATAAAGACATCAAATGTACATCACAGCTGCACATATAATCATCCAAACTAAAGGATGATGTCTCTACCAGAATCATCAGTCTACCACACAGACGATTGTCTGTCTTATGTACATGAGTATGAATTTATAAAGCTGAGCATGGGAATGCCCGCCTCAGCTAGATCATGAAAATATTATGAAGATAATGTATTGTGTTGTATCTTATTACAGGTCACCTCCTAGTTCGAAAAACCTCGGATCCTCATTATAAAGCATTTCACCCGACATCAAAAGGATTTACAACATCATGCTTTAGGGGGCAACTGTTATAGAAATATTTGGGCACTGCAACCCCAATCATTTATGTCCATCAACCAAGGGCTTCTAAGTCCCTAAAAGTGTTGTTTCATACCTTAAAGGAGCAAGGTCAGCTGATTACATCATCTCCCAGAAGTTCTCCCTGAAAAATTACTCAGAACTGGTCAAAACTGGACCATACAAACTGCTTAGTGCTGAGGGTGCGATGCATCTCACCTACCACATGCAAAAAGTGTGATGCATACTAGGAAGCCCTTCTGTAGGGTACGATGAGTGAGAGCAGACAAATGGCAGAAGCAGTTTGCTAGGTGGAGACCCTCAAAATCTTCTAGAAGCTGCTCATTTGACACTTAGCTCTTTGAATTCGCCCATGGATGAGTAAGAGATCATGAAATCTCCAAGTGGAACCAAGAACTATCAGAGAGATGACACTAATCAAAATCCCAGAAGTTGACTCACCCACCTACAAACATCTATATATGGATCCTTCATCCAAGAGATCCAGAGGCTGGAATTTTTTAATTTGCAAGGAAGTGTTGTTGGTTTCTCTTTGAAGACATTGTTGGGTGATCTTGCTTTGTATGAGGTGAAGAGGGCTTTCATGCTGGGAGGATGGCGCTGGGTCAGACCAATGGGTTGTAATCCTCTCTTCTACTACTTCTATCAATAAATTTATTTGAGTTTTCCTCCATATTCTTGTATATCTCTGAATCTTGTATTGATATATGCATCTGTATGGTTAATATACATCTGATCCTATATTGTTTATGGTTATAGATCTCTATGATTTGATGGTATTATTCTTCTTTGACTCTACAGGTGCTCTTTGAAGCAGGACAAGTAAGGAAGGAGTGGCGAATTTCTGTCAAAGGGGAAAGGTAACAAGCAAGGAGCCAAGCGAAAGACTAAGGTTGGTACTTTCTGCTTCTTTCTCATCTATCTCTCATAAAGGAAAACACAAGTAACTTTAATCTGTTTGTTTCTAAGATAGCTACCCGTCTTAGTGGGACTAGAAGCTCTAAATAGACACTAGTTTTCCCAATAACAAGGGGTTTGGGATACTGAACCAATAACTCCATCGACAGGAGGAACAACTAGTGACTTTGATGTTGCGGGGTTGGATGATGGCAGCAGAGCATTGGGAAACTATTAGGTCCCTATACTACTAGTTTAACCCCTTATTGTTATTAGTACAACCGCCTTATTATATTGTTGTGCCCATGTAGTCCCCATATTGTTATTATTGTGCCCCATAGAAGCCCACTATTGTCATTATTATGCCCTTACATTATTATTTTTATGTCAGCTCTGATTATATTATGACACCTAAGACTCCTATATATAGAAAGGAGGTCTTGTCATTTGTATCATCCAAGAATTGTTCATTTGTGTAATTTAAAGGAGGTTGCCCCCTCGAAGAGGCTTATTTCTAAGGCATTCATCTATCTTTTCTATCCTTTTTTGCTTTGGTTTCATAACATTTGGTATCAGAGCTTTGGATTCTAGGGTTTCGCTGCTCCAAACAGGTCATCATGGAATTTGTGTGATAACCTTTTTTTCTGCAACGTTTCAGAAGCGAAAAAAAAACAATTTGAGACGAAATCATGCTAAACCTCGGGTCCGAATTTCAAATCTTGTCTCACTATATTTTTGGAGATATGATCTGAGGAAGTTAGGGTTTTGGCAAGCTCCTGAATTTCATCTAAAATAGGTCATCGTGGAATTTTCGCTATAACATTTTCACTACAAAGTTTCAGAAGCTAAAACAAAAACCCATTTGAGAAGACATCGATCTGAACCTTGGGTCTGAATTTCAGATCTTGTCTCACTATATTTTCGGAGATATGATCTGAGGAAGTTAGAGATTTTGCAGACTCCCGAATTACATTCCAAACAGGTGACCTAGGGAAAATCATCATAACTTTTGTTCTGAGAATCAGATTGAAATTTCGTAAGAATTTTCAGAAAGAGGACTTCCTGTAGTTTTCTGTATATCAGTTTTAGATACTAAGGTTGAAATAGTGACACGTGGAACTTCATACAAGTTCACTCTACTGAACTAGTCTATAATCAGGTCATCATGGGAGATTTGACATAAGACTTCCTTTCAGAATCAAATCTTGATCAGACTTGCGGCGTTAGAAAGAGAACGTAGAGTACTACCACATGAAGAAATTTCATAACTTGGATATTTGAAACTACAGAGTTACAGTCATTTTAATATCAAGCTCCTAAAATCAAGAAAAGGCGATATGAGGAAGTTTGATGGCAAGGATCTGGTAAATTGGATACTACAGATGGAGCAATATTTTGATCTACATGGTGTACCACTATTACAAAAGGTATGTATTGCATCTTCACATTTAGAACCAGATTAATTTTTATGGTATAAAGGAATTTTTTCTCGTAAACAACTGTTATGTGGTCAATTTTCACAGAGGAAATGATAGCACATTATGAGGATACAAAGAGCAATACCTTCTTTGGAGAAACACCACAAAAATTGGAAGAGTAAAGAGAAAAAGGGCCTTGTTGCAAAGTGGAAAGAAAAATTATGGCAACAAGGAAGTCTACCCCTCACAACTATAAAGATGGAAGTGTTGTTTCTCCTAGCCTTCCACAACCTACAAGGGTTACACCACAACAATTGGAAGAAAAAAGAGAAAAAGGGCTTTGTTACAATTGTGATAACAAATACATTAAAGGTCATAAGTGTGCTCAAAAGAAATTATTTTACATTGATTGCAGAGAGGAGGAAGAAAAGGATCAAGAAACGTCAAAAGAAGGGTATATACACCAGGAACTAACCCCAGAGAAAGAAGAAATGAATCCGACCATATCTTATAATCCAATGGCCGGAATTACCACTCCTCAAATTATCAAGATAGAAGGACATATCAAGAAGAAAAATGTTCAAGAAGTGAAAGATCACATAGAGCTTCAAGAAATGAATCCCACCATATCTTGTAATGAAATGGAAGAAATTACCACTCCACAAACTCTCAAGATAGAAGGACATATCAAGAAGAAAAAGATTCAAGTAGTGAAAGATCACATCGAGCATTAACAACAAGTTCTCCAACTTTTAAAGGATAACGCCACTTGGGTGCAGAATCGAATGAAACAACAGGCAGATCAACATCGCAATGAAAGAAGTTTTGATATAGGCGATTGGGTATTTTTATGGTTACATACACACAAACAAATGTCCCTCAAGAAAGCTATTTATGAGAAGGAAATGTTGGCAATACTACACGCACTTAAGAAATGGCGACCTTACCTAATGGGAAGACACTTCAAGGTAAAAACGGATCATGATAGTATTAAATACTTTTTAGAACAAAGATTATCCTCTGAAGAGCAACAAAAATGGGTCACAAAGATGTTGGGTTATGACTTTGAAATCATCTACAAAAAAGGGAAGCAAAATGTTGTGGCAGATGCACTCTCAAGAAAGGATGAGGATGTGGAAGCATTGTTGTGCACCATTTCTATTATCCAACTAGATTGGATAAATGAAGCAAGGTATGAATGGAAGAAGGATGAATAAGTGTAGCCACTCATTCAAAAGTTGCAGAAGATCTCAGTTCAAACAATATTGCCAGAACTTGACAAGGAAGGAAAAATCATATTGGACCCTGGAGCAGTCACAGAAATAAGAACCCGACAGCTACAAAATCGATCAATTTCAGAGTATCTCATCAAATGGAAGAACTTACCCACTGAAAATTCCAGATGGTAGGACAAGAATTTTATACATAAGCATCAAGAACTACTCAAGCGTTGAGGACAACACTTTTTTAAGGAGAGCGGCATGTTAGGTCCCTATACTACTAGTGTAACCCCTTATTGTTATTAGTACAACCACCTTATTATATTGTTGTGCCCATGTAGTCCCCATATTGTTATTAGTGTGCCCCATAGAAACCCAATATTGTTATTATTATGCCCTTACATTATTATTATTATGTTGGCTCTAATTATATTATGACCCCTAAGACTCCTATATATAGAAAGGAGGTCTTGTCATTTGTATCATCCAAGAAATGTTCATTTGTGTAATGTAAAGGAGGTTTCCCCCTTGAAGAGGCTTATTTCTAAGGCGTTCATCTATCTTTTCTATCTTTTTGTGAGTTGGTTTCATAACAGTAACAACTCATATAAAGTTCCAGACTGAGAGTAAACGAGATCCAAGTACTGGGCACGAGCGATGGCCTACTCTTCAGTGACGCATCCACCCATAGCTATATCGCGAGCAATTGGGGCTACGAATGATTTGGTAAACCATTTAGTGAGAAACTGATCAGCAATCTTGAATTTGATCAGGCGATGTCTACGTCTCCATTCATGGATGTGATCAGAGATGTGCGTCATAGTATCTTGCTTAAGCGATGTGAGTAAATAGGTGTCAGTTTCATAGTGAACCTGGTAGGTCACTATGCTACTAGTCTAACCCCTTATTGTTATTAGTACAACCCCCTTATTATATTGTTGTGCCCATGTAGTCTTGTTGAAGCCTCGAAAATCGCTGCAACAACATTGGGGATAACCACCCGGTCCGGACCTTAGTACAGCTCCTTTTCCGTTTGGAATAGTGGCTCCGACTGGGGATAATGGGACCAGTTTCCCAAAAGTGGATAAACGGGATGAATGGATGATTTATAATCTAAGCTAGCGGGGTGAATAACTAAACTATCAACAAGAATATATAAACTATAATCTATCCCGGGAATCTATTGAGCTTTAAAGTGTAGCGTTTGATGGTCTGCGTCTAAAGACAGGCATATAGATGACTCCATCTTTCAGACATAGATATTAATTCATTCAAGATTACTGTGCCTAAATAGTTAAGCAAAGCGATTAAAGCTATATTACCACACTCATCATTTATATCATTGAAATATACATGATTAAAAAGAAACACATCATAAAACATCCAATAGTGGAATGAATACAGATCTGCTGTTATGGCGCATGCATATAATCAATAATAGCAGGAATAATCACATAGCAATTCATATGAAAGGAATGAATTCAGACATAGATAGAAATACCATATGAGCTGCGCAACACTCCCAATATCAATCGCTATTTGTAGTTCTTCCTTCAACGCAAAAACATTCTCAACAAAGACAATAGTGCACAATTGTATAAAAGCTTCCTTGTTGAATTAAGAACAACTGGTCCAGTTTTATAAAAGAATATTGACTGAAGCACAAAAGTGCAAACTTCAGTCTATTAAGTCTGATACAAAACTTTACGACCCTTTCTAAAAACATGAAAGGGTCTATAAATACTAAATTAATCTAAATATCTATTAAACTGAAATCCTACTAAATTGGTATCAATAAATATTGATCCTATTTCCCTCAGCGATCTGGCAATCGGCGGCATGATTCATCAGGTAGGCTGCTTGCCTTTAAATCTGAGCTGACTTATCGCAAGCATTGGCTCTACTTCAGGCGGTTTGTTGAGGCGCGAACTGAGCTGGGCGGCATAGGTGGCATCCTGAATATCGGGAATTATACACCCGATTGCATCTGTTAAACACTTAAGGGCGGCTCTCTGTGTGTGTGGCTTAATCAGGAAGAGCCAATATGCATCGAAGGTCAAACTGTTAACCCCAGCGATTAATCTCCCCTTTTCCTCCAAGTCAGGATAACACGTTTGCTCCAACATGTTTGTTGTTGTTATCTTTCCTGGTGTACATTGGGAAATCATATTCGCTAAGTAGAGAGTGTTGTTAACCAGATCAACTAGGTTGCTGGAAGTTGATTTACATCTTGAAGCCGCCCTCTCTGCTTTCATCACCTGAATTTGCCATTCTGTGAAGAGTATATCCTTATATGTTTCTTGGATCCTGGGCAAATTTGCTGCTTTCCCTTGATCAGAATCTTGCCAGTCAAGATATGCAGTTATGATTTCTTCGGCTTGGTCTAACTCATTCCTGGCCTTCTCTACCTGCTGATTTATGGATGTAGTTAGCTCACACAATGGCTCTGCCTCAGTGAGTTGTTGACACAGGAGCCTAATTTGTGATATTAATGCATTGTTTATTTGCAATGCTTCTGCTCTGAACTCATCCACTTGTGGAGCGCCCTTTATTATTTCGAGCTGCGATGACAATTGAGCTATTTGCTCATCTTTCGTTTTCATCATTTGCTCATTTGCTGCCCTCAATTGTGCCAATGCCTCCGATAACTCCTTCTGTTTCTGGATCGCACTTTGGTCGATCCTCTGCTTCTCTGCCTGCAACTGCTGAGTTAATTGACTGTTCATTTGTTGCTGTGTCAACAATTGTTGTTCCGCTTGCTCTGCCTTCTGCTTTGATTCAGCCAACTCTGCCTTTCCTCCTGTTCTTTTTTATGATCTTTTGTTATAATAGGAGGTTCGCTCGACTGTTGCCGACCAGGCTCGCTTGATGATGTTGCTGGGGTCGTTGCCAGTAAATCTAGAGGCAGAGTTTGCAACCTCTGTTCTCTAAGTTTATTAAATTCAGTCAACCCTTCATCATTGTACTTTTGTAGGGCGAATTGCCTAACCTGGCTTATTGACTCGGCTGAGGAGAACAGGTCATCAAAGAGATCTTCCTGATGATCAAATCTTGTCAGTTTGGCCTGTTCTAATGCATTATAGGCAACTTTTCTTGGATCGAAATGCCTATTTGGGAGAGTCGCTAGAGTCAAGGATTGAATTTTTGTGGCTTCCTTTTCTGCATGTTTGAGGTCATGCAGGGTATATACACCACACCTCAAAGGAAAAGAGGGCCAGCCTTGCTTTTTATTCTTCTTGAGTGTTTGTGTAACACTCTCGGAAATGATTTGGTAAGAGATTTCCCTCGCTAGAAGCTTATCTGGTATGTACAGAGGGAGGACATGGGGTCTGGCTTGGCTGCCGAAAACTCTTATGTAGGTAAACCTTTCCTCTCCAAACCAACTAGCTATTCCGGTTAAATCAAATCCGGCTTGATAAGAAATCTTGGGAGCAGGTCTATCAAAAATGGAATAATGAATAGGCAACATAAAGCCATTACAAACTTGGTATAGATGATCTTTATAAGAAGACTTCCACAATTTCTGGTGATATATATGAATGGGTGAGGGGTCTTGCGCAGTCCACCTCCAGCCGAGTACGGGGAATTCAGAATTATAACAGAGGGTGTCTAGAATATAGGCACTGTAGTAAAATGGGGGAATTATCCTTTCAGAAATCCGGGTCTTGCTTCTAAACTCAAGCACAGCTTGTGCTAGTTTGTCGGAAAGGATAGTGGCCCAATCCATAATTATACTGTTTACTGCTGCCTCCATTAGAGGAACCATTTCTATGGTAAAATTAGCAGAGTCATGCAATCCCCATAATCTACACATCATTATCCCCGCATAGCAATAAGGAGAAGCCAGAGAATCGACCGAGTACTTACCGGAAGATTCGTGCTTGTGTTTGGCTGGATTCTGTCTCCAATCCCGGATGGGTTCGGATTCAATTTCATTATCGCTTGCAAACTTCTCCAGGAACGCCTTGTTATATACCTTCTCTGGCTCGGGCAAATGATACATTTGCCTTAGATCATCTGCCTTGAATGATCCGAAAATCCTCCCATCTCTGGTGCTAAAAGTTCTGTCCAAGATTGGAATTTCTTCAATCGCCCATCGCACGACGTCTGTGTATGGGAGAATTTGCTCTCTGGCCGCTATCCTGTGAAGGAAAGAGTCGGCCAAATCTTTGAGGGTGCTCTCAGACTTCCGAAGTAAATCCACACTAGCTTCTGTTACTGTCTTCACTGGTTGTTCGGCTTCAATCAGATTGTAAGTGCCTTGCCAAGTAACTCTGGTGAGACCCGTACACGTAGTATCAGAAATTAAGCCCTTCTTTTTGTCCACGGCAGCTTGTCCTGCAACTGGTGTAGCGGAAGAGCCTGCGGTCTTCTTGGATTTCTTGCCCATCTTGCTCAAGCTTCCCTCTATGGATGAATTCTGCACAAAGGCAAAAATAACCGTAACACAGAAATATGCTAATGAAAATCCAATACGGGAAAGATATATTAATCAAAGCGTGCTGAGAGATTAACTCTTAAAAATGGTTGCGGATCCAATCGATGGGAAGATCTTACAGATACATTAAATGGCCGTTTAAGGCCTGCTACCCCTTAAATGCTCATTACACCATTATTCGGCTGACTGGCTTGCTTAAGCGTGCTATGGATATTTTGGCGGTTGAGCGCAGGTGATCGTTTATTTAAGAGATAAAACTTTAAATACGAATGAATCACCTTATCCCTCCATTTAACGGCTTTTTCGAAATCCGCGCTATATCCTGATCGGGTATCGGGAACACTTTAAATCTTTATGTTGACAATTTTGAAACGCCGATCGCCGATAGCGATATCGCATCGCATCGGGAGAATAGGTGTTATATAAACATATGAATAGCATACCCCCGACCGCCGATAGCGAAATCGCATCGGATCAGCGTGAAAAGGCATAACAATGTGCATAGAGAGTGTATTGCCGATTGCCCGATCGCCGATATCGCATCGCATCGGGGGTAAAACCTGGGCGCCTTATTATTATACATGGGATGTTGCCGATTGCCGATTGCGAAATCGCATCACATCGGGGCTTATGTCGTGAGCGTTTTAAAATGTGTATGGAGTATTGCCGATAGCCGATAGCGAAATCGCATCGGCGGAGACCAATGTGCCACCTATTTGTGTTTTCTATGTTATTGCGATATGCGATCTTGCGATCGCTTTATCGCAATAATAAAAGATTGTTTTATTTGTTGAAAAATGGGTTTTTCAAAAGGTTTTAAATAATGTCTTCATTTAGTTTGCGGACCTCTTAAAAAGAATGCGCTATTGATACCAATTAATTTCTAGAGGGACCCATTTCATATAATAATTTTATGAATATAAATGATATGAAATGGGGGGTTGTTGTAGGGCACAACAAGTCCTCATATTGTTATTATTGTGCACCATAGAATCCCACTATTGTTATTGTTGTGCCCTTACATTATTATTGTTATGTTGGCTCTGATTATATTATGACCCCTTAGACTCCTATATATAGAAAGGAGGTCTTGTCATTTGTATCATCTAAGAATTTTTCATTTGTGTAATGTAAAGGAGGTTTCCCCCTCGAAGAGGCTTATTTATAAGGCGTTGATCTATATTTTCTATCTTTTTGTGAGTTGGCTTCATAACATTTGGTATCAAAGCTTTGGATTCTAGGGTTTCGCTGCTCCAAACAGGTCATCGTGGTATTTTCGCTATACTTTTTTTCTGCGATGTTTCAGAAGCTAAAAAAATACCCATTTGAGAAGAAATCTTGCTAAACCACGCGTCCGAATTTTAGATCTTGTCTCGCTATATTTTCGCAGATATGATATGCAGAAGTTAGGGTTTTTGCAAGCTCCAGAATTTCATCTAAAACAGGTCATCGTACTATTTTCGCTATCACCTTTTTCGCTAAAAAGTTTCAAAAGCTAAATAAAAAACCCATTTGAGAAGAAATCATTCTGAATCTTGAGTCCGAATTTTAGATCTTTTCTTGCTAAATTTTCAGATATATGATCTGAGGAAATTAGGGTTTTCGCAGACTCCCAAATTACATCCTAAACAGGTGACCTTGGGAAAATCGTCATAACTTTCTCTCTGAGCAACAAATTGAAATTTCGTAAGAAGTTACAGAAAGAGGACGGATTGTAGTTTTTTGTGCATAGTTTTCAGATCTGAAGGTCGAAACAGTGACACGTGGCACATCATACAAGTTCGCTCTACTGAAACATTATATAATCAGGTCATCTTAGGAGATTTGACATAACGCTTCCTTGCAGAATCCAATCTTGATCAGACTTGCAAGATTTGAAAGAGAACACAGAGAGCTACCACAGGAAAATTTTTCAGAACTTGGAGATCTGCAATTATATAGTTATAGTCGTTTCAAGATCAAGATCCAAAAATCAAGAAAAGGTGGTATGAGGAAGTTTGATGGCAAGGATCCGGTAAATTGGATACTACAGATGGAGCACTATTTTAATCTACATGGTGTACCACTATTACAAAAGGTATGTATTACGTCTTCATATTTAGAGCCGGATCAATTTTTATGGTATAAAAGGCTTTGTTCTTGTAAACAACTTGTTACATGGTCAATTTTCATGAAGGAAATGATAGCACATTATGAGGATATAAAGAGCGACATCTTCTTTAGAGCAACACCACAACAATTGGAAGAGAAAAGAGCAAAAGGGCTTTGTACAAAGTGGAAAGAAAAATTATGGAAACAAGGAAGTCTACCCTTCACAACTATAAATATGGAAGTGTTGTTTCTCCTAGCCTTCCACAACCTACAAGGGTTACACCACAACAATTGGAAGAAAAAAGAGAAAAAAGGCTTTGTTACAATCGTGATAACAAATACATTAAAGGTCATAAGTGTGCTGAGAAGAAATTATTTTACATTGATTGTGGAGAGGAGGAAGAAAAGGATCAAGAAACATCAAAAGAAGAGTATATACACCAGGAACCAACCCCAGAGAAAGAAGAAATGAATCTGACCATATCTTGTAAAGCATTGGAAAGAATTACTACTCCTCAAACTCTTAAGATAGAAGGACATATCAAGAAGAAAAAGGTTCAAGAAGTGAAAGACCACATCAAGAAAGAAGAAATGAATCTGACCATATCTTGTAATGCAATGGTTGGAATTACCACTCCTCAAACTATCAATATAGAAGGACATATCAAGAAGAAAAATGTTCAAGAAGTGAAAGATCATATAGAGCATCAAGAAATGAATCTGACCATATCTTGTAATGCATTGGAAGAAATTACCACTCCTCAAACTCTCAATATATAAGGACATCTCAAGAAGAAAAAGATTCAAGTAGTGAAATATCACATCGAGCATCAACAACAAGTTCTCCAACTTTTAAAGGATAACGCCACTTTGGTGCAGAATCGAATGAAACAACATGCATATCAACATCACAATGAAAGAAGTTTTGATGTAGGCGATTGGGTATTTTTATGGTTACATACATACAAACAAATGTCCCTCAAGAAAGCTATTTATGAGAAGGAAATGTTGGCAATACTACAAGCACTTAAAAAATGGAAACCTTACCTAATGGGAAGACAGTTCAAGGTAAAAACGGATCATGATAGTATTAAATACTTTTTAGAACAAATATTATACTCTGAAGAGCAACAAAAATGGGTCACAAAGATGTTGGGTTATGACTTTGAAATCATTTATAAAAAAGGGAAGCAAAATGTTGTGGCAGATGCACTCTCAAAAAAGGATGAGGATGTGGAAGCATTGTTGTGCACCATTTCTATTATCCAACCAGATTGGATAAATGAAGCAAGGTATGAATGGAAGAAGGACGAAGAAGTGTGACCACTCATTCAAAAGTTGCAGAAGATCCCAGTTCAAACAATATTACCAGAACTTGACGAGGAAGGAAAAGTCATATTGGAGCCTGGAGCAGTCACAGAAACTAGAACCCCACATCTATGAAATCGATCAATTTCATAGTATCTCATGAAGTGGAAGAACTTACCCGTTGAAGATTCCACATGGGAGGACAAGAATTTTATACAGAAGCAGCAAGAACTACTCAAGCGTTGAGGAAAACACTTTTTGAAGGAGAGGGGCATGTTAGGTCACTATACTACTAGTCTAACCCCTTATTGTTATTAGTATAACCCCCTTATTATATTGTTGTGCCCATGTAGTCCCCATATTGTTATTATTGTGCCCCATAGAAGCCCACTATTGTTATTATTGTGTCCTTACATTACTATTGTTATGTCGGATCTGATTATATTATGACCCCTTAGACTCCTATATATAGAAAGGATGTCTTGTCATTTGTATCATCTAAGAATTGTTCATTTGTGTAATGTAAAGGAGGTTGTCCCCTCGAAGAGGCTTATTTCTAAGGCGTTGATCTATCTTTTCTATATTTTTGTGAGCTGGTTTCATAACAAAACCAACGACTGAAAATGTGTGAGGAAGGCCATGGCTAAAGAGTTAAAGTCATGGTAAGTACTTTGAGGTAGCTCGAAGTACCATTTCACTGCAACACCCGTGAGGGTTCGTTGGAAATGATGGAGACGAATGGAATCATCTATGGACGAGTTCGACGAGCACCAAAGGTGATATGTCATCACATGGGCCTGAGTATATTCTTTAGCTTTCCCATCAAACTTTGGGCAATCACTTGGTATCTTGGATGGCACCGGAAGCCAGTACATCGAATGAAGGATCGGATCATTCGTAAGGCGTGATACATCTAGCAACTCGAGTGTAGCCAAGAAAGGTAATTGAGTGTTAAAAGGCATGGGAGGTCAATAAGTAGACCCATACGAAGGAGCCCATCCCTGCTGGTAAGGATTTTGGCCCCACAGTGGGGGATTTTGAACATATGGCATCTGGGGCTGCCCCCATTGCGGATTACCTTGACCATAGGGAGGATTTTGACCTTAAACACCTTGGAACTGTCTAGGCATAGGTTTTTTATAAGCAACATACGAGTTAAAAGGTTGTTGAGCCTGTTGACCTTGGACATATGGATACGGGACCTGTTGTCCTTGAACATATGGCTGATGAATATGTTGTCCCTAAACAAGAGGATTCTGGACTTGTAGTCCTTAGGCATAAGGTTGATACACTTGTTGCCCTTGGACGTAGGGGTTTTGTACCTGATGCCCTTGGCCGGTAGGATTCTAAACTTGTTGACCTAGGACAAGAGGAATTTGGGCCTACTTCTGCAGGACTTGACCTTGACCCTGCCCCTGTAAGGGTTGACCTCTTTCTTGGAATACATTCGTTGAAGTCGACAAGAAAAGGGGCGTTAACCACCCGACATGGTGAGTTAGGAAATCAATGTGAGATATGAACATGTTGTAATAACTTGGGTCAGATAGGTATGATAGTGAGGTTGTCGATATAGGAGGGTACGGATTGCTATCCTGAGGTTGGATCTTGATGTGCCAGTGGCAGTGGTCAAAACATGTTTATTGATGGTGATGGTCCTGGAGTCAATGGGAGTACCAAGATGGGGGTGAGCAGGTTTTGACAAGCATTCAAAAAATGTGATGTGTTTTGCTGGTGAGATGTAAGCTACGACCAAGGTGATGAGAGACAGCTGCCAGGTGTAGGTCATGAATGGGAAGCATAAAATGTGGATGAGAGATTTTTTTCTTTTTTTGAAAAAATCTTTGTACACTTGCCAAAATAATATGAGGGTGGTTTGGATGTTTAGCCACGGAGATGGGTGCCCCATGATGGCAGTGACCTACATAGAGGTGTGGTGTGTCGGCTGAGGGTGGGGGCTCCATTGGTTGGTCTCTGTGTTGGGTTGGTGAGGCGAGTGATGTGACACAAATGGGCTATGCTATATGGATGAATGATAGGCCAAATGTAGCACTCGGGAGTGCATCTGTTTAGTACCCCGTGATGGCCCAGGAAATGGGGTGTATGAAAAACGAGGGTAGCATGATGCATCTAAGCTTCAAGGTATGTACATGATATGGTTCCCGGGACGGAGTGATGGGGTCATGGCTCCTTTGAGTGAAGAGGGGTCTACAAACATAAAGGGAGCCATGAAGGGGGGTTCTATTGACCAGCGTGAATGTTTATCATATGCAAAGATGAGATGGTGATAAACATGGTCGATATGATGGTTCTTATGGTGAATTTTGGAGAAATGATGTTAGGATATGCAAAGCTTTAGGGAAGCTTATCTTGTTGAGTGGAGAACGGTACCTGCTCTATTGTTTTCTTAACGGGTCGCTGATTGAAGTGGATCATGTGTGTTCCTACAATGGATACAACCAATACCCCAAGTGAAAGCATTGTTCAAGGCATACATATATAATGAATTCTATAGATTTAGAGAGCTAGAGAAGTACCTGACATGAGTTTCTGTGTGTGCGACAGGCCAAAAAATGATTTTTTTTCATTTACTAGAATGGAGGGTTCCATGACGAAGAAAACACAGTACTGATCTTTCCGTCTCTTCCAGTTTTTCTAATGGATGTCCTAGGCTTTTGTAATGTACCCTAAGAGATGGTGAAAAGGGCAATAGATAAGGCTAAGGGGCTCAAATATCACTCATTTGCATTGTTTAGTTGTAGAGGTCAAAGAGCATCCTTGGAACTTTTCTTGTCGTTGCGGTCAGCCTGAGTACCCGTGATTCACGTGGAGAGATATAGGTGAGAGCTTGTGCCCTAGACTTTGTGAATTTTGGAAGGCTTGGGCACCTCTTCGTATGATGTTTTTCCTCGCAGATCATGCCTATATGGTGTTGGCATCTAGGTTCTCTTTTTTGAGCAACTTGGGTGGGAAGGTAGTTTTAGTAATGTGTCTGTAGTTTGGGGCAAAGGTTCACCAGATGAGTAGATTCATCACATATAGCACATGGTAAAGTAGATGATGGGCTTTTGTTGCCTTTGTGTGGTGTAGGCTGGTTTTTCAAAGCATGAAGTTGCCCCTTCTTGAATGTAGAAGATGTTTTGGAATTTACTGCCCATTTGAGGGTTGGTTGGCGCTATTGGCTCATTCATGTTGGTTTGAATGAGTTTATTTAACGTCTGCTGGTATCGATGGATGTCATGACAATGATTAGTATAGTGCCCATGTTTTTCACATATAGCACATGCATGGATGGTACGCATTTCTTTGTTATGTAAAGGTACGATTTTTGCTCCTTTTGGTGGAGATGTGGTTGCCAATGTTTTAGTGGCATTCATGAGAGGTTTTAACTCATCTAATTTGAGGCATATGTGGGTTGGGTGCCCAAATTATTCACATAACACATAGGGTTGCAAGACCCTAGATGAGTTTGAGGATTCTCCTTTTTTACCATTTTGTTTAACCTTTTTGTCAGCTCCAATTGGTGTAGGTGTAGGACGATTTTGAATAAGGGTGGTTTCCTGAGATGAAAGTACAAGGATATTTCCTACGGGAATGTGTCCTATCTCAGTTGACATGGTCATGGGGACCAGATACCAAAATGGTATCACGAGTGCCATATTTGGTAATGTAATAATTTCGATGGCTTGGTGTGAGACAAAGTCGTGTGGGGGACATAAAAAGGGGTTTTTCATAATGACGGGAGGTAAAATAATGACATTATCAGTTGTAGGGGGAGTGATGTCTAGAACTAGTTCCAGGTTTTGGGTGGTGTTTGACGAAGTCATCATGCACACTAGTGCTCCAGTATTTGGGACAAGCTCTTGTCTTACCAGAGGGACTCTTGGGAATGTTCCTAGGAGAGTTGATGACTTAAACTGGCCTGGGATGAGCTTAGTGTAAGTAGTGATAACCACATGGGAGAATGTAACGAAGGGAAATATTCCATTTGGTGTGGGTAGGGTTTCCTTCTTGTAGTATGCGAGTTGATCAATGGTAATGATCTTTCCATCATGGGGGAACATCATTGTTCTAAACATCGATGAGGCAACTACGAGCATTTCATACATATAGCTTCGGCCTAGTAGGATGTTGTAATCCAACTGGGCATCTAGTACTTCAATGTCTATTAACACAGTTTTTCCAGCCAACTTAACTGGCACGCTAGGGTATAAACCAGCGGGAGTTAAAGGGCGTCCGTCGTTTTCTCTAGGAGTTATGTCAGAAGGCTTAAGTTCAGGGGATCCTAATTTCTTCCAAACAGATTTGGACATGATACATGTGGAAGCCCCTTCATCGACGATGCAACGATGGATGTTGATATTTTGGACTGAGACAGGGATTTGGAAAGTGAAAGCTAAGGGTAACCATGGATTAGATTTGTCTAAGTCCAAGACCATTAGGGGGGAATCAGATGGGTCGATCATGCCTAGGGCAGAATGTAAGGTTTTCCGTTGGGTTGGGCATGTGTGCATGACTTCTAGCGCTAACATGAATGAAGGTGATTGTGCTAATTCATCGACTATATTGTAGCTATAAGCTTCTTTCAAGTTGTGTGTTGCTCACCATAAGGGTTCTTTAACCATTTCCATCATGGCTTCTACAGAAGGTTGAGGGATGTTCAATGACCCTGTAGGTGTTGTCATAGACGAGGAGGACAGATTGGGCTCTGTGGGAGCTTCATAACTTAGATTCCTTGTTTGCAAAAGGATATCTCCCCCCATCATGAAAATATCGTGATTAGGAGCTGATCCAAATTTAAACAGGAATGCAAAAAATTAGAGATATAACAATAAATATAGAGATGCAGCAAAAATAACACTTAATTTCATTAATATCAGATACTGAATTATGCTTACAAACAGAATGGAAATAAGACTAGCTCGGTCGATGGCAGCTTACCTCTGAGAAGAGATGTGGCAGCTACATGCCTATAAACTATGTTACAATGAGGCTTGAAGGCCTATTTATCATTGAGAAACAATGTAAAACCATAAACATCCGAAAAAACTAACCCTAGGAGATGAAATGCCAAACTATGGGCCTCGTTGGGGTAAATTGGTACATCAACTTCCCGAGGTCGTAACTTTTGCATATTATCTCCATTTGACGCACACGATACCTCATTAGAAAGATCTATCCAAAGACTAAAATTGCTAACAACAAATATTAAATTGGATATCGTGATGGTTTTCCAAAAAACATCGTTTAGGGCTTCAAAACGGCTCTGAAAGTCCAGGACCCAAAAAACTGCCAAAAATAGTAAATTGTGCCATAATTAATGAAACTAAAAAAATGAAAGAAACGATGGTGGGAGTCCAAGTGGAATAGGTGGGTGGCCACCGATATCCACCTAGATCACTCCTTCCCCCTTAGGAAGCAATGGTCCCCATTGTGTTGAGTTCCTACATGAGATGAGGAAACTTCTGCTGAACTTGGTCCCTCATGAGCCACTTTCCCTGGTGAAGCAGTTGGCCTACTTTGACAACTCGATATAGTTGGATCCTTTGTTATTGGGTGTTCTTGATCTATATGTCCATGATCCGATTAGTTTTTTCTTGTTCCATGTAGTCTAGGTTTAACTTCCTTGGTGTGAGTTGTTTTGCAATGTCGAATGTGTCCAACAATGGTGGAAAGTAAGGACGAATGCGGTCCACATTGAACACTAGGTGCAGACCAAGGAAGGGTAGAATACTAAGCTTGAAGGCATTGTCCCCTAGTACCTTGGTGATGGTGTATGGCCCATATCGGAGTGGGTAAAGCTTGCGGTGGGGTTCTACAATGTCGAATGTGTCCAATAATGGTGGAAAGTAGGGACAATGCAATCCAGATTGAACACTAGGTGCAGACCAAGGAAGGGTAGAATACTAAGCTCAAAGGCAATATCCCCTACTACCTTGTTGATGGTGTATGGCCCATATCACAGTTGGTAAAGCTTGCGGTGGGGCCCAGCGAGGCGCTTCTTCTACAAATGTAGCCAAACTTTATTGCCCACATGGAACTTGTGTGGCACCCGATGTTGATCATGCCACTACTTGTCCTTAGCATTGGATTTGTCCAATACGTCATGGACCTATTGGCAGATGTGATGAATGTGCTCATTGAAGTTATTTTCCTTGTCGGCTTCGGACTAAACATGAGCCGAATCTACCTAAGTAATTGCAAATGGTATGGTCACATCAATGGGACATAGTGGCTGGAATCCCAAATGCACTTGAAAAGGGTTGTGACCAGTCGAGTTGTGAAGAGCCTGATTATAGTTGTGTTGGACATAGGGGAGGCTCTCATCCCATTTGCGTGGATTATTTGAGTTTTACATGTGCAGAATGTGTACGATCATCCTGTTGATGACCTCTACCTGACCATCAGTTTGGGGACGGAAATTTGTGGACTTAGTGAGCTTGGTGACCAACATCAACCAGAGACTGGGCCAAAATGTACTGAGGAACATGTTATCCTAATCTGAGATGATAGATTGTGGGATCCCATAGTGTACCCACACTCGTTCAAAGAAGAGTTTAGCAGTGGCTTCTGCTGTGATATTCTTCTTGAAGGCCACAATAATGCCCATCTTTGAGAATCTATCGACAACTAAAAAAACACAATTGTTGCCATGCTTAGTAGAAGGAAGGCCCGACATGTAATCCATGTAGATGGATTCCCAAGGTTGATGAGGGGTAGGCAGCGGAGTATAGAGGCCTACTTCTTAATGGTCGGTTTGGCAATGGCGCAGGCAATGCAGGATCTAATCTACTTCTCGACATCTTGTTGAGGATTCAGCCAATAGAAATACTTCTACAGTACTTCGACTACTTTATCGACCCCGAAATACCTACCGACCCAACTGTAGTGCGCTTCCAAAATCATCTTGGCATGCTCGCTTGAAGGAACACAAAGTTGTATAAGGTGGCATAACAGTGCATTTTAGAGGTGAAAATATGGAGCTTGTTGACCCTCCAAGAGCGTCTGGTATGTGTGGACAAATTTTCGGTCGCTTTTGTAGAGAAGTAGCCAATTACAAGTCTCATGCCAACAAGAGTTAAGCACGGTGGTTAACGCCACGATTGGTGGTTGGCTGACATAGTCTGCAACATTATTGGTGTTGTACTTCTTGTACTTGATATTCAAATGGAATTGTTGCAGGTATGTGGGCCACTTTTGATGGTGATCATTCTCCAACTTCCCTTGCATATGTGGGAACTATAGGGGCTGGTTATCTATGTGGATGACCATTTCCTTCACCAAAATGTAATGATTCCATTGTCAGTAGGCCTACACAATGGAATACATGTCTTTGTCATAAGTGGGATACTTTCTAACTATGTATGAAAGTGTCTCACAATGATTTTCCATTGGATGACCCTATTGACTAAGGACTACCCTAATAGCATAGTCAGAGGCATCTGTCTCAATCTCAAATGGTTGTTGCAAGTCTAGTAATGTCAGCACTGGTGTAGAGCAGAGGTGATGTTTCAACTCTGCGAATGCCTTCTATTGAGATTCAGACCAAAATAATTTTGCTTTCGCTCCTCACTTGGTGACTTGACTCAAGGGCCAAGTGATATGAGAGAACCCCAACACGAACTTGCAGTAGAAATTGGAAAGACCCAGAAAGCCATGGAGCTTTGTTAGAGTGGTTGGGGTTGGTCAATCCCGAATGACTTGGATCTTGGTTGGATCCACATGCACCCCCCGTTCATCAATAATGTATCCCATATCATGAACCTGGGTCATGCCAAAAGTGAATTTCTCCAAATCGGCACACATCTTGTGTTGTTGTAGTGTTTGGAGAACCTATCAGATGTGGTGGAGATGTTCCTCCCAACTTTGGTTGAAGATCAAGATGCCATCCAAGTAGACCACTATAAATGAGTTGGTGAATGGCCGCAAGATGTCATCCATCAGTCTCAAGGCTTTGAAGGCACCCTTCCACACATTGGAGCATTCGATTGGTACCTAATGATATCCAAACCTCAATTCGATCTTGCCGAAATATTTTCCCCACTTGAGTTGGTCCAGAAGGTCATCAATCTATGGGATCGAGTACCTATTCTAGAAAGTGATCTTGTTCAACACCTGATAGTCAATACAGAGTCTCCAAGTCCCATCCTTCTTATGTAACAACATGATTAGGCTCCCGCGGGGTGATGAACTCGACTGGATGTGACCTTTCTGCAGAAGCTCCTAAATTTGCCTCTTGATTTCATCGTTCTCCAGAACAGAGCATCAATATATTGGCCCAATGGGCAACGATGCACCTAGGGTCAGATCGATGGAGTGCTTAACATGACAGTGTAGAGGCACCCCTGTGAGGGAGGTGAAGATTTCCTCGTACTCCTCCATGACCTTTTCCATCTATTGTTTTCCTACGGATGGGCTTTGTCTAGAGGTTGTGGCCACCTTCTTCTTCTTTCCCTAAGGGTGTATCATCAGGAAAAAAAAATTGATTTTGGAAATGAGCTTACTACATTGCTTTATAGTAACCAAAGAGATGATGGTAAGCGGTGCTACCTCCAGTATCCTGTACAACTTATTTCCCCAGGTAAAAATAACAGCGCAAGGCCTTGACTCATACATATCATGTTGCTCCCACAAGTATGGCTGACCCAATAATTCATCACAAACATCAAGAGGATCAACATCACATAATACCTCATCTATGAAGGGCTTGATGTTGTATGGAAGGCGGCACTGCTGGCTAACGTGAAGATCTCGTCCTTGGTGAAGCCACCTGATGGTGTATGTTTGTGGGCGTGTTGTGGTCGGTAAGACAAGCCGCTTCACGACCTATACTGAAATGATGTTATTTTGGCTCCCACTATGAAAAATGAACTATAGCATGTAACCCTTTACCCACATCTAGGAGTAGAAGAGGCGCTCCTCCTCCTCTCGATCTTTGGGTTCCTCCTTCTAGATCTTCATGGGGGCAACAATGGTGTTTGGTTCTGCATCGATAATTTGCTTCCCTTTGTCATTCCCCTTGTCAAGTTCTAACTCAGAGTCAAAACATGTGTATTATTCAGAAGCCTTTACCTCAACCACCAGTGACTGCTTAGACCGACACTCACTTGTGTTGTGAGTGGAGATCTTATGGAACTCACACCACTTTCCCATGTCATTCTTTAGATTCACATTGTTGTTCTTTACATGTGGCTTTGGCAGGTTGTCCTAGGCCACCCTGCCTTGGATTTTCCTTTGTTCTGTGGTTTGGGGGCACCTTTCTGTTGCTTCGTATTCATAGATCCAAAGTCTCGCATTTTTTGTTTAAGTTTCTGCTCAATTTTGACAGCATAATAGTACGTCATGCCAAGCAAGGAGATGTCCAAGAACTCAATCTCATCCTAGATGCACCTGTGCAGGCAGCTATTGTACTTGAGTACCAAATGTTTCTCATAATCCTTGATACCCAACTTCATGCGAAGGGTATGAAAAAACATTGGTAAACTCTGGCACGTCTTGGTCCCTTCCTTGCCACAGCGTGGTCCACTTTATGTATTTATCCTCATACCTCCCGACAGGGTAGTACAACTCCTTGATGGCATCTCGAAATGAATTCCAAGTGGGTGCGGCTGAAAAATGTGAGGGAATAATTTCATCCTCATGCTCACAGTAGGTTTCCCACCAATCCTTAATGTGGGGGGCAGCTTTGAGAAGAGAAAAAGTAATCTTTTCCTTGCTGGAAAAATCACGAACAGAAAAATATACTTTTAGCAGATTTAACCATTTATCTATGATGTTTGCATCTATTTAGCCCTCAAATATGGGAATGTCAAATTTTAATTGTACCTTAAAAGGAGGGGCACCTCCAGAGTGGCTCCTGGATGTGGATGCGCCACTGGTGGGAAACCATTGAAGGATCGAGGCAAAGGTATCCATCAACGCATTGATTTGTTTGTCGAGGGCCTCCTAGAGCAATATTTTGATAGGCTCTCCTGCTCTCGCATCTTTATTTTCTTCCCCCATGGGTGGTCATCGGGGTTTGTGAGACTGATCTTGCAAAGGTTCAACAAGATCGAGCCTTAACTCCTTATAACCCAACTGCGTTGGGGACATGCAAAGAAGGATAGAAAAGAGTTGACCGCTCTAATACCACTGATCCAAATTTAAATAGGAACATAACAAATTATAGATATAATCATAAATATATATATTTACCATAAATAACACTTCATTTAATTAATATCAGATACTGAAATATGCTTACAAACATAAAGGAAATAAGACTAGCTCGAGCAATAGTAGTTTATGTCCGAGAAGAGGTGTGGCAGCTATATGCCTCTGAATTGTGTTACAATGAGGCTTGAAGGCCTATTTATCATTAATAAACAATGGAAAACCCTAAACATCCCAAAAACCTAACCCTAGGAGATGAAACGCCAAAATATGGGCCCCATTCGGGTAAATTGGTACATCAACTTCCCAGGGTTGTAACTTTGGCATACGATCTTAGTTTGATGCACATGATACCTCGTTAGAAATATCTATCTGAGGACTACAACTGATGAAAAAAATATCAAGTATATTACTTGATTTCATAATGGTGGTTTAAAAAAAAAAAAAAAACGTCATTTAGGTCCTCAAAATGGCTTCGAAAGTTTAGGACCTGAAAAGCTGACAAAAATAGTAAACTGTGCTATAATTAAGGAAACTAAAAAACTGAAAGAAACAATGGTGGGGGTCCAAGTGGAATAGGAGGATGGTCACTAATATCCACCTAGATCATTCCTCCCCCCTTAGGAATCAACGGTCCCCATTGCATTGAGTTCATCCATGAGATGGGGAAACTTCTACTGAACTTGGTCCCTGGTGAGCCACTTGCCCTATTGAAGGAGTTGGCCTACATTGATAACTCAATATAGTTGGATCTTTTTTTGTTGGGTGTTCTTGGTCTGTGTTTCCATGATCCGATCAACTTTGGTTTGTTCCATGCAGTCTGGTTTTAACTCTATTTGTGTGACTTGTTCTATAATGTCGGATGTGTCCAACAATGGTGGAAAGTAGGGCCAAAGGCGGTCCACATTAAACACTGGGTGCAGACCAAGGAATGGTGGTATACTAAGCTCAAAGGAATTGTCCCCTACTACCTTGGTGATGGCATTTGGCCCATATTAGAGCAGGCGAAACTTGTGGTGGGGCCCAGCGAGGTGCTCCTTCTGCAGATGCAGCCAAACTTTGTCACCCAACTGGAACTTACGTGGCACCCAATATTGATCATTCTACTTCTTGTACTTAACATTAGCTCTGTCCAATATGTCATGGAACTGTTAGCAGATGTATTGAATGTGTTGAATTAATTTGTTTGCCTTGTTGGCTTTGGACTAGACATGGGCCAAATCTGCCTGAGTAGCTGCAAATGGTATGGGCACATCAATGGGACATAGTGGTTGGAATCCCAAGCCCACTTGAAAAGGGTTGTGGATAGTCGAGCTATGGAGAGCCCGGTTATAGTTGTTCTTGAGATAAGGGAGGCTCTCATCCCATGTGTGTGGATGATTTCAATTGTACATGTGTAGAATTTGTATGATCATCTTGTTGACGACCTCTATCTAGCTATCAGTTTTGGGATGGAAAGTTGTGGAATTAGTGAGCTTCATTTCCAGCATCAACCAGAGACTGGACCAAAATTTACTGAGGAACCTGTCGTCTCGATCTGAGATGATAGACTGTGGGATCCCAAAGTGTACCCACACTCATTTAAGGAAGAGTTTAGCAGTGGCCTCTATTGTGATATTCTTCTTGCAAGCCACCATAATGTCCATCTTCGAGAATCTGTCGAAAACCACAAAAACACAGTGATTGCCATGCTTAGTAGAAGGAAGGTCTAACATGTAATCCATGGAGATGGATTCCCAAGGTCGACTAGGTGTAGGCAGTGGAGTATAGAGACCTTTCTTCTTAATGTTCAGTTTCACAATACCACAAGCAGTGCAGGACCTGATGCACTTTCTGACATCCTATCGAAAATTCGGCCAATAGAAATACTTCTGCAGCACTGCCATTGTTTCTCTACCCTGAAATGCTTAATAACCCGACTGTAGTGCGCTTCCCAAATCATCTTCGCACGCTAACTTGAAGGAACACAAAGGTGTCCCAGGTGGCATAACAGTGCATCCTGGAGGTGAAATCTGGGACTTGTTTACCCTCCAAGAGCATCTAGTATGTGTGGTTGAATTATGGGTCACTTTAGTAGAGAAGTGGCCAATAAGAAGTCTTGTGCCCACAAGATTTGAGCACGGTGGTTAACACCATGATCGGTGGTCAGTTGAGGTAGTCAACAAGATTATTGGTGCCACCCTTCTTGTACTAGATATTTAAATGAAACTGTCGCAGGTAAGTGGACCACTTCTAATGGCAATAATTCTGCAACTTCCCTTGCATCTATATTAATTGTAGGGGTTGGTGGTCTATGTTGATGATCGTTTCCTTCTGTAAAATGTAATTCTTCCATTATTGGCAGGCCTGCACAATGGAATACATCTCTTTGTCATAAGTGGGATACTTTCGAACTGTATTTGAAAGTGTCTCACTATGATATGGAATACATCTCTTTTTCATAAGTGGGATACTTTCAGACTGTATCTGAAAGTGTCTCACTATGATATTCCATTGGATGCCACTAAGGACTACCCCAATAGCATAGTCAGAGGCATCTATCTCGATCTCAAATGGTTGTTGTAAGTTTGGTAATGTGAGCACTACTAGAAAGCAGAGGCAATCTTTCAACTCTACAAATGCCTTCTATTGAGATTCAGACCAAAATATTTTTTTTTCACTCCTCCCTTGGTAACTTGACTCTAGGGCCAAGTGATATTAGAGAACCCCAACACGAACATGCAGTAGAAATTAGTAGGACCGAGAAAGTTGCAGAGCTCTGTTAGAGTGGTTGGGGTTGGCCAATCCCAAATGACTTGGATCTTGGTTGGATCTACATGCATCACCCATTCATCAATAATGTGTCCGAGATACTGAAACTAGGTCATGCAAAAAGTGAATTTCTCCAAATTGGCACATAGCTTGTGTTGCCGAGTGTTTGGAAAACCTGTCGAATGTGGTGGAGGTATTCTTCCCATCTCTGGCTAAAGATCAAGATGTCATTCAAGTAAACCACTACAATTTAGTTGGTGAATGGCCACAAGATGTCATATCAACCTCATGAAGGTTGCAGGAGCATTCATCAACCCAAAAGGCATAACTAGCCATTCGAAAAGGCCCTCCTTGTCTTTGAAGGTAGTCTTCCACACATCGGAGAGTTCGATTGGTACCTGTTGATATCTGGACTTCAAGTCGTTCTTGCTGAAATATTTTCCCCCCTTGAGTTAGTCCAAAATTTCATCCATCTATCGGATCAGGTACCGATTTCGGACAGTGATCTTTTTCAGCGCCCGATAGTCAATACAGAGTCTCCAAGTCCCATCCTTCTTCTGTACCAACATGATCGGGCTCGCACAGGATGATGCACTCGGTCGGATGTGACCTTTATACAGAAGCTCCTAAATCTGCCTCTCAATTTCTTCATTCTCTATAACATAGCGCCGATAGATTGGTCCATTGGGAAACGACATACCTGGAGTCAAATCAATGGAGTGCTTGACCGGACAGTGCAGAGGAACCCCTGCGGGGGAGGTGGAGGTGTCCTCGTACTCCTCCATGACCTTTACCATCTATTTTTGTCATGCGGAGGGGACCTACTTAGAGGTCATGGAAACCATCTTATACTTTCCCTGAGGATGAATCATCGAGAAAATAAATTTCTCGGTTTTGGAAATGAGCTTACTGAATTTTTTGCAGTAACCAAACAGATGGCAGTAGGCGGTGTTACCTCTGATATCATGTATAACTTATTTCCCAAGGTAACAATAATAGCACGAGGCCTTGACTCATACACAATATGTCGCTTCCACAAGTATGGCTGACCTAAAAATACATCACAAACATCAAGTGGAGCAACATCCCATAATACCTCATCCGTGAAGGGCTTGATGCTGTATGGAAGTCGGCATTGTTGGCTGATGCAAAGATCTCGTCCTTGGTGAAGTCACCCGGTGGTGTATAGTTGTGGGTGTGATTTGGTCGATAAGCCCATCTACTCCACAACCTCTACTAAAATTAGTTTCTTTGGGCTCTCGTTGTCGGCAATGAACTGTAGCGGGGAACCATTTACCCACATCTGGTAGTGGAAGAGGGGCTCACCCTCCTCTGGATCTTTGGGTTCCTCCTTCTAGATCTTCGTGGTGGCAACGGTGATGTTGGGATCTGAATCGATAATCTGCTTCCCTTTGTCATTCCCCTTGTCATATTCTGACTCAGAGTCGGAACATGCATATGATTCAGAATCCTTCAGCTTGGCCATTAGTGACTACTTGGCTTGACACTCACTTGTGTTGTGAGTGGAAGTCTTATGGAACTTACACCATTTTCCTGTGTCCTTCTTCGACTTCCCAATGTTGTTCTTTTCTTGCAACTTTGGCAAGTTTTCTTGGGCCACCCTGCCTTGGCTTTGGCCTTTGTTCTACGGTTTCGGGGCACCTTTCCCTTGATTTAGATTAGCAAATCCAAAGTCTCACCTTTTCCATTTAAGCTTCTGATCGATCTTGAAAGTGTATCGGTACATCGTACAAAGCGAGGAGATGTCCAAGAACTCCATCTCATCCTAGATGTACCTGTGTAGGCATCCACGGTACTAGAGTACCAAATGTTTCTCAGAATCCTTGATACCCAACTTCGTGCGAAGGGTATAAAAAAAATTGGTAAACTCTGGCACGTCCTGGTCCCTTCCATGCCGCAATGTGGTCCACTTTATTTATTTATCCTCATAGCTCCCAACAGGGTAGTACTACTCCTTGATGGCATCTCGGAACGAATTCCAAGGGGTGTAGCTGAAAACAATGAGGGCGTACTTTCATCCTTCTTCTCACAATAGGTTTCCCACCAGTCCTTGACGTGGGTGGCAGTTTTGAGAAGAGAAAAAGTATTTTTTTCTGGCTGGAAAAATCATGAACAGAAAAATATTGTTCTAGCATATTTAACCATTTACCTATGATGTATGCATCTATTTGGCCCTCAAATATGGGAATTTCAAAGTTTACATGTACCTTAAAAGGAGTGGTGCCTCCAGAGTGGCTGTTGGATGTGGGTGCGCCCTCGGTGGGAAACTGTTGAAGGATCTGGGAAAAGTTTTCCATCATCACGTTCCTTTGTTTCTCAAGGGCCTCCTTGAGAAATATTTTGATAGAATCTCCTACTCCCTCGTCTTTCTTTTCATCCCCCATGGGCAGTCGTCGAGGTTTGTGAGGCTACTCTTGCAAAGGTTAAACTAGATAGAGCCCTAACTCCTTATACCCTAACGTCGTTGGGGACATGCAAAGAAGGATCGAGAAAGAGCAAGTCGCTCTGATACCACTAATAAAAATTTGAACAAGAATGCAACAAATTAAAAATATAACCATAAATATAGAGATGCAACATAAATAACACTCCATTTCATTAATGTCAGATACTGAAATATGCTTACAAACATAATGGAAATAACACTATCTCGGACGATGGTAGCATGTCTCTGAGAAGAGATGTGGTAGATACATGCCTTTGAATTGGTTTACAATGAGGCTTGAAGGCCTATTTATCATTGAGAAACAATGGAAAACCCTAAACATCCCAAAAACCTAACCCTAGGAAATGAAACGCTAAACTATGGGCCCCCTTGGGGTAAATTGGTACATCAACATCTCAAGGTTGTAACTTTGGCATACGATTTCCATGTGATGCACATGACACCTCATTAGAAATATCTATTCGAGGACTACAACTTCTGATAGTCAATACTGAGTGAAAAAACTCATATTCATCATGGTCGTTTTCCAAAAAAAATGTCGTTTAGGGCCTCAAAATGGCTCCAGAAGTTCAACACCCAAAAAATTGCCAAAAATAGTAAATTGTGCTATAATTAAGGAAATTAAAAAACTAAAAGAAATAATGGTGGGGGTCCAAGTGGAATAGGCGGGTGGCCACCAATATCCACCTGGATCATTCCTCCTCCCTTAGGAAGCAATGGTCCCCATTGCGTTGAGTTCCTCCATGAGATGAGGAAACTTTTGTTGAACTTGGTCCTTGGTGTGCCACTTGCCCTGGTGAAGGAGTTGGCCTGCTTTGACAACTTGATATAGTTAGATCCTTTGTTTTTGGGTATTATTGATCTACGTGTCCATGATCCGATCAGTTGTATCTTGTTCCATGTAGTTTGGGTTTAACTTTGTTTGTGTGAGCTGTCGTGCAATGTCAGATGTGTCCAAAAATGGTGGAAAGTAGGACCAAAGGCGGTCCACATTGAACATTGGGTGCAGACCAAGGAATGGTGGTATACTGAGCTCGAAGGAATTGTCCCCTACTACCTTGGTGATGGTGTATGGCCCATATCAGAGTGGGTGAAGCTTGCGGTGGGGCCCAGTGAGGTGCTCCTTCTGCAAATGTAGCCAAACTTTGTGATATGGATTTAAACAAGAAAGCAACAAATTATAGATATAACCATAAATGGAGAGATGAAACATCAATAACACTTCATTTCATTAATATCAAATATTGAAATATGCTTACAAATAGAATGGAAATAAGAATAGCTCGAGTGATGGTAGCTTATCTCTGAGAAGAGATGTGGCAGCTACATGCCTCTAAACTATGCTACAATGAGGCTCAAAGGCCTATTTATTATTGAGAAACAATGGAAAAGCCTAAACATCCAAAAACCTAACCCTAGGAAACGAAGCACCAAACTATGGGTCCCGTTTGGGTAAATTGCTACATCAACTTCTCGGGGTCGTAACTTTGGAATACGATCTTCGTTTAACGCACACGATACCTCGTTAGAAATATATATCTGAGGACTACAACTTCTATTTGTAAATACCTAGTGAAAAACTTGTGTTCATCATGGTGGGTTTCCAAAAAAAATGTTGTTTGGGGCCTCAAAACAGTTCCGAAAGTTCAGGACCCAAAAAGCTACCAAAAATAGTAATATATGCTATAATTAAGGAAACTGAAAAACTGTAAGAAAAGATGGTGGGGGTCCAAGTGGAATAGGTAGGTGGCCACTAATATCCACCTAGATCATTCCTCCCCCCTCAGGAAGCAATCGTCCCCATTGCGTTGAATTCCTCCATGAGATGAGGAAACTTCTGCTCAACCTGGACCCTGGTGAGCCACTTGCCTAAGTGAAGGAGTTGATCTGATTTGACAACACGATATAGTTGGATCCTTTATTGTCCGGTGTTCTTGATCTATGTGTCCATGATCCGATCAGTTGTGGCTTGTTCCATGCAGTTTAGTTTTAACTCGACTTGTATGAGTTGTTCTGCAATTTCACATGTGTCAAATAATGGTGGAAAGTAGGGCCGAAGGCGATCCACATTGAACACTAGGTGCAAACCAAGCAATGGTGGAATACTGAGCTTGAAGGCATTCTCCCCTACTTCCCTTCTGATGGTGTATGTCCCATATCAGAGCGGGAATATCTTGTGGTGGGGCCCAACGAGGTGTTCCTTCACCAAATGTAGCCAAACTTTGTCGCCCAACTCGAACTTTTGTGGCACCCAATGCTTATCATGTCACTTCTTGTAATTAGCACTGGTTCTATACAATATGTCATAGACCTATTGGCGAATGTGTTTAATGTGCTCAATGAAGTTATTTGACTTATCGGCTTCGGACTAGACATGAGCTGAATCTTCCTGAGTAGTTGCAAATTGTATGGCCACATCAATGGGACATAATGGCTAGAATCCCAAGCCTACCTAAAAAGGATTGTGGCCAATCGAGTTGTGGAGAGCCCGGTTATAGCTATGTTGGACATAGGAGAGGCTCTCATCCCATTTGTGTGGACGCTTTAAGTTGTACATGCGCAAAATGTGTACATTCATCATGTTGATGACCTTTGTATGGCCATCAGCTTGGGGATGGAAAGTTGTGGACTTAATGAGCTTGGTGTCCAGCATCGACTAGAGATCTGACCAAAATGTACTAAGGAACATGTTGTCTCGATCTGAGATGATAGATTGTGGGATCCCAAAGTGCACCCGCACTCATTTAAAGAGGAGTTTAGTAGTAGCTTATCCTATAATATTCTTCTTCCAGGCCGCCATAATGGACATCGTCAAGAATCTGTTGATGACGAAAAAAATACAGTCATTGCCATGCTTAGTAGAAGGCTCGACATGTAATCCATGGATATGGATTTCCAAGGTCGACTAGGGGTAGGTAGCGATGTATAGAGGCCTTGCTTCTTAATGGTCAGTTTGGCAATGGTGCAAGCAATGCAGGATTTGATGTACTTCCCGACATCCTGTCGAAGATACAGCCAATAGAAATACTTCTGTAGTATTGTCACTGTTTTCTTGACCTGAAATGCCCAATGAACCGACTATAGTGCACTTCCTAAATCATCCTGGCACGCTCGCTTGAACGAAAACAGCGATGTCCAAGGTGGCCTAACAGTGCATCCTGGAGGTGAAAATATGGAACATGTTGACACTCCAAGGGTGTCTAGTATGTGTGGCCGAATTCTGGGTTGCTTTTTTAGAGAAGTGGCCAATCAGAAGTCTCGTGCCCACAAGAGTTGAGCACGATGGTTAATGCCAGGATCGGTATTCGGCTAAGGCAGTCTACATCATTATTAATGCTACCCTTCTTATACTTGATATTCAAATGGAATTGTTGCAGGTATGTGGACCACTTCTGATGGCGATCATTCTGCAACTTCCCTTGCATTTGTATTAAGTGTAGGGGCTGGTTGTCTATGTGGATGACTAGTTCCTTCCCCAAAATGTAATGCTTCCTTTATCGGTAGGCCTGCACAATGGAATGCATCTCTTTGTCATAAGTGGGATACTTTTGTACTGTGTCTGAAAGAGTCTCACTGTGATATGCAACTGTATGCCCCTATTGAGTAAGGACTTCCTCAATAGCATAAACAGAGGCATCTGCCTCGATCTCAAATGGTTGTTGCAAGTCTGGTAATGTGAGCACTGGTGCAGAGTAGAGGCGATGTTTCAACTCTGTGAATGCATTTTGTTCAGATTCAGACGAAAATAATTTTTCTTTCGCTCCTCCCTTGGTGACTTGGCTCAAGGTCCAAGTGATATTAGAGAACCCCAACACGAACCTGCGGTAGAAATTGGTAAGACCCAGAAATGTGCGAAGCTCTGTCAAAATGGTTGGGTTTGGCCAATCCCGAATGACTTGGATCTTGGCTGGATCTAAACGCACCCCTCGTTCATCAATAATGTATCATAGAAATTGAACCTGGCTCATGCCAAAAGTGCATTTATCCAAATTAGCACACATCTTGTGTTGTCGCAATGTTTTGAGAAACTGTTGGATGTGGTGGAGGTGCTCTTCCCAACTCTAGCTAAAGATCAAGATGTCATCCAAGTATACCACTACAAATGAGTTGGTGAAGGGCTACAAGATCTGATCCATCAGCCTCATGAAGGTTGCAGGAGCATTCGTCAACTCAAAAGGCATAACCAACCATTCGAAAAGTTACTCCTTGGCTTTGAAGGCATTCTTCCACACATCAGAGGGTTTTATTGATACTTGATGATATCCAGACTTCAAGTCGATCTTGCTGAAATATTTTTCCCACTTGAGTTGGTCCAGAAGGTCATCAATCTGTGGGATCGGGTACCTATTCTAGACAATGTTCTTGTTTAGCACATGATAGTCAATATACAGTCTCTAAGTCCCATCCTTATTTTGTATCAACACGATTGGTCTCCCATAAGGTAATGAACTCGGCTGGATGTGACCTTTCTACAACAGCTCCTAAATCTGCCTCTTGATTTTGTCGTTCTCCATAACAAAGCATTGATAGATTGGTCCATTAGGCAACGACGCACCTGGAGTTAGATCGATGGAGTGTTTAACCTGACAGTGTAGAGACACCCCTGTGGGGGAGGTGAATATGTCCTCGTACTCCTCCACGACCTTTTTCATCTATTGTTGTCGTGCGGAGGGGCCATGTCTAGAGGTCGTTGCCACCATCTTTTTCTTTCCCTGAGGGCGTAAAATTAGGAAAACAAATTTCCCAGTTTTGGATATGAGCTTACTGCATTGTTTTGCAATAACCAAAGAGAGGGTGGTAGGCAGTGCTACCTCCGGTATCATGTACAACCTATTTCTTAAGGTAAAAATAACAGCACGAGGCCTTGACTCATACACAACATGTCACTTCCACAAGTATGGTTGACCTAATTATACATCACAAACATCAAGAGGAGCAATGTCACATAATACGTCATATGTGAAGGGCTTGATGCTATATGGAAGGCGACACTACTAGCTGATGTGAAGATCCCATCCTTGGTGAAGCCACCCGATGGTGTACAATTGTGGGTGTGATTTGGTCGGTAAGCCCATCCGCTTCACATACTTTGCTAAAATGTGTTTCTTTGGGCTCCCGCTGTCGGCAATGAACTGTAGCGGGGAACCCTTTACCCACATCTAGTAGTGGAAGAGGTGCTCCTCCTCCTTTGGATCTTCGGGTTCCTCCTTTTGGAACTTCGTGGTGGAAATGGTGGTGTTGGAATTTGAATTGATAATCTACTTCCCTTTGTCATTCCCCTTGTTGGGTTCTTACTCAAAGTTGGAACATGCATCTGATTCATAAGCCTTTAGCTTGGCCACTAGTGACTGCTTGGCCTAACACTCACTTGTGTTATGATTGGTGCTGTTATGGAACTCACACCACTTTCCTGTGTCCTTCTTTGGATTCGCAGTGTTATTCTTTGCTTGCGGATTTGGTGGGTTTCCCTCTACCGCACGACCTTGGATTTGTCCCTTTTTCTATGGTTTCAGGGCACCTTTACCTTGCTTCATATTCACAAATCCAAAGTCTCTCTTTTTCTTTTTAAGCTTTTTCTCGATCTCGACAGCGTATTGGTACGTCGTGCTGAGTGAGGAAATGTCCAAGAGCTCCATCTCATCTTAGATGTACCTATGTAGGTAGTTGCAGTACTTGAGTACCAAATGTTTCTAAAAATCCTTGATACCCAACTTCGTGCGAATGGTATGAAAACATTGGTAAACTCTGGCATGTCTTGGTCCCTTCCCTTCCGCAGCATGGTCCACTTTATGTATTTATCCTCATAGCTCCCGATAGGATAGTACAGCTCCTTGATGGCATCCCGAAACGAATTCCAAGTGGGTACGGCTGAAAAACATGAGGGCATACTTCCATCCTTCTACTCACAGTAGGTTTCCCACCAGTCCTTAACATGGGGTGCGGCATTGAGAAGAGAAAAAGTAATCTTTTCTTGGCTGGAAAAATCATGAATAGAAAAACATCCTTTTAGCAGATTTAACCATTTATCTACAGCATTTACATCTATTTGGCCCTCAAATATGGGAATGTTGAATTTTACTTGTACCTTAAAAGGAATGGCACCTCCAGAGTGACTCCAGGATGTGTATGCGCCGCCGATGGCCAACCGTTGAAGGATCTAGGCAAAGTTATCCATCATCGCGTTCCTTTGTTTGTCGAGGGCCTCCTAGAGCAATATTTTGATAGGAACTCTTGCTCCCTCATCTTTCTTTTCTTCCCCCATGAGCGGATGTCGGCGTTTGCAAGGTTGATCTTGCATACGTTCAACTAGATCGAGCCCTAACTACTTATACCCCAACCTCGATGGGGACATGCAAAGAAGGATCGAGAAAGAGCAGACCACTCTAATACCACTGATCCAAATTTAAACAAGAATTCAACAAATTACAGATATAACCATAAATATAGAGATGCAGCAGAAATAACACTTCATTTCATTAATATCATATACTGAAATATGCTTACAAACATAATGGAAATAAGACTAGCTCAGGCAATGATAGCTTATCTCTGAGAAGAGATGTGGCAACTATGCCTCTAAATTGTGTTACAATGAGGCTTGAAGGCCTATTTATCATTGAGAAACAATGGAAATCCATAAACATCCCAAAAACCTAACCCTAGGAGATGAAACACCAAACTATGGGCCTCGTTGGGGTAAATTGTTACATCAACTTCCCAGGGTCATAACCTTCGCATACGATTTCCGTTTGACACACATGATACCTCATTAGAAAGATATATCTGAGGAATACAACTTCTAATAGTCAATATTGAGTGAAAAAACTTGTTTTCACCGTGGTGGTTTTCCAAAAAAAACATCGTTTAGGGCCTCAAAACAGCTGCGGAAGTTAAGAACCCGAAAAACTACCAAACATAGTAAATTGTGTTATAATTAATGAAACTGGAAAACTGTAAGAAACAATGGTTGTGGTCCAAATAGAATAGGTAGGTGGCCACCAATATCCACCTAGATCATTCCTCCCCCCTTAGGAAGAAATGGTCCCCATTGCATTAAGTTCCTCCATGAGATGAGGAAACTTCTGCTGAACTTGGTCCCTATTGAGCCACTTGCCATTGTGAAGGAGTTGGCTTGCTTTGAAAACTTGATGTAGTTGGATCCTTTGCTGTTGAGTGTTCTTGATCTATGTGTCCATGATCCGATTAGTTGTGGCTTGTTCTGTGCAGTCTGGGTTTAACTCTATTGGTGTGAGTTCTTCTGCAATGTCGGATGTGTCCAACAATGTTGGAAAGTAGGGTCGAAGGACAACCACATTAAACACTTGGGTGCAGAAAAAGGAATGGTGGAATACTGAGCTCGAAGGAATTTTCCCCTACTACCTAGGTGATGGTGTATCGCCCATATCAGAGTGAGTGAAGCTTACGTTGGGGCCCAGAAAGGCGCGCCTTTTGCAAATGTAGCCAAACTTTGTCGCCCACCTTAAACTTGTGTGGCACACGGTGATGATCATGTCGGTGCTTGTACTTAGCATTGGCTCTGTACAATATGTCATGGACCTATTGGCGAATGTGATGAATTTGCTCAAAGAAGTTGTTTGCCTTCTCGGCTTCGGATTTGACATGAGCCGAATCTGCCTGAGTAGCTGCAAATGGTATGCCCACATCAATGGGACATAGTGGTTGGAATCCCAAGCCCACCTGAATAGGCCTGTGGCCAGTCGAGCTATGGAGAGTTTGGTTATAGTTATGTTGGACATAGGCAAGGATCCCAAAGTGTACACACACTCGTTCAAAGAAAAGTTTAGCAATGGTTTCTACTGTGATATTCTTCTTGAAGGTTGCCGTAATGGCCATCTTCGAGAATCTGTCGATGACCACAAAAAAAACAATCATTTCCATGCTTAGTAGAAGGAAGGCCCGACATGTAATCCATGTAGATGGATTCCCAAGGTAGACTAGCGATAGGCAGCAGAGTATAGAGGCCTTGCTTCTTAATGGTCATTTTGGCAATGACGTAGGCAGTGCAGGATCTGATGTACTTCCTAACATCCTATCGAATATTCAACCAATAGAAATAATTCTACAGTTTTGCCATTGTTTTCTCGAACCTGAAATTCCCAACAACCTGACTGTAGTGCGCTTCCAAAATCATCTTGGCACGCTCGCTTGAAGGACCACAAAGGTGTCCCAGGTGGCATAACAATGCATCCTAGATGTGAAAATATGGAACTTGCTGACCCTCCAAGAGCATCTGGTATGTGTGGCCGAATTTTGGGTCACTTTTGTAGAGAAGTGGCCAATCAGAAGTCTTGTGCCCACAATAGTTGAGCACGATGGTTAACGCCATGATCGGTGATCGGTTGAGGTAGTCTGTAAAATTATTGGTGCTTCCCTTCTTGTACTTGATATTCAAATGGAACTGTTACAGGTATGTGGACCACTTTTGATGGTGATCATTCTGCAACTTCCCCTATGTATGTATGAACTGCAGGGGATGGTGGTCTATGTGGATGACAGTTTCCTTCCCCAAAATGTATTGCTTCCATTGTCAGCAGGCCTGCACAATGGAATACATCTCTTTTTCATAAGTAGGATACTTACGGACTGTGTCTGAAAGTGTCTCACTGTGATATGCCACTAGATGTCCCTATTGAGTAAGGACTGCCCCAATAGCGTAGTCAGAGGCATTTGTCTCGATCTCAAATGGTTGTTGTAAGTCTAGTAATGTGAGTATTGGTGCAAAGCAGAGGTGATGTTTCAACTCTGTGAATGTCTTCTTTTGAGATTTAGAAAAAAATAATTTTTCTTTCGCTCCTCCCTTGGCCACTTGACTCAAGGACCAAGTGATATGAGAGAACCCCAGCAAAAACATGCGGTAGAAATTGGCAAGACGTAGAAATTTGTGGAGCTCTGTCAGAGTGGTTGGGAATGGCCAATCCTAAATGACTTAGATCTTGGCTAGATCCACATGCACCCCCTGTTCATCAATAATGTATCCCAAATATTGAACCTAGGTCATGCAAAAAGTGCATTTCTCCAAATTGGCATACAACTTGTGTTGCCGCAATGTTTGGAGAATCTCTCGAATGTGGTGGAGGTGCTCTTCCCAGCTCTAGCTGAAGATCAAGATGTCATCCAAGTATACCACTACAAATGAGTTGGAGAATGGTTGCAAGATGTCATCCATCATCCTCATGTAGGGTTCAGGAGCATTCTTCAACAAGAAAGGCATAACCAACCATTCAAAAAGGCCCTCCTTGGATTTGAAGGCAGTTTTCCACACATCAAAGGGTTCGATTGGTACCTTGTGATATCCGAACTTCAAGTCGATCTTTCTGAAATATTCCCCCCCTTGAGTTGGTGGATAAGGTCATCAATCTGTGGGATCGGGTATCTATTCCAGACAATGATATTGTTCAGCACCCGATAGTCAATACAGAGTCTCCAAGTCTCATCCTTCTTACAGTAAAAAAACGATCGAGCTCCCACAGGACGATGAACTCTGCCAGATGTGACCTTTCTGCAACAACTCCTAAATATGCATCTTGATTTCACTGTTCTCTTGAATACAGTGCCAATAGATTAGCCAATTGGGAAACAGCACACCTAGGCTCAGATTGATGGAGTGCTTGACCTAAGAATGCAGAGGCACCCCTCTAGGGGAGGTGAAGATGTCCTCGTACTCCTCCACAACCTTGTCCATCTGTTGTTGTCGTGCAGAGGGACCCTGTCTGGAGGTCATGGCCACCATCTTCTTCTTTCCCTAAGGGCATATCATCAGGAAAACAAATTCCCCGGTTTTGGAAATGAGCTTACTACATTGTTTTGCAGTAACCAAAGAGATAGTGGCAGGCGGTGCTACCTTGGGTATCATGTGCAACTTATTTCCCAAGGTAACAATAACAGCGCGAGGCCTTGACTCATATATAGCATGTTGCTTCCACAAGTATGGTTGACCTCACAATACATCACAAACATCAAGAGGAGAAACATCACATAATAACTCATCCGTGAAGGGCTTGATGCTGTATGGAAGGCAACATTGTTGGTTGACACAAAGATCTCATCCTTGGTGAAGCCACATGATGGTGTATGGTTGTGGCTATGCTGTGGTCGGTAAGCCAAGCTGCTTCATGACCTCTGCTAAAATGAGGTTCTTTTGGCTCCCTCTGTCGACAATGAACTATAGTGGGGAACCATTTACCCACTTCTGGGAGTGGAAGAGGCTCTCCTCCTCCTTTGGATCTTTGGGTTCCTCCTTTTGGATCTTCATGTGGAAATGGCAGTGTTGGGCTCCGCATCAATAATATTCTTCCCTTTGTCATTACCCTTGTTGGGTTCTGACTGATAGTTGGTGTTAGAGTTGGTATTGACATCCCTCCGTCAGAGATCAAATCCTCTTGTTGCATTTCATATTAGGTGTCCCGCCCAGTCATTTGCATTCCATTAGGCACATAGATCATCTGACGGTAGTGGCATTCCTTCAGTTTCCCTCATGTTATCTACCTGCTGGCACAGATTTGCTCATAAAAACATATATAGTCTCCTTTTTTATCCTGAAAATTGCAAAGATTGTCTTTAGGGTTTCATGGTCAGTTAGGTCTAGGGTTTCATTAGGGTTTCGTCAAAAAATGTGTCAAAGTGTCCAATAATTGCTAGCAGGCTATGAGGAGGGTTCAATATCAATAAATTGCATCACCAAGTGTTCGAAAATGTGTTTTTCCTCAAAACTCTGTTTTGAGGAAAAATAGAGTATTTAGCTTTAATTGTTAAAAAATCATGAAAATTTTGTTATCTTCATTGTAAATTCATTCATCTGCATCCTGGTTTCTTTCCTTAGCCCAAAAGCTCCAACACTTGCAAAAACAAGCAAAGCTCAGGTCATTAAGTTCATCACAAAGTGAAAAAGCAGTGAAAAAGTCCAAAAAACAGAGTTCAGAATAAAGTCATTTTAAAAACATTGTAAAAGTGGGTTTGATGAGCCAAAATTTCAAAAGCTCTTTGTTTATAAGCTATTCCTTCATTTGATAAGTTCATTTGCAAAAGAGAAGTAAGGAAGAGCAATTTTGGTGAGCAAGTGAGAAAGTGGGTGAAAATCGTTGTAAGATTGCTGGCGTGGCACACTGGGCAAGAGGCGCGGCGCATACAGTTAGCGCGGCGCACTGGGCCTCAGCAATCAGTTCATTTTAACAAGGGCGCGGCACACACAACCAAAGAGCTCGAAAAACTTCCAAACTCGCTCCAATCGCCCCAAATTGCATCGATCAGTCTTGATACAAGTAGGTAGAGTCTTCAAAGCTATTTTCTATCCAAGTTTAATGATGGTTTGATGGTGTGTGTTTCATGGTGCTTGTGTAAAACAATCAAACCCTACCTTTTAAAATACCTCAAAGAAACTTGCTGCTAGGGTTTCAATTCACTGTTTTGTCGCCAAGTTCACTCCCTCATCTCATTTTTCCTTTGATTTCATTTCCCCTACCCCCCTAAGTTCATTAATTCCCTATCCTAAGTTCCCTTTCCCAAATTTCCAAATGTAAACCCCAAACCCTAATCCTATACAAAAACTCCCATAATATCCCATATTTCCCTAACTAAGTCTATCCCAACAGTCCCAAATTTCCCACTATTTTTCCCCTCTCCTAACAGTGCCTTGTTTCACTGTTTTCCCTTGGTGGGAGAGGTCAAGCACATCACCAAAAACAGTCCACCATAGTTTGACACATCAGCACTTATTTCTTCAAGCCAATTTGTCTACCAGCAGCTATGGCATCTGATCCTTCATATGATTATGAAGAGGAGACCCAAAGTGATTCACCCACGAAGGGACATGCACCCAAGAGGCCTCATAGAGGTGGCAGACATATCAGAGAAGAACCTACCACTCTTGCCGAATTGCAGGCCTACCCTCTTGCCATCTTTTGTTTCCAGCAGCAGTCATGTTATGAATTTTGTGAGAAGTTTGCTAATATTCAGTTTCATCTTGAGTTGGCCCGTTTATTTGTGTTGCATTTGCATGGTGATCAAGCCAATCTTGCTGGTGTTACTTTCACATTAACACCAGAAACCATTTCATTGGCAACCAGCATACCAAACATTGGAGAACCATGGAATAAGAGGCAGAAAATTGACCGGCAGCACTATGAACCATACATCAAACCTGGTTTTTTGAGGCAGCTCAAGAGAGTGTTTCCTTTTCGGTTTCTCAAGGATGAGTATGCTCCTTTAATGAAACTCATCATGAAGTATTTCACCTGTGAGGGCTGGTTCTCCCGCTTGTATGCTTATCACATCAAGTTACTGATGCATTTTACTCGGGTGCGGATGATGAACATTCCTTATTTCATATGCCGAAACATAGAGAAGATGACCACTCTTGTGCAGCACAAGACCCCTCAGCAGCAGTTCAACAGTATTTATCATTTTTCTCTCATCAAAATTGTGGTCGTTCATCAGCTTGGTTTACAGGGCATCACTTGGGATGACTTCATCTCTCATGAGTTTTTCAGAGCTTCACATGGACCATCAGAGGCTGGGCATGAGACAGGTGGACCTTCTTATCAGCATGAGGGCCATGAGACCGCTAGTGTGTCGGTGTTCATCTCTTATCAGAGAGGCACTAGACGGTTGTTTGCAGCAGTGAAGTGAGTGTTATCTCCACCTAGGGTGGAAGGGGCCTCACTTCCTCCATCAGCGCAACAGGTTCAGGACCGAGGCAAGAGGCCTCTATAGGAGGAAGGACCATCAGGTGAGAGAGAGACTGATTTCATCCTCATTGAGGGTGATGACACTGACATGGGCCCACAGACTGCAAACCTTAGAGAGATCATCAAGGAGCAGCATGCGGACATTGACACCTTTTCCACCAACTTGGATAAAGCCCAGTGGACTATACAGTATTTGGAGCAGAGGAACAAGCAGCTTGAGGATCAGCAGGTGGTGATGGAGTTACAGAACATTTGGCAAAACCGCCAAAGTGCCCGAAGGAGGAGGGTGGAGTTCACTTCCTTGGAGCAAGAGATCAATGCCGATAGGGAGTCATGGCTCGAAAGAGTCAATATCCACTTGGAGAGGAAGCTGGAGAAGGCAATAAATGAGAAGAATATGCTTAGAAATTTTTCATATCATTACTTGTCCCGGAACTTGGTGTGCCAAGCGAGAATCAGAAATTTGAAAGAAAAGTTGAAGAGAGCATCAAGGAGGAAAAAAGAGGATGAAGGACTTCAAATCTTGGCTGAGGCTTCCTTGGCCCATCACAACACTTGATAGAGAAGACTCAGCCCAAATTTCAAGAAATTTGGAGCAATTTTTGCATTTTTGTAAATTTTTGGCACAAAAAACAGGTTTTTCTGCCCTATGCGCGCGCCACGTGGCGCTCGCTTTTGCTAGAGGGCTCCAAATCACAAAAACTTTGCATTTTTGGATTTTTCATGAAAATTTATGCTTGCCTACCTATGGCCAAGAAATTTGGGCAGGTTTTGAGCCCTCAAAAGGTCAAAAAACACTCAAAAAATGACCTCACTGCCCCTATTTTGACACACAGGAAGAAATGTTGGGAGAATGGACTTTTGGAGGGGCAAATGGAGGCCAAATTGAAAATTTCCACTTGGGTTGGAAAGTAGACAAGTAGACCTTTCCAGCAAGCACACTTGGAGCTCATTTGGACACAGGGAAGGCCTCCAAAAGTGGGTCCAAATAGGCATTATGCATAGAGAATCAGGCGCGGCGCATAGAAGAAAAATTGCTAGTTTGACCAAGTTTTGCTCTGTTTTTCGCCTGGCTTCGCCTAGTTTGACTTTTTCACTTTCCTAATGGAAAATTTATGATGTAATTTGATGAAAATTGATGGATTATGATGTAAATATGTTGGATTTTCACTTGTAGAGGTAGATTCATCAGTTTAGAGGTTGTTTGAAACTGAATGAATCAGTTCCCTTGTTTTTATAGGCATGTTGTTATCTTGCCTAGTTTCTAGTTCTCAGTTTAGAATCAGTTAGATCAGCTCCTAAATTCATGAGCTCGACCCCTAGAGGCAAGTATGAGCTATGTTTGTTTATATTATGTTATTTTTCAGTCATTAGCATGGTTGCACTCTTGAGAAAGCCTTGAGCTTCATTGTACATTCATTTTCAGTATTTTGGCTAAGGAATTGAGACCAGGATTTGCAGCACTCTTTGGGATTCATGTGGCAATTTGTATTGGTACAGTGCTTCTCTTTGTAATTGTGAATTTTGTTTATGTATGTCATTATCTATCTTATTTCTTCTGAACTAAACAAACAAGAGTGTAAGTAGAATTCATTGAAAGTGCATTGCTCTACTTGAAGTTTGATTTAGTTGTTTGATGTTTTCAGCTGTTTTAGGAGGATCCATGATTTCCCTTGCCCTCTTCAACCCCTCACCTATATTTTCCTTCCGTCTCACTGAAATTAAAGTGCCAAAATGATTGCCTACCTTGCCCCATCGAGATCTCTGCAGAACTGAGCCTCAATCCCTGCACCCCAAAATGTGCCTTTCCCACTGAGCTAAAAAAACATTATTTTATTCAATCAAACTCTCTTGCACGTATACCTAGCCTAAGATTAGTAGATATTTCAGTCATCTCGAGCCCTCATCGACCATTATTTGCTTAGATTGACCCGGAGAGAGCCCTCTCCTGACTTGGTAGGGCTAGCTACCAGGTTGAGCGTGGTTTGATGTTGGCCCTGGATCCTACCTTTTCAGCCTGAGGTAAATCTATGCCCTAACAGTTGGAACATGCATCTAATTCAGAAACCTTCAGCTCGACCACTAGTGACTGCTTGGCTGGAAGCTCACTTGTGTTGTGAGTGGAGCTCTTATGGAACTCACACCACTTTCCTGTGTCGTTCTTCGACTTTGTGGTGTTTTTCTTTGCTTGCGGCTTTGGTGAGTTTTCTTGGGATGCCCTGCCTTGGCTTTTTCCTTTGTTCTGCGGTTTGGGAAACCTTTCCCTTGCTTTGGATTCACAGACCCAAAGTATCACTTTTTCATTTCATGCTTCTACTCGATCTTGAGAGTGTATCGATATGTCGTGTTGAGCAAGGAGTTGTATAGGAACTCCATCCCATCATGGATGTACCTGTGTAGGCAGTCGTGGTACTCAAGTACCGAATGTTTCTCAAAATCCGTGATAACCAACTTCATGTGAAGGGTATGAAAAATATTGGTAAACTTCGGCACATCTTGGTCCCTTCCCTATCGCAGTGTTGTCCACTTTATGTACTTATCCTCATAGCTCCCAACAAGGTAGTACTGCTCTTTGATGGCAGCCCAAAATGAATTCTAAGTGGGTGCAACTAAAAATAGTGAGGAAATACTTTCATCCTTCTACTCACATTAGGTTTCCCACTAGTCCTTGACGTGGGGGGCGGCTTTGAGAAGAGAAAAAGTAATCTTTTCTGGTCTAGAAAAATCATGAATAGAAAAAAATATCCTTCTAGTAGATTTAGCCATTTATCTACGAAGTCTCCATCTATTTGGCCCTCAAATATTGGAATTTCAATGTTTACTTGTACCTTAAGAGGAGTGGCACCTCTAGAGTGGATGTTGGACGTGGATGTGCCACCGGTGGGCAACTATTGAAATATATGGGCCTAGTTATCCATCATCGCATTCCTTTGTTTATCGAGGGCATCCTCGAGCAATATTTTGATAAGATCTCCTGCTCCCTCATCCTTCTTTTCTTCCCCCATGGACGGTCGTTGGGGTTTGTGAGGCTAACCTTGCAAAGGTTCAACAAGATCGAGCCTTATCTCCTTATACCCTGACCTTGTTGGGGATGTGCAAAGAAGGATCGAGAATGAGAAGACTGCTCTGAGACCACTGGTCTGAATTTAAATAGGAATGCAACAAATTATAGATATAAACATAAATATAGAGATGCAACATAAATAACACTTCATTTCCTTAATATCAGATACTGAAATATGCTTACAAACATAATGGAAATAAGGCTAGCGCGGGCGATGGTAGCTTATCTCTGAGAAGAGATGTGGCAGCTACATGCCTCTAAACTATGTTACAATGAGGCTTGAAGGTCTATTTATCATTGAGAAACAATGGAAAACTGTAAACATCCAAAAAACCTAACCCTAGGCGATGAAACACAAAACTATGGGCCCCGTTGGGGTAAATTGGTACATTAGCTTCCCTGGGTCATAACTTTGCCATACGATCACTATTTGAAACACATGATACCTCGTTATAAATATATATCCGAGGACTACAACCATTGATGGTGAATGTCAAGAGAAAAAATTTAATTCATCGCAGTGGTTTTCCTAGAAAAATGTGATTTAGGGCCTCAAAACGGCTCCAGAAGTTCAAGACCCGAAAAACGGCCAAAAATATTAAACTGTGCTATAACTAAGGAAACTGAAAAACTGAAAGAAACAATGGTGGGAGTCCAAGTGGAATAGGTAGGTGGCCACCAATATCCACCTGCATCATTCCTACCCCCTTAGGAAGCAATGGTGCCCATTGCGTTGAGTTACCCCATGAGATGAGGAAACTTCTGTTGAACTTGGTCCTTGGTGAGCCACCTGACCTGGTGAAGGAGTTGGCCTACTTTGAAAACTCGATATAGTTGGATCCTTTGATGTCGAGTGTTCTTGATCTGTGTGTCCATGATCCAATAAGTTGTGTCTTGTTCCATGCATTCTGGGTTTAACTCCATTGGTTCGAGTTGTTTTGCAATGTTGGATGTGTCTAACAATGGTGGAAAGTAGGGTCGAAGGCAGTCCACATTGAACACTAGGTGCAGACCAAGGAATGGTGGAACACTGATCTCGAAGGCATTGTCCCCTACTAACTTAGCAATGGTGTATGGACCATATCGGAGCGGGCAAAGCTTGCAATGGGGCCCAGCGAGGCACTCCTTTTGCAAAGTTTAACACCCATATGGATACGTTTGCTCTACTGAGATAATTTTCACTCTTCGTTAGGTTTGAATTTCAAGTTGGCACTTGGGGTTTTTCTTTTTTAATTTATTTTACGTTACTAGTCTCAATATGTCTTTGTACTTGTTTTTCGAGAGTTTCTTTAGAATCATTTCACCTAGAATGACTATTCTAAATTTCGTGTGCTCTGATGCACACAAGGATTGTAGCGTCAGCTGATTTAGCTTGTGACAAGTATCATATAATTCTTTCTCTTAGTATACATTTCTTTTTCCTTTTTTCTTTTTTTCTTTGCCACTAAATATTTCTAACTCCAGTCAACTCTTGTGCTTGCACATATGGTTCTGCAGCATTGGATGGAATTCTCACTAGAGTTTAAATTCTTTTTCAACACTTGACATTCACTCACTATGTTATAGGTCAGCTTTCTACCAATTCTCATCCCATGGTTGCATAAGCCAAGGCTTCTCCAATTTTTTTGAGTTGTATTAATCAACCCTAATGAGGGTTCCTTTACGTTTAATTAAGCTTCCTATACTTACCGTATAAGGGTTGTAATGCTAGTTATGCCTTGGGTATTTTCTTCACCATTATTAAGGTTATAGCCATGGGCTTCAATTGTAGTGGAAGATTTCTTAATTGATTTGAATTATATCTATATATGTATGTTTCGTTTCACTATTACTAGGTTTACTTTTTGTGTATATATTCTATGTTTAATTTCTGTGTACATATTCCTTCCGGTTATCTCATAGAAGACTGGTTGTTATGTCTTCAATGCCTCTTGTTGAAGTCTACTAATATTTACAGACATGTTTATGTGTTTCTTGTATATGGGACTGTTGTATAAATTCCTTTGATATAACAAGAATTGTTTTCTATATCTTTTGGATTTTAAATTATATGCTTTAGTACCTCGTTGTAGTTTTGAACTATGTATTCTTTACATGCTTTCCAAATTTTTCTCTGGAATTGGTATGGTTTACTCATATTTAGATTATCACACTAATTTATATAGTTTCTTTATGGTTACTGGTAGTCTTTATTAGGTTCCTATATTTAGTCGAGGTGATTTAATCCCTCTAATAAAAATTTACATAAAAGACATATGTTGGAATTGCTCTTATAATTCTCTTGGATCATCTAGATTATTAAGTTATTCACACTTCATGCTAATTTAGATCTAGCATAATTTTTATTTCGATAAAATATTATTACTCGGTATACAAGTTTGTGTAATTGTTCCTTTGTTACATTTGCTTTTCCTATTGTAAGGACAGTCTAATCTCTTATAATTGATATATTGTACTAGTTTTATTGTAATATAGGCAATTATTACTTAGTGTTCTATGCTTATTAATTTTAATCATGTTAATCTTCCTTACAAGTTTCACTTATCCATTTTGTGTTATCACTTCCAGGATCTTTGTTGACTTATGAATACTGTGATAATATCACTATGGATCTGTTTGTAATTTCATAACAAAATTCAAGTAAATTTTACAATTTAATTACATACATGTATACAATAACAAGGCATTACATGTTGTCACCTTTCTAATTAAACTTACATCGGAAGAATTTGTATTCATAGACTTCTGACTTTGAAGGAATTCTAGTATAGTTTGATTTAATAGATCAAATTTTACAGAAATATCGTTCCTCTTCTTTCTAACTATAGCATATATATATATAAGAACTACTCCAAAGAGATTAACTAGAAGATTTAAATTAATGACCAAAAGGGATAGATTTCCTAACATATATATTAGATACTCTAAATAATTTGTTTTTGGTTTTAGTAGGCTATGTATTATCCTTCTCAAATGAACAACAACCTTTATTCTTTCACGTTATAAATTTTAGAATCTCAAACAAAATTCCTTAATTATCTATATTTCTACAAAGTCAAATTTAACAATTGATAATTCTAATACAATTAAATTGAACTATGTGTATATCGTTAAAGCTCATTCTCATATCTAGTTTTACTATATATGAAGCCATCGTAATTCTCATCACTAACAATAACAATTAAGTTTTCTATGCTTGCAGATTGTAATATAACCAACTAAGTACAAATATACATCATCTCCTCTATTATATCAATACATCTCATTAAACAATGTAAAGTAAACAATAAGATATGAACATAATTTTATCGAATCATAGATTTTGCTTGGGAAATACTCAAGAACAGAGCACATTCCACCCAACTGTGAACTATCTCCAACAGTTCCCCCTGAGCTAAGACCTTTTGGCCTTTAGGAACCAACAACCTCTTTGATTCCTAGGTGGTTTGTTTTATAGATTACTTCCCAACATATTTTTTGCAGTGTCCTGCTTAAAGACCTGCCAGCCTTTTGCCTAGGCCTTTTTGTTTTAGTTTTTCCGAAAAGGATTCATTTCTTTTTCTTTAAGCATGCATTTCTCTCTTTCAATGCTTTATTCAACCCCACTTAGAATTTCTCTCCAAATAAGTGATTAATTTAATATTTCTCTTCCATTATGTTAATATATTTTTTTTCTCTTAGGGATTTTTAGGAGACTTTTAGTGAAGTTCCACCATGTGGACTTAACCACTAACAATTTTTCAGAAGTTGGAAAGAAGTCTTCTAAAACTATAGTGCTCTTTCTTGAAGATCATAAACAATTTATTAACTAAAATAATTACATCATCACATAAGTCCCATCATGGCTTCCATAGTCATTCAATCCAATAATAGTTCAATGTCTAAAAATATTCAATGTTAAAAAAGTAGAATATAGGGGTGTTACATCTTCCCCCTCTTTAAGTAAACATTGTCCCCTGTGTTTCCTCAATTCCATCTTTTATGAAGATGGAAAGGAAATGCATCCTACATTTTTTTTGTTTTTTTCATAATAGTTTCCTCAATGCTAAATTTATTTCTATTGCATTTTGCCTTGAGTAATGGCTCAATTCTAGAGTAGCTCTACTGCTATCTTCAAATCATGCTTATTTGTTAGCATGTTTCCACACATGTTGAATAGGTGCTTTATATTTTTATTCATGCATCCCACAAAATATTTTTAACCTACACCCAACAAAGCTATCCACATGCACTCAACAAGGTCAACGACATCAGTATAGCATAAAAACAATAAAATAATTCCTTTGGTCCATTTATTCACAACTATGTCACTGACATGGATGCCATTTAATGTGAAATTCAAAATATGGAATTGTCAATTTTCCTTTATATCACTTACATAGAGGCAATAATAATTAAAGTACTACTTGTAGCATTCTATTTTATGTTGTTATTTTGATACCATCGTATCAAATAGTGTAGGACAATATATTGTCTCTGCTGCTTTTTTCCATACCTTTCTATAAGCCCACAAAAGTACGAGGAAACAAAAATAAGGACTTCACAATGCCAACATAGATAATTAAAGGGTATCTTGATATATTCAATTTTCATGGTCAAAACAACAAAATGTAACTTCATATCTACAACATTCATTTTCCTTTTTACACCTTATCCATTATTTTCCTTTAACTCACTCCCTTGAGTTTTTCAGTTTAGCCCACCTTGCAAGTTATTTATGAAGATTATGTGCATCTTACTCCTATGTTTAACCATGGAGTATTTCCCCTTTACATTTCTATGTGCATCAACTATTTGATCACATGAAGTCTTAGTATAATTGGTTTCATCGGTTCTAAACATCTTCACATGCACACGTACAAACACGTGTGTGTGTTTATATATATTAAAACAATACATCAACTAGTAAAAGTTAAGTTTAGGGATTTTCCTTCATAATTATGGATACACCATTCAACCAATTTCTTTTTTCCCACTTTGTTAGGATACTACAAGAAATTCAGGTCTACCATTCCCTATATATTTGTTTGTATCATTCCAATCAACTACTTTTATGGTAATTTTGGTTTAAAAATCTAATTTGTGAAGTTTCTAATGAAACAATAATATTAATTTCTAATCCCATAAAATTTTTGAGACCTTTTCATTCTTAATATTGATGTTAATCAATGATTTCTTTTCCATTTTTAGGGTCTATTACAATTATGCTTTAGGGATTACATGTTCTCACTCTTGATTTTAGCTTTGATCCATTTTACTCTTATCCATTTATGTGTAAGGCTCACAATTTCTACATCTTTTCTGCACTATTTCTAAGTGCCTATGTGTTTTCTAATTTATTGGGGCAATTAAAATGTCATTATTACTATTATTTCCAACTTGATAATCTTCCATTATTCTACATACTTTGTTATTTTTGTGATTGAATTTTTTTTCTTTTTCCACAATTTACGATGATATTCTATCCCGTACCGAGTATATATCACATATTTAGGAAGTCCTTCACATATGTGACTGTCCACATTTTCCGAAGGTATCCTCTTGTCAACCAATTCTCTTGGTTACACTTTCTTTACTATATTTTCCATGTGTGTCCAAGGACCATTTGGTCCTTCAAGTTTACCAATCAAGAATTTAGTTTCCCTTTTCAAAGCCATTTTACTTTCCTCTCTCTCACTCTCACATACACATAATGTATATATATATATATACTTGGAAATCTTTATGCTCTAAGGTATTAAGGGTATTCATACATCCACAAGGGAATCCATTCTAGAGGGTTACATTGTTAGCATCTATTTTCTTGACAAAACGTTTCAGTTGTGCCAATATTAATATTAAATATAGTCAAGAATACTCCTTTTGGGGTACCTATTGTATTGTGCTACACCGTATTTGCAAGATAGTGGTTCTTATTCCAACTTTTAAACTATTTTTTGTGGATATTTATATACCTTACAACGTCTTGTATTTTATGTATGCATTACATGTTCGTAGCTCCTAGGATCAAAACCTTTGTTATATGATGGCACACAATTTATTTATTTATTTTTTGTCCATTTGAATCTCAAGAGTATACATGCACAACTCAGTTTGGAAAATAATTTGTACATAAGAACGCTATGTATTCTCGATTCATAATTTAAGTCCTTGCATTCTTATATTAACCCTCCCCCCTCCACCCACACACACACACACATATATATATGGCTATGTTCTTTTCATAGTATCCTGATTTATGATAAACGATTCCTCCTATTATACACAAAATTTCTTATGGACCACCCTTCGTATGGAACAATTGTTATATTATTTTTTTACCACTTTACTCTGACTTATTAGCCTATAAGGCTTACCCCAAGCCTTTTATAATGAGAAGGTCTACCAAGTTTCCCTTCCAGTGTATCTCTTTCTCCAATAGAACAATAGTACACATCATAATTACATGTTATTCTACATCTTACTTCCATACAACTATAAATGTGTACTTAGTTATATTGCTTCCTTTTGGTATTCCTTTGTTGTTATGTGATTAATTCTATGATTAAGCAATTAAATACATTTTCGAACTTACTAATTTTATTACCAGAGAACTACATTCCTCATTGGATATGCTTAAATATTAATTACATCATGTAGCCCATAACAACTAATTCTTCAATATTTATTTTTTTCTTACTCTTGTGATTATCCATTTTCCTATCTGTACTCTATACTTTAAAGTTTAACGCCAAGTAAAGAATTAAAAAGTTGATCTTTACGCTTTCCCTATTGTGTCCAATAGGTGTCTATTCTGCACCAATTATGCATTTTGTACAATATTCTTTGTTACCAACCTCATTTCATAACTTCAACTACATAATATTATGCAGGAACTTATTGGTTTAACATCCATGTATGACTATTTTCACACTTGCACCTAAAATTCTTGATAACAATTTGACCTCAAATCATTTTTTGTGTAATATTTATTGAAGAATATTCTTGTTTTTCTTCCCAAATCCCTGTCTATCCCAACCAATCCATCGTTAACATCATTTATTTGCATAGGTATTGGATTTAACATATAAGATATTATCTTCCTCATATGACTTCCTTGGTTGTAAGACCATAAACTATTTTGTCTAACAAGGTAGTCGGAAGATAAATTCTCACTATATGCATATCTCCCTTTTACGTCAAATAGAGTAATCCACTACCATAAAAAAATGTATAGAATAATAGGCCTTAAAGCATTCTCAACTTATATATTAATGGATACTTTAGTTTGTAACAACTGATTTTATATGCCTTCCTTTTCCCTTAACCTTTGTTGGGTATTGTTCCTTTTCCCTAACCTGATATTGCACCTATAATAATTACTTCTACCCCCTTATATCCACCTTGTTTGGAGTTCAGGTTTAATTCATTCACTAGTATATTATCACCAACTTATATTACCTTCCTTAAACTTCCTGCAACAACCTTTATTTGATTGTTCTTTGTACTATTGTTACATTTAGAACCATGAAAGGAATCACCTCTTTTGTTATTATACTTTACCCACTTTAGTTGCAAGCTCAAGATGGCCTCAAGAGGTTCTTTCTCTTCTATAACAAGTTTATGTATGGAATAACGTTGTTGTTGCATTATTGAGTTTGTGGTACTTGACACTAAAGAAAAATTCATATTTGGACAAGCTCAATACACATTACATCTCTCATCTGCTATGTAATGGTAGTACATTCGTTTTAAACCCGAACAGGCATAAATTCTTGATTTAAACTAAAGACAATGATCCATTTGGCATAGCTATCGCTAGCACATTCTGTATCCACTAGCCTCATCCCATTTCTTTAAATCTATTTAATTGAGCAGTGTATTTATTACTGCGTCTTTTTTTTTCAATTTACTTTTCTTACTGCATCTCACCCTATTAGGGGTCTTTTAAAATATTTACACTTAAACTCTTAATGCAATTTGTTTTAAACAGTCAAACTTAATGTTTCCTACTAATACAACTCTCACATCATAGTTGTAGCAATAGCAAGTATCAGATTACGGATATCTCTCTTCTCAACCTATTCATGAATTGTTTTACTACTTGTTAGTTCCAGTTTTCAAGTCTTTTTCTCCTTCCAACAATTATTGTGTAGAAGGCGACACTTCATCTTCTATTCACACATAGATCTGATCTAGCTAATGCTCGGTCATATCTTATAGCTGTGGGTTGGCCCATCAGCCTCAATATTGAACCTACAACTCTGATAACATATGTGACATATCTAAATTCAGCAACATTTCTTTTTTTTACTTGTTATATTTAGCTAACTAGTTGCATTGTTCATATGTATTGTTCTAATATAAGTTTGCATACATCCTCCGTAGTGAAATACAATAGGTTGTATCTTTGACTTGTATAAGTAATTATTTGAGGTAAAATGATTTTCCATTTCCTACAATACCTTATCCTCATTTTAAGGTTTCTTTTTTCATTGTACCAAATTTGGCGTGTGTATATATATATATATATATATATTCCTTGTTAATTAAATTAGCCATATTGGGAGTCGTCACCCATATTACACGTATGAATAACACTATACCATAGTCTCGAGGATAATATAGAATTGTTTTGGTCTAGCTTTCATACTCGTTCGAACTTGTATCCCTTTGATTTTTCTTGGTCCTTTATAAATTACACACTTAAGTTGTGGTGCGCATGTAGGATGATTGAACTCGTCCATGGTTTATTTTTGGCATTTGATTAACACTTGGAAATTCCAGTGTGATCCACATGGTTACTGCCCATGTGATTACCATATGACCCTTGTACTTAGTCATTTCAACGATGGAGATCAACTCTGGATCATCGAAGGATTGAGATTGATGGGTGGTGGGCTCCAGTATTGTAGCAATAATGCTACAACTCCTGGAGCTTCCTTCTTTAATTTTATCAACCCGGTAGTTCGTAACAAACTTGGAAGCGACGGTGATGTATGCACAAGTACTAGCTCTTGCCGCAGCTGTCACTTGGTCAGCTGGCACAAGTCCGCTAGGGGCTCAAGCCAACTTCTATGAGCTCTTAGAAGAAGCTTTTTAACTGATGGACGAAAGCTAACTCAAAGGAAACTAATCTATTTGCAGAAAGGAACTAAAAGCCAACAAGAAACGCAAATCCTAGCAAACCCTAATTCTACCAGCTAGTCTTACTGATGCGGAGATGGGAATGCAAACTACTGAAAGAGATGCCATTACTTCTATGAAGGTAAAATGCATGTGTCTAGACTACCTCTATCTGAAGAAAACACTTTTTGTATTTTTGTTTCAATTATTAGAATTATCATGCATGTGCTTTTAACTAGCTTTTTACTGTGCAGAGGTGGATCAAGGAGGAGAAAGGCTTGAAAAAGGTTGGGAAAGTTTAGAGAGGGTCTAAGGGGTCCCTAACACCCTTCCAGAGAGTTTCACAAAGTTTGGCTACCAAGAGACCGCGTTTATGAGCTTCTACAGGAAGTCTGCAGGGGTTCTACAGGATGTTTCAGAATTTCTACAGGATGTTCAGTAATTCCTACAGGATGTTCTACAATCGGACTTTGGGTGATGGGTGAGTGGAAGAGGCTGCATGGGTGGATAGGGAGGTAGGAGAGGGGTTTGTAATGCCTTAGTGACCGAGAGATGAGATGATGAGGGGGTGTGATAAGCTAGTTTGTCTAAAGGAGGGTAGAGGGAATGGAAGGCCGAAAAGGTAGGATAACGTGGGCAGTAGAGTAGTTGAGAGACAAGGGGTCTAATTGGGAGATGAGCAATTGGCCTGGGCAAGGCTTAGAAGGAGGAGAGGGTGAGGGAGTAGCACTGCACAGTGTAAACTGAATCAAATCATCCACGTCCTGCACATAATCAAAACATTCCTAACTTTTTAATGGAACCAATGAACAGCAACGCTATTTCTAAGGAAAACCATGTATGGCACTGAAGCAAAGAAACATTCCAAGAGGTCTGAACGCATGGACAACTTCTACAAACGAAAATATTGCACCAAAGATTTGCATGAATACGTAAACCAATGTTTTTGGTGGGTAGCACTGTCTGCAATTCCAGCCCCTAGAAAGAGGTGACAATGAGTGTGTAGGCAACCCTTTTTTGGAACTTTTATCAACTCCAATCTCTTCACTCTATTCTAAATAGCTTCTAACAATGACCTACTTAACCACACCAAGAAATCTAACTCAACAAACTGCGTTTCAAATGCATGTAAAGGAAACCATAATGCTGAAAGAAAAGATAACAATACAAAAGAAGGAGGCCTTAGGCTCTCAGGTTGGGCCCAACCCCGAGAGCTATGGCTCCTTTTAAAAACTCAGAACTGAGATCAAATCGGACTGCTTTCCATTAAAAAATAATACTCATAAGTCAAATAGCATGCCAATAATGGCTACAAAAGAGCAAAACCAAGCTAGCAGCTCGTAGTGCAGAATGTGCAACAATGTTTCAAAAGTCCTTTTCGAAGGCTAAAGCCTTATCATTTATACATCACGAGGCCCCAAGCTGGCCTCCTAAATCAGTGGGACTTGGCTGACCAAACTAGGAGTGAACTGCTGCTTCCTCAAAATCTGTTCGGCTGCCTTCTAATCCGGTTGTGGTGGCTGTTGGAGCTCGGAGCTGGGGGTGAAGATCCCGAGGAAGGCCATTTAATGCTGTGGACAACCCTCCTACGAATCCTCAACCCCATCTTGGCTATCTCCTGGTCCTTATCTGCTCAGTTTTGTTCCAATCATGAGTCAAAAAACCTGAAATGAGCACGTGTTAGCCACCTAGGAATAGTGACTGCCCTTATTTGTACAAATGACATAAACATACTAAAAAATGATGCATAAGTTATGAAAAATGAAGGATTGAGCAAAGGTAGTTAGGCCAAATGAGCCCAAAATGTTACCAAATTTGGGGCTCATCATCACCCCCCAGCTAAAATGATTGCTCATCCCTGAGCAACTAATCCAGCTCCTCGTCCTTCATTGCTTTCACCGCCACCCTCACATCCCAGGCTTCTGAAGTGGTCTCCTCCTCACTGGCATGGAACCCAGCCTTCCTTTCCACCTCTTCCCACTGCTTATGCTCTTCTTTTTCTGTGTTGCCTTCCATCAATCCTAACAGCAGAGGTGGGCTTAGCTTGAGGCCAATCCAGCTGGCTTGGAGGTTCTGTATGGACTTCTTGTAGAGGGGCACCCGTGCTAGAGCTTCCCTCATTCGAGTTGGAGTATGCTATTCTCTGATTTTAAGGTTGTGGGACAATGTGTTCCATCGGCGGGTGCAAGCATGAACACAGTTGTCCCCTAACAGTCACTCCATATCCTCGCATGTCCCTGCTGATCCATGTATTTCAATAAAGTTTGAGGGTTGGTGGCTAAGTGTTGGTGGGCCGATATCAATGCAGTGGGATCCCCTGGCTCTGCTCTAATCAGCAGTGGCTCATGTAATTCTCGGTCCATGACCTCTTTGACCTCTGCTGCCCTCTTTTCTTCATGGTTCAACCATGAGACAAATGCCATCAACTGCATATCCCCTACAACTGTGTTGGGATCCCATGTAGTCACATTAGGAAGGGCCAAATTATGGAGATAGAAATCCGAGAGTTTGGCCTTATCCTCTGATGAACTGCTATTACATAACGCTGTGAACTACTGGGGGTATTGGAGTTGGGAGATACCCCTTTGTGCCAATGCATTAATTTGAAATTGCAGCCACTGGTCTCGTAGGTATAGGCCATAGGATTTGGTCGGCTGTCTGCATTGTAGAGCATCCATGGCCCAACTGGCCATGCAAGCCAGTTGTGCCTCCTTTTTGCTGCAACTGCTGTTTGAGGGCTTGTATCTTGATTTGTGCTTGCAGTTCCCTTTCCGGTAGATACGAGGTTGGCTCCCCAACACCAACTTGTAGTCCTTCTCTGCCTTGATGTTCTGCTGTAGTGTCCCCTGAGGATGTGCCCTTTTCCTTCTTCAGTTCCTGTAGCTGCAGTTTAAGTTTCTCGTTCTCTTCCTGTAGGAATACCCGCTGGCAGTTTGCCACGTGTTTGGCCATAGCTAATTCTTTTCTCGCCTCCTTGAGTTGTTCCTCCAAGGGGCCTATATCTGCCACTCCTTTTGATTTAGCTATTTTCATCCACGTGTGGGTCCTCACTCTTTCTTCCTCCAACGCAAAGAAAAGCGGCACGGTGAATTTTTGTGGAATAATTTTCCCAGCCTCCAAAAAGTTATAATACGAGCTCAAGCTTGGTTGGGGACTAGGTTCCGGAATATTCTATTTCTCTTCTTCCCTCGGTGGCTCTACTTCGTCTCCCCTAAGTGGTGATGAGGGTGCCTCTCCCTCCATCCTCTCTGTCTCCTTAAGCCGGGCTAATGTTTCCTGTAGAGCGGCCTCAGCATCCTGTAGCCGGGCTTTTGAAGCCAACCTGTCCATCCTCTCCTTCCAAGTAGTTGTCTTTGGGCTTCCCCGCTCATAAGTGACTGATATTTTTGAGGGGGACCTCTCCCTTGGCGAGGTAGGGGTATCTTCTATAGTAATTGGGCTGCTGGATGGAGGTTGGGGCCTGCCCGTTTTGATTCTCACACTTCTCCTGGCTTTGAAATACAGAGGGGTCTCCCTCTTTCGCTTTTCCTTTGGCTTAGGAGGTGTACTAAGGGTGGCCAGCACGGCTGCTGCCTCCCTTGCAAGAATTTCAGCTGTCTTCTCTTTTGGTTTTCCTTTCTCAGGGCTTCCTGTAGAAGGCCCTGTATCAGCTGATTTCTGGCTTCCTGTAGAAGCCGTTTTTGGTTTTCCTGTAGAAACAGGTGGCACCGTTTTAGCCTGTTTGGCTGAGGGTGCTTTGCTTTTTAACTTGGTTGAGGCTGCCTTCGAGGTGCCTTTACTGACGTGGACTTGTCCCATCCTTTCCACCCTACTCTGTAGCCTTTTCTCTCTGGGTGTCAATGTGGATTTGTCACCCTCCTTTTCGGCAACCTGGGGTTTCTCTTGCCTCCCTTTTTGTTCTTTCTCCGGTGCTTTGGCCGCCGGTTCGTGGCCTTTCCCTTTCTTCTCTGTGTGTACTGACTCCTTCTCCTCGCTGCTGGAGGAGGTGAGCTCCTCGGTCAACATTTTGATATCTCCATCCTTAATCAGATTTCGGAAGGCTTCCCACGAGAGAGGGACTGTGTAGGTGTGGAGTGCATCCTCCACGAGGAACTTAATGAGCCCATGATGGGCTACCTGGTCTGGCGTGCCCTCTCGTAATTTGGTGGCACATTCAGTCATGGACTGCAGGAGGAAGTAAGGAATACTTAGCTTGTTTTCTGAAGGTAGGTCCATTTGGTGCCTCAATTCTATGAGCAGCCGGAAATGGTACCCATATACGATGCTGAATCGTCCTTCGCACGTGATATACTTCATGATTTGGAGGCTGACCTCACTCCAAAGCGGCTGTAGGCTAGCTCTGCGAACCCCGTTCTTATCCTCGGAGAATTGCTCCTCCGGTGGAAAGAACTCCTTTTTAGCCTTCTGGCCTAATTTCCTCTCCTCCTTGTCCCACGGTACCCCCATTGGGAGGTCAGTGACCCTACTGATGAATTGTGGGGTGAGTCTGAGATTCAAACCCCTGAAATTGACAACAGCCAGCGTTTTCGATTTTGGCTTCAAAGCTCGCAGGAACTCCTCTACCACCTCATCATCATAACCTTGAAGCTTGTCGCTGAACAACATCCATCGCGCACGAGTGAACAGTTCTACCACCTCCGGGTTTTCCCGTAGTTTCTTTGAGTCTGTCGGTTCCTTTCTAATGAATCCACCCGGCATGGTGAAAGCCTGCTATGTTAGCCCGAGGTGGCGGGTGTGTGTCAAAAGATGGCCTTTCGGATTGCTTGAGACAGAGTGCAGAACTACGCCTCTGTCACGCACACAATTCGTGAATTCTTGGCTATCTACAGATGAGCCTTGACAGGGCCTTAATTACGAACCAAATCCTGTAGAAAACCCCGCATATACTACGACGACAATTTTCATGCAAAAGGAAGACGACGCTTGCAATTTTATGCTCAGACTGTAGTTTTACATTTTTGAGGACGTCGACTTCGCCACCCTTCAAACCAATTGCATGGGAGGAACAGGTTCAGGCTTACCTTTCCCAATTTGCCACCTTTCACGTGAATAGATTAATTTTCCTCCGTAGCGACTAGCTTCCTGTAGCGCAGCTTCCTGTAGAAGTCGCGCATAGGTTCCGGAGAGCACGGCAGTGGTTCTGCGCCTTCTGTGCCACCACCAGACATCTGAACGAGCTGAGGACTTGGAGTAACGAGCTTCAGAGAAATTCGAACGCTTACTCGACTGCAAAACGGCTGGTGATAAATGAGTGGAGTGACGATCTAGCCGGTGGATTTGAATCTCGGCCGAACTCGTGGCGCGGGGGTGAGCTGTCCCTGTCGGACCGTTGGACGACGTCACCTACTCATTTCACTGCAAGTCTCCCTGACTGCCGCATCATTCCCTGCAGATTCGCCGCCGCCATTTCCGTTATATCGCCGCTTCTCCCCGACTGGACGCTTCTCACGTGTCCATTACCCGTTTTGCTTGCCACGACCAACACTTTCCAAATCTGACGAGACCATCTGACTGGTCGTGGTGGCCAGTTGAATGGCTACCCGACTGCTCAACCCATTCATTTCCACACTTGCAAACATTTCATAGCATAGTTCATGTAATTTGACGAAAAAAGGGTGAGGCACTTACCTGTGCGGCCGCGACGTTATTTTCAGGTTTCAGGACAAGGGTGATTGGATTTGCTTGTTGCTGCTTCATGCACAGGCACGGGGGTTCCTCCTCATAGACTGTTGTTGGTTACAACGCTTATTACCTGGCTTCAGATGGTGCATGTGCCCGCTCTATGTGTTGCCGGCGCCTTGATGGTGTACACTCTAGCTGGATGAACTGCTACGGGATTCCTGTAGGATGTCCTGTAGCGGTTTCTCCTCCTCGGGTGCATGCTGAAACGGTGGAGATGGTGGCATCACGGTCACGATCGCAGGGTCCTCGGATGGCTTTGATAAGTAGTGCATGGTGTCTTTGCATCCTTTTTTCCATTTGAGAATCGCTTCCTCTGATAATTCAATGTTCTGATTTGACTGTGCAGGTATTTCCATTGCATGGCAACTGGGGTGGTAGAAGGAGGCGACAGCAGTGCGTGATGGAGAAAACATTAGCTTGCATGCCTCCGTGTCGGACCTCGGGCGTTAGATCTCCCCACACAGTCGGTTCTGGGCCGTCCAAAGCTTCTACAGGAAGTTTCCTGTAGAAATACAGAACTTCCTGTAGAAAGTCCTGTAGCTTCCTGTAGGAGGCTAAACTGTGATCAAATCACGCCCAGACCTTGGAAGAGATGAGTGTTTCCGGAGGGAGTGCTGGTGAGGTCACCTGGTAGCATAGTAGGGACCCTTGTCTTTGAGTTGAGGGGCCTCTTTTCCTGCATGGAATACCTGCAACCTGCATGCATTGCCACATCTTGAACTTGTTTTCCCTGTTTTTTTTTTTTCTTTTTTTTCTTTTTTTTTCTTTTGAAAGACAGCAGGGGCACCTCCATGAGGTTTTCACCCTTACCATCTGCCTTGAGCGCCTCAGAGAGGTTTTCACTCAAGGGTCTTTTTCAAACATTTTCAGAAAGACAGCAGGGACGCCTCAATGAGGTTTTCACCCCTACCATCTGCCTTGGGAGCCTCAGAAAGGTTTTCACCCAAGGATCTTTATTATTTATATATATATATATATATATATATTTAAGATCTTCAGGGTATGCCCAAAACAGAGGCAGAACCCTTCTCTATGACCAGCACTGATTTTTCCACAGTTTTGATGAATTATTGCCTTGAAAGAGGTTTTCTGTAGATCTTTAGTCGATGCCCATTAACAAGCATAGGGATGGCCTCCTCATCAATGGTCTGAATAAGAACACATCCATTGTCATTACATTTTTCCACTGCATATGGTCCCAACCATCTGGTTCTCAGCTTCCCCTTGAAATCCTTATGCCTGGAATCATACAACAGCGCCCAATCTCCCGGCTAAAATTGCTTGTCATTGAGGTGTTGGTCATGCCACACCTTCCTCTAAAGTTGAACCACTTCTGAGTGGAGAAGGGCCTGCATTCGGTGCTCGTCCAATCCATTCAGCTGCAATAACCTTTCTTGTTGGGCATGGCTGAGATCCAGGTCCAGCTGAGCTGCCATCCTCAAGGTGTTGTATTCGAACTCAATTGACAGCAAAGCTCTCTTCCCATAGACCATCTCATAAGGTGTGAAGCTGGTTGTGGTCTTCCAAGTGGTGCTGTAAGCCCACGTGGCCTCAACCAGGCGATCTGCCCAATCTTTCCTGCTACTGCTCACCACCTTAGTCAAGATCCCTTCCAATGCTCTATTGGTGACTTCCACCTGCCCATTTTCTTGAGGATGATAGGGGGTGGAAGTCCTATGCTTGATTTTGTGATGAGCAAGTAGGTCTTCAATTAAGTTGGAGGTGAACTGGCTTCCTTGATCAGTGACTAGCTCTCTTGGGTAGCCAAATTTGTAGAAGATGTTCTCTCTTAAGAACTCGGCCACCTTTTCTTCTGTCGCTGCTTTGATTGCCTTGGTTTCTGCCCACTTTGTCAGGTAGTCTGTGCACACAATGATGTAAGACCTTTGCCTCGAAGGAGGATTGATTGGACCCACAAAATCCATACCCCACTTCTCAAATGGCTCAAGAGTCACTTGAGGTTGGAGAGGCATTTCATCCCTTGGAGTCGGTTTCCCCATTCTTTGGCATCGGTCACATTGGCTGATATACCTTCTGACATCTTGATGAAGCGTGGGCCAATAGTAGCTTGCCTGCAGGATTTTGAAGGCAGTCCTTTTGGCTGCAAAATGTCCTCCACAAGGCCCGTCATGACAGGTTAGGAGGATATCAAAGACTTCCTCCTCCCTTACACAACGCCTTAAGATCTAATCAGGGCCAAGCTTGAACAGGTTGCCCCCGATCCAAGTGAATGAGGCACTTTTCCGTATGATCCTGCTCTTCTCTCTGGAGGATAGGTGCGGAGGAAACTGTGCTGAGACAAGGTAGTTTTCTATATCAGCAAACCATGGAGAGAGTATTGAAATAGCAAACATATGTTCATCTGGCATCTGGTCATCCACTGTTCCATCCTCTCCTGCAGGTAAATCCAATCTAGACAAAAAGTTAGCAACAACATTTTCTTTACCTGGCTTGTCAACAATAGTCAAATCAAACTGCTGCAACAAAAGTAACCATCTAATAATACGAGCATTCACATCCGGTTTATTCATTAAATATCTAATTGCAGCATGATCAGTATGTACAAATGTTTGATATCCAGTGATATAATGTCGAAATTTGTTTAGTGCATGGACCACGGCCAAGAATTCTTTCTCAGTTACAGTGTAATTCAGTTCTACCTTGGATAAGTTTTTGCTGACAAAGTATATGGCGTATGGAAGTTTTTGTTCAACTTGTCCTAAGGCTGCCCCTATGGCTTTGTTCGAGGCATCAGTGTGGATGTGGAAAGGTAGGGCCCAGTTTGGACCTCTCAAGATTGGGGCAGACACCAACTTGTCCTTTAATTCATTCAGAGCCTTCTGACAATCGTCAGTCCATTTAAACTCAACATCTTTTGCCAAGAGGCTAAAAAATGGCGAGGCTAGCTTGCTGAAGTCTTTAATGAATCTCCTATAATACCCTGCTAAACCTAAGAAACTTCGAACATCTCTTACCTTCTGAGGGGGTGGAACCTTCTTGATGAGAGCAATTTTGTTAGGATCCACCTGTAACCCTTGGCAAGAAATGGTATGGCCTAGCATGGTCCCTTCAGTCATCAAGAATTCACACTTTTCAGGACTAAGGGACAGGTTCATCTCAATGCACTTGGTTAGGACTTTTCCCAGATTGGACAATGCTTCCTGGAAGTTGGACCCATAAGGAGTGAAGTAATCAATATAGATTTCCACCGAATCATGGACCAGCTCAGAAAAGATGCTCAAGATGGCTCTCTGGAAGGTGGCAGGAGCATTGCATAGTCCAAAGGGAAGAACTTGGTAAGCAAAGGTACCCCAAGGACAAGTGAAGGTGGTCTTATCTTGGTCTTCCGGGCTGATTTGGATCTGGTTATACTTGCTAAACCCATCTAGGAAAGAGAAAAACTTCTTCCCTGTCAGGCCATCCAACACTTGATCTATGAAGGGTAGAGGAAAATGGTCTTTCTTGGTGGCCTTGTTCAGTTCTCGGTAGTCCACACAGGTCCTCCACTTCCCGTTTTTCTTGGGAACCAACACCAAAGGGGACACCCATTCGCTATCCGAGATGGGGTAAATGAATCCAGCATCCAACAGTTTTTGTAATTCTTCCTTGACGATATCCTTAAGGGCTAGATTCATTCTCCTTTGGGGTTGCCTAACCGGTTTACAGTCTTCTTTGATGTAGATGTGATGGGTACAGACTGAAGGATGGACTCCTTTCATCTCTTTATAGCTCCAAGCAAAAGCATCTAGATGACTGGCCAACAGACGACACAGCTCCTTTTCCTGGGAAGGAGATAAGGAGGAGCTGATCTTTAACGCTCTCTCAGGGCCGAACTCCACATTTTTTACTCTGGGAGTGACAGGGTTAGTCACACAAAGGTCCACTAAGGTGTTGGCTCGGGCATCTTCCACCAATTCTTCTAAGGACAATGCACTGGGAGGTGGATTCTGGATCAAGGTCTCAATCAAATCATCCTCGGTTGGGAGGCCTCCCCTAGTGATGTCTAGGGTGCACAAAGGTGTTGAGTACACCTCATCCTCTTCTCCTTCCTCCAACCAAAGTGGTAAGTCATGCTCTAATAAGGGTTGGGCAGGAGGGTACAGGACTAGCTGCTTGGACATAGGACCATTTTTGATGGTCATGTTTCCTGCACGGCAGCTTATGTAAGCATCTGCAGTGGCTAACCAAGGCCTTCCCAAAATAAGGGGGTATCCAGTAAGCTTTGCCTTCGGTTGCAGAACCAAGAAGTCTGCAGGGTACTCCCAAGAGTCAACAGAGACCAAGACATCCTCTACAATCCCTTCGGGAGTCACGGTGGAGCGATCTGCTAGTTGCAGGACTTTCGAGGTCTTTCTCAAGGAACCCTGAAGGTTGAGTTTGAGCATGGTATCTCTGGTCATCACATTAATGGCAGCCCCTAGATCAATCAATGTGTGAGGTATGATGGTGCCATTGATGTGGACATCCACTACAGGACTCCCAAGATCCAGATACTTTGGGCAGATGGCCTGCCCCAACATAAGATCAGACAGTTGTACTATGACATTGATGGTTGAAGCATCTCTTTTTCGCCTGCCTGGGTGTCTGAAACACTTTTCCTTAACCAGTTTGTTGTATATTGGTACATCTTTGATGGCTTGGAGAAGTGGTATTCTCACACACAACTGTTTGAGTTCTCCCAGAAGCTCATCCTCCTCTGGGTTGGGTTGTGTGGTGGCCGTTAGTCTCTCAGGAAAGGGTGGAATGGCCTTTGTTTCACTTTCCTGTTTATCTTCCTCGTCCTCTGGGGGAGGAGGTTGGTGATCCGGAAGAGTCTTTCCAGATCGCAGCTTGATCTCCTGGATCTCCACAGCATAGGTAGGGCATGATGTTTCCCCAGTATATACCTGTTGGGCCTGTCTGTTGTTGGGGTTCGGGTTCGGTTGAGCAGGCATTTGGGGTTGCCTTGGAGGAGCAGGAGGTAATGGTTGTGGTTGAGCTGGGGGTGGAGGCAAAATGGCGAGAGGAGTATTGTACTGGGGCCTCCACCCCAATTGAGGTGCATTCCACTGAGGCTGTGGCTGGGCATGTGAGTGAAACGAAGGAGTAGTGGGTTGAGTATGGTACTGAGGCGGGTAATACCATGGAGGAGGTATAGACCAGGAAGGATGAACAGGGGGTCCCCAGGAAGGCATAGGAGCGGATTGGTTGGGGCTGTAATAAGCTTGGGGTGTCCCTTGCATCCCCTGTTGGTAAGGTCTAGGTCCATGTGGCCTCCTTTGGTTGAGGAAATAGAGAGGTTCAGTGGGTGCTTTTGTCCCTTGATACATGGCTTTAAGCCCAGGTAAGGTTGGACATTGGTTTGTGGGGTGGTCCTCCTCACAGACAAAACATACCTCAACCGAATGTAATGGGCACTCGTTCTTAGGGTGTTTCCTTGTACACCTAGGGCAGAAGATATCCAAAGCCCTCTCAGTGTCCTCTTTCTTCTGCTGGATTCGGAATGTATCAAGTTGCATGGCGATGGTCTGTCTCACCTCACTCTTGAGGTCCTCTAATTGATTTGCAAACTCATGTTTGGAGAAAGGAATACCAGCTGAGAGGAGGTTTCCTCTACCTCTTTTCCGGGCTGCCCTAGAGTGGTTTCTAAACACAGTCTTTATGTCCTCATAAGGCAGTTGGTAAATATCTCCTCCAGCTAGCATGTGAAGGGTATCTAGGAGGTCTTCAGGGACTCCTCAGAGTAGGACCAACTTAAGAGATTCAGGGTCAAGTGTGCACCTGGCCCGTTTATAGCTAAGTTGGAACCTTTCCTCGTAATCTTCTAAAGACTCATCATTCCCCATGGTCATCTGAAAGATTTCTCCCTTGGTTTCCTTGGACCTACATTAGTCCCGGTATTTGGTATTGAAAGCTTGCTGCATCTGGGCCCAAGTGGTGATACTGTTCCCAGGTAAGCCCATGAACCAGCGTAGTGCTGCATCCTTGAGGGTAGAGGGGAAGAGTTTCAGTTTTTTCTCATCCTCGGTATAGTCATAGGTTCGACAAAGGACGGCAAACTCAAACAGGAAGGTATCAGGGTCTTCAGTAGTCAGTCCATGGAAGTGAGGTAAAGTGGAGGGGCTGATGTTCTTCATTTTCATGTCTCCATTGGTCTCTCGGATGGGGAAGGCACCTTCAATTCTCTCATCTTCTCCCCTATTGTCAGCCATAGCTTCAGATGGAGTGTTCTCTAACTCTTCTTCTGCTATAGGATCTTCGTATATCTCAGGAGGTTCACCTATAGGTTCTTTTGGATCACTGTCACCAAAGAAGAGAGAAGGGTGACTCAGTGATGTGGTGGGGGTGTTGGGTAAGAATTTGCCTGTTTTATCTCGATTTCTACGAGGCATGAAATGAAAAGACTTATGATTGCTTTTGTTTTTTCTGGTACCTGCAAAACTAAAACAGATTGAACTGCCACTAACTATCTTGCTGAAATTGAAATGAAAGCATGAAAAAACTAATCTATTTTGCTCACATGAAATTGTAGGAATGAAATGCTAGGCTACGCTTGCGGAATTGAAATGTTAATCTATGAAAGCAGGAAACGTCTATGCTACTTTTGCAGAAAGGAAATTGCAGAATGGAAATGAAATACTACTTAGCAGAAGGCGAGAGTAGGGAAGTAGAAGAAAAGCAACAATCACCAATACTCTAACGCTTCCCCGACAACGGCGCCAAAAAAGATGGTGCGCTCCAGTATTGTAGCAATAATGCTACAACTCCTAGAGCTTCCTTCTTTAATTTTATCAACCCGGTAGTTCGTAACAAACTTGGAAGCGACGGTGCTGTATGCACAAGTACTAGCTCTTGTCGCAGCTGTCACTTGGTCAGCTAGCACAAGTCCGCTAGGGGCTCAAGCCAACTTCTATGAGCTCTTAGAAGAAGCTTTTTAACTGATGGACGAAAGCTAACTCAAAGGAAGCTAATCTATTTGCAGAAAGGAACTGAAAGCCAACAAGAAACGCAAACCCTAGCAAACCCTAATTCTACCAGCTAGTCTTACTGATGCGGAGATGGGAATGCAAACTTCTAAAAGAGATGCCATTACTTCTATGTAGGTAAAATGCATGTGCCTAGACTACCTCTATCTGAAGAAAACACTTTTTGTATTTTTGTTTTAATTATTAGAATTATCATGCATGTGCTTTTAACTAGCTTTTTACGGTGCAGAGGTGGATCAAGGAGGAGAAAGGCTTGAGAAAGGTTGGGAAATTTCAGAGAGGGTCTAAGGGGTCCCTAACACCCTTCCAGAGAGTTTCACAAAGTTTGGCTACCAAGAGACCGCGTTTATGAGCTTCTACAGGAAGTCTGCAGGGGTTCTACAGGATGTTTCAGAATTTCTACAGGATGTTCAGTAATTCCTACAGGATGTTCTACAATCGGACTTTGGGTGATGGGTGAGTGGAAGAGGCTGCATGGGTGGATAGGGAGGTAGGAGAGGGGTTTGTAATGCCTTAGTGACCGAGAGATGAGATGATGAGGGGGTGTGCTAAGCTAGTTTGTCTGAAGGAGGGTAGAGGGAATGGAAGGTCGAAAAGGTAGGATAACATGGGCAGTAGAGTAGTTGAGAGACAAGGGGTCTAATTGGGAGATGAGCAGTTGGCCTGGGCAAGGCTTAGAAGGAGGAGAGGGTGAGGGAGTAGCACTGCACAGTGTAAACTGAATCAAATCATCCATGTCCTGCACATAATCAAAACATTCCTAACTGTTTAATGGAACCAATGAACAGCAACGCTATTTCTAAGGAAAACCATGTATGGCACTGAAGCAAAGAAACATTCCAAGATGTCTGAACGCATGGACAACTTCTACAAACGAAAATATTGCACCAAAGATTTGCATGAATACGTAAACCAATGTTTTTGGTGGGTAGCACTGTCTGCAATTCCAACCCCTAGAAAGAGGTGAAAATGAGTGTGTAGGCAACCCTTTTTTGGAACTTTTATCAACTCCAATCTCTTCACTCTATTCTAAACAACTTCTAACAATGACCTACTTAACCACACCAAGAAATCTAACTCAACAAACTGCGTTTCAAATACATGTAAAGGAAACCATAATACTGAAAGAAAAGATAACAATACAAAAGAAGGAGGCCTTAGGCTCTCAGGTTGGGCCCAACCCCGATAGCTATGGCTCCTTTTAAAAACTCAGAACTAAGATCAAATCGGACTGCTTTCCATTAAAAAATAATACTCATAAGTCAAATAGCATGCCAATAGTGGCTACAAAAGAGCAAAACCAAGCTAGCAGCTCGTAGTTCAGAATGTGCAACAATGTTTCAAAAGTCCTTTTCGAAGGCTAAAGCCTTATCATTTATACATCACGAGGCCCCAAGCTGGCCTCCTAAATCAGTGGGACTTGGCTGACCAAACTAGGAGTGAATTGCTGCTTCCTCAAAATCCGTTCGGCTGCCTTCTAATCCGGTTGTGGTGGCTGTTGGAGCTCGGAGATGGGGGTGAAGATCCCGAGGAAGGCCATTTAATGCTGTGGACAACCCTCCTACGAATCCTCAACCCCATCTTGGTTGTCTCCTGGTCCTTATCTGCTCAGTTTTGTTCCAATCATGAGTCAAAAAACCTGAAATGAGCGCGTGTTAGCCACCTAGGAATAGTGACTGCCATTATTCGTACAAATGACATAAACATACTAAAAAATGATGCATAAGTTATGAAAAATGAAGGATTGAGCAAAGGTAGTTAGGCCAAATGAGCCCAAAATGTTACCAAATTTGGGGTTCATCAATGGGAACAAGCCTTAACCATATACCCTAACCCTCCATTGTAAATTCGAAGTAGTTCTGCTACGGGATTCCAAGGTATCAGCGCATATTTTTTATTTTTCAATGGCCATTTGGCCCTCCCTACACCTATAACTTCTCTATCAAAGTGCTCGTCATCTCCAGGAAGTATTTTCCAAGCTCTCACAGGCATAACATCTAGTGATTTATGTATCTATTATGGAGTTACTGATCTTTTTCGCTTCTCATCTGCCACTACACTTAACTAATTTAATGTGGCTTGCCACTTCTGAATGTTGTTAATAATTTCCCGATGGAATTACAATAAGAGATGCAAGTTTTAGTAAATGAATGGTTTTGGATTTGAGTTTGGTTTTTTCCTCTTCTGCATGATGCTACAGAGGTAGTTTTCAGAAACATGTGACCCTCTAGTTAAATATTTTTGTTTTACATCCCTAGCTTACAACCACAAACTGGGATATCACAAGCCCTTAATTTGTTTTTAGAGTCCTGGTGAAGATTATCTCGAGATATTGACTTTACCGAAGGAGAAGGTAATTTTACGATTCAAATCTTATCTTCTTCCACCCAACGTCTTAATTTCTTCAATTTAAAGAGATGTCTTTATACAATTCTCCCTCTTTATTTTGCCATGGCTTCGATATCTTCAAAGTTCCATGAAGAAGACTTAGGATTCCTTTTGAATTTTAATGTCTGAGAAAGTTTAACACTCATATGGCTACAACCGCTCTACTAGGATAATTTGAACTCTTTGCTAGGTTTTAATTTCGAGTTGGCGCTTTTTTTTCGTTGTTAGTCTCAACATTGTCTTTGTACTTGTTTTTCTAGTTTCTTTATAATCGTTTCACCTAGAATAACTATTTTAACTTTCTTCTACTTTGATGCACACATGGATTGGAGCATCAACCAATTTAACTTGTGAAAGGTGTCATATACTTCTTTTCCCTTATTCGCACAGTGTACATTTCTTTTTCTTTTCTTTTCCACTAAAGATTTCTAACTCCAGTTGACGCTTGTGGTTGCAGGTATGGTTTTGGTGCATTGGATGGAATTCTCACTAGAGTTTAAATTATTTTTCAACACTTGACGTTCACTCACTATGCTATAGGTCGACTTTCTACCGATTCTCATCCCATTTTTGCATAAGCCAAGGTTTCTCCAATTTTTTCGAGTTTGTATTCTCCAACCCTAACGAGGGTTCCTTTAAGTTTAACTGAGCTTCCTATACTTACCCTATAACGGCTGTAATGCCAGTTATGTATTTGGTGTTTTCTCCACCATTATTAAGGTTACGGCCTTGTGCTTTAATTGTAGTGGAGTAGTTCTGACTTGATTTGAATTATATCTATATATGTTTGTTCCATTTCACAAATACTATGTTTACTTTCTATGTATATTGTTAAACACAACAATGGAGAAGACATAATATATGAAGAATCAGCCTTGAATGCATTATTATTCACAATGATACATATTTATACAAGTCTAGTGACCCTTGGTTTCATATTCCAAGTGGTCTCTTGGACTCCCTTTGACTGTCAGCTTTCACACCAACCCTTAGAGGATTAGGTGTCCAACATTCCCCCCCTTAATCGAAGGGGCATGTGTGAGTCCAAGAAGAGAGTTGTAATACAAAATGTGCAAAAATATGTATGACATCACTAAGTTGAATGTGCTCTCTGAAATGTTGATATAAGGTTGTGGTTTAAGGATGACCACCAACACTGGAATGCTTAGTGCAGTTCCGGAAACTCTTCTAATTCTGGCAAGAAGCTGAAGTCTTCTGCTAGAGGAAGTGCTCCTAATGCTTTGAAGAGGTAGACCTTCAACCTAGAAAAGGGAGGTCTGCATCCTACATAAAAACGGGAGAACCTCAACCTGAAAAGGGATGTCTTGGTTCGAACTTAAACAGGGACGCAACAACTTACAACTATAATCATAAATACAGAGATGTAGTAGAAAAACACTTCATTTCATTAATAGAAAATTATTGAACTATGCTTACAAACAGAATGGAAATAAGATAGCTTAAGCGATGGTAGCTTATCTCTGAGAAGAGGTGTGGCGGCTACGTGCCTCTGAACTGTGTTACAATGAGGCACAAAGGCCTATTTATTATTGAGAACAATGGAAAACCATAAACATCCAAAAACCTAACCCTAGGAGATGAAGCGCCAAAACTATGGGCCCCATTTGTGTAAATTGGTACATCAACTTCCCGAGGTCATAACTTTGGCATACAATCTCCATTTGGCTATCATAATACCTCGTTTCAAAGATCTCAAAGAGAAGGCCTTAAAAAAATTGGCAAGCCAATTTGAAATGTTTCTAGTCCCTTCATTTTCCCTAAAAACGTCATTTAGGGCCTCAAAACGGCTCCGAAAGTTCAGGACCTGGAAAACTGCCAAAAATAGTAAATTGTGCTACAATTAAGGAAACCGAAAAAAACTGAAAGAGATAGTGTTGGGGGTCCAAGTGGAATAGGCGTGTGGCCACCAATATCCACCTATATCAAGTCTCAACCTACGATGGTTTAAGGATGACCACCAACTCTGGAATGCTTAATACAATTCTTGGAACTCTTCTAGAACGGGCAAGAAGTTGAAGTCTTCTGCTAGAGGAAGTGTCCCCAATTCTTTGAAGAGTGAGAAGATCAACCTGAAAAGGGAGGTCACAACCATGTATAGATGGTTTAAGGTTGACCATCAACCAAAGCATGTCAGGGGCATCTTTGTCTCTGGATACAACTTTGAATCTGGTATGGCAGGTTGTGGTTGAGGCTTGCTTGATGTGGATTTGAACCTTGTAGATGACCATCACTTCCCCCCTGTCAGATACAAGGTGAGAAGATGGAGAAAACTCAACTGCAAGACTATTCAATACTCTAGAACAATTTCTGACATATTACTAAAATATATTCTTGGTTGTTGAAGCCCATTTCCAAGAAGTGATCCATCCAAGATGAATCTTTGTTCTTGTAGGAGGCTTATTTTTGAAGCATTTGTTTGAAGAATGAATGGTTTTATGACAGGGCTCACATGGATGAAGATCAAAATAGTGATCTTTTATATGGCCAACTCGGTCATAATGTTGGCATTTAACAATCTGTTGTGGATGTTGTGGATGTTGTGGAAGAGGAGTAGGATCTGAACAATTGAAGATGAACTGTCATAAATAAATCTAGCACTGTGAAACTGGATGGGCTTTGAGTAATCTAGAATATGAAAGGACACATCATTTTCATATCCAAGACCGATTTTCTTTCTGTTATTGACAAGCTCTTCCCAAGGTCTGATGATGGCCTTGGCAAGTGTATGATGAATTTCTACTTCTGCATTCAAATTTTCTCTTGTACTGGGCTCAATGATCTAAACAATTTATGGTTGTTGATTACAGTCAAATTTGGACTCAAAAATGGGATTAATTGGAACAAAAACAAGTTCAAAATCATGACTATGTTGTTGTAGCTCCTCTTGCTGTAGCAGATATCCAAGCTGCAAAAAATCAATTTTCTCATCCATTTTGTAGACAAGTCTAAATTTTTGAGAGAGAGTCCTTGTTGATTTGGATTGTGTCCTTAGCAGTAGATTGATCAAAGTTTTCAGGAACTCTAGTACTTCATAAATTTTGGTCATTTTCTGATCAAAACTATGAACCAATGAGGAAGATGCAACACTCACTCACAATTCAATGTCACTGCAATATTCTCTATAAATTTGCACCAAACAACTAGTGTGTAATGGCTCTATTTAATGTACATACCAGGGCTTTAGCGTACAGGCTTAATGCACCAACCAACAAGCAATAATAACCATTCCAACGCGTCATTCAATGATTAAACATGCCATTCTCAACAAACTTCAATGCAATATGCAAGAACTCCGCGTTCCTCTTAGGGGAAAACTCTACATATTTTTTTATTTTATTTTTAACCTATGCAAGTGATAAACAACACGGGGACTATTCTTAACCTAAGCGACAACTTTTTAAGTTCTTTCTTCTCACTATGAAAAAGAGGATATTGATTATTGTTTTTGGGATCCAATAGGAGGAGCCTGAAAGTAAGGGCAACCAATCAGGAGTAGCCCTTCTGATACTTTGTTCTTTTTCCACGACTCATATTAATGGCATCATAAGCATTTGTTTTCTATGCCTTTGAAGGTTGCCTAGGCTCAAATTTTCCAGATAGTTGGCTTGAATATTATAATAAGGATTAAAACATGTAATATGCAAGCAGAGGTGCACTACCTTGAAGTGTGTTGAGCGGGCACGGGAAGTTGTTAGCGAACTTCCTGAGATGGTAGAATGCTTAATTGTCAAGACTATGGCATGGGAGCAAGAGAAGAACAAAACTTTTCTCTATGATGAGATTAGTCCTATCTGTGTTAGAAGAATATAATATTATGAGACAAAAGAGAGTAGGAGCGTTACTACTCAACAATGATAGTATTTTGGCAGTCTAATTATGTCAATTATTTCCAAATCCATTGATTCCTCCTTTCATAGTTCGTCTCTTATCTACAAAACCTATTGTTTATCCATTTATGTAATTGTTTGTCCGACAGCTGAAGAAGAAGAGGAGTAGAGGTTTGATTCAGAGGATTCTCATACCTTGTGTTACAAGACCGATTGGAACTTGCAAAAATGGCGTAGATGCTTGGTAATTTTAATTTAGAAGTTGAGGATGAACACAAACATTATTATTAGATAGTGGCTCCTCCTGCTTCCAATATTGTCATAGAAATATTGTCGTCAATTTGGATCTGGAAAAAAATATTCATAACTTATGTTAATGTGTACAATCTATAGGAATCACCTTGTAGTGGGAGAGTTGGTAAAGCCACTAAATTTTTTACATATGTATCATGTAGACTGCATTCTTCCCTTATTAAAGATTCATAATTCATGCCCCATATGTACATACCCCCTTCCCACTGATGATCCCATTTATGAAAAGAAAAGAATACAAGGGGTAACATTGCAAACATATTTGTGTAGTGTAGCTTGAAACGTACGAAGAGTAATGCATAGGTCTAATGCCCAGAGAGTAATGTCTGTCAGGTAGAGGAGTGTTTGTTGGTTTTCTAGAGTTAGAGTTGGTGGATAGTGAAGAAAAAAATAGTGTTGGATGCACCAACGATAAGTGTTTCCTGACAAAGGGATAGGTCTGCACAATTGCAAAGAAATGCCCAAAATAGTTGGACCACACACCAAAATTTTTACTGAGCACCTAGGAACTAAGGAAACCAACTAATTTTAAATGGATCACCAACTTAGAGAGATCACTAACTCAAAAAAACAAAAATGGAGAGGCTGAGCAGGTTTTCATAGTGCCCAATAGAGGGAGTGTGGTGCAGGTAAATTCTAAGTGCGGACACAAACAATTCCTCTAGCGCGAGAGAGCGGGTCTAGTCACAAACAGACAATATATGGAATATGTCCTTAAGATAGAATCAATTAAGAGGACCTACCTCTTGGAACGCTATTCCACTTGGTGATGATCTTGCTTCCTTGCTCTAGCTATATTTCGTTTCCTTCCTTCGAACACCTGAAACAAGAAAACAATAGCAAACAACAAACATAATAGAATACAATATTGTATTAAGCCTACTTAACAGGTCAAGGAACATTAAGCCATAAATATGTAAAATGAAACTTCATGTAGGAAATCAATCGATAGTTGTATTTATATAAATCAAAAAGAGATTACAATTGGTGTATTGACGTTGTCGTTCTCCTCTGACATATCCGGGTTCCCACACACTTCTGCTAGCATCTCATGGATAGCCCCAACAAAGGTAGTCTCAAGGCTCTTCCCTTTAGTCTCCACACTAAACCAAACTCACAATTCTCCCTTAAAGACAAACTAGAGAGCTACAAACTATGGGTAACTTGTTGATTCATCCAAAATCAAAACTTCAGCCAGAATTTAATTAGGACTAACTTTTGCTTGGGAAGAAGAGAGTTTTATATAGCTTGGATGGAGGGGAGATGGTTCCTCTTCTCATGGGAGAAGGCCTTAACTCTTGGATTAGTTTCATCCTAATAGGGTAAACGAGCCTAAACTGACCTCCTCGACTCCATTCGACCTAACCATTTACCAGACTTCCGTAAAGAAGCTTCTAGAGCTGGAAGCTTCGGCTCCATATTTAAAAAACTTTCCAAAAGATGATCAACATGACTGGGAAAGGGCTCAGTTGATCTGATCGGTGCTAGGGATAGTTGTAATCCCTGCATATCAGCACAATGACACAAATCATTAGCATCGGTCTTATAAACTGGGATAAACATAAGATTTTTGGGAAATGATGCAAAAGGGAATTGTTCTGCTCATGAAGAGGGACATAATGGTAGTTTCTTCATGATAGGAAAGCATTTCAGGTACACTGTAGAGGTCCTCCAAGATCGTAGACGAGGAGTACAGGGACAGTGACAAAATGTTGTGTAACAGATTCCCCCTAAAGCGTGAAGGTCGAGCTAGAGTGAGGGGTGAAATGCTTTACAAGTGGAAGCGGGGAACCAGAGTCCATCATTAGAAAACCTGCAAGCAATCATATATACATATACATCACTGAAAACTCTGAATAGTAATACATGAATCATGGTATGGACATAGCCATCCAGAGAATGATCATGTAAATGGATCCAAGGCATGGGCGCAGCCATCCAACAGAAAGGATCATAACGAAACCAAGGTATGGTCGCAGCCATCCAATAATGAGAAGGATCACATATAACAACTCATGGTATGGTCACAACCATCCATCTAAAAGAGACATGTATATTAACATGACCATGTCACATCGCCTCGCAACTTGGACTTATGTAATCTTAACCCAGGTTCTTGTGCTCCAAACGACCCGATCAAAGTACAAATCCTAACATGTGGATGAATATGTTGAAGTCGAACATGCTAAGAAGTCGCTTGATTACCAGTCAATGATGTAAACCATTAACAAGCACGAGAGAAACCATCAATAATGACAATGGCTCTCAAGGTACTGGCAGCACAGTTCATGGAATGTGAATAAAGGAAATGATGTTGAACACCCGTGAAATCACCCGATCGAAATCCAATGATGTGAACTTGTCGTCGAGTGCGAAGAACTTGCCATTAGGGCATGGAAGATCTAAGGTACTGGAAGGGAGTCTCTCAACCAATTTCCTGGATAATGAGTTGAAGTCGACAGGAAGCGACCATGTTGAAGGAGGGCCATGATGTATCCCACATCATCGACATGAGACAAAGGGATGCAAATTATTTCAGATGATACAGAGAATCAAGAGTAAGTGTAACTACAAGGGGACTGACTCTTGAACATATCGGCAACATGATTCTGGAGTTTGGTAGCTTTTGGATCCATAGGATTGGTGATCATGATGACGTGGCAGAGATCAAATGGAAGGCAAAAATGAACGGCCCAACCCAGGAAGGTCAATGATGAAAGGAGGATATCCCAACCCGACACAAAACAGAAAGTGTCATGTTCAAGAGTGAGTTACTTACTCAAGTGATAAAATTTCCAATTTTCCCCCACCATTTCTAGCAGGTACCCAAATTATTTTTTATCGCAAGCTTGAAGGGGATAGCATGTTCTCGCACTATAAGTTCATCCTTCGGATGAATCGGACCTAGTAAGTTTAATGAGCCCTAGGAAGGAGAACCTCACATTTTTCATGGTGACGAACCTGATGTCGTTTTATGTTTTAACGAGTCTGACAAAGGGGTAACTCGATATCTTTTTCATGTTTAGAGAGTTTGAAAAAGACACGGAAAAGAAAACTCCACATGGTCCCTTTTCGTACATTTGTGTCTCTTGAGCCCGAAAAGGTAGAAAATGGTAATTGAGAGAACCACTTGACCATTTCAGTCAAGGAGTACCTTTTTCGTAAATGGTGCATCCCAACCCAGAAAAGGGGTAAATGTATACTAGGCGCACTACGTTTTGCAGCCTTTTACAAGTTCAAAATGACAAGAGCTTGGCAGTCTTTTCGTTTTTAAAGAGTCGGAAAAGAGCTTCAAAGTAGACCCCCCATTTTTTTCTCTTTTACGAGTCAGAAAGGGAAAAATACTCGGCAATTTTTTCATTTTTTACGAGTCAGAAAATAGCTTAAAGGTGACTCGTCCTGGAGGAATGAGTGGTATAAAGGGTAGCAACTGGTTTCGGCAATGGTGGAACTACTCAAAACATGTAATGGTCAAGAGGTTGGCTAATAAAACCACTCATCGTTGTGGTCCCTCAGGAAAGGAAAAACAACCAAGTGAAAGCATATGATCTACAAAAGAGATGGTGGTGATGGAATGAAACAACCAAGGCTCATGTAGCAGAAATTAGCTGATTAACATGGCAATCACGAGATGTATCTTGGACGAGGGTTCATTTTTACACAATCTTGAACCATGGAGAACTCTGCTTGGATTCAGTTTCATGTTTACACAAGCTTGAAATGAAAAACTATGCTTGCTATAAGTTTGCATGCCCCCAGCATAATGACTCAATTGAGGTACATGCCCCCCAAGCTTCATTTCAGTCAACTAGGTGGATGGAATGAAGGTTCACTTTCGAGATCTTGGAAAGACTCGACTAGGATTTTACGAGATCTTAATCAAAGACTTGATTTGGAAAATGGAGTTGCTTCATTTTTTAACGAGGTTGACACAGTAAAAGAACTATCCTCGAACATTTGTTTCATTTTTTAACGAGGTTGATACAGGAATAAACTAGCCTCAATCTCCTTGATTCATTTTTTAATGAGCTTGACACAAGACAAGGAACTATTCTCACCCCTTGTTTCATTTTTTAACGACGTTGACACGACCAGGAAATATCCTCATGACTCCTTGTTTCTTTTTTTAACGAGGTTGACACAAGACTAGGAACTATCCTCATCACATATGTTCATGAACCATACGAGAACATGGCTCCCAAGAGGTCTTCACTAGACAGAAGAACCATGCTCTTGGAGGAATACATGTCAATTGGTACCATAGACAGATCAGGTTCCAATGCCCCCAATACATAATGTACAATACCATATGTGTGATCATTAGCAGATCTGGAGACGGAATGGGTAGCCACATAATTGACCTATGGCAAAGAAGGTACTGCTTGTAAACAAGAGCCAATATGGGACGATGGTTGCAAAGGAGGTGCTTGGTGACCAATGAATGACAATTGATCAATAGTCACAATTCTCCCTTCGTGCGGAAAACAAACCACATGGAAAAGAGAAGAAACAAGAGCTCCCATGACATAAACATAGTCGCTTCCAAGGAGGATATTGAAATGTAATGGACCTTGGACTACCATCACGTCTATATAGACGTTCTTTCCTCCAAAAGTAATAGGGAACTTCAGAAGGACCCTTAAGGGTTGATTGGTTGCTCTGTTGAAAGCCAACAGATTCTGAGTGACAGGCACAAGCTGTGGGGAGCCCAAAGCTTTCTAATTAGTAGAATACACGATGCTAACAGATGCGCCTTCATCTAATATAGTGCCATGTACTACCATATTATAGTCTTGTACTGTGATCTAGAAAGGCACATAAGATGGGAGGCAGAAAGTAGTCAATTAACTCCAATCGAAAGAAACGACAGAACTACTTGGTGGGGGTATCATATGATTTCCCCTATGCTCTGCAGGAGAAGGAGGAGGAATCTCCTGCACAACTAGGATGGGAGGATCACTCTTTGATTCATGAGAATATGAGGAGACGAGAAGAACATGAGCAGTATGATCACCACTCTCTTCCGAAACAGAGTGAGCAACTAGAGGTGGAGCCAAGTTGACACTTTTTCCGACCAATGGTTGGTCGGGAATAGACACAAGAGAGTCATGCTCAAGAAGAGCAGGATGGACAAGAGATGAATCCAAGTCAATCTCTTTACCAAGTAGGAGAGAGTTAGAAGAAAGTCTTTGATAACCAACAGGGAGTTGGGGTTGAGGAGCTGTAAGGTTTTCCAAAACTTTGGAAGCTTTATCCATAAGAGGACAAAGGTGAAGAAGGTGCTCTCCTTCACATAACCTATAGGGGAATCTAATCTTCCCTTTCTTCTTACCATCGCTAACTGAGGGTGCAGCATCAACATGATATCCAAAGGTCGATGGGGATGGTCAATCCAGAAAATCTCGAAGGAGATGGTCACCCTTACACATCTTGCAAGGGAATTTGACCTTCCGTGTAGGATCAGAAGGTTTGTCGACAACAAGTGCATTTAGTGCAATAGCTACACGGTTGGCCTCTCGCTTATCTGACTTCTTCTTCTTCTTCGTCTTCTTCTTCTTCTTAGCCTCCTGGTTACTAGATTTGAAACTTTCACCAGGTGAAGTAGAAGAGGAGGGTGAAGAAATGGGGGAAGAAGGCGAGGCGTCAACCTTAGAATCATCGTGACATGATCTGAATGAAGGAGACTTTGGACAGGATTCGGGACGCTCGGAACCACCAAGGTCAAAAACAACCAGACAGGTAAACCAACGGTTAACCCAGGAAGAGACAACGTTGTCATATAAGGAGCACCAACGTTTCCAAAAGAAGAGAAAGGACCAAGATTCCCATCTGAGGGGAATACTTGGCTAGTAGACTCTAGAAATGTTGCCATTGGAATCCACCCTAAAGAATTACTAAAGAAGATAACTTTACCAGGAATATTTTGCGGGAAGTTAATTTTAAAACGTTGAAACAAAACTTTGCCTTTTCATGTTTTAAGAGTCGAGAAAAGGACGAAAGATGACTCTAGTTGCTTTTGGAGTTAACGAGCTTGAAAGGATCAGTGCTCGATGATCTTTTAAATTTAAAGAGTCAAAAAGACCAAAATGACAGCTCGGGATTATCTAGGCAAAAGGATTACCAAGTAATCGTGAACTGCAAAATACCTCTCGGTGAACCGAGAAGTACGGGAAGGCAATCTCCCCAAATGTTGTGTTCAATGTATCACATTTACAAGGAGGCAGACTCGGCTTCCTATGGATAAAGGATTGTAACCTATAAGGGTCTCCCTTTATATACACGACGGTACGGGGAGCACAAGTCCATACTAGTGTTGTCTAATGCCGAAGCAAATGACAGCTGCTAGGTTTAAAAACGCCAGAACATGTCTCTAGCCTAGCCCACTAAATGTGAGCATTAAGTTTCAATGCTTCCTTAGGTTAATTCAATAAAATTTAACGATTGATCTTGAATTAGGTTTCAATTACAAGGCCCTACCGCTGTCATCCGACAAAACTCCTACATGCAGCTATATGAGAAAAGAGATCTTTTTCTTCGATGAAAGTTAACTCTAATTGAGAGATAGGGAACACAAAATCAATGCAACAATCAAAGAATGAAATCTTTCTCTAATAAATCTCCTAAATGCATTGAATCTTCCTATAACAACAAAATAAGTTTCATTTCATTTCCAATGCTTATGATGATGCAATTCTAGCTTCTCAATGACGGTACTAATGCAATATTTTCACTTAAGTAAACTAGAATGATGTTCTTCTTTTCATAAAATGCAAAATGAATCTTCCACATAAAGCACTTGAATGAAAGTTTTCACAATTCCAAACAAACAAGCATCGATCAAATCCAATGCATGATAAATGAAACTGAAAACAACTTCTCCCCTGAATCGAACAAACCAAACACATAAATGCTTCAATCGACAAACCAAGCAATGTAATATATGCTTGGAAAGAGAAAAGAGACACTTGAAATAAGAGAACAAATGAGACTCTTTCACTCATTCAATTGAAAATGAAGCAATGAAGATGTTGCGACTGAAAGATGGATTAAATGAAGCAGCAAATCAGAAACCTGACATAATGAGTAAACAAACAAGTGAATGGTAATTAACCTAGATGCCCTAGGGTCATAGAAACCATAAAAAAAAACTTAAAAAATCAAGCAATGAAACTTCAAGCCAATCAATCATTCAAAACCAGCAAGCAAAGCATCCTAGTCACTTCTGGGTAGAAGAAGAGAGTCTGAGGTTCAAGACACATTGGCACTGGAATGGGAGAAATTTTGATTTTTCCTTAACTTATCAACCGGCACGATTGCCTAACTGACAACTAGCGCCGATCTTCATGACCGACACGACTGGCCAAACTACAACTAGCATTAATGGGCTGATCAACGCTACTGGCCAAGCTACAAGTAGTGTTGATCGAGGGATTCAAAGAAAATATAAAAAAGAACTTCACGCAAGGCCAGACTTAACACATCAAAGGGTGGGCTAAACCAAACAAGCAAACAAACCAAGCTATTGAAGCTTTCCAATTAGGGATAACACAACCTAAACAAGCTTAGAGGAAGAAATCAAGAGAGAAAGACACATTGGTCGAGATCTAGGGAAAACCCTAATCATTATCGACACGCATCGGCGCGACTGCCTAACTGAAAACAAGCGCTAGAAGGGGGTTGGCGCGACTGTTTTTGAGCAATTCACGTTGATCAGTGCGACTGTCAAGAAAATAAACATGCTGACCGAGGATGCAAGGGAAAAAAAAATTATAAGGCTAAGACCAGACTTGCTACTGTAAATTTCAGACCTAGAGAAGTGAACCAGGCAAAGCAGACAGGACACTAAAGGGAAATGATGATACTAGAAATCACACAAAACCATAAAATGACAATCAATCAAATAAAAGGATTGGCTCCCCAACAGAGTCGCCAATTTGTGGTGTAGGTAAATTCTAAGTGTGGACACAAACAATTCCTCTAGCCCGAGAGAGCGGGTCTAGTCACAAACAGACAATATATGGAAGATTTTCTTAAGCTATAATCAATTAAGAGGGCCTACCTCTTAGAACATTATTCCACTTGGTGATGATCCTGCTTCCTTGCTCCAGCTATCTTTCGTTTCCTTCCTTCGAACACCTGAAACAAGCAAACAACAACAAATGTAATAGCATACAATATTGTATTCAGCCTACTTAATAGGTCAAGGAACATTAAGCCATAAAGATGTAAAATGACACTTCATGTAGGAAATCAATCGATACTTGTATTTATATAAATCAAAAAGAGATTACAACTGGTGCCTTGACGTCGCTGTTCTCCTTTGACATATCTGGGTTCCCACACACTTCTACTAAAATCTCATGGATAGCCCCAACAAAGGTAGTCTCAAGGCTCTTCCCTTTAGTCTTCACACTAAACCAAACTCACAATTCTCCCTTAAACACAAACTAGAGAGCTACAAACTATGGGTAACTTGTTGATTACTCCAAAATCAAAACTTCAGCCAGAACTTAATTAGGACTAACTTGTGCTTGGGAAGAAGAGAGGTTTATATAGCTTGGATGGAGGGGAGATGGTTCCTCTTCTCATGGGAGAAGGCCTTATCTCTTGGATTAGTTCCATCCTAATAGGGGAAAGGAGCCTAAACTGACCTCCTCGACTCCATCCGACCTAACCATTTACCAGACTTCTGTTACGAAGCTTCGGCTCCATATTTAAAAAACTTTCCAAAAGAGGATCAGCACGACTGAGAAAGGGCTTAGCCGATCCGATCGGCACTAGGGACAATTGTAATACCTGTATATTGGCACAAGGAGGACACGGGTCATTAGCGTCGGTCTTGTAAACTAGGATAAACATAAGATTTTTGGGAAATGATGCAAAAGGGAATTGTTCTGCTCATGAAGAGGGACACAATGGGAGTTTCTTCATGATAGGAAAGCATGTTGGGTACACTATAGAGGTCCTCCAAGATCGTAGACGGGGAGTACAAGGATAATGACAAAATGTTGTGTAACGAGGAGGACCATAAAACTTGTGGTCAGGGAAGGTCACACACCATAGCTCTGATACCATGTTAAACACAACAATGACGAAGACAAAATATATGAAGAATCAACTTTGAATGCATTATTATTCAAAATGATACATATTTATACAATTCTAGTGACCCTTGGTTTCATATTCCAAGTGGTCCCTTGGACACCCTTTAATTGTTCAGCTTCCACACCAACCCTTAGAGGATTAGGTGTCCAACATATATATTATGTGTTTAATTTGTGTGTACATATTCCTTCTGTTTATCTCATAGAAGATTGGCTTTATGCCTTCATCACCTCTTGTTGAAGTCTACTAATCTTTATAAACATGTTTATATGTTTCTTGTATATGGGACTGTTGTATACATTCCTTTGATATAACAAGAACTATTGTCTATATATTTTAGATTTTAAATGAATTGCTTCATTACCTAGTCGTATTTTTGAACTATGTATTATTTGCATGCTTTCTGAATTTTTCTTTGAAATTGGTATAGATCACTCATATTCAGATTATCACGCTAATTTATAAAGTTAGTTTGTGGTTACTAATAATATTTATCAAGTTCATGTATTCAGCTGAGTTGATTTAATCCCTTTAATAAAAATTTGCATAAAACATGTATGTTCGAATTGCTCTTATAATTCTCCTCGATCATCTAGATTAGAAATTTATTCACAATTCGTGCTAATTTAGATCTAGCATAATTTTTATTTCGATAAAATATTATTACTCAATCTACAAGTTTGTATAATTCTTCTTTAGTTGCATTTTATCTTCCTGTTGTAAAGATGGTCTATCCTCTTATACTTGATATACTATACAATTTTTATTGTAACATAGACCATTATTACTTAGTCTTATATGCTTATTAATTTTAATCGTGTTAATCTCCCTTATTACTTTCATGTATCCATTCTCATACTTGATATACTATACATTTTTTATTGTAACATAGACAATTATTAATTTTAATCGTGTAAATCTCCCTTATTACTTTCACTTGTCCATTTTGTGTTATCACTTCCACGATCTTTGTTTACTTATGAATATTGTAACAAGGAGCCACTGTTGTGGCGCTAGTCCCTGCCGGTTAATAGAACAGTTTGGTGAGTTATTATTATGAGATTTAATTTGTGTTTAATTTGCATTATCATCAGAGCTGGTTTGCATTACTAGTGTGTTGTAGGCATGCTTACTTGTATTAAGATTTAGTGAATTGGATAGCGAATTGTTGTATGGACTTTTTGACTTTATGCAAAGAGTGAAATATAATGAACTTTGCGTTTGTTAAGTAAGAATTGTGATAAATGTAAGATTAGTTTTAGATGTAATTTTCCAATGTGTCATGATTTAGAAAATGTTTAGATTAATAATTAAAATGTAATAAAATTTAAGAGTGAATCATGGAAACCTTAACGGAAAAAAACTATAAAAGGTAATAATAATGCATTATAATGTATGAAGAATTAGAGAGTGTTAAAGTAAGTTATGTATTTTAATAAGCATGGGGTATAAAATATATTTAAATGCATAATAATGAATTCATGGTGCACAAAAGATAGAATTTTGTTATTTTTTTACATTTGAATATTATGGAAATATTCATAAAATGATAATGAGCAAATAAACATTATTATGAATATAAATTTGTTAATTAAATCCGTGGTGGAGAGTGTTCAATATTTAGATAAATGATTCTCGAAAGTCAAAGAAGAACTTGAGCATTTATGGAGTCTTGAACCCATGATTGAAAGATTAGATATCTAGTAACATGTTTGGACATAAGTGATACCATTCAGATTAATGTCAATGATTGGGGAATTATTCCATGGTCAAAAGAACAAAAGATATATTTATTTAAAAATATTGTTTATCATAACTTTAGTGTGAACTTTAAATTTGTCCAATTACTAATTAGCAAAGAAAATAAACCCTGCATCTAATTTCTAATTAGTAATTTGTTGCATTTAATTAATAATTTGTTGTGATGCAAAAGGACATGACTTTTGGTCTTTTTTATAGTTTTGGGTTAGTAAATATAGGATCTAAGTACAATAGCAAAGTAATTTTGATAAGTTTATTTTATAAATTAAAAACTAAAATAAACAGATTAAAATTAAAAAAACATTTAAACTCTACGAGTTGAAATGTAAATTGATCATGATCTGCAAGAAAAAATTCATTATCTTTTGGTGTTGTATACTCTTGCTTTCTGCAATATTTGTGTTCCATTTAAGTAAGTTAGTTTGTTATTGAAATTTTTTCGAAGTATAATGAAAGGACTTACATCACAGATAAACAGATGTCATTAAACATAGTTGTTTTTCTATTTTGTGATTATCTTAATTAGGGAGTATAGTTTAATATAATTCATTTATTTGGCATAACATAAGCATAGGAGGTATGATGACATATAGAATGATGAAAATTGGGATAATTGAAAATAATAAAAGAATGGAGATTGACTATACCACTTCAAATTACTCTATTTACTAGTTAGAAATAATGTTTTGACAGCTTGATTTTTTAAAAGTTATTATGTTATTAAACTTTAAACCTGGTGACAAGAAAGGCTTACCTTGGCATAAGCTAATTATTGCAGGTTAATACAACTGGGAGAAATGATATTACATGTTATAAATTATGAAAGTCATATTCAATTAATACTGTTTTAAAAAATACATAAGACTTCATTTCAATGTGGGAATCTTTTTATTCAAGGAATTTTATTTCTTTGTGATTGGAAGTGTAATCTTTCCATTATGAATACTGAATAATAAAAATATTATAGGAAATTTATACTTAGTTAAAACTATAAATAATTTAATAGTTATAATTAAATATGAATGGATAAGCAGTATTTAATATTGTATGGGTAATTTAAATCATAAAATGCATTATCTATTTAAACATCAAAGATAGAGTGTGATATTATAATTAAATAAAAATAAATAATAATAATATTTTTATATTGGATCAGAGATATTCAAATTTAATTATAATTGGCATGTTTATCATGATTAATAATAGTAAAAAGTGTTTAATCATAATTAACATGGTTGTGATGCTAATGCATGGTCATCTCGCTAATCCATGGTCAAAATGGTCAATCATCATTAAAATGGTGAATGATGGTAAAGCATGCCCAATGTAGTTAACAAATATTAAAAATAAACAAACCCAACTATTAAATAAATGAGTTCAAGTAACTAAATATAGTAGATAGAAAATGGTGAATGATGGTAAAGCATGACCAACATGGCTATCAAATATTAGAAACAAACAAACCCAAATATTAGATAAATGATTTCAAGTAACTAAATATAGTAGATAGTAATTTATATTTATGAAACTTGTTCAAATTGAATTATAACATTGATTTTCTACATAAAATCAAATATATAACACATAAAGAGCCCAATTTATTAAACATTAGCATAATGAATCAAGAGCCATAGAGACAAAATAAAAACTGCCAATGCCAATTTTTATCAACTAATAATTAATGCATTAAACATTAGCATAATGAATCAAGAGCCATAAAGACAAAATAAAAACTGCCAATGCCAATTTTTATCAACTAATAATTAATGCAACATTCGACTAGATGAATGTTCAGATACAAGATGATCATTTAAGAACATAGGATTTGTGTTGTAACATTTTGTCATTCTGTCAATACAATGTCATTTTGTCAGCAATGACAGCACTTCATTCCAAGTCTGCATGTTTCAAAAATTTCAGTTGAAGGGGATCCCATGGAATTTGCAGAAATTTATGCTTCTTTATACTAGCTTAACTGCTGAATTTTAACAAGATCATTTCCAGACTTTCCTAGAATGGCTGCAACTGTGCGTTCAGATGTTACAACTTCAACTGTAGTTTTTGTGATAAGCTGACCAGCTGTTGTCACACTGCCAAAGGTGATATACAATGCCAAGGACATTAGTACAGAAATACTGATCAGCAAAACCACTATGATAGCAGCAATTGACAAAATTTTGCAAATGTTGTGTACCTTTCAAATCTGGCAGAAGTCCGTTGACGAAGAATTGGGTCCTCAAACTCAGAGAAATTGCCAATACTGTTTATATTGCGATTTGACTGAATTTTGAAACAAAGCATATAGTTAGTACTACAGGGGTTCGTGTTTGCAGACAGATTTATGGTTAATTATCTTAAATAGAAATTTAATTGAATCAAGGAATCTGCTTTTGTTCTAAGAAATCAAAATCAAAAAGTAGCAACAGAGGGACAGTAGACGAATTGTTGGCAAATGTTGGAAAATGTCGGAGGGAGATCAAGAACTGCATACAAAATTGGTGCACTTGTTTGCTGTGGATTGCCTGAAATTTCAATCAGTGATTCAGATTTTCCTGGTCTAACTTCAAGAAGATTAACTTTGGCATGAGAAATCTGACCATACAAAGAAAACATGATTAGTAAATAAAGTGTGTTCATAGCAAGGCATCAACAATTGAGCTTGTTATTTGAGCGTGCAAGAGTCCATGGTTATTTGAGCATTATAAGTTAATGGCATTCTGGTTGAATACTGAGGGTTTGTCTTAGCTGTGGTCAGCATGCGCTGTGGTGGTCTGATCGGCGGCCAGCTATTCCTCCTCGAGATGCTGGAAAGTTTGGCTTGGGTTTTACTGTCTTCGCGGCCTTTGGGTTTTACTGTCTTCGCGGCCTTTGGGTTGGTATTGTTACTTGCTTGTTTAGCTCTGCAGTCTGTGCGATTTTTCGTCTGCGGTGGAGTTCCTGCTTGCTCGGGTATTGTTAATTGCTTGTTTAGCTCTGCAGTCTGTGCGATTTTTCGTATGTGGTGGTCTTGTGGGCAGACAACTGTCCCTCGTCGAGATCCTGGAAAGTTACTCGACTTGGGTTTTACCCTGTTCGCACCCTTTGGGTTATTATTGTTACTTGGTTGTTCAGCTCTGTAGTCTTGCCTGCTTCGTAGGTGCAGCAGTATTGTCTGTTCGTTTCCCTCAAGAGTCCATGGTTATTTGAGCATTATAAGTTAATGGCATTCTGGTTAAATACTGAGGGTTTCTCTTACCTGCATGGATTTTATGAGCGATATAACCTAAGTCGAACCAAGGTTTTGGGGGTGGAAAGGTTGGTTTTGGGGGTGGAAAGGTTTTGGGGTGTTATTGGGGGCCTTGCATCGTTCGAGGTGAAGGGCACGTGGTCCGATGACTCCCAAGCGGTTGTGTAACGTTGGTATGAATCGGACCGTGTTCGCGCCCTTTGGGTTATTATTGTTACTTGGTTGTTTAGCTCTGCAATCTCTGCGATTTTTCGTTTGTATTTGTTGTATTGTCTGCAGTGAAAACACAATGCGGTTTCTCCCTGCCGTGATACTGTGGGCTTGTCTTAGCTACATGGGTTTTATGGAAATTTCTGTAAATGTCGGTTTCGACCAGCATTTGGAGCGAGACGACCTGGGTGAAGCTATGGCGTGTATTCAAGGTTTTTTGGTTGTATAATTTATGTGTATGTTTACTTTGGTGCATAATGTTTTTTTAAGTTTGTAATTCTGTTATGGATGTATGAATATTCAACTCTGATATTACTCCTAGAACGGAAGGTTGCTTTGTTGACTAAAGCTGTATAAGACTAAAACAGATGCCTAAGATGGCTTGTTGCAGCTTTGCAATGTTGACGAGATCTGTTTTGATTTGCAAAAACAATTTATTAGAAAGTGAGTATTGTACATACCTGAACCAACTGATCAGTTTCGAAAGCACACCGAGCAAGCTGTTCTCTTTGTAATATTCTAATATTGGCAGCTGCTGTGTGCCTCATATCAGAAGTCAGTGCGGCACCCCTGCCAATTAGACAACACAATTTCAAAATAAGATCAAGTTGCTGAAACGTACTTTATCATATGCAATCCTATTACTGGTTACAGAACTGTATCTGCGATCAAACTTCAGATTCACGCTAACTAGCTAAACATGAGAATGCAGAAGGAGAGATCAAAAGTGTGAGGCTACAAAGTCATAAACTTCTGGAACAAGGCTTGTAGCACGTGCTTTTCAATGAGGTCTAATAGAAACATTGGCTGAAAATATTGCACAATGCTGAGGATGTAGGCAATTAAATGCAAAGAACCAACTAGAAATTTTAGGCACGGGTTTCATAAAAAGGTTTAAGTCCCCTTGCCGAAGTACTCCAAAGGTAGCTTCTGCATACACAACACTGTGTGTGAAGTGCACTTCAAATGATATAAAAAATGAAATGGGTTGAGGTAAACTTACGGCTTGGACATTCTTTATCATGCTTATTTTAAAAGCTTGCATCATTTTATTTATTATTTCTAAATAACTATGTGTCATGATCTTTCTTTTTTTATTCTCGAGTCAAATGAATGCAATTAAACTAAAACAGAATGCACACAGAATCCAGACTAACACGTAGGAAAGTTTTAGAGACATATATGTAAAACCAACTGAAGCACAAAATAAACGTACTTTCACGTTGAACTCTGAGCGGTTCTGTTTTAGAAGATAAAGAATTGCAAAAAAGTCATTTCTATCTATATCTGAATCCAACAGAATTTGATGCGGTGCTCCATGCGATGGAAAAATTTGACAACTTAGGTAAGCTAACATAAATATTTGGGAAAGAATAAACACATGTGACATCATCATGATGCTCTGTCACGAGTTGCAATTTATATCATCAACTGCACTTGCTCATGCAAATAAACTAGTTGAGTCAAAACAGTAGTCAAATTATGCAAGACTAAAATAACATGGAAGTGTAACCTAAAACATCTCAACTAAATTTTGCATCTAATAATATCTTGATCCATAAATAAAACAAAGATGTCTGGATATGGTATTTGCAAAAAAACCTGAAATACTTGCAAACAGAAAGAAGCATCAAATAGTTGCAGATTGTACTTGCCTTATGTGAGCACGGAACAACACAATTTCAAAATAAGATCAAGCTGCTGAAAGGTATTTTATCGTATGCAATGCTATTACTGGTTACAGAACTGTATCTGCGATCAAACTTCAGATTCACGCTAACTAGCTAAACATGACAATGCAGAACCATATTCATATTACTTTTGCATTTGTTCTGGATGTGAAGGGCAGCATGTTCCTGCATTTTGTAATCTGTAGAACAAATAGTTAGTTAGAATAAAATGATAGCATTGTAAATTGAAGAGAGGACATATTTGAGAGAAAAAATGTTAAGGAGTTATGTGAACTAAGGTTTCTTGTGCAATCGTTATATCATGTACAATGTGTCAAAAGCTTGTTTAACATTAAAAAAAGTATTTGATTGACTAAAGTTGTATAAGAGTAAAACAGATCTCTAACATGGCTTGTTCCAGGTTTCCAATCTTGACAACATCTCTTTTAATTTGCAAAAACAATTTACTAGAAACTCAGTATTGTATATACTTGAACCAACTGATCAGTTTCGAAAGCACACCGAGGAAGCTGTTCTTTTGGCAATATTCTAATATTGGCAGCTGTTGTATGCATGATTTCAGAAGTCACTGCAGCAGTGCTGCTAATTAGAGAACAAAATTTCAAAATAAGATCAAGCTATTCGAACGTACTTTATTTAAGATTAAAAGGAGTATTTGATTGACTAAAGTTGTATAAGACTAAAACAGATGCCTAACATGGCTTGTTGCAGCTTTGCAATGTTGACAAGATCTTTTTTGATTCGCAAAAACAATTTATTAGAAAGTCAGTATTGTATATACCTGAACCAAGTGACCAGTTTCGAAAGCACACCGAGGAAGCTCTCCTCTTTGTAATACCCTAATATTGGTAGTTGTTGTGTGCCTCATATCAGAAGTCAGTGCAGCACCCCTGCCAATTAGACAACACAATTTCAAAATAAGATCAAGCTGCTGAAACGTATTTTATCATATGCAATGCTATTACTGGTTAGAGAACTGTATCTGCCATCAAACTTCAGATTCATGCTAACTAGCTAAACATGAAAATGCAGAACCATATTCATATTACTTTTGCATTTGTTCTGGACGTGAAGGCCAGCATGTTCCTGCATTTTGTAATCTGTAGAAGAAACAGTTGGTTAGAATAAAATGATAACATTGTAAATTGAACAGAGGACATATTTGAGAGAAAACATGTTAAGGAGTTATCTGAACTAAGGCTTCTTCTGCAATACTTATGGCTGTATAAGAGTAAAACAGATCTCTAACATGGCTTGTTCCAGTTTTCCAATCTTGACGAGATCTGTTTTAATTTGCAAAAACAATTTATTACAAACTCAGTATTGTATATACCTGAACCAACTGATTAGTTTCGAAAGCACACTGAGCAAGGCGTTCTCTTGGTAATATTCTAATATTGGCAGTTGTTTTGTGCTTCATTTCAGAAGTCATTGCAACAGTGCTGCTAATTAGACAACAAAATTTCAAAATAAGATCAAGCTAAAAAAGCAGAACAGGAACTCCACCAACAACAAATACAAACTTCATATTCATGCTAACTAGTTAAACATGGCAATGCACAAGGAGAGATCAAAACCATGAACCTACAAAGTCATAAACTTCTGAAATAAGGTTTGGACTTCAAATGATATAAAAAATGAAATGGGTTTAGATAAACTTACTGGTTTGAAACTCAGCATTGAGTCCGAGCAAGAATACCAATGGAATGAGTGGAAGGTACCAGAAATGTATATCAGCCATTGTGTCCTTTGTGCTTTGTAGATTGGAAACCATGTGAGCATTGTTCGGATTGTAAATTGCAAATCATGTCAGCAATATCCAGATATATGGCATATTCACATGGTCTGTGGGATAAATTCTTTCCTGGTAATGTTACCAGATTTTATGCAAAGCAGTTACGCTGTAGCATTTGTTTCGAAAATATAACTCTACGTTTGACTTTGAATCAGATGTGTTTAGGAACATGGAAAAAATTTAAGCAAATTGTAGAGCTAACAGTAAACAGAAACATAGGTAATATAAAACAAAACCTTTCGAGCCCAAAACTTTCATTTGGCTTAAGGTTATAATGCTATTATAATGAAAAATCATGCGGATCAAGCAACGGTCAGCAATTGATCGATTGCATATAGTCCCAGGGAAGGACTAATAATACCAAATGCATTATGTCATAATTGCATTTTCAAACAACATATATTCATTTTAAAGTCCATATAGTTTGATGCTATTTATAAAGTCTAGCTTCAAGCATGTTGTAGAATGCGTTCGATCTCAAATACAAAACAGAAACACAAACAATACAAATAGACATGTATAAAGACTTTCTAGGCCTCTTTCCTGAATCGTTAGCTACACTATGCAACAAACAAAAACTAACATAGCATTCAGCCATAACATAGGAGGAGACAGAAATGACTAGCCGATTCAATATACAATTTGTCATTTAATCAATCTATGGAATCTTTGGTGTTTGCATTCAGCAGCTGTAGATACAAAATTATTGCTGATCTGATGTTGCATTTGCTATATTCAATGATATAATTTAAACCAAACATGGTACTTTTTAAGATGCGACAAAAATATACATACAAAAGCTGGCAAGACAATCTCTCGTTGTCAAGCTTGAAGCATGATGCAGAATGCGTTCCATTTGAGATAGAGAACAGAAACAGAAACACTACAAACACATATGCATAAAGACTTTCTAGCCTTTTTTCATCAACTGTTGCGTCACATATTCTTTGTAAATGACTCAAAATTGCAAGTCAAATACTTGTATTATCGTGAGAGCATAATATGAAGAAACATATTCATATTACTTTTGCATTTGTTATGGATGTGAAGGCTGCCATGCTCCTGGATTTTGTAATCTGTATAACAAACGGTTAGTTAGAACAAAATGATAACAGTGTAAATTGAAGAGAGGACATATTTGAGAGAAAACATGTTAAGGCATATGTTGATGTACCTTCCATTTGTTAGTTGACATGTAATAGCTCACTATCTTCATTGAGTGTGAACTTGCTCTGAATTTTGAAGTCACGTAAGATGTAAACAGTGGTAGCTTTCTGTTGCAAATATGTCTCATATGACATTGATTTTAAATCAGGAAGTAACTCATGTAATAAGGGCTCCCTGATAATGCACTGGACAAAGTTATTTGTAATGGATTCTATTACAGCATTTATACAATGCTTGTAGAGGAAAGGGCAATTATCATTGCATTGTGAACAGAAAATTGTTGCATTGGCTATTGCTATGGATGAATTCACTGGGCAGTTACAAATTGCACAAACAGGTTCGAAAGGAGTTGAATATGGATTTGTTGCGGTCAGAATACCTTCGACCTGTTTATAAAACATTCAAACGTTAATTTACATTATTACATGCCAAATGCAAATGCAGCAAAAACATTATTATTGCTATACTTACAGCATAGGTAGATGTAGTTAGTTTTGTGAGATTGTTGAGTGCATCTGTGTTAAGTTCAGTCATGAACGTTGACTTCGATGCTCTGAATATTGTTTCTGTTGTGTTTACCTTTTTTGTTAAATTTTTGAAAAGAATGAGCGGAAAGTGTCCTTTTTGCAATTGTTTTTCCATTGAAAGGAAAAATTGTTCATATGTGTCAAAGAGTTGCAACTGCAGAACAGAAATTGCTATGTATTGAAAAATACAAAAAGTAATATGCAACTACATTGTTCGTATGCATTGAAAAATTGCAATTGCAGAAGACAAATTACAAAAACTATGGACAAATTACAACAACTATGTATTGAAGTGATGCATGTTATCTACTGACAATTAGGAATAAGTAACATCTGAATACATACAGTTGCATTGTCGTTTTCAGAATCTCCATCTTTGATATGGAGTATGTAATGCAATCCAACTCGTTTGGCAAGTGTAACAGCAGCAGCGATTGTGCCAATTGGGTACATTTCTTTTTTGTTTGCAAATTGCCTAATGGTCGTATTGGGAATGAAGCGATATTCTTTGCAAACTTCAGGTACAGTTTCTATGATACTTGATTCATTAAGCAATATTATTTTGTCACAGTCACCGCGATCATAAACACTTTTAGGCAATATCCTGAAGTTTGTAATTGAGATGTTGTTGCCTTGCAAAATTTTGTGTTCATGTCGCTCCACCAAATGTGCAGGTACACTCAACGTTATAGTCATCATTCCTTGAGCATCTGTCAAATCAGCTCGCAATACTTGACGTGATTTGTTTGCTTTATCAAGGAATGCACTATAGACAACCATTATGTCTCCAACAAATAGCTGCCCAATTTTACGACTATTGAGATCTTCAATTGATACTTTAATTGGCAGTATCTGTTTTTGCCTATTAAAATTTCCTAGTTAGAAATTGCTATAAACATTTGTAGAATACTATGTTTCTCCTAAAGACTGAATAACTAGAAATAGATTAGAGTGTTGTGTTTCATATGCATACCTTTTTGATGTATCATTTTGCACGTTTGTTGAATGAAGTTTGGCTGCGATTGTTTCAGTTGGACTAACACAGGCAAACGCATGGTTCAATATGATGTGGATATTATCACATGTATTTTGTGATAAGCAATCAATAAAGAAATTGTGATATGTAACCTGTACATGTCTTCTTGCTGCATTGTTTGGGGGGACTTACTACTAGTGCTTTCTTCACTCGTCCAAGATTTTCTAATTTATATACATTTAAATATAGATATGTAAAAAGAGAAGATATATATAGTAAACACTAATCTGACATATATACATTTAAATATAGATATGTAAAAAGAGGAGATATATATAGTAAACATTAATATTTTAAATAGAAAATAGCATATTTGTATAGTTGTCATACATACCTTTTCAAAGCAAGTGGTTGGTTTGCCTTTCCTAATTGAGTTATGTGGTCTATTTCTTCAGTTGTTTGTTTTCCTTTTTCAGGATTTATGCTATGTTATAGAATAGGAACATATATTTAGTTCAATTTCAAAGAGCATATAGAAGTAAACAGTTAACAAGGAACATTAAAACCATAGAACCATACATATGTAAAGATAGAATGGATATATACTAAACATTAACATTCTAAATACAAATTGGCATGTTTGTATAGTTGTCATAGACATACCTTGCTGAACATTATTATTCTAAATACAAATTAGCATATTTGTATAGTTGTCATAGACATACCTTTGCAAAACAAGTGGTTGGCTTGCCCTTTCTAATTGCGTTATGGATTCTATTTCTTCAATTGTTTCTTTTCGTCTCTGAAGATTTAGGCTATGTTATAGAATAGTAACATATATTTAGTGCAAACTAGAAGTAAAAAGTGAACAAGAACATTAAAACCATAGAACCATACATATGTAAAAATAAAAATAGAATGCATATATAGTAGACATTAATATTCTAAATACAAATTACCATTTTTGTGTAGTTCTCATAGACATACCTTTGCAAAACAAGTGGTTGGTTTGCGCTTTCTAATTGGCTTATGCATTCTATTTCTTCAATTGTTTCATTTCCTTTTTCAAGATTTATGCTATGTTATAGAATAGTAAGACATATTTAGTACAAGTCAAAAGAACATATAAAAGTAAAACTTGAACAAGAAGACAAGATCCATAGAAAAGGAAAGGCAAAAAGAATATACTCTGTTTGTTTATGTTGCATGTTGTTGTTCTTTTTTCTTGGTCGTTCTGTTCAATTGAAAAGGGTTTTACTAGCAGAATCTGCATGCATAAATAGATGAGGTCATATCTGCAAATTTATGATAGGATAGTTGTGTTGGTTAATTGAAAAGGCTGTCTTTGGCATAAGTTGCATTGATCAATACAGAACGCCATATATGTAAATGTAGAATAGAATGCATAGTATGTATGCTGTTATCACTTCGTTTACCACAAAAAGATATTGTAGTATGCTTTAGTAAAATAGATATGGTAAAACCAATGAGGTATTGCAAAAATGTCAAAATTTGGAATTTTGTAAACTGTTTCATGTGTATATCATAGGTCAAGGACAAGAGATATTATATCATGGTCAGACCAATATGCATCCAATACGAAAATTCTATACTTTATATTGCCTAGATTTGCCCAAACATGGTCAATCAATGATTTGTGCATGCTATTAGTTTTGTCAACTAGGAAATGAAGATTGTAGTTTTGCATGTAGGTTTCTAGCTGCTTTGTTTTTTGATTGCAATGCACCATATCAATATTGAAGTCCCCTAATATAACTATGATATTGTTTAGATCTAATTGGTATAAGGCTTTTGCAATGACGTTGAGGATATTGTTTAGGTTTGCATGTGGCGATGCATATATATTGAGTATTGCAATTTGTAATGTGTGAACTTTTATTTTTGCAAACAATGCTTCTACAAAGCAGTCTTCAAAATGGGTATGTTCAAGGATAATGATATTTTTCTTTATCAATATCATTACTCCATGCTTAATGCAACTTGAGATGCAATTGAAATTTTTGAAGTATTCATTTTGCATAGACAGCAACATATGTGTTTCTTGTAAGCACAAGATATCAGATTGCATTGTGTCATAGTCATTGCATATGTCAGTAAGATGCGCATGAAGATTGCGAGTGTTCAATGAAAGAATAAAGATGGATCGCAATGATTGTATTGATGAACAGTCATATTCTAGTTGCCATTTTGCAGTGGTTTGCAAACGTTGCATTTCAGAATTTACTTTTTGCTTGACCTTGAAGTTACTATGTTTAAGAGGATTAAGCAAATACAATGATTCTATGTTTCTGACACGTGATAGTGTTGTGTATACTAGGCCATGCACTTGTACTCCAGTAGGGTCGAATGCAAGCCTATCCAAGGTTAAGCCTTGTGATCTATGTATTGTGCGTGCACATGCAAGTTGAATTGGAAATTGTTTTCGTATTTTCAATGGCGCCATCTTTGATGTCATAGGCATTGGTTTTGATATTCGCAATATTGGTGTCCAATCATGTGCTATCTCTGAAGTGTACAAATGACCTAGTTTTCTAGATTGTCGATGACCAATATTAGGGTCATGGAACTTAATCCATAGAACATCGACCTTATTTGTATGGGTATATGCTTTAACTATTCCATCTGCACCATTCACTAGCCCATCTGGTGCATCATAATTGCAAGCATACATTTCAACTAACATGTTCAACTTTATCAAAAGCTGCGGAGGCAAAATAGCCGTATGTTGATGAGCTGCGAAATTGTCGCTATTCTCCTCATTTTCGTCAATTGCATTAATCAAAATTTCTTTGCCAGGCATTAGCATCAACATTTTCTTGTTATGCATTGCAACATCTTTGTTTTTGTAAAATAAATAAGGAAATGTTGGATCATTTGGTACAGGGCGCATGCAACTTGTATTCATGTATGTTATATCGTCAGATGTTTGACAATTTGTTCGCATTCTATTTAACACTGATATGAATCTCTTATTTGTTTGTCGCATTGTCATATGCAATTGGAAGCACTTGACATTATCCTTCCAGAAATCATGTGTTATTGTTTGATTGTTGATTGTTGGTTGTTCAAAAATAAGAGAGTCTTGAATAGGTTGTGCTTGATAGAAATCACCACAAAATATGATGTCAATGTTCCCAAAGTATTTTGTTTGGACATGTTTTATGTTTCTGAGTCTATTGTCAATAGAATATAAGAACCGACTTCCAATCATCGAGATCTCATCTATGAAAGCTACTTGCAATTCTTGATATAGCTTTGATAAGTTGTCCAATACTTCTTTGCTCAGTGAGAACAGTTGAGACTTGTTAAAAGGCATTAGCAATGCAGAATGGATTGTTGTTCCACCTGCATTATATGCAGCTTTTCCTGTGTATGCTAATATTAGACCTTTTGGTTTCATAGGATCAGTTGTGTTTTGTGAATCATAAATTCGTATAAGCATTTGGAAAATCGCTTTTGCTGTGAGCGTTTTACCTACACCTGCTCCACCTGTAATAAAAAGGTAAATTGGTTCCTTGGGTTTTTTTTTTTTTTAACTGCAATGTCTTTTACAATTGCTTGTTGTTCTTTGTTCAAGATTCTTCTAAGTTTGTAATATTCATTGTTCTCCATTAAAAATGGATGGGCAGTAATTTGAAATCCAAGATTGATTTTTTTCTTCATTTCAAATTGTTTTGGAAATTGCAAGTCCGATTGCAAATCATATTCCTCATAATGGGAATTGTTCTCTTGGTTTTGCATATTCATTTCGTTAGTATTCAAAGAACTAATTTGCTCATTTGTTGCAGTCTCTAAATCACCCCATGTTGGATTGATGTTATATGTAAATTTGGCTTCATTAACTTGAATTGTTTTTTCATGTAATGTATATGCAGAGAGCCATGTAGGCAATTCTTGTTTCAATGTATCTTCACAATTTTCAAATGGCATATATAACAATAATTTCTCTCGACAAAAGTTTTCAATATCATTGTGTTTGTTATATTTGACAAATCGTATAACATTTGGTTTTTTCCTTTTAGATATGGGTTTGCCATTTTTCTTGTAATTTGATACAAATTCTGCAAGGCAGATTTTGCTAATGGAACTTGGTCGTCCAATGTAGTAGTCAACAATGGAATGGCACATAACATCTTCTGAATCATCAGGTTCTTGTTTCAAAAGAATAGGTGGTTTAAGCATAAACGTGCGTTCATCAACTGGAGACGTGTTCACAAATATACATTCCCTTGAACTAGAATTCAATGGCAATGAAAGTGCTATATGCACTGCTTGTTGAGCTGACATTTGTTGTAGATTGAGTAATGTATTTCCAAGTTTACGAATCATTTGCATAGCGTCAATTTCATCTTTCTGATGCTCTTTCCGTATTCTTCTAAATGCATTTGTCATAGACTTGTCAATTTTGGTCATATATGAACTACAATATGATGCTGCAGCATATGCATTTAGCACAAATTGTGCATCTGTATTTGCATTCCATAAAGCAGGGATACCGTTTGCAAAACTGTTATTCCAAATGTGAGAAGGTTTTCGTTTCAGGAAAATTGTTGGTTGCTTTACTGTATGTTGTAATAGTTCTATGTACTCATTTTGTAGTAGGCCTATTTCTAGGAGGAAATCGTCATGTGTTGTTGAATCATTGTAGTTTGTTTGCTCCAAGAATGCAAAAAACGATATTGATTTCTCTACAATTTTTTTATTTTCTGCATTGGTTGGTTCAATGATCATTGTTGATTTCATTGGTGGCATGGGGAAGTTGTATCTGCAATTTGAATTTTTTCGCTTCTTACAACTTTTTGTATGGTGATGTTTATGCAATTTAGCAACATCTGGCTCCAAATGATCTGTATTACAAGTGATGTAATTGTCAAGAAACTTCTCAATTTCTGAGTTGCTTTCTTTTCCATATATTGGAGCATTCTCTATCCATAACAGTCCATGTTCATGTTCAGTTCCTCTATTTTGGAATTCTGTTACAAAATAGTAATCAGATATTTTTCCAAAGAATGTAGTATCTTGAGATATCAATCGCTTTATAGCATTAATTCTATGTCTATAGTATTGGCTACATGTGACTGGATATTTTCTTATAAGGTAGTCAATGTCATCATCTTCTAATATATCAATAGCATTTTTATTTGCTTTATTTCTAAACAATGTGACAAGTGTATCTACTAATGGTTTCCATCGATGTTCTGCACTTGTGAATGTCACAAAGAAAGTTGGAGGGCCCAGTTGTCGTATCATTGCAAATATGTTTTTCCTAATTTGTTCCAAATGGTCAGAAGATATGCGAATGTTTTTGAAATCTATGTATCCAATGTCAGACTTCAATAACTTTTCCAAATTTGCTCGATACTTGACATCTTTTGCTAATATTTTCCTGCCTTTTAGTTGTCCTTTTCTTATTCGCACCCATATGCAAGAAAGCACTTTATCAATTATTATTCGCATTGTCTTGAAAAACAAATTTGTTGTATGATATTGGAAGTCACCACTTGCTTGTAACAATTCCCATTGTACAATTTTTTGGTAACTAAACCTATTTGTGATGTCATGATCACGTGCATCGCCATAAAATAATGTTGGAAAGTTCATTTCTTCTGCATATTTGTCCTTGAAGATGCCTAATGGTCGTTGTCCTTCAGCAGGGGCCACTTCAATAATCTTGTCTTGCAGATCGTAGATGCGTTGTGATTCTATTAATCCATGCACCAATGTTTCAGTAGGTGTTTCATTATTTGCATCACTATCTGTATCACTTTCATTGTCACTGTTTGAATTTTGTACAATGTATTCATTATCCTCTTGTAAAACATGGGCCCAATTCTCATTTATACAAATGTTGCTAGCTTTATAAAGACTTCTAGAACATAGTTCGTTCAATGCCTTCATGACAATAATCAGACGTACTTTACCTGTTTGGTATGCATTTTTGTATTGCAATCGTCTTTTCAATGCAACTGCAATTGTCATTGTATCATTTAGATATTGTGGCAATGCTTTTTGCACAATGTCCATATGAACTGGTACATTGATAATTGATCCTGTTAAGCCAATTTGTGACCGTCTATGTCCCCATTGTCTGATTTGTGCAAATGCAATTCTCAATGACACAAGTCTTTCTTCTAGGTCTGAAAGTATATTTACAGTTGGCAATGAAATGTTACGTCTTATTTGTTCAGGTGCTGCAAATTGTGGTAGCTTTCCATTCTCGAGTGCTTTCTTGCAAGAAACACATATGTTTTCATTGCTAAAGGTCCTATTGTTCAACGTCAAATTCATATGCTTTTCTTGCAAATCTGTAGTGAAGAACCTAATATTTTTTGCAAAATGCAATTTGTTGCAAACTGCACATGTATTCCTAGGCGTGTCTTCGACTTTTTCCATATAAATTTGTATTGCATTTTTCTTTCTTGACTTCTTATTAGAAAATGGTTTTTTGCATTTGTCATTGCATTTGCGTTTTGTACGTATGAATTGCTTTAGCTTGTGATAATTCAGCCTACAATCCTTAGTTGGTTGCATTTGCTCTAAATGACATGCTATCTCAAATGCAATATTATTGCTAAAATGTACTTGAGATATACATTGCTCTTTTTCTAGTACATGCTCATGACGCAATTGATTACAAACATCATTTGCTTCCATGCACAATTGTTGAGAATTGTGAACATATTCTTGTATCATTGCATGATAGTGAATATGTGATGTATTTGTCATGAATGACAAGATGTTAACAATATCATTGCATCTCGAATAAGCGCAACTGTACTTGACAAAGCTATTAGTAACAGAGGACCATACTTGGATATTGACTTTGAATATGACAGATATCCATTGTAGACAAAATGGTCCGCCTTCCACTTGTCCTTTTTCATATGGCATTGCCATATTTATCAGATATTGTTGCCAGTTGCTATTCATTGTATAGTGTATCGCATCAACTACTAGGTATTGCTCTAAACAATGCAATGCCTCTTGATTCTTATGCATAACTGCATTGCAAAAAGATTGCACAATGTAAAGTCGCAAACACTCTGCATTGAATTCTGTTGCTACTAAATAGCAAATTGCATTAAAGAGACTGTCACCACAATTAGATGTCACTTGCTTTGCAATTGTTAGTCCATTTAAAAGCATATTATTTGCAATGTGCATCCAATTGCTTTCAATATCTTTGCAAATAGGTGATAGGTAGATATTAGACTGGTTGCAAATGCAAATTGGAAACTTTTGGTAAACCAATGGTTCATAATGACCACTAACAGGATTTGCATCGTGAAAGAGAATGCAATATGGAATTGCATTTTCATGTTGATTAAAGAGCAAATATCTCGTTTTTCTTGTCAATGACCAAACTGCAATTGATATATCTAGCCATTTAGCTAGCCAACGTATGCAAAAGGTATCACCCCATAAACCTCGTTCAGACTCCTTTATATTTGTAGATGCAGAATAACGCATTTTATGAAGATATGTACCAATATCATTAACACCATGTAACTCGTATAGGAACTCAGGTGCTAGTTCATATTGATATGACTGTATTGCTTCAACGTCATTGTTCTTTAAGCAAAAAAGAAAGTGGTCTATTAACCCATTTCGCAATTCATTTGAAGTATAACGAAAATGTAAAAGCATTTCGAACGAGTCAAATAGACAATCTCCTACAGTATATGAAAATGCATTTAGTCTAAAAAGACCATTTCTTTTTAATACAATATCAATGTTCTCAGGCAAAATGCATTGCAATCTGAATTTGTAATTGTCAACATCTATTATTTCTTCCATCATTTGCAATTGCTTACCAGAGTTGGCTTTTGCAATTGTCTTGTACAGCTTTGCAAAAAATATTAATGAAGTTAGCAAAAACTGAACATGATTGTTTTGAACAAAATGTATGTATATTAAAAAAATAGGCTATTGCATTATCTTGGTAAACAAATATCAAATTTCTAGCAACAAGCCATATTTATAAATAACAAAGAAATTGGAAATGGAAACAATGCAAAGACATAATGAAAAAAATGGAGCATAATTCTAAGAATATTTGTGCAAGTTAACAAAAGGGAACAATCGAAACACAAAATGAAGTTAACAAAAGGAAGCAATGGAAAGACAAAATGAACAAATGCAACAGAACTTTAAGAATATTTCTGAAAGTTAACATCATTGTCAATTGCATTTGTCAAATAAAATAACCATGAGGCTATTTATGAGTTTTACATAAGTGGTGCACCAATTCAACTGTCAAAATATAAAAAGTATCGTCTCTGATTTGTGCTAGATTGCAACTCCAACATATTCCAAGGTAAAAAGTTTCCTGCTATTCGTTATCAGACTATGGTTATACTATATGGATCTAAACAGAATTCAAGGATCAAGGAACCCAAACAAGGCATTGAGAACCAGATACGAGTAATGCATAAGCGTACTTCCATAACGCTTCTCAAGAAGATCCATCATTATGGGACGCTGCAGGTATGATCCATATAAATGATGAACATGTAATATGTTCAAAGGACAGCTTTGGCAAACACAGCAACAATCTGCCTAAGCAAATTGTCCCAAGACTGTTGGCAATTGTGGCATGTGAAAGAAGATGCCCAAAAATTACAGATCTTTGATGATTGACAAATTGTGGTGAATTGGATGAATGGAACAAATTCATTGGATAATTATAAACTTCAACCTATATTTCAGGAGATTCGACTTGCTTAAACAGAGTATTTAACACATTATGTTTGAACATGTTTACAAAGACAGGAACATGGAAACTGATGGACTGTCAAAAGCAAGATTACACTTGGTAGCATGAGCTTGGGTCATTCAACAGAGAGTGGAAGGAGAGCTGATGGAATGTCTTTTAAATGTCAATATCTATATGTATAATTTTTTATGGCAGTGTTTATGAACATATCTAGGACCTAATTCTTTATGAGACAAAACGGGTTTCAAACCTGTGATGTATGTCAGAATGACCATGACAGGGTTGTCATATTGACATTTTTGAAAACTGGTTATGAAGCAACATATCTTCTCAGCCATACTTTTATCACTTCCTATGCTTAAGCATATCTCTATATCTATATTTTTTTATGGGACTGTTTATGGACATATCTAGGAGCTAATTTCTTATGAGATAAAACTGGCTTCAAAGCTCTGATATATGTTAGAATGACTATGATAGGGCTGTCATATTGACATTTTTGAAAACTGTTTATGAAGCAAGATATGTTCCCAGCAATACTTTTATCACTTCCTATGCTTAAGGATATCTGTGAAATGCAGAAACATATATAATAAATGTAATTTTGTTTTCATAATAAAATAATTTTTTCTCTCTTAGCAGAATAAGGTAGTTAAACATCATATCAGAAGCAATCTGGTTATAAGTAGCTAACATGAGATTTTAATCTAAGGTTTAAATAGACAAAATGTCTTGATACATCATTATACAGAGCTAGTTGCATGCATTACTCAACTTCTACTTGTTGGGATCATCTCAAATAATATTATTGTTATGGTTATAACAATTGATAATATTAATATTAATATTAATGTAAACACAGAATAAACAATGACAATTTCAGATTTGAATTCCAATATAATTGAATGAGAGAAAAAATATAAATGACTGAATACAGCTTAAATATCTATATTTTTTAAAACAATCACAGAGTAACTCGACTATAAATCTAGAGTAACTGAACCATAAACCTACACAATGCAAAAATTAAAAGCCTAACAAATTCACAAAAAGCAATTAATAGAAAAATTGACAAAAAGCAATTAGTCGAATAACACCGTACCTGGAACAAAGCCGACCGTTCAAATTCCTTCTCGTCTAGACCATATTCATGCACAACAGAGCCTGTACCAAGAACCACAGCTTCACCTAGGTCATCTCGGCCCAAATGACAAGGAAGTCACATGGTGCTCGAAACTGACATTTACGGGAATTTCCATAAAACCCATGCAGGTAAGAGAAACCCTCAGTATCACGGAAAAGCTTATAATTTTCGCAAACGAAACATTTCGTCCAATATATAAACAACAGCAAACGAACAACATCTAGTACCAATATAGCAAACCTTCAATTCAGCACTTCTTAACAAAGCAAATGAACTTAACACTAACTAAATGAACTTAACAGAGTTGTTAACAAAGCAACCTTCCGTTCTAGGAGTAATATCAGAGTCGAATATTCATACATCCATAATAGAATTACAAACTTAAAGAAACATTATGCACCAAAGTAAACATACACATAAATTATACGAGCGAAAAACCTTGAATACACGCCTAAGATAGGAAACCGTGCAGTTACAAAACAGACTGCAATCTTCAATATTTTAACATTTCAAACAGTTCAAAAACCCCAATTTATTTAGATCTTCATGTGCAAAAACAGTTCAAACTACAAAAGACTGCCACTCAATCTGTACCAAGAACCATAGCTTCACCCAGGTCGTCTCGGCCCAAATGATAAGGAAGTCACATGGTGGTTGAAACCGACATTTACAGAAATTTCCATAAAACCCATGCAGGTAAGAGAAACCCAGAGTATCACGGCAGGCAGCAACTGCATTGTGTTTTCATCGCAGACAATACAACAAATACAAACGAAAAATCGCACAGATTGCAGAGCTAAACAACCAAGTAACAATAATAACCCAAAGGGCGCGAACAGGGTATAACCCAAGCCAAGTAACTTTCCAGGATCTCGAGCAGGGACAGTTGTCCGCCGATAAGACCACCACAGCACATGCTGTAACCCAAGTCAATTGTAAATCAATCTGAATTTATTGCCAAATCAATTGTATACTGTCTGATTCATACGAGCGTTACACATCCGCTTGGGAGTCACGGGACCACGTGCCCTTCACCTCGAACGATGCGAAGCGCGTAATAAGACCCCAAATCCTTTCCACCCCCAAAAACCTTGGTTCGACTTAGGTTATATCGCAAATATAATCAAAAATCGCGTCGGTCAACCCAAAGTCAGCGATCTATCGATCGCATATAGTCCCCAGCAGGGATCACGGAGTAACTGGACTATAAACCTAGAGTAACTGGACCATAAACCTACACAATGCAAAAATTAAAACCCTAACAAATTGACAAAAAGCAAGTAATACAAAAATTGACAAAAAGCAATTAGTAGAATAACACCGTACCTGCAACGAAGTCGAGCGTTCGAATTCCTTCTCGTCTAGACCATATTCATGCACAACCTAGCCTGTGCCAGTGCCATGAGAAAATGTGCAAATGACGAAATTGGTTAACGAAGTCTGCACACAAAACCCTCAGTATTCAACCAGAATGCCATTAACTTATAATGCTCAAATAACCATGGACTGTTGCATGCAGGTAACAGAAACTCTCAGTATTTAACCAGAATGCCATTAACTTATAATGCAGTAGCCGAACTTAACCTCTAAACAATACAACCAAGAATCACAGCTTCACGCAGACATTTACCCAAATTTCCATAAAACCCATGCAACTAAGACAAACCCTCAGTATTCAACCAGAATGCCATTAACTTATAATGCTCAAATAACCATGGACTCTTGCATGCAAGTAACAGAAACCCTCAGTATTTAACCAGAATGCCATTAACTTATAATGCAGTAGCCGAACTTAACCTCTAAACAATACAGTAGCCGAACTTACCAAAGCGACAGCACACAGTCGAGGGATACAAGCCGCACCTGGAACAACAGAACCACAACCAAACGTTTGCGATAGAGTTAACCGAGCAGGCAGGAACCGCATTGTGTTTTCACCGCAGACAATACAACAAATACAAAGGAAAAATCGCAGAGACCGCAGAGCTAAACAACCAAGTAACAATAATAATCCAAATGCCATTAACTTATAATGCAGTAGCCGAACTTAACCTCTAAACAATACAACTAAGAATCACAGCTTCACGCAGACATTTACCGAAATTTCCATAAAACCCATGCAGCTAAGACAAACCCTCAGTATTCAACCAGAATGCCATTAACTTATAATGCTCAAATAACCATGGACTCTTGCATGCAGGTAACAGCAACCCTCAGAGCAGGCAGGAACCGCATTGTGTTTTCACCGCAGACAATACAACAAATAGAAAGGAAAAATCGCACAGACTGCAGAGCTAAACAACCAAGTAACAATAACAACCCAAAGGCCGCGAACAGGGTAAAACCCAAATAACCATGGACTCTTGCATGCAGGTAACAGAAACCCTCAGTATTTAACCAAAATGCCATACAGTAGCCGAACTTACCAAAGCCACACCCAGCAGGCAGGAACCCCACCGCAGACAAAAAATCGCACAGACTGCAGAGCTAAACAAGCAAGTAACAATACCCGAGCAGGCAGGAACTCCACCGCAGACGAAAAATCGCACAGACTGCAGAGCTAAACAAGCAAGTAACAATACCAACCCAAAGGCCGCGAAGACAGTAAAACCCAAAGGCCGCAAAGACACTAAAACCCAAGCCGAACTTTCCAGCATCTCGAGGAGCAACAGCTGGCCGCCGATGAGACCACCACAGCGCATGCCGACCACAGCTAAGACAAACCCTCAGTATTCAACCAGAATTCCATTAACTTATAATGCTCAAATAACCATGGACTCTTGCATGCAGGTAAGAGAAAACCTCAGTATTTAACCAGAAGACAAACCCTCAGTATTCACAATAATAATCCAAATGCCATTAACTTATAATGCAGTAGCCGAACTTAACCTCTAAACAATACAACTAAGAATCATAGCTTCACGCAGACATTTACCGAAATTTGCATAAAACCCATGCAGCTAAGACAAACCCTCAGTATTCAACCAGAATGCCATTAACTTATAATGCTCAAATAACCATGGACTCTTGCATGTAGGTAACAGAGCAGGCAGGAACCGCATTGTGTTTTCACGGCAGACAATGCAACAAATAGAAAGGAAAAATCGCACAGACCGCAGAGCTAAACAACCAAGTAACCATAATAACCCAAAGGCCGCGAACAGGGTAAAACCCAAATAGCAATGGACTCTTGCATGCAGGGAACAGAAACCCTCAGTATTTAACCAGAATGCCATACAGTAGCCGAATTTACCAAAGCCACACCGAGCAGACAGGAACCCCACCGCAGACGAAAAATCGCACAGACTGCAGAGCTAAACAAGCAAGTAACAATACCCGAGCAGGCAGGAACTCCACCGCAGACGAAAAATCGCACAGACTGCAGAGCTAAACAAGCAAGTAACAATACCAACCCAAAGGCCGCGAAGACAGTAAAACCCAAGCCGAACTTTCCAGCATCTCGAGGAGGAACAGCTGGCCACCGATGAGACCACCACAGCGCATGCCGACCACAGCTAAGACAAACCCCCAGTATTCAACCAGAATGCCATTAACTTATAATGCTCAAATAACCATGGACTCTTGCATGCAGGTAAGAGAAACCCTCAGTATTTAACCAGAAGACAAACCCTCAGTATTCAACCAGAATGCCATTAACTTATAATGCTCAAATAACCATCGACTCTTGCATGCAGGCCACGCAGTAGCCGAAATTACCAAAGCCACACCGAGCAGGCAGGAACTCCACCGCAGATGAAAAATCGCACAGACTGCAGAGCTAAACAAGCAACTAACAATACCCGAGCAGGCAGGAACTCCACCGCAGACGAAAAATCGCACAGACTGCAGAGCTAAACAAGCAAGTAACAATACCAACCCAAATGCCGCGAAGACAGTAAAACCCAAGCCGAACTTTCCAGCATCTCGAGGAGGGACACCTGGCCGCCGATCAGACCACCAGAGCGCATGCAACCACGTGCCCTTCACGCGCGCCACGTGCCATTCACCTCGAACGATGCGAAGCGCGTAATAAGACCCCCAATCCTTTCCGCCCCCTAAACCTTGGTTCGACTTAGGATATATGGAAAATATATCCAAAAATCGCGTCGGTCAACCCGGGGACTAATAATATCACTTTGGATATGTTTTTAGTTTCAAAACAAAATTTCATGCATGCCTACGTATAACAAGCCACTACATGTTATCACCTTTCTAATTAGACAGACATCGGAAGAATTTATTTATTAAGGAATAGGAGTAACATGATTATTACGTGGATTTATTACTAGAAAGGGTAATTCCATTCCATTATGTAAATTTCCTATCCATAAACTTCCGACTTTGAAGGAAGTCTAGTATAGTTTAATTCAACGGATCAAATTTTACATAAATGTCATTCCTTCTCTTTTATATATATATAAAACAACTACTTCAAAGACATTAAGTAGAAGATAAGTAGTTTAACTAGAAGATTTCTATTAATGACTAGAGGGATAGGTTTATTGGCATATAGATTAGATACTCTAAATAAATAAATAAATGTCTAAATAAATAAATGTTTCAATAGGTTATGTAATACTTTTCTAATATCAACAACAGCCTTTATTCTTTCACTTTGTAAATTTGAGAAACTCAAACAAAATTCCTTAATTATGTATATTTCTACAAAGTCAAATTTAACAATTGATCATTTTAATACAAATAAATTCAATTATGCGTATATCGTTAAAGCTCATTCTCAGATCTAGTTGTATAATATATGAAGTCATTGTAATTCTCATCACTAGCAATAACCGTTAAGTTTTCTATGCATGCAGAGTGTAATATAACCAAGTACAAATATACATCATATCGTCTATTCCATTAATACATATTGTTAAATGATGCAAAATCAGCAATAAGATATGAACATAATGTTATCAAACCATAGCTTCTACTTGGGAAATACTCAGGAATAGAGCAAGTTCCACCCAACCGTGAACTGCCTCTAACAGTTCCCCCCCAGCTAAGACCTTCTTGCCTTCAGGAATCAACCACCTCTTTGATTCCTGGGTGGTTTGTTTTATAGATTTATTCCCAGTAGATTTTTAGCAACATCTTGGTTTAATGCCTGTCAGCCTTTTGCCTAGGCCTTTTTTTTCCACAAAAAAAATAAAATAAAATAAAATAAAAAAATGTTTTGTGTCTTTAAAGCGTGCATTTCTCTCCTATAATGCTTTATTCCACCCCACTTATGAACCAGGTGGATGTTGGTGGCCACCTGCCTATTCCACTAGGACCCCCACCACTGTCTCTTTCAGCTTTTCAGTTTCCTTAATTGTAGCACAGTTTACTATTTTTGGTTGTTTTTCGGGTCTTGAACTTCTGGAGCCATTTTGAGGCCCTAAACGATGTTTTTTGGGAATATCGGGGCCAACAAGGAGTTCTAACTAGAATTGGCTAGTGGGAAGTTGTAATCCTCGGATAGATATTTCTAACGAGTTATTATACACGTCAAACAAAGATTGTATGCCAAAGTTACGACCCCAGGAAGTTGATGTACCAATTTACCCAGACAGGCCACATAGTTTTGGTGCTTCATCTCCTAGGGTTATGGTTTTGGATGTTTAGGGTTTTCCATTGTTTCTCAATAATAAATAGGCCTTTCAGCCTTATTGTAACATAGTTTAGAGGCATGTAGCCGCCACATCTCTTCTTAGAGATAAGCTACCATCACCCGAGCTAGTCTTATTTCCATTATGTTTGTAAGCATATTTCAGTATTTGATATTAATGAAATGAAGTATTATTTTGTTGCATCTCTGTATTTATGGTTATATCTCTAATTTGTTGCATTCCTATCTAAGTTCGGATCAACTTAGTGTTTCTCTCCAACTAAGTGATTAATACAATCTTTCTCTCCCATTATGTTTATATTTTTTTTTCTCCTAGGGATTTTTAACATACTTTTAGTGAAGGTCCACCATGTGGACTTTACCACCAACAACTTTTCATAAGTTAGCAAGAAGTCTTATAAAATTCTAGTGCTCTTTCCTAAATATTCCAAACAATTTATTAACTCAAATAATAATAAAATAATTACATCATCACATAAGTTCCATCATGGCTTCCATAGCCATTCAATCCAATAATAGTTCAATGTCTAAAAATAGTTAATGTTTAAAAAGAAGAATATAGGGGTGTGACAACTAGCCACATCTTCAGCCAAGCACTGAAAAGTAAAGAAAATAAAATGAAATTGATGAATCAAAATTCTAACAATGGGATAAACCATTTGAGTTCAGGTTAAACGACATCATTGTCAAGGCTATTGACGCATGATTGGCACCAAAGGCATTGTCTGTGGTATTGTAGTCATAATTACACTGCCTATCTAGTTAGTTTTTTCCTTTTCTCAATCTATTGTTTATTAATTCTTTGAAAATCTATGGATTATAATGGATTTTGTTTAAATTTATGTATATTGATGCAACTCACAAACAGATGTTTTTGAATAATCACATTTTAATCAGTTCTAAGTTGAATTAAAGCAATCAATTTTCAATATGTTTGGCATCTGTTCTCTATGCAACATCTTATCAATATTTCCTTTATATTGTGCCAATTTTCAGTCATATATAACCGGTTCATCCAGTGAGTCACCAATTTTTGGCCACCCAATAGATTCCCTTTACATGTTGCAAATGAAATAGGCCCCTCTTTTTTCTTTTTGTGTGTATTTTGGGTTTTGCTCCTTTGTTTTTATATTTTGGAATGATGATTAAGTTTCTAAAAGCATAAGCTTTATTCTTGTGTGATCAGTGTGGATTTATTTTAGACTTTGACATGGTTTTCCCTTCAATGATACACGATTTGATGATGATATTGGAAGAGCTTAAACACAATTTTCAAATCCTAATTACAATTAGTTGATATATACTAGTGTTGTCTCGACATTCCAATATTATTTTCATACTTTTATTCAAGATATATTATTTTTATGATTAAGAATAAACTTGACATCTTTGTGGTTCACTTGGATCAACTATGGGGTTATGATTTTGTTTTGTATAATCTCCTTACCCTAGTTTTGGATTAGAAGTGAGCTTATGATATGGTGCTTTATATGCCTTATGGTTTGGTTGATCAATCGCTTAATTATTTTTTGGGACTTTGTTGTAACATGTAACATACATATTATATGGTGTTATTAATTCATCCTATATCGAAGGGTTCAACCTTAAAACTTATAACTTTCGCTTGCAATATTTATTTTGATAACTATAGTTATGATAATTGTCATTATGACTTGGGGTGATTTAACCTTACTCCATGTAAAAACGTTCTTTTGGTTATTAATTTTCTGATGGTAAAATCTTGATGCATTTATACGATGGATTCATTGCAATGGTTTAATTAGTATTTGGGGTTGTGTGTTGTCGAACAGATCATATATTTGGGTGATGACATGGGCTTATTGTACTGACTTGGCAATTACACATTTGAACACCTATACCTAATTCATGTGATCGAATAAGTCCTAGATAGTGTCATTATCATTATTATGTGATTCATATCATTTCGCTCTAGTACTGTCATTCCTTTGCTAGTGGGTTATCCCGATGCTTTCAGTCTCATTCTAGCATACCCTGCAATATGGTTTAGTATTTCCCTCTATGCATTTGGTTTATCTGCAATTAGGGGGTTTCGTTGAAAATTTACCAGACATGCATCACATTGTTCCTGAAAAAATCATTGTTAATTTTCCACAAATGTATAAAAATTCCTCCTATGATTTGAACAGAGTTGATTGGGAGTGAAATTATTGAATCCTATGAGGAATATCTAACCCTGTTTCAACAGGTTGGTTGGTGGGATTTCATTCAATGCTTCCAGGGTTACAATGACCAAGTGGTTAAGGCTTTCACCTCCACTTTTATGGTAGAAAATATAGGGTCATCGATGTAGAGATACGGGTCAACATAGGCTTCATCGCTAAAGCAGCTAAACTCTCCACAGAAGGAAAGAGTTGGTCAAAAATTGTTTAGTGGACAACTTCACTTGGCGAAAGTTGCTAGCAACCAAGAATTGCCCATATAATGTGAAAGGTATGCCATTGAGATTCCTTAAACCCAAGTGGAAAGACTTACTATATTTTTTTAGGCACTTTGTCACTTGTGAATGTAGATATGGGTTTGTCTTTATGTGCCACATACACCTGTTAATGGTATTCCTTGGTTTCAAACTCAATATCTTGCATAAGAGTCTTTCTAAAATGGCTAAGGCTTACTAGGGTGAGCGCAATAATCCAAAAAGGTCTTTGTTTCATGATGGTTTGATTTGAATTTTGATAAAGCGTCATTTGGTCAAGTCTGGAGATGGATGGGACTCGTTCCTTCTCTGAAATAGTTTTGATAAACCCCATATTAGTGACTAATAGAAAGCTCCTCCTATAGTTTTTCCCAATTTTCAACCAGCTAGTCTGACACCTTATGGCTATCACAATATTGATAATTTTGGCCTTAGTGAGTCATGCCATTATGACGAGTCAGAGATCCAATTATGTTAGGGTAAAACCCCTATTTCAATACATGTTTGTATTATGCAAAGCATGAGCAATAAATCTAAGTTTCATCATGTTGAATTAGAACCCAAATTTAGGGATAATGTCAAACCATAATCTCCAGTATAAACCTGTACGAGAAAAGGAAATTAGTCATCCAAAATCTTAATCCAAAGTGAAGAGTAAATAATTAGAGCAAAAAATATCAAGGGCAAGGCACAACAGGGGTAAAAATGTCCCTACTAAACCAGTCTTTGTTAACATTGAATCTCCTAACGAGCCCCTAGTGAAGAAGAACAAACCCCACTTTGATTGTAACTCTAGATATGGGGGTAATAGTGATTACACTTAGGATAGTGGTAGTAACTCTGATAAACATCCCTAATGTAAGGTTGACTCTAATAAATCTTTACATAACATGTACTGGAAGCAACAATAGTTGGTTATGGTACCTCGTCTTGAACACCGAATTAACCAACTTATACATGAGAATAATCAGCTTAGAATGCTTAAACAACTAAAGGATAATCATAAGATAATTAGACTTTAGGGTTTGAGAAGAAAGCACAATCGGTGGACACTCACACAATCCTTAAATCACCTAATCCCAAAGTTGTCATTACACCAAATTCACATGATTCAAATTCTACTAAATAAATATTTTGTTAATTATCTATTTTCAGGACCATCGATTTTGAAGGTATGTTTTAAATTTGATTTATTTTGTTAATTATAAAGGCCACTACATAATCAAAGACTCTATACTAGCCTTATTCATACAATAAATATTGATTATTCATCTTGTTTCCTTAATTTGTGAACAACTTTTTCATCTTGTATGAATATTGGCTTTGGTTATCACGAGGAAAGTTGCAATCGATACGTCTCAACAACTTCCAAATCTTCTGGGATACATTATCAATTATCTTCTCGTTCTTTCTTAGATAGTGTTGATATGACTTAGTTGGTTGTGTATATTAGATTGGATATGGTCCAACTTCTTAGGGACCACCTTGTTATGTTTCAAATATTCTCTTTTTACATTTGGACATGGATGGTCATGGATATGAGGCCTGAATTTTTTATTGAGAGGCGAGGGGGGAAATGTTGGAAAATATTTGGTGACTCTGGAACTTCTTAAACTATGATATTTGTAAGTGTTTGGTTTGAACTATTTCAACTGATAAATGCTTATATATATGATGTTTTAATTTCCATGGTTGTGATTTACGCCTTATGAACGTTCTACAACTTTGCTTTGGAAATATTCTGAAGAAATAACATTTTTTTCCATAACTATGATCTGTGAATAAACAATGAGATATTCACATTTGTTTCCCTTACTATGTTAGTTATTTTCATATATACACACTCGATCAAAATAACCTTTCAAGACCTATGTCTTAAAGGATAATTACAACCTATACATTGCTCAAGTCTAAGTTTCTATGAACTATTTATGGGGATTTAGATGGTTTGAGTCTATTGTTTGCATACGAACGAGGCTAATGTTTACATTGCAATAGTTTTTGCAATTTATAATCTTTTATTGCTTTCCTACTGAACTATTTTGTGGTTTAAACACTTGAAGGTTTATTATTTCATTGAATTTATTATTGTTAATTAAGATTCTCTTGACCAAGAATAACATTAGTTAATGATATGTATTTATAATGATTTTTGATGTGAAATATTACAACAAATTCCAAATTTTCGGTGTTTGTTTAAAAGATTTGAGACTTGCATTATTGTAGTTTTTTTTTTTTTCTTTTAGATATCTCATTAAGAATCATCAATAATCCCAATTATAATTGCATTTATAGATCTAATATTTAGTTTGCATTTCAAATATTCAACATTGCACAAAGGGAATATCATTTATTTTTTATTATTAGTACCAGTTACATCAGATTTGAGTGTCTCTTTTTTGTATCATATTCCTTGTACAAGTTTTGTACTATTCATTGTATTATAACAATGTACATTAATACCTAATTATTGTATATTAATACATAATTACTAACTATATTATTGTATTATATTATATTAATTAGCTAACCTATATATTAGACATATTAACATATAACATAGTTTTAGATTCATGCATATATAACTTAGATAATTTTAGCATTCCCCATTGTCTTTTCTTCACAAGAGGAAGACATCTATAGGCTAACGAAGCCTTTAAACCCATCTAGAGTGGCTACTCAAACAACTTGGACTATTTGAAGAGCCTCGATCCAGGCCACATCCCCTTTAATTGATTGTAATTTCATTTATGTTGTCATTTAATGAAAAAGGCCTACCCACATTGAGCAGGGCCCAGAGACGTAGCCCACATTGGGTTAACTATGTCATCAAATTATATTGTGCCTTTGATCTCATGGTTTCTTTTGATTTCCGCTTATTTTCATGTGTTTATGTTACTTGGTTACATGCTCTTGTAAATGCAATTATGTATGCATCCATGAGGTAAAAGATCTAGATCAAGTTTGATATCAAAAAAAGTATTCTTGATGCGAGTTGCATGAGTGAATGCTAACCAGTAACAAGCTCCAAAGAGGAAAACTCAAATCCTTTGATCCCAAAGCGGGCATGCAGCACAAAGAGGGAACATGGCAAACGAGGAAGCTCGAATGGAGGAAGAGTGAAATTATCGCAAGATCTTCTTCACCGTGGCATAGAAAGTTGACAAGTTGTTTGCATAGTATGAGAAGACAATCAAGCCTAAGAAGAAAGAACCAGATGACCATGCCTCGGTAAATCATGAAGGTGGAAGAGGAGAGCCTCCTGAACCGCCCTCTTCATCCTATAGTGGCATTTCTTTTTCTTCTTCTTCTCATCATTCTAACATGCATCATAGGAATGCATATAAGAAGCCATTTTTTAAGCTAGATGTAAAGTTTGATTTTCCCATGTATAATGGAGAATGTAATGTAGAGAAATTAAACAATTAGACTAGACAAATCAAGGTTTATTTCTAGATTCAGCAGATCAAGGAGGATGAGGCCAAGATCCAATTAGCATCTCTTTGGCTGAGTGGCACCGCTCTCATTTGGTGGGAGAGAAAGTTGCAGAAAGGCAACAAAAACTTGGGTAATCTCCTTTCTTCTTGGTCCAATTTTGTTTCTGCATTAAAATATCAGTTTTATCCTTTGGGTTATCGACAAAAGGCTTTAATGGAATGGAAATATTTGAGACAAGGAAAGGGTCAAAATGTACAAAGATTCACAGAAGAGTTTATAAAACAAGCTTTGAATTTGGGTATTTCACTTGATTCACCAGAAACTATAACAAAGTATATTGGTGCTTTACATAGTTACATTAAGCATTCTTTGTTGTTATTTGAGCCTACTACTATTGATGCAGCCAATGTGAAGGCCATTCACCTTGAAAGAAGGGGCAAGAATGACAAAGAAGAGCAACCAAAGAAATCGTCTTTCAAACCTCAAAATGACAATTTCAAAGGAAAAGGTGCGGAAAAGGACAAGAAGGCAGCTACAACCAAGAATGAGGAAGGAGCAAAGCCATCTTGCACACATTGCAAGAAGGAAGGCCATGATGATGAACACTATTGGAAGTTGCATCCAGAGTTGAAACCAAAGAGATTTGGTGGAAAGAACAAGCAAAAGATGGTGGCAACCATACAACAGGACCTTGGATCTGATTCCGGTGATGAGACATAGATCACAGTAGTGGGCATACAAGGTACTCTTTCTCTTCATGCTAATGAAAATTCTGAATTTCATGCAAGTACAAGTTCTTCAAATGAGTCTCTTGTTAATGAACGAAAGAGGACTGAATTGTTCCACATTAGAGTCGTAATGAAACATACTAAAGTGGAAACCTTGTTTGATTTAGGCTCACAAGCAAATTTGATTTCAGAATCCTTAGTTAAGAAGTTAGGGTTAGAGACCAAGCCTCATCTAAAACCCTACCCTCTTGGTTGGGCATGTGATAAAGCCAAATTACATGTAACCAAGCAGTGTAGAGCTACATTTAAGATTGCATCCAAACTAGTAGATGAGGTTGACCTTGATGTTGTACCTTTGGATATATGTGGCATTGTATTGGGGAGTCCATATTTGTATGACAGGAAAGAAGTTTTCTTTCGCCATGAAAACAAGTATCATCTCACGAAAGATGAGGTGGAATACATTGTTAGAGCTCATCGTGCCAAAATTAGTGCCAGACTTATAAGTGCACATCGGATGAAGAGATTGATCAATTCCAGCAAAGGGTGCATGCTCATGGTTGTGAGAGAAAAAGATGCAGAGACATCTAAAGCTTTCCAAGGTTGTGATCCCACTCATAAAAAAGAATTGTATGAAATTGTTTCTAACTATAATGGGATTTTTCAGGAACCAAGTGGGTTGCCTCCAAAGCGTGAGATCCAACATGAGATTCACTTGCAGTAAGATGCTCCTTTACCCAACATTGGTATGTACAGGTTGTCAACCATTGAGATGGAGGAGATAAAGAAGTAGGTGCAAGAAATGTTGAACCAAGGGGTCATAAGGCCAAGTTCTTCTCCATGTGGCTCACCCATCGTGTTGGTGCCAAAGAAGGATGGCACATGGAGGATGTGTGTGGACTACAAAGCACTCAACAAAATAATGGTGAAGAATCGGTACCCTCTCCCTCACATTGATGATTTGTTAGATCAATTGAAAAATTTTGTCTATTTCACAAAACTGGACTTGCGTAGTGGCTATCATCAGGTCAGGATTGCATAACAGGATGTATGGAAGACTGAATTCAAGACAAAACAGGGGTTGTTTGAATGGCTGGTGATGTCATTCGAACTATCCAATGCTCTGACCACATTCATGAGGGTGATGAGTGATATTTTCAGACCTTTCCTTGATGATTTTGTACTTGTGTACCTTGATGACATTTTTGTTTTTAGTAGGACATGGGAAGATCATGTGAGTCATGTTAAAAAGGTGCCTGATGTTTTTCAAAAAAAAAAATGTATGTCAAAATGTCTAAGTGTGAATTTGGTAAGACCTCTTTGGTTTACTTGGGTCACATTGTTGGAGGTGGACAATTAAAAATAGATCCTTCTAAAATTGATGTGATTGTAAAGTGGCCTAAACCCACCAATGTTACAGAGGTTCTTAGTTTTTTGGATGCAGTACAATACTAGAGAAGGTTCATTTCCAACTTCTTCGTCATTGCATCCCCCTTACATGCATTGACAAGTGTGAAGCAAACCTTTTAGTGGGGAGGAAAGCAACATAAAGCCTTTGATACACTGAAAGAGAAGATCAACACCACACCAGTTTTGGCCTTACCTAACCTCCAATAGCCTTTTGAGATCGAGACAAATGCCAGTGGGTACGCCATGGGAGAAGTGTTGATGCAACAAAGGAAACATATATGTTACCATTCAAAGACATTTTCCCAAGTTGTTGTGAACTATCCCACATATGACAAGGAGTTGTATGCCTTGGTTCAAAGCATGAAGAATTGGAAGCACTATTTGATTGGCAAGGAGACCATCATTCACACAGATCACCAACCCTTGCAGTACCTCTAGTCGCAAACCAAGTTTCAACAAGCACGTCATTTCAGATGGATGGGATTCCTCCAGCAGTTTCACTTGGTAATAAAATACAAGAAGGGCACCAACAACAAAGTGGAAGATGTGATTTCTCGCCCTCCTATTTCTGCATCTATAGTTTTGAAAATTGATTCTTTATATTTTGAAAGTTAATATGCTGAACAGTATGTTGATGATGAAGATTTTAAGGATATTTATGCAGAGCTAGCTCATGGATCGCAAGCGGACAATTACAGTTTGCTGGGCAAATTGTTGTACCATCTTGGCAAACTTTGTATTCCCAACAATGAAAGAATGCATGTAACCAGAGAGGCACATACCTCTCTTGTGTCAGGTCATTTTGGTGTAGGGAAAACTTTGTGGCATTTGCAGAGGTTATGTTATTGGCCTCACATGAAAAATATTGTGACCTAATATGTAAAGGGATGTGTGTTGTGTTCAGTTAGCAAGCCCACTAATAGAAAATTGGGGCTCTACACATGGCTTCCTGTTCTGAGTCGTCCATGGGAGAGTGTGTCAATGGATTTTTTTGGCAATTTGCCTTTGTCTAGGAGAGGTCATGACTATTTGTATGTTGTTGTGGATCGATTTAGCAAAATTTGTCTCTTAATGCCTTGTAAAAAGTAGGTCACTACATAACAGACTGGTCATCTCTTATTTTAATTTGTATGGGTCCACTTTGGGTTGCCCACATCCATTGTGTCTAGTTGAGACTCTCATTTTCTTGGAGAGTTTTGGACGAGCTTGTGGAGAATGATGGACACCAAGCTGAAGAGGAGCACGATATTTCAGCCGCAGATTGACAGACAAACAGAGGTTGTCAACCGCACAGCGATACATTTACTTTGATGCTATTATGGCAAGCATCCCAAGTTGTGGGAAGAGAAACTTCCCTATGTACAACATGCATATAACCGGGCAGTACATTCATCCACTCAGAGCTCACCATTCAAGATATGCTTTAGATATTTTCCAAATGACCCCTTAGACATGGTCTTTGCGAGAGATGAAGATTCCAATGGACAGGATGACATGGAAAAAGCATGTAAGTTTATTTAGTGAATTCAAATGATTCACCAGGTATTGTAGGAGCAGTTGGAGAAAATTCAATCTCAATACAAAGCTCGACATGACAAGCACCGAGTCAATAACCAATTCCAGGTTGGAGACAGAGTATGGCTCCACATCAGCAAAGACAGGATGAAAGGGGAAGGAAATAAGTTGAGACCGATCCGATATGGTCCATTCACCATATTATAAAATATTGGAGACAATGTTTTTTGTCTTGATTTGCCCCATACATGCAGATGTGCTCAGTGGTGAACATTGAAAACTTGAAGCTTTATGAACCTCATTTGATCATGGACACCGAATAGGTTGGACAGGTTCCTACAATAGATGAATTTGTACCTGAATACTTGGACATGCTTCCTAAGGATATCATTCTTAACAGGAGAACTAAGACTTCACGATAGGGAAACGTGGAGTACCTTCGCATTGGTTTCAAGGGAATGCATCCAAGTAAGGCCCGATGAATTGAAAAAGAAAAAGTGAGGGAGAAATTCCCTCACTTGCCAATTGACTGGAAAAGCTTTTGGCGGCCCAAAAGCTCATTAGTGGGGATGAATGATCAAGGTGGCTCCAGAAATGCTCAAGATTCAGAAGTGGCTTTGGAAAAACTCAAAAATCAATGTCACTGGATTGAAGTGGAACTAGGGTCATATCAAATATATCGATGCGAGCTTTCCAACAGCATGAATGACACCTCAATATGATTTCGTATGTGAAATTTATGGTCAGTGAAAATTCTTGTCAAACTAGGCCCAGTGGTAGCACTCAGGAGGCAACAATTTGGCATCCTACGGTGATAGATTCCAACGGTCAAAAAAGGCGAATTTGTTGTCCACTTAATTTACCTAATGACCCCTAAAAATTCTATGGTTGGTTTATAAGGTTGGTATTAAAAGAAATTATTAAAAAAATAGAGGGGTGGACTATATGACTTTCTACCAACGGTGAGACTGACAGGATTTAAACCCGCTTGACCCGGTGGGGCCGACCCGCCAAAACGGGCGGTCTCATAACCACGAAGTGCCATAATGGGGAGTTGTGCGGGTTGGACCCCAGGACCTCCCTAATCAAAATCATTATTTTGACCGCACCAACCAAGAAGTCGTTCGACCATGTGTTGGAAGTTATGTCGCTCCACTACATATAAACCTTCATCATTCGCTCAACGGTGGAAGAGAGAGATCTAACGAGGGGAATCGAGAGTGAGTTGCAGGTGGAAAAGCATGCCCCAGGCCAGAACTATGCCCAAGAGGGCATGGTTTTCGAGAAATATTCCAAGAAATCTTGGGAGAATCTTTTTGCAAGTAATCTTGAGGGAATCTAAAGATTCCTTAGAGCTCCAGAAGTTAAATGCTCAGAACAGGGTCAAGTTTACTGTTGTTTGACACGATTTCACACCACGAATCCAATGGTGATGTTTGTTTCTACAGCTGAGCTTTTCATTTTGAGACCATTATGGAAAATGGAGGTATAAGGGTCATTTATGTAATTGATTGTAATTTCATTTTTGTTGCCATTTAATGAAAGATGTCTCCCCACATTGAGCAAGGCCCGAAGACGTAGCTCACGTTGGGTGAACTCCGTCATCAAATTGTCTTGTGCCTTTGATCTCATGGTTGCTTTTGATTTCTGCTTCTTTTAATGTGTTTATGTTACTTGGTTACATGATCTTTTAAATGCAATTTTGTATGCATCCAAGAAGTAAAACATCTGGATCACAAAAAAAGCCATTGGATACCTCAAAATTCTTCTTGAAGGTTTCAGATCCCAATTTTCCAAAGCGGGTCCCACCAATAAAAATGGTCATGTGAGTTGATTCCTCCACTTTTTCCACTCTAAAAGTATGACAAACAATATAATGATCTAATTTAGATCATTGAACATGCAAAAAGTGGGTGGGATAACCTTTTCAAATCCAAGCTCCTTGTTTGATATATGTTGATGGTGGCATGACAGTTAATTGTGGTGTTATATGTGTTCATATCTGCAACCTAAGGGGGTTAATGTATTGCATGAAAGTCCTAGCCACCATTTTAAGAGTGACAACCTTATTGGCTAGAGAACCAACTTAGTATTCATGTTCTCTTAAAACTTGTTAAAACATGACCTTGTGCATGCTTGAAACTTCTTTCTGGATTATAGTTATAAATAGAGCAAGTAGTTTATTAGATAGAGTTAATTTCAAAGCCACCAATTGAATAATTATGCTTAAATCTTCCATGATAATTAATAAATTTATTTGATTTTTCTTTTAGTGGAAGAAGACTCAGTTATAAAGCATATGTCTCAACTTCATTATGTAAGATCCCATCCTAGGGTCTTCTACCAGATCTATATTCTCTAAAATTAAATGCAATAAGAGGCAATAATTTATTTTCTTACAAGACATTTAAACGATGATAATTTACCATTTAGAATATAATCCCTACAATTTAATTATTAAACATTTCATTTAAATCACTTACATGAGTAATCTATGCATAGAGGAATACCTGTACCGATGGCTCGGTGGAGATGCCCTTGAGCTGCTGCTCCTGCTGAAACACTCCTCTTGACTACTGACTGGATTTACCTCCCAGCCAAATAGGAAGTAATTCCTAGCTTAGAAAACCTCCACAGGTTCCCTAGCCCTCCGAGCCCAAGTCCAACCAAATGTAGTGTGTGTGTCCAAGACCAAGATAAACAATACTCCTTTCCTCTCTCTCAACAATTCCTCCAAAATCATAGCCAACCAAAAGCAAGACCCAGCATCCCCCTTCCTCTCTTCCTCCTTCCCTTTTTATGCTCCCCCCCTCCTCTCCACCTCAACCACCTCTCATTAATGTCATAACTTCTCCCCCATCCTTACAGTTGACTTCTCTTCTTACAAGTAAATATGAGAGGACATTTGGGAATGTGATAATAATAGAATACATTTTTGGGATGAGAGATGAATATATAAATTTGTAATTAGTTGGAGAGGACCATGTCTTCTCCCAAGTAAATGTGAGGGTACATTTTGGGGATGAGAGATGAATATATAAATTGGTAATTAGTTGGAGAGGACCATGTCTTCTCCCAAGTAAATGTGAGGGTACATTTTGGGGATGAGAGACGAATATATAAATTGGTAATTAGTTGGAGAGGACCATGTCTTCTCCCAAGTAAATGCGAGGGTACATTTTGGGAATGTTATAAGAATATTTAAATTGGAATAATGGAAGGAGACTGTATCCTATCAAAGATTAAATTTGAGAAGACAAGTTGGGAATTGAATAATAGCAATAATAAATTCTATATCAGTAAATAAAATTTACAGTTTCCCAAATGAAGGTATTCACCAATATTTCTTGATAATTATAAGTCAATATTTTCAGGTAATGTAAACAATAATAAAATTTGCATGATAAGATTAAGTGGGGCATTACATACACCCCTCCTTCGAAAAACTTTGTCCCGAAGTTAGAGTGAAAATATACAAGGAGTTCGAAGGCATAAACAAATAGAGAGAGTTATAGTAGTAAACTTTGATAAGTCAGATAGTGACATTACTTCCCATCAAGAGTCTCCGACTGATCTATATCCTCCTATCCCTCCTGACCTACTTCCGTTCCCACCCTATCCATCCTCTGCTACTATATATGGTGGCATCGGCTATACCAATCTAACCACTGATAAAACCAACATGGCGGAAGCATCGACTATATCGACCTAACTTCCCCAGCAGGAAACTGGCAATCATCATCACACATCTAGGGGAGCGTGTCCACCACTGCCCTCCCACGATTCCAGGTTTGGAGGTTACATGGTGGGAAATGCCTCCACCCCTCCTCACAACTAGGGTCAACGCCCTAATATGGACCACACTACAACGCTGGTTGGACTTGTCATCGAATAATCTAGTCAGGTCGTCTTGCCACCTGTCATTTACATTTTACTCATGTCATAAGAGTGCATATCAAGTAGATACCAAATGTAATAGAACAATGTACATTATACCTTTCCCCATGAGATGTCTCAACCTTAGATCTCGGCTATCATATAGTTCTTTCCCACCTGCGGGTTAGCTCTCATTCATGCATTTATATAACAACAAGATATATAAGTGATTTTTAATCATCATGTTATTAAGTCTAGTATCCACGTGTCAATCTTGCAGTTCATACTGGAAATAAATCATAAATTCACTAAGTCATTTATTTAAACAAATCATATCCACTTGAGCCATATATGAAACAAAATAATTCTGATAAGTCATGCACTAGATAATTCATCACTAAGTGAGTCATACATTTAGGCCATACATCAACCATTTCCATCATCAATACCAAATCTATCAATTGATTTATATAAGTAGTTTCACGTGTCCAACCAAATGCATCAATATTACATAATGTTCATAAATAAATAACATGGAACTGCAAAATAGAACCTTAACATAGGTAGTTGTCTAAGTCAAAAAAAAAATGGGCATCACAGATGCTCAAAAAGTGAGGGGTAGTCCCAACGTATAGTCTCTGCATCCTCCCAGGTAGTAGATCCTGGGCTATACTTGTCCCACTGGACCTTAACTTGGTCCATCGTGCGACGTCTGAGTTGTCGAACCCTACGGTCCAATATGCGTAATGGTTCAACCACTATGGTTCCCATGTCCGAGACCTACAATTCCCTCCAATCTAGTTTGTGAGATTCATCAGAAACATAATGTCATAAAATAGATACATGAAAAACATCATGAGTTTTATGCAAATGGGGTGGCAGTACAAGATGATAGGCAACTGGTCCAATCTTCCCCTTAATCCTAAAGGGTCCTATGAACCGAGGTGACAATTTCGTCCCCTTCCCAAACCAAATGGTGCTTTTGTTGGGCTGGATATGAATAAAGACTTGGTCCCCTACTTCATAACTGCGATCGATCATATGTGAATCGGCATAACTCTTCTGTCTATATTGTGCTTCCTTTAGCCTTTGTCGAATCTGCTTTACCTGTTCCTCGATTTCTTGAACTAATTCAGGGCCAACTATTTCTCGATCCTCCAACTTTTCCCTACTCAACGGCATCCTACATGGCCTTCCCTATAGAGCTTGATAAGGAGGCATCCCGATTGAATTGTGGTAACTGTTATTATAGGCAAACTCTACCAATGGTAAGTACCTCTCCCACTGAGTCTGATTATCCATGACGTACATCCTAAGCATGTCCTCCAGAACCTGATTTATTCTTTCAGTTTGCCCATCTGTTTCTCGATGATATGCAATGCTAAGGTTCAACTGAGTCCCTAGTGCTGACTGCAAACTTGTCCAAAACCTAGATGTAAATCGAGAGTCTCTATCGGAATTGATCTTTGTGGGCAACCTGTGTAGTCGAAGAACTTCATTTACAAACACTCACGCCACATCCGTAACATCGTAAGTGTCTCTTACTGGGATGAAATGGGCACTTTTGGTCAATTTATCAACTATAACCAATATAGCATTGTGCCTCTGTGAAGTGAGCGGCAACCCACAACAAAATCCATGGAAATTATCTCCCATTTAGATATAGGGATGTCATGAGGTTGTAGGAGTCCCACTGGATGGCAATGATCAGCCTTCACTCATTGACATTCAAGACATTTGGTGACAAACTGGACTATGTCGTGCTTCATGCCTGCCCAAAAGAAGAGTTTCTTCGTGTCTACGTACATCTTCTTTACTCCAGGATGTGCACAATAGAGTGCTCTATGTGACTCTTCGAGGATGGTTTTTCTTATACCCCCTTCCTTAGGTACATACATTCTCTCTTGAAATCTCAATAGCCCATTTGGTTCAAGGACATATCCCTCAAACTTTGGTTCTATCTGCTTCCCACTCTGGATTGCTAAGATGACTTTTACATACTAACTATCTTCAAAGAGTTTCTCCAATACATGTTCCCTTAAATTTACCTTTAAGGCTACTAGGGAGAAGGTTCGTGGTCTCCTGCTTAGTGCATCCGCCACCACATTCTCTTTTCCCTTGATGTATGAGATCTCAAAATCGTACTCACTCATGAGTTCGCTCCACTGCCTTTGTCTAGCGTTCAAATCGCTTTGATTGAAGAGGTGCTTCAGGCTTTGATGATCTATTCTTAACTCAAATCTTCTCCCAATGAGGTAGTGTCTCCACAGTTTCAAGGCTAACATCACTGCTGCTAATTCTAATTCATGTGTAGCATATAAATCTTCATGTTTCTTCAATTTTCTAGATGTGTAAGCTATTAATCCGCCTTCTTGCATCAATACTGCACCCAATCCTTGAGCCGAAGCATCGGTGCAAACAGTGAAGCCTTTTCCCATGTCAGGTACTCGAAGGATTGGTGCGCTAGTTAGTAACCTCTTTAGTTTTGTGAATGCAGTGTCACACTCATTTGTCCATTCATACCTGACCCCCTTTCATTGTAATGTGGTGATGAGTTTTGCAATCCTTGAAAAACCTTCCACAAATCTACGATAATACCCTACTAGCCCCATAAAACTACGTACCTCACGAGCATTTTTTGGTACTGGCCAATCCATTATGGCCTTCACCTTTTCCAGGTCAACTGAAATCCCTTCTCCTAAAATGATGTGCCCAAGGTAATGATCTTTCTTCTGAAAGAAAGAACATTTTAACAATTTCCCATACAATTGATTTTCCCTTAAGCAAGTCAATACCACCCTTAGGTGCTTTTCATGCTCCTTTTCATTCTTGGAATACACAAGAATGTCGTCGAGGAAGACTTGCACAAATTGGTCCAAATACTTCCTGAACACACCATTCATGAGGCTCATGAATACTGCTGGTGCATTGGTTAAACCAAATGGAACAACTACGAACTCATAGTGCCCAAACTGAGTTCGAAATGCAATTTTTGAGATGTCCTCCTCCTTAATCCTCAATTGGTGGTATCCAGATCGTAGATCAATCTTTGAGAAAACTGCTGCTCCCTTCATTTGATCAAATAGGTCATCTATTCGAGGTATCAGGTACCTATTATTTATTGTGGCTCTATTTAAGTCTCTATAATCTATGCATAACCACAAGGAACCATCCTTCTTCTTGACAAAAATCACTGGTGCACCCCAAGGTGAAATACTAGGTCTGATAAATCCCAAGTCTAAGAGCTCTTTTAACTGCATCTGCAACTCACAAAGTTCTGGAGTTGTCATCCTATAGGGCATCTTAGATATTGGTTTTACACCAAGCTTTAGGTCGATTGTGAAATCAATCTCCCTTACAGGAGGTAATCCAGGAAATTCCTTAGGAAAAACATCCTTGAATTCTGACAAAATTGGATGTTGATCTAGGGAGGGTCCTTTCTGGTCACTTATAACCTCGACCACATATAGTTTGCAACCTTGTCGGAGACAACGTTTTACCTTCATCATGGATATGAATCATAGGGACACTCCTCTCTTGATTCCAAAGATCTCAATTGGACTACCTTCATCATCTAAAAAAATCACCTTCTTCTTGAAACAGTCTACCAAAGCTCGATGAGCTTCTAGCCAATCCATTCTAATAATTACATCATACGCCCCCAATGTTGTGACGTATGCCTTCAACTTAGTCATACACACCCCGAGGTTTACTTGACATTGGTCAACACTAGGTCCTACTGCTTGTTTTATCCCAGAAGCCATCTCAACTTGTTTAAAGTCATCATGCTCATAGGCTGCCAACCCACATTTTTCTAATGCAACTGGTCAAATGAAACTATCTGTAGCACCAAAATCAAACAAAATTTTAACTTTTACTTTGTTTATCATACCTTAGGTTTCTACCACAGTAGATTGGTGTTCAACTTGTTGGTTGTCAACTGCTACATAGATTCAATGGTGGCTACTTGCCACCCCCCACTGGTTCTTTTCCTTCTCTACGGTTGTTACCAGTTTGTAACTCAGGGCAATCCTACTAGTAATGAGGTCCTCTGCATCCCCAACAAGTGATGTGCGGTGGACCTTGAACCGAATGCTATGTAGTTCTTTGGAAAGAGTTCCTTCCCCTGGGACCCCTGCCCCCACTTGTTTCTCCTCACGTATGAATTTTATTTGTACGCGCCCTTGAAGCTGCAGGTAAGGCTACACTAGAAACCATTGAAATCCCCACTGTCGATGCTCTAGGTACAACCCTGTTTCCATATGGTGGTGGCCTCAGAATTCCTCCCCTTTGGAAGGTACGAGGGGCCTTCCCCATAAACCCTGTTTGGCGTGGAAATATGGCTTTGCCTCCACCCTTTAAGTCTAAGTGTTCTTCGACATAACGAGCTTGTTCTATAGCTTCTGCAACTAAGGATGGTTTCCACATTTGCACCATTACCCTAATCTTAGGGTTCAATCCATAAATAAAACAACCTGCTTGGCGTTGGTCAGTATCCATGTAGGAGACAAATTTGACCAATTCCATGAATCAATTTCATATTCTTCTACTGTACGATTTCCCTGTACTAGGGCATGGAAGGCTCCTACCTGTTGTTCTTCATAATATGCTGGTAGGTACTTTTTCCGAAATCTCTCCTCAAATAATTCCCAAGTAACTGTGTCTGGAGTGAGGTGCAGTTGATGCTCCAAGTTACCCCACCAATTCAGAGCACTATCTCTAAGTTGGAATATTTCTATTTTAGCTTTTGAATTGGAATTGTAATCCCTTAGTGCGAAGCACCTTCTCATTCCTTCTAACCAGGCTTCTGCACATTTGCTGGCACGACCTCCTGCAAACTCCGGGAGCTTAATCTTCTAGAGCTCCCTAGTAATGTCCTCGATTGGAGGTCCTCTATCAGAGTCTCTAGATCCCTCGAGATTCCCTAACCCTGATGGAGGGTGTTCCACTTCCACTTCATTTGTTTGGTGCCCTTTTAAGGTCTCATTAATTGCTTCTAGGGAACGCAAGATGAGAGTCAACTCCGGTGAAGGTAATGGGTTATTTGTAGGAGGTCTGTTGGGACTCAGAAATGTCATATTTTCATCCACCTTTTTCTTCACTATTCCTTACATTTCATCATCCCATTAACCTTTTATCATACATACATTTGGGTTTCACCTTCTTATTTTCCATTTTATTCATTTTTGTATTATAAGTGAATTTATGATTAATTATTAGAAAATGTACATATTTTTATATATATCTCAAGAATATGTGAGTTTTGTGATGTGTAGGAAATATGTGAAGAATTAATATCTCCTCCACCATATCAAGGAGATAATTATGCAAGCCTTTTTCTAAGGAGAAAATCATGGAGACATATCTTATCCTAAGAAGAAAATCATGGAGACATATCTTATCCTAAGGAGAAAATCATGGAGACATATCTTATCCAATTCCTAAGGAGATAATTAGGAGAAAAGCATGGAGGATTTGGTTGGCATATCTTATCCAAGATATGTGAGAGATTTGTGGGATCATGTTTGAGAGATTTGTGCGATGATATCTTGTAATAACGGGAAACTAGTTGAGAGTGCTTGAGAGAATATTGGATATGTAATTATGGAAAGGTTATCTTCCTCATGTATATAAGAGAGTGCTCTCTCTTCATTGGAGGGATGAATAAGGAATAATAGAGAATGGAGATTACTTTGATTCATATTCTTATGCTTTCATGATTTGTAATTTAGTTATTGTAATATAATTTGACATAGTTTTATTGTTGTGAGCTCACATCTGTTGTTTGCCATTCACTTCTTCACATGTTGTATTGCTTTTCTTTTATGCAACTTCCTGCTTTCATAGTTAATGTTTCAATGCCTTCTTAGATTAATTTGATTTCAGTAATTTAGATTAGATTAGATTAGATTAGTTCCACTTCAGTCCTGCATATATAGTGCATGTGTCTCGTAAGTCTACGGACCTCGGATTGACAAATTAAATAGTTGGGTAAGTACTACAACGGAATTAAACGAACATAGTTTCACCCAACAAGGTCCTTGTGATGACTCTCCGGGACCTTGATTTCTTCGCGTCCTCACCATTTTGAATTGTTCAAAATCTGCATGATACCTAAGACTTATTAGCACAACTTAGGGCCTTCTCAATTCTTACTCGGCTCACACATGTTTTGCATAATGATAGATGCAAGTTTTCCTTTTGTTATACTTGTAAATGACTATTTCTAATATAGAGATGATAACCGTGGGTCTACTAAATCCTCCCCCATTGCTATCTAAGCAAGTGCTACCACGCACTGCTAGTCACCCTCAAGTATCCTTAGATATCCCTAAACAATCATACTAAATCCATCTTATACATTTTGAGCATTCACATAATCATTAACTTACCATTTTTAATCACATTATTATAACTAGGCGCCCTTTTGAAATTTCATCAACAACGTTAGATTAGTTTTCAAAGTGGGTGCCTAGCTGTCTCAATCAACTCAATATTGACATTATTGTTAGATGTATACTATCTAATTGATGTATATAGAATGGCTAGTGCTACATGCTTGAAGATAATAATCAAATGAAATGTTTTAGATGATCTATATTCATGGAACCACAACATAAAAGATGGCCTTGTCATTAGTGTTGATGGAACATTGAAGGCATATACAAAGAAAACTGCAAACCTAGATGTTGTTTGGATAAAATTTACAGTTCTAAGCATTGGGCAATTGTTAAAGAACAAATATCATGACTTATGTGACAAATATACACCACCAACTTGGACACCATTCTTGTGCATTGTAAAAACATTTCTATGTACCTGGGTACAATCTTAATTCATGGTATGGAAACAATTTCCAATTTAGTTAGCATGTGTTCGAATGATACATAGAACTCAAGGCTTTAATTTAGATAGATATGCATTTGATCCAACTAGGATATCGACACATGGATTAGTATACACAATATTATCATAAGCCAAAACCATGGATTTATTGTATCTTCTCAAGGAATTAACACAAGGAAACTTTCATGTGAATGAGAAGTAACCAAAGAAGTAAGATTCTTAGCAATGAATGCAACATGGAAAATAGAACACTTACATAGGCTAGTAAAAAGTATATATATATATATATATATATATTATTACAATTTTGAACACATATAAACTACTATCGCATAGTGACATCCTACAAGATGAATATTTAATGAGCAAGTTGATCACACGCTGTCGAAAAATTCATTCAAACTACCCTCTAAGAAATAGTGGATATGCAAATTTCAATTTCAACCTCGCATACTTGATTCATAGTGTTCTCTCTTACATACAAAAGAAAAATGCCTAGACATTGCTACAACAAAAGGCTTTTGCAATAATAAAATTGAGTTTAGTGATGGATCAAGGAATCATAAAACAGGGGATGCAGAGAAAATTCCATTCGAGTTTACTCATGCACCCTGTGCTGCGGTCATCCTTGAACTGAAGAGAAGAATGGGAAACATGATTGAGAAGGAAGCCTTGAATGTCATGGCTGCATTTGCTTCTGTCATAGAAAAGGTGGAATCTTTGGAAACATTTTTAGAAGTACGCAAGACGAAAGACAGGACTTCAACAAAATGCAAGGGTTGCACTTGGGGATTTCAAAATATTTGTGGAGAAGGCTTCAGCACAGATTACTTCTCTAATGATATCCTTGTTTGATATAGGGCATGCGTTATTGCTGACAGCTCTGTGTATTATCAAAAGTGTTGACATAGGTTGTCATTAATGTCAATATGGCAATATTCTAGATACTAGATGATAATATGAAGCCAAGGGGAAGCAGAGAAGATCCATGAAGAGACAGGAGCAAGGCCATCAGGATAGCCAAGCCATAAGCAAGAGGAGTTACCAAAGGAGGCAGATCAAAGCATATCACAGGATATCAGAGCAAGAGAGGCATTCATATATGCAAGGAGGTCTTTGAAAGACACTGCCAAGCCAGAGGAGCCACATTGGAGCAAGAGGAGCTACAGGAGGAGCCATATATATATGCAATATATATGTGCCAAAAAAGAATGGAGCCATGGGAGGCAGCAAACAGAGCTATCGGAGCCACAAAAGAAGCAGACAGATGTTTCAGGAGAAAACAGAGCTATTGGAGCTACAGAGGAGCCATATATGTACACCATCGGAGAGCATATTGGAGCACAAACATATATATGCATGCATTTAACAGCCATCGGAAACCATATATGCCACAGATAACACTATGGGAGCAAGAATGTCAAAGAATGCACTATCAAGGAGTAATATAGTGTACATGTAGGTGGATTACACTATCGAGAGCTATCGGCGGCCAAAAACCCATATATGTATGCTTTAACACTATCAGAGGCGGAAAGCGAACTTGAAACTTTATACACAGGAGCAGTGAGTCATATCGGGTCCAGCACCTAATATCGCATCGCTACAAGGGAGTGGTCTACGTTAAGGTCTAGACTTGGACCTTTGCGATGTGCAATTGCCAATAGTAATATCGCATCGGACCTCCGCCAAGGGAAACCCCCGATTGCGATACATATACAAGCACCGACTGCGATAAGGCTATGGACCCGACGGGTATATTAACTAGGGTATAATACCATATCACATCTGATCCATCTGAGCAGGAGAATTGGCCATCGGCTATGCAATAGGGCATGACTTATTAAAGACATTCAGGAACGCGCCGATTGCGATTTCACTATGGATCTGATACAATATAGATGCGGGTATACAATTTCTTGAAGTCCATCCTTTAGCCATTTTGCCTGTTTTTCCTGTGTAAATGAATTTTTGGCTTGTGCGGTGTTTGGAGGCATAAATACTCTACGGAATGCTCCCGATAGTTTAGGAGGCTGGATTAATGTCAATGGCGATTGCGATCAGGACGTGGCAGGTCCGTTAAACGAAATAGTCCCTGTGTATGCCTGCTATCATGAGAAAAACAGGAGTGCTGCTACAATTTTTTTTTAATATGTGTCCTCTGCATATGACTCGATCCTCGCCATTGAATCAATGTGTCCTGTGAGCACGAATAGACAGAGGAAACCGAAAGCTGGGAAGCTGAAGAATCAAGCAAGGACAAAGGAAATGACAGCGACCAAGGAGAAAGCTAATAGGATAAGCGAGCGTTGAGGGAGATAAAGGGCCAACGAAGAGAGGAAATCATGAGACAGAGGCATGGGGAACGTATAAAACAGAAAAAACAGAGAACAAGGAAGCGGTTGAAGGTTTTGGAACTCTGTGAAAAATAAGCTGGAGGAGACAGAGGCAGCGAGAGGATCCAGCAGAACAGAAAAAGGGCCGAAGGGCCAATAGGACAGCAGATAGTCGAAGGGGAGAAGTAGCCAGCAGAGAACATAAGCTTCAACAGGAATTTGTTCTTTATGCAGAGCTTAGTGTAGCTAACAGTAGACTGACTAAAGTTGTGTGAAGACATTATCAGAGAGCATGAAGGGTATTGGACACTCTGTGTGGGCAGTATGAAGAGTTGTAAAGACTCCTTCATAAGAACACTGGTTGTCATTGATATTGTAGCTTGGAGACTACAGTGAAGCTGTAAACAGATAGAACTCAGCAGAGAAGACTCCTGAGAGCAGAAGATTACTATTAAACATGCCTTGACAAGATTGGGTCAAAACCCTTGGGGCAGGTGCCTCATAAATAAGTAGGATTAGAGTCCTTGGAGCTGGTGCCTCAGAAATAAGTAGGATTGGATTCCTTGGGACTGATGCCTCAGAAGTAAGAAGGATAGGAGTCCTTTGGGATTGGTGCCTCTGAAGTAGGAAGGATAGGTTTCCTTGGGACTGGTGTATCAGGAAATGCAAGGATTGAATTCCTTGGGAATTGGTGCTCCTAAGTCCAAGATTGTTGCCTTGGAAAAATAGAGTTGGTGCTCTGAAGGTTGGAGCCTCACCAAAGTCTGAGTTGGAGCTTGGCAACTGATTGAAACCACTTATATATTGTATCTATTTTACTGCAAAGATTATATTAATAAAAGCATTTATTATTGTTGTTCATATTGTGTTCTAAATATAAATTGTTTAACTGGTAAAACAATAGTCGGAAAAAGAAATATTGATTCACCCCCCTCTCAGTATGTACAACAATTGGTATCAAATCCAGTACCTTCATTCAAAGCCTAACAACTTGAAGGTTGATCTTTAGAACACAAATGGTGAAGTCAAGGAAGAAAGTCTCCAATCCTCCTAAGGATATGTCTTCCTCTACTATGAAAATAGAAGACAGTCAATTTGAGGAGGCTCCAAGGCTCAATGGGAATTTTAATATATGGGAAGCAAGAATGAGGAATTTCCTACAGACTCAAGGCATTGAAATCTGGGAATCAGTGATTGCTGACAGCAGGATGGATGAAGAATCCAAGGACTACAATGCCAAAGCAATGAAGGCAATCTTGAATGGGTTACCTGATTCTGTAAAGAACAATCTTGGAAAATATTCATCAGCAAAGGATATATGGGACAAACTTCATGACCTTCACTCAAAAGGAGCATTGACCATGACCATCAGTCAAGAAGATGATGTAAATCTAGAAGGAAATCCAAATCCCATCAGAGAAGCTGAGCATGAGAATGATGACATCATGGATAAAGCAGGCCTAGAAGATGAAGAGAATGGAAAAGATTTTGTAGAAGATATCCTCGCTCAACTTATGGCTACCATGGAAGAGATTAACAATCTGAAAAAAGGAAAAGAAGGAACTTAAGAAGATAGCACTAGCTGGTGACCAAGATCAAACAAGGGAGAAAGTTGACCTTATCAAGTTTCAAGTACAAGAAAGGGATGAAGAGCTTGCCAAGCTTAAGAAGGAATTTCATCAAAGCAAAAGAAAGCATCAAGAAGAAGTTTTATTCATGAAAAATCAATTGAATAAAACAAAGAAGTAGGAAGATACCTTGTCAAGTCAACTTGAACAAAGGCACAAGAGCTTGAACAAACTTGAAGAAGATATTGGTCAGTACAAGGTAGAGGTCTCCTCTCTCAAGTCTCAACTACAACAAGCAAGGAAACAAGCACAAGGAGCTTAAAAGACCATGGAAGCATTGGAAGTCATAGAAGGACAGGTTGATGAAGCAAGAAAGGAAAGAAACACCATGATCTGTCAACTAAAAGCAAAGGATGAAGAAATCTTCAAAATGAAGTCAAATATCATCTCCCTTAAAATAGAAGCAGATGAAGCTATTCGTATCAAGGAAGAAACTGAGGAACAACTTGCTAAGAAGAATAGTGAGTGTGAAAGATTGGAAGAAGAGATTGTCTTCCTCAGGACAAAGGTTGAAGGGATGAACAAAATCTTGAAGAGCTCTCAAGCCTTGGGTGACATGCTCAATTATCACAGATGTCCATTTGATAAATCATGTCTCGAGTATGCAGGTGAACCCTCAAACAAGAATGAAAATGCTTTAAACAAAAGAGATGTGAAGAAGCCAGAAAGAAGTGGTGATGCTCCCAGTTCCAGCAAAGGCAAGGAGAAAAATCAAGGCTACAATAGAAGAAATCTTGCTCCAAGAAGAAATGTAGATGATGTCAAAAATGCAAGAGGCAATGGTTATCATCAAACGATCTCAAGGCAGAAAGGCTTTAGAAGTACATCAAGGAAACCTCCATCTCCCAGGTATCAAAGTTCATTTTTTGGTTATTGTTATTCTTGTACAAACTTTGGTCACATGGCAAAAGACTGTAAAGCATATCATAAAGATAGATGTTATGTTCCCCAACCATCTCATAGAGATAGATATTATGGTCCCCAACAATCTTCAAGAAACAATTTTGCAGGAAGAAAACATGAATTCTTATTCATGAACAATGTAGAATGCTTCAAGTGTCATAACATTGGTCATATGGCACGTGATTGTAACTTAACATGGGATCTTACACAAGCTAGAACCATGAAAAAGAAGAAAGTTACACAAGTATGGAGAAGAAAGCAAATACAATCCAAAAGTCCCTCGAGCTCTCCAGCCAACAGCATATGTCATTGGCCTGAATTTTGACAATCTAAGCATTTGACGGGAAGACTCTGCCAAAAGGAGATGATGCATACAGTTAGGGGGAGCCTGTAATTCTTGATCACTATTGTAGAAGCTATTAGTGAAAAGGGTCCTGATGAAATCTTTGTTGAGTTATATTAACAATCATTCTTTGATGAAGATCATGTCTCAAGAGTACTCCATTGAAGAATAAGATCATGTAACCATTCTTTGGACTGTTGTTAAAGATGCTTTTCACTTAAACTCTAAGTAGTATTTGGAACAATAGAGAATGGCATCTAACACTAAAGAAATAGAGCAAACAACTATGGTGGTGTTATCACAGAATTTTATGTTTTAACTCAGGGATTTAATGAGAGAACAGATAAATTATGAACACTAATAGAGGAAATCTTCAAACAAACAAATACATCTAGAATGAAGATTGAAATAAGAGAAGCTGGAAGCATATAACAAAATGGAAGCATTGCATGAAGATGAAAATCAACAATAGGATTTAAAAGACAGGCATAGATTGGATATCTAAATCTGCTAGGGAAATAACATGCAGAGATGTGTGCAAGAACACAAGGACAAGATGGCTCATAAAAAGGAGAGTGTGGTGCAGTCAAATATAACTTATGCTAAGACTCATCACTGAGAAAATATAGTAACAATAAGGCACAACCTCTCACCTTTTCGTCCAAATGTAGTGAAGTTAAATACTGGATGGCAATCACTCAAGGAGAAGCACAAAGACGCAAAGGAACTCAAATCTGAAGAAAGACAACAAGACAGACAATCTCGGTGGCAGTTTCTCTTGATTCGAACTATGAAGGTCTCTCAATTCTGCCTATGAAGACAACAATATGGATTGAAGCATAAAAGCCTGGACTTGGACACTTGGTGTATGGCTATTTGCAATCTGATTGAAAGCATTGAAGTAGAGCATCTTTAAGCATTGATGGAAGCCATGATAGAGAAGTTATGAGACATGAAGTGGGAATAATGTGTTAATTGATGATAAAGCATCAATCCTTCTATCTTGAATTAAAAGAAGAAGAGAACCATGACAGGGGGAGTCACAAACCCATGAAGATCTACCATTCATGAAGAACAGAAGCAGTTTAATAGGGGGAGTCCCAGAGCACTCCTTTGCCATTGATGCCAAAGGGGGAGAGAAGAAGAATATTGCCATCAATAACAAAGGGGGAGATTGTTGACCTAGGTTGTCATTGATGTCAATATGGCAATATTCTAGATACTAGATGACGATATGAAGCCAAGGGGAAGCAGAGCAGATCCATGAAGAGACAGGAGCAAGGCCATCAGGATAGCCAAGCCATAAGCAAGAGGAGTTACCAAAGGAGGCAGATCAAAGCATATCACAGGATATCAGAGCAAGAGAGGCGTTCATATATGCAAGGAGGTCTTTGAAAGACATTGCTAAGCCAGAGGAGCCACATTGGAGCAAGAGGAGCTACAGGAGGAGCCATATATATATTCCAAAGAAGAACAGAACCCTCGGAGGCAGCAAACAACTATCACAGCCACAGAGGAACCATACAGAGGTTTCAGGAGCAAACAGAGCTATCAGAGCTACAGAGGAGCCATATATGTATGCCATATATAAGCGTTTAACAGAGCCTACCGGAGGAGTATAACAGTGGAGCAATATATATACAGGGTTAAAGGAGTGGAGCTATATATGCCATCAGAGAGCATATCGAAGCGCAGACATATATATGCATGCATTTAACAGCCATCGAAAACCATATATGCCACAAATAACACTATGGGAGCAATAATGTCAAATAATGCACTATCAGGGAGTAATATAGTGTATATGCAGGTGGATTACACTATTGGGAGCTATCAGCCGCCAGAAACCCATATATGTATGATTTAACACTATCGGCGGACACAAACCATATCTATATGCATTTTCACTATCAGCGGCATAAACATACATACATAGGCAAATACACTATTGAAGGCGGAAAGCAGACTTGAAACTTTATACACGAGAGTGGTGAGTCATATCGGGTCTGACACCTAATATCGCATCGCTATAAGGGAGTGGTCTACGTTAAGGTCTAGAGTTGGACCTTTGCGATATGTGATTGCTGATAGCGATATCGCATCGGACCTCCGCCAAGGGAAACCCCTGATTACGATACATATACAAGCGCCGATTGCGATAAGGCTGTGGACCCGACGGGTATATTAACTATGGTTTAATACCATATCGCATCCAGTCCATCAAAGCAGGGGAATTAGCCATCGGCCATCGGCTATGCAATAGGGCATGACTTATTAAAGACCTTCAGGAACGCACTGATTGCGATTTCACTACGGATCTGATACAATATAGATGTGGGTATACAATTTCTTGAAGTCTGTCCTTTAGCCATTTTGCCTGTTTTTCCTGCGTAAATGAATTTTTGGCTTGCGCGGTGTTTGGAGGCATAAATACTCTATGGAATGCTCCCGATAGTTCAGGAGGCTGAACTAATGTCGATGGTGATTGCGATCAGGACATGGCAGGTCCATTAAACGAAACAGTTCCTATGTATGCCTGCTATCATGAGAAAACAGGAGCGCTGCTACAGTTTTTTTTAATACGTGTCCTCTGCGTATGACTCGTTCCTCGCCATTGAATCAACGTGTCCTGTGAGCATGAATAGACAGAGGAAATTGAAATCCGGGAAGCTAAAGAAGCAAGTGAGCACAGAGGAAATGACAGCGACCGAGGAGGAAGCTGATAGGATAAGCGAGCATTGAGGAAGCTAAAGCGCCAGCGAAGAGAGGAAATCGTGAGATAGAGGCATGGGGAACGTATAAAACAGAAAAAACAGAGAACATGGAAGCGGTTGAAGGTTGTGGAACGCTGTGAAAAATAATCTGGAGGAGACAGAGGCAACGAGAGGATCCAGCAGAACAGAAAAAGGGCCAATAGGATAGAAGATAGTGGAAGGGGAGAAGTAGCCAGCAGAGAACATAAGCTTGAACAGGAAGTTGTTCTTTATGCAAAGCTTAGTGCAGCTAACAGTAGATTGACTAAAGTTGTGTGAAGACATTATCAGAGAGCATGAAGGGTATTGGACACTCTGTGTGGGCAGTATGAAGAGTTGTAAAGACTCCTTCATAAGAAGACTGGTTGTCATTGATATTGTAGCTTGGAGACTACAGTGAAGTTATAAACAAACAGAACTCAGCAGAGAAGAGTCCTGAGAGCAGAAGATTACTATCAAACATGCCTTGACAAGATTGGGTCAGAACCCTTGGGGTTGGTTCCTCAGAAATAAGTAGGATTGGAGTCCTTGGGGTTGGTGCGTCAAAAGTAAGTAGGATTGGAGTCCTTGGGGCTGATGCCTCAGAAGTAAGAAGGATAGGAGTCCTTTGGAATTGGTGCCTCTGAAGTAGGAAGGATAGGTGTCCTTGGGATTGGTGTATCAGGAAATGGAAGGATTGAAATCCTTGGGAGTTGGTGCTCCTAAGTCCAAGATTGGTGTCTTGGCGAAATAAAGTTGGTGCTCTGGAGGTTGGAGCCTCACCAAAGTCCAAGTTGGAGCTTGGCAACTTATTGCAACCACTTATATATTGTATATATTTTACTGCAAAGATTATATTAATAAAAGCATTTATTATTGTTGTTCATCTTGTGTTATGAATATAAATTGTTTGACTGGTAAAACAATAGTCAGGAAAAGAAATATTGATTCACCCCCCCTCTCAGTATTTCCAACAATTGGTATCAGAGCCAATACCCTCATTCAAAGCCTAACAGCTTGATGGTTGATCTTTAGAACACAAATGGCGAAGTCAAGGAAGAAAGTCTCCAATCCTCCTAAGGATATGTCTCCCTCTACTACGAAAATAGAAGACAGTCAATTTGAGGAGGCTCTAGGGCTCAATGGGAACTTTAATATATGGGAAGCAAGAATGAGGAATTTCCTATAGACTCAACTCATTGGAATCTGGGAATCAGTGATTGCTGACAGCGGGATGGATGAAGAATCCAAGGAGTACAATGCCAAAGCAATAAAGGCAATCTTGAATGGGTTACCTGATTCTGTAAAGAACAATCTAGGAAAATATTCGTCAACAAAGTGTATATGGGACAAACTTCATGACCTTCACTCAAAAGGAGCTTTGACCATGACCATCAGTCAAGAAGATGATGGAATCTAGAAGGAAATCCAGATCCCATCATAGAAGCTGAACATGAGAATGATGACATCACGGTTAAAGCATACCTAGAAGATGAAGAGAATGAAAAAGATTTTGTAGAAGATCTCCTCGCTCAACTTATGGCTGCCATGGAAAAGATTAACAATCTGAAAAAAGGAAAATAAGGAACTTAAGAAGATAGCATTAGCTGGTGACCAAGATCAAACAAGGGAGAAAGTTTACCTTATCTGATCTGAAATTGATCTAAGATAAACAATAAGGTATTACAGACTCATGTGCATGGATGTGTCTATGTTATTTTATGCAACGGATCGATAAGATTGTGAAATACACAGACATTGAAGCAGCTAAAGAAAACACAACGGGAAAACATATAAACACAACGTTTAATAAGGAGTTCACCCAATACTACTGGGCTACGTCTCCTGGTCTAGCCTTCAGTGGTGGCCTCTCTATCATGTTTTCAAAGAAGAGTTTTTACAACAATGAGCTCAATTTGAGTCTCACTCAACAGATACAATTCAACAAGACTGTACTTGGATCCCCCAAGTCTCTGGAGTACACAGACCCTCCTTACTGAATCTCGACCTCTATTGGTCACAATGGTATGAGTCCAATCTGAGACTCAATACATGACAGGCATATACAGAGGAGTTCGCTTGAACCTCTCAAGCCCTTCCTGGAGTACACAGACTCTCTGACTCTCTCTGTCTCTATCTCGATGCTGCCTTTTCTTCTACAGGTCAGCTCGACTTATTCTCTCTGTTCTCTGCTCTTAGTTTTCTTAACTTGTTTTCTGTTTGCTTCTTTCTCTGTCAGTTCGTGGCTTTAAAGCCAATCTGCTTCTTGACTGTTTGTTTCTGCTTCCCGGCTTTGTTATGAAACTAGCTCACAAAAAGATAGAAAAGATAGATGAATGCCTTAGAAATAAGCCTCTTCAAGGGGGCAACCTCCTTTACATTACACAAATGAACAATTCTTGGATGATACAAATGACAAGACCTCCTTTCTATATATAGGAGTCTAAGGGGTCATAATATAGTCAGAGCCGACATAACAATAATAATGTAAGGGCACAATAATAACAATAGTGGGCTTCTATGGGGCACAATAGTAACAATATGGGGACTACATGGGTACAACAATATAATAAGGAGGTTGTACTAATAACAATAAGGGGTTACACTAGTAGTATAGCAGCCTAACATGCCCCTCTCCTTCAAAAAGTGTTGTCCTCAACGCTTGAGTAGTTCTTGATGCTTTTGTATAAAATTCTTGTCCTCCCATGTGGAATATTCAACGAGTAAGTTCTTCCACTTGATGAGATACTCTAAAATTGATCGATTTCGTAGCTGTTGGGTGTTAGGACTCCAAATTGACCACTTTTGACCTTGTATTTTTGCTATAATATTACCCTCTTCAGTCCATAAGTTGAAAGCCTTGATTATATAATGACCTAATCATTCCAAGGTATGAAGTAACTCTCCTCATTACTATATGTTTAATCATTCATTACATATTCATTTTATCTTTATAATTAATCTTTGGAGAAGTTAACCAAGTTGCTAAGTAACTGTTGAACTGTCTAAAGTCTGCAAAAAGTATAGTTCGTAGTTGCTGCAACACCAGAAACAGCAACTACGCAGTTTCCGCAACACCAGCAACAGCAACTATCTAAAGCAGGGAAAACATTATTTTGCAACAACTAGAACACCGAAAATGACAAGCGGAAACAGAAACTATCAGAAGATCGGCAAAGTTCCATGCTGACACAGCACGATCAGCAACTGTCCAGAAAGGGTAAAACACAGTTACAGTTGCTGAAACACCAGGAACAGCATGAGTTTACTAAATCAGCAACAATGGTGAAACGGCAAAGGATAGTACGAGGATTCCAAGAAGACGGTTGAGGTTTGTTTACCAGCTGTGTAACAGTAAGAGACCCAGGAAAGAATACATCGTCACACTGTTGTAACGGCATCCTGTAACAAGGATGGATTTCTTATTTTTGATAAAAAGGTTAAACTGAATGAACCATGACGGTCTATTGTAATAGATGTCTCCTCTATAAAGAGGTGACATCTACATTAGAAAGAGAGGAGAAAAAAAAAACAAGTTGTAAGGGAAATTTTGAAAAACAAAAGCAAGTCTAAATCTTCATTGTAACTAGACATTTTGGCAGATGAATAAAAGGTTGTTCTGAGCATCTAATTCGGCAGCTGTGTTCTAGGGAATCTTGTGAGAGGGACAGGGCCCACCTTCTTCACAAGATTCACCCATTTATTTTCTGTTAGTGTGTGAGTGTGTTTGAATTCTGTAGCATTATCTCTGATAATTTCCTTTTGTTGATACTCTGTTTGGATTCTGTAGCATTACCTCTGATAATTTCCTTTTGTTGATACGTTGTTTTGTTAGTTGCTTGATATTGTAAAAGAGTACTTCACCGGTGATTAGGAATTGCAGTGTGTATTGGCAATTTGGTTACAGGGGCAGGTGTTGAACATCCTTACCCTGAGGATAGGGTCCTGATCCTCTGCTAACAGAGCAGCCATTATCTTTCCTTGCAGATTTGTATTCTTAGTTAACTGCTTTCATCTCTGCAATATATTTTAACTGCTATAACATAGAGTAAGGAGTTTGACAGAAAATAGAATTGTGTATACTACAGCTTTTAATTCTTTTAGAGTTAAGTACATATAGTACGAGGTCACCTTGGAAATAAAAGGACTTTCCCGGGTTGACAAATTAATGTGGTACTCGACTGTTTAATCAATAAACAATTCAAGTAACCAACATTTTGGCGTCGTTGCCGGGGAAGGCGACTAGAGATTTTAAAAGCATTAATGATTTCCTTTTAAGAATAACAGGTGCATGAGAGGACGCAGGAAACCTAATTTCACAGGCGGCAAAGGCGGGGGAGGAAGAAAGACCTTCATTGACGAAATTATTTCAAAGGCCGAGACATCACAGAGGACGAGTTCCCGGAGACCTCAGATCCAGTATTCCTCACAAACAGATCGACAGACGGAGGAAGTACTAAGACCTGAAAGGAAGCTGGAAGTACCAGAGCACACTGAGGAACCGGTAGAAGAACCTGAAGAGACAGAAGATACTGAAGATAGAGCAAGCGATTCAGGAAAAAGACCAATGGAGGATAACAGAGCAGAAGGAAGGGGGGAAAACTCACTCTCTACCCTGGAGTTCCCTATCGGGGAGCTCCCGAGAGGGGCAACCCCTATGAAGAACATTCCACTTTCAGCATTACCCAACTTTCATGGGTTATCCTCTGAAGACCCGGATGAATTCCTCTTTGAATTTGATATACTATGTAGGAGTTATGATTATGTGAGCCCTAATCAAAAACTAAAACTATTTCCAGCAACACTGAAAGGGAATGCGTTAAGGTGGTTTATGAGCTTAGGAGCTCAGGCAATCACTACCTGGGATCAGATGAAAGAAAGTTTTCTGGCCAAATATCAGGATTACTGTCGAATAAGAGAGAGGAAGGAAGAGTTGTTTAAAATGGTTCAGAAGGAGGACGAGAATCTGGAGGACTTTGTGGAAAGACTGCAGTATAATCTGCAGCGGTCTGACCACCCTACCATGAGTAAAGATATTCTGAAAACAATATTGTTGAAAGGGGTACGAGATGATTGCTTGGACATGTTGAATATGCTTGGAAAAGGGGACATTTCCAAGGAACCATTTGATGAAATCATCAACCTCTGTATGAGATGTTCAAGAGGAGCAGTAAGCAGACCAAAAAGCAGGGACAGCGTATATTCAAGAGTCCAGAAGTTAGCAAGTGGAGGAGCAACAAGGGCTGAAATAGGTAATTTGTTGGAAGAATTTAAAACTGAAATGTTAAGCTCTTTTGCTTCACAAATTGATGCTCTGCAGGTAAAAAAGAAATAGGCAGAAGCAGAAGCTTCCCTAGCTATTTTTTGTTCTAAATGCAGAGAAAAACACCCACTCAGGGAATGCCCACTAGATAAGGTACCAGTCTGCACGATCTGTGAAAAGGACCATGAGACCCAGCAATGCCCCTCTCTGCCGGGAATAAAAGCAGCACTACAGTCAACTGAAGAAGAGGTTGAAGCAGTGTACCTGATGACACAGAGGAGGCAATGGCCATAAAGACAAGGTATGAATTCTAACACAGCATTTAGTCGTTGGAATAATCATTCTCCTTTTCAAACGAATTACCCACCCATGAACCAAATGCAATACCCACCCTTTAATACGATGAATTTTCTACCCATGCAGCAACCAAGTCTTCCTTTTCCTGATCCTACCATGTGGAATCCTTGGGCTCCCCAACAATCGTATTTTAATCAATGGAATCCGAACTAGGCAGCCCAGCAAACGCCATTTCCTCAGCATCAACAATCTCTTTCCTTACCATCCAATACTCCTCCGAATAACCAAGCAATTAGACCACAGCTGTCTGTGCAACCTAACCCCAACCCAAATAACAATAAAGCTCTGCAAGTAATTGATGTTCAAAATCAGCCTGTCTCCCCTATGCAATGTAACGATATCCATCTTCATTCAGGGAGAATTGTTGAACCCATCATTGATGACATTACTAGCTCTGATAAAGAGGAAGTTGGAAAAGAAAAACCAGCTAACAATAATGCTAAAACAGTTGAATCAGCATCTAACAACAATGCTCAAATAGCAGATCCGTCGTTCCCTGAACGTCTGGCTCTCACCAAAACGCTTGAGCAACCTGCTTTTAACCTTTTAGGCGAACTGCAGAATTTATATGTTAAAATTCCATTGTTGCAAGCGCTAAGAGATGTTCCCATTTATGCTAGGACTATTAGAGATATCTGTATAAAAAAAACCTGGAAGAAAAGCTAAGGACCCCCTCATAGTTCATGTGATGGGAGAACTGACTGCTTTAATGACAGAAAAGATCCTCCTGTGAAATATGGTGACCCTGGTCACCCTACAGTAATAGTTCAGGTTGGAAAAACCTTTGTCTCTAAAGTTCTAGTAGATTTGGGTGTTGCAATAAACATTATGACGCTTGAAACAGCACAATTACTGCAGTTAAAAAACTTTATTAGGGAAACTCCAACCATTCTAGAGCTGGCTGATCGCTCTACAATTAAACCGAAAGGAGTCATTGAAGACCTAAAAATTTCTGTAGAATCCTGGAATTACCCAGCTGATTTTGTGGTGTTACAAACTAAAACAAAGTTGGGGGGTCATCCACTGATTCTAGGAAGACCTTGGCTAGCTACAGCAGATGCTTTCATCAGCTGTAGATCAGGATCAATGACCATCTCTAATGGGCAGGAAACCAAACAGCTTACCCTTTATCCTCGTGCTACACCCATGATTAATAATGACAACTCTGTATGGGTAGATTATGAGGATGAAGAAACCCAACCTATCTTGACTATCAGACAAGCTTTAACTTTCAAAGATTCTACCGAAGATGAATTAATCAGTAGCTTCATTTCTGAACCTTCTTCAGTCAGCTCAGAAATGTATAATCACTTCACTGCAATCTTAGAATCTGAATCTTAGCAGAACCTGAAAACTAAAAATTTATCTCAGACAATAGTAGGTAGCTCCTCCAAAAGTACAACAATAGAAATTAAGCCTGGCAAAACATTAAATATAAATCCTAACTTAACTGATAATGAAAAACAGCAGTTAATAATGTTACTCTGGGAGAATAAAGAAGCATTTGCATGGGATTATACAGACATGAAGGGGATTTCTCCTGAGCTATGCACCCATCGCATTTATATTAAAGAAGGATCCCGCCCAGTCTGTCAACCCCAGCGACGGATGAATCCCAATTTAAGGGAAATTGTGAAGGAAGAACTTCAAAAACTGTTGAATGCAGGATTTATATATCCTATATCTGATAGTGAGTGGGTTTCCCCACTTGTAATTGTACCCAAGAAAAATGGCAAATGGAGAGTATGTGTGGATTACAGAGCTCTAAATAAAGCCACCCAGAAAGACCATTTCCCTTTACCATTCATTGATCAGGTATTAGATAATTTGGCAGGTAAGAAATTCTTTTCATTTTTGGACGGATTTAGTGGATACAATCAGATTAAGATTGCACCCCAAGACCAGGACAAGACCACGTTTACTAGCCCATGGGGGACCTTTGCTTACAGGGTTCTTCCATTCGGGCTATGTAATGCTCCAGCAACATTTCAAAGAGCAGTAATAGGGATTTTTTCTGATATGCTAAATGATTCCTTAGAAATATTTATGGATGACTTTACTCCTTATGGAGTGACTTTTGAGGATTCACTGCAGAACCTTGAAAAAGTACTTAAGCGATGTATAGAAGCACACCTTGCCTTAAGCACTGAAAAATGTCATATGATGATGAATCAAGGTATTGTATTGGGTCACTTCATCTCATTCCTAGGAATTCAAGTCGACCCAGCCAAAATACAGGTAATTCAGACCCTCCCTATCCCCAAAACACAAACTGATGTAAGAAGCTTTTTAGGACATGCTGGATACTATAGAAGATTTATCAAGAATTTTTCCAAAATAGCTTCTCCTCTATTTGTGTTATTAACAAAAATTGTTGAATTTAAGTGGACTGATGATTGTGAAAAAGCATTTAATGAACTTAAACATCAGTTGTCTACAGCTCCCATTTTGAGAGGACCTGATTGGGAACTACCCTTTCATATATCCTCTGATGCCTCAGATACTGCAATTGGAGCTGTCTTGGGTCAAGAAGAAAATAGTCTTCCCTATGCTATTTATTTTATCAGTAAGAATATGACACCAGCTGAACTGAATTATACAGTCACTGAGAAGGAATTCCTAGCAATCATTTATGCTATCAATAAGTTTCGACATTATATTACTGGCTATATTACTTTTGTGCATACTGATCACTCGGCCATTAAATATCTAATGAATAAATCAGTTACAAATGCTCGAGTTACCAGATGGTTATTATTATTACAAGAATTTGACATCACAATTGTAGATAGGCCAGGAAAAGAAAATGTAGTTGTTGATTTCCTTTCTCGATAAAAAACTGATGAAAATATTCCAGTAGATGATTCTTTTCCTGATGAATATTTATTTGCAGTATCTGCTCACTCACCTTGGTATGCAGACATTGCCAACTATTTAGTTGCAGGAAAATTACCATCGCACCTATCACACAGGGAAAAAAGAAAGATCATTCAGCAAAGTGCTAGGTACAGCTGGATAAGCGGGTGTCTTTTCCATACAGGACTCGATCAGGAAATCCGGAGATGCATTGGTGAAGATGAAATTTATGATGTGTTAAAAGCTTGTCACGATGGCCCTTGTGGAGGGCATTTTGCAGATAAAAGAACAGCACACAAGGTACTCAGAATGGGTTATTATTGGCCCTCACTCTTCAAAGATGCAAGGAAATATGTGAAGGCCTGTGATAGCTGTCAAAGAATGGGCCAGCCTAATCACAGGGATGAAATGCCACTCAAACCCCAGGTAATTCTCGAACCTTTTGAGAGATGGGCATTAGATTTTATAGGTCCCATTAATCCCCCATCCAATCAAAGAGTGTACATATTAGTGTGCACAGATTATATGACTAAATGGGTAGAAGCTAAGGCACTCCTTAAAGCTAATGAAGAATCAGTACTAACATTTTTATTTGAAGAGATCTTTGTTAGGTTTGGATTACCCAGAGAACTAGTCACGGATGGAGGACCTCCTTTCAACTCTCATGGCTTCAAGGATACACTTCAGAAATATCATATTAAGCACAAAATGACTACACCTTATCACCCCCAGGCAAATGGGCAGGTAGAAAGCACCAATAAAGTCATAGAAGCCATCTTGACAAAAATAATAAAGGAGAATAGAAGGGACTGGTTTCAAAGGTTGCCTGAGGCATTATGGGCCTATAGAACTATGTGGAGGAATACTACGGGCTTTTCACCTTATGAATTAGTTTTTGGAAAAAATGTTGTTTTCCCTATAGAGTTTGAAATCAAAAATTTAAGAACTGCTTTAGCTGTTAACCTTGACTTGACTGATGCACAGACAGCCAGGTTGCAGCAGCTTCAGGAATTGGACGAGAAGAGACTGGATGCCATCCATCAAACAACCATGATACAGCAACAAAGAAGTAGGTGGCATGACAGAACCATCAAGCAAAAGCAGTTCCAGAAAGGTAACTGGGCTCTACTCTATGACTCCCGTTTTGAGAATTTCCAAGGTAAGTTAAGAACAAGGTGGTTAGGGCCTTATGAAGTAGATGTTGTTTTTCCAAATGGGACAGTCAGACTTTTAACGATTGATGATAGCAGAACACCACTACTAGTGAATGGGTATCGACTCCGTTTGTATCAGCGGCCTGTTTCTAAAGAAGATTTTAAAGCTACTTGCATGGCAGATATACACTATGCTTTCCTGGGGGAACTTGCTGTCCCTCAAGGCACTTAAATTTCTGTTCATTTATGTATTTTTTTTTAGATTAGATATTCTTTTCAACTAATAATCCCTGCCAAGGGTTGCCATATTACAATTCATTATTTTGCAGATCTTAGTTTTGGAAAATGGCTGAGAACAAAAACTTCAAAAGAATCACTTTGCGGACTTGGGAACGTTTTTTGGACCATAAATCAGTCTTTCACCATTTCCCGTTGCTGCAACACCAACTCCTGTTGCTGCAACACCATTTCCTGTTGTTGCGACACCATTTCCCGTTGCTGCAACACCACTCTTGTTGCTGCAACACCATTTCCCGTTGTTGCGACACCATTTCCCGTTGCTGCAACACCATTTCCCGTTGCTGCAACACCAACTCTCATTGCTGCAACACCATTTCCTATGGTTGCAACCCACTCCCCGTTGCTGCAACACCAACTCCCGTTGCTGCAACACCAACTCCCGTTGCTGCAACACCATCTCCCGTTGCTGCAACACCAACTCCCGTTGCTGCAACACCACTTTCCGATGCCATAATGCCTTTTTCAGTATTTCTCTCATTTATACTAAAAAAGCACCAATTTCTCCACTTCAGTTCCCAAGAAATGAATTATTATTTGCATAAAACATACCATTTCCTACCAAAAGAACCAGCCATACACTATGATGATTACAATCCTCCACTATTACTTCTCGTCAGTAATAAAAACCACCGGTATTCTCATACTTTTAGACCCGCTTTAATCATTATTAATCCAGCAAAAGACAAGATAAGACTTTTCGACGCAGCAACTAAGAAGGTAAAATATAAAGGTACGCATGATTATGCATGGATATTAAATAATAGTTAATGTGGAGATGTTGATAGGACTACCGAATAATTGTACTTCCAATCATATCATTTAGCTGTAGCTTTTGGGGGGGGGGGATTACCAAAGCACTGACATAATTGTATAGCACGCCAACTGCCGCCACCCTTAACTCTCCCGGTAATATGTAAAAGTCACCTCATCGTGTCATGTTACCATTTGCAACGGTTTACTCTGGATTGAACTCGGAAACTCGGCTCTGTACTGAGAATTCTCACTGAAATAGCAGCTATGGGAGTAAATCTCATCACATACAAACCTGGCTCAACAGCACTTCTTGAGCTCTATCCCGAGGCCTACCAAATCTTCCTGCAAGCGGGATGGCTAGATTATTTTAGGAGACTTCCAGATTTCGACACACAGCAAGTCCTTGATTTTGCATGCAATTTAACAGAGGGGTTTTCCGTCCTTCAGGAAGTACAAATTCCAGTCACAGAGGAAGTCATAGCCCAAGCTACCAAGCTACCAGCTAATGGCACGTGCTGGTTCAGTAGGAAGCATCTGATCCTCAACGCGCAGCAGGATTTTCTTCAACCAGGCGAGCAGGTGGAACCCAAGGGCAGAGGCATAGCACTTCAATCATTGCCTCAACCATGGCCGAAAGTTGCTGAGTTTGTAAAGCAATACCTGACGTGCGAAGGCCGGTACTAGGTAATTTACCAGCACGATTTCGTCTTGTTGAATCACTTGAGGCATGGTCAGTTGATAAATATGCCATACTATTTATTGGGATGTCTTAAAAATATGTCACATTACACTGTCAACGCAAAGCATCCGCTCCATTCCTTGAAACACCACTGTCTAGCTCAATTATTGATAAATAAAGGCCTTGCCTCAAATAACCCCCCTCCCCTCATTAATCCCCACCAAGAGGAAGAAATACCTCAGCCAGAGCAGGAAATTCCTCATCAGGAAGAGGAAATTCCTCACCAAGTTGAGGACATACCTCAGCAGGATGAAGAAATTCCTCAGCAAACAGAGGATACTTCAGAGCAAATACCCCAAGAAATTCCCCAGCAAACTGGAAAAACTCCCCCACAAGTTGCTGAAAATGTACAATCAGCAGTAGAAATACCCGTGCAAACAACCCCATCCCCCAATAAAACCGACCCATCCACTCCCATACTTGGTATTTCTACCAACGACTCTGATGATAACATCCCTATTACCCTTCTCAAACGAAAGAAGCAGCAGAAAAATGAAACCCCACCGAAAAGAAGAAGAAATAGGGCTTCAGTCAAGGCAGCTGCTATTTCCGCCACTGCCCCTATTTTAAAGGAAGCTAGCCGAAAAAGAAAAATATTTGAATTCCCTGCTTTTCTACCCAAGCAAAGGACTCGGTCGTCTGTAATAGCTAAATCCCCTAGCCCCACTCTCCCCAACTCTCCACCCATCATGTTAAGAACCCGTACTCCCACCAGCCCTGAACTCTCCCCTTCCTCACCCTCTGGGGCTGAGATGCAGAGTATTCACAGTTTCGTGACATTATCTTTGAGGCAGCTGTCACATAAGAACCAGCTGCCGACACCCAAGGTAATATTGGCCAAGTGGCTGCAACACAAGAAACAGCCACTACCCCACCAGGTGACACACAAGAACCACCTGTTGGGGGTATAAATGTTCAAATGAATGCTGAAACGCAACCTCTGCCTCCACTGGAACCTACAGTTCCACAAGCTCAGCCTACCATATCTGCCCTGCAGGAAGAAATTGAATTTCTGAAATCCCAAATTCAGGATTATCAAGAGGAAATAATAAGAGTCAAAGAAGCTTATCAAAATGAACGCAACCTGCACATTTTAGCACAGGTAGCATCTGCAACGGAGAAGAGTAAAGAGAGTGAATATATGTGCACCAAGTGTGGTGAGCTATACACTCAAGCAGGATACAAGATAATTGCAGTACCAGTGACTGGAGTCATTCCAGAACCTTCTGCTGTTGTAGTTGAAATGAAAGAACCTGCTATTACACAAATTGCAGAAGCAAAAACAGAACCACCACAACCCTCTGCTGATATAGAGCAACCTGCTACAACACAAGAACCAGCAGGCTCTCCAAAAACTGTGCAGGAGGAAACTGAGCAACCTGCTGTAACACAAGAACCAGCAGGCTCTCCAAAAATTGTGCAGGAGGAAACTGAGCAACCTGCTGTAACACAAGAACCAGCAGGCTCTCCAAAAACAGTGCAGGAGGAAACAGAGCAACCTGCTGTAACACAAGAACCAGCAGGATCTCCAAAAAGTGTAAAGAAAGAAGTAGAAGAACTTGCTGTAACTCAAGAACCAGCAGGCTCCCCAAAAATTACAGAACAAGAAAGAGAAGAACTTGCTGTTATGCAGGAATCAGCAGCAAATGACCAAGAAGACACAGAATCACCCCGGCCTACCCAAATTGTTATGCAACAAGAGGAAAAAGAATTGGCTGTTACACAGGAATCAGCAGGAAATGGAGAAGAAGACATAGAATCACCCCGGCCTACCCAAATTGTTATGGAACAAGAGGAAAAAGAATTGGTTGTTACACAGGAATCTGCAGGAAATGGAGAAGAAGACATAGAACCACCCCGGCCTTCTCAAATTATCACAGAACGGAAAATTCTTGTTGATGCCTATACACAAACTGAATCCCCCTCTGTCAGTGATGCATGCATAGAGACCGCTAGTTTTCAGGAATTAAAGGGAATATGGTGGAAATAATATGAGCTGTCACAAGGGAAAGCATTCCAACAACAAAAGGGAATCTGGTTCAACTATGCATATAAGAATTGGGAAGCACTTGAGCAGTCTAGAGCTCAGTACAAAGAAATTAAGGAACTAAAAGCCAGACTGTCCCAGATTTTTGATTTGGTTCAAAGAATACTTGCTACAAGAAAACCTTCTTTCAACTATGCAGCATTTTTGAGGGAACGACTAACATTCTTACAGGTAAAGGCAGTTAGAGATGGTAGACCTCATCAGGTGATCACATCAGAACAATTTATTGAAACCTTTGCAGAAGCACCCAAGAATGATCAGAATTTGTTGTGTGAGCTTTATCTCCACAACGAAGCTATGTCTGAAGACAGAAAAATGAATATACTCCCTCTTGTTGGCGACATACAACTCAGAGCTTTCATTTCCTTTCTAGCCAACCAACTCACTTGGCAAAACGCTTTCATCTCAGCACAACACAATGAATAGAACTGCCTCCTTTGGATTAGGGCTGAACCCCAAAATGTAGCTACTTTCATTGCACCGCACCAAAGAATGTTAAGTGAACCTGGAATGACTGATCACATTAGGCAACTACAAGCAGTGGTCTTGCGAGATTGCCAACACTATGTGAAAACAAAGGCACCTTTGGCTATTAAAGCCAACAACCTATTCTGGGAAAACTATCCCAAGGAAAGACAGGAGTATCATCCCTACAATCCCCCTAATCTACAGGCAGCAATTTCAAGGGTACCTTACTATGTTAGATGTATGGAACAATGTGCTGAAAAATGGATTGGCTACAGATTTAAATTTCCCCTCTTATGGTTATCTGGTCAGCAATACAAGGGTCAGTTTAGATCATCCAAAAAGGAAGAGGTGGCAGCATGGAGGCAACTAGAGAGTGTCTGTGGGTTCAGAGACAGGTTTGATAACACTTTCCATAGCTACTGTATCAGTAATTTACACTCTTCATCCCAATACTCCGACTCAGATTCAGAGTAAGCATTACATGAGGACATGCAACCCTTTCAGTTGGGGGGGATGTTAGGACTCCAAATTGACCACTTTTGACCTTGTATTTTTTCTATAATATTACCCTCTTCAGTCCATAAGTTGAAAGCCTTGATTATATAATGACCTAATCATTCCAAGGTATGAAGTGACTCTCCTCATTACTATATGTTTAATCATTCATTACATATTCATGTTATCTTTATAATTAATTTTTGGAGAAGTTAACCAAGTTGCTAAGTAACTGTTGAACTGTCTAAAGTCTGCAGAAAGTATAGTTCGTAGTTGCTGCAACACCAGAAACAGCAACTACGTAGTTGCTACAACACCAGAAACAGCAACTACGTAGTTGCTGCAACACCAGAAACAGCAACTACGCAGTTGCCGCAACACCAGCAACAACAACTATCTAAAGCAGGGAAAACGTTATTTTGCAACAACTAGAACACCGGAAATGACAAGCGGAAACAGCAACTATCAGAAGATCGGCAGAGTTCCATGCTGACACAGCACGATCAGCAACTATCCAGAAAGGGTAAAACACAGTTACAGTTGCTGAAACACCAGGAACATCATGAGTTTACTACATCAACAACAATGGTGAAACGGCAAAGGATAGTACGAGGATTCTAAGAAGACGGTTGAGGTTTGTTTACCAGCTGTGTAACAGTAAGAGACCCAGGAAAGAATACACCGTCACACTGTTGTAACGGCATCCTGTAACAAGGATGGATTTCTTATTTTTGACAAAAAGGTTAAATTGAATGAACCATGACGGTCTATTGTAATAGATGTCTCCTCTATAAATAGGTGACATCTACATTAGAAAGAGAGGAGAAAAAGAAAACAAGTTGTAAGGGAAATTTTGAAAAACAAAAGCAAGTCTAAATCTTCATTGTAACTAGACATTTTGGCAGATGAATAAAAGGTTGTTCTGAGCATCTAATTCGGCAGTTGTGTTCTGGGGAATCTTGTGAGAGGGACAGGGCCCACCTTCTTCGCAAGATTCACCCATTTATTTTTTGTTAGTGTGTGAGTGTGTTTGAATTCTGTAGCATTATCTCTGATAATTTCCTTTTGCTGATACTCTGTTTGGATTCTGTAGCATTACCTTTGATAATTTCCTTTTGCTGATACATTGTTTTGTTAGTTGCTTGATATTGTAAAAGAGTACTTCACCGGTGATTAGGAATTGCAGTGTGTATTGGCAATTTGGTTACGGGGGCAGGTGCTGAACATCCTTACCCTGAGGATAGGGTCCTGATCCTCTGCTAACAGAGCAGCCATTATCTTTCTTTGCAGATTTGTATTCTTAGTTAACTGCTTTCATCTCTGCAATATATTTTAACTATTATAACATAGAGTAAGGAGTTTGACAGAAAATAGAATTGTGTATACTACAGCTTTTAATGCTTTTAGAGTTAAGTACATATAGTACGAGGTCACCTTTGAAATAAAAGGACTTTCCCGGGTTGACAAATTAATGTGGTACTCGACTATTTAATCAATAAACAATTCAAGTAACCAACATCGGGTTCTTGTTTCTGTGACTGCTCCAGGTTCCAATATGATTTTTCCTTCCTCTTCAAGTTCTCGCAATATTGTTTGAATTGGGATCTTCTGCAAATTTTGAATGAGTGGCCACACTTCTTCGTCCCTCTTCCATTCATCCCTTGCTTCGTTTATCCAATCTGGTTGGATAATAGAAATAGCACAAAACAATGCTTCCACATCCTCATCCTTTATTAAGAGTGCATCTGCAACAAAATTTTGCTTCCCTTTTCTATAGATGATGTCCAAGTCATAACCTAACATATTTGTGACCCATTTTTTATGTTCTTATAAAGATAATATTTGTTCTAAAAAGTATTTAAGACTATCATGATCCATTTTTACCTTGAAGTGTCTTCCCATTGGGTAAGGTCGCCATTTCCTATGTGCATGTAGTATTGCTAGCATTTCCTTCTCATAAATAGATTGCTTGAGATGTAGCCGTAAAAATACCCAATCACCTACATCAAAACATTTTTCACTGCGATGTTGATCTACTTGTTGTTTCATTCGATTTTATACCAAAGTGGCGTTATCCTTTAAAAGTTGGAGAACTTCTTGTCGATGCTCGATGTGATCTTTCACTGCTTAAACCTTTTTCTTCTTGATATGTCCTTCTATACTTAGAGTTTGAGGAGTGGTAATTTATTCCAATGCCATACAAGATATGGTCGGATTCATTTCTTGATGCTCGATGTGATCTTTCACTTCTTGAACATTTTTCTTCTTGATATGTCCTTCTATCTTGATAGTTTGAGGAGTGGTAATTCCAGCCAATGCATTACAAGATATGGTTGGATTCATTTCTTCTTTCATGATGTGATCTTTCACTTCTTGAACTTTTTTCTTCTTGATATGTCCTTCTATCTTGAGAGTTTTAGGAGTGGTAATTCTTTCCAATTCTTTACAAGATATGGTCGGATTCATTTCTTCTTTCTTTGGGGTTGGTTCCTAGTGTATATATTCTTCTTTTGACATTTATTGATCCTTTTCTTCCTCCTCTCCACAATCAATGTAAAATAATTTCTTTTCAGCACACTTATGACCTTTAATGTATTTGTGATCACAATTGTAACAAAGCCCTTTTTCTCTTTTTTCTTCCAATTGTTGTGGAGTAACCATTGTAGGTTGTGGAAGGCTAGGAGAAACAACACTTTCATCTTTATAGTTGTGAGGGGTAGACTTCCTTGTTGCCATAATTTTGCTTTCCACTTTGTAACAAAGCCCTTTTTCTCTTTTTTCTTCCAATTGTTGTTGTGTTGCTCTAAAGAAGGTGTTGCTCTTTGTATCCTCATAATTTGCTATCATTTCCTCCGTGAAAATTGACTACATAACAAATTGTTTACGAGAACAAAGCCCTTTATACCATAAAAATTGATCTGGTTCTAAATATGAAGATGTAATACATACCTTTTGTAACAATGGTACACCATGTAGATCAAAATATTTCTCCATCTGTGGTATCCAATTTACCAGATCCTTCCCATCAAACTTCCTCATCTCACTTTTTCTTAATTTTAGGAGCTCGATCTTGAAATGACTGTAACTCTATAATTTCATATCTTCTAGTTCTGAAATCGCGACCTATAGTAGTCCTCTCCGTCATCTTTCCAATGCCACTAGTCTGATCAAAATTGGATTCTCCAAGAAAGAGTTATGCACAATCTCCCAAGATGACCTGATTATACACCTTTTCAGAATAGCGAACTTGTATGACGTGCCAAGTGTCACTGTTTTGACCTTCGGATCTGAAAAATACACACAAAACACTACAGTCTGTCTTCTTTCTATCAGAGAGAAATTTATGATGATTTTCCCGAGGTCACTTGTTTAAGATGTAATTCGGGAGTCTGCAAAAACCCTAACTTCCTCAGATCATATGTTCGCAAATATAATGAGACAAGATCTGAAATTTAGACCCGAGGTTCAGACCGATTTCTTCTCAAATGGGTTTTTGTTTTAGCTTCTGAAACTTTGTAGCGAAAACGTTATAGCGAAATGCCATGATGCCCTGTTTTAGATGAAATTTTGGAGCTTGCAAAAACTATAAATTCCTCATATCATATCTCCAAAATATAGAAATACAAGCTCTAAAATTTGGACCTGAGGTTTAGTGAGATTTCATCTCAAATGGGTTTTATTTTTAGCTTCTGAAACGTCACACAAAAAAAGTTATAGCAACAATGCCACGATGACCTGTTTGGAGCAGCGAAAACCCTAGAATCCAAAGCTCTGATACCAAATGTTATGAAACCAGCTCACAAAAAGATAGAAAAGATAGATAAGCACCTTAGAAATAAGCCTCTTCGAGGGGTAAACCTCCTTTAATTTACACAAATGAACAATTCTTGGATGATACAAATGAAAACGCCTCCTTTCTATATATAGGAGTCTAAGGGCACAATAATAACAATAGTGGGCTTCTATGGGGCACAATAGTAACAATATGGGGACTACATGGGTACAACAATATAATAAGGGGGTTGTACTAATAACAATAAGGGGTTACACTAGTAGTATAGGGGTCTAACAGGCTTTCTAGTTCCCCTGCCTCTGTCCGTTCGAATTCCCCTGTCCTGCGTCATCAGTCATTTATAACGCTGCATAGGGATGTGGCCACCTATTCTGTAATGGATGAGTGTCAGTTCTCTTGTACACGGTTGTTTATTCCATTACTCCACGAATTCCCGCGAAACACGACCTTCTACCAACGCATCATCCATATCGGACTTCAAATCCTATACAACTCTATCTGTTTACCTCGTCAAGTCCGGTCATCCATCGAAACGCATCTCCGTCGTTGATTTGGGGGCCCCAGATCCTACGGTCATCATTCATATCGGGCGGCTAAGTCGCATGACATTTACCCATCCGATGTGAGCGGTTTTCTCTCTCCCCGCTGGGATGCGTGGCGATCGTTGTGTGGCATCGGGCGGAACTCGGCCGAAACCGCTTACTACTCGAAGCCCCTCTGATATTCTGCCAGTTTTTGTGGGACCCCACTTCTGATGGAAACGAAGTGATATCCTTCGTATTTTATGATTTTTCGGGTCCGGGTGTTTGAGGCCCTTCTTTGAGGGGTTTGCCCTGCAATATGCGATTAGCGACTGCAAATCGCATATCAGAAACTGCCCCCGTTTCTCAAACTGGCCTCTAGTTTTGCTAATTTGTGATAGCGCACGTTACCATGGGTCGACGGTCTACGCACTTAACCAAGGGTCCTCGTTGCTCTGCGTTGATCACAAATTGCAACTGTTATGAGGATATCTCTACTAAGCTTGATCTTTATAAGACTTTGAAACTTTGGCATGAATTTTACAGAGTTCATGAAAACTTAGAGAGTGTTATAGGATCCAATTTGGATCACGGCCTTCCCACTGAAAAAGCTTTTGGACCACCAAAAGTTGGTTTTTAAGCATTAGTCAAGTGAGGGTACAGATTCCTCGCTTGCCCAATTTTTATCCATTTTTCACTGTTTGGTTTTGAACCTTTGAGTCCAATCCTGAGGTACTCAACATCCCCTCTGTGCATAGTTCTCACCTTCCTGTCCAAAACTGTATTTTCCTGCAATTCATTGAGATATTCAAGCAACAGATCATCAATAGAAGGCAATTGACTATGCTCTTTGGGATCTTCAATCAATGAAGGTTCAAATAGTCTCAATCTTTCTGTATTAACTACCGAATAGATGTGCATGTAAGCTAGCAAATCAAGGTGAAAATAATTCTCACCAATTTTCTCAAGTATCTTGAAAGGTCCATACCTTATTGGCTTCAACTTCTTACCTTCACTTTGCATTCTATCTTTGCTGATATACAGACAAACTTGATCACCAACTTGGAAGCTATGCTCAATCCGATGCTTATCATGCCTTGCCTTGTACTTGGCTTGGCTCTTTTCTAACTGTTTCTATACTGCCTAGTGAATTTCTTGGATATGTTCAATGAACTTGGTTGCCTTGTCCACATCACTGTGTCCATCAACCGTTATGTCTTTACCAAGACAAAATCTAAGGGAGACCTTGGCATGAAACCAAAACAGGTCTCAAAAGGAGATCTCTGTGTAGAAGAATGTTTAACACGGTTGTAAGCATGTTGCACATAACACAGATGTTCATCCCAAAGCTTGGGATGCTTGCTGCAATAGCCTCTGAGCAACTGGATCACTGTCTTGTTGACCACTTCTATTTGGCCATCTATTTGTGGATGAAAGGTTGTGCTCTTCTTCAGTATGGTGTCCATCAATTCCCATAGACTCGACCAAAACTTCCCAACAAATCGGTAATCTCAATCAGATACAATGGAAGTGGGTAATCCAAAATGAACCCATACATGCTGAAAGAACAACTTTGTTGTTTGTTCAGTTGTAATCTATTTGTTACAAGGTATTAAAATACACATTTTTCTAAACCTATCCACAATAACATATAAATAGTCATGACCTTTTCTAGATTTAGGCAGTCCCCCAACAAAGTCCATGGAACCACTCTCCCAAGGATGAGAAGGAACTGGTAGTGGAGTGTACAAGCCTAGTTTTCTATTGATGGGCTTGCTTTTAGCACACATAGTACACCCTCTTACATATCTAGAAACGGTTTCATTCATTTTTGGCCAATAACAAAATCTTTGCAGCTGTGCAACTGTTTTACTTACACCAAAGTGACTTGATATTAGAGAAGTGTGTGCTTCTTGAATTATCTTTACTCTTTCAGTTTGTGGAATGCATAACTTTCCAAAATGATACAAGAGTTGGTCCTTAACATGATAATCCAATTCTTCTACTTGTTTGCCTTGACTTAAAGTTGCATATACATCTTTAAAATCTATATCTTCAACATATTGTTAAATGTAGCTTTCATGTAATACTGAATTATGCTTAAGTATAGTAGATGCATTTATGATTGGTCTAGACAACATATCTGCAACTTTATTGTGTATGCCCTTTTTATATCTGATGACAAGATGAAACTGTTGTAGAAAACCCATCCACCTATAGTGTCTTGATTGCTGCAACTTAGTTTGTGAGTGTAAATATTGAAGTGGTTGATGGTCATTATGTATAACTGTCTCTTTGCCGATTAAATAACGTTTCCACTTTTTCACACTTTGTACTAATGCATACAATCCTTATCATATGTGGGATAATTAACTACTGCAGAATTAAATGTCTCAGAATGATAACATATGGGTTTACCGTGCTGCATCAACACTGCTCCTATGGCATAGTCAGTGTGTTGGCATTATGATACAGGTGTTGTCCTTGATGGCAACTCACTCAAAGGTATGATACAGGTGTTGTCCTTGGTGGCAACTCAATCAGATGACATCTTAGTACAGCAGGTCAAGAGAGAGATATATGCAGGTTAACCTTGATGAAAGTGCGTATACACGCCGGTGAGAAGAACAAAAGGTGCGTATACGTACACACGCAGGTTCACAGAAGGAAAGGCGCGTACATGTTGGAAAACTAAGTTTTGGTCCATGGTATTTTGGTATTGATCCGTGGTATTTTGTCTGAAGTGTTGACCCCAGGTATTGGGTCCAAGGTATTGGTTCTACATGGTTTTGGACCATGGTATTAAGAGAAGCCTAAACCTATATAAGGAGAAGATCATTAGGCCAAGGGGGGCAAGTGTATGTGTGATGAATATCTAATGAAGTGTGAGATCTAATATACTGGTTATGGGTTTGTAATGCTTGCCTCGATCTAAATCAAGGAGGCTCCTATGCGGTTAATAAAGTTGATAATTGCAGCGAAGGCATAAGTAACTATCTTTAGATCTGTATGCGAGTTCTCTCTGGTGAAAGTGCGTGTACACGCTGGTTTGACACAGTCAAGTAGCGTATACATTATGAGAGTTGATATTTCAGGTAGTTGTTCGTTCTAGTGACTGTTGCAGAGTTCTGGGCTCTGGTCTGTGTTCTGGTAACTGTGTTTTGATGACAGGGTTTCAGTGGTTCAGTATTGGGTGATTCAGAGATTGATGATGCAGGTATAGTTGATGATTGTATTGCAGTGGTGATTATTTTGTATCTATGGATCCAGTCTGAAAATTTATGAAACATGGTCCCTAGAAGAAAAGAGAAGGTTGTAGCCTTCTATAGGCCAGCACCTACGTACTAGTACATCAACTAGCACAAGAGCTAAGGGGGTTGTAGCTCCCTTCCAAGAGAGTCTGGAGAACGAGAGAAGGTTGTAGCCTCCTGCAGGTAGAAGCCTGCGTACTGGTATAAGACTGCACCAGTACAGAACCATTATAAAAAGAAGTTTCTTATTAAAGAAAGATAGAGACAAATTGCAGCAGGTGGTTTTCACCCACATTAGGTTTCCACCTTATATCATGGTGTTCATGTGTGCTTCTTATGTGTAATAATATGTTCTGTTTTACTGCTCCTATTTACTACTCATATGATTAATAATGTTCTGATGCACTCATTAAGGATCAACTAACTGAATCATAAGTTTACTGGATATACGTTTGTTGCATTAAACACAGTTGCGTATACACACGGTTTGCATTGACTGAAGTAGCGTATACGAATCTGAATATGGAAATGAAAAATTTGTATTGATTTGATAATACTAATTCACCCCCCCCCCCCCCCCCCCCCCCCACCTCTCAGTATTATTTCCAACACACTGGCATCTGTTTCAATCTCAAATGGTCTTTGAAGATCGGGCAGTGCTAGTATTGGTGTTGTACTAATATTTTATTTTAAGGTGTCGAAGGCTTTCTGTTGTTTGCCTCCCCACTGAAACACCTTGTTCAATCCTGTTAAAGCATGTAAGGGAGCTACAATCAAGGAAAAGTTAGCAATAAACTTTCTCCAATACTGTGCTGCTCCTAGGAAGCTTCTAACTTCTGTAGCAGATTTGGGTTTAGGCCAGTTTATAGTGACTGCAACCTTAGAGGGATCTATCTTCAATTCACCACCCCCTACAATATGACCCAAATAATTCAAAGATGTTTTGCCAAATTCACATTTTGAGAACTTAACATAGAGATTTTCTCTTTTCAAAACATCTAGAGTCTGCTTGACATGCTTCAAATGTTCTTCCCATGTTTTACTAAATATAAGAATGTCATCTAAATATACAATGACAAAATCATCAATAAAAGGTCTGAGTACATCATTCATTACTCTCATGAAAGTAGTAGGAGCATTAGTTAAGCCAAAAGGCATAACTAACCACTCATACAATCCTTGCTTTGTTTTGAAAGTAGTCTTCCATGCATCTTGCTCTGCAACTCTGACTTGATGGTAGCCACTATGCAAGTCCAACTTGGAAAAGTAAACAACTTCTTTCAACTGATCTAATAGATCATCTATGTGAGGAAGGGGATAACGATTTTTTATCATTATCTTATTCAGTGCTCGGTAATCAATGCACATTCTCCATGAGCCATCTTTCTTTCTCACCAAGACAATTGGAGACCCACATGGTGATGTGCTAGGTTTTATGAACCCTTTCTCGAGCAACTCCTGTACTTGCTTCTTGATTTCTGCATTCTCTAAAGCGGACAACCTGTACATTCCGATGTTAGGCAATGGAGCATCTTGCTGCAAATTAATATCATGTACTATTTCCTTTTGGGGTGGCAGACTTTTAGGTTCTTGAAATAGTATATCATATTCTGAAACAACTTTTTCTAAATCAACTTGTTGTTTAGCATTACAACCCTCAAATATATTTGTTTTATCATGTTTCTTTTCCTTTACAACCATCAATAAAAATTGTTTGCATGAATTTACAATTCTTTTCATCTGCCCTGAGTTTATGAGAGTATAATTATTCTTGAGTTTATGAACTCTTACAATATATTTGATTCCATCTTTAATGAGTTGATACTGGTTTTCAGCTCTATAGAAAATGGCTTTTCTATCATACAAGTAAGGACTTCCTAAAACAATTCCACATATATCCAAAGGAACTATATCTAACTCAACCTCATCTACGAATGCTGACCCAAATGAAAACCTAAGTTTACATTGTCTAGTCACTTGTAGCTTTGCTTTATCACATAACCAACCTAATGGATATGGCTTCTTGTGAGGCGTGGTTAGTAATCCCAAATTCTTTACAATTTCTTCAGAAATTAAATTTACTTGTGAGCCACTATCAAACAAAATATCAATCTTTTGATGCTTGGAAATAACTCGAATATGAAAAAGCTCATGTCTTTTCCTCTCATTTTCTTCATTATCAGTAGATTGTGCAGAATTACTAGTAGATGCTTCAGAATTTTTACCTTTTATACCTGTGGCTGCGATTGTTGTTTCATCCCCTAAGTCTGACCCCAAATCTTTTTGAATAGCTGCAACAATCTTCTTCTTTTTTCCATCGAACTTCTTGGGTCTCAGCTCTGGATGCAGAATCCAGCAGTGTTCATCATCATGCCCATCCTTCTTGTAGTGAGTGCATGAAGGCTTGGTATTTTGTAAAACATTTGTCTTCCTCTCTTTCCATTTCTGCTTTCTCTTTTCCTTGTTCTTGTTTGCAGTGGGTTTTGATGATCTCCCAACTTCTGGGTTCACATTATTGCCTCTAGCCTCTAGATGTGTAGCCTGAACAGATACCTCATCTATGCTAGTGGGATTAAACATGAGAATGGTGTGCTTTAAATAGCTGTGTAGACCACCTATATACTTCAGCAGAGTTTCAGGTGAGTCTAAAGAAATTCCTAGAATCAAAGCTCTTTTTCTAAATTCTTGAGTGTAGCCTTGTACGCTTTGCCCTTTTAATTGGCAAAGGGTTTGCCAGCTCATGGCTTGCTGCATATAAGCTAGTGGATAGAATTGCTTTTTAATTGCATAAACAAATTCACTCCAGACAGAAAGAATTTTATCATGCTTCTTCATGTCAGCTTGTGTCTTGCCTTCCCACCATACCAAGGCAGTGCCTCCAAGGCGTAGGCTGGCCAGCTGAATCTTACTTTTGTCTGAATCAATACTCTACACCTTGCAATACACATCAATCTGTATAATCCAATTATCCAGCTTCTCTGCATTCAACTCTCCATCATATATCGGCAAATCAAACTTAACATCTAATTTAATCAAAGATGTTTTCTTTTTATTTTCAGGGCTATTAGGAGGTGTGGGAAGCTTTTCTTCTTTCCCTTTGCCTTTAGAATGGTCATGGAGGAGAGATTCTTCTGCTCCTTTATCTTTTTTGGAGTTTGATGAATCTTCATCTCTACCTTTCGTAAATTCTCTATACATTTCCTCTACCATGGCTCTCATGGTCATGAAACTATCCGTGAACTGGGAGTCTGATTCCAAGGGACTTTCTTCTGCCACTTTCCTCTTAGGATAGACTCTTCCAATTTTTGGGTTAGTTTCAGCCAATTCTCCTTCTCCTAATTTGAGCTTTGTCCTAGTTAGCATTCAACAACAAAATCTAGCACAAGCTTGTCTAACCTTAGCAACCTAGAGCTCTCATACCACTTGATCTGAAATTGATCTAAGACAAACAATAAGGTATTATAGACTCATGTGCATGGATGTGTCTATGTTATTTTAAGCAATGGATCGATAAGATTGAAAAATACACAGACACTGAAGCAGTGAAAGAAAACACAACAGGCAAACATATAAACACAACAAGTTTAATAAGGAGTTCACACAATACTCCTGGGCTACATCCCCTGGTCCAGCCTTCAGTGGTGGCCTCTCTATTATGTTTTCAAAGCAGAGATTTTATAACAGTGAGCTCAATTTGAGTCTCACTCAACAGATACAATTCAGCAAGACTGTACTTGGATCACCCAAGTCTCTGGAGTACACAGACTCTCCTTACTGAATCTCGACCTCTATTGGTCACAATGGTATGAGTCCAATCTGAGACTCAATACATGATAGGCATATACAGAGGAGTTCGCTTGAACATTTCAAGCCCTTCTTGGAGTACATAGACTCTCTGACTCTCTCTGTCTTTGTCTCGATGTTGTCGTTGCTTCTGCAGGTCAACTCAACTTCTTCTCTCTGTTCTCTGCTCTTAGTTTTCTTAACTCGTTTTTTGCTTTCTTCTTTCCCTGCCTATTCGTGGCTTTAAAGCCAATCTTCTTCCTTACTGTTCGTTTCTGCTTCCCAGCTTTCTGGTTCCCCTACCTCTATCTGTTTGAATTCCCCTGTCCTGCATCATCAGTCATTGTATAACGCTTCACAGGGAGGTGGCCACCTATTCTGTAACGGATGAGTTTCAGTTCTCTTGGACATGGTCGTTTATTCCGTTACTCCAAGAATGCCCGCGAAACATGACCTTGTTGGTACCATTTCATTGCCATCCTTTTCTTCTAGAAATCCATCATTTGTCTATCTTTTTCTCCCATAAACCCCTCATAGTCCATTGAAATTGATTAATCAAAGCATTATAGTTGTTAATTTACATTAAATTTAATTTGTGAATTTTTATGTTAAAAATTAGGAATTTTCAACAAAAATTACAGGATGTCATGACTTCCTGTAAATGGTTTATGATGTGACACGTGGCATGGCAGGAAAATCAAAACAAAGGATAGGAACGTGATCTGGAATGTACATACATGGTGAAAGATCTATTCAACAGCGAATCTAAAGCTCCTGGATACATGGTCAATGCTGGTCAAACCCAGCCTTTTTGGTCACAAAGGCAGCAAAAAGCCAGAGTTTCCCAAACTGATTTCGTTTTGCTTTGGAAATCAGTTAAGATTAGAAAAGACAAAAATCACTCTTTTGTAAAAGCAGAAACATCTGCATAATGTATGTACATTCGATTTAGAGGGAAAGTTAGTGAATATAGGATAGGAGACAAGCAGATAAAAGACTGTGTATTGTATTGTCCAGAACGATTATTATTCTTGTGTATTGTTTCCAGAACATTGCTCTTGCATGTGATTTCGACTTCCAGAACTTAATTACAATCATCGTTTTACCCTTACAATGCTTATGCGTTAACATTCTCATCACTTGAAGTTTCTTAAGTGTGCCATTGAAGCGTGGACGGGCCCTACGTGGAGATTGGTATACTTTTATTTTCATTTCCATAGTGTTTTCGAATCTGAATAGTGTGAATAGCGTTTAATGTTATTTTCTTGCCTGTGAGTTTATTGATTTGATTAGAAGTTCTTGCAAATAATATTCATGGTGATAGCTTGAGAATTCGATTGCTAGATCATTGAACAATATCTTGTAAAATATTTGATCGATCATTAGATTTCGAAGTATCTCTGTGGACTCTGTTTTCATGCATTTAAAATTTCAGTGTGCTTAAAAGAGCTTTTGATTTTCATGAATGCTTAGTGTGTTAGCTGGAAAGAGCTTTTGTGGATAATATCCTTGTAAGAGGGTTGAAAACTCAGTCTAGCAACACGCTGTTTCTTTAGAACAGTTAGATAAATTAGATGATCTGAGTGTTAAGGTGTGAGAGGAAACATATTTCAATCTCCTGTAAAGGAGTGTTGTAGCCTGTCACAGTAGACACTTAGTTAGGTAGATGAGATCCTTTTATGTCTATAGACTTTAGACACATGCCTCTAAGTTTACCTACCTTGGTTGATATTAAATCTAGTCTAATCTAGCACCCTAGATTGGCCACTACATTTTGGCGTCGTTGCCGGGGAGGCGCAGTTAGAGGATTTCGAAAAAATAAAAATAAAAATTAAAATAAACAAAAACAAACAAAAACACAACATAGATTTGATTTTAATTATCATTTTAGAAGTCATGTTTGCTTATGCCTAGATCTAGAGATAATAAAGGTAGATTCATAAAAACCCCCCATCCAAAAACTAACCTACCATCAGGAGCAGACCCTTTAGGAAAAGTTGAACACACAACACCAGCTGAGGAAGTCACCATACAAAAATTAGAGGATAAACACAAATCAGGCCAAAGACTTACACTTATTGAGAGACAAATCCTATTGGCACACGAATCACAGAAGAAACATCTCCTTGAGTCCTCTACAAAAAGAGAAAGTAGAAAAATAACTCAACAATCTCTAGAACAACTCTTTGGAACAAGTGACACTGAACAAGCAATTAAATCACCAGAGGAATCTATAAAAATGGTCGAGGAAGGAGGAGGATCAGCAAGAAGACCCACTCCTGAACAACAACAAGATCAAAGAGAGGAGGAAGAGTCAACCTTTAAATTTCCTATTCACGAACCAAAAGACAATCATGATGAGGAAATCAAAATGAAAAACATACCTCTTTCTGTGTTACCAAACTTTTATGGCATGGATTTAGAAGATCCAGATTCATTCTTGTTTGAGTTTGACATTGTATGTCGAACATATGGTTACACAGATGATGCCCATAGGCTTAGACTCTTCCCAGCAACATTAAAAGCATCAGCACTAAGATGGTTCATGGGACTTGGTGAGCATGCAATAACTGATTGGGATGGCATGAGAAGAATATTCCTAAAGAAATACCAACCTTATTGTAGATCGAAAGATTCTAAAGATGATATCTTTAGGATGAATCAACAAGAGGATGAAAATCTAGAGGAGTACTTGGAACGATTTGCTTACAATTTACAAAAATCAAAACATCGATCCATGACTCTTGATCTCATTCGAACAATATTTTTGAAGGGCATTCGAGAGGAATACTTAGATGATCTTAATTTGATGGGCAAAGGTGATATTTCCACCTTACCTTTCGAAGAAATTGCTGATTTATGTGAAAAGTATTCTAGGAGCAAAGCCAAAATTGGAAAAAGAACCATATCATCCAAAGCCACAAAATCTGCTTCAGCAAGTGTCACAAGAGCTGAAATAGGAAATTTGTTAGAGGAATTCAAAACAGATCTATTGAGTACCTTAGGAACTCAAATTGACACTCTCAAAGCTAAGAAAAGACAAGAAGAGGAAGATCAAATGATGGTTGTCTTTTGTCCAAAATGTCGGAAGAAACATGCCTTAAAAGACTGCCCATTAGAAAACATTCAAGTTTGTGCCTTTTGTACTGAAAATCATGATATATTTCATTGCTCTAAAGTCAAGATTTTGTAGAATTGTAATGTGGCAGCTAACACAAATATGGAAAATGTGTATTTCATGGGTGCAAAGAGACCATGGCAGCCAAAACCTCCACCTCAAGGTATGTTCCCAAACCAGAAATTGCAATTTCCTGCACATGATCAGACATATGCTCAGAATTTGTGGAATGTACCCATGCCATGGTAGCACCAAAATTACCCACAACAACAATGGAGACCATCTTAGCAATACTCTCAACAATATCAACCATATCCTCAACCATACCAACCATATTCGCAGCCATATCAACAATATCATCAGCCATATTCGCCATATCCTCAACCATATCAGCAATATCCTCAGCAGCAAGTTGTTTACCCACATCAACCCCAACCCACTCAACAAGCATTACCTGCTCCTCCACCAATAAATCCACCACAATTACAACTTCCATCTAACCAACAACCTCCTAGACCTACTCAAATCCCTGCTCAACCTGTACCAAATCCAAATAACAGAGCAGAGAGACCGGCTTATAATGTAGATGAGGGACCATCATATCCCACATTACCCTTGCAAAATATCAATTTGAGTTCTGGTAAGATACTTCACAAAGAATCTCCAACAGCTGATAAACAAGAAGAAAACGAAGAAAATGAAAATGAAACTCCAATTCAAAGGAAACAAAATGATGACATAAAAAATAAACAAATGCAACCGTTGCATCCACCACCTTTTCCAGACAGATTGGTCCAAACAAAACTTCCCATGTCTATACCACAGTTTGATGTTTTAAATGAGCTAAATAATGTCTATATAAAAATTCCACTACTACAAGCCATAAAAGACATTCCCATATATACTAAAGCCATCAAAGAACTGTGCCTTAAAAAGCCTACTAGGAAAAGAGTTGATCCACAAACTATTCATGTTATTGGACATTTAGCTGGCCTTATGACAAACACCATTTCAATGGAAAAGTATGTTGATCCTGGTATTCCCAGAGTCACTACAATCATTAACAACATACATATTCCAAACACCTTAATTGACCTTGGGGCCGCAATAAATGTGATGACTCTTGAAACAATGAAAACACTCCAGCTCACAAACTTGTAGCACACAACAATTGTTCTAGAACTCGCTGATAGGTCTAAAGTGATTCTTGAAGGGATTTTGGAGGACATAATTGTTTCACTGGACTCTTGGGAGTATCCAGTGGACTTTTTAGTTATTCAGCCAAAATCCAATTTAGGAGGACACCCTATCATCCTTGGTAGACCATGGTTAGCAACTGCTGATGCATTCATAGGATGTCGATCGGGTAATATGATCATTTCACAAGGAACTGAAAGAAAACAACTCACTCTTTACCCATCAGCACAATCCCCAGCAGTAGCACACAATTTATGGCTTGATGATAAATACAATGATAAGGTAGAAGTTCAATCTGTTTTCAGCATCAACCAAATCTATGATTTTCAAGAACATAATAATGATGATCTAGTAGAATTGTTCCTTTCTCAACCTGATGTTTCCAAAGAATTGAGAAATGACCAATACCATGCTGCAGATGAACTTTTGGCACAAAATTTTCAGGAAACATGCACCATTCATTCCTTGCAAACAACATTTCAGAACATTTTTCCTATCCAATCTATCACAAACACACAGAGCAAGACCATAGAGATTAGTCCAGGAAAAACTTTGAATATTGGCACTCACCTAGACTCATCTCAGGAGGAAAAATTGATTCAATTATTGAGAAAATATCAGAAAGCATTTGCTTGGGACTACACTGATATGCACGGAATTCACCCTTAAACATGCACTCACCATATTTATACGGATAGTAATATCAAACCAGTGAGGCAACTGCAGAGACGAATGAATCCCATGCTTCAGGATATTGTTAGAGAGGAATTACAAAAACTGTTGAAAGTCAATTTTATCTATCCTATCTCTGACAATCAGTGGGTATCCCCATTGGTAGTAGTGCCCAAGAAAAATGGGAAGTGGAGGATTTGTGTTGATTACAGACAATTGAAAAAAGCAACCCTCAAAGATTATTTCCCACTACCATTTATTGACCAAGTGCTAAACACATTAGCTGGGAAATCATCATTCTCTTTTCTTGATGGTTTCAGTGGCTACAACCAGATCAGGATAGCCTGAGAGGACCAGGACAAAACCACTTTTACTTGTCCTTGGGGCACTTATGCTTATAATGTTTTACCATTTGGACTTTGCAATGCTCCAGCTACATTTCAGAGAGCTGTATTAGCTATTTTCGCTGATATAGTTCATGATTGTGTTGAAGTTTACATGGATGATTTTTCAGTGTATGGTAATTCATTTGAGCATGCATTAGAGAATCTTGAAAAAGTTTTGAAGAGATGTATTGAAGCTAGTCTATCCTTGAGCAATGAAAAGTGTTTTATGATGTTAAATGAAGGGATAGTATTAGGACACTATATTTCTTCTCAAGGCATTAAAGTTGATCCATCAAAAATCCAGATCATTGTCAATTTGCCAATTCCGAAGACTCAAAAAGAGGTAAGAAGTTTTCTTGGGTATGCAAGCTATTACATAAGGTTTATTGAACATTTTAGTAAAATAGCTTTACCTTTGTTTAAGCTTCTAGCAAGAGATACACCTTTCAACTGGAATGATAATTGTCAGCAAGCATTTGAAACACTCAAAGAAAAGTTATCAACCACACCAGTCTTAAAAGGACCTAACTGGAACCTACCATTTCACATCTTTACATATGCATCTAATACTGCAGTAGGTGCCTCATTAGGCCAAAAAGAGGAGTCTTTTCATTATGCCATCTATTTCATTAGTAAAAATCTAACACCTGCAGAATTAAACTACACAGTCACTAAAAAAGAAATGCTTGCAATCATACATGCTGTGAATAAATTCCGACATTATATAACTGGTTATGAGGTTTTTGTACATACTCACCATTCTGCCATTAAGTATTTAATGAATAAACCAGTAACTAATGGCAGAGTTACCAGATGGCTATTATTATTACAGGAATTTAATATCACAGTGTTAGATAGACCAGGTAAGGAGAATCAAGTGGCAGATTTTCTTTCTAGACTGAAAAATCCAGGTGAGGTTGTTCCAGATGAAAATTTATTTGCAATTTCAATAGTGAATCCCTGGTATGCTGACTTGGCCAACTATTTGTCCACAGGAAGAACACCTCCATATTTTACTCCAAAGGAAAAGAAGAGGCTAATCAAACAAAGTGCTCGATACTCATGGGTTAATGGAGATTTATTTTACACTGGTTATGATATGATTATTAGAAGATGTGTAAGAAATGATGAAATAATTGATATTTTAAAATCTTGCCATGATGAACCGTGTGGTGGGCATTTTGCAGCTAAAAGAACAACATTCAAGATTCTTAGTCTTGGATACTACTGGCCATCTATTTTTAAGGATTCCAAGAAGTATGTGAAGAGTTGTGATAGCTATCAAAGAATGGGTAGGCCAACAGCTACAGATGAAATGCCACTTCAGCCTCAAGTACACTTAGAGCCATTTGAAAAATGGGCTCTCGATTTCATAGGACCCATCAATCCAACTTCCAAAGGTAAAAAGTACATCCTAGTATGTACTGATTACGTGACAAAATGGGCTGAAGCCAAAGCACTAGTTCGAGCAACTGAACAAACAGTGGTAAACTTCCTTTTTGAAGAAATTTTTGTAAGGTATGGAGTACCAAGGGAGATAGTGACAGATCAAGGTACTCAGTTTACTTCAAAGCTAGTTAAAGACATCACAGAAAAATATCAAATCAAGCACAGAAAAAGTACACCTTACCATCCACAGGCCAATGGCCAGGTGGAATCCACAAATAAAACATTGGAAGGAATTATCACTAAGACCGTAGCAATGAACAGAAAGAATTGGGAAGAGAAGCTCAAAGATGCACTCTGGGCTTATAGAATCACGTGGAAGAACACTACAGGATTTACACCATATCAGTTGGTGTATGGCAAAGAGGTAATGCTTCCTATTGAATTTCAAATACATACTTATAAGATGGCTGCAGATTTAGGAATTGATCTCAATGAAGCCCAACGAGAAAGAATTCAGCAATTGAACCAGCTGGATGAAATGAGGCAGCAAGCAGAGGAGACTGTTAGCCTCCGGTTACAACAGGTGTTCATTTTTCATGATTGACATTTTTACATGCCAAATATGTCATACTTTGCAGGCTACAGTGTTCCATATTTCCACAAGATGCCATGAAGTGTGCTAGTCCAAATGGCACTGCTGTATTCCAATTTTGATGAGTTGTTCCAGTTTTGAAGAGTTTTCATCTAAGGGAGGTCCAAACAGTCTAATCTTGGTCTCCCTAGGTTTCAATTTCCTGTTTTAGAATATAGAGAATGTATCTGTCCAAACAATGTAATCTTGGCAAATTTGTAGATAAGTAGAGAATCAAAGGGACCCAACTGCCTAATCTGGGTCCCTGGCAGAAATAAGTGTGGACTTAGATAGGAGAATAGAAAAAAGAAAAATTGTAAAGTTGGGTCTGCAAGTCTAAGTGCACCCACCCAAAAAGAAGAAAAAAATGTTAGGAAGGTAGGCTGGGTAGGTAGCTGTGAGGTTACAGAATGATGATTTATGATCAATTTTGTGTTACAAAGTGTTTTATCTTTTCAGATCACAGTGATCAGGCAGTTTTCATCTAGAGGAGCTCAAGCTGGACATCACTAACTCCCCCTTCTTCTAATTCCCCAAGTCACTCACTAATTTCCCCAAAGAGGTCAAGATCTGCTTGATTCCTCTTAGTTTCATCATTTTCCATGTCATTTGTCTTGGTGAAGATCTGCTTCACTCAAGGATTTCATTTCTTTACAAGTTCTTTTCCCCAAAACTAGCCTAAGGACTACTGACTGTATTATCTAAATCCCTAATCTGTATCCCCTTCCCCTATTAAAACTATGTATATAAATCCCAAAAATATTAAATATCCCCTCCCTGGCACTATAGCCATATTTTCCCTAAGATCCGGGGAAAGGCAGTCCATCTGGGGCTGTTTTTAGCCCATCCGAGTCTCAAAGGAATTAGTCTGACACCTGGTCAGGCTAATAACCGTTGTTTCCTAGTCCTAACCCTCAAAAACCCTTTTTTCCGCCCCTAACCTAAAGTTTTGTGCACAAATCATTAAACCCCCGCTCATAAACCCTCAAAAAACCCACGTTTTACCCCTTATGCCAAAGTCCCGAGTGTAAATATATTAACCCGCCCGTTTATAACCCCCATGACCCACGTAAACCATAGTTTTTACACCCCCGCCGCGCCGTATTAAAATCCGGATATTCCGCGCGCCCTGTACGTTAACTCCCCGCCGCCTCGTCCTTCCCGCCGACCGTCCGATCGCCCGCCCCACAGATCTACGGTGGGCGGGCCTTCCCATCTCCGAGCCGCCCGAAGGTTAGCGTCCGGGAGATGGGCGGTATTGCCGCCGTACTCCCGCCACGCGTCACCTTCCCGGGCGTGGCGGAGCCCCCTCCCCCGAAACCACTCTTCCTCAAAGGCGGTGCGCCCAGAAACCGCTGACCGCCCTCCTCCATCCTACGTCAGCACCACGTCGACGCTGACGTCATCCGCCTGCGTGGCCTCCTGCCACTGTACCGCCGAGTCACCCTGCCACATCCCTGCCACATGTCTTGCCACATCATCAGACATGCCGTACTGCCACGTCACCTTCGTACATGATGACGTCATCATGCTGATGTCATCATGCTGACGTCATCGCTGACGTCACCTGCCGTATGAGGTCCCACCCGCTGACGTCATGCTGATGTCATCAGCAACTTTGGCGCGAAGGGCGAAAATCGCACTCTGGAGCCCCGGAATCAGTTTCTGAGGCAATTTTTGAATCGCGCATCGCTGGATAAAATAGGCCAAAATGGGGAATCTTTTCATCGCGCAGCCCCCAGCAAGCCCGAAAGGCGCCGAATGACCCATTTTTCTTCGCGAAGCATGCAGAAAGGAGCAGAAGACAGTTCTAGAGGAAACAGAGGCCGAACAACAGCCATTAATTTTTTATTAGACCCACAGCAAAGGAGAGAAGCAACCCAATTCAGTTGTCAGAGAGTATCAGAGGAAAGAGAAGCAGCAAAGTGTACCAGTTAAATTGTTTAATAGAAACCTTCAGTTCCCAAAGCAGGTTAACATTGAATGGCCGCCAACAAAGTCAAATCAGGCGGTGAAAGCCCATCCCAGCTCTCAAATCACAGTTGAAGCATTTAAGGACACCGAACTACAATGGAGCAGAGACCCATGCACAGTTATTACAGAGACAACTGCACCAAGCCACCGAGGACAACACATTTACTCAATCCCCATACGGCGGCCCTCAGCGCAGCTCAAGATATTTTATGCATTTATTTCTAGATAGGATTAGGTTAAAGTAATCATCTTTCCTTCAGACCTGTTTAGGTCAAAATGTAAATAAGCAATTTTGAAGAGTTTTCCCTATATATACCACCCTCTGCACTATTTTAAGGGTTGGTCGATTGGTATTTTTGGCTAGAGACTTGCACTGTATATCTGAGTTGTTTTCTTTAATCAAAGATTGTTGAAAGCTTGGAGAAGACACTATCTGATGTGTTATTAATGATCTCTAGAGACTGAAAGATGGAATTCCTGCGTTGCAGCCTGAAATAATAAGTGCATCTTACCTCTGTTTATTGTTTACCACTATCTGAATAGCAAAAAGAAAGATTAGCTTAGAATTTGTTTAAATACACTCTATGCTCAATTTCTGTTGTTTCTTTATGTTTTCATCTGAATGAATTGGTAATGTATATGAATTCCTTCTGGCTCATATTCACCCTAATTCACCTGTGTTTGCCCATTATCTAGGGATTCTTTGCTACCCCTAGGTAGAGCTCTGTTGCTTCCCTCTATTAAGCTAACTGAGAGATTCTTAACTACCTCTCATTTCTTAGCATTCACTCCATCCTTTAAACCTGAAACATTGTTTCCTGCGCAGTTACCTTGCTCCATACCTCTCTTGTGACCAAGAAAACGCATCAGCAGTTATCCTCCTCGACTCCATGCCCAATGGTTTGAAAACTTCATGCTATACTTGCCTCTCTATTTGAAAACATCAAACTTCCCACCAAAAATCAAAACAAAAACCCTTGACTTCAATAGCTAGCCTAAAACCTTTTCAAACAAAGTTAAATCATAAAGAGAGAGCCCTCTCTGATTGCAGGTGGGCTAGAACCTGCAGTCCAAAATTGGTCTGTGGTTACCTCGGCCGTATCCCTTTATTACAACCTGAGGGACAACTTGAGTGATAACATAATGGCGACTCCACTGGGGAATCTCCTCAGTTAAATTCACAGAGAAGGTTGTACAAAAAAAAAAAAAAAAAAATCCACAGGAAAAATTGATTTTCTAATTGTTGTATATCCCTTAAAACTACAGATGAAGCCTGAATGTCAGCCAGGAAGCCTTTGAAACTGTTTTTGTTTTACATTTACAGGAGTAGATAAAAGCTGCTTCAGTCAATCTTCATGCTAGTCTTAAGCTATACACAGCCATTCCAAAATCTGATCAGTTCCTTGCTAATCACAAAAGCATTCCCAGAAAAATACCAAAAAACAAATTCGGAAGCTGGTTCCTAAGAAAAATCCACGATACACAAGGTCAAATCCAAACCCGAATCCCCCAGCTGTTTTTGAGAACCCTAACATAATCCCAAAAATCCTTAGGAAGCAAGAAAGACAGGAAAATTTTGTTGATTTGAGTCCTGAAACAGCTTACCCTAGCTGTATTCCGACTCCTGTCAAGGTTTTATTTCGTTCAACCCCTGTTTCCCCTAATTCATCATCCACATCTCATAGCACTCCTTCCACACCTTCATTCACTGCACATACTACCACTACTGTTGTTCCCACCATTCCAGTTGTTCCTGTTATTCCGATTATCCCTGTTGTTCCATTAATCCCCGTTGTTCCACTTATCCCTGCCAATATGGCCAATAGATATGCACCCCTGCAACTGCCTGCTAATCCTGGGGCTTTACCTCAAGAGTACCAATCGAAGATCACATATTTTGATAGTACTGGTCCTTTTACTGCCCTTCAGCACACTAAAAAGATGCAAGATTATTTTGAAAACTACGAAATAGATGATGATAGCGTGAGAATGAGAATTTTTGTTCAGAGTTTAACAGGTGATGTAAGAACTTGGTTCAGATCACTCGCTGCAAATTCCATAACCACCCCAGATGAGCTTTACCAATCCTTTACCAATAGATGGGAGAAAAAGAAAGACCCCTTGCACATACTAGCAGAATATGATACAATTAAAAGAGGTCCTCAAGAGACTGTTTTGGAGTACTGTGCAAGATTCAATAATGTATATAACGCAATACCACAGAACCTAAGGCCTCCCCCTGATCTGGCCTTGTATAAATTCCCTGATGGATTCGACCCGGATATGGCATACCAGTTAAAAGAAAGAGCTCCTCAGACCCTTGCAGACATGCAAAACGTTGTTGTTAGCGTAGAAGCCAACTTAATTGCCAAAAGAAACAGAGCTAGAATGGAAAGAAGAACCACCTTTAAGGAAGAACCCTCAGCTTTTGATCAAAAGCTTGATGCTATCATCAGTGGCCTGCAAAGGCTGGGAGAAAGAGTAGAAAATGTCGAAAGGAAAGCATCATGGGAAGGACAACAGTCTAATACCATAAGGAACCCAAATTTTAGGAAAACGCAGAACACAAATGCTGGTAGGTCTAACCAAGACCATGACATAAGACCCCCTTTTCAAGATAACTATGTTGAAGGATCTACTTCTAGTGAAACCATAGAGGACACTCACATGAACCTGATGGATCTAAAGGGTGAGCACAAAACATTTCTGAGCCAAGAAGACCAAAATGAACTCGACTACAATCAGTTTCAAACTAAGTCTAGCGAGTCTTTTGATTTTAAACAAGGTTACGATACTGCTGTGTATGAAGTACACAAACAATATAAGCTGAGAACTAGGACCATTGACATTTCTGAACCTAGCAAAACAAAGGATGGCAAACAGCCCAACAAGATTAAAGGTAAGGCTGTCATGACAGAACCAGCTGATATACCTGTCCCGAACCCGCAACAAGTCACTGTAGAAGACATAACAGAAATACAACCTTCTGGAGATCAGCCTTTGCCACCTTCTTCCTCGAAAGAAAGCTCGAACAGTGTTCCAAAAAACTTTCCTGAAACTGAAAAACCGCAAGCAATCAGTCCTCATAACGCCGATAAACAAGAGCAAATAGCGGATAATTCAAATGAAACAGAAAAAACTGCCATTATCAACACCAAGACTCCATTGGAAAAGCCATTTAATTTAGAGGCAGAAATAGCTAAGTTGAAGATATCCATTCCCCTCTCAGAACTTGCCAAACACGATGTGTATAGACAACAAATTCAAAGATCACTTCAAATGCCAGAGGTTAGGGATGATGTAAATGTTTTAGATGACACCCCAAAGCTGTTGTTTAGCCCAGAAGTTAATGGAAAATCAACACATGGACCTGTCCCGCCCTTTTATGTCAATTTGCATATACATGACAAATTTTTGCACAACGCTATGTTTTACTCGGGGGCATCGCACAATCTTATGCCCAAAGCAGTCATGAAAAAACTGAATCTTGATGTTACAAGACCTTACAAAGATTTATACTCATTTGACTCAAGTCAAGTGAAATGTTTAGGCCTCATCAAAGACCTGTGTGTCTCCTTAGTCCAATATCCCAACAAGACCATCCTCATGGGTGTGGTGGTGGCTGACATCCCACCAAAGTACGGTATGCTCCTGTCAAGATCATGGGGAGCAAAGCTCCAAGGATCCCTTCAATTAGACCTCTCCTATGCCACCATTTCAGTCTTTGGGCAACCAAAGAGACTGTATAGAGAAACGCTCATGAAATATGTGGTAAGTAGTGAGAGAAAGCCTGAAAATTTTCCCATTTACTCAATCCACTCTGATATGGATTCCTTTATTTTGTTTAATGATGACACAAATTCTCTAATTGATAATGAGCCCTTCGCTCTGGAACAACAAGCACACATCAATGAAGAATCGGCTGCACATACTGATGAAACTGTCACAATAATTAGTGCAACCAGCATGCTAGAAGGAACTCCCCAAACAGAAATTTCAAGTCTGCCCAATCCCAACATAGCTGAAACTCTTAGCACTAACCACAAGCAAGAAATCACATGGTATTTAGAGTTTGATGGCTCTGTTAACAAGTTAGGAGCAGGGGCAGGTGTCTGGATTCACAATACACATAACAATCATGCGGAAGGTCATGCCTACAAACTGAACTTTAAATGCACAAATAACATGGCGGAGTATGAGGCTCTGCTGCTAGGCCTTAAACTGCTCAAAGTTATAGGCGCTGCGAAAGTGTCTATCCTAGGAGACTCTGATTTAATCATACAACAGATGAAAGGTTATTTTGTAACCAATGACAATAGAATGAGAGCCTATAGGACTGCTGCCACTAATATACTCAATGCATTCACTGAATTCAAGCTGGCCAAAATTTCAAGAGAACATAACATTCATGCACACAGCCTAGCCACCTTCGCTAGTACATGCAAGCTTCCTTTTGAGCCAAACCATCACTTCACAGCTGAAATAAAACATAGGCCCACTATACCAAATAACGATAAAGACTAGCAAGTGTTCGAAAATGATACCCAGATTAATAATTTCCTCGCTCTTGAGCATGAGTTTTCAAATATCAACATTGACTTGGATGCTATGACAGATTCAGAATAGCAAACAAATGAAGATCAGCAAGCTGTAACAGCTGCAACAGCCAAGCAAATCCTGAACCCGACTGTTTTTGACAAAGAAAACATAGAACAGCTGAAACAAATGCATTGCCAAAGCAAAGGCAGAGATCATTGACTTAAAGGATAACTTTCTGCCTGCTGGCCTAACCCCATTAGAAGACATGTTTGACGCCAATGATGTTCCTAGAAAGCCAAAATTGCAACCCATTAACACTGATATAGAAGAACACAACATTGGAACAAAAGAAAATCCCAAAATGATCAAATTGTCCAGAAATTTACCTCCTGATCAAAAGCCCAAGTACATTGATTTGTTCAAAGAGTTCCAAGATGTATTTGCTTGGAGTTATGAGGATTTGAAATCCTATGACACCTCGGTGATCCAGCACACAATCCCCTTAAAACCAAACCAGAAACCCTTCAAACAGAAACTTAGAAGAATTAACCCTATGCTTCTTCCCTCGATTGAGAAGGAAGTAAAGAGGATGTTTGAAGCAGGCATCATAGCACCTATCAGATTTTCTGAATGGGTGTCCAATCTTGTTCCTACGAGAAAAAAGACAGGTGAAATCAGACTTTGTGTAGATCTCAGAAATTTAAACCAAGTCTCCTTAAAAGACCACTATCCCTTGCCCAAAATGGACCACATCCTACAAAGGGTAGTGGGGTCATCTAGAATCTCTTTGCTAGATGGTTTTTCAGGGTTCAACCAAATACTTGTTCACCCAAATGACCAAGACAAAACAACCTTTACCACACCGTGGGGAACATTTAAGTATGTCAAGATGCCATTCGGACTTAAAAACGCTGGTGCAACCTTTCAAAGAGCAATGGATATTGCTTTTGCCAAAGAAATACATGACTTCCTAGTTGTCTACCTTGATGACTTGACCCCATTTTCCAAATCTGATGAAGAGCACCTCAAGCACCTTAGGCAAATATTCATGACGTGTAGGAAATATGGCATTTCCTTGAATCCCAAAAAGTCTCTCTTTGGCCTTGAAGAAGGCAAATTACTTGGCCACATCATATCAAAAGATGGGATCAGAATTGACCCTGAAAGAATCCAAGCCATCCTCCAAATCCCATATCCAAGAAACATAAAAGAGCTGCAAGCATTCCTTGGGAAAATCAACTTCTTAAGAAGATTTATTCCAAATCTAGCTGAGCTGATAAGATTGTTAAGCAACATGTTAAAGAAGGATGCCAAGGTAAAATGGTCTCTTGAAACCAAGCAAGCATTTGAAAGTATCAAAACTGCCTTAACCCAAACCCCTGTCCTAACCAGCCCACAGTTTGACAAAGATTTTATCATATTTTCGTTTGCATCTGATCACACGATAGCAGCTGTCCTTTTACAGAAGGATGAACAAGGAGCTGAAAAACCGATTGCATTTTTCAGCCGAGCTCTAAGAGACGCCCCTTTGAAATACCCAATCATGGAAAAACAGGCCTACGCACTTGTTAAGGCCATCAAGGATTTCAGAGTGTACATCTTATATTCACACGTGATTGCCTATGTCCCACACACTGTTGTAAAAGACATATTGACCCAAGAAGGATTAGAAGGCAAAAGAGGCAAGTGGATTGCAAACATCCTTGAATATGACATAGAAATAAAACCAACCAAGATGATAAAGGGACAAGGTTTAGCTAAACTGATGTCCGAAACGAATTTTCAAGCCTTAGACATTAACCAGCTAGACAATGAACCGGAGCTGGCAACTCCACAGATCAGTGAAATCTTTTTGCAATCCCCATGGTACGCTGATATATGTTTTGTATTGTTAAACCTGTGTGCTCCCCAGGATTGTCCAGGACCAAGAAAAGATTTTTGAAAATGAAGGCTTTAAAGTTTTGTGTTATAGATGGTGCATTATTTTGGAGAAATCATGAAGGTATACTGCTTAATTCTTTAACCATGAATGAAACTAACAATGTCATGAAAGAATTCCATGCAGGTGATTGTGGAGGACATCTATATTGGAAGTCCACTGCTGATAAAATTCTCAGGGCCGGTTTCTATTGGCCCTCTCTTTTTGCAGATGTAAAGAAGTTTGCCATGTCATGTCACAAATGCCAAATTTTTGAGGGCAAGAGAAAGTTGTTACCCCTGCCCCTTATACCCATCTCAACCGAACAACCTTTTAAACAATGGGGTTTTGATTTCATTGGAGAAATCCATCCCTCTTCCTCAGGCCAGCACAAATGGATCCTAACAACCACTCACTATTTCACTAAGTGGGTTGAAGCCATTCCCTGTAGACAAGCCAATGACACCATCATTATCCAATTCCTTGAGTGCAATATCCTTTCTAGATTTGGTTGCCCCGAAAAAATCATCACTGACAATGCCGCTGCCTTTAAGTCCAAAAAGATGAGCAATTTCTGCCACAGATTCCATATTACCCTGGGCCACTCTACAGCCTATTACCCTCAAGGTAATGGCTTGGCCGAATCATCTAACAAGAGCCTCATCAACATCATAAAGAAGGTGCTAGAAGAAAACAAGAAGAACTGGCACAAAAAGCTGGTAAATGCCCTGTGGGCAGACAGACTTTCAAGCAAAAGATCAATTGGGATGAGTCCTTATGAGCTAGTGTATGGCATGGAGGCCAGATTTCCTTCATCCCTGGGCATTCCTACTATCAAGATGTTACAGGAAATTCACGCTGAACCAAATGACATTCAAAGAAGGATTAATCAGACCATTCATCTTCAGCAAACAAGAGAACAAGTTTATAAAAGAGCTCAAATTTTGCAAGAAAAGCTCAAAAAGATGTTTGACAAGAGAGTCAAGGCTGAGGATTTCAATACTGGTGACAAAGTTCTAAGGTGGGACTCAAGAAAGGAAGACAAGGGCAAACATGCCAAGTTTGATTTTTTATGGAAAGGACCATTCGTCATTTCTGCTGTTCAGGGAAACAACACTTATTTTCTTAAATCTGTAGAGGATAGTTCTGCTGAAGAACGCCTTGTCAATGGCCGTATGCTGGAACATTACCATGATCCCTTTTAAGGGATACAGTGCAGCTTTGTATATATTTCTGTACAGTCTTATTTGTATATATCAGCACTCTGTTTTTATTTTTGTATAAGCAGGCCGATTATTTAAGGAGCAACAGTAAATTTGTGAAGACACAGCCGATGCAAGTATTCCAGTTTTAAAGGCTCTATCTCTACACCAATTTCAGCAAAACAGCAAGAGGAAAATTGTCACATTACAAGCAATTCATGGTAGAAAAGAACTATTTGCAGTCAAAGGCATGTTCCAGCAGCATTGTACATAATTATCAAGCACGCAGAAGAAAGCAGGCGATGCTATACAGTTCACAGTAACTCAGTTGAGGAGAGAATGGTTCAGATTTCAAAATTTCACATTTTTAGCAGCCAGAACAAAGAAGTGTTTCCAGTCTACAGCAACAAATAGAAAATCAAGGCAGTCTGACCTGTTGTTCTTGGCTTTTCACAAGGAAAAGCCATCCCCAAGTGGAGCCACTGTTAGCCTCCTGTTACAACAGGTGTTCATTTTTCATGATTGACATTTTTACATGCCAAATATGTCATACTTTGCAGGCTACAGTGTTCCATATTTCCACAAGATGCCATGAAGTGTGCTAGTCCAAATGGCACTGCTGTATTCCAATTTTGATGAGTTGTTCCAGTTTTGAAGAGTTTTCATTTAAGGGAGGTCCAAACAGTCTAATCTTGGTCTCCCTAGGTTTCAATTTCCTGTTTTAGAATATAGAGAATGTATCTGTCCAAACAATGTAATCTTGGTAGATTTGTAGATAAGTAGAGAATCAAAGGGACCCAACTGCCTAATCTGGGTCCCTGGCAGAAACAAGTGTAGACTTAGATAGGAGAATAGAAAAAAGAAAAATTGTAAAGCTGGGTCTGCAAGTCTAAGTGCACCCACCCAAAAAGAAGAAAAAATGTTAGGAAGGTAGGCTGGGTAGGTAGCTGTGAGGTTGTAGAATGATGATTTATGATCAATTTTGTGTTACAAAGTGTTTTATCTTTTCAGATCACAGTGATCAGGCAGTTTTCATCTGGAGGAGCTCAAGATGGACATCACTAACTCCCCCTTCTTCTAATTCGCCAAGTCACTCACTAATTTCCCCAAAGAGGTCAAGATCTGCTTGATTCCTCTTAGTTTCATCATCTTCCATGTCATTGTTTTGGTGAAGATCTGCTTCACTCAAGGATTTCATTTCTTTACAAGTTCTTTTCCCCAAAACTAGCCTAAGGACCCTTAACTTAGCGCTTTCTGGTCATCTCCATATTAACTACTGACTTTATTATCTAAATCCCTAATCTGTATCCCCTTCCCCTATTAAAACTATGTATATAAATCCCAAAAATATTAAATATCCCCTCCCTGGCACTGTAGCCATATTTTCCCTAAGGTCCGGGGAAAGGCAGTCCATCTGGGGCTGTTTTTAGCCCATCCGAGTCTCAAAGGAATTAGTCTGACACCTGGTTAGGCTGATAACCATTGTTTCCTAGTCCTAACCCTCAAAAACCCTTTTTTCCGCCCCAACCTAAAGTTTTGTGCACAAATCATTAAACCCCCGCTCATAAACCCTAAAAAAAAACCCATGTTTTACCCCTTATGCCAAAGTCCTGAGCGTAAATATGTTAACCCGCCCGTTTATAACCCCCATGACCCACGTAAACCATAGTTTTTACACCCCCGCCGCGCCGTATTAAAATACGGATATTCCGCGCCTTGTACGTTAACTCCCCGCCGCCTCGTCCTTCCCGCCGACCGTCTGATCGCCCGCCCCACAAATCTACGGTGGGCGGGCCTTCCCATCTCCAAACCGCCCGAAGGTTAGCGTCTGGGAGATGGGCGGTATTGCCGCTGTACTCCCGCCACGCGTCACCTTCCCGGGCGTGGCGGAGCCCCCTCCCCCGAAACCACTCTTCCTCAAAGGCGGTGCGCCCAGAAACCGCTTACCGCCCTCCTCCATCCTACGTCAGCACCACGTCGACACTGACGTCATCTGCCTGCGTGGCCTCCTGCCACTGTACCGCCGAGTCACCCTGCCACATGTCCTGCCACATCATCAGACCCGCTGTACTGCCACGTCACCTTCGTACATGCTAACGTCATCATGCTGACGTCATCGCTGATGTCACCCGCCGTACGAGGTCCCACCCGCTGATGTCATCAGCAACTTCGGCGCGAAGGGCGAAAATCACACTCTGGAGCCCCGGAATCAGTTTCTGAGGCAGTTTTTGATGCGCGATTTGCGCCTAAATAGGCCAAAATGGGGAATATTTTCATCGCGCAGCCCCCAGCAAGCCCAAAAGGCGCCGAATGACCCATTTTTCTTCGCGAAGCATGCAGAAAGGAGCAGAAGACAGTTCTAGAGAAAACAGAGGACGAATAGCAGCCATTAATTTTTTATTAGACCCACAGCAAAGGAGAGAAGAAACCTAATTCAGTTGTCAGAGAGTATCAGAGGAAAGAGAAGCAGCAAAGTGTACCAGTTAAATTGTTTAATAGAAACCTTCAGTTCCCAAAGAAGGTTAACATTGAATGGCCGCCAACAAAGTCAAATCAGGCGGTGAAAGCCCATCCCAGCTCTCAAATCACAGTTGAAGCATTTAAGGACACCGAACTACAATGGAGCAGAGACCCATGCACAGTTATTACAGAGACAACTGCACCAAGCCACCGAGGACAACACATTTACTCAGTCCCCATACGGCGGCCCTCAGCGCAACTCAAGATATTTTATGCATTTATTTCTGGATAGAATTAGGTTAAAGTAATCATCTTTCCTTCAGACCTGTTTAGGTCAAACTGTAAATAAGCAATTTTGAAGAGTTTTCCCTATATATACCACCCTCTGCACTGTTTTAAGGTTTGGTCGATTGGTATTTTTGGCTAGAGACTTGCACTGTATATCTGAGTTGTTTTCTTTAATCAAAGATTGCTGAAAGATTGGAGAAGACACTGTCTGATGTGTTATTAATGATCTCTAGAGACTGAATGATGGAATTCCTGCGCTGCAGCCTGAAACAATAAGTGCATCTTACCTCTGTTTATTGTTTACCACTATCTGAATAGCAGAAAGAAAGATTAGCTTAGAATTTGTTTAAATACACTCTATGCTCAATTTCTGTTGTTTCTTTATGTTTTCATCTGAATGAATTGGTAATGTATATGAATTCCTTCTGGCTCATATTCACCCTAATTCACCTGTGTTTGCCCATTATCTAGGGATTCTTTGCTGCCCCTAGGTAGAGCTCTGTTGCTTCCCTCTGTTAAGCTAACTGAGAGATTCTTAACTACCTCTCATTTCTTAGCATTCACTCCATCCTTTAAACCTGAAACATTGTTTCCTGCACAGTTACCTTGCTCCATACCTCTCTTATGACCAAGAAAACGCATCAGCAGTTATCCTCCTCGACTCCATGCCCAATGGTTTGAAACCTTCATGCTATACTTGCCTCTCTATTTGAAAACATCAAACTTCCCACCAAAAATCAAAACAAAAACCCTTGAATTCAATAGCTAGCCTAAAACCTTTTCAAACAAAGTCAAATCATAAAGAGAGAGCCCTCTCTGATTGCAGGTGGGCTAGAACCTGCAGTCCAAAGTTGGTCTGTGGTTACCTCGGCCGTATCCCTTTATTACAACCTGAGGGACAACCTGAGTGATAATAGAGACAACACTCCTAATGCAGAAACAAAGGAAAACAGTGGCATGATGTACACATCAAAAAGAAACAGTTCAAAGAAGGAGACTGGGCTTTACTCTTTGACTCTAAATTTAGAGATCATAAAGCCAAATTTACCACACATTAGATGGGCCCATATGAAATAGTTCAAGTTTATGAAAATGGATCAGTCAAGCTTATTACCATTGATGGAGAAGGCCACCCCTTTCTTGTCAATGGCCATCGGTTGAAACTCTACCATAAGCCCATCAGCAAGGAGGATTTTCTTCAAACTGTATCTCAGCAAAGGGAGGTTGAGATATTGCAGCCTTCAGCTATGATATCTCTACCTTAGTTCATTTCATTTCAATTTAAAAAATAAAAAATAAAATAATAATAATAATAATAATAAATAAAATAAATAAATTTAATAATGGTTTAGATGTGAAAACCAGACTCTGGCACACTCTAACCCAGAATTCTTACTTGAAAACCAATTCTTTGGCTGGTAAGAATTCCTTGTTCTATTTGTTTACTGTTTGGTTCATCGCTTCAATAATGACTTGAGGACAAGTCAAAGCTTTAGTGGGGGAGAAGCATCAGCATTTTTGTTTTCCTTATCTCATCTCCTCATTGTAAATTTTCAAAGAGTTTGTTTCAGCACTTCAGTATTTCAATAAAGAAGTTGTTTTTGTCTTTGTTCTAATCAGAGGGACCTGTTCAAGCAATATGCAGTGGGACCTGTTCAGAAGACTATGTTACCAGCACTAATATTAGAGGGACCTGTTCAACAAACATTAAAGGGACCTGTTAAAGACTGCTACATCAGGCTACTTCAACAAAGTTTCAACAGAGTTTCAAAGGTTTCTTATCATCAAGGCTACATCAACACCAAAGATCAAGGAAGCTGCACACACATAGTTCTTCAGATTTCAAAGAAGCTGCACACACAACATTCTTCAGATCTCAGAGGGACCTGTTATATCCAATTTTATCTCAGAAGGGACCTATTATGGACAGTGAAGATTAGTCATATCTAGACAATAAAGATCAGTCCTACCTATGCATGCCAACTCAACTCTTGGTCAACCAACAAAGTGTAATGTATTGTTGTAATTTTTATTTTTAACATTTAAAATTCTTGAATTATTTTAGTGTTAAATATGATGATTATGATTGCTTATGATCAATTTCAAAAACACCCCTATACCCATCACCCTTGTAACATTCCTAACTACTATCATTTCCCAACACACTCTAGCCTATCGCCATATTCCTCCTACGATTTTTAAATCTTCTCCTACACCACCCTTCAAACCTTGTCATTAACTCCTCATTCTTGAATCGGCCATCAAACCTTATCATCGATCCATCATCTTCCTAATCGGCCAAGTACCAACAAGTAATGGACAAGTGGTGAATCATTGGAGAGCCAAGTGTTAAACGATTTCATTCATTTTTTTTTAATCGGCCAAGTTATAAAACGATCGTTTGACCCAAGTCGACTCATGCAACAACTATCTGTTATCATCACTCCAGCACTCCTTATATGTCTACGGCATTCTCATGATTGTACCTATGCAAACCAGTACAGCTCCTCTGTCTTTGTGATATGAATGCACTCTACATTATCATTATAGTACATTGGGTAAGGCCGATTGTTAAGTTTCATTTCATTCTCAGTTCGTAAAAAGGGCGTTACCATACTAGTAATTCAAACTCTGTGATTTCAAAGAAGGCCGAGAACAACAGGCGCTACAAAGGGAGAGCATAGTAATTGGGCTCACCACGAGTTTCTACCTCCGCCATAATCCGAGGACATTAATCCGGTCGCTGCCCAAGTCATTGAAGAAGGAGACCCCGAGAACAGAGGGCGCTACCAGGTCGGTTGAGTGGAGCGCAAAACAGAGGTAACAAATCAAGAGACCCTTGTTGAATTATTAAGCATAAACAAAAAGGGTTAGAACAGGAGTTTCTTTGTCAAAATGACCAATAGAGCAGAGCCTACGACATTTGATAGTTCCCAATATCATGATGACTGTATTACAATTTTAAGGGAAAAACAATGGTTATCCTTCCTAGAGAAGTTTAATGGGAACAATGAAGAAGTAACCAAGCAGTTTGCATTTACATTTAATGGAGAGAAAGCATTGATAGGCAACTTCTCTTTTAGGATTTCAGAGGATACCATAGCACAAACCTTGGGAATCAGTCCAGAAGGAGAAAAATATTTCAAAACAAAACAATTTAAGGAAAAATCATGGACTCAATTCATGTCTAGGTCAAGGGTTTCCTCTGTCAACTGGAAAAAGGGTGTCCCTAGAAGCTGGTTGATGCACCCATGGGATGAAATGGTGTACATTATTCAGAAATTTGTTACGTGTGAAGGTCGTTACAGCATAGTCTATCTATATCACATCAAACTCCTGTTGCACTTAAAAGGGCAATGCACCATTAGTCTACCCTATTTCCTCTTACAGAGTTTGACTAAGATGTCAAAAACTATTCAAAAGCAAAAGGGTAATGAAGATAAAAGCTTGTATCATTTTGGGTTGATTAAAATTCTAATTGAATTTGAAGTGCAGAGGAGGGGAAAAACATGGAAGGAATTTTTGGTTGCTAATCAAATCAAAGATGGAGAAGATGAACAGGAACAACAAGAGCGCTCAGAATTTATGCTTGATATTGATGAGGAAATCCCTGTGCGCAAGTCAAGCAATGTTCCTCCACACAGCAGTAGTGTAAGGACAAGAAAGATGAGGCAAGAAGCTGCCCAGAAAATTGAGCAAGACAAAATTTTCACTACATATACAAGAAGATCAAGGAGAATACAAAAGACCCAAACACAAGAAGATCAACCAGAGTCAAATGCACATGCACCGATGGACATTGAGAGCAGTGCTCATTCACAGCCAGGACTGGAAGCCGAAATGGAAGTCGAGAGTAACAATGGACAAGGGAAAGAGGTTAGAAAAACAAAGGAGGTTAGAAAAACAAATTGAAAATCTAAAAGAAGAATTGATGGAGGCCAACATGCTAGAGAAGGTCATCAAGAAGGAGAATGAAATGTTGAGAGCTCAGAGCAAGAAGACTCAGCAGAAAAATGAGAAGCTGAAGGAGCAAATCAAAGAACTCAAGGCTGAACAAACCGACATTTGCAAGTGGGCAACCAAATGGTATACTCAAAAGAAAGCTCTCAAAGAGAAATACAAGAATTTGAAACATGAGCTCCACATTCAGAAGAATTCCCAAGCTCAGAAGAATATAGATACATTGTTACAAGTGGTAGAGGCACAGGCAGGAACAGAGTATAAAGGGAGCACATCAGGATTAGCATGAGGACATGCTAAATCATTGAGCTTGGGGGAGATGTTGGTACCATTTCATTGCCATCCTTTTCTTCTAGAAATCCATCATTTGTCTATCTTTTTCTCCCATAAACCCCTCATAGTCCATTGAAATTGATTAATTAAATCATTATAGTTGTTAATTTACATTAAATTTAATTTGTGAATTTTTATGTTAAAAATTAGGAATTTTCAACAAAAATTACAGGATGTCATGACTTCCTGTAAATGGTTTATGATGTGACACGTGGCATGGCGGGAAAATCAAAACAAAGGATAGGAACGTGATCTGAAATGTACATACATGGTGAAAGATCTATTCAACAGCGAATCTAAAGCTCCTGGATACATGGTCAATGCTGGTCAAACCCAACCTTTTTGGTCACAAAGGCAGCAAAAAGCCAGAGTTTCCCAAACTGACTTCATTTTGCTTTGGAAATCAGTTAAGATTAGAAAAGACAAAAATCACTCTTTTGTAAAAGTAGAAACATCTGCATAATGTATGTACATTCGATTTAGAGGAAGTTAGTGAATACAGGATAGGAGACAAGCAGATAAAACACTGTGTATTGTATTGTCCAGAACGATTCTTATTCTTGTGTATTGTTTCCAGAACATTGCTCTTGCATGTGATTTCTACTTCCAGAACTTAATTACAGTCATCGTTTTACCCTTACAGTGCTTATGCGTTAACATTCTCATCGCTTGAAGTTTCTTAAGTGTGCCATTGAAGCGTGGACGGGCCCTAAGTGGAGATTGGTATGCTTTTATTTTCATTTCCATAGCGTCTTCGAATCTGAATATTGTGAATAGCGTTTAATGTTATTTTCTTGCCTATGAGTTTATTGATTTGATTAGAAGTTCTTGCAAATAATATTCATGGTGATAGCTTGAGAATTCGATTGCTAAATCATTGAACAATATCTTGTAAAAGATTTGATCGATCATTAGATTTCGAAGTATCTCTGTGGACTCTGTTTTCAAGCATTTAAAATTTCAATGTGCTTAAAAGAGCTTTTGATTTTCATGAATGCTTAGTGTGTTAGCTGGAAAGAGCTTTTGTGGATAATATCCTTGTAAGAGGGTTGAAAACTCAGTGTAGCAACACGTTGTTTCTTTAGAACAGTTAGATAAATTAGATGATCTGAGTGTTACGGTGTGAGAGGCAACATATTTCAATCTCCTGTAAAGGAGTGTTGTAGCCTATCACGGTAGACACTTAGTTAGGTAGATGAGATCCTTTTATGTCTATAGACTTTAGACACGTGCCTCTAAGTTTACCTACCTTGGTTGATATTAAATCTAGCCTAATCTATTACCGTAGATTGGCCACTACAGACCTTCTGCCAACGCATCGTCCATATCAGACTTCAAATCCTATACAAATATGTTTGTTTACCTCATCAGGTCCAGTCATCCATCGGAATGCATCTCTGTCGTTGATCTGGGGGGCCCAGATCCTACAGTCATCGTTCATATTGGGCGGCTAAGTCGCATGACGTTTACCCGTCCAATGTGAGCAATTTTCTCTCTCCCCGTTGGGACGCGTGGCGATCATTGTGTGGCATCAGGCGGAACTCGGCTGAAACCACTTACCGCTCGAAGCCCCTCCGATATTATGCCGGTTTTTGTGGGACCCCGCTTGCTTCTGAAAAAATCGGAGCGATATCCGTCATATTTTATGATTTTTTGGGTCCAGGTGTTTGCGGCCCTTTCCTTCTTTGAGGGGTTTGCCCTGCGATATGCGATTAGCGACTGCAAATCGCATATCAGAAACTGCCCCTGTTTCTCGAACTTGCCTCTGGTTTTGCTAATTTGCGATAGCGCGTATTACTATGGGTTGATGGTCTATGCGCTTGACCGAGGGTCCTCGTTGCTCCACGCTAATCACAAATTGCAACTGTTACGAGGATATCTATGATAAGCTTGATCTTTATAAGACTTTGAAACTTTTGCATGAATTTTACAGAGTTCATGAAAACTTAGAGAGTGTTCTAGGATCCAATTTGAATCATTATCAAGCTTCAAGTACAAGAAAGGGATGAAGAGCTTGCCAAGCTTAAGAAGGAATTTCATCAAGCAAAAGAAAGCATCATGAAGAAGTCATATTCATGACAAATCAATTGAATAAAGCAAAGAAGCAAGAAGATACCTTGTCGAGTCAACTTGAACAAAGGCATAAGAGCTTGAACAAACTTGAAGAAGAGATTGGTCAGTACAAGGTAGAGATCTCCTCTCTCAAGTCTCAACTACAAGAAGCAAGGAAACAAGCACAAGGAGCTGGAAAGACCATGGAAGCATTGGAAGTTATAGAAGGACAGGTTGATGTAGCAGGAAAGGAAAGAAACACCATGATCTGTCAACTGAAAGCAAAGGATGAAGAAATCTTCAAAATGAAGTCAGATATCATGTCCCTTAAAAAAGAGGCAGATGAAGCTATTCGTATCAAGGAAGAAACTGAGGAACAACTTGCTAAGAAGAATAGTGAGTGTGAAAGATTGGAAGAAGAGATTGTCTTCCTCGGGACAAAGGTTGAAGAGATGAACAAAATCTTGAAGAGCTCTCAAGCCTTGGATGACATGCTCAGCTATCACAGATGTCCATCTGATAAATCACGTCTCGGGTATGCAGGTGAACCCTCAAACAATAATGAAAATGCTTTAAATAAAAGAAATGTGAAGAAGCCAAAAAGAAATGGTGATGCTCCCAGTTCCAGCAAAGGCAAGGAAAAAAATCAAGGCTACAATAGAAGAAATCCTGCTCCAAGAAGAAATCCAGTTCCAAGAAGAAATGTAGATGATGTCAAAAATGCAAGAGGTAATGGTTATCATCAAAGGATCTCAAGGAAGAAAGGCTTCAGAAGTACATCAAGGAAACCTCCATCTCCCAGGTACCAAAGTTCATTTTTTGGTTATTGTTATTCTTGTACAAACTTTGTTTACATGGAAAAAGACTGTAAAGCATATCATAAAGATAGATGTTATGTTCCCCAACCATCTTGTTTAGTCAATTTAGTATGTCCTAAATTGCTACATTAATTATCAATCTGGGAGTCGTAAACTGATGAAGTTTGGCACACTATATGTGCAAGACAACCTCTTTCTTACTTTTTATTGCTTTCAATTTTATTTTGTTTTTGGGGGTTTTATCTTGGTTTGTCTCCTAATGCGAATGGAAATCATATTCCTAAGTTTTAAGAATACTTTAGAAGGCAAGTATGGATATAGATTTTAAGACAATTATGTCCTTTATGATGACTTCCAGAGCTTAACACTTCAGAGGATCTCAAAACATACTAGTGATGAAATTAGTACTTGAACAAGAATGTAAATGTGCAGCTATTCAAATCAAACAAATGATAAACTACTGATCATGAAATCACTATCTTTGCTGCTCATCTAAATACAGAAATAAAAGTTAAGCTATTGCACTCAAACAAATCAAAAACTGCAAACTAATAAAAGTAAAACCAATTCACTTCACTTATAGTCCGATAGCTCGCCAAGTAGCTTTTCGGGGTTAAGCCATGGCTCTGGAGATAACGTCAATAACATGAGGAATTGATATCTAAATTACCTACTTGCAAATGAAAATAAAATCAAGTCACTTCACTTATAGTCCGATAGCTCGCCAAGTAGCTTTTTGGGGTTAAGCCATGGCTCTGGAGATAACATTAATAACATGAAGAATCTGATACCTAATTGCAGAAATGAAAGTAAAATCAAATCTCCTCACTCATAATCTGATAGCTCACCAAGTAGCTTTTCGGGGTTAAGCCATGGCTCTTGAGATAACGTTAAATGACATGAAGAATTTAATATCTAAACTAACTAATCAACAGCAAATGAATAAGACTGAAATCAAAGCATAACAAAAATTGAAAGCTAAGAAAAACAAAGTCAGCAGAGAGGCCAATCTCATGTCACTATTTATTGCAAAAATTGTATGAAAATGCCCGACCCGAGCCTATCCTAAAACACACTGATCAGTGTTAGCAAAAATATACAATGCTTGGAAAATCATGTACATGAATGAAACATTAACACCATAACTAAAATATGAAATATACACAGGTGAACAAACTATGAAATATCTACAATGGAAATAAGACAACAACACATAAAAACTTTACAGAAATAAAGAAACGAAACCTCAGCCAGCAGGGGCCCTCTACACGGCCTTGGTTAACACGCTTTCAGTCCGAAATTACGCTCACATAATCATATAAAACAGACTCTTGTTATATTGCAAAACAGATGAAGGATCCTCTCGTTACAACAGCAGGACCAATGTCACGACACAGTACATGAACTAACAGCAAGACTACATATATAAAAAACTAGCTACATGCATTTGCAAACACGTTATTTATAAAGGAAATTACATAATTGTTTTTCCTATGGAACACGTTCAGCAGAGGACACGTAAAAAGACAAGACCCATGAGCTTAGCGTGTTGGTTCCCATGATCATTCAATCTACCAAAAGGTGGTTATTGGATTTGTGTCGTGGAGGCAATCTACAGCTGTCAAAATGAATCCATGGATCTAGGAACGGTCTCAGACCTTTCACGTGTTAAAAACAGAGACCTGTTTGCCGTAGAACTCCTCGTTTGACGAAGGCTTTCCTCTACGAATCTGGCTCAACCAATAGGACTTGGTCCATGTCCATATCATTTCTAAACTGCCCACGTGCCTTGTTTTGCTTGCTGACACCTGTAACCTAGAGATCAACAAAAACAGCTGCGGAATCTCAAGTCAGCTATGGAAAGTGGCTGCATTCCGCAGCTGATGAGCAAAATCTAAGTCAAATAGCAAACACAAAAATATAGTTAGAAAACCACTTAAATGCACTCTCAGAATCAATATGTAATGATCTTTGATAGCTTATGAGGCACTGGTGAGGGGAAAAAGTCTAGGAAAGTGTGTAGAAGAGATGTAGTTTCAGGGCTCAACATACCCCCACTGTGAAGGTGTTGCATGTCCTCATGCAACCAAAACTGTGACCATCCTCCCTTCAGTTCATGTGTTCTGAGACCTCTGCTAACACATCCAACCTTCTTTTCTTCTTTCTTGGTACCACTGTCATCCTAGGCTTTGTCATTAGGTACCTGAATTTGAGATTGATAAGAGCTCTGCTCAACCTCCTACTCTTTTTCTTCAATTTCCTATTTTTCTTCTGCCACAGCCCAAGATGCAACATGGTGTTGTCGTGAATAATTTTATCCAACCTACTCTGTTCTTTCAATGTTTCATTTTCTCTTTTGATGTGTCTATTCAGGACTTCCAGTTCAAAAACTTCCTGTTTTAGTGATTGGATTAGAGCTTCCTGGGCTGTATTAGGCTGGGTAGATGAAGTGCCTTGATCTGTGGCAGTCTTCTCCAACGACTCAATAAAATCATACATTTCTTGCTGGGTTGGATCTATCTCAGGTGTAGCCTTTCTTGGGCTGTCCCCAAAATCTGGCTGAGAAGGACTGATCTCAAAATCTGGTTGAGAAATAGGAGTATGTTGTGGGCTACGGCCAGGAGGGATTGCTGGAGACTGCTCTGGTGTTTCCCCTCCTAAGTCAATGAAGTGGGCCCCTTTAGTTTGTACTTTCTTCAGTTTTCCTTTAAGTCTGGAGCTCCTCCTTAGATTCTGTGAGCTAGTGTCTCCTTTCTCCACACTCTGTTTTTCTTTCCCTTTTCTCTTTGCTGCAGCTGATTGTTCCTGAAGGTAAATTAGTCTTTCAGAAAGTATTTGATCCTCTTCTGAGGAAGGTTCTGGGGTTTGATAGACAACTTCAATATTTCTTTTCCCCTTTAGTTTTCCTTGCTTCCTAACCTCAGTTCTTTCCTTCCTACTTTCAGACAACTTCCCTTCCTTATTAGTTTCTTTAGCTATGTTAGTAGGAGTATCCTGAATGTTCACACTCATTTTCCTTCTCCTACTTTTCTTTGCTGAGCTACTCTCGGGTGTTTCAGGTGGATCCTGAAAGAAGTTTCTAATAAAAAACTGTTCCCAAGTATCCTTCCTTTCCTTCAACTGTTTTTCAATCAAAATTTTTACAAGGCCGTGATGGTAAAGGTGGGGTTCTATGTCATCCAGATTCTTTTGTACAGTTATGGACATCTTTTTCAGGCTATTCAACAGAAAGTAAGGCAAATTGATGGTTTGATTTTCTAGAAAATTCATTAGCAACCGGATGTGGTACATGTACATGGACCCAAACCGTCCTTCACATGTAATAAACTTCTGGATTATCAATAATAAACTAGTCCACTTTTCCTCTAGAGCAGAGACAGGGATTCCACGTTTGAAAATGGTTATATCCATACCTGGATTGCGTAAGATAATCCTCCAGGCCCTCTCATCAAAGTTTTTGTTTTTGAACCACCGTTCCCCCTCCTATGGGAGTTCCGTTGCTACTGTGATAGATGCCTCTGTGACTAAAAATTTAAGATCTCCAACCTCAACTTCCACGCCATTAAAAGACCTTGCAAATGTCTTCGTGACTTCTTTATTGTGACCTCTGAATTTCTGGATGAACTGCAGCCACCGTGCCTTCCTTAATATGCTTTTCAATTGTGGATAACCCTCCATGAATTTAGGCCCGTCCGGCTCTGCTCTTAGTAGAAGGCCCATTCCTTCCTCCTGCCTTAAAATACGTCTGTGAGTGATGGACTGTGAGTAATGGATTGACGGAGGTGAAACGGTTGTGTTAGCGGGAGATGGAGAAGGATTGTGGAGAAAAACCAGTAGTTGTAAACGGAAGAGTAGAGAACAGGTAGTGAAAATGAGTTCACGGAGCGGAGGCTTATGTAAACAGGCCAGAAATAACAAACGCAACTTCAATGGGATAGTATGGAAATAGAGTGAGCCCGACAGAACTTTGAACTAGAAGGCTGCGGAATAGGCATTAGCATGTTCTCAAAATGACTGCGGATTTGTGCGGCAGGAAAGAGCCGTGATCAAATAGATTACGTCCTCATAATTACCCGGTTAAACAGGTGGAATGCCAACGTACAACTAAACACGAGTTAAATTCGGAGGCGGATCATGAGGCCGTTAAAAATTAATGCAAAGTTCGTGGTGGAATTATGTAAAGGCCATGGAGTGGTTATGAAAGCTATCAATGCGAATCATTACACATAATGGAGCTGGTGGTTTCATAACTATATAGAATGTGCTTTAAAATGCTATTTGAAATGAATCTTGCTCATACCTTAGAATCTTACCACTTCCGTCCACTGACCTTTGATTGGCTGCTTCCTGTTGGTGCTTTTAGGTGCTTTATATCTTCAAAATATTTTCCTTTGTCATACCTGCATTTGGTTCTCATCATTATTTGGCTAACATCTTACTGTTAGTGCTGAATAACAGAGTGTGAGCTGCAGAATCAACAATCAGCTACGGACATAGAATTCAGCTGCGGAAACTGACACAGTGAACATATGACTGAATGGAGATGGATGGAAATGAATGATAACTGAGTGAATGATATATGAAAACTAGTCATGAAAGGGCTTTTATTGACGGAATGTGATGATGAAATGGAATGAAATGAAGTGAAGTGAAGCGAAATGAAATGGAGTGACATGAAACTATGAATAAAATGAGAGGGATTTTTTTGGAAAATATAGGGCGTTAGAAATTTCTGATTTTCGCCCTGTATTTTTTGTATAAGACTGCCAATCAGTGATTGGTTTTCAAGCTTATACAAATTTATTTATTTATTTAATTTAATTTTTTATTTTTTTAAATAGAGAAGAACAAAGATTAGGCTGGTGGAGAAGAAGGATTCTTCTTCACCAGCCTTATTGCAGAATTATCTTGAAAGATTTTGACAAATTCCTCCTTTGAGAGTGGCTTATGATAGATCTTTAATCTGTGACCATTCACAATAAGAGGAGTTTGATATTCATCAATGGTTTTGATTCTTACCGCTCCATTGCTAAAGACTTTGTCAATCTCATATGGCCCAAGCCAATGAGTTTGAAATTTACCTTTGAAATCTTTGAACTTGGAATCAAATAGCAATGCCCAATCTCCTTCTTGAAACTTTTTCTCCTTGATGTATTTGTCATGCCACTTAGCTCTTTGATATTGAACTAGATCAGTTCTTAGGATTGCTTCTTGTCTGATCTCATCTAGTTCATTCAACTGCTCCATTCTATGCTTTTGGGCTTCTGATAGATCCATTTCCAATTGAACTGCCATCTTGAAGGTTCTAACTTGGAACTTAATCCCATAAACAAGTTCATAGGGAGAATGTCCTGTTGTATTCCTCCATGTAGTTCTATAGGCCCATAAGGCTTCAGGAAGCCTTTCTGCCCAATCTCTTCTATGTGGATGAACAATTTTGGTAATGATGCCTTCAATAACTTTGTTTGTAGACTCCATTTAACCATTTGCTTGCGGATGGTAAGGAGTAGATTTTTTGTGCTTGACCTTGTACTCTTCCATCAACTTCTCCACTAGTTTAGATGTGAATTGACGTCCCTGATCTGTCACAATTTCTCTTGGAACACCAAAGCAAGTAAAAATATCCTCATAAAGAAAACTAACAACTGAATGCTCAGTAGCAGAAAATAATGCTTTGGCTTCTACCCATTTAGTGACATAATCAGTACATACCAATATATACTTTCTTTGTTTAGATGGTGGGTTAATAGGTCCAATGAAGTCTAAAGCCCATTTTTCAAAGGGTTCGATGAGTACCTGTGGTTGTAGTGGCATTTCATTTGAGAGGGTAGGTTTCCCTACTCTTTGGCAGCTGTCACATCTTTTGACATATTGTTTTGCATCTTTGAAGAGGGATGGCCAATAATATTTTAAAGAGAGGATTTTGTACGCTGTCCTTTTGTCAGCAAAGTGTCTGCCGCATGGTTCATCATGACATGCTTTGAGAATATCAGGTGTCTCATCTTCCCTAACACATCTTCTGATCACAAGATCTGGCCCTGTTTTAAACAATTCGTTAGAAATCCATGAATATTTTGAACTCTCCTGAATAGTCTTTCTTCTTTCACTTGGAAATAATGTGGAGGTAGTTTCCCTGTAACCAAATAGTTAGCTATATCTGCATACCAAGGAGTCTTAGTAGTTACTGCAAATAAATATTCATCAGAAAACGTGTCCTCTACAGCAGAATATTCTTTAGTATTCTGAATCCTAGACAAGAAATCAGTTACTGTGTTTTGTTTCTCTGGTCTATCTAATACAGTAATACTGAATTCCTGTAAAAGTAGGAGCCACCTTGTAACTCTGCCATTAGTAATGGGATTGTTCATTAGATATCTAATTGCAAAATGATCAGTATGAATAAAAGTTTCATAGCCTGTTATATAATATCTGAACTTATTGATTGCATGAACAACAGCTAAGAACTCTTTTTCAGTCACAGTATAGTTCAACTCAGTGGGAGTTAAATTTTTACTGGTATAATAAATGGCATAAGGAACTAAATCTTTTTGTCCCAATACAGCCCCAAGATCTGTATCTGAAGCATCTGTAGAAATATGGAAAGGAAGTTTCCAATTTGGTCCTCTCAAGATAGGTGCTTCAGATATTCTTGTTTTCAAAGTTTCAAATGCTGATTGGCAATCAGGATCCCATTTGAATTCACAGTCTTTTGTAAGTAGTTTGAAGAGTGGAGATGTTATTTTGGTGAAGTTTTCCATAAATCTTCTATAATATCCAGTAGATCCCAGAAAAATTCTAACATCTTTTTGACAATTTCGAATAGGTAACTTGGAGATGACTTCAACTTTTGATCTATCAACTTTAATCCCATCCCCTGAAATATGATGTCCTAAAACAATACCTTCGGTAAACATCATAAAGCATTTTTCATGGCTTAATGAAAGGTTTGTTTCTTTACATCTTATAAGGACTTTTTCCAGATTTTCTAATTCCTCTTCAAACGAATCACCATAAACTGTAAAATCATCCATATATACCTCTACACAATCATGGATTAGATCAGAAAAAATTCCTAGTACTGCTCTTTGGAATGTTGTGGGTGCATTACATAATCCAAAAGGAAGCACTCAATAAGCAAAAGTTCCCCATGTACAGGTAAATGTGATCTTATCCTGATCTTCAGGTGCTATTTGAATTTGATTATAACCACTAAAACCATCCAGAAATGAAAAGTACTTTTTCCCTGCTAATGTCTCTAATACTTGATCGATAAAGGGCAAAGGAAAGTGATCCTTCAAAGTTGCTTTATTCAAATTCCCTGTAATCAATGCATACCCTCCATTTATCATTCTTTTTGGGTACTATAACCAAAGGAGAAACCCATCGGCTATCTGAAATTGGGTAAATGAAGTTTACATTGAGTAGTTTTTGGAGCTCTTCATTCACTATCTCCCTAAGATTTGGATTCATCCTTCTCTGAGGTTATCTGATTGGTTTACTGTTTTCCTCGATATAGATATGATGGATGCAAGTCTTAGGGTCAATACCTTTCATATCAGTATACTCCCATGCAAATGCAGCAGAATGTTTTTGCAAGATTTTGGTTAGCTCTTCCTGTTGTGACTTTTCCAAATTTTTGTTGATATTCAGTGTTTTTCCTGGAAAAAGTTCAATGGTAGAGCTACCAAACTCTTCCATAGAGTAAAGAGACATTTGTCTTGATGATAAATATTCAATATCAGAATCTAACTGAAACTGTGTGTGGTCATATTCTGAAGATGTTTCAAAATTTTCTAATGTGTTCAAAATTTGACTATCTTCACTAATTTCAGAGATGATAAAGACAGACTGTATAATATCTTCATCGTTGACCCACTCATTGTCTCCTACTTCTATAATTGATTTTGCTAGAGGATACAAATTGAATTTCTTTGTCGAACTACCATCAGAAATATACATATCCCCAGATCTACAACTAATGAAAGCATCAGTTGTGGCTAGCCAAGGTCTTCCTAAGATGAGTGGATGCCCCCCTAAATTACTCTTGGGAGTCAAAATCATGAAATCTACTGGATACTTCCAAGAATTTAAGGATACTGAAATATCTTCTAGTACACCATCCGGTTTGATTATTGATCTATCTGCAAGTTGCAGTAAGGTGGGTGTAAAAAGAAGATTAGGAAGTTTAAGCTATTCCATAGTCTGTCTACTCATAATGTTTATGGTAGCCCCTAAGTCAATCAAAGTGTTTGGGATTTCTATCCCATTTATATGTGTCTTGACAATTGGACTACCTGGATCCACATATTTCTGCATGGTAATTTTTCCCATCATGATATCTGCAATTTTTCCTACCAGGTGGATTCTTCTTGTATCTCTTGGTTTCCTTCCTGGTCTTTTGAGACTCAACTCCTTTATTGTTTTTGCTAGAATAAGAATCTCTCTAATGGCTTGTAGCAAGGGAATCTTGATACAGACATTCTTTAATTCATCTAGAAAATCATAGTTAGGCAACAAGATTTGTTTTTCCACCCCTTTGTCAATTTGTAATCTTTCAGGGAAAGGAGGTGTGGATGAAGATGTAGGTTGCTCAACTATAGGAGTTGTGGGGGTTGACTCTTTTTCTTTTTCTTTTTGAATGATTGGGTTTTGAAGAGATGCTTCCTTAGAACCTTTATTGACTTTAAGAGAATCCTCCTTAGAGGTACCTTGCTCTTGAACATCTATAAAAGTTTTTTCCAAAACTCTACCAGATCTGAGTTGAACATCATTAAGAGGAACAATCATATAGGTAGGAAATTGTTGTCCTTCTACCATGTGAGCATTCTGAGGATTTTTGTTGTTTGGATTTGGAAATGGCTGGGCTGGTAGTTGATTTGTCTTTTGTTGAAATGGAAGCAAGAGTTGAAAATTTGGATTTTTTTGAGAAGGTTGTTGTTGTGGAAATGGCAATGAAAATTGTGGGTTTTGATTTGGAAGTTGTGGATTTTGTTGATTTTGAAAAGATGGAGGATATTGATAAAATTGAGCAAATCTCCCATAAGGATTTTGCATCCCTTGTGCCCATGATTGGTATGGATTTTGAGGTTGGGGCCAAGGTTGTTGCCAAGAATTCCAATTTGGCGGGAGCTGAAAGTTCATAGGATTGTTAAATCCTTGATTTTGTTGCCCCTGCCACGGTCTTCTTGAAACAAAACAAAGGGACTCTACTGAATTTGGATCTTCCTGAAAGACAGCTTTGAGCCCAGGAATTGAAGGACAATCCTTGGTCTCATGACTTTCTGAGCAAATCATACATGTTTCTACAACTTTTGCATCCAAGGGGCATTCCCTTAGAGCATGTTTCTTTCTACATTTTGGACAAAATATGGCCAAGGCATCAACTTTTGCTTTCTGTTTGTTTTGTATTTTGAGGGTGTCTAGTTGTTCACTAAGGCTCCTTAGAATATCAGTTTTGAACTCATCAAGCATATTGCCAATCTCTGCCCTACTTACTGATCCAGTTGCAGATTTGTTTGCTCTAATAAGAGAAGGATCTCTCGGCCCTTTTCTAGTTTTAGATTTTCCCCTTGAGAGATGGACACATAGTTCTGCTATGTCACGAAGTGGGAGTTGAGAAATGTCTCCCTTCCCCATCATGTTTAAAATATCTATCCATTCATCTATAATGGCTTTCAATAGAAGGGCTTTCAAGGTTTCCTCGTCTAAATTACTCATTTTTTCTCTCTTTAAGTTGTATTGAAATCTTTCAAGTAAATCCTCCAAGTTTTCATCTTCTTTTTGCATCATCTTGCATACCTCATCCTTATGATTGGTGGGCATACAATAATCCAGGTATCTATCCAAAAAATTTTGTTTCATATCATTCCAAGTCCTAATAGATTGAGTGACTAATCCCATGAACCATTTCAAAGCAGCTCCTTTTAATGTTGAAGGAAACAGTTTGAGTTTTTGAGAGTCTTCCATATAGTCATAGGTTCGGCACAAGACTTCAAACTCAAATAGAAATGTTTCAGGATCCTCACTTCGCAACCCATAAAAGTTTTGGAGGACAGATGGTGAAATGTTTTTCATTGTTGTATAAGTTTCCTCATTGGCTATAGGGAATCCAAATGAGTTATCTCCTTCCCTATTTCCCCCATTGTTACCTCTACCTCCTCCATTATTTCCTCTTCCTCTACCTCTACCCCCCCTCCAAATCCATCTACTACTTCCTCTGTCATGATAGTTTCCTCAGAGTATTATGATTCTTCTATTAATGGTGAATGAGAGAGAGCTTCTCCCTTTCCCTCTTCTTCAGGTGATTCTACTTTTTTTATTACAATATGTTCCCCTGTAGAAGTGAAGAAAGGTTCTTCTCCTAGATCAGATTTAGTAGATAGTGTGGGAGAATCTCCTCATTCGGCTGCTGCCCCTCGAATTCCAGGAATCCTAACGCTGGGAGTATGAGTCGGAGATGGAGGTGTATCTTGTCTATGCCTTGAAGTAGCTAGAGTTGTGAAAATCGAACTTTTGGCCCTAGCTATAAACCTTCCCCTAGAATCTCTTGCTCTATGCATGTCATTTTTTATTTTTATTTTTATTATTTTTAAGTCGGGCTAATAATTCTCTTTCTGATCTTCCAGGTCACACTAGGTGCAAGAAGAGAGCATAATCAAGAAATTATTGAACTAATAACTCTCTTTTCTGATCCTCCAGATCACACTAGGTGCAAGAGGAGAGCATACTTCAAGAAGTTATCAATTTTTCCCTTCCTTTTTTTTTTGGTAAGAGATCGGCTACCTAGTTACACTTCCCCGGCAACGGTGCCAAAATGTTTAGTCAATTTAGTATGTCCTAAATTGCTACATTAATTATCAATCCGGGAGTCGTAAACTGATGAAGTGTGGCGCACTATATGTGCAAAACAACCTCTTTCTTACTTTTATTGTTTTCAATTTTATTTTGTTTTTGGGAGTTTTATCTTGGTTTGTCTCCTAATGCGAATGGAAATCATATTCCTAAGTTTTAAGAATATTTTAGAAGGCAAGTATGGATATAGATTTTAAGGCAATTATGTCCTTTATGATGACTTCCAGAGCTTAACACTTCAGAGGATCTCAAAACATACTAGTGATGAAATTAGTACTTGAACAAGAATGTAAATGTGCAGCTATTCAAATCAAACAAATGATAAACTACTGATCATGAAATCACTATCTCTGCTGCTCATCTAAATATAGAAATAAAAGTTAAGCTATTGCACTCAAACAAATCAAAAACTGCAAACTAATAAAAGTAAAACCAATTCACTTCACTTATAGTCCGATAGCTCGCCAAGTAGCTTTTCGGGGTTAAGCCATGGCTCTGGAGATAACGTCAATAACATGAGGAATTGATATCTAAATTACCTACTTGCAAATGAAAATAAAATCAAGTCACTTCACTTATAGTCCAATAGCTCGCCAAGTAGCTTTTCGGGGTTAAGCCATGGCTCTGGAGATAACGTCAATAACATGAAGAACCTGATATCTAATTGCATAAATGAAAGTAAAATCAAATCACCTCACTCATAATCCGATAGCTCGCCAAGTAGCTTTTCGGGGTTAAGCCATGGCTCTGGAGATAACGTTAAATGACATGAAGAATTTGATATCTAAACTAACTAATCAACAACAAATGAATAAGACTGAAATCAAAGCATAACCGAAATTGAAAGCTAAGAAAAACAAAGTCAGCAGAGAGGCCAATCTCATGTCACTATTTATTGCAAAAATTGTATGAAAATGCTTGAGCCTAGCCTATCCTGAAACACACTGATCAGTGTTAGCAAAAATATACAATGCTTGGAAAATCATGTACAGGAATGAAACATTAACACCATAACTAAAATATGAAATATACACAGGTGAACAAACTATGAAATATCTACAATGGAAATAAGACAACAACACATAAAAACTTTATAGAAATAAAGAAACGAAACCTCAGCCAGCAGGGGCCCTCTGCACGGCCTTGGTTAACACGTTGTCAGTCCGAAATTACGCTCACACAGTCATATAAAACAGAGTCTTGTTATATTGCAAAACAGAGGAAGGATCCTCTCGTTACAACAACAAGACCAATGTCACGGCACAGTACATGAACTAACAGCAAGACTACATATATAAAAAACTAGCTACATGCGTTTGCAAACGCGTTATTTATAAAGGAAATTACATAATTGTTTTTCCTATGGAACACCTTCAGCAGAGGACACGTAAAAAGACAGCACCCGTGAGCTTAGTGTGTTGGTTGCCATGATCATTCAATCTACCAAAAGGTGGTTGTTGGATTTGCGTCGTGGAGGCAGTCTACAGCTGTCAAAATGAATCCATGGATCTAGGAACGGTCTCGGACCCTTCACGTGTTGAAAACAAAGACCTATTTGCCGTAGAACTCCTCGTTTGACCACCGTTTGACCAAGGCTTTCCTCTACGAATCTGGCTAAACCAATAGGACCTGGTCCATGTCCAGATCATTTCTGAACTGCCCACATGCCTTGTTTTGCTTGCTGACACCTGTAACCTAGAGATCAACAAAAACAGCTGCGGAATCTCAAGTCAGCTGCGGAAAGTGGCTGCATTCCGCAGCTGATGAGCAAAATCTAAGTCAAATAGAAAACACAAAAATATAGTTAGAAAACCACTTAAATGCACTCTCAGAATCAATATGTAATGATCTTTGATAGCTTATGAGGCACTGGTGAGGGGAAAAAGTCTAGGAAAGTGTGTAGAAGAGATGTAGTTTCAGGGCTCAACACATCTCATAGAGATAGATATTATGGCCCCCAACAATCTCCAAGAAACAATTTTGTAGGAAGAAAACATGAATTCTTATTCATGAACAATGTAGAATGCTTCAAGTGTCATAACATTGGTCATATGGCACGTGATTGTAACTTGACATGGGCTCTTATACAAGCTAGAACCATGCAAAAGAAGAAAGTTACAGAAGTATGGAGAAGAAAGCAAATACAATCCGAAAGTCCCTTGAGCTCTCCAACCAACAACATATGTCATTGGCCTGAATTTTGATAATCTAAGCATTTGATGGGAAGACTCTGCCAAAAGGAGATGATGCATACATTTAGGGGGAGCCTGTAATTCTTGATCACTATTGCAAAAATTGTTAGTGAAAAGGGTCTTGATGAAATCCTTGTTGAGTTATATTAACAATCATTCTTTGATGAAGATCATGTCTCAGGAGTACTCCATTGAAGAATAAGATCCTGTAACCATTCTTTGGATTGTTGTTAAAGATGCTTTTCACTTAAACTCTAAGTAGTATTTGGAACAACAGAGAATGACATCTAACACTAAAGAAATAGAGAAAACAACTATGGTGCTATTATAACAGGAGTTTATGTCTTAACTCAGGGATTTAATGAGAGAACAGATAAATTCTGAACACTAATAGAGGCAATCTTCAAACAGACAGATACATCTGGAAGGAAGATTGAAATAAGAGAAGCTGGCAGCATATAACAAAACTGAAGCATTGCATGAAGATGCAAATCAGCAATTGGATTTAAAAGACAGGCATAGACTGGATATCTGAATCTGCTAGGGAAATAACATGTAGAGATGTGTGCAAGAACACAAGGACAAGATGGCTCATAGAAAGGAGAGTGTGGTGCAGTCAAATATAACTTATGCTAAGACTGGTCACTGAGAAAATATAGCAACAGTAAGGCACAACCTCTCACCTTTTCATCCAAATGCAGTGAAGTTGAATACTGGATGGCAGTCACTCAAGGAGAAGCACAGAGACACAAAGGAACTCAGATCTGAAGAAAGACAACAAGATAGACAATCTCGGTGGTAGTTTCTCTTGATTCAGACTATGAAGGTTTCTAAATTCTACCTATGAAGACAATAATATGGATTGAAGCATAAAAGCCTGGACTTGGACACTTGGTGTATGGCTATTTGCAATCTGATTGAAAGCATTGAAGTAGAGCATCTTTAAGCATTGATGGAAGCCATGATAGAGAAAATATGAGACATGAAGAGGGAATAATGTGCTAATTGATGATAAAGCATCAACCCTTCTATCTTGAATAAAAAGAAGAAGAGCACCGTGATAGGGGGAGTCACAGACCTAGGAAGATCTACCATTCATGAAGAACAGAAGCAGTTTAATAGGGGAGTCCCAGAGCACTCCTTTTCCATTGATGCCAAAGTGGGAGAGAAGAAGAATATTGCCATCAATAACAAAGGGGACCTAAGTTGTCATTGATGTCAATATGGCAATATTCTAGATACTAGATGACGATATGAAGCCAAGGGGAAGAAAAGAAGATCCATGAAGAGATAAGAGCAAGGCCATCAGGATAGCCAAGCCATAAGCAAGAGGAGTTAACAAAGGAGGCAGATCAAAGCATATCACAGGATATCAAAGCAAGAGAGGCGTTCATATAAGCAAGGAGGTCTTTGAAAGACACTGCCAAGCCAGAGGAGCCACATTGGAGCAAGAGAAGCTACAGGAGGAGCCATATATATATGTAATATATATATGCCAAAGAAGAACGGAGCCAATGGGAGGCAGCAAACAAAGCTATCGGAGCCACAAAGGAAGCAAACAGAGGTTTCGGGAGAAAACAAAGCTATCAGAGCTACATAGGAGCCATATATGTATGCCATATATAAGCATTTAATAGAGCCTACTGGAGGAGTATAACAGCGGCAATATATATACAGGGTTAGAGTGGAGCTATATACGCCATCAGAGAGCATATCGGAGTGCAGACATATATAGATATATATCTATATATATATATATATATATATATATATATATATGCATGCATTTAACAGCCATCAGAAGCCATATATGCCACAAATAACACTACGGGAGCAAGAATGTCAAAGAATGCACTATCAGGGAGTAATATAGTGTATATGCAGGCAGATTACACTATCGGGAGCTATCGGCGGCCAAAAACCCATATATGTATGCTTTAACACTATTGACTGACACAAACCATATATATATATATATATATATATATATATATATATATATATATATATATATATATATATATATATATATATATATATATATATATATATATATGCATTTGCACTATCGATGGCATAAACATACATACATAGGCAAATACACTATCCAAGGTAGAAAGCAGACTTGAAACTTTATACACGGGAGCGGTGAGTCATATCGGGTCCGGCACCTAATACCGCATCGCTAAAAGGGAGTGGTCTACGTTAAGGTAGAGACTTGGACCTTTGCGATGTGTGATTGTCGATAGCGATATCGCATCGGACCTCCGCCAAGGGCAACCCTCGATTGCGATACATATACAAGCGTCGACTACGATAAGGTTGTGGACCCGATGGGTATATTAACTATGGTTTAATACCATATCACATCTAGTCCATCGGAGCAGGGGAATCGGCCATCGGCTATGCAATAGGGCATGACTTACTAAAGACCTTCAGGGATGCGCCGATTGTGATTTCACTATGGATCTAATACAGTATAGATGCGGGTATACAATTTCTTGAAGTCCGTCCTTTAGCCATTTTGGCTGTTTTTCCTGTGTAAATGAATTTTTGGCTTGCGCAGCGTTTGGAGGCAAAAATACTCTACAGAATCCTCCTGATAGTTCAGGAGGATGAACTAATGTCGATGGCGATTACGATCAAGACGTGGCAGGTTCGTTAAACGAAACAGTCCCTGTGTATGCTTGCTATCATGAGAAAACAAGAGCGCTGCTACAGTTTTTTTTAATATGTGTCCTATGCATATGACTCGGTCCTCGCCATTGAATCAACGTGTCCTGTGAGTACGAATAGACAGAGGAAACCGAAAGCAGGGAAGCTGAAGAAGCAAGCGAGCACAGAGGAAATGACAGTGACCGAGGAGGAAGCTGATAGGATAAGCGAGCATTGAGGAAGCTAAAGGGCCAGCGAAGAGAGGAAACCGTGAGACAGAGGCATGGGGAACGTATAAAATAGAAAAAACAGAGAACATGAAAGCTGTTGAAGGCTATGGAACACTGTGAAAAATAAGCTGGAGGAGACAGAGGCGGTGAGAGGTTCCAGCGGAACAGAAAAAAGGGTCGAAGGGCCGATAGGATAGAAGACAGTCAAAGGGGAGAAGTAGCCAGCAGAGAACATAAGCTTGAACAGGAAGTTGTTATTTATGCAAAGCTTAGTGCAACTAACAGTAGACTGACTAAAGTTGCGAGAAGACATTATCAAAGAACATGAAGGGTATTGGACACTCTGTGTGGGCAGTATGAAGAGCTGTAAAGACTCCTTCATAAGAAGACTGGTTGTCATTGATATTGTAGCTTGGAGACTACAGTAAAGCTGTAAACATACAAAACTCAGCAGAGAAGAGTCCTGAGAGCATAAGATTACTATCAAACATGCCTTGACAAGATTAGGTCAGAACCCTTGGGGCTGGTGCCTCAGAAATAAGTAGGATTGGAGTCCTTGGGGCTGGTGCCTCATAAGTAAGTAGGATTGTAGTCCTTGGGGCTGATGCCTCAGAAGTAAGAAGGATAGGAGTCCTTTGGGATTGGTGCCTTTGAAGTAGGAAGGATAGGTGTCCTTGGGACTGGTGTCTCAGGAAATGGAAGGATTGAAGTCCTTGGGAGTTGGTGCTCCTAAGTCCAAGATTGGTGTCTTGGCGAAATAGAGTTGGTGCTCTGGAGGTTGGAGCCTCACCAAAGTCCGAGTTGGAGCTTGGAAACTGATTGCAACCACTTATATATTGTATCTATTTTACTGCAAATATTATATTAATAAAAGCATTTATTATTGTTGTTCATCTTGTGTTCTGAATATAAATTGTTTAACTGGTAAAACAATAGTCGGAAAAAGAAATACTGATTCACCCCCCCTCTCAATATTTCCAACAAAAATTTCCCCTTTGGAGAATTATCTTGATAAATAAGATGCATCTGCTAAGATGCTCTTGACTGTTAGATAACAAGAGGAATTTTGATTATCGGATTTCTCAGACTGGTCATCTTCTGTTACATCACATTCAGATCATAATACTTGGCGTTCCGTTGAAGCTGATGTACCTTCTGCCATAGGAGCTGAAGTGAAAAGGAGCATGGATAAGATAACTGCACCTCTTGATGCAGAAAATTCTCGACCTAATGGTGATTAGGAACTGGTCATGGAAAAGCCACTAGACAAACTAGAAATTGCTTCAGCAAAAGTAGCTAACCTGGAGTTGCAGTTGGAAAGCCTAAAGGAAAATATCCATTATGTGAGAAATATAGAAAAGATGCAAAAGAAAAGCTAGCTGAGGTTGTCAAGCAGGGTTTCGAGAATAAGTTGAATTTTGCAGAAAATGAAGAGGAAATTGCAGGGTTCCGGTTGGATCTTGGTAAGAGAGCGTCGGGAATGCCCTTTGAAGAAGGGAGAATGTAAGCAGAAAGATGCTATCATTAAGGGGACAAAATTGTCAAACAGTGCTGCAACATCGATGTGCAACAGGGGATGTTTAGGCGACTTGGTTGGTTTGGTGGACGGAGTGTGTTGGTTGTGCTATTGCTTAGTGCACTTTGACTATAAATCGACATTGTGTGTCTTGCCGTAAGGCTACGTGCACAGGGGCGACATTTTGTATACAACAAGGAATGGACCTACTGCCATGGATGGAGTGGAAGGATTTATGCAAATATTTGTAGACCAAAATGCTTTCTTGGAGTACTTTAAAAGTGGCTGCCTAAAATAGAGATATGGGTCTCTGCGATGAGAACTCTTCCACTTGTAAATCAGGAAATGCATGGAGCAATTGAGGCATATCATGCTAGATTGAAACTCAAATTGTTGAATGAATCAAATGTTGTTGCGTTTCAGCGAGTGGATTGGTCAACACATAGCGAACTAGATATCTTTTAAGTATATATGTATATACTTGTCATTTTGCAGCTTTATTTTCCAGCATTCCATGATACATATGGTATATAAAAATAGACGGCATTGGGGGCTGGGTTTTGTTAAATGTTCCAAATATTTACGCATGGAAAATCGGTTGATAGACTTGATAGATTTGGATCCATGTACCATGACTGTTTCTGATGTCTTCGATTGTAACCATGACTGTTACTGACGTTTTTGATTGTGTCTGTTCAACTAAATCAGGTTGTGGGACTACCAAAGGGTTTTCTGCCATTAGGACTGATAAATAGAATTAGGAATAAATTATCTAACAAAGATGCGGAGATGGCAGTTACCAGTAGATTCAACGACAGAATTGTAGAGGGATGAAGAAAATATTTAGGAACCAAGTTGTTGTTTAAAAGATCTACGAAAAGATTTAGGAACCGGAACCAAGTTGTTGTTGTTTAAAAGATCTGGATTGGTTGGTTCACACACTATCTATTGAGTTGCATTCTTACTATTGGTTTGATCAATATTCTGAAGAAAGTGGCTCATTCAGAAATGTAAGAGATGAGCTTATAGTTACCAGTTCATGGCAAAAGGCACTGCAGCTTCCAGATATTAGAAGCGTGGGTTGGCAGAACAATGATGCTCAGAAACTCATGGGTGAAATGTTAGAAAAGAAATTACATCCTAATGGGTATATAAGCCATTTGTTGAAGATGGTGCCTAAAACTGAGGCCCAAAATTTATGAGCGTGCATTCTTTTATTTCTGGCCATATTCAATCTTGGTGAGAGCACGTGTGTTGTTGTTCTATTATGATGATTATGACAAGTCAACTAGATAGGTGGAGTATGAATCACCTTCTAATACATAGGGGAAGCAGAGTCGAGAGTAAGGTGGAGAAATCAGTTTCACATATTTTAAATAAATAAATAAATAAAACTGGCAGAGATTTGTGTCTAGGGGGTCTTGGGTCTAGATTTTGAACCCGCTCTGATACCACGTGTAAGATCCCATCCTAGGGTCTTCTACCAGATCTATATTCTCTAAAATTAAATGCAATAAGAGGCAATAATTTATTTTCTTACAAGACATTTAAACGATGATAATTTACCATTTAGAATCTAATTCCTACAATTTAATTAGTGAACATTTCATTTCAATCACTTACATGAGTAATCTATGCATAGAGGAATACCTGTACTGATGGCTCAGTGGAGATGCCCTTGAGCTGCTGCTCCTGCTGGAACGCTCCTCTTGACTACTGACTGGATTTACCTCCCAGCCAACTAGGAATTAATTCCTAGCCCAGGAAACCTCCACAAGTTCCCTAGCCCTCCAAGCCCAAGTCCAACCAGATGTAGTGTGTGTGTCCAAGACCAAGATAAACAATACTCCTTTCCTCTCTCTCAACAATTCCTCCAAAATCACAGCCAACCAAAACCAAAAGCAAGACCCAGCATCCCCCTTCCTCTTTTATGCCCCCCCTCTCCTCTCCACCTCAACCACCTCTCATTAATGTCATAACTTCTCCCTCATCCTTACAATTGACTTCTCTTCTCCCAAGTAAACATGAGAGGACATTTGGGAATGTGATAAGAATAGAGTACATTTTGGGGATGAGAGATGAATATATAAATTGGTAATTAGTTGGAGAGGACCATGTCTTCTCCCAGGTAAATGTGAGAGTACATTTTGGGGACGAGAGATGAATATATAAATTGGTAATTAGTTGGAAAGGACCATGTCTTCTCCCAAGTAAATGTGAGGGTACATTTTGGGGATGATAGATGAATATATAAATTGGTAATTAGTTGGAGAGAACCATGTCTTCTCCCAAGTAAATGTGAGGGTACATTTTGGGAATGTGATAAGAATATTTAAATTGGAATAATGGAAGGAGACCATATCCTATCCAAGATTAAATTTGAGAAGACAAGTTGGGAATTGAATAATAACAATAATAAATTTTATATCGGTAAATAAAATTTACATTTCCCAAATGAAGGTATTCACCAATATTTCTTGATAATTATAAGTCAATATTTTCAGGTAATGTAAACATTAATAAAATTTGCATAATAAGATTAAGTGGGGACAAATTGTTTATACACTTTCTAAATCCAAAATAGATAATAATTAAAGTGTTTTTTCAAAATCTAATATAATCCTCCACATTCACTACCTCTTTAATATAAGCAATTATTAAATTTAGAAATAGTAAATTTAATTATCTTTAAATAGTATATCATTTTATAGATGCTCACCCAAGGCCAACTGCTCATCCTCAATTGGACGTCAACAACTACTATGGCCCAACGTTGATTCTAGAAAAGGTACTTAAGCAACATGTGAGCAACAAGTTGGTTCAAACATGTTTTTTAAGACTACTTAGCTTCTAATGCTTCCATCTCTCTATTGTTTACTTTCTTCTTCTTTTTGTCCTCAAAATTGTTGGAATGATGATTTTAGCTTTTATTTTTCAAGCGCAAGCCATCCTATGCTCTTATAGCTTTTATTTTTCTGGCTTAAGCTAGTTTTTTGAGTTTTTTGGTTCATACCCATTGGGTTTTTCTATTTAAGCTAACACTATGATTTCATGATTTCATGGCTCGATAACCATTGTGATATACCTTATATAAATTCCTCGTAATACAAAACCTGCTTTTTAATATATATATATATATATATATATATATAAACTTATAGTGAAATCAAACATTATCAAAATAATCTTTAGAATATTTCAATATATTGAAAATAAAAAGTACATTATAACATTTTAAAATCATAAATCAACTTACCTTTCACCATCAATGATAGTTTTCTATATTAATATTTAATTATTTGAATATAAAATTTTATTATTAAAAGCTTACTTATATTTAACTCAAATATAATTAAAAAAATATGTTTCAATGATAGTTTTCTATATTAATATTTAATTATTTGAATATAAAATTTTATTATTAAAAGCTTACTTATATTTAAGCCAAATATAATTAAAAAAATATGTTTATTTGTGATATTTATGGGTATTAATATACCTGCTTTTATTATTTTTTAAGAATGAGTTGTTTTAATCTCTTTTATATATAACTATATAAGTAAAATTTGTGAAAATACATCATTGGGTACATCTTGAAAATTGTGATGTTAATCGTTCCAAAAACTTCCTTTGCAAATAGTTTGTATTTGATATTTTTCCCCGTCTTAAGTCTAAAAAAACAAATAAAGATGTTTGTACTTTGCGTAGAAGAAATTATTATATTTACAACATTTTATTTTCATGATAGAATATTAGACTAAATGAATGCCATTAAAGACGTTAATTATACCTTTTCTTTTTTGTCTGGAGATGCTACAACATACAAATCAAGAAAAAACACAGGAGACAAACACACAAAGTTGATTGAAAATGTTGAAGGTGTAGTTGCACTAGCTTCCTTCTTATGCAAATCTTCCAAATGACCTCTCAAATTGTTGATTTCATCAATTTGCTATTGAATTAGATGTTTATGCCCTATCATGACATCCATGGTTGTCGTCGGCTAAGCATCCAATTGATCAATTTATACTTAGTGCCATTAAATGTTCTTAAAGCTCTATAACATTGGAGTCATTTACAAAGAGTGTCCTTCTCCGAATTCCTTGTTGGGTCACCTTGTCCATAACTCGTTGAAGAATATGGTGTAAGTCCATTCCTTCTTGATGGCTCCACTCATAAACCTTTTCCTGTGTTGTCAATTGTGCTCAGTTTCTATAGTTGTTGTGGGATGAGAGAGCAATGAATTAAACAGATGAAAAAGAAGGGGAGGCTGTGCAAAAGGGAGACTATGAATCCCATACATTAATTAAATTTCATATACTCTAATCCTTGTTAAATGCACCTAAACAAGATCTCAAGAGGTTCACATGACCACGAAGAGACACCCCAACCAATTTCATGATTAATTGATGAATTCTCTCTCGATTGCAAGTCATTCACATCCAATTCCCCTACACCTAATTTAATTTCCTCTCTTCTTCAATCATGCAATTGTGCTACTCCATGTAGATCATATAAGCAGATGAGGGCTTCCCCATTGTGAACTTAATCAATTCACAATGAGTTGACTTCAAACCACACACCAACTTACCTCCTGACACAAAAGGGCTCTCAAACACTTGGATAATCAAGTTGATGACACGTGTCATGCCACTTGGTTCAAGGAATCGAATGAGTTTGAATGGAACCACTCACCCACAATGTTCTAAAGGAGCTCATAGTAGCCTAGTTTGCCAACAAATCTATGAGTGAATTCAGTGCTCATAATACATGTATGGCTTGATATTCTGGAACATAGGACATACATAACTGGATTCACTTGTAAATGATTTATAGCTTAAGATTGAAGGGATAGGTGATGAGGTTAGTGCATGATGATATTGTTGGAGTCACCTCTAGTTATTATCCCATGGATTGCAAATTTCTTGGCTAGATTGATGCCTCGAAGGAAAGTGTATAACTTAGCTTGATTATTTGAATCTATGCCCAAGCTTTAGGAATATGATATTTCTAATTATCCAATGAGACTAAATAAAGCCCCTCCCGCACTTAGCACCCCTTAAAAGAATTTTAAATGTTTGTAAACTTATTATTATTTAGTTGCCAATCCATAGTGAAGATAATTACTATTGCCTATTATTTGTGAAAATGGGTTGACTCCTCACCCTTATTCAAGGAAAACCACAACATGTGAAATGATTATTAGTTAATGGTTCATGAGTGCACTCTACTTCCAAGTTTCTTAGAGGAATTTGGGACTTAGGGCATTAACTTGTTTCCTTATGTCCAAAGAAGATGAGTTATTACCCTATTAGAGGCAATTTTAATTCTTACTCCATTAACAAAGCCATTTTTTTTAACAAGAACGGTTAGTATATTTATTGCCAAAAGTGGAGCATGCTCCTATTACAATCGACAATAGCTTTTAAAAAACTGAGCAATGAGAATGAGCTATGGATGTAGTCCCTTCTCCTTTGCTTAAATTCAAAAATTCATTGGATTCTTTGGCTTTTCTTGTTTTCTGTCTTACATATTGTCTCTGGAAGATCATATTCTGTGTCCTTTTCCTTGTGTTTTTCATTAGGTTGTTCCTTTAGTTTGTTGTTCCTTCTGCTGGTGTTCTTCCTGCTTGCTGTTCCTTCCGCTGCAGTTCCTTCGGCCTGTTGTTCCTTCGGAAGCTATTCCTCCTGTTGTTGTTCCTTCTGCTTATTGTTCCTTCTGGTGTTGTTCCTTATACTGTTGTTCCTTCGGTTGTTGTTCCCTCTGCTACTGTTCCTTCATCTGCGTGTTATTCCTTATGCTGCTGTTCCTTCGGCCTGTTGTTCCTTCCGATGCTGTGCCTTCTACTTTAACAAAGGCCATCTTCAATGTAAGATAATGTATGCAAGAAAAACTAATATCCCTTCTGGTTATAGTTGAGACTACTTTTTAATGAAGTTACATGTTTTTCAATAACACCTAACTTTAATCCCATATATAAATGTTAGGGTTGTTTAAGTAAACTTGACTCAGTCAAGTTATTGGTGGTTTTGTGACTATAGGGATATGGGCACACATGGTTTTGCCTATGGTATTCGTGTTTGGTGTAGCCTATTTATAGACCAAAAATCTCCATGATTATTTTTCCTACTAGCAGTGGGATCAAGCAACTGTGTCTTTAGACACCACCACTTCTCTCGGTGTTCTGTGATCCTAACATATGGTATCAGAGCCAACATGGTAAATATCAAAGCATGGTGAATAATAAAGGTGGTATGGCCCAATATAGTATGCATGGAGTCGTGTAGGGAGCTGGTGTATTTTGGGCGTTTTCGAACTTTTCGATGTGTGCTATAGATAAATGATAATTATGTTTTATATTAGTTGGATAACGACAGTTGATTTGATTAGTAGGAAGAGTGATGGGTATGAGGTGTTGTGATAGTAGAAACTGCCAAGTCAGAAACTGATTAAATAATGTTGGATGCCCCCTCAGTTTGAACAATGAATCCCAAATCACGTAAAAAACAACAAAGAGATCACAAAGGGAATACTATGATCTTTAGAACAAGAACAAGAGGTCGAAGAATTTGTTGTATGTGTTTGGCAGCTCTGGAAATCACCATCTTGTTTCTACAATTGCAACAAAAATAATAAAGTATGGATGAGAGGATTCCTATCTCTTGTAAGCTAGCGCGTGTTGATATCTAAAACTAAATGCTCGTTGGTGTGGTGGTGCTGGTGGATGAACTGGTGTTTTACCATGGAGTCTAGGAGCTTGGCAAGCCGTGGAGTTAGAGCATAAAATTGCTATCAAGAAAGTGGAGTGAGCTGAGGGTTGTGTGATGTGAAGGTTTATGCCTCAAATGTGAAGGATGTGTGGATTGTAGAAGGTGCAATGGTTTCATTGTTCGGTGTGGAGACATAATATATAGTAGTTGTGGAGCTAACATATGGTCATATTTCATGTAGAAGGATAGGAATGAAGAGGTCAAATGCTTGGAAATAGAGGCCATTAATTGCTATCTCATGAACGAAGAGAGTGTGCATGTGATAAACGAGAATGATGTCTACGTTAAGGTATGGATCGGGCTAGATAAAGAAGCCAAGAGGGGGTCGTATGGATGAAAAGAACAAAGATGGAGTAAATGGTGCTTAAGGTTAAATGAAGGAACTAATGTGTATTGTGTGAACACCCTAAATTTTTTGGTCTAAGGAATTTCCTTAGGAAGTTGTAAGACCTAATGTTCAGGCAGGAATATTGTGCAGAAGTACGCATAGTTGTAAGGCCTTAAGAGCTTGCTCAGGCTTACATGTAGTGCAAAGGAGTATGGGGTCATCAAGCTATGGAATGAACCACTTGGAGAGGTATCAGGGTGGCAGATGTACTGGTACATTAGCTTGGGGGGGGGAACGTGAAAACTCATATGAGATGGTTGATGGATGGGACCAAGTCAATCACCTGGAGTCAAGTTTAAAGGGGGATTATTAGGGTTGTTCAAGTAAACTTAACTCAATCAAGTTACTAATGGTTTCCCAGCTCTAGCGATATGGGCACACATGGTATTTATGTTTGGTGTAGCCTATTTATAAGCCAAAAAGCTTCGTGATTATTTGTCTTGTTGGGTAGTGGGATCAAGCAACAATGTCTTTAGACACCACCACTTCTCTCAGTGCTATATGACCCTAACATCAAAATCAAATATTATCATGGTTACAATTTAAACTCTCACTTAAAAAAAAAAAAAAAAAAAAAAAAAAAAAACACAAAAAACAAAAAACAAAAAAACAAAAAACAAAAAACAAAAAACAAAAAAACAAAAAACAAAACATTTTGACATAACAAACATCATAAATAACAACTTTAATTCCTATTTTCCCCCTTGTATAACAATTATAAATCACATTATCAAAATTTACCAAAAATATTCTTATAACAGCTTAACCTTCTATTGAAGGAAAATTTTAATCAAACACGTGACCGTGCTATTCTATATGAATATTAAACCATTTTCACTTGTATGTAAAATATTCTCCACGTAACGACAAATACCATAATAATGTTAATAATCTTAATTTATTTTTAAGATCATGGCTAAGCCAAACATCAAATTGGTGTATGAAATTTCCTTGATTATGGCCACTTTACATAGGGATTTGAAAGCTAAAGTCTACCAATGTGAGCATAGTCTACCTACCTGTGGATTTGAACATGTGACCTCTTAGGAAGAAACATATGTTCTTAATCATTAAACCCACTAAAATTAAATAAAAACAAATTGAATTTAATGTTTTTTTCCTTGGAAAAAAACATAATTTTATTGCAACTTTTAACAAAATTACATTTTGCAGATGTTAAGAGCATTTAGGATGAGCAGTCTCTGGGCTCAAGAGTAAACATAACATACAAATAATAAAGTACACAGGAGAAGTTAAGTGTTACAAAAATCACTTAACTGCTCTTTCTTTCCTTCCTTTCTTTGGACCTTCTGCCATCCTCCTAAAGGGGGGTCAACAAGTTTGTCAATTCACTCACCATCACCACTGGTGGGGGTTCTTTGTCTAAATTTGAACTTTATCATACACAGACTCTCTTTGTGCCCACCATCGCATCCCCTTTACATGCCACAATTCTAGATAGTTCTGGCTCATGGATCACTTCTGCTTTTGTACCATTTTGCATGTGGAATGCATGTCCATCCATAACCCAGGTACTCACATCATCTTGTTTTTATGGGTTTTCTTTGATTTCCCCGTCTTCTTCCTTTAGAAAAAAGGGATAAAAAACTGCGGTGAAAGCGCCCTTCTCGGTTCATTCGGAGTGGGCAGCGAAGAACATCCATCATTTGATCCATGTTAGTGAATCTGATACAGGTTCTGCATTAACTCTGGCCTCTTGATTGACTGGAGTAATGAAGTGGCTCGAACGGACAGAATCAAAATTGTTGCTGAGTTCCTCCATGAATCGTTCTGTTGTTTTCGGAACCTACCCCTTTTTCCTTTACCCAAAAACAAATTTAATTTAATGTTATTAAATCAATACTAAAAATAATATTATGTTAATAAAATCAGAGAGACTTTTTGTACCTGCCTATAAAACTTTGATTTGACATAATGTGAGAGTAAAAAATAAAAAATGTTATGAAGTTTTTTCCATAAAAAATTAAATGTTATTAATTTATTCAATGTTCAAACTTTCTTCATATTTTTTATGAGATTAATTTGATATGAAATTTTATTTTTCAAATAAAATTAATTAATATTAAAACGGGGAAATATAAAAAGTAAAATATGTAATATTAAAAAATATTTAATTTTAAAATATTATATAATTTATTTATTTATTTTAATTTAGAATGAAAACACAGAACCAGAGTACTTCTCTACATTTCGTGGATGGTAAAACGGGTAAACCATCAGCTCTAACTACAGAGCCTTGCCCCAAAGAAAATGAAGAAAAAGCCTTCATACCTGGCTCTAGACCACTTGAGTTATCCCTTAAAACTATATATAATAAATTTAAAATATATTTATCCACATCTATAAATATCTTTAAAAACTTCATAGTAATTGGAAAAATATTGTTATCTTCCTTATTTTGATTCAATATGTTTGAATTCATAATAAATAATTCTTATATTTTCTTAAATAAAAATTGAAAATCAAAACATTTATATTCCTTTTATAAAATATATAAATACAAAAAAATAATATCTTTATATTTTTTTAATAGCTTAATAATCTTAATTTAAAAAAAAAATAACATTCATAACTAGCACTTATTCTACCTTCACATGAATATAATATATTTCATACTCCAAACTAAGTATAAATAATCGTCCTACCTACCCTCTTAAAGTCATCGTTAAGTCACAAACCAATTAGCTATATACCATAGCGGAAAAAATATTGAATATCAATATGCCTTAAGAGTACCCTATTAATAAAACACCTAAAGGCCCTAGCTGAATGTACGATATAATGTTGTGATTCACGCTGCGAAGGAAAAAGTCAATGGAATATGCAATAGGAGCCACCAAGGAGAGGAAAATTATATTATATTATATTCCAAAGCCCGATAATGACAGCACAAGAGTTTATCACCATTCAAAACGCTGGAGAGGAAAAGTAATGCGTGCAAATTTCTTTTCAGTTTTTCGGAAGACGTGCAAACTTGGACACTCTTGCGTTTACATTATATTTTGGTGAGTGTTTTGGACAATTAGACAATTATATATGTGTATATAGTGGATTAGGTAATTAGGAGGTCAATTTCTCATTGTGTATGTATATTTTTTTGGGATATGGATTAATGGAGAGATTTGACTCTTTACTCGTATAATTTACATAAGAATTTTTTTAATATAACAATAACTAATTAAATTACTTTAAAAATATTTAATTAATTATTTTTTTTGCTCAAAAATACTAAATTTATATTACCGCTGTGTGAAAACAAGTATATTCAGTTTGTCATTAATTTGTCTTGTTTTACTCCGACCAGATTTGTTAGCGAAGACAGTTGAAATATAAAGTCAAAGATTTAACATTTTGCACCTTATTTTCAGAGGGCTATGTAACCATACAAGCCAAAAAATTGACAAAATTAGAACACAGTCTGTCACATTCATTTAAGGGTGGTGGACATGGTGGGTGCATGTTTGCATGAGCCGGTTGCTCCCTTTGGTCATGCTGGTGAAATTCAATATGCTCTAGTCGTGCTTCAATCTCCTACAATCGTTCATTTGTTCGTCGTTGGCTTCTATGAACGTTTGCCAATTGTTCCAAGATTTCCTCTCGAGTGAACTGAATATCATTCCAATAGGCAACATTTTCATTACAATCCTCATACTGATGGCCCCAAAGTATATCTGGGTTGGCTGGATCCCTCTCAATTGCGCAACAATTGTTTCTTGGGAGGCGACCTGAACAACACGACCAAGAGTCGGCGCAGAGTTTTGTGCTAACTCCTCCTCCCTGTCTAAGCTGGTTGAATGAGCCTAGTTAGAGGAAGACGATCCATCCCCCCACCCTCTAGGTGGTCGTGGTATCCACCCCTTTGACAGGGTCTGCCTCTCTGCCTCAACATACCTGCAAGCACTAGAATAATTCCAAGCAGACCAAGATCCCAATCTAGCAGGCGCTTTAGCTAGCCACAACACAACACAGTCCCAAATACCCACCACGAGACTACAGAACACCCATGGTTTAGGGGTTCAACTCCACCATACCAGGACCAGACTGCCCCAAACCTCTCTACACAACAAAGATAATTAAACCCCTCGAGAACAAATAACCCCCAAGACCTAAAAATATACTCCCCATAATCCAACAAAGGGGATTTCCCAAACCCTTGGGACCTCCTAACTTGACACCCGAGCTGTCATGAACCACAGAGACCAAATGTCTCCACCCCAAGAGCCCGCTTTACTTCTACCCCTGGACCAATTGGAACCACAGACGCGAGAAAAGGGTTTAATCGGTAACAATTCTAACGCTGGAGGTATATATTTCTTCTTCCAGGGGTTTGAGACACCCTGCAAGTATCACCAAATACTTCCCACCCATAATAACTCGAATGACCACTAATGCAGATCCCAGTCTTCCAACCCTTGTGGATGACTAACTTGGCCCAACAAGGCCACCTTCTCACTTGAACTATAGCCCAAACAAAAGCAACATATAGGTAATCAGATGTAACTAGTAAACACTAGCCTAAGAGACAAAGTATTACCCAAACATGCTTGACGAAATATTTCCATTAATACAAAAGGAGAGATGCCAACAGGTGAAGAATCCGTAACCCAGAGAAGCAACATATGCACACCAGTGTAAATTCCCCTTACCTCGGTGGCCCTAGATCCCAAACAAAGTCTTGAGCATAAAACCACGCATAGGTGTCGATTGCAACAACTAACTCCTTACCACCCTAGCGTTTTGGCTTTCGTTGTAGACCTGACCAGTAAGCACAACCGGCACAACCTTGCTCGACATTCTTTCTCATTGCCCGCCATAAAGAAACTGTGACCTTCCTTCCACTTAGCAGACAATATACCCCTTCCTTCTCTAGAGCCTTCCTTTGTCGGGCAGAGTGCCCCCACCTACTCTCTTTAATCCATGCATGTATCACAAGTGACTGAGAATAAGAATCCCAAGGCTCCCTCAATTACAAGTCAACCACCCCATCAAAGGCATTTTATTTCATTATTTATTATTTTTTCTTAAATTAAATATCTCAAAATTATTTAACTCAACATCAAAATAATTTGTAAAACAAAAACCCAAACAAAAACACTATAACACATCATCACAATCCAATCACATTTTTAAATAAAATAATTACATACATACTCATTACCTTATTTTATTATTTTTATATAAATTAAAAATAAATAAATAAATATATATATATATATATATATATATATATATATATTTTAAATTTAAAAATTATAAAAAAAATTAATAAAAAATATATATATATATATTAAAATTACATACTCCATCCTCAAATATAAATCAATATCATTTAAATATCTAACATAATATTGAGATAATGTAACAGATAACCCAAATTAATATTAATATTAGGTTAAATAACTACATATAAAAATATTATTATTATTATTATTATATGGTTTAGGGATATAAGAGATCAATCACATTATATTTATGAATTTTTTGTACTAGGTCATTTATTAAAGGGATCATTTTTTGCTAGCTCAACCATAAAATGTTGAGAGAATTGAACCTATAAATAACAAAAACCCTTTAATGATGGAGACTCAACCAATTGAACTAACTCTCAAAGCTAGTATTAATATTATCTTAACATGTAACATAATTTCTCTTTTTTTTTGGTTCACCAACTCTAGAGATCAGTGATCGCAACATCCACGATATATTTATACTAGGCACATCCACTTGAAGGGATCACTTCCTGCCTTGAAGGGATCACTTCCTACCGGCTCAACCACAGAGCCCGATGCCAAGAATGTTGAGAGAATTGAACCTGTAACCTTTCAATAAAAAAAGTGCTTTAAAAATGGAGAGTCAACCAATTAAACTAACCCACAAAACTACTAACATATAATATAATATAAACATGAAATTCAAATCAATAGTCTATACTACATAAATGAATAAATTTTTAATTTTTAATTAATTACTTTATATTAAAACAATATATTTTTTATTTATTAGATGGGTGAAATTATTCATCTATTTTAAATCAATAAATTTATTTTCAAAAATAAATGTAATAACCATTAATATAATTTAATTAATATTGAGTAGAAAATATAAATTTAATTAATTTAAAAGAGAAACAAACCACTTACCTTGTCTTCTAGCGTGTCATTCATGCCTACTAACATACAAAGTCACAAAAGGGAAGGCCTTCATATTTGACTTTTTCCCATTTATTTTAAAATTATTTTATAAAAAACTATATTTCAGTTTCTTTTTATTTATTTATTTATTATTATATATAAAAAGTATGGATGAATCACTTTCACATACTCAAATATTCATTTAAGATGATAGTTATATAACACTAAGATATTATATCATAAGTGAGAAATAAGAAAATGAGTCAAAACTTGTAATTAAATTAAACCATATCATTAAGTAACCATAAACAATTTTATAATTTTAATGATGTTGGAAAAATTTATGATAATTTAGTTGACAACTATCATTATTATAGTTAATGCTTTTTCGTTCTGGAAAAAAAAACTATCATTATTATAGTTATTCATGATAATATTTATGAAGAATTTGTATTTAAGTAGCTTTCACGTGTATATAGTTTTATTCGATATTAGACCACGAGGTATGTGGAATTAAATTTCTTATCTAGTCATTAGACCACATCCTCAAGACATTTTATAACATTTTGCTTGTGGATTTTTAGTCATTAATCCTTTTCATTAAGTCTATAAATGACTAATTCTTAATTAAACAAAAATAATTTAAACTTAAACATAAGCAACTATTTATATAAAATTTGGGCAGTGTAACTAATAGATGAAATGACTTTTTTCATGACAATTTTTTAGATTAATTTTAAAAAAACTTGAGTTTAAGTTGTTTAATGTGTAAAATTTAATTGCCGGAAATTTTTTTAACATTTTAAATCAATTTATACATTCAAAAATGTATTTTAAATAACAAAAAATCATAATTCGAAAAAAAACAAAAAAATCATAATCTTATTCGAAATTATACCATAAATCTCTGTATAAAAATTATATCATCTCTAAATTATAAATTAACTACTCCTGTAAAAATATTTAATATAATCACTTTTATATATTATAAAATTGAGGTATTTTAACATATTTGATCAAAATCATCCCAAACATATACCTATTTCCAATAAAAACGTAAAAATTCCGAAGCTTAACCATGGCATAGCACACCACCGTCCCACACCAATGAATCACGAAGTTGCTAACAACCACCACTATTTAAAACTTTTTTAACTGGAAAACAATTAGATTTACGCGGAAGATATTTCCTCGAGGTGCACTGTAGTTTTTTCGCTCGTGGCTTGGATTTAATCTTCCAACTGGATTGAAGAGCCAATGAAGCATAAAATAAAAAGCATCAAGTAATTAAGAGCTTAGAAAAAAACGGACTTGAAAAATTGTTTAATTACAATTAATACCAGGGAGCATCTTCTTCGGCCTCTGGTGTGCTCATTTCGGCTAAATTGTTCGAAGATCGTGGTTTTATGAATGTTTTTCCTCTCTGTGAAAACAAGGAAAAGCCAATCTGACCTCTCTGCAATTTTCTCATCCGTAATTGACTCTGTCATTCGTCATAACCCTCGGTTCTGAAGATCCCGATTTTCCCGGGCGCCAGTCCCCTTTACGCGGCACCTCACGGCCGTACGCGCAAATTACTGAATTGAGCAATTTGAGGTATATTCATGTCCGATCTTTAGTCTTTACAACATCTCATATCTTCAATTTTATCAGTATGGAGAAACCCTTGTTCTGAGTGCGCATCCGTGTCGTTTTTCAGCTGGATAGGGTTTGTGAATGGATATGTCAGTGCGTTTAATTTTGACAGATATATAGCGGCGTTGACCGGGGTTTAAAATAGGAAGCTCTGTAACCCTGAATTGAGGGTTTTGATAGAGGTCCAGGGTTCGAATCGGGGATATGCGGTGGGGCTGGGGCTGCGGTGAAAGATAGCAGAAGGCCAGGGTTTGTTGTGTTTGAAATCTGCCACGACTATGGACAACATTGTTTCCCATTGCCGGGTAAGTTCCTCGCGAAATTTAAGTTATCATGCGACTGAATGCCATTTAGATTGCGAAATTTGGTAAAATCTTCGCGGAATTTTTAAAGTAACGATATAATGTAAAAAAACTGTCTTTTGGTTTGCGAAATTCGGTAAATGCCTCCCAAAATTTCTAAAAAACGATCAAAAGTAAGAAATGCCTTTTAGAGTTCTAAATTTGGTTGAATTTTGCTGATTATTTTAGCGATTGGTCTCGCGTAATGAATGCCTTGTAGATTGCAAAAAAAGGTTAGATTTTAGTGGAAAATTTGAGGTATGACCTCATTAAAATATCAATATTGAATCTGGAAGTAGAATATTTAGTGAAATTTGGAGTAAAATGCTGTTTGATTATATGCAATTAAATGAATATTTGACACCACAAAGTTGTAAGGAAAACATTGCTAAATCTGCCTTTTTAGATAAAGATACCATACCCGTTGCCACGTAAGTACCCATTCTTTGTCCTTTACAAAATTTAGGTTATTATGCGACCATATGTCTTTTAAGTTGTGAAGGCTGCTAATTTTGTGGAAATTTCGATGAACTACGTCATGTGAAGATGATCATCAAATCTGAAAGCCAGCTAGTATGAAATTTTGAGGAACATTGGTTGTTGTGGGGAAACTTTGATAGTTCTTCATTTTAGATACAAATACCTGCTGCTGCCTCCAGTTCGTATGCATTGTCATCGGAAAATTTAGGTTGTTGTGAAAGCTGCTGAAATTTGAAGGAATGCCTTCATGTAAAAATGAGTTGAATATGAAATTCACTAGATGCGGAAATTAGAGTGAAATTGCTGCTGTGATAGTGTATGGTTAAATGAATGCCGTTTGATACTGCAAAGCTGCAGGGAACAGTTTGGGAAATTTGTTTTTTAAGATATAGACGCCCACTGTAAGATTCCATGTTTTGTTCTTCTCAAAAGCGCATGCTATATGAATTGCCAAAGTTTATTAAAATTTAATGGAAATTTTTATGAATGTTCTCATGTAAAGATGTATCAAATTTGAAAGTAAGTATATGTGAATTTTTGAGTAAAAAAGCTGTTTTGGTTAATGTATGTTATGATGTTATCAGAACCAGAAACAAAGCTGGGTCCGGCTAAGTGTTAGACTGGGGACCAGACAGGAACTAGGATGGAACTGGCTGGAAAACTGAGTTAAAGAACCGGTTGAGTAAATTACATAAAAAATGAAAAATTTGTAATATGTATCTTAATATACATCAATGTAACTCCAAACCATTAGACATGAAATATTCAAAGTTTGCTAATATATAGCATGCAAGGTTTACTTTTGTTTTTGCATCATAGTGCATCTGTGTGGACATGGCCTTTTGAGGGCCATTCCAAATTAAAATCAGCTGACTGGGACTGGTCTACCAGTCAAGTTTAGTACCTCTCCAGTTTGATTTGGTTCAGACTGGCTGGTTCCAATAGCACTGGTATGGCTAAATGAATGCCTTTGATACCGTGAATGCCTTTGATGCCTTGAATACCTTTGATACTGTGAAGTTGCAGGGGGAATTTTGATAATTCTGTCTTTTTACATAGTGATATTGAAATTGAAACTTATGAGTTGTGAACATTGGAGTGATTGATAAATGACATTCTCATTTTGAGAATTTTATGAAAATCTTGAAGTTTTGTCACTAAATCATAGCCATTTATGTAGATGTGACTGTAGAATTCATGTTTCATCAATGGGGTTGTGGTTCAACAGTGAAGGCAACGCTGTGTCAAACCACCCACCAAGGTTTAGTTTCTCTAAAGGCAGGAATAGGTTGTTGGTGCCAAGTGCAAGACTGGGGTGATTTTGATGGAAGAGTCTACCCCCTTCCCCTGTTGTGGAAGCTTTTTTTTTGCTAAAGCAAGAGTGTTTTTCGATTCTCATTCAAAGGTTAAAAAATACATAACTATGTTACAAGTCTCGGACAAAGTCAACGGGCATCACCGGGGTTTGCCTACCCTAAACAACGGGCTGCAAACCTTTACAACAAACGACCCACTAACAAACAAACTTCCGAACACATAAGGAGAAAAGACTCAAAACAAAGAATCGAATGGTTTTGCCTGGGGGCTAAGACTCATGCAACTAAGAGTACCGCCCTCTAGGAGTCCACATGTAAACCTTGAAAAACACGAAGGAAAACTCCTCGAACTAGCTCGACGTATTAGAGCCGTTGATCTTCCCTTCTCGAATCCAACGGTTGAGGAGAATATCGCACGGAGAAGAAGCACGAGGATAACCCGCGCGATATGGGCGGTATTCTTTCTCCGCCCACTGCCACATGTTGATTGATGAATGGCATCGGAGGCAAACCTTGAAAAACCACTTTAGGTCTTGGGTGCGCGCGATAAACCACAAAACCGCTTTTCCTTTACATCCTCTGTGAACGAAACTACTTGTTCTTCTCCTCTTGCCATCCAAAAGAGAGCCTTCAACCAACGTGATCGGGAGCAGAGTTCTTGTTTCTGTGACTGCTTCCGGTTCCAATATAATTTTTCCTTTCTCGTCAAGTTCTGGAAATATTGTTTGAATTGGGAGCTTGTCGCCTATAACCTTCTTTAAACATGAAACATAGAAAACTGGGTGCACTCGAGACGCTGTAGGAAGCTCCAATTTGTATGCCATAGTACCAATCTTTTTCAACACCTTGTACGGACCATAATACTTTGGTGATAATTTATTATCCTTCTTAGCTTTCTTGAGGGACATTTGTTTATATGGTTGTAGCCGTAGGAATACCCAATCACCTACATCAAAACTTCTTTCGCTGCGATGTTGATCTGCCTGTTGTTTCATTCTATTTTGTGCCAACACGAGGTTATCCTTTAAGAGTTGGAGGACTTGTTGTTGATGTTCAATGTGATGTTCCACTGCTTGAACCTTATAATTTTCTCTTAAATATGATGTGATTGATGGTGGCTGGTATCCATAACGTGCTATAAATGGGGTCATTTTTGTTGTTGTATGGAAAGAAGTGTTATACCACCATTCAGCCAGAGGCAACCATTTGACCCATTGTGTCTGTTTATCAGATACAAAGCAACGAAGATATCCTTCCAAGCATTTGTTTACTATCTCAGTTTGCCCATCAGATTGAGGATGATAAGATGAGCTATGAGCTAATTGAGTAACAAGACAAGAAAATAATTCTGTCCAAAAATTTCTAGTGAAAATAGGATCTCTGTCACTTACAATAATCTTTGGGTTTCCATGTAGCTTTTGAATTGTTTCCATAAATGCAGTAGAAACTGTGCTGGCTTTCAATGGATGTGATAATGCACAAAAGTGTGCATACTTGGTATGTCTGTCAACTACCACCATGATGACACTCTTTCCCTCAGACTTGGGTAAACCTGTGATAAAATCCATTGATACTTCCTCCCAACGTTGGCTTGGAATGGATAAAGGTTGTAATAGACCTGGGGTCTTAATTGTTTCAACTTTATTTTGTTGGCAAACCAAACATTCTGCCACAAACTTTTGAATATCCGATTTAAGGCCATCCCAAAAAAATTCCTTCATAACCCTGTGGTAAGTTTTTAAAAATCCTGAGTGCCCTCCTAAGGGAGAAGTGTGCCATTCCATAAGAACCTTTTGTTTGAGTTGCGATTTCTTACAGAGGTATAAGCGATCTTTGTACCATAACGAATCATTTTGCCAGCTAAATGTATCAGATGTACTGGAATCTTGTTGTAACTTTCGAATAAGTTCCCACACTTTTTCATCATTCTTCCACTCCTCCCTTGTTTCATTTATCCAATTTGGTTGGATAATAGAAATGGCGCACAACAACGCTTCCACATCCTCATCCTTTCTTGAGAGTGCATCTGCCACCACATTTTGCTTCCCTTTTTTGTAGATGATTTCAAGTCATAACCCATCTTTGTGACCCACTTTTGTTGCTCTTCAGAGGATAATCTTTGTTCTAAAAAGTATTTAAGGCTATCATGATCCCTTTTTACCTTGAAGTGTCTTCCTATTAGGTAGGGTCGCCATTTCTTAAGTGCATGTAGTATTGCCAACATTTCCTTCTCATAAATAGCTTTGTGTAAAAGCTTTCCCTTGATTGGACGGCTTTCAAAAGCAATGGGTCTTTCATCTTGCATTAAAACAACACCAATTCCATTTCTTGAAGCATCACATTCCACAATAAAGGTTTTGGTGAAGTCTGGTGTAGCTAAGACTGGTGCTTGGCACATTGCCTCTTTAAGATGTTCGAAGGCCTTTGTTGCTTCTAGAGTCCATGAAAATGCATCTTTCTTCAATAATGTTGTTAGAGGTGCTGCTATTCTCCCTTAATTCTTAACAAACTTGCGACAATACCCTATCAACCCGAGAAATTCTCGCAGATGCTTTATAGATGTGGGGATTTTCCATTCCTTAATGGATATAATTTTGCTAGGGTCTACCTTAACTCCTTCATGAGATACAATATGACCTAGATATTCCACCTCTTGTACTCCAAAGAAACATTTGGATCTTTTTGCATATAATTGTTTTTCCTCCAATAGTTGTAGCACCCTGTCAACATGTTCAACATGATCCTTCCAAGAGTTGCTGTAGATTAGTATATCATCAAAAAATACTAACACAAATTTTCTAAGGAAGGGTTTGAAAATGGAATTCATCAAACCTTGAAATGTAGAAGGTGCATTGGTAAGGCCAAAAGGCATGACCAAAAATTCATAATGACCCTCATGAGTTCTAAATGCTGTTTTTGGAATGTCTTCAGTCTTCATTTTGATTTGATATCCTGAACGAAGATCCAACTTGAAGTAAATTGATCCATGCAATTCGTCCAATAATTCATCAATGACAGGAATGGGAAATTTATCTTTAATAGTGAGCTTGTTGAGCTCCCTATAATCCGGACACATGCGCCATGATCCATCCTTCTTGTGCACCAATACTACTGGAGCAGAGAAAGAGCTTTGACTAGGTTGAATTATACCAGCCTCTAGCATTTTTGCAACCATACGTTCAATTTCACTCTTTTGGGCATAGGGATATCTGTACAGCCTGATGTTTGGAGGAACACTTCCTGGAATCAGATGAATAGCATGATCATGATCACGAATAGGTGGGAGACCTTTGGGAGTCTCAAATACCTTGGAATGATTGTCCAAGACTTTTTGGAGATCTGGGGAAATAGATGATTCCGATGTGGAAACATCTAGCGAACATAATTGTGCAATTACACCTCTTTGTTCCTTTTTTAGAAGCTTTGTCATATCGTTAGAGCTGATTATCTTCCTTGGTTTCCCTGCAATACCTTTTAATTCAACTTCCTTTCCTTCCGCAGAAAATTTCATGAAAAGTTCTTGAAAATTAAAAGCTATTGTACCCAAGGATTGAAGCCATTGGACTCCTAGTACAACATCAACACCTCCCATTGGAATGGAAAGCATTGGGCTAGTCAATACATATTCTCCCATGGATAGCTTGATATTATGGCACTTTCCAGAGCAATTTATCATTCCTCCATTTGCAATCATCACTTGACACTCTGGTGCTGGATATAGGAAGCAATTCAATTCCTTTGCTACCTTACAATGAATAAAATTGTGGGTACTTCCTGAATCAATCAACACTATTACCTTTTTCTTGTTGATTTGTCCTTCTATCTTGATGGTTTGAGGAGTGGTAATTCCAGCCAATGCATTACAAGATATGGTCGGATACATTTCTTCTTTATCTAGGCTTTGTTCCTCGAGTATATCCTCTTCCTTTGACCTTTCTTGCTCCTTTTCTTCTTCCTCTTCACAATCTATGTAGAATAATTTCTTCTCAGCACACTTATGACCTTTAGTGTATTTGCTATCACAACTGTAACAAAGCCCTTTTGCTCTTTTTTCTTTCAATTGTTGTGGTGTCAACCTTATAGGTTGTGGAAGGCTAGGGGTAACAACACTTCCATATTTATAGTTGTGACTGGTATGCTTCCTAGTTGCCATAATTTTGCTTTCCATTTTTTTTGCTAACCTGAATGCCTTCTCTAACGAATCAGGTTCCCAAAGGCGAAAATCATGTTAGATATTATCCTTTAAAGTCCCTATGAACACATCAATCCTATGCTCATTTGGAATATTTTTTACCCTTATGTTCAATTTTTGGAACTCCTCAATGTGCTCCATTATTGAACCCTTTTGTTTGAGACTTATCAATTGGCTAAAAAAAGTGTTGCTTTTTGTATCCTCATAATGTGCTGTCAATTCTTCCGTAAAAATTGCCCAAGTGATAATTTGTTTACGAGAGAAAAGCCATTGATACCATGCAAACTGATTTGGTTCCAAATATAAAGTTGCAATACGTACCTTTTGTGTGTTTTGCACATTATTGAGATCGAAAAATTGCTCCATCTGTAATATCCATGTTGCGGGATCCTTGCCATCAAACTTCTTCATATCGATTTTTGGAATATGGCGAGTCTTCGATCCAACATTAGAGTCTATGGAATCATGACTAACATTTCTTTTGTTCTCATCATGAGTTTCCTTTACTACCTTTTCACCATTAGTGACCATTTCTTGTAGCAACTTATTCATATTTATCTTCAATTCTTCCATGTCTGTCTTCAAATCTATTTTCAAATCGTCCATCTTAGCTTTCACGTCATTCATCTTAGTTTCTACGCCTTTCTTTAAACAATCCATCTTAGTTTTTACGCCTTTCTTTAAACCATCCATCTTAGCTTCTACATCTTTCTTTAAACCATCCATCTTAGATTCTGTTCCTTTTTGTGCAAGTGACACTTGTTGCACTTGGTCTCGTAATTTTGATATATCATGTTGCATTTCTTCCTCTTCTTCATGAGTCATGCTAGAGCTTTCAGGTTGCCTACTAGGTGTTTGCATTTTCTTTCCTCGGGGCATCAATTACTGATAATAATGCTTTAATATGCCCTTTGAATTCCTTCAAACTAATTTTTCAAACCAAGCTTATGCAAAAATTTAACAAAAACTACACACCTTTTTTCACTTTGTAGGAGCCTGATATTGAATCTGATGTATCTCTGTAATTTCAGATCATTCAGTTCTGAAATTGCAACCTGTAGTAGCCCTTTGCGTCCTCTTTCCAATGCCATCAGTCTGATCCAAATTGGATTCTCCAAGAAAGAGTTATGCACAATCTCCCACAGTGACTTGATTATAGACTAGTTCAGTAGAGCGAACTTTTACGACGTGCCACGAGTCACTGTTTCGACTTTTGGCTCTGAAAAATATATACAAGAAACTACAGTCCGTCATCTTTCTGTACCTTCTTACGAAATTTCAATCCAGTGCTCAGAAACAAAGTTATGACGATTTTCCCCAGGTCACCTGTTTGGAATGTAATTTAGGAGTTTGCAAAAAGACCAACTTCCTCAGATCATATCTCCGCAAATATAGCGCGAAAAGCTCTGAAATTTGACCCGAGATTTAGCGCGATTTCTTCTCAAATGGGTTTTTTTAGCTTCTGAAACGTTGTAGAAAAAAGTTATAGCGAAAATGCCACGATGACTTGTTTGGAGTAGCGAAACCCTAGAATCCAAATCTCTGATACCAAATGTTATGAAATCAGCTCAAGAAAAAGATAGAAAAGATAGATCAACGCCTTATAATTCAGCGTCTTCGAGGGGGCAACCTCCTTTACATTACATAAATGAACAATTCTTGGATGATTCAAATGACAATACCTCCTTTCTATATATAAGAGTCTAAGGAGTCACAATATAACCCAGCCGACCTAACAATAATAATATAAAGTCACAAAAATAACAATAGACTGATTCTATGGGGCACAGTAATAAAAATATGGGGACAATAGGGGCACAACAATATTAATAAGGGATACAACTACAATAGTAATGGGGTAATCACTAGTATTATAGGGACCTATCATAAATACATACCACTCAGGTGGGAGTCCTCCAAGGGTGGTGAGAGAAAGTTGCCTGTCGAGAATGACCTCTCCAATTGAAAGTAGATCATTCTTGATCTCAGTGATCTTTAAAAAGTATGATTGAATATCCTCGTTTTTGCCCTTCTTAATATCCTTCAACTTATTTTTGAGAAATAAAATTTGATTAGCATTACTAACTTTGAACACGCTGATCAACTTGTCGTAGATCTCCTTAGAGGTCTTCAATTTGGAAATGTAGGCCACCATACGATTGTCAATGGAATCTTTGATAATCTTCTTTGCTTTGACTTCAGCCCTATTGTACTTGGTCTTTGCAGCAGACGGTGCATTTGAAGCAAGCTCAAGGATTTTGCCCTTCACATAATCCATCACTTCTTGTTCTTCCGAGGTCAAATCAAGAGACATCTTCCATCCATGATAGTCAGATTTTTCATGGAGCTTGTCTTTAGCCAGGAAGTGGGATGAGGAACCCATTGAGCCTTTTGTCCTTGTCCAATTGTCTTTGGTGATTGCTTTTTCACTCTTGCCCGGGTTTTGTCTTCACCTCAGCTCTGATACCACATTAATTTTAGCCATCAATGGTGTGTTTTATGCTTTAGAGCAATCTTACCTCAATTTCTTTATTAGCCCAATATCAATATCCAGTTTAACAATCACATCAACATGATAGTAAAATGCAGATAAAACATAAACATAGACAATAGAAGACAAGCCAAGACAAGAGGACACAAGATGTGGCACCAACTAGGGACAAACCCCAATGTGGGGAAACTCTTGATCAATTTTTCTTATATTCTTCGATAGTTCAGCATAGAGAGAGATATTACAATTTACAAATCTGATAATTCATGACAGCAGCAAAAGAGCCCTAACCAGAAAAGTCAACATTGGTCAACAGGGTAGAATACTTCCTCAATTCAGCTTGGTCAAATCCAGTCAACTTCGGCCTCCAACAAGTCTAATTAGCCCAAAATAGTCCGAAAAAGTCCAGTCAAAATTGGTCAACTAAAGTCAACCCCACAGTGAATCCTAGTACAATCAATGCTGGTCAAAACAAAGGTTAGATTGCCTCGGTTTTTGTGGCCAGATCTGTGGCATGCGAGGACCAAAATTCCTCACCAAATCTGCAATCAAGGAAGGTCAACGCTGGTCAACGCAGCCCAAGAAAACAACCTTTGAAATTCGGTCAAACTGGTCAATGCCTAAAACAGAAAATCGTCCTCCTTTCCTTCGCACGTGTGAGAGAGAAAGCTGCCCAGAATATGCGTACCCAATCAAATGAGGAGAGAGAGAGATGTGAGTGAATGAGTGATGTCCAAATGAGGCTCAAGCATCATGAATTTATAGCAAACGTTGAGGATGAATAGACGTGACTGTTGGGCTTCTGAGCCTACATAAGTCTGCTGGCCGACCTTGACAATTTCTCCATAATCAAATTAAATTCATAACTTCATTTGTACATGTCAGAATCGAATGATCTTTAGATCAATCCTACACCTCTCGGAGAGAGGAATCTAAGAAAAATATCAACTGTTATAAATAAGATGACCCATGTGGAGTTTGGACCTAGTTGCCAATTTTAACAGAATGAGAGGTGCAATCCTGGGCCACATGTCGGGGTACAAGGGTAGCTAATAAAGGGAAGCCCACACTTGGGTATATAATGTATAGGAGGGAGCAAAGGTGGTATATGAGTTACCCCAGCCTTGATTTTTCCACCCTTCCTCATATGCTTTTTGCTTTTTATGATTTTTCTTTGGTTAATTGCTCGGGGCTCAAGGAGTAAGAGCATGATAATGTAAAGTATTGCAGTGGATACCCCCCTTTGAGGTGGGGTGATTCATTGCCCACGAGGGGTTGGGACAATCTTGGGTTCCCGAATGATAAAAAAGGCTCATCTAGGGCTTATAGGAACCAAGCTGATGGCCATGAGAATGGGGTAGAACTCATGCATTGGCTTTTGCCCACGTGCTAAATGTGTTTGTCCTGACCATCTTTTGCATTTTGTGGTACATTTTCCTGTTGAATGTGGCCAATTATGCTTTTACTTTTCTTTTTAGCTGCATCAACCTTCAGGGCATCGTTCCAGGCCCGACCCAAGGTGTGGGCAAGGGAAAGAGGAGGCTAACCCTATGTGGACCTAGTGGAGGAATGTGGACCCAGGTGGGAGAAATGATGAATGGGGTTATAATGAGTAGAGGGGAAGTGATATATGTGGATGAGGGAGCGGGACTACGCAACCAAAATCGGGGTTTCTCATGAAGTACCATCTTGAGAGCCCAAAGGTTAGTAAAAGAGATCCCACAGGACTAAGGTACAAGGGTAACATCCCAAAGAGGTCTAGGGGACAAGAGCACAGGCCTAGCCCACTCTTTCCGTTGAATCTCCCAATTAATTCATGCCCAAAAGTCTCCATGATAAGTAAATTACAATACCCAATTACCAAATGACAAGGCATACGTTTAGGTTTGGGAGTCCCACCTTCAAACATACGATCATGACAGATGGGTGAGGGACCACATGGTTGGCTCAGGTGGTGGAGAGGCGACACAATGAGCTAGTTGGTGGCTAGTGGTTGCCGAGTTAGGACCATCATAGAGATTTTTTTCCCCTAGGGATATCACCCTTAAAATGGTGGGTAACATATGGCTCCAATTGGGATGTGATCTATCGAATAGTGAGCGAAGCGACTCGAACGAGACGTCACGAGAACACCAACAATCTCTTGGTACATCGCAGACTTGTTACCTGCACATACAATAGATGAAAAACACGGGGCATCATGCTTTCGCGACGTCTCATGATCGCACATGCTTGGATTAGACCCATAAAATCGACTCATAAAAATCAACTTTGAGACGTAGTTTTAAATCTAAATGCAGCTAATCTATCATGAGAAATATCATGTGATGTTAGTTCTAATGTGAAAATCAGCATGCAATTATTGATTTGGGGTAGCATTGGATGTGCGCACTCTTTCCGTTGAATCTCCCAATTAATTCATGCCCAAAAGTCTCCATGATAAGTAAACTACAATACCCAATTACCAAATGACAAGGCATACGTTTAGGTTTGGGAGTCCCACCTTCAAACATACGATCATGACAGATGGGTGAGGGACCACATGGTTGGCTCAGGTGGCGGAGAGGCGACACAATGAGCTAGTTGGTGGCTAGTGGTTGCCGACTCAGGACCATCCTGGAGATTTTTGTCCCCTAGGGATATCACCCCTAAAATGGTGGGTAACATATGGCTCCAACTAGGATGTGATCTATCGAATAGTGAGCGAAGCGACTCGAACGAGACGTCACGAGAACACCAACAATCTCTTGGTACATCGCAGACTTGTTACCTGCACATACAATAGATGAAAAACATGGGGCATCATGCTTTCACGGCGTCTCATGATCGCACATGCTTGGATTAGACCCATAAAATCGACTCATAAAAATCAACTTTGAGACGTAGTTTTAAATCTAAATGCAGTTAATCTATCATGAGAAATATCATGTGATGTTAGTTCTAATGTGAAAATCAACATGCAATTGTTGATTTGGGGTAGCATTGGATGTGCTCTAGCCACAAAATTTGGTGGAGAGGTTGGGGCACATGAGATCTCCAATACCAGAAAGGGTTTGGCAGATTCTAAATAGTCCAAGAGATATTAAAATAATTAATATTTTTAAGGGAGAAATTAAAATATTAATGTGGATTAATATAAAACTACGTTAGAATGATCCAAAAGACATGGATCAAGCCAGACCAAATGTTAGCTGTTGATTAGGGATTTAATCTCGGTAGTTGATATGTCAACGAGAAAAATATAAGAGGAGGCTTGAGGGTCACTTGGAGAGCACACTAGAGTGATTAGTCATTCTATTCTCTAGAGCGGGGTTTGCTAAGAGAGATAGAATCAGTGATCGGAGTTGTAGCTGAGGGGCATTGAGTACATAGAGATAGAGAGACAGAGATAGTGTCGGGAGAGCAGCACAAGAGCCAGAGAGAGTGACGCAGTAGTAGTCAGGGCTCATGCAAGGCCACGCAGAGGCAACCGGGAGCTGCGCAATGCTTCAGAGAGGCCAACGTTGTTGATGCAGAGGGACAGAAAGCTGACGCAGGGCCACCTGAGGTTGATGCAGGCCCATTCAGGGTGACGCAGGGCCAGCGCTGGGCAGAGAGAGGCTGACGCAGTCCAGAAAGGCAGACACTAGGGTTTTTGGGGCAGATTGGAGCTGAGGAGCTGTCGGAAGGTTTATCCAGGGTTTCAGCCGGGCATTTGTCTCAAACTAAGAGGTACTACTGCCAAAGAAATTCTCTGTTGGGTAAGCCGGATTTGGCACCCAGATTGTACTCTGAAATTGCTTAATAAGAAAACCCTCAGATGGCTGCACCGGTTTTCTCGCATTGGGTTTTTCCGGGGACATTATTCCAAAAACAACGGTGTCACTTGTGTGCTTGTTTCTGTTTCCTTTAGTTGATGATCTATAATGTGTTGAGCATGTACTTGTATTTATTTCCAGTATTTACATAGTAAATAACTTGTTAAGTAACATAACAAGTAGGTAGGAATAAATCAATAAAGTACATGAAGGGTTTCTAACATGTCAAATTTAGAAATTCCAACAACAATGCATCCTATCCTAACATGCATATGGTATAACACTATTACCAAGTGTAATCATAAAGCTAGTGCAACCAACATATCATCAAATCAACATAACTAGCAATTGTCCCAAAAGGTACAAATAGAGGCCGATATGATTATTAAATTGGAACTGTTGAATTTTTTTAGAAGAGATATTGGTTCAATCAGCCTGGTCACCTACACTGCCACAACTCTTCCCGGTAAACCTTGACAATGATTCTGCTTTTGTGAAAAATTAAAATTTGCACCAGTAAACATCACACATATACCTATACAGCTGGATTGTTGATTGATATCTTTGGACGTTGAATAATTTAAGGTAAATCTATTCGCTATTACGCATTTGTGAAAAAATTAAAATTTGCACCAGTAAGCATCACAAATATATACAGTTGGATTGTTGATTCATACCTTTGGACATGCTTGATTAATGAATAATTTAGGGTATAATCTATTACGTAAACAAAGGATCAAAGGGGGAAGGGGTGGGGTTTGTGTACTGGATCAAGCCTCTGAGATTCATGGGAGAAACGAAGGAAGAATCCCCGCCCAAAACCTCCTCTGCAATCATCCACTGTACCCTCTCAGTTGGATGAAATTTGTCCCAATAAACATATTCCTTGGGATCCTTGCAGATTGAGCACCCTGGATCCAACCCACAGCCTACATGGCCATTGTATGGACCATCTCCACAGAAAACCTGTTGACCCACCCCGTACCTCCTAGTCTTCGTCATCCAAAATGAGGTCTAGTCTGCAGCACCCTAGGCCGATGGCCTAGGCTGCCCTGGTTCGAGTCCTCCTGCCGACAGAACCCTCATCGCTCTCTTTTTCACATCCCCCCTCAAGTGAGAAAGGATTCATAACCCTATATAATCTTATTAATGAATATTATTATATATAATATTATATTAATATTAAGGTTTAATCCTATTCATATTACCAAAAATAATTTAAGAGAGTCATAAACTAAGCAATATGGGGATTAACAAAAAATAATAATTAATTAATCTATAAATAAATAAAAATATTTTTTTAGGAAGAAAGCGCAGGAATCTAGCATCTGTTGATACTCCAGCCATCATCTCTATTTAAATTAACAAGTCTTTTTTTTCAATTTCTAAGGCCTCTCTAAATTTACGATAATGAAAATGGTCAATCCTCGCAATGACCTTAGCCTCTTCAATGGAGATGTGATGATTGGTTTTTTCTGCATGCTCTACCAAAGCGGAGGAGCGAGACCTTCCATGCCTGATGTCGGCAACATGTTCACAAATCCTTTGGTTAATGGATTGACTGGTCTCACCAATATAAGGAGCTCGACAAGAACAGGGAATGATATAAACACCCTTCTAATCCTTGGGGTTAATCGGGTCCTTAACAAAATGAAGAGAACTTCATATAGTGTTAAGAGGTCTAAAAGAAGAATGAATCTCATGCTTCCTCAAGATCCTAGCAATTTTATCCGTGGTCCCTTGAATAAAGGGAAGATGAACACCGGAAGACCAATCCTTGGGGTCAATCTTACTCTTAGGACCCTTTTCAACATTTTGAAAAGCCTTAAGACCTTCAGACCTACTATAACCATTCTTATTAAAAACTTCCAGGAGGTCAGTTTTCTCATCTTCAAGGTGATTTTCGTCATAAACTTGCAACGCCCGCCGAAGTAGCTAAGGTGTTGAGAACGCCTATCTTTTGAGCAGGAAAATGATGGGAGCTAGCATGGAATTAAATTGAATTTAATTATTTTAGAGAGATGTTACAATGTTTAACATTTTGACTTAGTCAAATTAAAATTAAAATATAAAATATAAAATTTTCCAACCCATGGTTTTTCCTTATCATATTTTTAATCTATGGTTTTTTCCCATAGTATTTTTCTCTAATGTGAATTATTTAAAGGTTAATATTTAAACTAATCTAAATTCATTTTAACTCTACATCTACCAAATGCCAAAAAAATCAAATCTCTTTTCACTCTTAAAAAATCAATACCTCAAAAAAAAATCTCTCTTAACACATAATAAACTTACAACTAAAAATAAATCTAAACTAATTTTTAAATTTTAAATTTTAAATTTATATTTCAATTAAATTATAAAAATAAATTAATAATACATTGCATTTAAAAAATAAAAATCCTCAAAAATCTTTGCTTTTCTGAGCTTTTTTCTTTCGATTTTTGATTTTTATGATCTTTTTCGTGCTTTCTTGATTTTTTTTGCATAGAATCTTTTTTGAGCTTTTGTGCTTTCTTGACTTTCCGTGCTTTCTTGATTTTCCATTGTTTTGTTTTCTGGTTCAGATCAACGGTTGAAAGTGTTTCATCTGATCTAACGGATCAAAGTAAAAGTGTTGACGAAAAGTTGACGCATAGGAAAGGCCTATCGGCCTAAATATGCTAGCCTATATGATTACTCATGTAGCAAGTACCAAAGCGAATGTGGACAAAATCATACGGATGAAAAGGCTAGTGGGAGGTAGGAAAATAGAATGCGCACACATGGATGATCATGTGAGAAGAGGTAAGAAAAGGATGTAATATAGTCCATTAGATACTCTCTTCTAACCAAAATATAGAGATGTCAATGATTAGGCTTATAAACTTTTGATGGATGGAAACCTTGGGCATATTATTTCCATGACGGTCCTTATCATTTATGTCATTTTATGGCCTCTACTAGGTTATATTAGTAGGAAAGGGAGACTGATGAGATGGAGAAACACAAGTAGGTCACCCATGATGATCACACTGAAAAGATCATGATTTTGAGGGGGTGCCCAAGGAGATAAATAATTCTGAATGAGGGGGTCTTCCTTGTCCCTATACTCAGAAAGGGGAGAGGGATCAAGGTCACTTGAGACTGTATTGAGAACAGGGGCGAGAATCACTCTCAAAATGATGACCAAGAGAAGAAGGCAAAGGGGAGGGCGGAGTGTTATATCCAATAGGTTTCTCTTCCCCGAAATAATAATCTGAAGGCTCAAGTGATTTGAATATAGAATCATAAGGAGGATAGGTAGGAGCCTTATCGGTTTCCTTAATATTGGCATAAAAAAATTGGTTTTCCCTAACACATATGTTCTCAAAATCATGCTTTTCGTCATGTGGACCAAAGGACTCGTTTTCATTCTCATTATTTAGATTCTCAATGTCTTGATGAAGGTCGATGAAGGCTTCCTCTTGGATGCTTAATGTGGTGCATACTTGAAAATGTCTAAGAAAGCCATCAACGAACTCCTCAATAGATGAGATGCTCTTAGGTTCATTATCATGCAGCCATGAGTGATGACCACCAAGAGATCCCATGAACAACAACATAAGGACATCTTGGTGAACAACCTCCTCTCTTGAAGCATGTGCATTAAATCTTTTTACATGGTTAATTGCGGAGAGTGGATCACCATCAAACACGGGCACCCCATGTACCATCCTTCTCGTGACATGATTAGGGTGCCCAGGGATGCTAGCAATGTCCAAAATGGGAAATTTATCAAAGAAAGACAACCTATTTGAGATATACATGAAAAATATGTAGGAGTTGCCAGGGTGAATTAAAGATGCCTAGAAAAATGCTTGTTTCACCCAACAAGCATCGACCTTAAAGTTCAATGAAGAATTAGGGCTTCGTTCTTCCAATGGAGTTGCCAATAATGTTATGTCAATATGTCGTATGGGGAACAAAACACACGTTTCGTGTCCTTGACAACGACACAAAAAATGTTACCACTAAACTAGCAGGGGTCCTAAAAGGGGATTTTTGAAGGGCTACTACTAGGCTAAGGACAACAATGGAGCAATAACCCACTGTCACCTTGGCTAAGGCCCCCTATGGACTTTCACCGATGGGAAGAGACCCATTATGATAAGGATCACGAAATGGATGGACCAATGATAGGGTGAGGGGTGATCCTGGAAGCCTATTCACAAGAGAGGCTCAAATATGTGGCTTGCTTGCTTTGGAAGGCAAGGTTGAAAGCTCTCAAGGAAGGGCTTAAGGGGAATTTCAAGGTTTAGGTTTAGGGTTTGTATCTTATAATGGAGGTTCATATGCCTTAAAATTTTTGTGAAAGCTTGGATTCCAAGTGATCCTTGAAGAATTATCCTTAATAGTGTATGGGACCACACAAGACCAAGTGGACCTGGGGCTAGGTCAAGGGGGGAGGGTTTAGCAACCAATGATATGCTTAACCTATTCCGGAGGGAGAAAGGGACTAAAGAAATAATTTTTAATGCAAGACAATGTGAGGATCCCAATGAGGCTTTTAGCCTAAGGAAACCAGGGGCAAGAATCGGTCTTCAAGCTAGGGCTTGCGATATCTCAAGATCCCAACGTCGGAATCTCATGAAATTTGGAGGGCTTCTTGAGGACACACCAATGCAGTTGTGGACCAAAAATTGAAGTGTTTGGATGGCTAGATTGTGAGATAATTGATGCTCTAGGTAACCTATGTATGCTAGGCCTAGAAAAGAGGGGAAGGTGAAAGAAATAAACCTATGGAGGACCAGTGCCCAATCCGTTTGGGGAGATTGGAGTCAAGTAGAATTATGACTATGGACTTTGGATTTTCTATGTCAAGGAGGCCTCAAAGACAACTTCACATAGCATTAGGGCAACAACAAAAGCAACTTCAAGAACTTTATACTTCATTTTGCAAAATTGATGGCTTATCAAGATGAATTTTAATGAAGAAGCATCTCTAGGAACATTCATTCATAATACATGGCCCATACACAAAGCATCACTATCTAGAAACCAAATTTTCACAACTCTGCATAAATGGATGCAATAAATTAGCCCTGGTATAGCGAAATCCCAACAAGAATGTATGTGACAAAAATAACAAAGAAAATAGCATTAAATTGCACTTACATGTATTAAGAATATATCGAACCATCAAGAATTTGCCAATCAAGAAGCTCCAAGGCTAGAGAAAATAATCCAAACATCAAAATTCATTCTATGCTCCAAAATTCGTCCTCCACGCAGGACAACGAAATTCTCAAGAGAGAAACAAGTCCAATCCAAGTGATGATGCGAAAGTGAATCCTCATCACTTTTATTTATACATTTTTAATGAGTTCGATTTAGCTAATTAGGCTTACATTAGCCCCTAAAATAAAATAATGTGCAAAATAACTAGCTTTTGGTGACAAGCCCTCCAAACTAGCTCATACACAAAAGAATAAGCCTCTTAAGAGGTTGAATGATCAATAATACATGTTGTTGGGCCTTCGAAGAATCCTGATGAAGTCCATAAATGCCATAATGATGAATAGGACTCCCACATGTCCAGCTGTTGGTGAATCATGACACTCCTTTAGAGCTTTGATTTTAAATTTGGAAGTGGAACTTAAATAAATTCGTTCCTTATACCAAAGGATGTCATTCTTCCATTCGAGTCTTGAGTTTTGAATAGGATTATTGATTAAGTTACATGTATTTGGATTCCTTGTGTATTGAATTTCATCTAACCATTTTGGGACTATAGTTGAGATTGCAAGTAATGATGGGTCTTCGTCTTTTCGAGATAGAGCATCAGCTGCAACATTTTCTTCATACTTCTTATGGAGAATTTCCAAATCAAAGGTAGCTATTTTCTCCATCCATTTTTGTTGTTCTGCTGAAAATGTTTTTGTTTGTAAAAGGTACTGCAGGCTATTGTGATTTGTACGTAACAAAAATTTGCTACCTAGAAGATATTGTTTCCATTTGGTTAGGGCATGCATGATAACAAGCATCTCTTTATCATATATTGATATCAAATGCTCCCTCTTATTTAACTTTATGCTTTCAAAAGTTACTGGGTGACCATCTTGCATTAATACGACTCCTAATCGAAACTTGGAAGCATCACATTCAATTATTAAAGGTTTTGAAAAATCAGGAGTTGATAACACCGATGCTAAAGACATGACTTCCTTTAATATTTCAAAACATTGTTATGCTTGATCATCCCATATGAACGGATTTTTCTTTAAAAGATTTGTCAAAGGAGTGGTTATGTTGGCATAATTTTGAATAAATCGTCAGTAGTATCCAGTCAATCTTAAAAATCCTCTTAATTTGGAGATGTTAACATGTTTAGGCCATTCTTTAATTGCCTTGATCTTGTTAGGGTCTACCTTTACTCCTTTGGATATTATGTGTCCAAGGTACTCTACTTCTTTTCCAAAAGTGCATTTGGACATCTTTGCATAAAATTGATTTTCTTCTAGTATAGTGAGGACTTGTTCCAGGTGTTGTAGATGCTCCTTCCATGTTGTTAATTCTAGATAACAATGGTATGTTCTATGCTTTAGCACAATTTACATCAATGTTCCTTTTCAACCTAATGACAATTTCCAATTATCTTCAGTAGTAATCACATTAAGTTATACACATTGATTGTAAATGTAGATAGAACATAAAAACATAAGCAAAAGGCAAGCCAAGACAAGAGGACACAAGATGTGGCAGATGCCAGGGACAAATCCCAATGTGGGGAAACCCTTTGATCAAATCTTCTTATTATTCTTCAATAGTTCAGCAGAGAGAGAGAGAGAGTACAAATATCAGAAATACAAGCCCAAAAAAGTTCTGCCAAATCAACGGTCAATGCAACCCTAACCAGAAAGTCAACGGTGGTCAAAACTGCCCCAAAATGTCCTCCAAGCAGCTTGGTCAACAACAAAAGAATGCACCCTGCCAAGGGAGAACGTTAACCCAAAACTTGCTTGGCTAACCCAGTCAAAGTCTGTTGTAATTCTGCAAGCAAACCGGAAAGTCAATGCAATAGTCAACTCGGTCAAACAATCCCCAATCACCTCGAAATTCGTGCCAAAGAATGTGGCGTGCAGAAATCGAAATTCTACCCACAAAACATAAATCAACACTGGTCAAATATTCCGAGTCAATGCTGGCCAACACATGCCCTAATCCTTGAAATTTTCAGCCTCCAAAACCAACTCATAAATCTGCCTTCTTCCACACGTGCGAAGGAGAGAGAGACTTCAAGTTGTACAAACCAATCAAGAGAGGAGAGAGAGACTCCAAGTTGTACAAACCAATCAAGAGAGGAGAGAGAGACTCCAAGTTGTACAAACCAATCAAGAGAGGAGAGAGAGACTCCAAGTTGTACAAACCAATCAAGAGAGGAGAGAGAAGAAGATGTGATGAGATGAGTGATGTCCAAATGAGAGAAGGGTCACTTCTATTTATACACTTCTTTGAGGGTGAGGAGACACATCCACTGGGCTTCTTGAGCTTGAGGCAAACCTTGACAATTTTTCCATGAGAAAGAATAAATTCAAAATTCCATTTCTGCTTGCCAGAATGAGATGATCTTTATATCAAAATTGTACCTCTCGAAAAGAGGAATCCAATGCAATAATCATCTCCATCATATGAGTTGTCTTGGAAGTTGGGCCTAGTAGCCAATTTTAACACATGTTTTACTATAGACTAGAATATCATCAAAGCTTTCTAAAGTATGGTCAAAATGCCTCATTCATGGTGGCCTGTAAGGTGGTTGGAGCATTAGTTAACCCAAAAGGCATTACCTTAAGCTCTTAATGACCATCCTGTATTTGTTACCGCCCTGTCTCCTTGTTCCTTGTTGACCCGACGTGATCCAACCTCTGTTCTGTCCACCCTCCACTGATAGTTCCCCGTTGTAAATGCCTATCCCCCGCTGTTGGCTGTCACGTTGTAACCCTTGTCACGCTTGTTCGAACGCCACCATTTCCTATCTCTCTGCCTATTCACAACCTTGGCCTTTAGTTAACTTATTAAATAATTATGAATTATTATATATTAATTATAATTACTATATTACATTTAATTAGTTGTTAATGATATTTATTTATTAATCATTATATAATTAATTAGCTATTATTTATAATTACTATATAGTTATTAATTAATTATTTAGTTAACTTATTAAATAATTATGAATTATTATATATTAATTATAATTACTATATAACATTTAATTAGTTGTTAATTATATTTATTTATTAATCATTATATAATTAATTAATTAATTAGCTATTATTTATAATTACTATATAGTTATTAATTAATTATTAATTATATATATTTATTAAATACTTACAATTTACAATATATAATTCTTAAATAATTAAAGAAGAAGAAGAAGAGAAGCAAGTCAAGTTGGGACAACATACACCACCATTGACTCGAACAATGACGATGAGCGAATTTAGTAAAAAAATTGGAAGACTTCGAGAAAAGTCTTACTGAGAGTGATGTGAACCTTAAGAAGCTCTAGGATAAAACAGATAGAGCATTTAATTAGTTTTAGTGATGAGTCAATTTATTGTTCATTAGGGTTGGGACAATACAAGAGTTCCTTTTATAGATGGAGCATTATGCGCTCTAGGAATTGGGTGGTGGCTAATGAGGTGGGTGGAGCTCATGCTAAGCTTTTGTCCAAGCGCTAGTCAAATGTCCCAACCATCCTTTGCATTTTATCGTTTTCTTTCAATGTGGATTTCTTATGCTTTTAACTTACTTTTAACCTTAGTCACCGGATTCGCCGTTTTTTATCCATAAAATTCGAAATTCGGCGAATTTGAAGGCCAAACGAACATATTCGTTCGAGTTCGCCATTAAATTCGGCGAACTCGAATTTCATGTCGAATTCGAATTTGAGACGAATAAAATCGCCATTAAATTCGTTTGAATACGTTGAAATTCGACTGCTGATGATTAAATTCGTTTTTTTTTCGCCCGCGGGTTTTAGTTTTAGGTTTCATTGACTGTTTCATTGACTCGGGTTTCATTGTTTCACGATAGAAATAGGCGTGAGGTGTAACTAAAGAACCCAAAACCAGTGGGCCTTCTCCATGTGTTCGCAAAAACCGAGGGCAATGATATTATGGATACAATTTGCAGTAGGACATATGAGTGTTACTTAAATCTGCGAGTACGTCTGGCAGAACGCCCGCGAGAGTGTATAGTATTTGATGCGTTCCTGCATATGTTCGCCCACATTCAATCCATAAACCGTGGGCTTTTGTTGCTGCGTAGCGTGAATCAAATGGCGAACCTATTTGTTTATTGGTTCAAAGTATCAGTCGTGTTTCCACTTGCCCGCCACGTTCTGCAGCAACGTATATCCATTTTTCAAATAAAACATATTTAATATGTCAATTATTTTATCTAAATTTCACGATCAAATCCAATCTTTTCATTGCCCTAATCTTATTAAGGTTACTTAAATAAAATTGTTAGAGCACTTTTTCCACGGATGGTCCCCGCGCTTTGCAGCGAGCACTTTTTCCACGGATATTCCCCGCGCTTTGCAGCAAAGGATAGTAGCGTTTTAATGTTTTCGTTTTATAAACTTGTTAAAAATATATAATTATAAACATTTCACCAAAATATATAATGTAATAGAAATAAAAATAATAAACCGTATTCCAGAATCTAAGATCGAATGAAGTGTATTATCGAAAAGATTGCATATGTAATTTATATATTGCATTCTTAGAATCGAAAAGATTGTAATATATGTTCTATATAGATATCACGTATAAAAAGAAAAGGTCATATAATAATAAATTTAATGGCTATGAATTCACCTTTTTAATGGGTTTACAATTAGATTTTAAATTTTAATATTAATGTGAAAAAAAAATAATAAAATTATAATTTTAAAAAATTTGGAGAAATTAAGTATATTATTTTATAAGAAATATATTTAAAAATATTTTAGTATTTTTAGGATGGAGATGATTAATAATTTGATGGAGGATTTGATGGAGGTGAGAGGGATTGGATCACTATTTTTATGCGAGAACAATTAGGTAGCTTAATAGTATATCTAAATCTAAATAATAGGAAGATGGTTTGGCTTGTTTTTCATGCCTTGATTGATATATCTATCTTTAATATACATTTTTTTTTCGAATTTCTATATGTCGAATTTTATGTCGAATTTTATCGACAAAATTTGAGTTGCCGAACTTTATTCGAATTTCATGGTCCTCGAACTCGAACTCGAACTCGAACCTGGTGACTTAGCTTTTAACTCATCAATTTCCAGGGCAACGTTTTGTGGCCTAGACTCAAGGATGAGGATGAAAGGGTGCCAATGTCCATGACCAATGACCACCAACCAGAGGAATGGAGATGAAATAATGGAAAAAATGGAAAGTGGTAAGTATGGAATACCATGGACACGCTACTTGAATGAGCCTTCCCAGTAGTGTCCTTCCTAAAACCCTAAGGTTTAGAGGAGTCCCACTGGACTAGAGTCAAAGACTAACGTCCTAGGTGAAGTGAGGGAATAAGAATACAGTCTGTGAAAAATCCATAAAAAATATCGCTTATTGCAATCAACCGATAATTATCCCATGTATTTAATTCAAAGCAAAATTATTTTACTGCAAATATTGAATACAAACACAATTGTAATATTCACCAAAATAAACAACCAAAACTCTAACGAATCACAAAATGGACAACAATATTTTCGGACAAAACGTCCTTGGAAAAACCCCGATGGGAAAACTGTTAAAATTAGCAACTAGAACCAAACTCCATGTGGGTCATCTTATATATGGAAACTGATATTTTTTTTGGATTCCTCTCTCTAAGAGGTGTAGGATTGATCTAAAGATCATCTGATTCTGACATGTTTTTATGGAGATATGAATTTATTTGTGTTTTTGACAATTTGTCAAGGTCGGCCAGCAAGCAAATTACTCCCAGCTCAACCTCAACGTTGCATTTAAATAGAGGAGACCTCATGTAATTTGCAACACACATCTCTCATGATCTCTCTCTCCACATGTTTTGGGTTTGTCTTCTCTCAAGGAGGACGTAGTGGAAAGAGTCATGAAGGAGAGACCCTAGCCACAGTCTTGAAGGAGCTCTAGCCACAGTTGAAAAGGAAGCCTTAGCTGCAGTCAAAGGCAGCGCTAGCCGCAGTCAAAGGGAAGGCTCCTATACACAGTCAGTGTAGGCTCTAATCCGCTGTCTAGAGGAAGGCTCTAATCCGCAGTTGAGGAAGGCTCTAATCCGCTGTCAAGAGGAGCTCTAACCCGCAGGTTAGTGCAACTTTCAACATGGAAGAGAGGAGAGTTACCATTGTTTGGCCGCAGGAAAAGAAGCAGACCAGCGAGGAAGAAAAGGATTGTTTGAGGAGCCTTTTTGTGACTGCATGGAGGTTGTCTCATCCTGTCGAGTTAGAAAAGGGAAGCCGCAAGTCTGTTGTGACCGAGTTAAGGCAAGGTTCAACACTGTTTTGGACAATGGATTGCACAGGAAGGATTGCAAGGAGACCGAGCCCTAAACAGTGGGTTGTTGGGTGAGTATAGGGGCTGGTGTTAGCCCTATACTCCTGCGTAGGACAACTACAAAGAGGAGAGACCAAGCCACAGTGTTAGGAGGTTGTTTGGGTGTATGTTTCAGGGCTGGTGCAGGCTGCAACATACCATGATGCCCTAACCAGTGACCAGTTTTGCCACCAGTCCTTGGAGCATGTAAAGGGTGTCAAACTTGCAGCTTTGATATAACCAGTGATGCAGCAAAGGAAGGAGGATCTTTTGGAAGGAAAGCCGCAGTACTCTAGGTGATTGGTGAAGCAGTTTTAAGGCGAACATCTGCTGTATCAAAATCTTCAGCCCTTGGTGCCAGAACTGTAATTTCATTGAGTCATCCTCATGGTTAAGATCTCTGATGTCTGATCTCCTATTTGGCAAGTCAGTATTGACTTTAAATCATTGTGCTCTATCTCTATCTCTCTGCTGAACTACTAAAGACTAAAGAAGATTTGATCAAGGGTTTCCCCCACATTGGGGTTTGTCCCCGGCTGGTGCCACATTTTGTGTCCTCTTGTCTTGGCTTGTCTTCTACTGTTTATGCTTATGTTCTATCTGCATTTTACTATCATCTGCATTTTACTATCATGCTAATGTGATTGCTAAATTGGACATTGATATTGGGCTAACAAGAAAATTGAAGTAAATTGCTCTTAAGCATAGAACATACCAAAATTTAACAAAAAGCAACTCTTCAGATATGAGGGTTTTATTATTCTCTTCAACAAATTCTGCATTGATAAATATTACAATACTGCTTGCCAAATGCCAACAAAGCAATGATAAAATATTTTTTCACCTCCACAAGTTGATTTGACCCCTGGAAGGCTCATAGACTCCCTCTGCAACCTGACACAACCTCATACTGGCAAATATGTCTTGTACGACCCCACATGTGAGGATCTTGGACACTTCATGTTCATGGCCTGGATGAAATTAGCCTGTTGGCCCCTCTGGCAACTCGTACAACCCTCCTCACAATCTCGTGCAACCTCCCCCTAGCAAATACAGCCTCCACAGGGAATCTCAACCTCTCTCAGAGAAACACGACCCTCCTGGAACCCTCACGGCCTCAACAACTCAACCTCTTTGTCTGAAGAAGAACTCTGGGCGAATTCCTCCCTTCGATCTCGGAAACTGGAAGAATACTGATGAAAAAAACCCCAAAAAATATTCACTGCTTCAATTGTTGCTGAAACCCTTGCTAGTGTTAAACTCCAATAACCATGATCATGATCTCAAGGCTGCCCTTCGATTTCCTTTATAATCTCTTATTGAGAAATCAACGACCAAGATCTAGATCTGAAATGATCTAATTGATGGCTAAGATCACTTAGAAACTTTACTAGAAGTCTCTAGAGGAAAATCGACCATGTCTCAATTATTACTAATTAATTAATCTATTTCCCTAAGTTAAAACTTAGGAAAATAATTAAAAACTAATTAATTAATTTAATTAAGACATTTCCATTCAAAAGAATAACTTGGGCTTGGATATATTTTCTGATTGTGTTCCTAGACTCACTAACACCACTTGAGGCTAGAACCCCTGTCTGAGCTACATCAACCAACACAGTCAGGATTGGTTAATTATCCAGTTTTCCCTAAGTGAAAGCACATGATTGCAAAGTGGTTAAAGTACCAGTTGATGGATGACCGACCTTCCTTCAATAAGTAATTCCGGATGGGAGAGGGAAATGTGACTGGAGCAAGAACTGGAGGATCCTAGCATCATGTCATGTGCCTAATAATATACGGTCTTTGGCTGTCCTAGGAGGAATTTTTTTTCTCCTATGGCTCCGAGTAAGAGTAAATCAAAGTATGCTATGTATTCTACAACTCTTATGCCACAACTCACACAACTGTCACTCTTTTGAACCAGGGCTCGAACATTTTTGTCCAGCAACTTGTGAAGATTACTTTCCCTAACCGTATTACCTATTAACATGCGTTATCTAGCTTTTGTGCTGTTTAACATTAGAAGTTCCACCTAGGTAAAACCAAGTTTAAGATCTTAAATGGGTTGAATAAAGTTCTTTTAGATTATCGTTTCTACTTGATGACTGGAAAGTGTCTACAGAGACCGCTGGCTGCGTTATCTATAGCTTTTGTGTTGTTTAACAGTGGAAGGTTCACCCAGGTAAAACCAAGTTTATGATCTTCAATGGGTTGAAGAATGTTCTTGTAGATTGTCATTTCTACTTCAAGGGGGAGGAGGTCAAGATTGCCATAGGTTATGCCAACTGGGGCATTTAATTCTCAGGGTCTCATTTGTTTGAGGCAGGATCTCTACGATTTTGGATCAACAGGGGTGATGGTTCCGTAGCTCTTCTCAAGTAACAGTGTTTTCATATGCTCCTCTGGACATTTCGTTCAAGATGGATCTCCTGGACAATATTGTCAAGTACATGGTTTTGTACAACTTTGATAGTTGGGGACCTAGTTTACTAGATGAGCATTGGCCAAGATGGTGAGAGTTCAGGTTCTTATGCTTTGCCAAATCATCTAATACAAGAGCCCTGTTCCCCAGCATATTGTTTATAGTTTTGCATTGAGATTATTTTTGGACTTGTCTTGCTTCTTTGTCATGTTTGGAGATTTGCTAACTCTTCCACTGGTAGAGATTAGTACTTTAACATTATATATTCTTACTTGGAGGCCATTGCTTCCAAGTTCTGTTGGTTCCTCTTGAGAAGTCCATTGTTGGTTTGTTGAGGCAACATGGCTACTACAGTGTATCGACATCTTGATGGATTGACTTCCCCCACTTGCCAAATAAGGAGCAGTTGGATAGGATGATTAGAAAAGACATTTACAGGTGGTACATCGAATTCACCTGTATAGATCTCCCCATTGGTTAAAACCCAAGTTGGTCTTCTACAGAAAGCACTTCACGGAGTTGTGGCCTGGCCTTATTGTTTGACCAGTGTACATGTTTCATCACTAGATGCACAGACTCAGGATCATTGTGGGTCCAGTTCCAGGTTGGTTCCCATTGGCATCGGATGGAAGTCGAATACCATATTCCACGAATGGATAGGGTTTGTGAACATAGCCATTTGCAGGAGACTAAAGGAGCAATTTATATTTGCATGCCCATCTACTATGAGATATTAGATGGACACCACTGCCTTTTTAGGGACTGTCAGGACTCCATCTTTGTCTTTTTTAGATATCCAGATTAGACGTGACTAGTCATGTACATGAGAGGGGCTCTTGGTCTTAGGTCTTCCTTACGTTGACCTTCTCTCACTTTGGATAGTACCAAGATTAGCACAGTTTTCTTTTTGGTGTTCACAGAGAAGGCACCAAGAGGCAGGTGAGAGTAGCACTGCTTTACCTTCCAGATTTGTGAGATCATGATGAGACATATGACCTCTGCTTGGTAGACCTTGCAGTGGTGTCAAATATGACATTGCAAGAGCTTGTACTACTGCAGCAGGCATCATCCTCTTCTTCTAGATCTTGGTAGAGAGCTGCATCTGCCAGCTCTTTCAATTCCTCTGGCAAATTTTCCATTAAGAGCTTCTTTGCTTCTGCCTTGAATGATAGGAGAGATTCACTTACTGCAAGTATGACTTGTAGAGTAGAACTGTCTACTCCTTAGGGGAAGGTATCGGAAGATGTTGAACTCTCTTTTTGTGTACTTTCACACAAGCCATTCTCTAGGGTATTGATTCTTGATAGTGCTTTTATGTGGCTCCTAGCTTTATGTCTTCCTACGAGATGATAGGCATTAGGCATTAGCTTTTATTTGTTAGATCTTATGGATTAGATCTTCATTTATTGGAGTAGCATTTGTGCCATCACTATGTATTGACTCTGATGTATCTAATAGTCCCATTGACCTATTTATGGTCATTTGTTTGACATTCAATAAAATTGTCTTATCTCATTTTATCCATGAAAGACACTGAGAAACATAAAGCATCACTCGTTTTGCTTTATTTTGTCCTGTTCAGTTTTCACAATAGAGAATCAGTAGACTTGAGCCCTGTTCAGACTCCAGAGTCTGGAATTTTTTAGGATGTAGCATCATCTATATACTTTGAAATGATAACTCATGGAAAATTTGCATGAAATGGAAATTATAAACTTTGATATTAATGAAAAATATCATTTGCTTAAACACAGTGTGTTTTCATACTTTTTAATATCAATTGATTTTTTCTCAACTTCAAGTTAACTTTCTCTTTTCAGTCTTGTCAAGTCAACTCGTACTCTTCAGTTTTGTCAAGTCATTCCCTAAGTCATTATATATATATATATATATATATATATATATATATATATAAGGTGCATGGAAATTTATGAAACAGAAAAGCACTGGAAACGTGACCCCCACAAAAATTTGGAAATGGAGAAACGTGATATATATTGAAACATGGAAAGAAATCATTATGAACAAGTGAGCAAGAACTTTTAAATGACAAGCAATGTTCCATCATCACTTATATTGGGATCCTCGTCATTAGTATCACCCTTTGCCTGTTCCTCAATCCTCTAGGGACATCAGTCAGTACCACCTAATTTTGAATTTTGTTGATACTCCCTATTTCAAGCTTTAAACCAATGTCACATGGTTCAGGTTCGAGTTCGGATGAGGTTCACCATTAGGTTCGTGTATATATATATATATATATATCGAAACATGGAAAGAAATCATTATGAACAAGTGAGCAAGAACTTTTAAATGACAGGCAATGTTCCACCATGACTTATATTGGGATCCTCATCATTAGTATCACCCTTTGCCTGTACCTCAATCCTCTAGGGACATCAGTCAGTACCACCTAATTTTGTTGATACTCCCTAATCCAAGCTTTAAACCAATTTCACATGGTTCGGGTTCAACTTCGGGTTCAGTTTGAGTTCGAATATTTTGATGAGGTTTGGATGAAGTTCGCCATTAGGTTCATATATATATATAAAATGAATTATAGGATAAAATAGTAAGAGATCAACATCAATAAACCTCAGAAATGCTATAATGGACATGGAAACTGCAAGGATAAATTACAAGCTTGAGTTGTGACATGAAGTTATGAGTTTTGATCTATGGACTTGGTCAATGGTTATGAGGTTCGATGAGGTTCTCTGAACCTCAATTTTTTTTTAAGGTTTGCGAAAATTCGAACCTCAAGGTTAAAGTTTGACGAACCTTGTGACATAGCTTCAAACTATGCTATGAAAAGCCTAGCATGCCTAATCAATGATTTTGGTTTGAGTGAAGGGTACATTTTTGCTAAGGCCATGACAGAGGAGTCCAACAAGCAATATCACTAACATCGAGTTACATAGATGGCTTGGTGCTCTTGATTGACTACCAATACCATACCTTCATACATGATAGAATCTAATGAAAATAATCCTAAAATTCTGAAAATTGTTAAGTCTGCTGAATTTTGAATAGGACATGAAATTCTACTTTCTCCATGTGAAGACTGATGAGGTTGGAAACACTCTCAAACATTCTGAAACAATTAATGGCAATGTTAAACATTTAAGTAAAATTTTTTTATTTTAAAAATTTAACATTGCCATTAGTTAACAACATTTTGGTGCAAAATGAGAGTGAAACCATTTTTAAAGAAATATTTCTGGTCTTAGTGGTTTCTAGAAGTCTTGTTATTTCATAATTAACCTTTGATTAGGCAATAAAACTACAAATGTGGGTCCCAACAATTAAACCAAGGTAAAAGCAACAAATTTCATTTAGAAATGCATTGTACAGATGTTGAAATGTGTTTCAGTTTTGTATAAAACACATTTCCAACATGTGAAATACGTTTCATATGAACTGAAACACATTTCAGTTGAGTTCCAGAGTTCAAAACGGAAATGCAGCTGAATTGTTGCGGCGGGGGTGATGGGGGAGGATGGGGGCAAGTTCCTGCAACACACACACACACACACACCTATATAATTTAACTGGAACATTTGGGCTTAACCCCTAAACAGAGCTGCTTTACAGATCATTACTTAACCCATTACACACACTTCTCTTTTACTCTTAATGTTCATGCTTCTTACTAGCATGCCTATCATGTTTGAACCTGGGCCATGTTGGCAACAAGTGCTCCAACTTGCTGTTAGGCCACAGCATAGATGGCTTGTAAGATTTATGATAGTACTGAGAGCTATTTTCAGTTTAAACATCTAACGGAAACATATCAAAATTAATGGATTACTAGTGTTTCACTTTTATCTAAGAAGTAAAAGTAATGGACTTCTTAAAGGTCATTGAATTTAGTGGGTATTCTTATACTATTCCTAGCTTTAAAAACTACTTGGTGATTGCACAGTACTTAGTTGTCTTATACTTTGTGTTATTTTGTTGGTTTAGACATGGATGGGATCATATTTGTCAACATCTTGCTTTTTTTTCTTTTCAGGAGAAACTGGCCTTGTTTCGCATCAAAGAGCTAAAGGATGTTCTGAGCCGTATTGGCATGGCAAAACAAGGGAAAAAGCAGGTGAAAATTTTGGAGTCATTGTTTTGGTTGATGTTTTGTTTGTGTAGATCACAAGTTTTTATATTGCATGATAAGAAAATATATTTTACCTTCTTGTTAAACCTGTGTTTTGTTGTTCATCTTAGTCTTTTCTGCAAGATTTATTTGATGTTCTTCTTGAACTGACATGCATTTTCTTTCTAAGATATGCTGTTATGCTTGTATGAAAAGAGAACCTAGAAGAATCGTAGATAGTTGCCTAGTTGAATCTGAGTAGTGGTTCATGTGGCTTTCAGTTCCTTAAACACTATTATCACAGGGTTCAATATTAACTGAAGCATTTCAGGCACTTACATGTTGCTTTACCTTGTTAAGCAGGTACTTGTCGAAAGAATACTGGCAATGCTCTCTGATGAAGAAGGTTAGAAATCTAAGTTGCTTTATAACAGTCATATATGCATCTGGGAAATATTTACCTTGCTTTAAAATTTAAATACATAAAAATACAATAGAATACTAACTTGACTTTGTTTAGGATCACATAGATGTTAAAATTTAAATGCCAGGTCTGATTTATTTTACCCAACAATTATTTATACCCAGAAAATTATTTCATTACACAAATAAATTCTGAATTGCCGAAAATAAACTCTGGTAGTTCTTAACTATGAAATAAAATGCAGCAGCAGAAAATCACAAGAGAATCAGTCACAAGAACAGCATAAATTTGACCCAAATCACTTTTCCTACATTTATATTAAATCCGGAAAATATTGCGTTTTGACCCTCAGAAAATTATTCAGAGAAATAACAGCTGAAGGGGAACCTGTAACAAGCCCCCCTGGAAATTATGGTTGCCTGGAAACTCAAATGCTGAACTGGAATTGGCCCCAAGACAAGCTCGGCCTCCTTGGAGTGCTCTCGGTACCCTCTCCCTGCTGATGGTCTCTCTGGCAATCGTACGGCCTGCACACCAGCCAAATCGGCCCAAGAAAAAAATTCAGCTTCCACAACAAATTGGCCCCGCAGCTCGGTCCTTCTCTTCCTGCTTGGTTTCCCTTGAATTTCTCTGGAAATATCCCCTTGCAATTCCTCCTCAATCCTCTTTAGTCATCCAGATCCTCTCACCCTCTTGAGAAAATCGTTTTCACAATTGTGCATAACGGTGTCTTCAACTCATCCATTAGATTCACTTTATTATTTCATTAAGCAAATAATCCCTAACCCTAATCTCAATGGCTAGGATTAGATTCTAAGCCTCTCTTGAGATCAATGGTTGAGATTAAATCTAAGTCACTTAAATAATTTTATTATTTATCCTTAGAACTTTTGCTTAATAGTCCACAATAATTAATTACTCTAATTATTGTACTTTTCCTAAGGTTAACCTTAGGAAAGAAATAATAAAGTCACTTACTCCACCAAGCAAGCATCTAAAGAGGCAATCAAACTTCTTCTACATGCTAAGACACCAAGCCAGTGTACAATACCTTCCGTAGCTATAAAACATAATAATAAATAGTCAACACATGGCATGAAATCAAACAATTGTTAAATTTCGAACTGTTAGTAGATCTAGCAGAATTCAACATCATTGGTTATGATAGTATGTCAAATATGACTTGTGAGACTAAATTTTATACCTGGAAGGTTCTGTTCTGCTGATTTTATGGATTCTTGATTTGAACTTGACACTGTAAGGGTTTTCAGTAGATGGTGTTGCCAGCCAAAGTTTGTTTTTAGTTTCAATTTTAATCCACATTTTTTAGGTCATTTTGTTTATTAGGGCATTCCTGCTACCGGTATTTTAAAGTAATGATTATATCTTTCTTGTAAGTTGGTCTTAATTGGAATGTGATTTTATAATTGTTACCTTGGTGCTGGTTTCATGATCATAGGATTAACTGTTATTTATATGTTTACTCTGCATTGAGTCATTTTTGTTCTTATGTTGGAATTGGTTTAATGCCATTTTACTGTTTATTTTATGGTTCTTTTTGTTGGTTAATGTATGGCAACTGCTAGGCAAGTAAATACAACTTCTTCCATCCTTATTTAAGAAATGTTTGGCAACTTATAAATTTTGTTACGAGAACAGGCAGAACATATTTTGGTTTGATTCATACCAAATTGCCTGTCTGTCAGGGCTGAACTGGGATTTGTTTCATGCATTTTTACTGGACAATTTACAGGACCACTTCTCTCCAGATTTAATGTTGTGTTGTGTGTGGCAGGGTCTAAGTTACATCGAATGGGCAACAAAAATCTCATTGGGAGGGATGAGGTGGCAAAGATTATAGATGATATTTACAGGTAATTGTTGAGTTTTTATTTGTCTTGTGGAGAGTAAGATTGAACTGGATAATCCACGTTGGTTTGATTTTTTTCTACAGTTGCTTTTGTTAATTGTTGGAACACAGACAAACAAAAATAGTTACTGTATTGTAGTGTTTCAGGAGCAGTGGAGAAAGTTGATCTGTTAATTAAATGAACAAATATTCTACAGAGTCCAGACCATTGATTGATGATGTAGTTGCTTTTTAATTTTTTTATCCAGAACTGGCAAACTTGCAGAATTGTTTAACCGTAGCTCATTAGGTAAGATTCTACGAGTTTATAATAAGAGAGGACTCTGAAATACACTGAGCAGGGTGCCCCTGACATGCCTGACTACCTCCCAGTCCCATAGGAGCAGCCAAAAACCTTTTCAGAGTTTCTTCTTTTCGATTTCGGATGCTAGGAGTATCCCTTGCCCATACACAGGCCCTAGGATCATACGGTCAGATCCACTGATGGCCCTAGGGGACTTTGACAGTGAATGTGTACCTAGTTTGCTTCCATCGCCACTGGTCATTAGACTCAGGAGCCCCTGACATCTCTTGCTCCATTGTCAGAAATCTCACTAACTCATTCCTTTTTAAGAGGCCATTATTATTTTGTATCGTGCTGCAGACTATTGAATATTTTGTATTATACCATGGTTTCTTATATACGTGTTACAGTAACATTACCACTGGTTTCTTTCTCTCTATATGTTATTTTTAGCATTTTTTAAGGAAATGCGCTTGCACTTCCACATTGTAGTCATACTGACTGTATTCTTCTTCAATTCCATTGACCTACTTTTGTGGTTGTTGTCGCACAAAGTGTCTAGGCACCGCGACAACGCTCAGAGTAAGGGCTGTCGCTTGAATCCTGACTCACTCCGTTTAGACTCTCTCCTAGACAAGTCAAGGGGGGTAGTCCCTAAGGTGAATGAATGAGAATAGTCTATGGAACATAGACTCTAGGAGACTTGAAGATGGACAACTTGATGAATGTAAACGAGTCCTAGTCAACCAAAATGGATAAATCTTAATAAAATAAGACACAACCACAAGATATAAATGATTATAGACTAGTGCCTTTATACTCAATTAACCATAGACGAAATAAAAAACAAGTTATCCAGGGCAATTTATAAATGTGACAAATAGTGACAATCATGAATGATTAAATGTAAACACCCAAAATTGCAATATGTTCTACCAATTAAATCACATGAAAAATTATGAAAATTCACTGCTAAGCAATGATTCTAGATTAAAAATGATTTTATTCAATAACGCAGATCCAAAATTAATTTATCATTCCTCTGATAGTCAATGGTTTAAAAAAATATTAACCGCATCTGACAATAGAGAAATCACAACCACGAAAGGACACTAAGGAACTTTAGATTAACATTTTAATTATTTCTTAGGTAATTAATTTAATGTGGTAAAATGAAGAAATTAGATTCTTTAATGTGACCAAAACTTATAAAATTAAAAGGACTTTAATAATTTTTATTTTCTATTTTTTTATTTAATTCTTTTTATTGTTGTGTTTCCTTCTTTATGGGCCATAGGCCACATAAAAATTTAATTTTTTAGGTGCAAAAGTGTAGGTCCTGTTGATTTAATTTCTTAATAATCTCATAGTCACCATCTGTATGGATTCTTGCATATCAGATCTCCCACCATCTGTATGGATTCTTGCAAATTCTTTCGGCCCCTTTTATGACCTCCTTTACCTGATATATTCAGATCCACTCCCTGTCCTTGATGAGATCCCAAGTGATCTCGCTGGTCCATCGATATCGACCCTTGCTTAGCTTGGAACTGTTGGAAGGTCTTCCGATATAGTTCTTTTGGTCTTCAGGGATGAAGCATTCATCCAGGTGGCGCCATTCATTTAGCAGTCTTCTCATGACTTGTTCTTCTGTGCTGAGTTCTTCCATTATGCCATTGATTTCTATATTAGCTTGCTCCACTTGCGTTACTTGTGCTTCTTTTTCATGGGGTTCATCCTCAGCGTTTCTCTTAGGTTTGTGCCCACCCTTTGGCTGCGCCTTAGGGTTTTCCTTGTTGACTGGGTCGCTAGATTCACTGGCGTTCTCATCTTCCTCTATCAAAATTTAAAGCGGTTGGTCTGGTTCGGTCCTCTCTTCGATTGTGGTTGAGCAGAAATAGACTGGGTTTTCACATTCCATTTCTTTTTTTGGACATCCTGAAAACCCTCTGAATCTTCTCGAGATTTGGCCAGATCTTTGGCAGTCTGAGGCTCCGTGGCTTCTGTTTGATTTAGAGGGCATTCCTTGTACAGGTGACCATATTCATGGCATCTCCGGCACCAGAATGGGATGTGTTTGTAATCCAGCGGCTGTTGCCATATGTCATCTCGATACTCTATATAAATTTCGGGAGGGGCTCCGTAATGTTCATATACACACAGATTCTGGCATATGAGGTATACCTTCCATGCCTTGTTGAATCAACGACCTTGACAAAACTCCCAATAGAGTTTCCTATCACTTCCAATATTTATGGATCCAAGAAATCCATCAAGAGTCCAAATAATCGGACACATACCGGAGCAACGATGAATTTCTCATGATTTGGATTGTAGCATTCTACCCAATGGCGCATGAAGACTCTGACATTGTAGTAGAAATAGGGACCATTTCCAAAAACCCTTTCCTTATCTTCTAAACTGGTAAAAATCACTGTAAAGAAGCCTCGAGCCCCCAACTTCAGATCTATGTGCCCTTTTGGCTGCCATTTTAATTGGATCCACTTGACCATATCTCATTTTGATGGCTAGATACCAATGAACTTACAAATCAATGCATGATCTTTCATGAATTTCCGATACATCTCCAGTTTGTTGTTGGGAATTACAAATCGGGGTTTTTAACTGCTCTTGGTAGACATTGTCCTCATATTCTAGCCTACGATTGTGCCCCTAACACTAGGGTTCATTTGGCTCCTCATCCCGATCCGTTGGATGCCACTATCGCACCTTGAGAGTTCGACTCCCTTGCTGCAATATTTCAGTAGGAGGGGATATCTCCCCTCCCCACGTGCGTGCTCATACCCTCCGTCAGAATTTCCGCAGAGGGGAAACCGTTAGGGTTTGGAAAGAGGACACTTGTGTGAGTTAGTCAGAATTTGCAGGTCGAAACCCTAGCAGAGCGCATTGCCTTTATTATGCTTTACTCACAACACTAACACCTTGCTTCAAATTTTGTTACAATTTAGAAACTAGAACATTTACATAATGATGACACAAATTCAAACATACTAGTTACTACTAAGCACTTATTAGTACTACTTCAATGATGATCAAATGAAAAACGCACGACCATAGACTGCAATTTTCTCATTATGTCGTCAAAATCAAAATGTATTACATAGTTACTGAGTCATTGCTACTCTAGGTGGGAATGCCAACGACAAAAACAAAATAGGGTAGATACTAGAACTGCAGATGGAAGAATCTGATAGCTCATGACTATCAGTGGTCCTCCAAGTTAGAATCATCAAAATCAGTATCATTGCCACTGCTCTTCTCTCCATTCTTCACTTTTTCCTCCTCTTCCTCTATATTGATTCCAATTGGTGCATCTGTTGGTGTGGAGGATTAACCCTAAAAAAATCATCATCATCAAAAGTGATTGGCCCTATAGCACTAGTTCAGTAAGATCCAAGTTGGCTAATGCCAAGTCAACTCTGTGGTCCAAACCCATATCATCAGGAAACACATCCCTAGTTGGCTAATGCCAATGCAACACTGCTGTCCAAACCCATATCATTAGGAAACTGATCACCTTTTAAGAGCCTGCACACTTTTTGATGGGATACGTATCCTAAACTTGGGACATGACCAGGGCATGTGTTGAACACGAGTTTGGCACATCTTGTTTGGGGATCTTGCGTTTCGTGTAATACATGTCAGACATGGATTTGATGGGACATGCGTCCAACACCAGTTTGACACATGTAGGGTTTTGGGACATCTTACATTTCAATCATAACAAGGAGTTTGAGCTAGGTAAATTAACAAACAGACCTAGGGTTTAGGAAAATGAGCTAGGGTTTTAGGATATGGTTAAATTAGCAAGGAACCTCCTAACTCAAATCACCATTATCTGTCAAATGGAACCGGAAACAATTCCATGACTGCACACTAGTACCCTAACACTGTATCCTGTATTTGCTAAGGACAGAACTGTTAAAGTATAGAATTGCCAAAAATAGCAGTTCAAGTCTTAAAAATAAGGAACATGGAATATGAAGAAAATTAATATGAGACCACTGCCAAATATATCATGTTTGAAAATAGACACTCCTAAAAATATCAGTGTCTTGCATTTCAATGAAAGCAGTCTCATTAGACTCGTTTTTCTAATATGTGCTCATAAATGGCATGGAAGCTGTGGAACCCTAACTGCTAAAAATAACAGTGTTATGAAACTCATTGCATGTTGCTCGAAAGAGACTCATCTACATTATGAGCTTGAAAGGACCAAGAATGTGTAGATATCTATAATATTGGGACCTTTGAACTGTGGCTCCTATAAAATAGAACTGCTAAAAGTAGATATATTTCCTGGAGTCTGACGAAGCTTGAGTACCTTCAGCATGATGGAATCTAGCTGGGTCTTAACCCTCCAAGTTGCGCAGGCAATCTGGGTGTTAGCAAGACATTATTTTCTTTTCCAGGTTCCTTATGTTGAAGGTTTGTGTACATGCACTTTCATTTGTTGCTTTCTGCATTTAGTTTTTTTTGATGTATGTATATATTGCATCTATTATCTGCCAACTTTTTTGTCAATATCATGGTCAAGAGCTTTGTTGAAATTCAATGGGTGTACTTTGCTATAGTTTCTATGTTCCATGGAATAGCAAAGCTTAATTTTGCATGCCCACCCTTGACAGGAAAATGCATGGACCTGGCGCTTCTGATTTAGCATCAAAAAGTCGAAATGGCCCAAGTGTTAATGCTATCGTACGTTCAGATGTAATTGGGGATTCTGTTATACCTGAATCAAAGACGTGTTGTCCATGTGGAAGCTCAATGGACAGTGACACAATGATTCAAGTATTATACTTATCATTTGACGCTCCTTTTTTTCTCAAAATTTTATGGTAAAAGTTATCTTGTATAGATTGCACTTGCTCATTTATGTTGATGGCATATGATAGGCGGATACAACTCTTCATGAAGTTTATTTCATTTGAATACTTGTGCTTTGGAGAAATGTTGCCAACTGAAATTAATTTTTCTTTTTATACCCTCCTTTTGGGAAATAATTCTATGGCTAGAAAGGGGAATGAATCTTTGGACTTTATAATGATTTCAATATCTTTTCTTAAGCTCAGTGGCCCACTTTGTGTGGAACCCAGAAGTGCCAATTAGGAGAAACTGTTAATGTTATTTTTCTTAGAGCAATTTTTATAATATAGATTGTGTTGGCTGGCTGTTAGATTTTAGCCCACTTTGTTTAGAACTTAGAAGTATAGATTGTAAGAAAATGTTATTACTAATGTTATTTTTCAAAGTGCAATTTTTATAATATAGATTGTGTTGGCTGGCTGTTTGATATTACTTATTGTCACAGTTAACATTTCAATGTGATGATGCAGTGTGATGAAGCCAAATGTGGAGTTTGGCAACATGTAAGATGTGTGATTGTTCCAGAAAAGCCAGTTGAAAGTGTTCCACCGGAGATTCCCGTTCAATTTTACTGTGATATCTGTCGCATCAATCATGGGGATCCGTATATTCTCTTTCTTTAGCTTGCGCATCATGTTTTCTTATTTGATTTTGCTAACTGCGTGTGTTTTTCCTAATTCACTATTTGGTAGTATGTTATAGCATTGTGATAATTTCATCTATAGTTATATTTTTATTTTGGATACTGAATGTGTAATGATGTTTGACAGGTTTTGTGTAACTGTGGCACAGCCTTTACTCCCAACGAAGCTGATTACTATACCCATGACTGTAGATGGGTAGGTTGTCTATATTTTATTTTGCTTGTTTAGTTGTTAATGATTTCAAAATCAAATATCATTGTTATTATAGTTTTCTTTTATTGAAAAATGTCTTATAGCTACAGAAAAAAATATTACAAACTGCTAAGCAAAATATGGAAGATATATACAATGAATGTCATGATCTCTTCTGTAATATGACTGGAACTGAAATTAAATCAGGATAACCTGTTGGATGTAAATATTGGGCATCTTTGATCAAAAGTGTGCCTGTTATGAACATAAATATATAAATAATATAAATAAATAATTCATTCATACTCTATATGCATTTTTACTTCTATAAATTGGTTCTAGTACTATATTCCAAGTATTCTGGATTGTTTAACTCGTGATTATATTAAAAGAAGAAAGAAAAACATGGGGAAAAAAGGAAGAAAAAGATAAATTTTGAAGAAACACAAAAAAGATAAAAATAAAATATACCACTGCAGATTTAAAAAAAGATCATCTGTCAGTCATGTGTAAGCATTTTTATTTTTTAAATTTATCTTTTTGTGCCGTACAACGAATTTGCAGCAAATTAACAGTCCACCCTGTTCAAACCCACTGCTTGCAACATTGCGGCTGTATGGCCAATAGAAATTTCTGTACATCATGCAGTCTGTACAGTAGCTGCAGTCCGTACATCATTCATTCCACAAGGAAATAACTCGTGCAACAAAAAATGTTGTACAGAACCACAACTATCGTAATCACTGTTACACAATCACTATTGCCCTGCCTGTCTTAATTGCTGCTATACGATGGTCCGCTGGTGACTGCCTCCACTGCTACTGTAGCCAATCGTCTGCCCTTTTGTACAGCCACCATCAATTACTGTTCACTGTGGAATAGTTGCCCTGTATTTGCCAAATAGCCACCACTGTACTCTGCCATCATCACCGTCCATACAGTTAAATTCCAGATCATACAGTGAATTAGAAAGTCACATATTCACAAAAATTTCTTCTCCTTGTATACGATCACATCTATTCATTACACGCTTTAAATTTTGGAGAAACAAAAATAAGGATACTAATGGTTGAAGAATGACTTATAAGCGGATAACAAATGTTGTTAATAAAGTATCCAAGATAAGGAAAAAGGAAAAAGTTATATATATAAAAGGTAATGTAAAAGAAGGTGTAATTAATAATACTAATATATATATATATATATATATATATAGATATATGAGGGTATATAAAATATATATTTTAAAATTTAAAGTGGTTACTTTTAAAAGTCCAAAGTATTTCATTATTCATGACCAAGAATGAATTATAGTTTAAAAATGAAGGAATATTTTCCTATAAAGGTTTTCCAATCACAGATTGGAAATTATTCACATTAAAGGGGAGTATCCGAGGAAAAGAGATCAATATTATTATGAATATGAGCAGCAAGGAAAATTACATCAAGTTTAATGTGGCAAATCAGTTATCAATTCTATAAGCAAATTTAGGTGAAGGAGAAGATATTTTTGGCAAGAAACATTATGAAATTAATGACTTACAAATGACAATTGATGATTATGAATGTATATCTAAACTCAATGTCGTAACTATGTTTGAAGAAAAGATTGATGTGATTTTTGGTTTACCCTAGTTTGAATAACTAGGTACCTTCATATTAAACGATGAGAAAAAGTTTTTTGACTTTTCTCGATAAGAAGAAGAATGTGACACTTCAGGACATTACATTGAAGTCATTAAAGACCTGAATGCTTAGGAAAGTCAAAAGTCAATATCAAAGATGCAAAAAGAATTTGACGAAGTTATTTTCGATGAAGATTTTTTTTTGCTTCAAAGATCACAGTCAAAAATTGCTTGCGCAAGTCAAGAAGTCTAATGATGCAAAGAATAAATTAGAATAGGAACGACTTCTTCTAGGAGATCGAACTTGTGTGTGTGATTGTCCTCCAAATGAATCAAACTGCTTCAATATATAGGCTTCTGGTGAGGTCAAATTACCCTTCTTGAGGTCGACTTGGTGTGGAGGTGACAAAATTCAATTTTGACTCAAAAATAATTATTTTTATGTGATTCAAAAGCCCAAGAAGGGTCTTATTAAATGTACAATGACTCTAATGACTCAACATAAATCTTAGAAGTCCTCAATGGGGACTTTGACCTAAAACATGATGACCCAAGCATGAAACCCATGCTTTAACAAGTCATAATACTAATAATATATATATATTTTTTTTCATTCTTTTTCATAAGTACATTACATAATGAATCAAATACATTTATGAAGACCGAACCTAGTTACATTTTTCAACACTCCCTCTTAACTAGGAAGGTATTCATAACAAGTACAAGGAAGATCTCAAACTATTTGAACTATGAAGAGTTTAGGCACCGCAATGCCATGGATTAGATTCTTGACCAAGGCAATCTATCCAAGTGGGACTAAGATGGACTAAAGCTTTCAACCTCTCTAGGTACCATAAGGCTTATGTGCTAACCATCAACCCAGGGATCTAGGTGCATATTTGAGGTCAAAGCTCTATGACCAATGCCACCCTCCCTACTTCGAGATCCAGACATCAACACAGAGTGCCGACCAGATGTCCTCCCAGGCAATGTGTCTTACCCACAAAGGCTCCACACTTCCAATTATTTAAATTGGTAGCAAATCATCCCCCATCAAACATCGATAACAAATCTCCTTCGATCAAATTGATCGGTAACCATCATGTAAACCATGCTCAAACCTCCAAGAGATTTACCTTTACAAACACAACCCCAATGAGTAACAAACTTTCACATGTACATAAGTAAACACAAGCCTCCGAGGTTTTTCAGACAACTTGATGTTGCTTCTCACAGTAGGACTTGGAGACTTTCAAACAAATTTTGACACAAGATTCGTCAACCATATGACTTTCCTCTGTACTTCACATGCAACAACATATTCGACAATCGAATCCTGATTTCCTTCTTTCAGCAACAACTCAAAATGAATTCTCCAATTTCTTCTTTCAAGGTGTCCATCAAGACTATGATATGCCCTCCATCTTAATTAGGGAGATTTCTTCTATCCAGAGTTCCTCATAACTCAGGGAGGTCAACTTCTTCTTATGATATTGGAGAATCTTTCATGGCTTCCATCCTTCTTATCAAAGTCATATTGATCATCATCATTCAAATCATTTCATTCATCATGCTTATCATATCAACTTTACTTACGAACATCTTCACTATCTTGAAGATTATGTACTTGCACGACTTAGATAGCAAGTACAGTCAAATCTATAGAAGCATGAAGTTAACCATAACAAAATCATACAATAATGGAAGCATCAGACTTAATAAACATAATCAAAGAGAGACTTTATTTCTATACTTCAACTTCTTGCCCAGGTTTTGTTACAAACCCTAAATCACATTAACAACTCAATCAAGTTATCAATCTCATTATATCAAGGGCTTCAATATTTCTTTTAGAGATATGAAAAACTCTTTTATAGCATATAGCAAACCCTCGAATCAATTCAAACAAGTATAATTTCAACAAAGCATCTAACAACTTTGAGAATTCATATGTTAGACTTCCTACTAGGATTTTGTGCAAACCCTAGATTTCAAACATGAGGCATTAAGCTTCAACAATCAAAACCAATCACAACTCAATTTCAGATTTCAACAATACTTCATAAATCTTAGATTGTCACATTTGAAATAATGTCATCATATATTAGAGAATTGAGCTTCTACTAAGGTTTAGTTACAAAACCCTAGAACTGACAAACACTATCATCCTAGAGTATCAAACTTCAACTAGGGCTTAGTTCCAACCCTAAGACTTATGACCATCAACAGTTAGGCCAACACATATATCTAGGATTCCATCATCATGCACAAGCATATCATAATCACATAAGTTAGTCAAACCCAATGACACAAATACATTCAAACATCTAACTTATTTGATTAGATGGACAAACATATGCCTGGGGTTTCATTCCTAGGACATTATCTAAATTAAGCACCTTGCTCATAAACCCTACCAAACCCTAGGGTTTCAACACATAATAAACCCTAATTTACCAAAACTTCAAAGGTTTGGGATTTCAGATATCACCATTCAACCCTAACAAGTTAGGGTTTTCATAACCATAACAAAACCCCAAACATGACATCATCAAAGCATTAACCATTTTCTTTAGACTTCAACCCTAAGTAGGCTAGTTTTTCACACATTATTATTGACATACCCTTAAGTTAGGGTTTTATAGAGAACCATTTTAGGGTTCAACAAGAATAATCACAGATGTGAGGAGGGTAGATTTATCTAATGATGAATCACCCAATCAAGAATATTTATGATTCAAGAGTGGTGGACACAACACTGTTAGTAATGTAGAATAGATTACCAAAAAGAATGAATATCCCATTATCATGAAGAGAACAAAGCTTATGGCATACCTTTGTTTCTTAACAAACCTTGTAATCCCAATGCTTTGTATTGTGAGGCCTTCTTTCATAATCCTTGAGTATTCAGTAAGCCTTTCCTAAACAAGGAAAATATGAATAGAAATGTGATTAGTATTTAATATAAACAAACTTAGATAAGTAAGGGAAACCAAATATAAAAGATAATACAAGAAGTAAGATACTTATCTTTGGAAAGTGGTGAGGGCTCCCTCTTAATCCAAACTTGAGGGATACGTAAGGGATAGAGTCCTTAACAAATAGGTCTTTGACTTCGGCTCCTTCCATCTTGTTCTTCTTTGGTGAAACTTCTTCGACAAAGTTTGCTTGATCCCTGTTACCTCTTTTATTCTTTGGATTCTCAAGACAATCCCTTCTATAGTAACCCATCTTCTGACCACTGTAGCATTGGCCCTTTGGACTTTTTGAAGGTTCTTTTCTTTTTTTGATGAGCGGAACAATCATTCGAGATTTTCTCTTCTTCACTTTCCTTGTTGATTACTAAAGATATTCTAACTCTTTCTTGAATACATGCATTCCGTCCACTATTAGGTTCATGGCCAAAATCTTTGTTTCTCTAAACTTTGCTTTCTTTGCTTCACTTGATTCATTTGTAGGCTTCTTTACTTTTCCTTTGACTAGATCTAAAACTTTATTCTTTTCGAGGATTAGATGCTCCTTCTAATTTGTTCTCTCCCTTTATGGAGTAAGATATTTTCCATGATCCCTTGCTCAACTTCTTGAGATTCCTTAGTCTTCTTTCAATAGATCTTAAACCTGTCTTTTTCTTTCTTCTTCACGTTAGCTTCGATACCATGTTTCTTTCAATAGATCTTAAACCTGTCTTTTTCTTTCTTTTTCACCTTAGCTTCGATACCATGTTATAAAATCTCTAAGGCAGAAATATTTTCTTATACTTGATAAATACTTGTGAGATTCTTGTGTTCTTATTAATTTCTTATGTTCTTCTTTTATCTTAGTTCATCAAGCAATTACCAAAACAATAACACGAAGATAAAGGACACCAGATGTAGGCAGACAACCAGTGAAAAACCCCAATCTTGGGGAAAACCCAGTGAACAACTCTTCCTTCAATAGTTTTCCTGAAATAATCAAAGACTCTTGCCTTAGACACATACTTCCTCCACACGAAGTCATCCATTTCCTTTTTCAGCAGATGATCACTTTCCAGTACTCTCTTCGACCTAGATGCAACAGTAACAGTAGGAGCACTTAGATGCAGTAGTATCTTCAACCTAGATGCAATAGTAACAGTAGGAGCACTTCGATCTAGAAACTTCAATCTTAATGCAACAACTTCAACCTTGAAGCACTTAGCTCCTTGACCTTGAAGCAACACTTCTACCTTGATGCCGTACTTTGACCTTGATGTCGTGCTTCGATTTTCATGCTGTAACAGAACTTCTTGATGGCTTAACAAAACTTCGACCTTGATGTCGTAGCCCAAAAAATCACACGTTTGAGAGATAGAGATAACCCAAAACCTTTGATCTTGCAATTATCCTTCTTCCACTGCAACTTCGACTTTTTCATGACTTCTTCTAGGAGATCGAACTTGTGTGTGTGATTGTCCTCGAAATGAATAGAACTGCTTCAATATATAGGCTTCTGGTGAGGTCGAATTACCCTTCTTGAGGCCAACTTGGTGTGGAGATGACAAAATTCAATTTTGACTCAAAATAATTATTTTTGCATGATTCAAAAGCCCAAGAAGGGTCTTATTAAATGTACAATGGCTCCAATGACTCAACATAAATCTTAGAAGACCTCAATGTGGACTTTGACGTGAAACATGATGACCCAAGCATGAAACCCATGCTTTAATAAGTCATAATAATACAATTTTCTTTTCATTCTTTTTCATAAGTACATTACATAATGACTCAAATTATGTAACGAACAAAGTTCATACTTAGCGGAATATTAAGAATATGTAAATATCCATTATAGGACAAATAATATATTTATATAAGAACGTTGAATGTACAAGAGATGTGATGTGCTGTGGTTACAAATGAGTGTTTGTTCATATACCTAGGCAGGTACCTCTTCATGCACGGCATGTCCTTTTAAGACATGCCTTTTCTTGACTAACTACACTTATTAATCATTTTATTATTATTTATACATAGTTATGTTCATAACATTGCCTTCCCTTTTAGAAGAGCTTTGTCCTTAAAGCTAATGGATGGAAATTCTTGAAATCTTTTTCCATCTCATAATGTCTCATCTTCTCTGTTCTCGAAATTGTCACCTTCGATGATACAAAATGATATGAACTTCTGAGTGTGGTATGGAATTCTTACTGGGAAGTGATCTAACCGTCCCAAATTAATCTTCTGTGAAATCTTGTGATTACTGGAAACTTGGGATGAATTGTTATCATAAGACTGGATTACGATGACATCAATATTCTTTGGAGTATAAGTCACTTGTTTCTAGTATGAGTAATGTAGATATGTAGATTGGTTGAGATGTTTGCTTTTATGATTTGGGTGTCAATAAGAAGTTCTTGTGATCTGATTTCCCCTTATCTTGTTTGTGGCGATTTCTTTATTTACTTGAGGTATTTGATTTCCTCCATACTGCACTGTAATATTCCTAGTGGAAATATTAAGTAGTAACAAAAGCAAAAAAATGAACATGCAACTAGAAATAAACACACAACCAAAAATATCAGCTACACCCAAAAATCTGCACCAAAATACTGAGCCATTTTATTATAGTGATGAAATGGAGTACAATTGATAGAAATACATCAAGCAAGGCCAAACCTAGGTGGGTTCTAGGCTGCCCAAGTGCTGACTAGGCTCCAATCCATGATCTGCGTTGGCCTAGGATTTTACTGCTGTTGTTGCTAAGTGAGAAATATAACTCTTGCCCTCCAAACGCTCTGAAAATTCCGCAACTTTTGCATGACAAAAATGCTAAAGGGAGCTTCCAAAATTCCCCAACGGGCTTGCCCAAAATATCTGCAAATTCCTCTCTAAATTTCTTCCGATTTACTCTAGCCGCTTTCCACCACAAATTATCCTTGCTCTGACCCCTGTGCAGGCCTTGCCAGTGGACCTCTGCACATGCCCAAAATGCACAATTACACCCTCAAAATACTCCCCCAAATCCAGCCTGCAAACCCAGTCAATCTTCTAGTGAAATTCTAGGGGAGAATCTCCTCAAATTCTTGGAACTGGATCTGACATATAGGTATCTCTCCCAGGGAGTGAGTTCTTCTTGTGCGCTTAGTCCACTCACAAATGGGATGAATTTGCCTGCAATTGTCTCTGTAACAACTCGACAATGATAAAGATGAACTCCTCTAGAGTGGCACTCGAAGTCCACTGAAGAAGGAGGTGAGATTCCCGCCTAGAAATCTCTGTGCTAAGCATCACCAGTTGACTTGGTTGAGCAACACAAGTGAACTTTGGTTTAGATCTGAAATTGTCCAAAAAAGTCCCCATATGGAGGCCTCACCTTTTATTGATAATCGTTGCACCTCCTTCCTCCTTGCGGGCTCTACAATTTGACCTCCTCTCTCCTTGTTCCCTCCAAGTCGAATCCCTCAACGGAATTCGATCTCCCTCGGGAGTGGCCCCCATATTCCACTTTGCAATTGATTTTTCCTCTAGCTCTAATGTTTGTATCCTCTTTTTCTACCAAAATTTAATTTGATGCTACACACCAACTTTTCCTAAATTTTGGCCCAAAATTGGTCATCGTCAAAATTGCAAAATTTCAGAATTTACATTAGTAGAATTTTATTTAGAGGAATATTACAATCCTCCCCTCCCAAATGTTGCTTGTCCTCAAGCAACTGCAATGCCGGTTGTTGCAATATTTGCTCCCCCTCCCATGTGGCGTCCTCCTCAGGCAGATCCTTCCCGCACCAAAAACACTGTAACGACTCTGCTTCAGAGTTTCCTCTCCCTGGTCTGCAAGATGGCCTCGAGTATCAAAATCAGGTGCCCCTCATCATTCATAGGTGGAAACGCTGTTGCTGCCGTGACATCTTGTCCTAAAGCCCTTTTCTGGCAAGAGACATGGAATAAGTTGTGTACCTTGTTCCTAGGTGGAAGCTCCAGCTCATACGCTACCTCCCCAACTCGTCTGGTCACCCTGTACGTCCATAAAAAACGTGGCTTGAGTTTCTTTGCACCCTTCTGCTTAAGAGTGGACTGCCTGTACGGTTGTAGTCTCAAAGAGACTAAATCCCCAAACTCAAAGCGCCTCTCTAGTCTGCCCCGGTCTACATATAACTTTTGTTGGTTATGGGGTTACAGGTTATCCTTGAGAGCCCTAAGGATATCCTGGCTCTCCAGTATCCAATCTTTGGTCCCCGGGGCACTACTGTCTCCAAAAGTCATGTCAGCAAGAGTTAGTGCATCATAACCATACAAAGCACGAAATGGGGACATACCTATAGACATGTCATAAGTGGTGTTATAACAGTACTCTCCAAGGTGCAACCATTTCACGCATGCATGCTATTGCTCTGTCATATAGTTGCGCAAGTAGCTCTTCAACCACTTGTTCACTATCTTTGTTTGACCATTTGTCTAAGGGTGATAGCTAGTGCTAGGAGTGAGCTTTGTCCCCAACAACAAAAACAACTCCTACCAAAAACCTCCCATGAATTTGTTGCCCTTGTTACTAATAATGGTCTTAGGGAGACCATGTAGCCTAAACACCTCCTAGAAAAATAATTCAGCCACATATGAAGCTGAATACCAAGTCCGAATTGCAAAGAAATGGTCCTTTTTAGTCAACTTATCAATTGCCACATAAATGCAATCTCGCCCCCGTGCTGTTGGCAAGCCCACAATGAAGTGCATTGAGATGCTTTCCCATTTCCTCTCTAGAATAGGGAGTGGCTGCAATAGGCTAGCTAGGTGTGTCTACTACCCTTCGTTTCTTTGACAAGTGTCACACTCCTGAACATGCCTCAGAACTTCCTCTTTGAGGCCCCTCCACGTGAATCACTCTCTAATGGTCCTATATGTCTCGAGGAGCACCTGATGACTTGCCAAAGGTGAATCATGAGCAACCTGCATGTTCTTCTCCCTCAATTGGGTGCCCGGTACCAAAGAAATCCTATCCTTGTAGTAGATCACCTTGTATCAGTCATCCCCTGCTATGGCATCAAGGATCTCGCATGCATGTCGATTCTTGGAGTACTCAACCAATAACTGCGCCCTCCAATCTTGAGCAATGCTCATGAGCGAGAGTCTTGTGGGCCTCCTAGATAATCCATCCACTACAACATTATGCTTGCTCTTGACATATTCTATGTTGAAATCATACACTTGAATTTTACTAACCCATTTCTGTTGCCTTTTCTGCAGCTGCTTCTGCTCTAAGAAGAACGAGAGACTATTGTGGCCAGTCTTCACCTTAAACCTGCTGCCCACTAAATACTATCTGAACTTCGCCAGTGCATGCATGATGGCCAACATTTCCTTGTTGAAAATGGAGTACAGTCTCTCATGTGCCTATAGTGTTCGACTCTCAAAAGTCAAAAGCAATCGGGGTCCTCTCCAGAGGCATCACACTCCAAGACGAAGGGCTGAGAAAAGTATGGTAAAGCTAATACTGGGCAACTTCTCATGACCACCTTGAGGAGCTCAAAAGCCTCTTGCACCACTTCTGTCCTCACAAATGCCCCTTTCTTAGTCAAATCTGTAAGGGGTGCTGTCAGCTGTGAAAATCCCCTCACGAACCTCTGGTAATAAGTACAGATGCCTAGGAATCTGTGCAACTCTGTCACATTCTTGGGCGTAGGACAATCCAAGATGGCACTGATCTTCTCCTGGTGAGTTCGCACCCCATCCTCCCCAATGACATGGCCAAGATACAACATCTCTGTCAGTCGAAACTCATACTTGGACATCTTGGCATATAGTTGCTGCTCCTCTAGGATGCGTAGCACTTCCTCCAATTGTTGTAGATGCTCCTCCCATGTCTTGCTATAGATCATGATGTCATCAAAGAAAAGCAAGACAAATCTACGAAGTTGCTTGCAGAACACATGGTTCATGCAAGACTAGAAGGTAATTGGGGTGTTGGTTAGCCTAAAGGGCATCACCAAGAACATAAAGTGCCCGTAGTGACACTTGAATGCCATCTTTGTGATATCTTGCTCCCTCCTCGAATTTGATGGTACCTTGAGCGTAAATCTATCTTAGAGAAGTACTTGGCTCTTCTAAGCTCATCCATCATCTCATCTATGTGCGGAATTGAGTGCCTATTCTTCAAGGTCTTCTTGTTTATAGCCCTATAGTCAATGGACATGTAGAGGGCCCCATCCTTCTTCTTCACCAACACTATAGATGAAGCAAAGGGGCTAGAACTGAGCCTGATGTGTCCCAAAGCCAACACATCTTGTATGGCCCGCTCAATCTCATCCCGGTAAGCCTTGGGATGTTTGTATGGTGTAGTGATAATTGCATGTACATCCTCCTTTAACTCAATCATGTGCTCAAACCCTCTTTTTGGTGGGCGTCCTGGTAGGATGTCTCCAAAAACTGTTAGGTACTTGTCCAATATCCCCTGAATATCAGGGTTTGGTGGTCTTGGTTGAGCCCCTGCCTTTGAGACCCTAAGCCCCACATCCCACCCTGTATCACCATGTCATAGATCTGCCTCCATCTTGTGCATTGACACTATTCAAGGGGGGTACGAATGCATACCATTTAATACCACTAGCTTCCGATCTGGCTTTGTGAACTCCAACTCCAACCTCCTCCAGTTTGTGGTGACATGCCCAAGGGAGTAGAGCCATTGAACGCCCATCACCACATTGGTGTTTGGAACGTCGACTAAAAAGAAGTGATCCGTCACCAAGTAGTTCCCCATAGTCATAACCATGCTAGGGACATATCTTGTACACTGCATGGTCTTGTCTCTACGCACTCAGACTAACAAGCCCTCAAAGGCCTCAGTGTGTATCCCTCTCCGCTCCACCATTTGGCCATCAATGAAATTGTGGGTAGCCACAGTATCCACTAGCGCTAATACATGTTGTCCCTGCACTGTGCCTCTAATCCTCAATGTTAGGTACTTCGACAATCCCCGAAGTGAGGGAACAACTCCTCCTGCGGGCAAGAAAGGGCCTCCTCTAGGCGAGGGAGGTGGGCCTCCTCCTCCATTAGTTGGTGGCTCAATGTCACCTCCCTATGCCTCTTGCTCTACATCATCCTCCGACACACTATCTGAAAACACCTCTATGTAATGGGCCTTGCCCTTGGTACACTTGTGCCCTGTTTCCCATGGCTCTTGGCATGTGAAACACAACTTTCTCCTCCGGAAGTCTCTCATCGTCTCATCGTCCCACTGCCCACGCCCTGACATCTCCCTCTGTGGAGGGGGTTTGGTGTCTACCTATCGGTGGAAAGGTGGGTCTCGTGGGTACTGGTGCTTTAGCCTTGGGGATTGCACTTTACAAGTCTTGCGTTCTGCTCACTGCATCCTGGAGCGTAGTAGGCCTGTTTGACCTCACTAGTCCATGCAAGGGCTCAACTAAGCCCTCCACACACAGGAAGACTCTCCTGGCCTCTGACAGATCTGGCACTGTCACTGACACCGTCAAGAATTTTGTTATGCATTACTTTGCATTGCTTGTCGGCTTGAGCTGCGTCAGCTCTCTGAAGTGTGCCTGAGGGTCTCTAAGGTCAAAATGCTCCAACACCCTCCTAGTGAAGTCCTCGTAAGAGATTACACCAGCATGCGCCAACGTAGGCAACCCACGGTACCACCAGTCATGAGCGTCTCCCTCCAAGTGCAAAGTGGCTACCTTAATTACTTCCACTTTTGTCATCTGGTTAAGGCAAAAATAGGTGTTTAGTTTTTCACCCATGCCCTCGCGGCGTGTTTAAAGGAGACGTCAAAAGTAGGAAGGAATAACCTGGCAACTGTGCACTGCAAATTAGAATTATGTGTAGATGTTCCGCTGGTCCTTTTTCCTTTATTGCAATGCTTGAGCTGGACATAATCCCATAGTCTGATACTTGCAGAAATAATCCCCTAAGGGCATCTCATCCATATCTGGCTACCCTCCAGTCCCTGCAGTCAGAAATGTGTCATAGTATACCCGAGTGGTCCAATGTACCTGTGGGGATGACTCTGTGGGTTGGTATCGTCATCATGACGGGATGTGCCTGACACCTCTCCTTGCAATGAACTCCCCATGGCTGCCCTAGTTACATTTTTGCTGTCTCTTCTCAACCAACATTTCCCTTTGCCCCTGCGCCATCTTCCTCTGCCCTTGTGACACCTCATTTAGATTCTAGAACCATCAAAAGGGTCTGGAAGGCTGCGTCATCTTTACTGGTATCCCCCATGTTTGCCTCTTCTATGTCTTGCTCAAGAACCTCTAGGTCGGGGCTGATCTGCAATTCCCTTTCTCTACTCTTGTATCTCTGCCCCCGGTAGGTTACGTTTTGCTTGTCTTCTGGGGTCATAGAAAACGTTTTTTTCCCACAGCTGGCTAGATCACGACTCTGGTACTGCTGTAATATTCCTAGTGGAAATATTAAGTGGTAACAGAAGCAAAACAATGAATATGCAACCAGAGATGGACACACAATAAAAAATATTAGCTACACTAAAAAATCTGCACCAAAATACTGAGCCATTTTATTATATTGATGGAATGGAGTACAATAGATAGAAATAGATGAACCTGGGCTTGCTTTAGCAAGCAACGCCAAACCCAGGTGGAATCTAGGCTGCCCAAGTGTTGACTAGGCTCCAATACATGATTTGTGTTGGCCTAAGATTTTACTGCTGCTGCTATTAGGTGAGAAATAGAATTTCTGCCCTCCAAACGCTTTGAAAATTCCGTAATTTTTGCACAGAAAAACTGCTGAAGAGAGCTCCCAAAATTCCACCAACGGGCTCCTCTCTAAATTTCTCCTGATTTTCTCTAGCCCCTTTCTACCACAAATTATCCTTGCTCTGACCCCTGCACAAACCTTGCCAATGGACCTTTGCGCATGCCCAAAATACAGAATTACGCCCTCAAAATCCTCCACCAAAGCTGGCCTGCAAACTCCCTCGATCTTCTAGCAAAATTCTAGGGGAGAATCTACGAATTTCCCTGCAATTGTCTCCGGAACAACTCGACAATGACAAGGGTGAACTCCCCTAGAGTGGCACTCGAAGTCCACTGATGAAGGAGGTGAGATTCCTGCCCATAAATCTCTGTGCTAAGCAACACCAGTTGACTTCGCTAAGAAACACATGCAAACTATGGTTCATATCTGAAATTGTCCAAAAAAGTCCCAAAATGTAGGCCTCACCTTCTATTTATAATCGTTGCTCCTCCTTCCTCCTTGCGGGCTTCACAATTCAACCTCCTTCTCTCTCCTCCTTTCCTCCAAGTCAATTTGGTAAAGGGATTTCAAATTCCCTTTGGGAGTGGCCCCCATATTCCACTTTGCAATTTGATTTTTCCTTTAGCTCTAATGTTTGCAACCTCCTTTTCTACCAAAATTTAATTTGATTCCACACACCCTCTTTTCCTAAGTTTTTGGCCCAAAATTGATTATCATCAAAATTGCAAAGTTTCGGAATTTACCTTAGTAGAATTTTATTTAAAGGAATATTACATGAACTCAATTTGTTAATTGTTGGATCTTCATTGGAAATTTTGGTTGTTTGAACTACAACCTTTGAGTACATCTTCACTTCAATTGGATTGGGATCTCTCTAAATTGTGGTATTATCTGGATCAATGTTTGTTACCTTTTCTTCTACTTGGACTGTTACATCTGAAGACTTCGATGCTTCTTTTGTGACAAGTTCTTCAAGTTTGTTCTTCAATGATTTCTTGTCACCTTTAAGCTTCTTGATTTGTATGAGTAGACTTTGATTAGGATTTTTGGGACATAAGAGTTCTTCAAATTTTGATTCAACTTTATTTTGATGTTCAAGCTTCTCATCTTTTAAACCTCTGATTTGTTCTAATAACCTTTGATTAAGGTTTTTAAGTGCAAATTTTCTTCTTCCTCCTTTGATAGATTCTCATTGAATTTTTACTTGAGACATTCATTTTCTTGTTCTAATTTTTGCTTTGTAGCTTTTTGGCCTTCTTGGTCTTTGCAAGTAATTTTTGACCATGGTCCCTTAGACAAAAAATTTCCCCATCCTCTATTGACTCTTGGTAAAAGAGTTCTTCGAGATCTTTATATTTCCTTTCCAATGTCATGTGTTGAGAAATGTAACTATGCTCGGTCTTCATAATTGTTATTGTACTGATACGATTATATATTTATTGTAAAAATGAAAAAGAGGAAAAAGAGGAAAAAGAAAATTATTTTTATAGCATGGGTTTCATGCTCCTTTTATTTGTCAACTAGGTCAAGCATGTTCTTCATGCTCCTAGGGTTTATTGAGTCAATAAAGTCCTTGTCATATGTATAAGGCGCTTATGGGCATATTGTATCATATAAGAACTATTAAATTTGATTTTAAAGTGTCATTTTTTGGGACTCCCAAGAGCAAGTTGGGCCTGCTAGTGAAGTCGGCCTAGAAAAGGCCTATTCGACCACACAAGATGAGTATATATTGGAAGAGACTTCAACCTAAGGAGTCACCAAGTGAAGCAAGTTTGATCTGCACCTAAATAAGAAGAAAAACACAAGCGAAGGAAAGAAGGAAGGAAGGGAACCCAAGCAAAGGAGAAAAATACTATTTTTTGACCTAAGTTGACTCACACATGCAAGATTTTCTAGGGTTTAAGTTGCTGCTACAAACTGAAGTCGCAGGCCGAGAGATACATGAAGTCATAGGTCGAGACCTTGAAAGTTGCAGAAGAAAGACACTTTGACCTTCGTTGACTTGGATAGAGTTTGACTCTTTTGGAGAAGAATACTTTGGAGGGCTGACTTGGTGCTTGGTGGAAGTTTTGGTTTTGTTCTTGGGTCTTAGTTGTCTCACTTAGATTTATTTCTATAAGAAGAAGAGTTTGACTGGGTTTTCCCTTAAGAGAGGGGCTTTGCCCTGATTGAGAGCCAATATCTTGTGTCTTTTGTTCTTGTGATCTTCATACATTTATGAATTGGAAATTGTTTGATGAAAGAAGATATAATAAAGAATTAAAGGCCAACACATAATCGCAAGTAATTATCAAGGAGAACCTTCTTTCATCAATTATAAGCTATATACCTTATAATAATTGCTTTTGGGAATTGTTACTTTACTTAAAGTTCATACTTTTAAAATACATTATAAAATCATTATCTCAATATAATCCATAATAATCCTGTAGTTGATATATAAAATCATTAACTCAATATAATATGTAATAATCAATATAATCTATAATAATAGTTTCTGATAACTTAATCCTCGTAATAACCTTTTTAACTTTATCATTTTTTTTTGTTGGCTTGACCCACAGGAACTTGAACTTTGAATCTCATGCTTTACATATTACTTCATAACAGGGCAATCACCAATTGAGTTGCCCCCCACAGGCTTAACTTTATCGTTTTGAAAAACCCCTTTAATCTTTTTTCTTTTCTTTTTTATATTAAGGTATATAACTTAAATTGATTTATAACTTCTGGTCCACGTATGGATGGGCACGACCATTCATTTAACATTTAGCAATTTTTTTTTTACCATACTCTAAAGCACAAAAAGTGGAGATATAACTGTGCTGCCTATTTTCGCCTTTACCCCTTCACTCCTACTTGTTAGATTACGCACAATGGTGATAATGAATGGCTGAAATATTTTGCAACGCTAGGTATTCAATTTTTTGTGATGAGCAAATGGTTATACCGATGACAGACAAAAGGTTATATGGGTAGTGTATGTTTTTTTAATTTATTTTATTTTATTTATTGTACCGAATGATTACAACTATCTCAATTTAAGTCAATGATTCCTTAATAAGTTAATAGTTAAAGATGAACAAATTTGCTAACGCAGCCTTATTGCAAAATCACAACTGCCAAATGCACTGCAACCGAGTGTATCCAGCGGCTGGGTCTGTCGCAGATTCCAGTCGAGGAATTGATTGACATGTGTGGATGCACTATTATGGAAGATTGGTTCTCTCACTATGATCTCAACCCTTCCTTCGAATTTATCTCCAACCAGGACGACCTCGTGGTGGCATCAATTTCTGGGACGTAGCAACCCAATGAGGACCTCCTGCATAATTCAGGGACACGATTGATAATGACCCATGGATTATGGACAATGCTAGCCACTGAGCAGGGGGTTGGTGGCTGCTTGTGGCATCAGAGGGAAGTATGCGTGGTTTTAGGTGAGTGGCGGCAGAGGGAAGTCTGCATAGTCATAGGCATGCGACTGCTTGTTGCTCTTTCTTTATATATGTATATATTTTTATATATTTTTTTTAAATTTTTTTTTAATTTCCCTTTTTTATTTTATTTTATTTGTATATTTAAAATATTTATTTACTTGGCAGCAGAATTTTATATATATATATATATATATATATTTTTTTTTTTCTTTTTCTATTTTTTCGATATTATATGTTTTTATTTTTATTTTTCTCTAATAAGTTTTTTTAATGCCCAAAGGCCAATTTTTTTATTGCTTCATCACGAATGTTGTCACCGAAGAAACTCCAAAAAATTTGAGTGTGGCTAAAACCTGACCGAAGGCTTGGTGATCAGAAAACGCGGTTCTGATACCAATGTAATGAACAGAGTTTGTACTCAGCAGAATATTCAGAATATCTGGAATATGTAAATATCCATTATACGACAAATAATATATTTTTATAAGAATGTTGAATGTACAAGAGATATCATCTGTTGTGGTTAGAAATGAGGGCCCATTTATATACCTTGGCAAGTGCCCCTTCATGAATGGTCATGTCCTTTTAAGACATGCCTGTTCATAACATATTATCAGTATTTTTGCCCATCATCTACCTATGCTTATCATGTACTGTTTCGTTTTCGTTCTTCTTAATCTTGTGGAGTTGGTTTAACAACATTCTAGCATCTTTCCTAATAGCCCAATCTCCAAAGCATCTCAAATTGGGTGGCTAACTCTGTTGAGTGTGCATCATAACTCTGAGTAAGCCATATAAAATATAATGAATAATGGAGAGAATATTTGGGCACAGTTTCTTATGGATTATATTTTAACTGTACAATGGTTATCTTGAACATGTGCTGTACAATGGTTATCTTGAACATGTGCTTATTTATAAATGGTTACAATACAAGTCCATGTTCTTGAAACGTTAATCACTTTTTGTAGTTTGGTTTGTCCTAAAATCTATGGGGAGGAACTCTTTAATTGTTATTTTTCTGCTTTATCAGAACAAACCCTTCACAGACTGTGGAGAAGACATTTGAATTAAGGAGGACAGACAGAGATCTTTTGCATAAACCGGGCTATGATCTTCAGGTTGGTCCTTCAAGATGTATGAAATTGTTTTGTGATAGTACATTTTTTTCTTTTTCAGAATTGTCCATAAACTATGATGTATGAATTGATGGGATTTACTCATAAACATGTAGGTTTAGAGTAGTCTGGATGCACATGCAATATCAAGCTCATTTTATAATCATTTGTCGGTGTTTCTGCATATGTTTTTTTTTCCTTTTTTTTTGTGTGGAAATACGAAAAATACTAAAACATAGTTGCATTCTCTAACAGAGGGTGGTTCTTTATATAACTATTCAGTTGAAGTGTAACAGAATTGACCTTTAGATGTTACGAATGCTGCTGGTGATAGTCAGTAGCTGCATGAGTGTGACCGTCAATGCACATGTGTAAATAAAATTAGTTATGCTTTCACCATGGCAAGCAGGTAGACTCTTTTTCTAGGGGTTGACATGTGGAATATGTTCCTTCTTGTTCATCTTCTTTCATATATATGCAAGAATGCATAAATTGAAGTTTCATAGGATGAACTTCTTAGACCTCGCTAAGCTTTTGTTGAAGTGCCTATGCTCTGTGTATTTATTTACTTGATAGACTTTGTAATCATTACTTTCGGCTGTTGTAGTGAGTGGAGTTCTTCTAATCTCATTCCCTATTAAAGCTTTAGCAATAACATTAAGAGTTTTGGTTTATTTATCTATATACTTTTATTTTTATAAATATCCGAAGAAAAGTGCAGTTCATTTGATATTTCTAAATGAAATCAAAATACGCATGACATAGTGTCAGTTTGACAGTTGAGAAGATCAACTGGCAAAGAGATTGAGACAATTTTAGTGTGCAATTTTTAAAAGAAATCTTCCATTTGCCATGATTGTTGTTGCCATAGAGCTACTAAACTCTATGCGGAAACCATCATGACATGACAATCCAACTTTGTTGGCTGACCATGCTTTGTGTTCATATCATCCAAAGTTTCTTATGTCTTCTTATCGTTAATATTGAATTGAATTGCTTACCACAATTAAGGCCAACTTCCGTGTTTGCTGAAATATTTCAGTATGCATATTTAAAATTATATAATGTAGTTTATATTCTCCGAATTTATACATGCACATAGTGGTCAATTTAATTTCAGAAGCACTTCTTTGACTAATTCCTTATGAATTGTATTTTAAAATCTTGTTTCGTTTGGAATATCTTTTTTATGTTAAAAGTGATAGTGATTAACCTCAAAGCTTCTTTCAATTCCCTAATTAAGTTGTCCATATCTGCTTGATTTTTGACGGTTTTTCGTGAAGCTTCATCCCCAGGAGCATTCCTTTATGATCTTAGATACCCATTTGACAACTTGCATGTCTGTAGCTTTATTTTTCTGAGACTCCATTGCGAGTTAATTTCCACCATTTTGATTGTTTTATGACCTATGAAATATCCAAACCACCTCTCTGAAATGCCATCGTTTAACTGAAATGAAATATCTAATAGGTTAAATTGAGGATGGTTTAGGTTAAACATGCCATTTTAAAGGCTTTGAGCTTTATATATTTTTGCATACGATATTTTATGTGCCTTAGGTGGCTTACCATAATTCATCTTTATCATCCCATTGTGATATTTTCTAGAAATATACAATGCTAATCTTTGACTTTTTAAAAATATTTATTTCTGAAAAGGGTATTCAACCCGATTAGTTTTTATTCACATTTCTTACCAAATCAAATTGTATTCTTAAAGTTGGTATGGATTACATTTGGTATAATTTTAAACAGTAGCATGGATAAAAGCTAACTATGGAAATATTTGCTTATATTTTTTTTGAAGTTAATTAAATTGTATTATTTATTGTTGTATCGGTGTGTTCTTAGGTGTGGTGCCTTCTTCTCAATGACAAAGTGCCATTTAGGATGCATTGGCCGCAACATGCAGATCTTCGAGTGAATGGTAATTGAATTAAGTTTTGATTTCAACAAAATTGAATTGCATCAAATTATTTCTTTACTGGTTTTGTGATATTCATTACTATTTTTGGAATTCCTATATAGTCATAGTTGATGTCCTTGCAAGAGGGATTATGGGTCTTTTGACAAGCAAAAATGTCCCTGTGCAAAGAGCAGGGGTTCACCCTAGTAAGAAGTTCCAATTAAACCTTTACGCGTTTGGAGTAGGGAATCCATCCAGATTATGGCCTAACAACCATTATCGATTTGGGCGTTTTCAGGTTGCACTCGGTCTGCTGTTTAGGTTTTGAAGATTATTTTAAATCCTACAATGCTAAAATGCAATTGCAAATGCAATTTTATTCTATATGCAATATGCAAATTTGTTCAAGATCTCCCATCTCAGAGTGAGTAAGTAGCAATGTAAGCATACGACTAAATATTTAATTACTGGCAAAGAAGTTATTGCATTGATAAGAGCAGAAATATAAATAACTAAATGCAAAGCATGAGAGTAGTCTAAAATAAAACAACTAATTATAGTTCTATGTGTACTGCTTTAAACAAACATTTAGGAGGGAAACAAAAACAAGAATGCATTCTTTATACATGAGAATAATCTACTCTATGAATAAACATTCTCACTACAACTCCATTGCTCGGCAAGAGAGTAAGGGGAGTTTGAGACACTTGTAGTGCTAGGGTGTAGATTCACAGTCTTTCTCCCAAAAGCTTGACAAAATGGCTTCTCCTCATTAAAGTTCTATAAGAGTTTTTGTATCTATGATGAGCATTAAAATTTTGCGTAACTCCCTTTCGTTAGTTTTCCTTGAAACCCAACCATTGATTTGTGATTTTCCAAGTATGCTACCATAAAACAACTAAACTATTGTTATGAAAACTTAAATCACAAATACACTGTGCTTTCTAACTATAGCATGCACAACAAAAATTAAATAAAGATGAAGACAAAACACATTCAACACATAAGACACTAGAAATACCCAGGAAACCCCAACTTCAGGGAAAACCTGCAAACTGTGTTTTATTAAAACCTTGGACTCCCGTACCAGGGATAATGGCCCATCAGAGGAAAGATACAAATAGTTTGAGCAACCTCGTTGCTACTCCCTAACCACCCCTTGCTCCTTCTCTCAGGCCCGTGCTCGACCTGCACACTTGAGTGAAATCCCTCCACTCAAACTATGTACAAGGTGTCCTCACCTCTCCCTCAGATTTGCTTTTATAACTTATTAATGACAAAAACCCCTATTCTAGATCTCAATGGCCAAGATTAAATCTTGCCATCTCAAGATCCACGATTATGACTTAATCTCTCATTGAGGTCACTTAAATCACTTAAGTGGCTCAACTTTATAGTAAAGTCACTTTTAATCATTAAATACAAAGGTACTTTATAACATCACTTTACAAAGTTTGTCATCCAGAAAGGCAATTTTCCATATGCTAAGACCAATGTTCCACCAAGTTTCCGGGACGAGGGAGCGGGGATACGCAGGAGTGGTGTATACAAAAGATCCCCATCAATTTTTAGGAAACGTCGGGGGGCGTTGGGGTCTTTAACACAAGGGACTTGACAAAAATAGTAAAATAAAAATACTATTGTGATATTGTCTGAGATATAAGAAGGAAATAAGCCATGTTTGTCTCAGGATTTTTTATTTCCTCTTGGTGAATGCGGAGATGGGTTGAGTAGTCTAGATGCCATAGGGCTTGATGGATCAGATCAAATGCTTTTTCCTGTTGTGGATTTTTCATGTTTGGGCGATTTTAGTGAGCAACCAGTATCAGTCAAGGAAGATGTTGCTGGCCACAAAGAGGCACAGAAAGATTCCAGATCATCACAAGTAGGCAGTCAGTCTTCGGGTCCTTCAAGTGGAGAAGTTGACTCGCTTCCAAAAGCTGAAGCTATGTTGATGTTTGCTCCAGAGTATACGCCAGTTGAGGCTCCTAGGAGTGAACTTAGTTCTTCCGTTTTCAAAAGTCAATATATTCCTGCATCTAGAAAAATTCCAACTGTGGAATCAAGTATTAATGCATATGTGTACAGTGCTACAACACCATCTTCTCTTTACCTTGAAATCTCTGGTAAAAATTCTGAATATTCTTGTAAAGGAAACAAAAAGTGTAAAGGGAAGGATGATTACAAGCATGTTCAGTGGGGAAAGCAGTTGTATGAGAAGCCATTAAAATTATTAAAATTTGACTTTATCAAAATTATTTGACCTTGATTTTTTGGGAATCGAAGGAAACGTTTCCTTTTTTGGGAGGAAACAACCCCGTTTGGAGTTTTCGTGCGTATCCTGTTTTTGGGAGCATCGGGAAACGACCCCATGTTTCTAGAGCGCAAGGGAGCAAGGAATCACGATACTCAGGTGAGGGGACGCATCCATGTGGAACATTGGCTAAGACACTAAGTCGTTGTGGAAGTCCTATCGAACTACACAATCCAACACTCCCTCTTAGCGAGGAAGGCACTTCCATAACTCAGATTTGTCTCCAAGCTCATCACATCCACTGTAGCTGCTCCCTCTGACATAGAAGCCTTCCCCGCTACCTGACATGGAACTTGAGCTAAGAACCATGCTCCTAGAAGCCTCTCGCTCTTGAGCATCTTGCATGGCTATCTCGAACCATGACTTCCTTGAGGCTGTTGACTCTCCCTCTGAGGCTCAAGATTTGAGGCCTTCCCGACCCTCGCACTCTCAGTTTTACACTTGGAGTTCCAATCGCTGATCATCCTGGCCTGGCTATCACAACCCTCTATTGCATGGTGCCCGAGCCTTGCCCGAGTTTGTTGCCTAGTTTTTTTGCATACTGCCCAAGCCCGCTGCTCGCTGCCCAAACCTTCTGCCCATTGCCCAAACCTTCTTGCACACTTTCTGAGGCTACTTAGAGCCTCTGCTCGCTCGTTGGGATTCTCTTGTGCTGCCCAAAGCCTCTTGCTCCTTGCTTGAACACTTCAAATTTTTTTATATAGTAGTGGAATTTCTTTTTCTTCTGGCGACCGTTTGCTCAACCTGTGCTTGCTGCTCTTCACCCTGTGACTGCTGGCGGCTTCAGCCCCTCGACGACCTGTTCACAACTCCTTGCAAGTTGCTTACTGAGTTCCTTGTGCACAGTTGACTCTACCACTCTTTGGCCCCACAACCTTTCCCCAACACTTAGTCATCATGTTGCCAACATAGTGCCTTCCGTCATTAGCTTGTTTGCTTCCATTCCAGCGCTTTTGCGCTATTGTGGCTCACTCCTTTCCCTGTTGCAATGTTCACGTCCATGCCAGTGTTCTGTCTCTGCCTTAGAGTTGACTTGGAAGATGTGTCTCTTGTAGCTGCTGGTAAAGCACCTTTGCCACTTAAACCTGTGCGTGGCTTCCTGCTTGTTCCTTCTGCTACCACGACTTGTGTTTGTTGATTTTTGTGTAGCTTGGGAGGTACTCCAAGCTCTAGTGTAAGGGTTGGAGGTCAAAGCACCACAAGTAGGCTTGTGGGCTTAGAACCCAAGCCTAGGGTTTTGCACCCATAGATGTTTGGGCCAAAACCGTGATGAGTCTTCGACATGTGATGGATGAGGATGATAGCTTTGGCGAGATGATTCTAATGCAACGAGAATTATCCGATTCCGAGTTGTCGTTGAGGAGTTATCAATTTTTGAAGGTTAATGATGGGATTGCAAGTGTGTATGTAGGTCGGCCTAAGATGTTTTAAGCTCATGACAGTTGGCAACCCCTCATTATGACATTTTATGAAGTGCCTCTTATTAGTATAAATAGAGGGTGAGTGTGAGGCATTTTAGACATCATTTGTGCAACAAAACACAAGTAAAGAACTAGGTGGAGGCAAGGCATTTTCTGGGTTAGCTGCAGCAAGGGAGAGGTAGAACCAACATGGGAGAAGGAGGCTGTTTGAAACCTGTTTTATTGTGACTGAATGCTAGAGAAGGGCCAAGTACCCTTGTTGGAGAAGTGACAGCCTTAGCGATTGTTTAAGGGATGATTTGAGGATGGTATATCCTTGTTTGGGTGAGGCGTAGGCCCTGTGGTGACATTAGAGCCACCACAGGTTTGTTTTGGGCAAGTTGGGAGGGTCGTAAGGCCAATTCCAAGGTGCTGGAGCAAAGGAATAGGCAGCGTAGGTGAAGGGCTCAAGCAGGAAGGGAATCCGCAACAAATAAAGGGACCGTTGTATGGTTTTATTTGGGCTGTTAGGACTGCATTTTGTGTCCTAACCAGACCGAGAGTTGCAGTAGTCAAGAAGACCCTTAAACAGTGAGATGGAACAATATTTGGTGTTTTGGTTGGGTCAGTTTTGTGACCAGTTTTGGATAGTTGATAGGGCAACCTGTGGAAGTCAAAGAGGAGGGCAGATCTCATGGTTTTGATGCCCTAAACCAATGACAGTTTCCACAGTGAGAGGACAACAAACTTGGAGGGAAAGTTTGATGTGTGTTGGTTGGGTCAAAGAGTTTGGCCATTGATTGGATCAGTTTGATGAGTTGCTTGTAGGAGGCCTTAGGAGTTGTTTGGAGGAGCCCAACCAAGGTGACAACATGCACATCAGATGAGAGGCAAGAGAACAATAACAAGGAGTGTTGCAAATGTTCCCGTGGTTGATGAGTTGATGGTGTCCTAGGAGAGGACAAGTTGTTGGTGCCCAGATTTGTGCAATAGCTCTTCTATTGCACAACAAAGGGAGGATTGGTGGAGTCTGTGGGCAATCATGTGTAAGGGTCTCGTAAGTGTGTGGATGCCCTAACTAGGTGCAGATGCTACAACATGGATTTGGTCTCTCATGGATTGTTGGAGGGCAGCGTGAGAGAAGACCAAGTGTGGACGAGATTGTGCACTTATGGTTTGTTGGAGGACATCGTGATAGTGTCCAAGTTGGAGCTCAGTGAGCAACACCTTGATGGACAAAGGTAGTTGCGAGAGAGGCAGTTGTTGAGCTCAAGGGTTGACGAACTAGAGGAGCAGTTGTGGAGCTCGAGACTTGTGTGTGGAGAAGGACTTCTACAATAGAAGATGGGCCGTGCTCCTAGCCCGCGTTCATTATGGGAGATGGACATCTTGCATTGATAGGTGGCAGCCCTTTGTGCCCTATGTTGGTCTTCATCGGAGCAGCGTAGGAAGGCCATAGAGGGCGGAAGTCCCCTAGTAGCTGAGGAGCAAAAGTGGGTAGTTGAGAGTTGTTCACAAGTGGAGCTGTGAACAACTCGATAGGAGTCTAGATGTGTTGTGGCCTTGATGGACTAAGGTACAACTAGAGAGCAGATTGTCAACTAAGATTCAGTGGCTAGATGAACTTGGAACATTGATAGAGGCAGAAGCTACAGATCGGGAGCCGCAGGATCGGGCAGGTACAGGGTACGATCGAGAGGAGCTAAGAGAGCATGCGACAACCTGATGGTCAGAGTATCTTGTTGAGGGCAGATTGGTTGTCGATGGACTGACACTAAGCCCCAATTTTGTATCTTGTACTAGTGGATGTACGAGGGCCATTATCCCTGGTACGGGAGCCCTAGACTGTTGCATTATATGCTTTTTAATATAATGAAGTTGGGTTGAACACTGTAAAAGGTTGTCTATATTCTGTGCATGTGTGATTTACTGCTATTTATATTCTGCTGTGCAAAGTAGTTTTGTTGAGATTCTTGGTTTGGTAGCATCAAAGATTTTAAGATTCTATCCTAGACCCAAGATCGTGGAAATTCGACAGTGTTTCCCACGGTTGACTCCTTGTTTGTGCCCATTCTCAGCGCCCTCTGATCAGTTGCCTTCTAGATCTTCTGCTAGATCTGTCACCCTCGTTGGCAATGTTTTAAAACTCAGACTCATACTTGGAAACTACCGAGGGTCAACTCCGACTCAAACTCTTACAAGGGTTAATTTTGTTAGAAAATGTAAAGTAGCAGTGATTATAATTTATTTTCTTCAACCTTGATACTTGCTTGTGAAACTTAGTTATCTTCTTTATGTTCTTTAGTTAGATCTTTATATCAAACAATATCAAGAAACAATAACAACAAAAGAGGACATAGATATAGGCTCTCAGCCTGGGCAAAACCCCTCTAAGGATAAAACCCAAAAAGTATTTGCTTCTTAGAATTTGCTTCAAATAAGATACAGTGACCCAATCCCCAGACCAAGGTCTTCTCCCATTACGGAGTCAACCCTTTCGACAAGACTTTGCCTCAAACTGCTTCTTTGTTGCAACTTCGTCCTGCTAGCGACTGCCTAGCTACATGACCTAGCAACTTCGTCCCAACAATTGCTGCAAAAACCCTAATCTATCTTCCTTTAGAGACCTTCCTGGAGCAAAACAACTTTCCCAAGGTCAACAAGGTCAAGAGAAGGATTTATCTCTATCCATCAACTTGTTCCTGCAATTCTGCTCCCCATCAACAACTTCGCTCCCCAACAATTCAGATTTGCAATTATGGCCTCTTTTAAGCTGTAGAAACGCTAGCTTCTTCGCACATGTGAGTGAGATAAAGCCCATAAACAACAAATTTCGTCCTCCCAACTTCTCCTAGACTTTTGCTCCCCTTTTTGTTGAAATGTGTAACTAGGTTTGGTCTTCATAATATCTTATGTATTCTTGATTTCATGTATTTGATGTAAAAGAAAAAGGAAAAATTATTGTTGTTATTTTATAGCATGGGTTTCGTGCTCAAACTCAATTTGTTTTTAGGTCAAAGCACCCATTGTGTGCTTCTAAGGTTAGTCATAGAGTCAAGGAGTCAAAAGAGTCATTGTTATATGTAATAAACCCTATTGGGCATTTTGTATCAAGTTAAAAGAATTTATTTGAGTCAAACTTGTGTCAAAAATACCTCCAAGACCAATTCGGCCTGCAAGAGAAGAAGTCAACCGCATAAAGGGTAATTCGTACTCCTTGGAAGGGTAATTCGTACTCCTTTGAAACACAAGAAGAAAGAAAAGGATAACGAAGAATAGGGGGGCTCCAAGAAAGAAAAATTGAAATCTAGAAGACTATTTCCATGTCTAGTCTCTCACACGTGTGAATTGCAACTAGGGTTTCTGCAACTACAAAGGACGAAATTTTAGATCTCCAAGTAAGGCCGAAATATGTGATCAAAAGGTAAGACACATCATTCATTTGTCTGAGAAAGAAGAAGCAAGCCAAGCAAAGAAGAAAGGAGGCCTAAATTAGTCTCTATCACCCACACGTGCGAAGTTGCAGAAGATTTTGGAAGATCGAAGTTGCAAAAGTCGTTGGGGGTCGAAATTGCAGAAGTTGTTGGGGTTGAAGTTGCATTAGTTGCTTGAGAAGTTGTTGGAGGGTCAAAGTTTGTTGCTGAAAGCTCATCAAGAAGGAAGGTTGATTTGGTCTTGGAGGGGTCTCAGTCTTGGGTCTAAAGGTCTTGGAATTCATCATTTGAAGATTCTATAAGAAGAGAAGAATTTCTTATGGGTTTTCCTCTCTAGGAGAGGTTTTGGCCCTGGCTAGCAGCCTATGTCTTGTGTCCACTTTGTTCTTTTGATCTTCATGTGTTTGGTAGTTGTTTGATGATTAAAACACTATAATAACAACAAAAGAAGAAGCTAATAATCATAAGAACTACAAGTTGAAGTTAAAGAATATCACAAGTTATCAAAGTAGTGGGAAATCACCCCTTATCTAGCTACCCTAGATTTTTGAACACTTGACCCAGCTTTCCAGCTACAGATCGAACTCTTTCCTTGACAGATCGAACTTGTGAGTGAGTGTGTTCAAATGAGGTCGAAGTGCTTCTTTTATCGCCTTCTCAAGGGGTCAGATTCCCTCCTTTAGGCCGACTTGAGGGCTTTAGGGTCAACTTGTACTCTTGGGGATTCTAGGACTTTCTAGACTCGAAAATAATTCGTTTTACAATTACAAATTGCCCGGAAGGGTTTAATAAACATGATGTTGACTCCTTTGACTCATGACAGTGAATCCTAAGTCATAACAAACCCTAGAAGCACGAAGAACACGCTTTTACCTAAATTACCATCAATAATGAACATGAAACCCATGCTTTGATAATAATAATTTTGTTGATTTGGGGTAGCATCAGATGTTCTCTAGGCCTCAAATTTTGTAGGGAGGCTTGGGCACATGTATTCCAAAGAACCTAGAAAGCGTTTTTGAAAATTCCACCCAGAAACATTTTTATTAAAATAATTAATATTTTTTAATGGGCCCCTAAGTCTAAACTTAATAAATTAAAAATATTAATGGGTATTAATCTAATTGTGGGTGTAACTTCTAGAAGAAGACGAGGATCAAGCTAAAATGATCTTAGCCATTGATTAGCTTTTAATTTGGGCCGTTGAATGTCAACGAGAAGATTATTTAAGGAAGCTTGAGGGTCATTTGGAAAACACACCGAGAGATCAAGAGATTGAATTTTTGAAGTGAGAAGTTCTCAAGAGGAGATTTTGATCGAGTAGATTTCTTACAGTTGAGGGGCAGAGATAACATCCATAGAGAGAGGCTGACTCAGGGCCACACAAAGGCAGCGTAGAGGGTGAGAGAGTCTGAAATTTTGCAGCAGAGTCAGTTTTAGAAGTCGGGAGTCGGGGTGTGAGACCGAGAGGCTGAGAGTAGTGACTCCGGGCAACAAATCGATCAGCTGGTTGGGTGACACAGTGTCTAGAGGGGTTGATGTAGGGACTACGTGAGGACTGCACAGAGGCAACGCAGGGCCTGCCAGAGGCACCTCATCCAGGAATCGGATCAATCAGGATTTTTCTCAGTGATTGTGTGAGGTAATCTCACAAATATTTATGCCAATATTTCTCTCTCTAGAACTGAATAACCCTTGAGGTATTCAAAGATGTATTCAGAATTTGCTACTACTTAATAATAATAAACCGTCAGATTTGCTGCACCGGTTTTCTCGCATTGGATTTTTCCGGGGACATTTGTCCAAAAATAACGGTGTTATTGTGTTGTATTTTCTTGCTTTCTCAGTCTCTTGTTTCTGCATATAAATTAATTAAGTGAAGGCTGCAGTGTATGTATTTCAATATTTGTCATGGGAAACTATAAATAACTTGTTCATGTAAATCTAACAAGTAGGAGAAATATCATCAGTTGCTATAGTAGGGATTCTAGTTTAGGATTTCTCACATGGTATCAGAGCTGCAGGTGGAACAAGAAGAGCAGTGCCATAAAACCCAATGCTGAGCAGAAGAGGGAAATTGAAAAGCTACAGGAGGCAGTAATTTGAAATCCTAGAGGGTTTGCGCAGTTCTTAGGCGGAGGGCTAAAATTTTGAGGCAGTCTCTCTCCGAGTGAGTCGACAGAGAGAAGGGCTTCCAGATCGAGTTTTTGCTAGGGCAGAGGGAGCAGCGCAGAAGCCTCATCATGAGGAGAGATGGTGGGACACAGATTGAGGGAAATTCTTCCTCAGAGAATTCGTAGCCAAGGAGTTCAAATTCTCTAGAGCTGAGCAATAGTAAGGGGCAACAATTTGACTAGCTCCAATAAGGAGTGTGTAAGCTAGCCCAGCAACAACATCGAGGAAAGAGGAGATTTTCGACATTTGTGGCAGAAATGGCAACCAATGGCTTGAGGGATCAGGACAAGTTGGGTGGGGCATCCAACTACGTCATCTGGAAGGCAAGAATGTCGTTCCTTCTAGATGAGCATGCCCTTAAGACATACATTGACAACATGGTGGCTATCCCTTCAGATGCAGATTCATTGAAGAAATACAAGGCCGAGATGTCGAAGGCGAAAAGAATGACCCTCGACGGAGTGAAGGATCATGTGGTGTGTCACATTGCTGGCAGAGGGTGCTGCTAAGGAGATGTGGGATGCTTTGTTTGCGTTATATCAGGGATCTTCCGAGCAGCGAAAGATGTACCTTGAGCAGAAATTGAGATCTGCTCAGATGCAGAAAGGGGAGCGTGTGGATCCATTCCTCACGAAGCTTCAGGAGACCCATGATGAATTGTCTGTTGTGGGTCATACATCTCAAGATTCAAAGTTGGTTATACTGGCCCTCATTTCTGTCTTAGATGAGTGTCAAGTCTTTGTCCAGAGTATCTTGGGCAGAGCAGCTTTTCCAAACTGGGATGAGATGTGGGATGGCAAGTCTTTGTCCAGAGTATCCTGGGCAGAGCAGCTTTGCCAATCTTTACCTAGTTGTAAGAATTTGAAAGAGAGATTTCTCACCATAGATTAGAAATCTATTTAAAATTTACCAAGATATCTTGCATTTCACATAGTCTAAATTTGCATCATCTCATTTTACATTAACTTGATTTGTGGGTATTCTATCTTACTTGCAATTCTATTGTACTCATTATCTAAGCTTTTGCTCATGGCTATTTGATATTGTTATGTTTTATTGGAGCATTTCTTTCAAAGAACAAACTTTCCTTTCTTCCAAGTTATATCCTTAATCTTATTGCTCATATTTTCAAGTTGTTTCTTGCCCTAACATCTATTTGGCATTTTCCATTCTTGCAATTTATCATATCTTGGAAGACATATTTTACGTGCAAATGTTATGATTTCACTTTGAGCCATATTATTTCTTGCAAGTATATTGGCATTGGTCTACTCACACATAATTTTCTTGCAGGATTTATCTTGTTGAATTCATTTGTGTTATCTACATTGTTAATACTTATATGCTCATGGTTATGTGAATTTGCTTATCATTGCTTTCTAGTTATCTTTCAAGTTGAATGGTGAATGTTCTAATCAGTGTTTTTAAAAGTGCGATTAAATCGCGCTTTTTTCCCTAAGCCGATTTAATCGCGCTTTTTATGGGAAAAAAGCGCCTAAAATTTTTTTTGCCGCTTTTTTTTGAAAAAAGCGCACTTTTTGAAAAAAGCCCTCTTTTTTTCGAAAAAAGCGCGCTTTTTTCGTAAAAAAGCTCGGAGGTCCGTGGCAGCACGATTTATAATGAAAATTTGGATTTATTAATTATTATTTCATGATCTTTGTACAGGTTGGAGTCCCAGCGACTTAATGACATGGTCTACGTCTACTACAATCTTCGATTGTGGGTGAGGCAACTTGAGAGGACACCTGATGTGGATGCCATCTCATTGGATGGGATTGACACCACTGCTGCATGGAGGGTTGAGGCCGAGAGGCCTCTCATGGATTCTACTGATGATTGGTTAGTGCAGGATGAGGGGGAGGAGGAGGAGGAGGAGGAGCAGGAGGAGGAGCAGGTGGAGGAGGAGGAGGAGCAGGAGGAGGAGGTGACACCGCCTACCCGGGCTACCACTAGGACCAGTAGAGGACGTGGTCTACCTCCTGTAGCTCATACTTCTAGTTCTTCAGCTTCTAGAGCACATCAGACTCCATTGCCATTTCCACCAGCACAGGCACCAACATCTACATCTAGAGGGAAAGAGAAAGCTGTGACATTTTCTCGCAAGAGGGGCAGAGGAAATCAATAGGATTAGACTTTCATTTTATTGTATATGAGTCTATGACATTATGACATGATGAGATACATTATCATATTTTTTGTTGATATTTTGAGGCTGAGCTGGGACTCAGGAGTCAGGACTCAGGACTTACTATTCAGGACATGATTCAATGTTATGTGTGATTTTAGCGCTAGAAATGATATTAAACATCTTATATATTAGTTTTCTTATCATATTTATGTGTCAATGTATTTATTTTATGTTGTAGATGGTTTATATATTAAAAAAATTGAAAAAAAATGAAAAAAATGAATATTTTTGTACCAAACGCTTTTTTCCCGCTTTTTCCGATTTTTTCCGCTTCATTCCCGGCGCCAATTTAATCCCGCTCGCGCTTTTAACAACATTGGTTCTAATATATTAAATATCTCCTAGAACTTGTTACTTGAGCAAGCCTTCCCTCAGAATCCATCATTAGGGTCCACCTCCCTTGGCTTCAGCTAGGAGAGAGCCTAGACGGAGAGAGTTGGGATTAGGTGACAACCCTTTCTCTGAGATTTGCCACCAAGGCCACACCTAGTGGGGTTGAGGGTTTTCCCCACATTAACTTAGGTGTGTAAGTGAGGCGGCAACATGACACATTACTTGTCATATGCAACCGAACCTCATGCCCAAATATTCATGAAAAGCTTGCTCAGGACATTGAATGCTAAGCTGAATACTTTTGACACGCATTCATTCTTGAGATGCTTGGTCAAGCAAAGGTTGGCTCGTACTGTGTTGGATAGGAGATCCAAAGTGTCCACACGGTTTTCCACAAGTAGTCAAACCTATAATCAAATATGAAGTTGTAGCTCTCCAAATGATGATTTTGTAACTGTCCAGGAGATGAAGTTGCAGGTCTATGAAAGATGATTTTGGAGCTCTCCAAAAGACGATTTGATGAAGTTGCAGAGAGATCACAAGCTTGCAAAAGTAGCATTTGAAGAAGGGTGCTGAGGTCTTCACAAGCTTCCCAAAGATGCATCTTTTGGAAAGTCTTCAGAACTTCAATTGTCAAACATAGATATCTTGGGAAACTTTATTTGACCAAGAAGTTTCCTTGCTACATAACATCTATCGAAGTTGTTGTATTCAAGCATACCAAGAAGTAAGCACATGTTTTCCCTGCACCATCAAATGATTAATGTGAGCCATGTATAGCAAGATATACAAAGTATTCATGTGAAACTCCAACAATTCGCTTTCAATTCCTTGAAGAAAAGCTCCAAACAGAAGGGTGAGAGGATTTGGTCCTTTACCGTAGCATCCTAGGTCTTTATCACCCTCGAGTTCCTCTAGTAAAACGACATGATACATTCTTTGTTTCTTGTTGCAAAATCTTCTTCCTTGAAGCTTGAAGCAACACACTTTCAGATAAAGGCCCTGTTCTCCCAATAGCATGAAAGTCTTTACTTCTTACTTTCACAATCATATCCCTTGGGATAGTATACAACTGTAGAAATGCCTTTATTATTACGTTTGTACATTTCCCTTACTCTACTTTGTAAAACAAACTGATCCATTCAGAAACCTCCAATCAATGAACTTTGCAAATCTATAACTTTCCCATATTATGTACAATTAATGAACATGTCTTTTGACATGTAGAGGAGAGGATAGGCTTTCAAATGAATGGTTGCATGCTTAGTTCCAGAGCCAGATTCATCTCTTCAATAACCTATGAAGTTCCAACTATCTTGCTGACAAGGAGAACTTGACTGCACATTTTCATATTTGCAGTCCTTGAAATCATATTCCATCCGTTTCTTTCAGAATCTTGGAAAATCTTATAGGGTGCTCATTCTGGTTATTAAAAAATCATTTTATTGGAAGAATATTTTCCATTTAAAGACAATTTTTAATGGAAGCCGAGGCCTTGTTCATAATGATGTTCCACTTAAATTGAATTTTGTCCTTACATAGGTCTTTAAGGTGCTAACTAACACTAGCACAATTCATCAACAACTGACAGATTTTAATCTGCAAAAGCAGTCCACTGACATTCAGAGCACTAGACACCTTGCACCTGGCAGAAGAGTTGATTTGTTGAAACTCAGATCTTTGCCAGCGAATGATGCACGAATGTTTCAACAAGCCTAGAAAAAGATCTATAGTACTTTCACACAGGTTAGTGCCTTTTAGATCAGAAAAATGCAAAAGCATTTAAATTAGGGTTAATTTAATGCAAAAAATGCATGAAAAGAAAAATCAGCTTAAATATCTATATAAGCACATTAGAAATATCAATCAACACAAATGTAAATCAGCAGCATGTAATCATCGAGTTAACTTGAAAGAATAAAACTAAGAGAGCTAAGGTCACATAATGAGCCTCGATAAAAATCTTTAGGGTGGTCCTCAAGTTGGTTGATTTGGGGGTTGTTGAAGAGTTCACAAGAACCATTATGGTGTCTAGGTTGATCTTAACCTCCTAGAATATAATAAATGGGTGTTGACTACGTTGGATTTAAGACAAATGTAGAAACACAATTACACAATAATAATGATTACAAAGTGAAGTCAACATTGTTCTCAAGTAAGGTTTACTTTATTATCACAACAACCCCCCGTAAGTTGAGCTAGATGCGATGTGGAAGATTGATGAATACAAATGAAAGGGTGGGTTTATAGATATCATATACCCAACTGAAATATAGGGTGTGCCCCATTAAGAACATCCTCCTTCAATTTGTACATAAGGTCTCAGAGAGAGAGAGCATTACATCATAGCTTCCCTCCTTAATGTTGAACATGGGCCATATAATGCAGATGTCACATATAATCCCCCTTGAATGATATGCTTCCCCACACCACCATAGCACCACAACCTAGTGAAGATGGTCTTTGGTAGAGGTATAAAAGAAAAACCCATTGACAAAAGCTAAATGGTTGAAGGTACAAAGAGTGGCTCAATCTATCCTTGGAAATGGAGCTGCTGAATGTAGTACAACCAAAAAGGACTAACATCATGATGTGGAAAGAAGTGATCCACTATAATATGTTGAGACATCATCTATGGAAGAATTATCTAGAGTGGTTTCAGTTGGATTCTCCCTAGAGAAAAAGTCATAACCTCACCGGGGGGAGTATCTAAGGAAACTATCAAGCAAGGCACCCCTTTAGAAAATCTTTGTCCTCAAAGCTTATTGTGGTAGTGCTTGATATTATTTTTTTTGTCTTGTAATCTCTTCTCGTGTTTCACAATTCTTGAAACTGACATCTGATAATAAAATACGATGTGAACTTTTGAGTGTGGTACAAAATTGTCGTATTGTGAAATGATCTAACCATCCCAATTTAATCTTCCATTAAATCTTGCGATTACTGTAAACTTGGAATGAATTGTTATCATAAGATTGGATTATGGTGACATTGATATTCTTGGGAACGTAGGTCACTTGTTTTTGGTTTGAGTCATAGGGATATGCAAATTGGTTGAAATTTCTACTTTTATGATTTGGGTGTTGATAAGGAGTTATTATGGTCTGATTTCCCCTTAACCTGTTTCTGGGGATTTCTTGATTTACTTGAGGTATCTAATTTCCTTCAGGTATAGAAATCGCTTGGTTAATTGCTTGATATTCACTTGAAATTTCTGTTGTTTGAATTGCAACTTCTCAGTACGTCTTCGCTTCGATTGGATTGGGATCATTTTGAATCATGATATTATCTGGATTTGTGTTTGTTTCATTTTTTTCAACTTGAATTTGCACGTTTGAAGATTTTGATACTTGCTTTTCGATAAATTGTTGTACTTTGTTTTCCAATGACTTCTTGTCCTTCTTAAGCTTCTTAATTTGTGTAAGTAATCGTTGGCTTTGGTCCTTGAGGCAAGAAATTTCTTCATTTTTGTCTGCAATAGTTTTGTCAACTTCCTTTTGCATATTCTGCATTGATTTTCTTAAAAAATTACTTTTGAGATATCTTCTACGCCTTCTGTTGCTACCGAATCTTGCTTCAATGTAATGTCCTACAATGTTATTTTTAATCTTTTTGTAGGAGAATGTCAAAAACTTTTTTCGTATTTAAGATGAAGGACCCCAGTGTTTCCATCTAGGGTGAACCCAGAATAATGTCGCCTTGATCGCCCCATATGGATCGTGTAGAAATTCCCACTGTAGATCACCTGATAATGCAATAGACTAAAGCAAAATACTTGATATACTTCTACAACCAATTTAGCAGAAGCTTAATCGAACATGAGCAACATCAATATGAACTCATATAATTGATATGGAGAAATCAATCACACATAACACAGAGGAATTTACTCAGGGAAAACCTCAGCCTAAAACCCCACTCTCTGTATTATCATACATAGGATTTATACAAAGCCTTAGTTCTCACACAACTAGCTAGCTCTCAGTACAATCCTCACAGATGAAGGTGGAAATACATCAAGATTACACAAAGCCTTAGCTCCCACAGCTAGCTAGCTCTCAGTGCAATCCTTTTGGATGCTCACAGGCAATCAAGACTTCTGCTAAGCCTTCTCCTCTGCCTTCCAAGCCTCCTATTTCCTTGCGAAATTTTTCCTGGGTGATCCTCCTGTTACCAAGTTTAACACTGATCTCCCACACTGATCTCACACCTTGTAAAACTGCACAATCCTCAAGGAACCTTGATCCTTCTGCTTGGATGATTATCCTTTATAGGAAAAATCCATCCAACTAATAGTACACTGGCCCTTCTCTGATCTCAACTGGGTCTTTCTCTGAAATGACATGCATGAGTTATTTATGAGAGAATATTTAGTTATCTGAAGTGTAGCAGTTACAAGCATGCAAGCATTAACTAACTGAATTCACATTAATTTAAACAAACTGTTTAAATCAATTATAACTGGACTTGACTCAGTTAACTGAGCCAACTAATTACAACTCAAATTAGAACTCACCCTTATCTCTTTAACTAATGGATAAATTCCTCAATTAATAGATAAACAGTTGCATGTCCTCACATAGACTTCAAGTTTGTTTTTCTTTAACTAATTAACTCAAGATGAATTAATTAATTAATTTACAAACTGCTGTTAATATCAAATTCGAATTTTACTTCTTATTTTTAGTCCAGGCACTGACTAAAATAGGAATCCATCCTGAATTGCTAAAAATAACAATTCTATTTTTAGCACTTCCATTTTTGATTCCCTGTTGCCCATTCCAGCACTGGTACCCAAACTGCGATTTTTATCAGTGCTATTTTTAGCACTTATATTTTTAACCATTTTTGTTGCCATTTTTCAACACTCCCTCTCAACAAGAAAGGCTTCAACTCGAACTCGATCCTGTACCTCTGGAATGTTCTGCATGCAACACTTCTACCAAGTGTGGTTGCTCCAGCAACTCTCGGAACAAAAAAGAACTCTGCACTGACCTCTCTGTTGAGCTAGAAACATACTCTGATGCTGAAGCTTTACCTGCTGCTGACAAGAGCTCCTTCTCTGACCTCTGAGCTGTTGCAACACTCCATGCATCTCGCACCATTGCACACCTCTCTGTGCCATCCTGCACTGGTGCAACACTCTTGTGCCTCTCACATCGTTGCAGCCTGCTAGCTCTACATAGTCCTGGGACTCCTACATTGTAGCTCTCTCTACTGCTCCATCTGCATCTGTCTCTACCCGATCAGCGAGTCCTTTTACTCCTCATCGGGGCTCCTGTAGCAAAGTCAAATCAAAGAGGTTGGGTACCTCAAGGATCCTGCCCCTCCTCCTTGGGACGATCACTCCACATCGCCCCACCTACCTGGAGGTATGGCTGCATGTGATCCCTCTGTCCACCTGGCTTGAAATTTCCCCCCTATTGGGGGTCTCTGCATGAGTGGATGCCTCCACTTGGTCTCTTCTCGGCTTCTCTAGTTGTGGCTGTTCCACAACCTCCTGAAGTTGCTTCACCAATTGTGGCTCCTCCACAATTGTCTGAGACTTCTTTTGGCGCTGCGTGTTAAGAGATAATTTACTCTTCATCTCAACCACCAAGTATCTAACCTTTGCCTTGCTCCTCAAGGCTTTGCATGCATCTTGTACCTCAAGTGCATACAGCTTCTTGGCTAGCACACCAATCTGTTTCCACTTTTCTGTTGTCACGAAATTTTATGGAAAAAGAGTTTATTTTAAATCAACCATATCTCTCGCATCAGAACTCCGATTCAACTGATTTTTTTGTTTTTTTTTTTGGGTATTTTTCATTGTTTTAAGATCCGGTCGGCTCGGAACCAACCCGGCCGAGTTGGTCCGAGTCGGGAAAAAAATTTCAACCCGGTAGAAAATTCGGTTCGGTCGGCCGAATCCGTAACTACTCGGCTGGGTAGTTAACAGTGGCCAGTGAACCATAAAAACACGCCTTTTTTGATTTTTTATAAATTTTTTCTAAGTGTGGGGGACTCCAAAGGGGTTTATGAATTAGTTTGCTGGTCTTTGGGGTCCATTCCCCTCTCCCAAACCCTAGTATTTGATTATATTGCCCTACTAAGGCTATGCTATTCACGGTAATGTTAAATTCTTAAAGTAAAAGTGCCATTCTCCTTAATCTTCATTTTCATCATTTTACTTAAATTTTTAACATTCCCATGAAATGACTCAGAATGTTTGAGAGTGGTTCCGGCCTCATTGGATTTCATATGGAGAAAGTAGAATTTTAGATTTCATTCAAAAGGCAACAGACTTATCGGTTTTTTAGGATTTCAGGATTGGGGGATTGCAATGTTCCCATTGAATTTTGTCATGTATTAGGGTATGGAACTCGTATTTAATCAAGAGCACCAATCCCTCTATGTACCTTGATGTTAGTGACATTGGTTGTCGAACTCCTCTGGGATTCGCTCCCAAACCAGGAGCTTCCGAAAATGTCACTCCCGCTCCTGTTTTCGCTCCTGCTCCCAAATAACACCGAGCCAGATGATGTTGGCAACTCTAGCAGTAGCTAGTAGTACTGGTCACAGACTTTTGTAGAGGCCATTTTTAGCCTCCTTGGTTATGTTTTTTTGTTTTAATCTCTATATCATCATCGTGTATGTATTGGACAGTGCACTGGGTGCCATTTTAATATAATGGATATATTCATGTGCCTACTTTGATCATATGTTGTCTTCTATCTATATTCTAATGTTGTGTGTTTGTAAACATGAATGAAAATCTTTAAAATTATGTGTTTTTATAAAAAATAAATATTTAATGTATTTTTTACAACAACCGAGTCATTGAAATCGAGCCGGCCGAGTTGATACAGAGTCGGAGTCGAAGTCGGAGTCGACCCTCGACCGAGTTGGAGTCCGAGTCGGAGTTTTAAAACATTGGTATTTTTCTGTAAGGAATCCAAATCTGCTATTTGTTTATGAAAATTTTGTACATAAATTTTCAGATCTGCTCTGCAAACTCTCGGCCCAAAGCTCAAAATTTTGAAATCTCCTCTCAGTATACTATTCTCTCCTTTTATCACCTTTGCTTTGATACCATGTAGAAATTCCCACTGTAGATCACCTGATAATGCAATAGACTAGACCAATTTAGTGGAAGCTTAATCGAACATGAGCAACATCAATAAGAACACATATAACTGATATGGAGAAATCAATCACACATAACACAGAAGAATTTACCCGGGGAAAGCCTTAGCCTAAAATCCCACTCTCTGTATTATCATACATAGGATTTATGCAAAGCCTTAGCTCTCACACAACTAGCCAACTCTCAGTACAATCCTCACAGATGATGGTGGAAATACATTAGGATTACACAAAGCCTTAGCTCTCATAGCGAGCCAGCTCTCAGTGCAATCCTCCTGGGTGCTCACAGGCAATCAAGACTTCTCCTAAGCCTTCTCCTCTGCCCTCCAAGCCTCTTATTTCCTTGCATAGTTTTTTCTGGGGGATCCTCCTGTTACCAAGTGTAACACTAATCTCTCACACTGATCTCACGCCCTGTAAAACTGCACAATCCTCAAGGAACCTTGATCCTTTTGCTTGGATGATTTTCCTTTATAGGAAAAACCCATCCAATTGATAGTACACTGCCCTTCCTCTGATCTCAACTGGGTCTTTCTCTGAACTGACATGCATGAGTTATTTATGAGAGAATATTCAGTTATTTGAAGTGCAACAGTTACATGCATGCAAGCATTAACTAACTGAACTCACATTAATTTAAACAAACTGTTTAAATCAATTATAACTGGATTTGTCTCAGTTAACTGAGCCAATTAAGTACAATTAAATTAGAACTCATCTTTATCTCTTTAACTGATGGATAAATTCCTCAATTAATAGATAAACAGTTGCATGTCCTCACATAGACTTCAAGTTTGTTTTTCCTTAACTAATTAACTCAAGATGAATTAATTAATTAATTTACAAACTGCTGTTAATATCAAATTCGAATTTTACTTCCTATTTTTAGTCCAGGGACTGTTTAAAATAGGAATCCATCCTGAACTGCTAAAAATAACAATTCTATTTTTAGCACTTCCATTTTTCATTCTCTGTTGCCCAATCCAGCACTGGTACCCAAACTGCTATTTTTAGCATTTCTTGTTGCCATTTTTCAACAGATCGAGCAAAGAATTGTGATATAAATCACTGTTGATAATATCGGCGATATATCGCCGAATATCGGAAATATCGCGATATTTTCGGCGAGCCGATATATCGCCCCGAAAATATCGCGCGATTTCCGAAATATCGGCGATATTTTCGAAAATATCGCGCGACGATCTAAAATATCGCCGGGCGTGTTTTTCCGCGGCTACAAAAAACGAAAATTGGTTTTTTTTCTTCATTTCTGTTTCTGAGTGTTGGAGAAGAAAGGGAAAGAGTTTTGTGGTGCTTGTCAAGGAGGGTTTGAAGATCAAACGACGATTATCACCACCAATTAAGATATTTTTGTGGATCAAAGATTGAAGAATAGTGAGTCAAACTTCATTTCTTCCATTAGCAGGTATGTTCTTAAAAAGCCCTATGTTAATGATTTTTTCATAGATTTAGGGTTATGCTTGCTTGCCTCTTTGCCTACCAACATTTTGTTTCTTTGTTTTTTTCCATTTGCTATGATTTTCATGCCCATGAACCAATGCAAGGGTTTTCTCCATATTTGGACAGCAAGCTTCATTTTTTTTTTTCAACTTTCTTATGCACCCTCTTATTGCCATTTTTCATTCACATTGCAAAATGCAAATAATGTAGTAATTTTTTTTGAATGAGGTTGTTATTACTTATTATTTTTTCATTTTGTGTTGGGGGGTTTAATGCCAATTTTTTGTTTTTTTTGTGCCCTAGGTTTGAATTAGTTCACTACAAATGTCAAATATGCCAAAAGCCTTGGACCCATTTTGGGAGTATGGGGAGGCTGTTGGTGGGGCAAATCAGGCATATATATCATGCAACTTGTGTGGGACCAAGATGTCAGGAGGGATTACACGATTGAAATACCATCTGGCTAAACTCTCTGCATATGATGCAGATGTGATGCCTTGTATGGTTTCTAGTGCAGAGGTTATACAAAAAGCTCGTGAAGCAATTGCTGAACAAGACATAAAGAAAGTTGCTAGGGAGAGGCCAATGGTCTCAGATAGATAGCTGCTAGTTTTATTTGTTTTGCAACTTTTGCTACATATAAGTTTATAACTCATGATGATGAAATACTTTTAAAATATGTGATGTTGTTTTGTTTGAGTCATTGATTGGACAATTGTCACTATCAGGGATCAGCAGGATATGTGATGTTATTTTGTTTGAGTCCTTGATTGGGCAATTATCAATTTATCACTATCAGGGATCAGTAGGATATGTGATGTTATTTTGTTTGAGTCCTTGATTGGACAATTATCAGGGATCAGCAGGATTTGGTATCGCCTTTGAAGTTTGATGTATCATTTCTATTTGACATCTTATATATCAATGCCTTCTTCATATTTATGTGCCAATGTGTTTAGTTCATGTTGTTATTGCTTTATATGTTTAGAAATCTGAAAAAAATGAATATATTATGCATTTTTTATGCTTGCCGATATTTGCCGATATTTTTGCCGATATTGCCGATAAGATATTTTCTGGACCCTCGCCGATATTTTACCGATACCGATATTATCAACACTGATATAAATATATAATTCCCAATGTTTAATTGTAAATCAGTTATGTCACATTGCTTTGTGTTCTACTGGTCTAATTTTTCAATTATATTTGACTCAAGAATCACCAGTTAGTTTGTGAGTTTAGGATTTATATATTTTTTCTCGGTGGGTGATATAGAAATAGTAACATCTTTTCCTGCCAAAGTCACCTTAATTCTGAATAGCACTGGAGCATAGCTATCTGAAGTTTTGGAAAATCTTCCTTTCCTTTTTGTTTGACTCCATTCCTTTCTCCTCTGTGATTGACTCCATTTATTCTTCCCTCAACACCTGTAATGTTAAGCTTAATGCTTTATGGTATAAGTGTTATTTTAGTTTTAAAAGATAATTTTACACTTGGTCCTGTTTTTTCTTTGGAAGTATATATATTATATATGTGTGTGTGTTTAACTTGAATATAACCCTTTTATATCAACCTAGATCACCATTCACCTTTCTAATTAAGTGTCTTGGTTCTTGTATAACCAACAGACTATAAAATGGTGACGCATGAATGTTGTGATTGACAACCTTTGATTTATGGAGGATATGATCTTTTTAACACTTAATTCTTTATTATAATTAGATCTCTTTAATTCCTTGAAATTGATGGCTTGAAACAACGACTAGCACTGTAATTAAATGTTAAATGCGACAACCTTTTGATTAAATATGAACCAACAGTACAGATTCTCCTCAGGTCACAAACTATATTCATTGGCTATCAACACCATTGATTTGGTAGTTATGTGGCATTGATTTGGAATGGTGCCAGGTGGCTCCCTTTGCAGGTAATCAGATATTCGACTCGGATTTTTATTATGGTTTGAAATTGCTGCGAGTCTGCGACTATGATTGTAAGATGCAACGATGGTGGCTGTAGGAGGGGACAACAGCTGAAGGATTAGCCGCTAGTGCGTGGCCCGAAATCCGAGAAATGGCGGCATGGGAGAAGCGAGCTGTCTATGGGCTGCAGGATGCTGTGTATAGCAGAGACAACACTGTGCAAGAAATATGGCGGCTTCTTGTGGCGGCAGGATGCTGTGTACAGCGGGGGCAACACTGCAACAATATGGCGGCTTGCTGCGGTGGCAGGATGCCGTGTACGTTGGTGGCAAGGACACTGTGCAACAAAGATGGCAGCTTGGCAGACGCGCAGGATGGTGGCTGCTTGCTAGATGGTTGTTGTGACAGCAGTCGACGGTTGCACGATAGCCACAGTTCGACAACTTTTTTTTTAATTATTTTTTTTTCAATTCTTTTATATATAATCTTGTTTTATTTTTCTTCTATTTTTTTAATATAATCCTTTTTTTAAATTATATATATTTTTATATTTAATATATTTTTATTTTTAGTTTTTTCTCTTTTAATGGCCAAAAGGTTGACGGTATAATGGAGAACCTCCAAAAGCTTTGTGTAGCTAAAAGCCTCAATCACAATGGCAACGAACTTGATGAAGGGTTGATGGCCAAAGGCCAGATCAGATTGGCTAATGGCTGTGAGTGGAGAACGATGCTCTGATACCAATGTAATGAACAAAGTTCATACCCAACGTAATATTGAAAATATATGGAATATGTAATTATCCATTATAGGATTATACATATATTTATATATAAGAAATGTTGAATGTACAGAAATATAATATGTTATGGTTACAAATGGAGCCCTGCTTATATACTAGGCAAGGTTCCTTTTCATGAATAATCATGTCCTTCAAGACATGTCTCTTCAATATGCTAATTATTTATTAATTATTACTTATATATTATGTTCATAACAAGTTACAACCAGTTGAATTTGGTAAAGAGTTTATATGGTTCCTATAGTTTTCGGTTGCACAACTAATGAAGCTCTATTTTGAATGTTGAAAATGGTAAATGTTTTATAAAGTAAACAAGTAGGAATCTGTAGGACTATGAGGAGGTAAGAGGAGAGGAAAGCAAAGACAACTGATCAAATGTAAGGGTAGAGATCTGTTAGGGAATTTGTATGTTAGGCAAGGTTAGTCAGGCATAGTAAATAATGTCCTGTGGCATAAAAGTTTCATTTGTATATTTCATTGCCAGGGTTTACAACCTTTTGGAAGTGATCTTTGGCGAGGTTAGTCAGACTTAACACATAATATCCTGGGGCATAAAAGTTTCCTTTGTATATTTTATTGCCAGGGTTTACAACATCGAAATCATGAAGTGTTTTTCCATCTTCATGGAAATATCTAATGAAGTCACTTACATTCACATATCCAGATCTGCAAGGACCTTAAGGATTTTGTATTTGGATGGATTTTCTTGCTTCAAACTTTCATAGATTACCTATTTTGAATGGAGAGACACTTAATTTTGTTTTGTTTTTATACTCACTTATATTGGATCCAACTACACGTAAAGTTAGTGAATCGATTATTATTCTTTTTTCATTAGTCTGCGCTGAAATTTTGGATGATTTTTCTACAGGAATTGCAGTTCGGGTGACAAACAGACCAGCTCCTCAATTACTTGGAGCCAATGGTCGTGATGATGGTCCAGGAGTGAGTATATTTCATTGCACACACTTTTATTATTCTCTATAATAGCTTTTAATTGGAAAACATTCATTGTTAATATTTTAGATCCGCAAAACTAGGTACCTGACATTGTTTAATGAATATGTTTTTTCTTAGTTAACTTTTTCTTGAGCTACTTTATTTAATAAGATATTTCAATCATTTATACATTAATTTCAATGATGGGATGCCTTTGCTTCATTAAACTCGCTTTTCTTTGATTAACCTTCTCTTCTGAAGTACGCTTATGCTGGAATGTGGTTAATGTTCAATTTTTGATATACGGAGAACCTGCACAATTGAACTGTGCATCTGTTATGCATCATTTCCTTATGATCAGGCTGTTGATGTGTATACTGAGTATGCATAATGACAGGGCAAATCTTTGCCTTCTACATGTTGTATCTATTTCATTGATGCCATGTTTCTGCTAAGTGTGTGGACTGAGTTGCTTTTGTTGTCTGGTCAATGGTTGACCGAATGGATTATTCTTGCCAACAATGTGGAAATAATATACAATGTGATAATTTGATCCTTCATTTGTTCACCTTGCTTCCAATTATTTTCTTTGTGTCTTCAATGGTGCTGATTCCTATTCATCCTTGACTTGTCTTGTTGAAATTGTATCGTTTCAAAATTTTAACCTGCTCTTATCCATTTTGTTATAGATCACAGCTTGCAGTAGGGAGGGGTCAAATAGAATATCATTACAAGCATATGATTCCCGGCCTTTTGTTTTAGGAGTAAGAATCATTCGACGTCGGACTGTTGAACAGGTAGATTGATTTACTTTTTTGAAATCATCTTTAGTGATATCGAAATTTTCTTCATTAAAATAAGGATATTCTTTACACCATTCTAGTAATTTTGTTGCTATTTCCTTGTAAAATCCAACAGAAAATAGTAGTGTGTATTCTGCTTAGAATTATTTTTGCTTAATATATCCCTAATATGCACACACTTTGACAATTGTTATATTGCTTTCAGTGATTTCACCCACGTTTCTAAATCAACTGCCCCAGTATGTTCTGAACTGATTCCTTTATATCAATCTCTTACATTACTTGTAATATATGCTACAAAATCAACTGTGGTAGAGATTATTCTCTCTTTTTGCTACTCAAAGCAGTTCTCTCATTTGCCTCCACTCTAATGATCTACTATTTCAAAACGCTTTGTAAAGCTTTGTGAATAAAATGCTTTACATCGCTATTAATTAATGCTGTACATGCATTTTATACAAAAAAGGGTTGGTATAGCAGCATCCACAAGCATGGGGATGATATTGAAAAGACCTGATCAACTATTTAAAATGTTTCCATCCTGGGCAAAAAATAATGAGAGCCATTGAAATTGAGCAGTCTAATAAACTGTAGCATAAACCTATTGAAATATGTAACAAGGTTCGGTCTTCATAATGACATATGTAATCATGATTTAATGTATTTAATGAAAAGAGAAAGATAAATTTATTATTGTTATTTTTGAGGCACGGGTTTCATGCTCAAGGGAGATTTATCTTTTAGATCAAGCACCCATTGAGTGCTTCTAGGGCTTGTCATTGAGTTTACAAGTCAATTGAGTCATTGTCATGTATGAAAGACCCTTTTGGGCATTTTACATATTGTAAGGAAAATTTATTTGAGTCAAAAGAAAGTCAAAAGACCCTCCAAGACCTCGTCATGGTGCAAAGATCAAGTCGGCCTACATGAAGGGACAAGTCGGCCTAAAGATAGCAATTCGTACCCCCAAAAGCCTATATATAAGAAAGAACTTGACCTCATTTGAATACACTCTCAAGCAATTTCAATTTCGTCAAGATAGAAGCTGGAAAAGGATGAAGAAGGAGAAGAAGAACAAGTTCAAAGTTTTTGGGCCTCTCTCTCTTTTGTTAGGGTTTCTATAGTCATTGGGCAAGATGAAATTCCGAAGCTTCTTCCAAGCTGTGAAGCTGCAAGATCAAAGCTGTGAAGCTACTTCTAGGTCGAAGCTGTGAAGTTGCTAGGTTGACGCTGTGAAGATGCTTCTAGGTCGAAGATGTGAAGCTGCTAGGTTGACTCTGCTGAAGTTGCATCAAGGTCGAAGTTGATGAAGCTGCTAGGTCAAAGTTGTAGAAATTGTTGTTGGGGTCGAAGTTGTTGGAGAAATTGCTGGAAGGTCGAAGTTGATGAAGATGCTAGGTCAAAGTTGTAGAAATTGTCGCTGGGGTCGAAGTTGTTGGAGAAATTGCTGGAAGGTCGAAGTTTGTTGCTGGAAGCTGTTCAAGAAGGAAAGTTGACGTGGTCTTAGAGAGTCTTGGTCAAGGGTCATAAGTCTTGGAATTCGTCAATTGAAGTTCTATAAGAAGAGAATACTTCTGGTGGGTTTTCCTCTCAGTTGGAGAGGTTTTGGCCTTGGCTGATCGCCTACATCTTGTGTCCTATTGTCTCATTATTCTATATGATTTGGTAGCCGTTTGATGATAGAGAAGGCTAGTAATAATAAAGGAAAGAAGAAGTTAATCAAGTATAGTAAAAATACATCACAAGCAGTTATCAAAGTAAGAGAAATCACCTACACTTGTTGGCCCCTAGATTTCTCAACATGGTATTAGAGCTAAGGTGACAAGGCAAGGAAAGGCAAGGAAAGACAACTTAAAGAAGAACACTGGAAGGCTGAAGCGCTAGAAGATCATCTAGAGTATCAATCATCAAGAAGGACCATTCATATCAAGGATCATCACATCTCAAAGATAGAAGATTTCAAAACCCTAGCTCATCCAAAGAAGGGTTGTACACTTGAAGCATTGTTGGGAAACTCGCACATCATTATTAAAGAAGAAAGGATCGAAGTAATTTTGGGTATGTTTTGGGCTATTCTTGTTCACATGTGCGAGGAGATTAGGGCTTATTTGTTGTAGCAAAAGTTGAATTATTATAGTCACCTAGGAGGCCAAAAACAAGTGAAACACAAGCCATCTTGAAAGTTGAGTTGCAAAAGAAGAAGCCTCTATTCAAGCGAAGAAGAGAGAAGGGTAAAATCTCTGTATTTCTCCTACATGTGCAAAAACTAGGGTTTTTGTAGTGAAAAAATTGTAGTCAAATTGCAGGGGTCGAAAAAGAGTTTGAATAAGAAACTGCAATTAGGGGAAGGAAAATTTGACTGAAGTTGACTTTGAGAAAGGGAAGCTCATCAAGGAGAAGGCGTTGTCATCATCATCAAGGAACCAAGGTGATCTCCCTCTCTTTGAAGGATCACTTTTGTAGGAAGACATCTTCATCAAGAAGACATCTTCTACTATCAACATCATCATCAAAATCAAGAAGGCATCAAGTTGAAGATATTATCATTAATAAGTATCTTCACAACTAAGTATGTTTATGTCCACATCTGAATCTATCAAAATGACTTCATTTTGCAAGGAAAGCAACAAATTGGTTGGGTCATCAAACTTTCTTGCATGGAAGAAGAGGACAAATTTGATCCTCATAGAAAACGAAGTCATTGAGCATGTTAAGGGTTCAATCACTAAAACTCCAAAGGAAGAAGCTCAAGCTATAGTGATGTACATGGAAGGGGAAGTTAGGGATCAAAGGATCCTTATAGAATCCATCAAAGATTCCTTCATACCATGTGTATTAAAGTTGGAGACATAAAAAAAAATATACGAGAAGCTAGTAGAATTGTTCTCCGTAAGTACTGCAGGAGAAGTGATATCATTAAGACAAGAACTCTACAAGATGAAGATATCAAACGAGATGGAATAGCCTCATACTTTATTAGTGTATCAAAATTGAGAGACCAATTACAAGAGTTGGGAGAAATAATGTTTGATAAAGAAATGACCACCATGGTGCTCAATGCACTACCAGAGGAATGGGGCAATTTTACATCAAACATCTATGGAAAGAAGGTAGCTATACCCCATTCAATGAACTTTAGTCATTATGTAAGATTGAAGAAACCAGATTGAAGGCAAAAGGTGACGTGGGATCAAATGAACAAGTTTAAGCATTTGCTGCCATGGCTAAAAGAAAATGAAAGTTGGGGAAGTTTGGTCCTCAGAAAAAGAAGAAGAATATGGCAAAGATCCAATGCTATGGCTGTTAAGAATATGGGCACTACAAGAGAGATTGTCCAAAGTTCAAGAAGGACAACAAGAGGAAAGAAAGAAATGAGGCTCATATCACTCAAGAAGTGGAAGAACCTGATGAGAAGAAATCCAAAGGAATAGATATTCACTATTAGGGTTTCTCCAATACATAGCAAGGATAAGTGGAAGGTGAAAAGAATTCCACCATGGCAGTCAAGATGAGAAGCATTAATGACGAGATGCATCTTAGTAGAAGATAACATCATATTAGAAGCATATGATTAAAGCAACAACTCGAGACAAAGAAGAAGAATATGGCAAAGATCCAATGCTATGGCTGTTAAGAATATGGGCACTACAAGAGAGATTGTCCAAAGTTCAAGAAGGACAACAAGAGGAAAGAAAGAAATGAGGCTCATATCACTCAAGAAGTGGAAGAACCTGATGAGAAGAAATCCAAAGGGATAGATATTCACTATTAGGGTTTCTCCAATACATAGCAAGGATAAGTGGAAGGTGAAAAGAATTCCACCATGGCAGTCAAGATGAGAAGCATTAATGACGAGATGCATCTTAGTAGAAGATAACATCATATTAGAAGCATATGATTAAAGCAACAACTCCAGACATCCTTATAAAAGCTTGAAAGATAACTGAAGTAGAAGTCTACATGGTTGTAGCAGTCATCATAGAAGGAAGTAGCTCTTGGTAACCTCACTGAAAAACACAAGTAGTACTTATGGTTATAAGAAAGTCATCTAGTGTAGAGCTCATCATACATCATTAGGAAGAAGCATTTGCAAGATGAGGATAATCAAGATCCTCTGTTGTATCTTCGTTCAAAGGTTCACCTCTTGGAAGAAGCAAGTCCCTCGCTGAGAATTCCACCTTGTATGGGATTCATTGTTTGGAAAAATGATGGTATGATGACAAAGGAGTGCAACATGTCAAGATGGTTGAAGTATTCTCAATCAAGAAAAGGAAGCTGCTGAAGGAATCATAGATGACCAAAAGAAGAAAAGAGGTATGTATGCATATGTTTGATAGATTAAGTCCTGTCGTCATATAGTTGCAGATAGCATGGGTGAATACTCTACCTTGTGTATGATCAAAGGAAAAGGATTTCTTTCAAGATGCATGAAGGCATGACTTACATATTGACTAGATGAAATCAACATAATATGTCCTCATATGGAATATGAGGTGGTTGACAAAGATGAAGGAACTGTGGATAGAAGTTCTTGGGAAGCAATATGTGAAGAAAGAAATAAGAGATCATGAAAGATGCAACTACAGGAAGTCAACATCCGACAACTAGAAGAATTGATCATGACATCTCCATGGAGAAGAAAACCGTGATAAGGTCTATATAGAAAGAAGACCCTTGACATATGAAATTTTGGAGATGGGTTTATGAATGTGTATGATGTTGCAGGAAAGCAAGATGTCATTGATGAAAGGCCATCACAAAAGGTAATTTTGATGTCACGTTCATTTTTTATTTTTGATCAACATTTGGATGGGTTAATGCAAGGCTGCTGAAAGGGAGTTGTAGATGTCACGTACAACTAACACTCATGTGGTGGGATGAAAGATCCTAGAGGAAACATGATGTGGAAGAGGTAGTTGTATGAAGGAAAGCCAGATGTGGACTAGAAGACCACTTTCCGATAAAAAGAAGGATGACATGATTGACTTGAGGAAAGTGATGGATGGCTTGTGCCCTACGAAAAGAAGAAGGCTCCACAATTTTTGAAGATGAATTTCATGACATTGAAAGGAGGAGCTCTACAAGCAGCTGAATGTCCCATGATCTCCACCTAGAGAAGAAAGATGCTGTTGGAAACAAGTTCTTGGTTAAGAAAGAGCTTGGAAAACTCCCTGGATAAGAGGGAACTTGGGTACATTCCTTTTGTAGGAATGGGTGCATTCCCTTTATCGAAGTAAAGGCAAAGGCTAGACAAGCGAAGACGAATCTAGATTCTAGATGGTTGATGCTGAAATAATTAATCATTGATGTACAATGGATGCCATATCTATCTTGATTTATGTAAAAATATGCATGTTTTCATGTCTTCTACAACTAATTTGGTATTTTGGATGTTTTTTTTTTAAATAAATGCAATATATATATATATATATATATATATATATATATTAGATGCTTTCGAGCAAGGTTACTTGGGAGCGGGGAGCGACATTTTCAAAAGCTCCCAGTTTGGGATATATTTTTATATATTTTGATGCATATATGTCAACACAAGCATGTGGATTGATGAATTAGATATAAAACCCATAAAAACATGGATTGAACCATAGAACATTAATCATCTAGAAGTTATAATCTTCATCAACCATGTCCACAAGTTAGTAACATACAACATATCGAGTCACATGATTCATCAATCCGATATTTGCCTATTTTTAAACATATTTTTATGGTATCCTAATTTTGCCGATGTTTGTTGATTTTTTACCGATATTTTCTCGATTTTTTTGGTTCTCTCGACTCTTGCCAATTTTATCCTGATTTCGTTGTTCACAACATTGATAAAAAGTACTAGAAACTAGAAAAGACAAGTAAATCTATTATCTACTACTTGACCCCCTTGCCCTGAGAAATTTCTAATTTCTTGTCTTGTGCTTTATTGGGAGTCTCCTGTTGGATAGTCGAACGACCTTGGTGCTCTTGATCATTGGGAGTCTGCCCTAAAAAGAGGACTTGGTGCTCTTGATTAAATACAAGTTCCATACCCTACTACATGACAAAATCCAATGGAAACATTGCAATGCCCCACAATCCTGAAATTTTGAAAAAATGACAAGTCTGCTGGAGTTTGAGTGAGATCTAAAATTCTACTTTCTCCATATGAAATCCAATGAGGTCGAAACCACTCTCAAACATAATGATTCATTTCATGGTAACATTAAAAATTTAAGTAAATGGATGAAAATGAAAGATAAAGGAGAGTGCCACTTTTACTTTAAGAATTTAACATTACCATGAACTGCATATCACCACTAGGGCCATAGGATTGAACATTAGGTTGCTACATTCAAGACAATTTGTAATAGCTCCCTCTATCACTCCTTAAAGGTCAGGGAGTGAAATTTGTTTTAGGGAGTGTGCTCCCAAAATTCGATCCCACAGGGAGTGAATTCGGGAGCATGTTCCCAAGGTCTCTCTCGATGCGCTCTTGACCCAAGCGCGGTTCGGGAGCGGATTCGACTTGGGGGGGTGGGGCACTCCCCCGCAACCATGGTTTCGAGACGCTTCACTTCCTAGATTTTTGGGAAGTGATGCTTCCACAGATTCGCTTCCAAAAAACGTCCTTGCTTCGTGCAACATTGGTTCAGATTGATAAGCATCATAAATCATCATCATCATAACCAACATTGTCAATTACGAAATAGCAAGGCCTTGACTAACAACTTAACTCTCCGCTAGATTAGAGCACAAGTTGGGAGGCATACATTTGGACACCACACAACTGCCTCTCAAGGCACGTACCCAATTCAAATGTTCACCAAGCATGTCCTTACAGGACTATTCTTATCTTGGTTTCACAATCCTCGAAGAATATTGATCCTCTTCGACTACTCTTATATTGGATACCTTGCCCTATCCTCAAAGAGTATTGGTCCTCGGGACTACTCCTATATTGGATTCCCAATCCTCATGGAGTATTGGTCCCCGATGCTTAGCCAATCCTCCTATCTCTTTACCAGCGCCTTAACTAGACTTGCGGCTGTTAGTCATAGCCTAGTGCATGACACGTGGAGAATACGGTGTCCCTCATCACTCCCTCTCAACCAGGGAGGAGATCCTTACTCCCTCTCAACCGGAGAGACATAACCATAAGCTTCAACTTATCTTACTCATCAACTACTTATTATTCCCTGGAGATCTTAGTAGTACCTTGTAGGGCTTCTAGATCTTTGCAGGGCTTTTCGGCTCCTTATAGTATCACATCATATCGAACTTTGACCTTCTTGGATGTTGACAATCATCATGCAACTTTGTCATCAAATGGTTCATCTATCGTCTTGAAGGAGGCAAACGTCCTCACAAATGCTAGCACATGCCTTCTATCCTTCGTAACAAAGTTCTGCATCATATTCTTCAATAAGTCATATCAACTTTCCAAATATCAATCCTTCCCTCATGCTCTTGCAAGCCATCATCAGTGCTGTCCACTCAATCCATGTGCTCCCAAATCGAATTAAACAACTGCTGGTCCAATATCATCAAACAAGTTATCTTAACTGCTATCTTTCTAGCTTCTTCACATACTTCTGCAATAAGTCTTTTCAGGAAGCCAAACCATATCCCATCATTATCAAAGTTGCCAAATCACAATAGCTTCTAGTCAAGGTGTGGGATTCTTCAAAATCCCTCTGCTTGCTCCCTCTGAGGTCAACATTCCTTTGCATGGTCTATCTTCATATTACAACAGAGTTCTGCTTCATGCTCTTCAACTTTTAATCATCAATCAATGTGTTCCAAGCTTCAATAAATATTGTATCGATCAGGGTCTTTATAGCTCCCTCTTTCCATCCGAGGTAAGCGAACTTCATGCCTTTTAATCAACTTATTTGATGCAAGCTTCCTGCACACATCTTACCTCTGTTCAAGTGAAGGATTCAAGGAACATACGGACGAAGAAGTAGAGGAATACTTGCTTGGGATCTGTGATTTGGTACAAAAGTCTGAGGCATAAAATCAGCAGCATAATTCATACTCTGTGACAATCTTCTCTGTATTCCAAAGCCGAGATCTCTGAAGACTTTCCTGTGTTGAGTGCTGAAATCTCTGAGGCTAATTTCTGTATATAGGGCTGAGATCCCGAAGGTACTTCTCTGTGGAATAGGAGCAGATCATATGTGATTTATCTCTGTGCTATTGGGCCACATTCCTGTGCAAAAAGAGAACTCAATTCTCTGTGCCATCTCTAGTTTATACTCTTGTGCAAGACAAAATTCGAGCTTCCTTATTCCTGTGGAAAGAGGACAAGTGCAAGTTCATGATCCAAGTCATATAACCTGTGCAAAGTTCATTAAACAAGAAATCTGAATTAGAAACAAGTCCAAACAGTTATTCATCCGTCTCCAAGTAAACATTGTCTGAGCATACCAAAAAACAAAGTACCTAAGGCTCTTTATCTCCATGTGAGATCTGAAGGTTATTCATGTCAGTAATATAAGCAAGGTTTATGGTATCTCTGAAACAGTGTTTAGTTTATGGATCTTATAATGTAAAGTTTATGGCACCTGAAGATTATGACTCCTGTAATACAAAGACAAAGACCTGGAGTACTTTGTCACCATGTTTGAGGCTATACACATTGCAGCTCTCTCCTCTATGATATACATCCGAACTCTTCTGAGAAGGCCGAGATACATAGCCAGAAGTCGACCTGATATTTGTTTGAATATTAAAGATTGAAAGGGCATTTGTCTAAGTTGAATTTGAAATTTGTCACGTAGGAGACTTGTTGTCAAACATTACAAGAGGGCAAATAACATTCTCAAATGAAATCTACAGAGCTCAACATTGATAAGTAAAATCACCTGAAGTATTCATTGAATCTGATCAAACATATCATGACCCTTGCAAACCAGAAGTGACATATATGTCTAAGGCTTTATGAAAAACAGGATATCAATAACTTGATGCATCGTATATACTGTTGAAAAGAAAGATTTACCGTGATGCAAGAAGTGCAACTTCCAACGAAAAGAGGCCAATCTCCTCTTCAATGTCAAGTATCAAAACTACAATGTTACAAGCCAAGGATATTGGAGTAATAGTTGATGCCAAAGTCTCTTGAATATTGAGATCTACCATGATGAAATACAATGATTGCTTGGCTTGATGAAGTCAAGATTAACTGTCGATTAAATCAATGACGTAAGAAATCTAGGGTCTTGGCATTTGGGCACTTGCAGATTAAGAGTCTAGGGTTTACAAAACCCTAACAAGTTGAGAAGCAACTAAAAAGAAAAGAAGAGATATCCACAAGCCCAATACTTGATGTAAGGGAATTATGAGGACTTCTTAAACAAGCTTGGGCTTGTGGATATCTCCTCCCATTTTGAGAGGAAGTGAGGATGGACACCTTTGCTCTCAATGTATCATGTATTGTGGCCAACACGAACAACCGTAAGTCATGTACATGAACACAGATAGGGAGAATGGTGGATTGGATAAGCATCATGGATTGACATTCTTGAGATATGTACTTTGACCAGGACTAACAATTGTAAGTCAAGTACATTGATCTAATATAAGAATGGTCCAGAGGACTGACATTTCCTTGTGTCAAGTATTGTGACAATGGATTAGGAAATGGTCATGTGAGGACATACTTTGGTGAACCTAGGTGGAGTATGTGCCTCGAAGAGGCGGTGGTGTCCTATTGAATGCCTCCCAACATTGTGCTCTGATCTAGTGGAGAGATAGAGCTTACTTGTCAAGGCCTTGGTATTTTGACAATGTTGGTTATGATGATGTTATCATCATTGATGCTTATCAATATAGATCCTTTCTTATAGAAGTCTTCAACTTGAGAATATCTCGATGAGTCATTATGAATACCTCCTTAGTTAAGAGGGAGTGTTGAAGTTGTAACTAGGTTCGGTATTCATGATTGTCATTGTATCATTATGTATTTTATGTAAAAACAAAAGAAAGAAATTTAATATTTATTAGCATGTTCTTTAGCTTTCTTTTGGTCAAAAGAAAAATGTAAAAGGACATGTTCTTCATGACCCTTGTAAAAGAAGCAAATTTGAATGTTTGAAAAGCATAATTTGTCCTCCACTTTGCCATGTCAGCCTGCCCAAAAGATGTGTGTCCTTTCAGATGAAGGAACAACTATATATTGGTACCTATCCTCCACCATTTGGAAAGCAATTTGGTGGTCATGTGGAAGCAAAATTTAGATGTCTTTGGCATATATTTCTGTGGTATACAAACTTACCAAGGCACCATAATCTTTGAAGAATGTGAGCTAAAGGAGGATTGTATTTTCTGTGAAGGGCGAGCTATAGGAGGACTGTAATTTCTGTAAATTGCGAGCTACAGGGGAACTGTAATCTCTGTGAAGTGCGAGCTACAGGAGGACTGTAATTTCTGTGTAATGCGAGCTACAGGAAGACTACTATTTGTGTGGGACAAGGAACCTAAAGGACAGACATGTGGCAGATTGGTTGACTATCTTGTGGAAAAAATGGCAGAGTTTGGAGGGTTGACTTGGCACTTTGATCACTGATTAGTTCAACTTGGATTTCTCTTGTTGACAAAGAATCTATAAGGAAAGGATTGATGGGTTTTCCCCTTAGTGTGTTTTTCCCTAGCCTTTGGCCTCATTTTTGGCGTCTCTTATCTTTTTGTGCATTGTATTTGTATAATTGCTTGATGACCTAATGAATAAAGAAAATACTAAAGAAAAAACATATATAAACAATCACAAGTAATTATCATGTTCATGAATTCTAGCTTTCAAACGAATTTCAACTTGAACTAGCGATGTCACAAAGAGTGCCTTAACAGTGCAACCTATTACCAACTGATTTACACCTTGAGCGCTTTAGTCCATAATGTATTATTATTTATTCCTTATATTAATTCTTTTACATACATAAGCACCACGTAACATCCACACCATAAACCTATCCCTTCATGGGGTGCTCATACATATTCACCAATCATTCGTTGTCCTTGAGCTTCAAGCTAGGAACCATCTACATTATATACATATGGAGTCAATTAACTTAGCTCACATGGCTTGTCACTTGACCCATAACCTCATTATTTGAAGAACACATGATTAACACACTATAATTCATGGGTCCTAACCAAGATATTGCAAGTGTTTTTGAGCATATAACACATCAAGGAGCACACCATTTGGTAAAAAGACAATGATTGATTTATGTTTAGTGAAATCGTTGTTGAACAAGTTACAAAACCCCTAATTTAGAAAGCCAAAGTGTTGGATGATATTGATTCCTCCTCAAAGTGGGTTGTGGAGACTTGACCAATGATATTTTACAATAAAGACCTATCTTGCATGCTTGGACTTGTTACCCAATGGGTTACCCCCTAGGAGAAAACATTTTCTCTTATTTTGGACAACTATCTAGCCAACAACCATACACATTTGCTTGATGATGATGATGATGATATGCCAACTCCTCCACCATCTGCACCATTCATTTACACCTCTCACCATCTGACATTGCTCTTGAATAAAGGTGGCCTACCACTCAACAAGTACTTTGATCATCGTGCAATTGGTTGGTTTTACTTGATGTTTTGGGAATTTAGTATCAATAAAGGGGTGATCTGGATGATTGACCGATCTTGATTGTAAAGTTGTTCTCTCACCTTATTTGGGGGTTAATCTTTAGCCCTAGTCTAGTGGGATCTTCCTTAAAGCCTTAGGGTTATAAGAGGTGCACTACTTGGAAAACCTAGATTGAAATAGCGTGTTCATTCTCCCTTTTCCATACTTAACACTTTCCATATCACATTATTAGCCCTTGATACCATCTCCATTCTTTAGGTTTGTCATTAGTTCATTGGGTGTTGGGACTCTTTTATCGACATCCTTGAGTAGGGCTAGAAAACATTGTCCTGGAGGTTGATGTAGCTAAAAGAATGGAAAAGTATGATATGGCCACAATGAAAGAAAAGAAAATAAAAAAGCAAAGGATGGTCATGACATAAGTTAGTGCATTGGCAAAAGCCTAGCATGAGCACTACCCTCCTCATTAGCCATCACTTTGTTCCTGAGCACTTGATGCTCCATCTCATCAAAAGGTACCCTTGCATGTATCAATCTTGATGAGCGATAAACTATCACATCTTAAGGGGTAAATTAAATGCTATATAATAAAGAGAAAACTTTGATCCTAAAGCTTTGCACCAAAATACAAAGCATTATCAATAAGAAGTAAAAGGTGCACCATAGGGGTGGAAAAAGCAGGCCGTGCAAGGTAACTCATGAGTGCATGGTTGCTCCCTCCATTACATCTATGCACTCAGGATGTGGACTCCCACTAGCTGGTCCCCTGACCATGGCACTTGGCCATGAAATCTTTACTTTGCATTCACTTACACCAACACCTATTGATTTAAGGGTTAGCCTTGGAAATGCCACCTCTCCTTTGGGGCTGGAAGCACCTAATAGGGTTCACTACCTAACCACCCCTACAAAGGTGGGGAACACCTTTACGAGACATCGTCTAGTAAGATATTTGAAGGTGACCCCAGTTTGAAGTATTGATATGCCCTGGGCCTCAACACTCGAGTATGGTCCACTTATTTATGAACTTAATCTCTAATGAATGGTTGCTTTCACTTGAGTTCGAGTTGCTTTTGCATAGGTGGTCTAGAGTAACAAAGGCCTTTAGGGCATCCCACTCCACACGATGCCCATGCCATCTATTACATTACAGAGAGCATGTTGACTCAACAGATGCAATGTTGCCTAGTTTTGGTAGAGTGTTGGGCCTTTTGATGACTTGACTAGTTGATATACATCCCAAAGCATCCCCAAGAGCCAAAATGCTGGGCTTTTCTTGCTTAGCATGGAGAATCTTTGATGATTTAGTAGTGGACCCAACATGCACCTAGGCTGGCCTTGATGCTACTTGATGGGCATGCCATGATCCAAGGCCCAGATGAGGATGGCCATCCTTAGGGTGATGGAGGAGGGCTTCTTGCACTTGATGGAGCCTTAATAGTAAAGAAGGGACACAACTTGTTGCTCACTGTACACCCATGGAGATGATACGCACCCACAGTTGGATTTTGGACCCTTGGAGCTGCTTTGATACTTGATTTGGGGATTTTCCTCAAATGGAGGATGATCATGATGCTTGGAGACATTTTCAGCCTTGTCTTTGCCTTGATGGAGCATTTGGAGCCCTAAAAGAGCATGACGTCATCACTTTTTTAGGTCTATGGCTCACACGTGTGGGCTTATCTTGGCATATTTTGTTGTAAAGCTAGTGGGTTGGCTTGTAACCCAATTTTACTTTTTGTCCACTCAAAAATAAAACTTATGTAGGGGCTTTTAGTTAGAAATTAGAAGAGGTAGACCTCATATAAATAGAGGATCACCTCTCTCATTTTGTTCATCATCAATTGTGGAAAACTCTTCCTCTCTTAGAGAACTCAACCTATCAATTTGTACTTGGCTGCTTTATGGAGATGTGGTCGTATGTGGATTGTTGGCTACTGGAGACTAGTGCTTGTTGTGGAGTCATCATTTTGGGATAAAGAAGGCTTGTCCTTGGATAAATTGTGAGTACTTTTTGTTGAATATCTTTTATGATTATTGCATGTAATGTATTGCTAGGGTTTCTATGTTCCATATCTAAATGCTTATATCTATATGAAATGCTTGGTAAATTTTGCATGCTTTAATTTTATACCCTAGAACTCCCTAGAGAACTTCCTAGGGAGCTTTTCTTTGGTAAATTTATTCCCTCTTAAAGTGATAGTTAGGGTTAGCATGGTAAAAGTCCTTAAGGCTCCCATCACCCAAGTAGATAGAAGGCATTGACATCCATCTTGGTGATCTGATCAAAACTCATAAAACTGTTGTCTCCTAGAATTTCAACCCATCAAGGCAAGTCGCTAGGTTTAGGGTTTCAAGTTGACTTCAACTAGGGGTTGGACAGTGAGCTGATTTGAAGTTGTTCATCTTGCTTGGCCTCAAAACATTAAACTCTAGCATTTTGCATGGTTGAAAGTGCTTCTTGAGGGCTGACATCATCAATCATAGACAATTCAAGGGCTTGAAAAACCTTAATTCTGCATTAAGGCTTCAACTTAGGATCATTTGAAGGTTTCTTGCTCTTGTAGTTGATCATATCTTTCAAGCAAACCTTTTCCTTCTTGTGTGCCTAATTGTGCTATTATTGAGTTCATATATTGAAAAGCCTAGGCTACAAGTCTTTCTTTATAGGCCTCTTCATAGGTATGCTATTCCTTATCAAAAATAATTGAACCTTGTACTTAGTTACTTGATTAAACCTATCGAAGTTGATCCCTGTGACCTAGAATACCATTTAGGTGACATACACTGGGAACACTTGTGTGTGGTGAAATTCCACTAAAGAGCAGGAGTTGGAGTGCTAAGGTGATAGTGACATTGACCTCATTGTTGTGTCTTAGTTTGGATTTTGTCTTGTGAATCCTCTTGCAAGACCTGTTAGATTTTGAGGCAACAGTGTAGAAAATTATGTTTATGTTGTAGCCCACCCAGTTTCAGGTTTTTGCATGGTTTAATGCCCAAAACTCATCATAAACATGTGATTGTTATAACATGTAATTTTTGCATTTGACTTGAAACAGAAGTCTACTCTACCACATTTCACTTTTCAGCTAATACAAGAGAAAATAAAAGGCACACATACATGAATTTACACACTTGTTTTTGGTCTAATGACCCTGGGAAAACCCACAAGGGGAAAACTAATCTTCAAGGAGGATTTTATTTATTTCTTTATAAATTTCTTACAACAATTAAAACACAAGAAATCTCAACTTATATCTTTCCTTGAAGAAGCATCGCATAGGTTCTCTTTACACTAAATTTTGGATTGATATTTTTCACCCACAGTCAACTCTCCTTTAGTGGAAATTTTGACCCTCTTATCAACTCCTTCAACACTAGAAATAGACCACAATATGATCAACATTCTACTTAGGAACTCGAGTTTGTACATCAGGTAATACTCACCCCTGAAGCATGTATCTCCTTCCTTAACCACGAACTGAAACACATTCAAAACACTGGCCCATGAAACTTGTTGAATACACTTAGAACTGGCCCGAAAAATACACAAAACAGGGCCGAGAAGTTTGGGTTTGGTTGTGGTTGACTGAAGGAGAGTTTCTAGCTACCTGTACATTGGTTTTGGTAAGTTTCAGACCAGAAAATAACTCGACCTGTGAGCAAATGATTACTTGACCATTCTCCTTGAAAATCAACCTCTATTCTTGCCTCTAACTTGGCCTCCAAGAGATTCGATCTACTGTGGCATTGTTCCTTGTTCTCTACTGTAAGAATTCACATACAAATTCTCTTCCTCCTCTCAAGCTCCTCTCTTCTCCTCAATAGCTTCTCGTGAGAAATGAATGAGAGATTTTCTCCTTTTCCCTCTTTTGTCTCTCTAAAGTGGGGAAAACCCTAACCCTCAGATCTAATGGCTGAGATTAAATCTCAACTCATTAGATCAAGGGTGGAGATTAATCCCTCCCTCACGTGGTCCCCCTTTTGTTAATGAGCTTAGTACTTTTTAATGTTTTAGTACCATGGTCACTTTTTCTCTCATAAAGTCACTTTTAGAATATAAAAGTCACTTTAATAACATAAAGTACACTTAGTACTTTTCACATAAAGTCAGTTTTAGAAAGACGTGACTTTAATAATTAAAAGTACGTAGTACATGACTCATGAAAAGTACTTTAGCTCCTTGATATTAATAGACTCATAATATCACTTAGACAAAAGGTGATTAATGTGTCTCCATAGGCTAAAAGGATAAATGCCTAGGAAACACCTCCTTGGTACCCTTATTTTCAACCCTCCTTCTCACCAAAGGTATTTCTCACCACTTCCATCCTGTCTCTGAAGTATACATGCTTGCCCCTTGGCAATGACTTGGTGAGAATGTCTGCTACTTATTCATCAGTGAATATATATACTTGAGCTTCACAACTCCCCTATAGACCCAGTCTCTGATGAAGTGGTATCTGATCTCAATATGCTTTTACCAGTTATGAAATACTACATTCTCAGAGAGTTAAATACAAATTTGATTATTTGGTCTTAGCCTCTGACCAAATAATCCAAATAGCATCTTGCAAAGCCAAAGTGCCTCACAGCCTGCCTGACTAGCTGCCATATACTCTACCTCGGCACTGCTCAATGCCACTGACCTCTGTTTCTTGTTGAACCATGACACAACTACTGAGCCCAACGAGAAACAACTCTTGAAAGTACTCATCTTGTCACTATTGAAAAATGTGTAACTAGGTTCGATCTTCATAAGTATCAAATATATTTTTGATTCTTGTAAATTATAAAATCAAAGAAAAATTATTATTATTTTTTTGGAGCATGGGTTTCATGCTCAAGGTCTTTTATAGGTCAAACACCCATTGAGTGCTTCTAGGGTTTGTCCTAGGTCAAGAAGTCAAACGAGTCGTTATCATAAGTTGAAGATCCCACTGGGCACATAGTAACTTGTAAAGAAAATTATTTTTGTCTTTAAAAGTGTTGGAATACCCTCCAAGACCAAGTCGGCCTAAAGGAAGAGCCACAACCACCCTTGAAGTGCCTATAAATAGAGGAGGACTCGTCCTACTTGAAGGACACACACTCAACATTTATTCTAGCGAAAGAAGAGGAAGGAGAAGGCAACGAAGAAGAAGAAGAACGAAGAAGACTTATGTTTGGGCTAATTTTCTCTCACATGTGCTAAAGAGGATTAGGGTTTTTGCATTAGACCTAGGGCATCCATCTATAAGTTCGATCTTGGAGAAAAGGAGGCAAAGAGGTCAAGCAAAGGTCACCAAGGGTCTCTCTCAAGGGATCACTTGTAAAATATATGTCAATGAATAGGTGAGAAGTGACCTTGAAAACCCTTTCCCATGGATGGAGTGAAGAATGGAGCTTGCTTGCTCTTTAAGCAAGGGTTTTGGTCCACCAGGGATAAGGGGTGAGGATTGGAGGGTTGAGGGAGAAAGGATAGGCTTATGAACAAGTTTCTCAATCCCTATAATCCTTGGGAAACTTGGATTCCCAAATGGTCCTTGACAAATAATCTTTATTGAGAAGTGGGACTACACGGGGCCAAGTGGACCCATCCAGGTTCGAGGATGGAATGTATCAACCAATGATGTTCCTATCCCAGACAATGTGAGGGGAAAGGTACAAACCAGAATACTTGCTTCAAAAGGTTGGGGATGCTTAGGCACAGTTCGATCCTAGAGCTAGGGCTTGGGATTCCCGGAGATTCCACCGTTAGAATTGCCTCGAATTTGGAGGAGAGGGAGGGGACCAACCAAAGCAGTAGCCTATAGGAGATTGAATTTTTTTCTTGTGTCAATTCCAGGAAAATTGATGCCCTAGGTGACCTAATGGGGCTAGACTTGGGGAAAAAGGGGGTTAAAATGATCACCCTTTTTGAGGGATCAATGCCTAGTTCAATGGGGGATATGGAGTAAAGGGTAATGATGAGTAAGAACTTGGTTTCTTAATCAAGTAAGCTCGAAAAGTCAACTTCGTCCAATGTTGAGAGAAAAGAAAAGTGACCTTCAAGCATTTATACTTCAAAGCGAATGATGCAAGATTCTAGAGATAAATAAATGTCTAGGACATTTCATTCATATAACATTGGCCCATACATTAAATTAGCTAAAAGTTAAAACATGCTCAATTCCACATTTCAATAATGCAACAACTAGCCCTAATTTTAGCAGTATGTAGCAACAAGAATAATACCATTAAAATTTACTTACAACGTTATATAGTATATCTAACTAGCATTTCGATTGCACAAGAATAATACCATTAAAATTTACTTACAACGTTATATAGTATATCTAACCAGCATTTCGATTGCTCAATAAAGCTCCAAGACAAGAGAAATAACCCAAATCCATACATCAAAATTCATCCATCTCCAAAAAATATTCACCAAGGAAAGAGTGTGAAATTCTCTATGATTCGAGAGATCCCCTAATGATAAAATAATGTGCAAGTAAAACCCTTATTGGTGACAAGCCCACCAAACTAGTTCACAAGTGTAAAAATAATTCTACAAGGGGCCAAAGAATAATATGTACATGTCGTGGGGCCCTCCAAAGGCCTAATAATGTCTTGAAGTGCCATACTGAGGAATAAATTCCTCTTAATATGATGGACAAGGGGGTGGCCCCTTGTTCTCCAAGTAGTAGACATGTGTTGCTCGCAGTGGGTTTGAGGGTCCCCTTATTCTCCAAGTAGTAGACCTGTGGTGCTCCCAGTGGGTTTGAGGGCACATAAATGACCCCGTGGGTCTCCATATGAATCGAAGATGCCTGTAGATCCTTTGCAAGGGTCCAAGTTGTGGAATGATGCTGCCATGACATCATACAAGTCCTGGGACACTTGCCAAGAGTGTGGGGCTCTTGTGGGGGCATGTTGGGCATAATGTACCAAGCATATCACCATCATCTCAAAAGTGGATCTCTAGTAGTCTTTGAGCATCGATGAAGATCTGTGGAGTGTTGTCTGCTGTTGTGGAGGCCAATGGCTCTCTATGCACACCCTATATGTACCAATGTGGACCTCTGGGGGTTAGGATCCTGTATAGGGAGTCCAAACCCAAATGGAAACCACCTGTAATCATGCATAAGATCCAATGCGCCCCCTAGGCCTCCAGTACAACCAATCATTAAAATAATCAGGTTAAAGAGTTTACAAATCATGGATAACAAAGTGGGCACTTCATAATGGCATGCCATTCCGTAATGGGCTTTGGCATGTGTTAGTGTCTCCAAGCTCCAAATGGGGTTAACCAAGTACCTTATTAGGTGGTTTCAACCCTTAAAGGGAATAATATGTCCAAGGTACGTCCCTCTAATGGGTGTGGTAAGTGATAAATAAGTGGAATGGAATAGGGAATGAGAGGGGCAATCCTGGGCCACATATTGGGGTACAGTGGTAGCTATATAAGGGGAAGCCCACACTTGGGTATGTAATGTGTAGGAGGGAGAAATCGTGGTACATGAGGTGCCCCGACCTTGATTTTTCCACCCTTCTTTATATGCCTTTTGCCTTTTATGAATTTTCTTTAATTAACTGCTCAGGGCTCAAAGGACAAGAGCATGATGTGTAAGATATAGCAGTGATTACCCCCTTTTAGGTAGGGCAGTTCATTGCCCTCCAGGGGTTGGGACAATCATGGGTTCCTAAATGATAAAGGAGGCTCATCTAGGGCCTATGGAACCAGGGTGATGACCATGGATTGGGGTAGACCTCATGTATTGGATTTTGCCCACGTGCTAATTATTTTGTCCCGATCATCTTTTGCATTTTGTGGTACAATTTCCTATTAAATGTGGCCAACTATGCTTCTTTCTTTTTCTTTTAGCTGCTTCAACCTCTGTGACATCATTCCAGGCCTGACCCAAGGTGGGGGCAAGGGGATAGGGAGGCTGGCCCTATGTGGACCCAGAATGGAAATGTGGACCTAGGTGGGAGAAATGATGAATGGGGTATAGTGAGTGGAAAGGAAGTAATATATGCAGATAAAGGAGCGGGACCATGCACCCAAAGTCGGGGTTTCCCAAGTAGTACCACCCTAGAACCAAATGGTCAATAAAAGAGATCCCATGGGACTAAGATCCAAGGATAACATCCAAAAGAGATCAAGGGGAGAAGAGCACAAACTAAGCCAACCCTTTCCGCCAAATCCCACCATCAATCCATTCCCAGAAATATCCATGATAAGTACACCCAATACTCAACTACCAAATGACAAGACATACCTTTAGATTCGGGAGGTCCACCTTCAAACATACGATCAATATAGGTGGGTGAGGGACCACATGGCTAGCTCAGGTGGCATAGAAATGGCACAACTAGCTAGTAGGAGGCTGTAAAGGGCTGTTGGTTGCTGGTTGAGGTTCATCATGGAGAAAAATTTCTCCTGTGGATATCACCTACGAAGTGGTGGGTAACATGCTTGTCACACTCTTTTTCCCTTGCAACAACTTCAGATCCAATCACTTGATGATCTGCATTCAATAGGTCAAATGCACTTCTATTTATAGTCTTCTTCAAGGTGGTGGTTTCCCTTTATGAGGCCGACTTGATGTGGAAGGCAGGTCGACTTGGTGGAGGAGGCTAGTCTTACAAAATTTGACTCTTTTACAATTTTACAAAGCCCAAGAAGGGTCTATAATCTTATGACTTGGACAAGGACTTATGACTCAACCCTAGAAGCCTTCAATGGCGGTGTTTGACCTAGAAACAAATAAACATAGCATGAAACCCATGCTTAATTATAATTTTTCTTTTTATAAATAAATTCTCTTTTTCTTTCTTTTGACAAATACATTACATCATGATTCAAATACAATTATGAAGAGTGACACTAGTTACATTCTTCAACATGTCCCAAAAACAATTCATCCACATATAGAACTAGAATGTTGTCACCAACCATAATGAAATATAGATTAGCATCACTCTTCTAGAAACCCATCTGCTGCGAGTAGGCATCTATCATCTCATACCATGCCCTTGGCGCCTGCTCCAGTCCATACAAAGCTTTCTTAAGCCTGCATGCACGAGACTCCCTTCATGCACCTCAAAGCCCTGTGGCTGCTCAATGTACACCTTGTCCTGTATAGCACCATTGTGAAAGGTGGTCTTCAAACCCATCTGGTGAATCCTCCAACCCATCTCAGTTGCTATAGATATGACTGCTCTAATTGAAGTGTAATGAGAAACCAGAGCAAAGGTCTCCTCATAGTCAACTCCCTCTATTGGAAATACTTAGAGGGGTGAATCAATATCTCCCTTATTTTTTACAATTGGTTAGTTTTCTTAAACAGTCAGAGCATCAGATTAGAACATAAATTCTTTTATACATCACATCAAAAGATCAGTACACAGGATATATCGACTCAACAAGTGCTTGATTATGTATGATGCACATACAAATTTACCAGATGAATCCGGAAGGAAGTACAAGACTCCCCAATAGGTTTTACCAACAAGCTGGAAGGAAGCAAATGCTCCCTGAATGGGTTTGGGCTCCCATACCAGGGATAATGGTCCAAGTTTCCAAATACAATCAAGATGCAGCCTTTGCTGCTGCACTTCACCGCGACTGTTGTCCACTGCTGCCACTGCTTCCCTTGCTGCCACTGATTCCACTGCTGTCACAGTTGTTCCAACTGTCTATTACTCTGTTCACGGCTGCCACACACACTGTCACAATGGCCATATACACTGTCATCACTGTCAATATCACTCCCACATCCAACTCACTTTATGCTCAAACATTACACCATCGCTCACTGTCATACTGACACAACAACATCACTGTTAAAGCATCACTTGCTAAGGGAACACTGTCAAAACATCAATACAAAGGTTATTGCTATTGCCATTCATCGAGGTCAAGATCAAGGTCAGTATTCCTGTTAAGTAGATCCACTGTCACAGTATCTCATTATCACTGTCATCACAAAGTTTACTGCCATACCTTTCTGTCATAAATCATTCACAACTTTTAGCCATACATCAAGAGTTTCTGCTGTCTAAGAATAAGTATTACTGTCACATAGAAAAGCCTCATTCATACCTCAATGCCATGCATTTATATTACTGTCATCAGGCCAAACACATCTATACTTTTTCAGCCATCAAAGGTCTTCACTGACAGAGGATTAACCCATGGAACAAGATTGCTCTGATACAAGGTTTCTTCAATATATAAGATTATTACCATACCAGGACGAAAAAAATGAATCTGTCACAATTATATCACAGGTCATTGTTATAAATAGTTTAGAGTCAAGCCTTCTAGTTACTATTAGAGTGTACTGCCATCATGATAGTGTCATCACTGGTCATGACTGTCACTAATGTCATTACAGTCATGTAGGTCATTGTCTCATTGTATCACTGTTTAGCAACATAGGTATCATTATCACTAACACCTGCACATCAACCCTACAGTAATATAACAAGACCATGTGCTCACAACAATAAAATGCCCCTGCAACAACATGTCCAATATGATTGTAAGAACACACAATGGTAATAGCATTGCAGGCCTTCAGAACTAATTGCAAATCTCAGAGGTGCAATACAAGCCTCAAGAATATACAGGGATACAATGTGTGCTTCAGAAATATGGTTGTAAATTGATGGGAGCCAGCAAGCATAAGTATAAACCACAGACCAAGTGTGTGATGTGTACAACAGATATTGCGATGTCATATAATCAACAGAAGTGTGAGTCACAACAAAGATGCTATGTCATTGTTTACAGTCAACTAAGGTGCGATGTCACAACAGAGATGCCCTGTCACTGAGCATGGTCAATAGAGATGTGAGCCTGGATCAACTTCAGTGGTTTGGTCCTTCAAGGGTTCAATGCAGTGTAGATCCACCTGCGTTCACACCAGAAATTTAGACCAATCTTTATGTTCTTATTGCTTCCAGAATTTGATCACAGGACTGTAAAATAACATTCTGGAACTATGCTTGTAGTCCCTTCCGACAATTTCACTGAGTGGCCATGTAGGGTATCCACCAGTAAAATGCCGAAAAAAAAGAGGTCCTGTGCAAAAACTGACTGTGGCTTTATTCCAGAACTGACTTGCACCCACTGCCTTCAATTTTTCTCCAGAATCATAGAGGAATAGTAGGGCTACAAAGGATTGGTCAACAAAGCCGCTGGTATAGACCACCGATATGCCTCAGGTTCGATATGTGATTGGTCAACAAAGCCAGGTATCGTCCTCACAAACGATTGCCTTAGGTATTTGTCCTTGCAATGCTTCAGATCTGCAACATAAGATCAAAAACACCAACTAGTTCCCATACAGAGATAAGCAATCAAAAATCCTTTGTCAAGCCCAAAACCAAACCAAAACTCTTATCCCAATGCTGCTCCACCAGACTTTGATCTTTTTCTGAAATATTGCTAGCCGAAGGAATATATCAGAGAAATCGGAACACACCTGCATCATTTGAGAGAATGCTGTCTTCATATAGATTTAGAGACCAATTGGATAAGCCAGCCAACTTCCACCTCTTGGATGAAATACAAATTAAAATTTGAATTTTGCCCCAACATTAGGATGGACTTGTAAAGTCCTTTGTTTGGTGATGGCCGTTCTTTTGTATACAATGTTGATTTTATAGCATCAGAAGGTCTTCCACATAGGCTTGGTGCCTTAGCATGTGGAATTGAAGTCCTCTTTAGGTAGTTGTTCGAGAGGAGCAACTAATATGGTCTCCTTCCTATGTTTTAACTCAGGAAGAGTACATTGATTAATTAATTGTGTAATATAGAATTTGGGCTAATCTTTTTATAAGGATGAATAATTAATTATTTAAGTCACTTAGATCTAATCTCCATCTCTAGCTCTCAATTACTTTGGAGATTAGTGGTTTGGCCTATGGAGAATTATAAAGGCAGCCTAAGGGAGAAGACGAAGACACAACACAAGCAAGAAAGAAATTCACAAAAAGATTTTCTAAATAATTTGCAAGAATAATATTGCAGATTTGTTTTGAGAGATTCACAGGGGCTGAGGAAGAAGGAAAAAGACAGTAGGAGAATTTTTTTGTAGCTGAATAAATTAGCAAGGACCCACACAATTGAGCATTAGGGGAATTTTGAGGTCTAACATTGGCCTCAAAACAAATAATGTACTATCAAAATCCACTTTATAAGAACCAATTAGAATTCAGAATATGACATCATCATCCCCAGGTGACGTGGGGTAGGAGGGCGTTTCCGTATGGAAACGAGTACGAAACGCTGAAACGCGTTTGGTACGGCCCTGAAACGCGTTTCAGGCCGTACTGCCACGTTTCACAAAACTGAAACGTGTCCAGGACGGCCTGAAATGCGTTTCAGCGCTGTACGACCCACGTTTCAGCGTTTACTTGTGTTTTTTTATTTTATTTTTTTATTTGTTTTCTAATCTATTCTTACGTTAGCCTAGTGACTTCTAGTTGCTTCCAGATGCCTGTCTAAAGTTATAAAAGTGAACTTTTACCCTAGTGTTGATATGCAGTTCATGGTAATGTTAAATTCTTAAAGTAAAAGGATGAAAATGAAAAATACCATTTTCATCCTTTTACTTAAATTTTTAACATTACCATGAAATGACTCAGGATGTTTGAGAGTGGTTTCGCCTTCATTGGATTTCATATGGAAAAAGTAGAATTTTAGATCTCACTTAAAATCCAACAGACTTATCTGTTTTTTAGGATTTCAGGATTGGGGGGATTGCAATGTTTCCATTGGATTTTATCATGTACTAGGGTATGGAACTTGTATTTAGTCGAGAGAACAAAGCCCTCTATGCAGGGGAGACTCCCAATAATCAAGAAATGTAGGGTACTAGGGTATGAAACTTGTATTTAATCAAGAGCACTAAGGTCATTCGACTATATAGGAGGAGACTCCCAATCAAGCATGAGACAAAAAATTAGAAATTTCTCATGGCTGATTTTGGATATTTCTATTTTCATTATGTGATTATTCATGAGTAAATGTGATGTAAATTTAGATACTTATAGTTTATGCATTGACAATTGACAATTTTATCATAATGTAATAAATTAGAATGTATCATATATGCTTTATGATTGCACATATTTCTTAAATGTCCTAATATATATATATATATATATTCACGTTTCCCCGTTTCCGAAATTTGGGGAGGTCGCGTTTTGTATCGCTTCCCATTTCGGAAACTCGTACCCGTTTCCCCGTTTCGTGCAACCTTGCCTGGGGATGACTTGGCATTGTTTGAGTTAAAGAAAATGAGTTGTCACTTTCTAAATGGTAGATAGAAACCTAGAGTTAACCATGGTAATATTAGTATTATGCCCTTTCTCATTTTTCTAATAAAATAATATTAATGTCCTTTCATTCTGTTTGGAAAAAGCAATGATTGTACTTTAATAAGATCTCTATATATTCACTTTTCTCATGTTTCAATTTTTTTATTATTAATTCATAATTACATTTTCCTTATTTATTGTGTACCATATTTAAAAAATAAAAATATTTCCTTTTACTTTTATTTAAAACTAATTCATAAATAATTTTTTCTCATATGATATTTCTGGATTTTATTATTTTTAATTATCATATTTAATATTAAACAATTTTCTATAAAAAAAATCATACTTTAAATCATCATTTTCTTAAATCATGCCTCAGTAAAATAAATAGCTTTATTTACAACAATTTAATTAATTGTAGATAATTTTATTTCCAAAATTTTAATTTAATAATTTAATTTAACTCTCTCTCTCTCTCTATCTCTCTCTCTATATATACCTCTCTCTCTATATATCTCTCTCTCTATATATATATCTCTCTCTCTATATATATAGAGAGAGAGAGAGATCATAAAGTAAACTTGAACATCTAAGAATTAATAATAAAAAATTAAAAAAAAGGGTTCTAATATTTCAATATATATAAATCTTATACCTACTCATAAATATAAATATATTTTTAAATATAGTTCTCTCAAGTAAGAACCAGTACATCCTAGGCCCTCTTGCACATCATCATGTGCATGGTCAACAAGGTCACAATTCCTCTTGCAGTGGAAATTACTTAGCATGGGGGTGTAGTTTGCCAAAACACGGACAGCTTGTTCTGTACGTGTACGGGAAAGATGCTTTCTAGTGCGCATTAATGTAGCAAGGAATTGTGTATTTCATTTTCTAGCTGTTATTATAATAAATAGGCTAGCCAGCTAAACGGATAAAGGCAAGAGATTTCATTGTATGAAAGATTATGGTTATATTATATTATATATTACTTATATATAATATTATTTAAATTAATCTAAATGTTATACAATATATATTATATTATTTCTTTTTAAATATATTGTAAATCAATTCAACTCCACATGTAATATAAAACTAATACATAATATAATATACTTAATACTACAATTATTATGTTATAGTATTTTATTTTTATATAGTATCTTAATTACATGTTATAATATAGTTAAATAATGCAATTTTTAATTAGTAATATATAAATAATAATTCATGAATTTATATTTATAATTTATTTCAAGTTATCGAAATAAAAAGGACAATGATAATGACTTTTTCTTGAAAAGCTCACTTACTCACTACAATAGATTTTTTTTTATTAATTTTACTTTTGTACAATATTTTCAATTGAATTTAACCATGGTTACATGAGTTGTAGTGTAAAAATTGAAGCAAATTCATAAATCTTATTCTATTATTTTCCTTAGGAGGCTCATTTTAGACCTCGAGATTCCCCTAATGAAAAGGAATGGTGTTTTTGTTGCTGTGCATGGGCTTGAGGAGGCTGAGTGGGTTGCTGATTTTGCTGGAAGAATTTATCCCAGTTTTTGTTGTAATTTCCTTGTAAATTCTGAGGGCCATTTTCCTTGGTTAGGGAGCCCATGATTTCTCTGAAAAATAAAGTTATGAGAAGTTGGAGGATTAATTTGTGTTGTCTTGTCTGATTTTTCTAGGTTATTTTCTGAAATATTTTCTGCTGCTATTTGCTAAGTTAAAGTGCCGGTGAATTTTCTGTTTGTGGTTTTCGGAGTTTATTTACTCTAAAAAAACCATTTATTGGGTAAAATAATTTCCAAGGGTAAGATCACTACATGAGACATTAAATCTGAGTCTGGCACTTGCAAAATTAACAATGGTGCCTTTTTATGGATTTCGCATTGCTTGTGGATCTCGGTGTTGTTTGTGCTGAGGAAATCAGGTGTAAGTTTGGTTTTAATCAGGACGTTCGAACAGCAAAACCTCATGCGACATGTTTTGCAGCATCCCAAAAATGCAAAACCCATCAAAACATTTCACACGTGTGGGGGACACTTAGGTGTTGTCCCTTGAAATCTGGGATTTTGAGGGTACTCCCCTGAAATTAACTTGGATATTTTATAAAAAAACAAAAGAAAACCCAAAAACGTAAAACTCCAACATAAATTGTCTCACTTGATCAAACTTTTCATGATGAAAAACAATTAAATGTATAATTTATGTTTTCATTTCTTTAGTTTATGATGTTAGAGATAGAGTTCCCTATGCAAGTCGTACCCAATGTCCCCTATGATATATGCTAAATCCTGGCGGGTGTCCCCACGTCCCCCAGGTGGGTTTCCCCACTCTCGTGTCCCCACATCCCAGAAACGTTGTGGACATTGGATTTTTATCGAATTTCATTTGCGACACATCGAAACATGAATGTGAACCAGGGGACTTAGCTTGTATGCTAGCTGATTTGAGAACAATAAAAAAATTGTGCATAGAATCTTGAGCCTTCAGCCAGACTTAGATTGGAGAGTTAGCATTAAGCTTAAGATTTCCTTATTCAGCCCAATACATATACGTTCAGGATTATTGAAGACTAAAATATAGGTCAACACAAACCATTCTTACATTTTACTGTGCTCTTTAATGCTCCCATGTACCATGATTCCAATTGTCCATTTTCAGAGGAATCTAATAGGCTTTCATCAGTAGTATTTCAAGTTTCCTTTTCATAGGATTAAAATGGAGCAATATCAAAATCACGATGATTCCAATTTAATTATTGATGTTTGGTCACCTGTTTATTTAATCACTTGTAATGCTTGGAGGGATGGCGTATAGCACAATTCGTTATTTGAATGATGAAAAATATCACTTTGAAAACAATTTTCTATATAAGATTCTCAACATTTCTAAGGTGGTCTTCTGTAGTGCTTTGCTTTCAAATAAATTGTTTTATAATTCTTGTTTGTTTGATCACATTATGAGAATTAAACTAATGTCTTGAAGTGCAAAAATCTTAAACTGGGGAAAGCTCTTTTCTCTATGGTTTCTTGTTTTTTATTAAATGAGATTCTACATATGCCACCTTTAAAAAAGTTCTTGCATTACATTCAGTCCATTTTAACATCCAGAAAATAAATTGCAGGTCCTGAACCTTATCCCTAATCAGTCGGAAGGGGAGCCTTTTGAAGAAGCCCTTGCTCGTGTTTGCCGTTGTGTTGGTGGTGGTGGATCTCTAGAAAATGCAGACGATAGTGACAATGACTTAGAAGTTGTAGCAGAGTCAGTAACAGTGAATCTACGGTGCCCTGTAAGTAACTAAATTAAAGTTGTACTTTTCAAGGTTTTATGTTCTGCCTGTGGTTTTTAAAAAACTTGGTGAAACTTGAAATATTTCTTTTAATACTATTATTATTATCTGGGGCATTCTATATATGATTTTGTTTATTTCCTTAACAAAGTGCATTTAGAAGTAACCTTCTGACATCTATGAGGGAAATCTGGAAACCTTTTCTGGTTAACTACTCTCGTCAAAGTAAATCAGTTTATAATAATTTTACAATGGACTGAATATATAAACATATAGTTGTGCCCCATGCTTTTGTCATTTCAGCTCATGATTATCCCTTCAAATATTTTTAGTATTTACATGATGTTATTTGAGAAACCTAGTGGTTACTGCTAATTATTGTATGTTGTAGAGAATTTTATTTACCCTTAGGAAGTATCTTGAAAATTGAGAATTATTTAAGGATTCCAAGACCCGATGCTGCTGAAGAGGATGTCAAACACAACCATGGAGAGTGCATCCTTTTGTAACAACACTGATATACTATAAAATAAACTCTTCAAATATTATTAAAGAATAAATAAGTTTGTGTTTACCTTTGCCAACTTTAGTGTGCACTTGAAGCATGCTTCTAATCTTTATTTTCTTAAATCTTTTGATGCTTTAAAGGTTACTTGTTATTCGTTCAGATTCATCTTTGATTACTTGTGTGCTGTCATAATCTTATTTTAGACTTTCCTTAAAAACTTGCTCTTTGAAATTTGATGAATTTTTCTACAAGAGCACAGTAGAATACTATTTTCTGCCAGATAATTATTTCCTAATGATTTTCACACAGTATTCTTATGCCACCGATATCATTGAGCAATTACACTTTAGAAAATAGCAACAGTAAATGCAGCGGAAACAGTAAAGATCATAGAAAGACAGCCATGCACAATAGAAATAATATTTTTACCTTGGGAAACCCAACCTTGGGAGAAAACCCATCAACTTTTCTTGGGAGAAATTATTCTTCAGAAAGGTTTAAAAATCAATAGTTTGTCTAGAAATCTGAGCTAAGTACAAGTCCAAATGCCAGTCAAAATCTGGTAAAAGTAGCAGCAAGTCAACGCTGGTCAAACCAGCCAAAATGCATAGAAGTCAATGCTCGTCAAATGGTCAGCCTGCAGTCAAAATTTGGCCCTGCAGTCAACTGTGGTTAAATTCTTGTGGTCAAAAGTCTGCACCCTGTGGTCAACTGCAGTTTGGTCAAATCTGGTGAAACAAGGCCCAAAAGACAGCTCAGTCAACTTGGGTCAAACTTGGTCAAACAGAAGAAGAATCAGCTTGGTCAAACAGTCAACTTGTTTACCTTTTCTCCACATGTGCAGTTGTCCAAGATGTCAGAAAGATAGAAGAAACTTGCTCAGTGGTGAAAATGAGATGTCACATCATCTGTATATATACATGTTGAATGGAGGTAAATTAACCAAAAGGGACACCCCCTTGCATAAGCGGGATAGACTTGACTTCCTGAGCCTACATGATACTCCAAAAATAAATTTTATTTGAATTCTTTCTTCGTAATTCTTCAAATCCGACTTAGGCATGTGGGAATACCTCCCGGTGCTACAAAAATCAACAAAATTATTTATTTTGAGGAAGCATTCTTGACATCTGTGATTAATGCTTTGGTCAAAAACATTTACTTATAGATGAATTTACTTTTGTGCTATTATTTCCTTCTGTTTGGCAGTCTATTGCAGATGCTTTTTGGTATTTTGAACATGATTCTGATGTACTGGTGCTTTTTTCCAGATGAGTGGAACTCGTATAAAAATAGCTGGGAGATTCAAACCATGTATTCATATGGGTTGTTTTGACCTAGAATCTTTTGTAGAACTTAGCCAACGTACTAGAAAGGTTAGCTGGCATGAAATATTCACACTTTTTAAAACCATTTCTCCAACTATTTGCTATTTAAATTTTCATTTGCTTTTAAATAAGAAATGAAAGTTTCTTTATTTGCGCATGCAGTGGCAGTGTCCTATGTGCAAGGAGAATTATTCAGTGGACAGCATCATAATCGATCCATATTTCAACCTTATTACTACTTTTGTAAGTCATTTGTTTCATGTTTTTGGTGGGAGTAGGTTAATACAAGGGGCACCCTAAAGATATTTCGATCTCTAATATGTCAAAACTTTATGATTATCTAATATGGCAGATGAAAAACTACTCTAAGGACGTAACTGAAGTTGAGGTGAAACCAGATGCTTCTTGGTATCCAAAGGTTGAAGGTTATGCCAGTCTCCGTGAGCATTGGCATCAGCCAGATAGATCAATCATTATTGTAGACAGGGAGGTTACACATCAACAGGGAAACTTGAACCAAGTTAAATGTGAGGGTATATTTGAAAGTCAGTTGCCTTTAAAAATTGGAATAAAGAGGAATCGAGATGGTAATTGGGAACTAAGTGGTGCTATCCCATCCTCTACTGCAAATACTATGTCTCGAAAAAAGAGGAATGTAAAAATGGTGCCACCAGTAAGCAATAGCGCAACTGATACAAATGGAGATGATGAAGATCCAAGTGTCAACCAAGAAGGAAGTGAGAACCTTGATTTTTCAGCAAATGATGCTGGGTTTGACTCTCCATTCTTGGGATGCAATCAGACTTTACAGACAACTGCCAACCATGTTGGTACTGAACTTGCAAAGAATTCTGAAGTGATAGTTCTTAGTGATTCAGAGGAAGAGAATCCAGATGATGTAAACATTGGTTCATCTACTGTTTCAGCTTTTGCTGGTTCAGATACTTTTGGTCAAGGCATATCAGTACCACTGAATTCTCATGAAGATTTGCAGGAGGCATCACAGATTGATTGCAATGGCATTCCCTTCATTCCTCCTAATTCAGCTCCACCTATTGGTTCCTTTTCTGAAGTGATTCCACCCCAACATAACATCAACTCTCCACTTGGTTTTCTTGGTGCTAGTAGTGGTGAGTTCAGTGAGTTCAATTTGTCAAATTGGTCCCCACATCCTCAGAATGCACCGTTCCGTTTCTTTGGTACAAATACGGATGTTTCAGATAGCTCACAATGTGCATCTGTCGTACGGCCCACTCCTGTCAATATGTATGGTTTATTGGCTTCACAGCTGTAGGAGAACACAAGGGTGGGACCAACAATCCCTGACAACAGCCGTTCGTTAGATTCTTCCCTGTGTTCCTTAAGTACAGAATGGAATGGTGATTTGAAAGATGCCCCTATACAGTTCTTTCCTCCATCCCAGCCTGCACAAGCATATGTTCAAACTGATTATGGAGACCTGTAATCACATGTGATGATGTACAGACTAATTGGATTTCACTCAGTTTATGTAGCAGTAACAACTTGGGTAAGCCAGGTTTTAAGGAACCTGCTGCAGGAACACAGTGTAGACAATATCGTCTGCACCTGGGGAGATGGACTCCACTCATTAGCTATAGGTATACAAGGTCAAGGCATTGTATCTTCTATTCCTGAGTTGATCAAAGTAGACTGGAAAACTACTTCCTGATTAACAGTGTGCAGCTTCTGTACTTATGAAAATGAGTGACAATAGAACTGACGGAGCTTCAGGGGATAACCAAGGTTCTGATAGCCCATTACGTCATCAACGTGTTAGATCAGTTAGGCCTCGTTTGTATCTTTCTGTGGATTCAGATTCTGATTAGGTGGCATATTTAGCATCAACTCTGCTGCTGGTGTTGCATGTCCATCGAGAGTTTCCGGCTATTAACTATCCAGGTTTTTATTTTATGATTTATGTTGAAAAATTACACTTTTTATGGTGTTTGTAATTGTATGTACGAGGGATAACCAAGTTTTAGTGCAACAACAGGTGCTGAAAAACTCTTGCAGCAATGGATGTTAGCCTTTTGTTGGTTAAAGATAGTATGACGGACTCGATGTATGATGGACTTGATGCCGCAATGCAAGTGCTGCAGGGACAACATTTCTCAGGTTTTATTTTTCTTGGTGAGTTTTGGGCTCTAGACAGCGATGATGTTTTATAAGTCTATATGAGCATTGTCGACAAGCATGAGAGAACTCCTATCTCAGGACACGAGTTGCTTTTCCTAACTTGATAATGAAAGCATTTTTTTATTATCATGCTTATTGTTCCCTATAAGTGGGACTTTGAACACAAAGCCAACTCTCAATAAACCTTATTCAAGGGTCCTGTTTCAAGAGATGTATTTATCCAAATAGTATATACTTTGACTGGAGAATACAGCTGGTTAAATGGTTAGGCTCTTGGGGGGTTTATGAAGCTACTGGCAAATTTATTACCCGTTGAGATATGCTCGGGCATTGGAACTATGTCTAGGATCCAGTGCCCATGGCCGCTATACCCATGGAAGTTGGCCTTTGCTATTCTAATGATCCCATGTATTCGTTATCTTTCACGTAGAAGGATGTTCTGCAACAACGTTTTTTTCATATGTATCCCGATTCCAGAGCCTTAATAGCTGGGTGCATTTACACCTAGGCTAACGTTGGTGTGGAACCATTTTGCAAAAGCAAATTTGCCCAAAGTACTGCTATTTCCAATAGGTTTTCACTGAAAAGTCCAGCTGGTTAAAGGTTAGGCTCTTGGGGGGGTGATGAAAACTAGTAACAAAATTATTACCCTTTAGGCATGCTTGGGCCGTGGATTTATGGAGAGATTCCAATCTCATGGACACCAGTGCCATCATAATTTGGCTTCTGCTTTTTTAGTGAATTTATACCTATGTACCTTTAATGTACAAGGATGTTTATGCGACAACTTTTTTTCCTTATGCATCCCGTGGCCTTAATAGCTTGGGTGCAATTACAGCTAAGGCTGACATTGGTGTGGGAAAAACCGTTTCTCAATAACGGTCTATTGTTTTTGGCTTCATATGGGTTGCTTATTGGTCCTGCAATATTATGGTTGGTTGTATTTTCATGTCTAATGCCGATGTAAAGCTGATGGAATTTCTGATCAAGTCTTCTTTGTTAACAGGTTTTAAGATATTTCTTTGAACTGATTTTGCGGCTACGGCTTAAAGTATATTGTAAATCCAATCTTGAAAGAGTACCAAGAGGATCCAAAATGTATGTACCACATGCTCAAACAGTGATTGCGCTAAATTGTATATTGTTCATTGGTGTAGTTTAAGCTTATGCAATAGCTGTGTCTATTTTATATGGCTTATATTTGGGGGGTTTCTTGATTGGAATCTTGCCATTAGATTTTCACGGTATGTTGTACCATCAGAACCATTCTGTTTAATTCCTCCTGTCATTCACCACCAACAAACACCAATTTCATTGGATTTTCTTTTGAAAGCCTGTACTGACATGCAGGAATGGCTTCTATAGTCGAATGTATGAGCCACTGTTTACATTATCTGTACCATTTATTTTGTGGCAATGAAAATCATTGTCACGAGCTATATTGTTCAATATTGAGCATTGTACTTAAACCTCATTGTCAGTGAAAAACAAATTTTCACGAGATATATTGTTCAATATTAAGCGTTGTACTTAAATCTCAATCAGTGAAAAACAATTTTTCCTTTATACGATAAGCCGAAGTGTATGGTTTTAATTTGGCTATTAAAATTTAAAATGATTCATTGCCTCGAAGAATAATAAAATTTTTGAGGAGACTGTCTTGAACTTATTTAAGAGGCATTTTGCTGAAATTCTTTTACGATGTGTTAATCTATTTGCAATTTCTTACGCTCTTATATTTTAATTTAAACTTTTCTGTTGAAATATGTATAGATGCAGTTTGTATCAGTTGAATTGCACACATTGCAGACATTTCAACTGTCTGTTAAATATGTCTTGCAGCAGTCTTGTCAAACTGGGGTATCCCATCTTGTTACGAATGCTGACAATCAGCAAGCAGTTTATGCCAGCTGTGGCATAAATTTCAAGGGGAAGGTACTAACCATGTGCAGTTAAAATTCCATTTTATAAGTTTACCAGAATGTGGTAGTGTACTGGCTTTGCATATTATCTATAATATATGCATCATCTTTGACGAGGACATTGCTCAAAGATGCGTTGTCTTTGACAAGGATAGACAAGGATAGTGTTCAAAGATACATTTTTTGTTAAAGATTATCGATGCATTAAACTTTTTATGTTGACAGATACATTGTTTTTGTTAAAGATTAACGATGCATTAAACTTTTTATGTTGATATTTCACCTAGGAGGTCTTTAAACGACATTTTGATTGTAGTCGAGTATATGTACTCACTACAATTGCAGCAGACAGGGCTAGGAGAAAAGATCAGTAGCAGTAGAGCTAGAAAAGTAATTTTATTTGATGTGTTGGATGATACTTTTGCATTAATATTAGTAATATTTATTTGTTGAATTGTTACGAGCATAAAATAAATATGAGGTATAAATAACTGCCAATCCTTTTCCTATGCACCACGCTAGAGGCTTAACCAAACCGGTGATGCCAAAAGTTATCCCTTTCCCATAGTGAAGGGAATGACCTCATTGCTCAGGTTGGGTTATCTTTGCCTGAGCATAATGAGTTTCATCCATCTTCCTGTTGGTTTGCCCTTTTTACGTAACTTCTTGAGATATGTCTTGCTTGCTCTTTTAACGTAACTTCTTGAGATATGTACAAGACGAGGATGTCCGTTTTGGAGACTATGATTAATCTTTGTTGTAGTCTATCTGTTGTACGTTTTGGAAAGTTTTCTGGCATATTTTGTGGTTTGAATCTGGCAGGGATTTGTTGGAATCACAAGTTTGAGTTGTGAACTCCACAATCCTAGTGTCCGAGGGGTTTTTGAGGGAGCTGAAATGATAGTCAAAAACTGATTTTAAACAACAAAGATCAATAACACCAGATATATATATATATATATATAATTGAATCCCCCTTCTTGCTTCCCTTCTGCACCTGCATCTATAACACCATAAATTTAGGAGCCTCTAGCATATTATTCACATAAAACTTGAGCCTATTGATACACGATAATAGAAATTTCAGCATGAAAGTAGATTTACTAATTCTAAAACTTGAGCCTATTGATACACGATAATAGAAATTTCAGTATGAAAGTAGATTACTAATTCTATTGATCTTTTTGGTTATTCTATTTTATGTCATCAAATTACACGAGAATAGAAACTTTAGTATGAAAATAGATTACTAATTCTATTCATTTTTTTGGTTATTCTATTTTATGTCATCAAATTACAATATTAATAAGCCATAGAAATGAATTTGTAATAGCTTTTCACTATTACTAGTATTTTTAATAATGATAAGATAAATGCATCATCAGAGAAACTCACTTTGTATTATCTTAATATTCTTCTAAGATACATGACTTTTGATTCGTGGAAACTGTACTGTATTTCCTTCGATGGGAATTTCGGGACGATTCCCCTTTCAAATAGGAGGAAACGATTAACAGGATTCCAAAATGACTGTGTTGACACCTAATCATCAGGATTGGGTGAATAACTGAAATTGATGTAAATAAATAATAGAGAATATGAATAGTCACCGGGAGATGAAATGAACAGTCTCTCCCTCGTGTATATAATAAAGACCAACCTAAATGAATATCAACGAATTGTTTTTGAGGAGTTACTCCCTGGTCTGACATGGTATCAGAGCCAGCACCATTTTTGACTTCCCTCTGCTTTGTAACTCCCTATTTTGCCTATGTTCTGCCTTGCATATAAAACACTGCTCTCTGTCTTTTATTCATATTCATATTCATATTCACCTGCATATAAAAGCGCTGCTCCTCTGCGCTGCTCTGACATATAATATGTTGCTCATTTCCCATATAATACGATGCCATGGTAAATGTTGTGGTACGTTGCTGATGGTATATGTTGATGGTGTCAGTTGCCTGAAGCCTGCTCCACGCACAATATATGTTTTATTCTTGCAATGGATAGTTTGCCCTCCAAACCATTCTGTTGGGTGAATATCGCTGGACGAGCATAGTTACAGTGTCTACCTTTTCATAGACCTTTTTTTTCCAGATTTCTCAGTGCCACATTGCAGCCTTGTCTACAATACTTTAGGGTTGTGATTTGTATCATGGGGTAAGGGTTTCGTTGTGATTAGGTGGCCATGGTCCAAGCGTGTTCTTGTCTTGAAATTTTTTTCTTGCTAGCTCCTGTATTGCGCGAGCTTGTTTGTAATAGATTGTATCTAATGCATTATAGTGCATTGCATTGGTAGTAATCAAAAGGACGTCCTTCTCAAACTGTTCAAAAGACACATATGCTCCTTTTGAAAGCTTCTTCCGTATTGTACCAAAATCCATTGGGTTTTGTATGATTTCATGGTAATCTGGGAGCTCGTTGGGATCCACAGGCTTAGCAAATACACCATAAGTATCTTTTTTTTTGAAGCTTATCAAGGACAAATTCAAGCAATCCATTCTCTGGCATAGGTGTTTCGGTGTTGCATCTGCAACAATTTCTGTTACTTCAGGATTTTGATTTTGCCTTTCTGCCTTAATACTGCACCTTCTGAGAGCAGATCCCGCGGGAACAACATGAAACAAGTCCGTTGCGAGAGACTGCCGTGATAATAGAGCGTGATCAGCGCACTTAACTATAACTGCGTGCGGTGAAGAGCGTGATAATATATATTGCCCGAGATGGTGCTAGTGGCGACGACAACGGTGGTGGAGGCAACTGTATCAGTGCGATGTCAAGGTGTAAATGGTATCAAAGCGTAAAGCATAGGATTTGAGCTTTCATGCATCTGACCACTCACTTATGAGAAAAGCATCCGTCCAAGTTTTTTTTGGCAAATTCTGATTTACATCAGAATTCAAGTTATGATAGGTGTTCTTTCGCTTTTGAGCAGTTGATATTGTTTCTCTTGAATTGCAACCATATTGTAAAAAAAATGGTGATATTCTATATGCATAGAATATAGTTTTGATCTTTGTATATTGAATCAAGAAGGAAGAATAAGGCTGCATTATTTTTGAAGCACATTTTCCCAGCAAAAGCATTTTTTATAGTACACATTTTTTTTGCCAACAAAAGTTTTTTTTACAGTATGCATTCAATCATATCTATTGTGGGAATAGTTCTTACTAGCAAGGAGAACTATCTTGAGTGGTCCCGGATGATAAAACACACCCTCATTTTCAATGAGTTGTAGAAAGGAATGTGTGTTGGAGACGGAGACAGAGCCAGAACAACCTACCTCAGACAAAGAGCTCGCCATTTGGGAAAATAAGAACATCAAAGCCTATGCATTTATTGCAGCATCTGTAAGTGAAGAGGTGAGTCGCCATATTTCGCCATTTTCAACTGCTTTTGAAGCCCTTACAAACGTTGAAAGAACTCTATGACTCACATTCTGCACTTGAAGTTGTTCAACTCATGATTAAATTCTTCACTCTTGAATTACAAAATAATGATCCTCTTGCTCTTGCATTCGAAGTAAAATCTATAATGCATGATATCAAAGCCACTAAGGTTGAATTGGATATTTCTTTTATCGCTTTTCTTTTATCCTACTTACTCCAATTATCTTGAGTCATTGCAAACAAATGGAAATCTCAAAGAAATTACCTTTGACTCCCTTGTGAAAAAAATTTGCTGAAAGAGAGAGCTTTTGGAAAGAAGACAACCCCTGAATCTTCTGAAGAGGTTGTGTGCCTTGCTCATAAAGAAAAGATTCTTGCCCAAGATTCTTCCAGGGGAAGAGGTGGTCGAAGAGAAAGAAGAAGATATTTCAGAGGCAGGGGAGGCAGACACTTCCAAGGAGAAAAGTCAGATTTGCACTACGTACACTGCAAAAGAAATGGATCACATGATGCCTCTACATGCAAGTTACCATGGGACAAAATTGAGCAGCAAAGAAACCAACAGAAAGGTAAAACTAATGACACAGATAAATGTAAAGCACCTAAATCCGCTCATTATGTTGTGGCACAATGTAATATCAGAGTAAATGAAGATTTATTTAATGCTTCACTTGCTTCTTGGAAAAATGATTGGTTGCTTGATTCAGGAGGAACTTGCCACATGACTCATAGAAAAGATATTTTTGAAGAATTTATTGACAATGTTGATGGAGCAGTATACTTTGCAGACCAATCAAAAATCAAGCCATCAGGGCTTGGCACAATCAGGCTCAAATTGTCTGGTCTTTTAGATTTTCTTTTGCATCATGTTCTATATCTCCCACAACTGAAAAGAAACTGGTTGTCCTTGGTCCACATCCGCTAGCAAAGTCACTCCATTCATATGTTTGATGGCAAGCTTGAGGTGAGAAAAGCATCTGACCACTCACTTGTCATGAGGGGAATAGAAGAAGAAAGACTTCTCAAGCTGCAAGGTACCTCTGATTGTGCACAACATTTCTCATACAATTCTCATTATGAAGAAGGTACACTTCCATCAAGTTTATTATGGCATGCTAGATTTGAACATTTGAACTATGACAACCTCTGCTTGTTGAAGAAAAATGGTGTTGCTGGTTTGGCTACAATTCCTAGGAAACTTAAGCAATGTGATGCTTGCATTCTAGGAAAGCATAGCAAACAGACTTTTCATGATTCACATTCAAGAGCACATGGAAAACTTGAACTCATTCATTCAGATTTATGTGGTCCAATGCCTATTCCTTCTGCAAATGGAAATAAATATATGATGACATTCATTGATGACTACACTAGAATGTGTTGGGTTTATTTATTGAAGAACAAATCTGATGCTTTTCAAACATTCAAGAACTTTCATACATGGATTGAAAATAATGCACAATCTCATATTGGCTTTATTTACACTGATAATAGAAAAGAATATGCTTCCAATGAATTTGAAAACTATTTTTGCCAACATGGGATCAAACATCAAACCATTGTGCCGTATAATCCCCAATAGAACAGTGTCGCTGAAAGAATGAATGTGACAATCTTAAATATGGTGCACTCCATGATGTTTTTCAAAAATGTAAAGTTGATGTTTTGGGCTGATGCAGTTCTATGTGTTGTATATATAAAGAATAGATATCCATCTAATGCTATTAGAAACAAGACGCCATATGAAATGTGGCATGGGCAAATTCCTTCAGTAAAGCATCTCAGCGTCTTTGGTTTTACTTGTTATGCCTTGGTACATAGAAACAAACTTGGTGCAAGAAGTTGTAAGTGTATCTTCCTAGGGTAGTATTCAAACACCTCCAAAGCATACCATCTTTATGATAAAGTCAATAAAAAGTTTGTTGTATCTAGAGATGTAATCTTTCTTGAATCATTCAAAACTAACAATGTTGTTAAGCGGCAATTTGATCGCTTGGATAGATTCGCAAATGCAAAACCATTTCAAGAATTTGATAATTAGATTCCACATCTTGAAGGGGGGATTCCTATACTAGATCAACATGTGGAATCTTCTTCTGAAGAATTCTCTCCTCCACATGAAACTCCAACAACAGATGATACTTTAAGGGATGTGATTGATAGAATTGAGAGACTCAACCTTGATTCAGTCCCAACTCAATCAACGGAGTAGCCTGGACCATCTGAGAAAGGTCCCCCAAAGTGGCTGACAAAGACACTTGAAAGTGTTCACCCTGATGAGGTTGGAAAGACAAGAACTAGTGTTTTCGAGAAAATTAGTGTCTTTTCGATTTGCTAGTCCCACTAGGATTGACATCTATCCTAGAAACAAACAATCAAAGCAATTTGCGATTTCTTATGTATGATAGATAAGAGAGAAGCAAAGGGACCAACCTGGATCTTCCGCTTGACTCCTTGCTTGATTTTTCTCCCCCTTGATAGAGTTTGCAACTCCTCTCTTACTTGTCTCGCTTAGAGAATATCTGTGGAAACAAAGTAACAAAACACCATCAAAGCATCTCGATCTATTATATCATAAACAATTCGGAATCAGAAATACATTGAACATACAATAACATTCAAAAATAACAAGATTCACAAATACATGATTGTATGGAGGAAAACTCAAAGAACTTTATTAACATAGAAGGGAGAATTACAACCCAGCTGTCTGATCCAACGTCATCCTCCCAACATCAAAGCCCTCTTCATCTCATGAAAAGAAAAATCTCCCAACAATACAATGCTCTTTCTCAAAGACAAACTATCAACACTTCCTTGCAAATTACAAAATTCCAGCTTCTAAATCTCTCAGATGAGGGATCTATTTATAGATGTCTGCAAGGGTGTGAGTCATCTCTGGGTTTTTGATTAGTGTCATTCCATTTGTTGTTCTTGGTTCCACTTGGAGATTTCTTGGATCTCTTATTCATCCCTAGGCAAATTCAGAGAAGCAAGTGTCATATGAAAAGTTTCTGGAAGATTCTATGAGCATCCACTTAGCAAACTGTCTCGGACATTTGTCCATCTTCGCTCATCGCACCCCACAGAGGGCATCTTCAGTATGCATCGCACCTGGCTAGTGTAGAAGTAAGTATGCATCGCACCCTGACAATGGAGCAGTCAGTATGGTCTAGTTTTGGTCAGTTCTGAGTGGTTTTTTAGGTGGAACTTTTGGGGAATGATGTAATCAGTTGACCATGATCCTTTAGGATATGAAACAAAACTTTTAGGGGTTAAAGAGCCCTTAGTTTATCGACATATAAGATTGGAGTTGCAGTGCCCAAATATGTCTATAACAACTAGAAATTCAAATCGGTGAAATGGAGGTGATGTAGATGACTAATTCACCTGTAGATATGGATGTCTCTTATGATTGTGAATTGAATTTGTCTATAGATTTCGAACCAAATTCCGTCAAAGACGCTGCTTCTCATGATGAATGGAAAGAAGCGATGCAAAAGGAGTATGATGCCCTGATAAAGAATGACACTTGGAAGTTGGTTGATCCTCCAGTAGGAACCAAACCAATTGGTTGCAAGTGGGTCTACAAGAACAAATATAAAGCATATGGCTCACTTAACAAGCACAAAGCTAGGCTTGTGGCAAAATGTTTTGCACAGAAGGAAGGGGTCGATTATGAAGAGACTTTTGCCCCCACAACAAAATGGGCTACAATCCGGACATTCCTTGCCCTAGCAGTGCAGAACGGTTGGAAAGTCTATCAAATGGATGTAAAAACTGCTTTCTTGAATGGAGATTTAAAAGAAATTATTTTTGTCCTAGCCTGAAGGATTTGCTGTGAAAGGACATGAACATAAAGTATGCAAACTTGTGAAATCCTTTTATGGCCTCAACAAGCACCGCGACCCTGATATGAAAAACTAACTGAGCATCTTCTGAAACTCAATTTCAAACATTATGATCTTGATGATGCAACTTTATTTATCAAGAAAGTTGGCAAAACAGTTGTATATCTTGTAATATCTGTAGATGATAGGGAACAATGAAAGCTTCATTGCATCCATAAAGAAGGAATTGGGAAAAAGGTTTTGAAATGATTGATTTGGGCTATGTTCATTATTATCTTGGTATTGAAGTAACTCAACATCTGAAGTCCATATTTCTTTCTCAAAAGAAGTACATTGGAGCTCTGTTGAACAGGTTTGGCACGACAGAGTGCAATCCTCTTACTACTCCAATGGAACAAAACTTAAAGCTCACATCCATTGAAGGGAAATACTTTGAGGATGCAACAAAGTATAAACAGCTTGTAAGAAGTCTCAATTGCCTAACTACTATCAGACCAGACATTTTGTTTGCTGTTGGAATCCTCTCTAGGTTTATGCAAAAGCCTTGTGAGGGACATTGGTCTACTGCAAAAAGAGTTCTAAGGTACTTGAAGGGAATGCAAGACTTTGGAATCAAGTATACACAGGTGGACGACTTTAGCTTGATTGGATACTCTGATTCCGACTTCGATGGAGACAAAGAAACTGAGTTATCTATTTCAGGTTATGCTATGAGTCTTGGATCAAGCGCTGTTTTCTGGAGATCACGCAAACAATCAGTTCTAGCAGATTCCACAACAGAAGCAGAATATGTGGCAGCAACTGAGGCAACAAAAGAAATTGTGTGGCTCAGGAAAATTCTTGAAGATTTGCAGGTAAAACAAGTACAATCGACTCCACTCATGATTGATAATACCTCGGCAATAAAGTTGGCCAAGAACCCAAAGTTCCATGATAAAAAAAAGCACATCAATACTAAATATCATCTGATTCGACATCATATTGAGGCCAAAACAATCCATCTCCGCCATTGTTCCACTAATGAGAAAATCACAGACATTTTCTCCAAAGTCTTTGGAAGAGAAAAGCTTGAAAGATTCAGAACGATGCTTGGACTCACCAACATCCCTTCAAATTAAGGGGGGGAATGTTGACACCTAATCATCAGGATTAGGTGAATAACTGAAATTGATGTAAATAAATAATAGAGAATATGAATAGTCATCGGGAGATGAAAAGAACAGTCTCTCTCTCATGTATATAATAAAAACCAACCTAAAAGAATATCAACGAATTGTTTTTAAGGAGTTATTGCCTGGTTTGACAGACTGAGCTGGTAGCAATAGAAGCATATTTCCTAGCCTAGCCATCAAGCCAGTGCTTCAAGATATTCCAATGCATGTATTTTCGGGGCATGTAGCTCTAATAAGAGTTATGTAAGACATGATATCTTATCCAGATACCGTAATTTAATTAATAATATGACCGAAAAAAAATGGTGTCGAAAGTATATTAATAGAGATAAGTAGTGGGAGTGCGACCACGACTATTAATAAAGATAAGTAGCGGGAGTATGACCACAACTCCTAAAAGCTAGAAGCATTGGGAAAGAAACTGCATAATAGCAACAATAACAACAATAAAAGTAAAAAGTAAAAGTAATTGCTATACATAAAATAAACTTAAAAATAGCCTATTCAACAACAAATGCATTATAAGTCTAAAAATTAAATCACTATAAATAAAAAGTAAAAGTAATTGCTATAAATAAAATAAACTTAAAAATAGCCTATTCAACAACAAATGCATTATAAGTTTAAAAATTAAATCACTATAAATAAAATACAATTTAAAAGTAGCTTACTCCACAAATTCATTAGAAGTAAAGATATAATGAACAATTTAAAAACAGCTTACTCCACTTATAATAAATTAAATCACTATAAATAAAATACAATTTAAAAGTAGCTTACTCCACAAATTCATTAGAAGTAAAGATATAATGAACAATTTAAAAACAACTTACTCCATAAATGCATTAGAACATTAGAAGTAAAAATAAAGTTGACAATTTAAAAACAACCAACTTCAGCGTAAAAATTAAATTACTATAAAGAAAGGACAATTTAAAAGTAGCTTACTCCACAAATGCATTATAAGTAAAAATGGAGTCAAAAGAAGAAGTAGCCTCAAGGCCTTCAAAGTGTGAAGTTAGCATTGTAACCGAAGCATAAAATCTTAAACTTTACATTTACCATAGGTCCCTCAAAAGAGGGAAAATGCTTATTGCAGACTTGGAAAGAAGTATATAGGCCGAAATAATTGTGGCACCTACCATGGAGTTCATTGGGGAGATCCTTCTTTGTAGACAAGATGCCTAGTATAGGCTTGGAAACAAGTATCTATCCCAAATCAATAAGCTCTTGGATCTGTGTAGGGTCTTAAATGATAAGATAATATAGTGATATATTGAAATGTGGGTTATGCTAGGGAAAGAGACATTGTTGAATCTATGAATTTGTTGGTGCTAAACATTTGGATGATAGCAGGCCAAAGAAGTTAGCTTGTTTTGGGAAGAATTCCAGGAACACCATGTATTTTGGTTAATTTGCAAGATTTGTTTGCGACTCTTATCCAAGGAGGGTCGTGAAATTGTTCTACTAGAAAAGCATTATATACTATAATGAGGCAGAATGTTGAAAGCATTCTACAAAAAAAGCGTTATACTATAATAATGCATAATGTTGAAACTAGGGCTATAAAATTGTTCTACTAGAAAAGCATTATACTATAATTAGGCAGTGTGTTAAAAGCAAAGATGGAAAAATCCTTAAATTGGAATGAAGGCATTGCCAATGAAGTGAAGGATTTTTATATTAGCGTAATTGTAGACATAGCAAACACACTACAAAGTCGAGGACAATGTACACTTAATAAGATGTGCAATTGTATTGGAACCCTTCATACTCATCCAAGGAGATTAAAGTCGTAGCAATTGGGCTTGGGGCAATGGTTGAAATAATAGCTTTACTATTGTTAGTATATTTTTAAGTAATTGGGGTTAGGGCTATGGTTGAAAATAATAGAGTTCCAGTTTGGTTAGTGGTGCAAAATTAGATTTCTACCATGGATTAATTGTGTGAAGTTAGTTGTGTTGTTAAGATAGTTTCAAGTCCTCAAATCATTGAGCTTGTTTTGGAAGGTGATTCAAAATTAATTTGAGTGATTAATTATGTGAAGTTAGTTTAGTATTAATATAACTTTGTCTTCAAATGAGTTTGTTTTGGAAGGTAGTTTGGAATTAAGTTTCAATATGGTTATGGTTTAGCTTTGATGAGAGCAACATGCCAAGGCACGTAGCAATGTTTAATTCACTTAAAGACACAAATAAGTGGATAGGGACAATTGCAAGTGTTGTGCGAATTTGTCAATGTAGGACTCCTTTTAGCAAGGTTTAATTCACTTAGAGACACAAATAAATTGGTAGGTTTGTCATTAAGTTTCAATATGGTTATGGTTTAGCTTTGATGAGATCAACAGGGCAAGGCACCTAGCAATGTTTAATTCACTTGAAGACACAAATAAGTGAATAGGGACAATGTTTAATTCACTTAGAAACAAATAAGTGGATAGGGACCACTGCAAGTTTTCTGTGAATTTGCAATTTTTGTGTGAATTTGTTAATGTAGGACATCCTTTAGCAAGGTTTAATTTACTTAGAGATAGAGATAAGTTTATAGGGACAAATAAGTTGATAGGTTTGTTAATAGGACTCCCTTCATATTTCTACTCAGTAGAGTGAAAGTACATGTGATCATTGCTTCATGTTCATCCCTTTTGGAGTGCTTGCTTGGCGGTTATAGTATAGACAAATGAAGCAACAATTATATGGATATAGTGACTGGTACTTTCTATTTTATTTTATTTTAATCTTAACAAAGATATTTGGAATTGGAATATCTTAGTAATTTTTTTCCAATAATAAATTATTAAAAGCTAGTGGTGGTCAAGACCTTAATAATTAGGGAAACTATGAATGTAGTGCAACCCATGGCAAAGATAAAAAAAAATAAAGCCCCGATTCCAAATGAGATTAATCAATCTTGTTCATAAATCGATTTTTCAAAATAAATATTTTTTTTTGACACCAATGAGTAGCTTTGATATTAATTATGTGCCCTGATGTAGTAAAATACCCGGGAAATGATTACATTGAGCTCCAAGTTTCAGGTTCTTCAAAAAATAACACGAGAGAAGTTCCATTTTTTTTTCTAGGAAACTACTATTAACATACATTCTACCAACCAAACAACTAAATGCCCTACAATATTTACAGATAAGAAAATGAAATTACAAAAAGTGATCATAACTCAACAGGGGGATCAATAGACATCTTATCACATTGGTTTCTAGAAGTGTTGCTAGCAGTGCTTTGTTGTTCACCACCATTACACAGAGTTTGTAACTCCGCCAATTAGCATCGTGTGGCATCAACTTCATCCTTGTGACAACCCCAACCATGGTTCTCTCATGAAATGCGATGTAAATATTTTACAAAAAAAAATAATGGGTTGAGTTAAGGGACACAGATTCCAGATGCTGGGGGGGTTACTTGCTTGGGATATTTAAGGTTTCCTTGTCTACCCATATAGTCCACTGTGCATGCCTAGTTCGCTGTTGATCTCAGCATATGGTTTGCCCAGTTAGCAGCCCAGTCAACCCTGCTGCACAATTTTTAGTTATTTGGTCAAAACATGATAACATCATAACTTGAGCATACAATGTCGGGTTAAGGAGATTCAACCGACATTGGATTCAGAACGACAAACACTTCGATCTGGCGTTGTTTCTAAGAAATTTTGAGCATTTTCAATTTTGAGCATTTTTATGATCCCCTGGACCATTCCTCCCCATTAGAAGCTTTTGGACCACCAAAAGGATATTTTCAATCAACAAGTAGGTGAGGGTACAACTCTCTCACCCTTCCTATCTCAATCCATTTGGCCTTACTTCGATTAGTTCCCTTGAGCCTCACATGAAGACACTCCACATTTCCCTACGTGAAGTCCTTATCCCCCTGTCAAGAATAATATCTTGCTACAATTATTCTGAGTATTCAAGGAGATAAATCTTCTATTGTTGGAATCTGAATATTCTCTTGATCTTCAATCAAAGGAGGCTCATATAATCTTAAGTTCTCCACATTTACAATACATAAACTTGCATGTATGGAGGTAAATCTAGCCGAAAGGCATTATTACCAATCTTTTCCAAGAATTTAAAGGGTTCATATCTGATTGGCTTGAGATTTTTACGTCAACAGTGACATGGCAGTAAAGTTGATGACGTGGCAGAGAACACATGTCACTTGGTTTCAGTGTTTTTAGGGGTGACATGGGGCCATTTCCGGGTGCCACGTGTCACCACTCACTGGGTGACACGTGGAAGTGACGACGTTAGCCCGCGGGCTGACGATTATGACGGTTTAAGGAAAAAGCTTAAGACATTGGCGCAATGCAATTGCGATATGTGGGACTTCCTTTCCAGATGTGATACAATATTAGTGTAACGTATATAAGGACCTCTTGTTTGGACTGTCAGCCCACTCCAAAGAAAAGGGTAATGGGCCTTCTCCTTCAGCGTGTGATTGCGATATGCGAGCACTCCCTCCAGGTGCGATAAAGGATTAAGGCATAGTTTATAGGGACCTCACATTCGGACTGCCGGCCTACGCCATGGAAAAAGCGTAGACTCAGGTAAAACAATGTTGAAGTGTCGATATGCGAGAGAAATCACTAACAAAGGAAAATACCTCCATACATGGGTCCGAGGGCCTTAGCCCCTGAGGGTTCAATCCCTGGTCCCATCTCCCGGTCATATGTGTAAAAGCAGATGAAGGGCTACGATAAGAGGGGCTAAAGGGGAAATCCAAATAATGCTTGTTTTCACCTGTTTTAGAGAAAAAAGCCCATGCCTACATGACTGTGTTGTTTCCAGGGAATGTCTCTCACTTACCACATCAATGCACTAATAGCGCAATACAAAGTTTCGATGGGCAAATGAGTTGGCAGCTAAGAACTTTAATGGAACATGGCAAAGCAATAGAGAGGTAGCCAAGACTCAAGAAGGTTAATGGCTTAGTATGGAGACTCGTCCCTCTACACAACACAGGGCTGCAACAACAAACACTTACGAGTGACCCAACCCCCATTTCACAGAGCAAGGCACCCTCGCAGTAAAAGCAAAAATGATGGGAGCCGTCCGAGCAGCACGAAAAGCCATACCGCAAGCCAACTGCAATCTATAACAGTGGTTATGACTGGGATGGGCACAAAGGAAATTAATGTTCTCTTTGAATGATATTCATTCTCATTGTCCTGTAACATGCCTCCCTTTTATTGATCATTTTAAAATCTATAGGTTAATATGGTGTTTATGTTGTTTCTGAAGAAAACAATGTTAATATAGTGTTTACTTAATTTTCAAAACGTTAATTTGATGGGTGAATTAAATAGATAAAATTTTAATACGTTATATATAAAAGTAATTTTAAATAAAATTGTTCAATAATTTAAAATATATATATAACTATTTATAATGTTGTTTTGGATTTTAAAAAAAAACCCACTCCATTTACATTATGCTACAAATTTTAGATTTTGCACACATAACCCTAAATCCTAAAATTTGAAGCCTGTAATTTAAAGTTTGAGGCTTAGGCAGCATGTACAACAAAGAGACATTTGATTTCTGTAATATCTTTTTGGGCCACAGAGCCATTCACGACTAATACAACTAGTCTACCTGATAGTTGGGTCTAGAGAGAGATATTTTCGCTGTAACTTAGCTTCTTACTCCCCTCTCCATATAAATAGGGGAAAGCAAGACTTAGTTCAGGTTCAGAAATTCTAGAGAAAACACTGCATGTTATAATTTCACACTGTATTTCCTTTGCAATACAGATCTTTTTAGAATATCAAGGAAATAACGGTGATTCCCTCTTCAAAGAATTACAATATGTGTTCCCCTTTGTCCAACTCATTTTATGTTCATGCTTCTTCCCCGAATTCATGTAATTATTGTTGCTAAATGTGTTTCAAGCTCCCTCACACATTCATTAGTATCTATATGTTAATGCAAATCCCTGTAGTTGTTTCACAGATTCATTTATCTGAACATTGTTTATTGTTAAAAGAGGCAACTAGAACCAAACTCCATGTGGGTCATCTTATTTATGACAGCTGATATTTTTCTTGGATTCCTCTCTTCGAGAGGTTTAGGATTGATCTAAAGGTCATCTGATTCCGACATGTATTTTATGGAGATTTATATCAAGGTCGACCAACAACCAAATTACCCCAAGTCAACCTCAATGTTGCATTATAAATAGAAGTGACCTTAAGTTATTTGTGACACACATTTCTCATATGATCTCTTTTCACATCTTTTGGGTTTGTCTTCTCTCAAGGAAGACGTTGTGGAAAGAGTTATCAAAGAGAGTCCTAGTTGCTATTCAGATATGCCCTAGCCGTAGTCTTGCAGGAAGCCCTAGCCATAGGAGAGCCCTAGCTGTAGGAGAGCCCTAGCCGAAATTAAAGCAAGCTCTAGCTGTAGTTGAAAGAAGATCTGGATGCAGTTAAAGGAGCCCAAATTTGCAGCAACAAAAGGAGGCTTATTTGCAGCAAAGGAGGCCTAATACACTGCTAAAAAGGAGACCTAGCCACTGTCATCTATCTGCTGTCAAGTGATGCCCTAATCTGCTGTTAAAAGGGATCCCTAATACACAACTAAAAGAGCTCTTAAGCCGCAACAAAGGATGCACTATATGCAGCAAGAAGAGAGGACCTAATCCGCAACAGAAGGAGCCTTAAGGCAATGAAAAGGGTCTCTGTTTTACGACCAATTTTAGTGCAAATTTCAACGTGAATGAGAGGAGAGTTACCATTGTTTGGCCACAGGAAAAGAAGCAGACCAACGAGGAAGAAAATTATTTTTTGAGGATCCTTTTTGTGACTACGTGGAGGTTGTCTTATGCTGTAGGAGAGACGAGTTAGAAAAGGGAAACTGCAAGTCTGTTGTGGCTAAGTTAAGGTAATGTTCAGCCCTATTTTGGGCAACGGATTGCATAGGAAGAATTGCAGGGAGGCCAAGTCCAAATAGCGGGTCGTTGGATGAATATATGGGCTGGTGTTAGCCCTATACTCTTGCGTAGGACAACAATAAAGAGGAGGGACTAAGCCGTAGTGGTAGAAGGTTGTTTGGGTGTGTGCTTTAGGGCCGGTGCAAGATGAAACTTACCATGATGCGCTAATGAGTGATGCAGTAAGTGAAGGATGGTATTGTGGAAGGCATAACTATTGTTAAGGGCTAATAGGCTGCTATGCATTACAAGAAAGGGGACAACTTTCCCTTGGAGGACAACCGCATCAATTGAAGACAATCTGGGCAGATTTTGAGGGTTGATAAATATGCCCTAACCAACATTCTGAACTGTAGTCCTTGATGTCAGAATTGCATCCTCATTGTGTCATCTTCATGTTGTAGATCTTTGATGTCAGATCTCATATTTGGCAAGTTAGTATTGAATTTAAATCGTTGTACTATCTCTATCTCTCTGCTAAACTATTGAAGAATATAAGAAGATTTGATCAAGGGTTTCCCCACATTGGGGTTTGTCCCTGGTTGGTGCCACATCTTGTGTCCTCTCGTCTTGGATTGTCTTCTACTGTTTTATGTTTATGTTCTATCTGCATTTTACTATCATGCTGATGTGATTGCTAATCTGGATATTGATATTGGGTTGATAAGAAAATTGAAGTAAATTTCTCTAAGCATAGAACATACAAAAAATTAACATGGTATCAGAGGTGAGGTGAAGACAAAGCCAAAGCAAGAGTGAAATAACAATCACCGAAGACAATTGGAAAGAAAAAAGGCTCAATGGGTTCCTCATCCCACTTCCTAGCTGAAGACAAGCTCCGTGAAAAGTATGACTGTCATGGATGGAAGATGTCTCTTGATCTGACATTGGAAGAACAAGAAGTGTTGGACTATGTGAAGGGTAAAATCCCTAAGCCTCCATCAAATGCATCAACTGCTACAAAGAACAAGTACACCAAGGGTGAAGTCAAAGCGAAGAACATTATCAGAGTTTCTATTGACAAGCATCTGGTGGCTTACATTTATGATCTAAACACCTCCAACGAAATTTATGACAAAATGGTAAGCATGTTCAAGGTTAGTGATGAAAATCAAATTTTGTTCCTCAAAAATAAGTTGAAGGATATTAAGAAGGGCAAGGACGACGATATTCAATAATCCTACTTCTTAAGGATCACCGAGATCAAGAATTATATTCTATCGATTGGAGAAATCATATTTGAAAGGGAACTTGCTATCACTACCCTTGGAGGACTCCCACTCAAGTGTTATATATTTAGAACCACTATTCTTAATAATGATTGGATTCTAGGATTTGAAGAATTGATGTCAAGATGCATTCAGGGAGAAACAAGAATGGTGGAGCAAGAAATGCCTTCTAACAGAGGCAACCCCACTACTTTCTCCGCTAATGCCAAAAGGAGAAATAATGTAGGGTCGAAAGGTCACTTCAATGGAAAGCCCAGATCTAAGGGTGGAAGGAATGACAAATGATTTGCTTGCAATAAGTTTGGCCACTATGCAAGGGAGTGTCCAAATAGAAGGGACACATCACATGATGATTATCACAATCATTCTAGGGGCTACTTCAACAACAATGATCGAAGGAATGAAAGGTACAATGGTGAAGGAAAAAGGAATGTAGGACATCAAGGAAATGGTTGACCCTCCAAGAAAGCAAGGAACTCCAGGTATGAAGAATCAAATGTTGTTTTTGATAAGCAAAAGGAGTATTATCTTATATCGGCCTCTCCACTACCTCTCCTCCGGACACTTTGTGAAATTGGCTTATTGATAGTGGTGTTTCAAGGCACTTCACTGGATACAAGGAAGCTCTCTCTAATCTGATAGAGAAGGAAGCAAAGGAAGCTCTCTTTAATCTGATAGAGAAGGAAACAAACTTGAAGATTATTCTTGGAGATGAAGCCACCTATCCCATAGAGGGTGTAGGGAATGTTACTCTTCAATTGAAACAGGGTAACTCGATTCATTTACAAGAAGTTCTATATGTCCTTGATCTCAGGAAGAACCTGGTGTCCATTTCAGCGATGGAAGACAAATGCTACAAGGTGGCATTCATTGATGGAGAGGTACGTGTTTGGAAAAGAAATTTTAAGATGCTTTTACTCTTGGGTTCAGGGTTGGCACTTTGTATCAAGTTGCAGGCAGTCCATTGGGGTCCATGTCTTGCGACAGATCTCTTCAATGGCACCAGAGGTCCACCCATCTTCATTATAAGGCCCTACTCGATGTGAGACAGATGGTGATAGGGATGTCTGAGTTCAAAGAAAAGCATAAAGGTATATGTTCGGGATGTACTGAGGGAAAACTTACAAAACTTACAAGTAATAGCAAGACCATAGATGTGGAACAACTCGAGGGGCATGAGGTTCATGATCAAGAATCTCATATAAGCATGATGAAGAAATCTCTCTATAGTTTGAATCATGCACCTCGAACTTGGTATGAGAGGATCGATAGCTATCTGATGAAGCTGGGATTCACTAGGAGTGAAGCCGATCCGAACCTTTACCTTAAGGTTGTGGATAATAGACTTCTCATAATGGTGCTTTATATGGATGACCTCTTTCCGAATGGTGGACTGCAATCCTGTGACTACCCCGATGGAGCTTAACTTTAAGAAGTTATGCGGTAGCGCTGCCGAACCTGAATTGGGAAAATGCCTCTGAGTTTCCTCAACTCATAGTAGCATTGATGTTCTTGGTGAAATCCCATTCAGATAGATGTTTTGCAGCTAGCATGTTGCGCCAACATATGGCTAAGATTCATCACTCACATTGAATTGGTGCCAAGAAGCTTCTGAGATATCTTCGGGGCACAATCACTCATGGAATGAGATATATTGCTCGAGCTGTGAGACTGCATTGTTATTTTGATGCTGATTGGGTAGGAAGTGTCGTGGATCGTAAAAGCACTTCTGAGTGTTGTTTCTCTTTGGGTCCTGCTTTGATATCCTGGATGAGCAAGAAGCAAAAGTCGGTTACTTTGAGCACCGCTAAGGTCGAATACATAAATGACAATATGGTCTCTTGTGAAGCTATCTGGTTGGGGAAGCTTTTCAGTGAGCTGTTTGGACACATGCTGGATACCACCGTGATCCTCTGTGGCAACCAGAGTGGGATCCAATTATCAGAGAATCCCGTATTTCATGATCACTCCCAGCACATAGACATCAGGTACCACTTTATCCAGGATATGGTACAACGAGGAGCAATAAGGCTCCATCACATTGGGAGTGATGTGCAGGTTCCCGATATTCTGACGAAGCCCTGTAACGACTAGGAGTCATGGAGAGACCCTCTCCTGAGGCTCTCGGATGAGGGAGATATCACCCTCTCGGATGAGGGAGATATCGCTGATTTAAACAACCAGAACCAGATCAAGAGATGGGTTGACAAGAAATATGTAGGAAATAAGGAATTTAGTGTGGGTGATCTCTTCTTGAAATGGGATAAATCTGTAGAAATTCCCATTGTAGATCACCTGATAATTCAATGTACTAAAGCAATATACTAGATCTACTTCTACAACAAACTTGCGAAAGCTTAATCAATTTAAGCTAGATCAATCTAAACACATATAACAGAGAAGAAGAAATCATACACATGAAACATAGAAGAATACTCTGGGGAAAGCCTCAGCTAAAAACCTCGATCTCTGTATTATGATACAAGTGGAAATATGTCCGGATTACACAAAGCATTGGCTCACAAGCTATCGTGCTCTCAATACAATCCCTCTGCTGCTCATAGACAGTCAAAGGCTTCTCACAAACCTTCTCCTCTGCCCTCCAAGCCTCCTATTTCTTTGTGCATTTTCTCCTGGGTCCTCAAGTTGCCACCTATGTGTAATAATCCCTCACACACTGCTTTGACCTCTGAAATAACTGCACAAACCTGAAGGATATAATTCCTTCTGCATTGATGAGTTTCCTATATAGGAAAATTCCTCCAACTGATAGTACATTGTCCCTTCCTTTAATCTCAACTGGGTCCTTATTTTCCCTTCAATAGAAGACAATTTTTTCTCATTTGACTTATCCTTTCTCTGGAATGCAACCCTTAACTGGTCATTTTCATAAACTAATTGGCAAATTCTATGTTCCAGATGAGGAAGAATGAGAAAATACTATTGTTTCCAATACATATTTGCAATCAAATCATCCGAGGGTTTTTATAGGAAGTATCACCATGATTGACAATATTTTCATGACATGGAGAAATATCTTGAGAATGCAACTTATTTTTCATCAAAGATGGTTCAGGACTATTTTCCAAGTCATCGAAAGGAATGGTTTTAGGAGAACTCTTAGGCCTGGTTCTTTAAGCCCTAGCAATGTTTCTTTTCAATCATTTTATTTTTACCATATCTTGCACATGACGAGTGCCCTATTTGTTTGTAGGCTAAACATGTTGTGTCTCTGGTCGAGGAGATTCAACGGTGGAATTGAACCTATGAGCTTTGTCTGCACTCCTAGTAACTCAGGGAGAAGTTAAAATTTTTGGAATTTTAATTTGGATATCCTCCAAAGAAGTTGGCCCTATCATTTGAGGAAATACCTCACCTTCATCATGTTGTAACTCCACATCCATGGATGGAGTTGAATCAATAGGAGAAGGGTCAGGAGCAGTGGTGGCAGAAGACTGAACATGATCAAAATCTAGAGGTTTACTATATCGATTTCAAGTGAGAAACAAATCCCAATCACCACCAATCTAAGCTAAATGATATATAACCAATATACATATTAACCCATGGTGGCAAAGAGACCACTTGATTTTTTTATGCTCAACTTGGTAAGACTTTGACATTATTGTTAAACTCTTCAGAAGAAAGTATGGAAAATTAAGTTTCTAGCCTATAAAGGCCATCAAAAGCCAGATGTGATACATGAAAACAACACTAAAATGACCCTTAGAGGTTATGTATCTACGAATCAAATGTAACATGTTTCACCATTTTGGTTTGAGAAATGATAAAGGCATACCTCTAATGGAGTATTCACAGTCCTTATTCACTAGAAATTTCTTGCATGAAATGCTTTTTATTGCAATGTTGTTGGAACAACACTCGCCTTCCAAGGGTAATTGGGTGGTGACTACCACAAACTGCAAATTGATCTTAATTTCAAGGTCACTGTTATACAAGAAAATGAACTCCTCATCAGCTCAGAGGAGAAAGACATGATGACTGAAGGACTGACCAAGTTCACAGGCCTAGTTGTCAAGCTAACATTGTCTAAACACTAGCAACCTGCTTTATAAAGCTTCCTAGCAAGGCTAAGGGTGCATTAGTGCCCAAAGTAACTCTGTCTGTTACCTCGGGAAGAGCGTTAGTGAACCCTAATGAGTTTCTATGGGTCAAGAGAACGAGTTGACTGAGAAATATCCCAAGATTCTCTCCTATGTTAGCTCACAAAAGCAGGGAAACATCAGAACTCGACCTATTTGGGGGAATTATTAATTCCTAATGGAGTATGCAAATGGGAAAGAGCACAAAGGAATGGAAACATCACTACTTTTGCCTAATGGAAATCATGAAGGACTTGGCAACCTTATCCTCACATGCTATATATGCAAGGCTAGGGCCATTGTAAAAGATGTCGAACAATTTGAAAGGATTGCCTATTTGATTGTCGAGTAGAGTCTTAGACTAAGGCATCAAAAGAGGTTAAGAAGGGAGAGAGAGAGAGGAGCTGGAGGGGTAAGGGAAGGATGATGCAACTGATGGTTGTAATCACTCTTTCTACATCAATATAGAACTGCAATTGTGTTGTCCACTCCGAGATGTTGGTAGTATAACTTGTCTATATGTTTATTCAATATCATTAGCATGAGTGGATTAGATATATGCAACTAGATATCTTTATATGTTCATGCATTGCTTATCAAGGTTTTATGTTGTGATATTACGCTTGTTTTTTCTATGTGCAGGTTTTGATCTGGAGTTGGCTCAGGGGTCTTCCGCCTAGCTACATTGCGCTCACCAACAACACCACATTAAGACTCGAGGTAATAATTCCTTCTCTCTTTGATATTCATTTGTTAAGCATAGATATGCATGCATCTTTGTGACAGCTGCAACTAATCTGACTGCCTGCCAAGGATCCCGGGAAGAACCTTGAGGGTTTCTAAATCACCAAACACCTGTGCATTAATCCTTATAATAGAATTGGTGACTCCGCTAGGGACTACACTTATTTCTCTGTTTTTCCAGAAAGTTCCTAGATCTCTCTTTCTTCCAGGCCTTCCTGTACTTATTCATTCCCTTTCTGACCACTCAGGACTATACAACAACCTTCTCTTAGTGCTCAGCCCTAGGTCTGATCCCCACAACCTATTTTTAGAGCCTTTTTCCTCACTAACGCATTCTTATAGTGTAAACAGTGCTTTATAAATCAATGTGTCCTCACAAACAATGTGTTAGTGATGAAACTAACTCTCTATAGCCTCTAGTACAGAGCATTAGCCAGCCATTTCTTGATAAACAACTTGCTTTGTGACCTCATGGGTTGGGAAATCTGCTTGTAGACTGATCAGGGTTCTGCAACTGCACTTGTTTGATTGATTTATGTCTTGAACATTTTTTTATAAAGAAAATAGCTTTACTTCTTAAAGTTTTTGTTTTCATTAAAGAAAAAATACAATTTTTTTTACTATTTTCTCCTTAACTGGTTAGATCTGCATTTTGGTTTCAAAAATTTGTTAGTGAAAATTCAAGTTCTGTCGGTTATGCTAGTGTTTTACTGAATAGGATGCATGGTATATATTGATGTATGAATGACTCTCCATTTGTAGAAGCAACTTATTTATCGAAAGTGAAAATTTACAAGCATTGTTTTTGCATGATTTGGGTTAGCGTCCCATATAACTTCATACGTCAACACCCATGCTGAAGACTCTAACGAAGTACATTTAAAATCTACCTAATAAAATCAATCAACAATTATTTTTAGAGTAAACACACATTATTTTAGGCTAGGATCTTGGGATATGCAGTGTGAGTTAACTACCCAAGATCATACACTGAAACTAGTGTCATTAAAGAGAGAAATCCTTCTGCACTCATACTATCCGAGACCACTCGAGTAAAACCAGAGCTAAATATGAGACAACATCACACTGTAAGTGAAGGTAGCCTGCCTTTGCTTACATCTCCTTTGGGTGTTCTGTGTATTGGGGATCCCTTCAGGGATATCGAAGCTGAGTCAGGGTCTCAGGTATCCTGCCCACATAGCGTACTGTCTGCGACTATGTCCCCCCTGGTAGTGTCTGTGATTTGAGGTATCCTTAGTGGGCATACTTTTAGGGACAACACAAGGTGACTGGGCGGGGTGCTCTGGTATCTAAAACAGACGAACCTACTATGTCTTCGGTTTTTGGGAGGGTGCTTGTCTTCACGAGAGTACTTGGCCCCTTAATCTGAGGTTTGGGCAAAGCTCAAGAGTAATCATAACTGTAAATTTGGAAAACTCTCTCTGTTCTTTATTGTGATACTGGGTTTCATCTCCAGTGATCGGTGCTTATCAGATAGGGTCATTTCCCTCTACTTGTTGATTGATTTCCTTAGTTTATTTTTTATTTTTTAAGTGCCATATTGTTATCACCGAGATTTTAATAAACATCACTGTAAAATTTACTGATAAAATTTATCGGTCACCGTGGCTACATTTGGACCTCATTGTCAATCTAGATGGTTGTTAGGTCTTCCCCCACTCATTGTGGAGGATTTGCCGAGCCCCAGTGAACTAGATTCCCCATCTTCGGGAAATCAGTCTCTGAGATCTAACACATAATCAATTTGGACATCCCACGATTCAAGCTTACCAGAAGATTTCTTTACTGAAGGATTCCTTCCTCCATACAATCCTCCGATCACGAATCCGTTGGGACCACTATTGATTCCCATTGCATTTGTACCTTCTTTGTCTTCCGTTGCAACATTTCCACCCATCCCATCGATGACTAACGGGTCATGGGATTTTGTGGACACTTTTGGTCCACCACCACCTCCCTAGTCGACAGTTAGTACCACACCTCTGATGGCGAACCCTATCGTGACACTCACCATGAGTGGAACCCAGTACATTCTGGGTTCCGCCCCTTTTGTGTTAACCCCTGGACCTTCGACAAGTGCTACATATAGCACTCCTTATAATGCTCAATATAGCATGGTTAGCACAGGTCCTCTCAACCACCCCTATGGTTGGCATCCATTGTTTAGTTCTAACCCCCAGGTTCAGATGCCTGGGGGCACAGTTCCTAATATGCATATACCGTCAACAAGGTCCTAATCAATCCATATGGGAACCCTACTCACAACCTCAAATGAGTCAAGGGGGCACTCCTTATCCTAGGGTCACTTCCAACCCCCAGTCTAACAACCCCTATGGAAACCCACAATACAATACTATACCCCAAGGCACTTACTATACCACACAAAATGTGTACAATATTGGAAACAGCATGATGGGAGGACCACAAGGCTGCTCAAGTCATATGTCATCGCCTTGATCTGATTCAGGGGCGTCAAACACCTTGCCTTTTTTAGAAACGCTTGATATACCCGACTTGTACAAACTCGCAAATGACACCATCTATCACAACTTACTTCAGCCACCAATCCCGCATACAATCCCGACAGACATCCCGAAGTTCAATGGGAAACAAGGGGAGGATCCGGGTACACACATCACCACCTAACATTTATGGTGTGTTTCTAACTCCATGGTGGATGATAGTATTCAGCTACGGCTCTTACCCCGCACCCTTATTGGCAATGCAACCAAGTGGTACATCAAGTTACCATGCGCGTCAGTCAATACCTTTGGCGCGATGGAATTCTTAAAGAACTTCCTGCTACCCATCCGTAATGAAACTAGGACGAAACTCCTCACTTCATTATGTCAGGACACCACCACCCACATCTCTGATCATATACATGAATGGAGACGTAGGCAGATGCTAGTCAAAGCTCTCCTCCCAGACTATCTATTAGCGGATTGGTTCTGTAATTCTACTCCCCCAAATCGCTAAAGATGTCAGCTTAGGTGGTGCGGTCACAAAAGACCAATCCATTCGTCGTGCCCAACGCTTAGATTTGATATATTCGAATTCTGGCATTTTATACGATGTCATTCCCATTGCCCCTTGCAACTCCAATGTTCTCGCTACTCAGCAACCCGGACGCACGCGATGGGATTATCGTCACAACCTCCGGGGCTGCTGTAAAACAACTTAGTGGTCACATTGCCCAGTTTTCAGTTGACCCCTTTACCAAATCGATTGCTCTTCCTACCACCGCGATAAACTCTGTGCAGTATAAACAAAAACACAGTGGTAAGAACAAGACAAATAAGAAAAAGAACGCTCCTTTTGAAGAGCAGCCAACAAAGTAGTACAACCCAAAGAAAAAGGTTGCTGCACCTTATGATGATGGAAAGGACAAACTCGCCCGGTTCCCTTGCAAAATCTGCGTGGAAGACCACATGACATATCGTTGTCCGCGTCTTCAGGAATGCACAACTTTCATCGCTAAAAAGGACACCAACATGACCCTTGCGGTCCTAAATAATCCTTTCCCTACTCAACAGCAGCAACACCCTGTTGCAAACCAATCCTAACCCCCACAAGGGGGAAACGATGGTTCACATCATCCTTCAACTGGTGAAGGACCATCTACCATTTACACCTTTGAAATGATAGATCTATAAACTAGAGCCAAATCTTATGGAGCTCTAGTCGCTAATGCTGAGGAAGCCTCCTTGAGTCAAAACCCACCGCCGCTTAACAATCTTCATATCAAAAGGCCGGTTGCTGATCTTGTGATTCGCCCCCCAAAAGGGGCACTTCATCGCACAACACATAATACATCTGCACATGTTGCCAAAAAATAGAATATTGTAGAAGATTTGGTGCAAGCACTGTCAGCTTTGTCGGTGCTCGAAGTATTACAAACCTATCCAGCACAAAGGAAAGCTCTACTTTCAGCAATTGGTGGTATCAACCCTCAGGATTCCATGCTTGCAATTTTCGACATGGACAAATGTAAACCTCCCCTTTTACACCAACTTGCATTTCAGGTGCAAATATTTTCGAAAGGGCGAGAAATACATAGAATTGTCATTGACAAAGGTGCTTCAACCCGCGTCCTGTCGCTTCATGTTGGCTCGCTTTTGGTTCTCCAACCCTATCCCCGCCATTGAATTCCCTTAAAGTTTTCGATGGCCACACTTTCATCCCAAAAGGTTACCTAGCTAGCTACCCCATCACCTTGAATGGGAAAACGGTAACGATGGACATCGAATTTGTAGATAGAAAGCCCGACTATAATATATTGTTGGGTCACAGTTGGACTTATGCCATCACTGCCATTGTGTTTACTGTCTTTCACATCATCCTATTTCCATTGGATGGAAAGATAGTCACAATGGACCAGCTATCATTTTTCACCTTGATTATTCCCCATTACCTAGCGGCTCTGTACCCTTAGTGGGTGGTGTACCTGACTCTTACATTAGTATCGGTACCAGTTTATTGAAGGGATTTTCTCTAATGGATTGTTTCCCTCTTCTGCCGCTCGCAGTTCCACAGATGACCAATATGGTTTCATCCATTCCTCACGAACCGATCGATCCTTGGATCCTCCCAGCCCCTTCAGACATTGACACTTACGGAGAACAAATTCCGCTGTCACTAGCTGAATTGGCCTACCAGGCCATTCAATCTGCATCCAAATCTCCGGTCACTTTGGTCACGGCCAATGGTACCACCTCCCCTCCCATAGCTGCTCCTTCTTTCGATCTCCTCAATCAAGTCCTACCTTTGGATGAAGTTATTAGAGAGATCATGTGTTTAGAAGAGCGATCTTGGGAGGACTCTCACCATCGTGTTTCGATCTCTGATTCTGACACGATGCCTCTTCAAATCCTGTCATTTGATGCACCTGAAATCATTTCCTCACCTTATACGACGATCCAAACTTTGGACTCGGAGGGAAACATGGGAAATATTAAAAGGCATTGCTCATCGATATTTCTGTCACGATAGGCATCATAGAAAACATCCAGGTTGGAGCAGACTGCACTCCTGAGGAAAGTGCAAGCTTCACCGAACTTTTTAAGGAATTTCGTGATGTATTTGCTTGGTCTTATGAGGAAATGCCTGACATAGATCCGTCTATTTTCGAGCATGAGAAATAGATATACAACAATGCTAAAACTGTCCGCCAAAGGCTTCGATGAGTCCACGCCCACAAAATGACAGCCATCAAGATTGAGGTGGAAAAGTTGTTACATGCTGGTTTCTTCTACCCCATTTCCTTAATGAAATGGGTTTCCAATCTGGTTCCTGTAGATAAGAAATAAAGAACCATCTGTGTATGTGTCGACTAGCGGGACTTGAACGCCGCGTGTATGAAGGATAATTATTCGACACCGTTCATTGACCAAATTATCGACGACTGCGCCAGTTGTGAATCATTCTCATTCATGGATGGTTTCTCAGGTTACAACCAGATTGCCATAAAACCAATAGACCAGCACAAAACCACCTTCATTTGCCCATGGGGAATCTTTTCCTATCGAAAATTCCCATTCGATTTAAAGAATGCTGGAGCAACATTTCAAAGGGCCATGGACTACGCCTTTCATGATATCAGACATATCATTCAAGCTTACTTAGATGACCTTCCAGCCCATTCCAAGAAGTGAGCACAACACCTAGATCATTTAAGAGCTATCTTTCTTAGGTGTCGGTTTTATAACATACGTTTGAATCCGCATAAATGTGTTTTCTTTTCGAGTTTGGACACTTACTTGGATTCATTGTCTCCAAGTATGAGATTAGGGTTGATCCCGATAAGGTAAAGACAATTACTCAATTTCCCGAACCACAATCTATTTTGCAGCTCCAACGTTTGCAGGGGAAAGAAAACTTCTTACAATAGTTCATCGTAAATTATGCTGAGTTGACGAAAGGCTTTATGCGCCTACTTAAGAAGGGAGTGTCGTATCTATGGGATGATCAAGCTCAATGATCATTTGATGCCTTGAAAAAGGCGCTTATATCAGCCCCACTCCTTAGCGCTCCCAACTATGGGCACGACTTTCTTCTATACCTGGCAGCCTCGCCATCCTCTCTAGGAATGGTCTTGGTTCAAACTCATGATGACCAGAGTGAGCATGTGATATATTATCTGTTGAAAGGCCTGGCTGGGCCCGAACTTAGATATTCACATGTGGAAAAGTTGTCCTTGGCAGTTGTCTTTGTTGTCAATCGCTTCCGACATTACATACTGCTGCGACAGACTACTGTCATCGCCTTGGAGAATCCCATGAGACACATTTTGTCTCGTCAAGTCATTGGAGGGAAATATTCCAAATGGATAGTGATCCTCCAACAATTTGATTTGGTTTTCACTGCTGCCAAGGAAAAAAATTCCTTAGTCTTCGTCGAACTTTTGTCGGATCTTCCCATTGTTGATCCTAACAAGATAGCCCACGATCCCCTTCCGGATGAAGCTATCTATCTTATCGACTCTACTAACGCTTGGTATCGTGACATTCTTGTCTACCTCCAAGCGCAACATTTCTGCCCTGAACTATTGTCAGGTGACCTGTTGATGCCTCGAAAATCGCTGCAACAACATTGGGGAAAACCACCCTGTCCGAACCTTAAAGGCAGCTCCTTTTCCGTTTGGTGTGGTGGCTCCGACTGGAAATAATGGGATCAATTTACCAATAATTGATAAATAGGATGGATAAGTGGTTGATTTTCTAATATAATGATAATGGATGGATGATTTAATCTAAAAAATTCAAATTATAAACAACTATCCTATCCCAGGAAATTTCTGCTTTAGTGTAACTTTTAATGATCTTTATCTACAAACAGGCATATAGATGACTCTATTGGTAAACAAAGACATTTATTCATATGAGAATTACTTTGTTCAAGTAGTTGAACAAAGTAATCATGAAAACATTATTACACTATTCTTCATATATATCATTGACATAAATATGATTGAAAGAATAACACTCCTTAGACATTCAATAGTGATAAGTATAAAGACTGCTGTTAAAACACATACATATATCCAATGATAGCAAGATTAAATTAATGCTAATTCACATGAAAGAATGAAGCAAGAGCATAGATAATAGTACCATATTTTATTTGGATCACTCCCGATATCAATCGCATTCAGATTCCTTTTTCTAACTTAGAAACACTTTCATAACAAAGCAATAGTGCATATTTCATCTAATCTTTCTTCGTTAAAATTCAGAATACAGTCTTCATAAAAAATATATCAGAAGCACAATAGTGTGACTTACTGATTTGAGTTTATACAAAAACTGAGGACCCTTTCTAAAGACAATGAAAGGGTCTATAAATACTATCTAACCTAACTAATTATGAAACAAAAATGATATTAGGTGGTATAACTAAATCATGAGAATCTCCTTGAAATAGGCCTGTTTGCAGTCGGCAACATGATTCATTGTTTCAGATGATCTTCCTTTGGATTGAGCTGGCAGATAGCAAGCATTGGTTGCAATTCTGGAGGGTGACTCAGACGAGAATGCAGTTGGGCTGAGTATGTGGCATCATGGATTTCGGGGATCATGTAACTGATTGCATCGGTTAAACATTTGAGTGCCGCCCTTTGACTGTATGGTTTAACTGAGAAAAACCAAAAGGTATCCCAAATTAAACTTTGGATGCCGACGATTAATCTTCCGTTCTTCTCCATTTCTTGATTGCATGTTTGTTCCAATGCTTTGGCTGACAACAATTTACCTGGAGTGCACTGTGAAATTAAATTATATAGATAAAGAGTATCATTGATTAACTAAATTAAATTATTGGTTGATAATCTGCATCTTGAGGTTTCTCTTTCTGCTTTCATCAATTGTGACTGCCATTCTAGGAAAAGGATTTCTTTGTGTGACTCTAGAATTTTACGCAGATTCGCGGCTTGCCCTTCACTGGTTTCTTGCCAAGCAAGAAAGTTGGTTAAAGTTTCATCGGCCTGTTCCAAATCCTGCCTGGTGTCGACTGATTTGTCAATTATTGATGAAGTAATCTCACAGAGGGGCTAAACTAGAGAAATATTATGACATAGCAATTTTAGCTATGTAATCAAAGATTTATTGATCTGGAGAGCTTCAGACCTAAAATCTACTGGTTGAGGAAGACTCTTGAACTTTTCTACTTGGTGTGACAGTTGAGCGATTTGATCATCTTTTGTCTTACTCATTTGTTCATTCATTGTCTTCAACCTGACCAATGCTTCAGATAATTCTTTTTGTTTCTGTACTGCGCTTAGGTCTATCCTCTGCTTCTCCTTGAGCAATTGCTCATTTAATTGATTTTTTATCTGCTGCTGTGTTGATAGTTTCTGTTCTAACATGTCTATTTTTTGCTGTCTTTCGGACACCTGTGACTGCAATGAAACAATTGTTTGGTCTTTTTCCTTAAGTAGATTGCTTACTTCCGATGCTTTATCCATAGTGGCTGCCGAATAGGCTCCGACATACTGAGAGAGTTTTGTGAGGTCATCAGAATGATTAAACTCTTCTTTCCACACCACATTAGCCATCTCTATTTGTGCTGGTAAAAGGGAAGATTGATCAAGTCTTCTCCTTTTTCTTTGTCTTTTCACTACAGCCCTATGTTTGGGACTGTAAAAGACATCTAATGATTGGATCGATCCTTAGGAATTATTTCTACATCTTTGCTGGTGGGTAGGCCACTGGTCCCTTCAATTGGAACCGTAGTTGTCGCTGTCTCTTGACCGACTGTTACTTGATGTGTGCCATTCTTTAAGGAGCATGGGTTCAATCTGAGTATCTATATCGATATGTTCACTGTCCTGTTCCTTTTCTTTCTCCTGTTCTGTCTCTTGTTCTGGCTCTTTTCCTTTCTCGGGAATCTTCTCCACAACAGGAGGTTTGTCAACAATTTGCTGTTCAGGCTCACTTGACTGGGTTGTTGGGGTAGTAGCTAATAACTCCAGAGGTAGAGTTTGCAACCTCTGTTCTCTGAGCCTATTGAATTCTACCATCCCTTCGTCTTTATATCTCATTTTGGCCAATGTTTTTACTTGAAATAATGATTATGCTGAAGAAAACCGGTCATCAAATTCATATTTTTCATGATCAAACTTTGTAAGTTTGGCTTGTTCAAGAACATTATAGGCAACTTTCCTTGGATTGTATTCCTGTTAGGAATGGTTGCAAGATTGAGCATGTTTATTTTTCCTTCCTCCTTTTCCGCATGTTTGTAATCATGTAGAGTGTAAACACCGCATCTCAAAGGAAATGTAGGCCATGCCTACTTTTTAGAATTCCTAAGAGTTTTGTATGTTCCTGCTGTTGTTATCTGGTAGGCCAATTCTCGAGCTAACAGCTTATCAGTTACATACAGAGGAAGGAAATGGGGTCTTGCAAGGCTACCATAAATCCTTACATATGTGAACTTGTCTTCTCCGAACCAATTTCCTACAGCGGTCAAGGCAATCCCTGCTTCCTCGGAAATCCTAGGGGCAGGCTTATCAAAAATGGCATAATAGATAGGTAACATGAAACCATTACAGATTTGGTACAAGTGGTCTTTATAGTGCGCCTTCCATAACATCTGATGATAAATGTGGATTGGCTTAGGGTCTTGTGAAGTCCATCTCCACCCAAGTACCGGGTATTCAGAATTAAAGCAAAGAATATCCATAATATAAGCACTATAATAAAAAGGGGGAATGGTCCTGGTGGTCTTATGTGAATTTGATCTAAAGTCAAGAATTGTAGTGGCTAATTTATCAGACAATATGTTTGCCCAATCCATCACATAACTATTAACCGCCACTTCCATTAAAGGAACCATTTCAATAGTGAACTTTGCAGAGTCATGCATTCCCCACATTCTACACATCATTGCCCCAACATAACAGTAAGGAGATGACAATGATTCCACAGAGTACTTACCCGATGATTCATGTTTGTGCTTTGCAGGATTCTGTCTCCACTGCTTAATTAGGGCTGATTCAGTCTCGTTTTGCTCTGCGAACTTTTCAAGAAAGGCTTTGTTGTATTTCTTCTCAGGTTTGGGCAAGTGATATATCTTCCTTAAGTCATCAGCCTGAAATGAACCAAAAATCCTTCCGTCAACTGTGCAAAATGTTCTATTTGAAACTAGAATTTCTTCTACCACCCATCTGACTACATCAGTGTATGGAAGAATTTTCTCCTGTGCTGCTATCTTGTGCAAATATGAGTCAGCTAAATCTTTAAGAGAAGCTTCCGATTTATTAGTTGAGTCTGCAGTAGCTTCTTTCGATACTTCCTCAGGCTCCTCTGCTTCAATTAAATTGTAGATGCTTTGCCAACTAGTATTTCCAAGGCCGAGACATGTAGTGTCTGAGATTAAACCTTTTTTACTTGGTCCTGGATCATTGGTTGGTTGCACTGTTGCTGTAGGAGCCGCTGCTGCTACGGATTTCTTAGATTTCTTTCCCATTTGTTTCAAACTCGTTATTTCAGCGGAGTTCTACACAAGGAGTGAAACCAACGTGATACAAAGAATAACTAGTATGAGCCAATATGAAAGAATTATGTCGATTAGCAGATAATAAAGGATTATAGTGAAACTGCCGCAGATACAATCTAAAGGAAAATCTCGCCATAACTGCTTCATTAATTGGCCGTTTAACCTGTCAATCATGGTAAAGGAGTTTTTAAATACCCATTATATCGTTTATATGATGAATGATCCATTCAAGCGTGGCTTAGATTCTTTGGCGGATATTAGAAGTAAATCACAACCGACGGTTGGTAATGTGAATAGAAAGGCTTCAATATTTGTCCAAAATATCTTTCGATTGCTTAAAGGTGATACAATGCATGCAAGCTTTTTAATTACATTTTCGAAACACACGCCTTGATTTGATGCATCGCAATCAGAGATGGATTCGGGTATTATTACTTATGCTCTTGTAACTCCGCCGATCACTGATTGCGATATGCCATATCGCATCGGAGGATTTGAATGTGCCATTAAACATGCGTTGAGTTACTACCCCCAATTGCCGATAGCGATATTGCATCGGAGAAATGAGGGAGGGTTTTTCATTATACTTGCGATTCGGCTTTCCCGATATCCGATAGTTATTTGCTTTTCAGATCTGAGTAAGTCAATGGGTGTTTGTATGTGTCTTCCTTATTATTGCAATATGCGATCTTGCGATCGCTTTAACGCAATAACAAAGAACTTTATATTTATTTACAAGACTGACTTTATTTCTATTCAAAAAGGTTTATTTTAAAATATATCATTTCCATTCAACCTTTTGATGAGGGTTTTTCTAATGATGGGTTAATACCACTTTATTCATGCATCTAAGTTTAAAAGGGACCCATTTCATATTATGATTTTTTTAAAGTAAAATTTTATGAAATGGGGGGTTGTTGTACAACACAACAATTGGCGATTCACTTGGAGAAATAGTTATCTCTGAGAAATGTTAAAATACTTAAACTTTCTTAATCTGGAAATCTCATTTAATAGAAGAATTCTAATAAAACTAGGTAATCATAAATCCCGAATATAATAATAACTATTTTTGCTATTTTCTTCTCTTGCTAAAATTAAATACATTCTAAGTTTTAAATTGGCCTTATTTGGTTGATAATGATAAAATAAAAAACTTTTCCAACTTAGCTTTATAATGACTCCTTTATCATAGGTAGAGCCTCTGCTGCCAGCAAACGTCTATAGTCTCGACAGGGATACCTTTTAACCATTTGATCATTCATTATTCCATCCATTTCAGAGTATAATAAAAAAGAATGAATTCAAAAATATGTCTCCATATTTTGTATTACTTTTTTATTTTTTCCTTATTTTGTAAGATAAAAAGCCATTGTCCTGGTTTGGTGGCCAGTTGTTTAGACAATGCCATTCACTGGTTGTAATTTAACTGAACAAGCTGGCTCGTGATGAGACCCCTTGTCTTATAATTATAAGCCATTACCCTGTTTGGTATGCAGTATTGGTAATGTCAGTTGAACTATTCCCCTTATAATCATGGTAAGCAGACTTGCAATAAGACTTCTTATCTTTTATATCATACATATTTTAGAATTACACTCTGAGCAATTATAAACTTTGATGAATGGGATGAACAATTTTCTCCTTAAGAGAACATGGATGACAGGGTAAGAGTTGAAGATGCTAAGATTGAATCGGTTTCTATTTTGTATTGATAACCATTTTCAGGCTGCTTGAAAACATTAAAATGATTTACAGTACTTCTAAATCTTGAGAAGATTTCACAAAAATAAAATGAGGTTTTCAGAATCTAAATATACCTAATTCCATAGAAATTTTCCTTTCGTTTAAGGCTTCCATTTCTCAAAAGTAAATACCAAACTATTTCTTTTGAGTAACTTTTCAATATTGTAAAATCCAACGGGAGGCCTCATTCAACTTTATTTTCCTAAGATTCTAAAAAATAAACTATGTACACAAATTTGCTGAAAATTGAATATTTACAAGGGAGAAGGGGTTACCTCCTTAATTGAAGATTTTTTTCAAGATAAGGCCGTTAACAGGAAGAGGATCTCTCTTTCCTGATAGATCTTGCAATATGAATGTGGAAGGGCCTATCTTTTCGCTGATTTGAAATGGTCCAAGCCACATTTTCTGGAACTTAGTGTGTTTCCCTTTATCTTCATGGGATTTGTCCCATTTCAAAACTAGATCACCAACTTGTAATTGTTTTGAACTGGTCGAAGTTGTATCGAATGATGACTTGATAATTTTCTGATGTTTTGCATGTATGATTCTGGCCTTTTCCCTTTCTTCTTCTAATTTCAAGATTTGATCATATCTTAGTTGAATAGAAGATGAGGGAATTTCTTCAATAAACTGCACTAAAGCTAGGGATGGAAGTAGTAAATTTGATGATATGACAACTTCCTTTCCATATACTAGATTAAATGGAGAAGTTCCTATGGAGGGCTTCTGTGTTATTTTGTCAGCGCATAGTGAGAATGTCAAAGATTTATGCCAGTTTTTATGATTCTGCTCAATAGTTCTCTTCATAATTTTGATCAGATTTTTATTGGTGGATTCTGCTAAACCATTACCCTGAGGGTAGTAATTTGCAGAATACTTCAATTTAAATCCCCTTTTAATAGCAAACTCAAATATAGAATTTCTAGAAAAATAGGATGCATTATCAAAAACAAGAGCATTTGGGACACCAAACCTGGTAATAATGAATTGATCTATGAATTCCATGATTGCCTTAGAGTTTGCTGTCTTCAAAGGAATTGCTTCAACCCACTTAGTGAAATAATCAGTGGCGGTAAGGATATACTTATGCTGTTTGGATGAATGTGGAGTGATTTCCCCAATGATATCCAATCCCCATTGCTCAAAAGGTTGTTCAATGTTCACTAGTTGCAAAGGGAAAGCTGGCTTTCTTTGTCTTCCACTAGTGGTTTGACAACTTTGGCATTTCCTTACGTATTCATGAGTATCTCTGAACAGGGTGGGCCAATAATATCTAGCATGAATGATTTTGTGAGCTGTTGTATCAGCTCCAAAATGTCCTCCTGCTGGTCCGTCATGTAGCTCCTGCAAAACCTTTTGTGCTTCAGGTTTTTCTAAACATCTTAACAAAATTGAATCATAATTTCGCCTAAACAATACATCATTCACAATTATGAAGTTTTTTGCTTTCAATCTAATGGCACGTTTGTTTTTATAGGAAAGATTAGAAAGAGCGTATCCATTTTTTAAATAGAAAATCAAATCTGCGTATTGCGATTCAGGATCTGTGATACTCATCTGATTGATTTCTTCAGTATCTTCTGTACCTTCAGGTTCTTGAATATTGGATGCTCCTGCTAACAACCTGCAAAAATCTTGGCCTTTGACAATCTTTGCTGGCTTGATTTCTAAGTCATATTCTTGTAATTCTGTGACCCAATTTGCTCTTTTTTCTCCTAATTCCTTTTGAATTAGTAACAGTCTTACTCCTGAAAAAGGAACTATAAATTTTGTGTGAGTTTTTAAGAGAAAGGGTCTGTAGTGTTTAATGGCTTTGTACACAGCAAAGGCTTGTTTTTTAACTTCCGAGTAATTGAGTTCAACACCTTGAAGATTTGAGCTGTAAAATGAGATTGGTGCTTCCAAGTTTTGATCATTAATCTGAGTGAGCACTGCTGCATAAGACGAGGTGGATGCGAGGGTATGTAGCATGAAATGACTTGAAAAATTGGGAGTGCTTAAAGCAGGGGCATTAATGATTGATTGTTTGATAGAATCAAATGCTTCTTTCTCTGCAGGTCCCCATTTAAACATCGAATTTTTCTTGATCATCATTTGCAATGGTAAAATAATCTGGGAAAAATCTGGAACAAATCTTTTAACAAAGTTAATTTGACCCAAAAATGACTGCATGGATTTTTTATTATGAGGGAATGGAATATCAGAAATCTCTTTGATTCTATCTGGATCAATATAAATACCATCCTTTGAAACAATGAAGCCCAAAAGCTTTCCTTGATTAAGAGCAAAAAATGACTTCTTTGGATTAAGCGAGATACCATACCTTCTGCAGCATTCAAAGATTTGTTTCAAATCATGTAAATGATTAGATCTTTTCTTAGAAAACACAGTAATATCATCTAAATAGAAAGCTACTGATTTATTGATCAATCCTTTGAATGCTATGTCCATTTCTCTCTGGAATGTAGCTCCAGCATTGATAAGTCCAAAAGGCATTTTTTGGTAAGCATAAGTTCCCCATTTAGTTCTGAAGGTAGTTTTAAGCTTGTCATCAGGATGTACCAAAATTTGGTTATATCCTGAAAAACCATCTAAAAAGGACATTAACTTAGAACCAGCTACCGAATGGAGTCTCTACTCCATGGTAGGTAAAAGGAAGTTATCCTTTTGGCTTGCCTTGTTAAGATCTCTGAAATCTATACAAATCCTAATGTTGCCATTTTTCTTTCTTACTGGTACCATATTGGACACCCAGTTTGAATGTCTGATAGGAAAAATTATCTTAGCATTCAAGAGTTTATTTAGTTCAGCCTTTATTTGACTCTCTAGGTTAGGATGAATCTTCCTTAACTTCTGTTGCACTGGCTTTTGTTCGGAAAGCATTGGAATAGTATGCTGAATGATCGATGCATCGTATGTTTTCAAATCATCATATTTCCAAGTGAAGACATATTTGTTTTTCCGCAACAATCTAATGAATGTCGTTCTTTCTTCTGAAGAAAGTCCTAATCCCAAATTGATGTTTTGAGGGTTTTCCTTAGTACCTAGGTTTATCAATTCAAATCTTAAAGTGGAACTCTGGAGCTTTGAATTGGTCACTTGTTTAAACCTGTCTTTAATATCATAAAGATCTTCAAGCTTGACCACTGGTTTAGGTATTGAGTTTTCTTCTTGCTTTTCCTTCATTTGAAGGTCATGATCACTTTCATCAATGATTTGATCATCGTAGGACTTGTCAGAAGTCAAGAAATTTAAAATGTCTTCATCATGATTGAACACTCGCCAATTGGTGACATTATCGGGAATTGATGGTCTAAAAATTAATTCTACTGAAAATCTATCTGGGCTGTAATCTTCGGATGGTAGGAGTTTGGAAGCAACATTAGCTAGTAGGTCTGCTGCTGCATTCTGGGACCTAGGGATGGGAGAAATATTAAATGTTAAAAATTGAGATATGAGTTCATGGACCAAAGACTGATAGTGTTTGAGATGACTAGAAAGGCAACGAATTGCATTTCTAACTTTTTTTATAATGATTTCAGAGTCATCGAACACTTTCAAATATTGAACTTTAAGGCCAATTGCTTTGTATAGTCCTTGAACTAAGGCCTCATATTCAGCTGTATTGTTTGTGCATTCAAATTCCAATCTGCATGATAACATGGTATTTTCTCCCTTGGGATTAACTATAATACATCCTGCTCCTGCACCTTCACTAGATTTAGACCCATCAAAGTATAATGACCAAAATAAAGAATTATCAACAATTTTATTTACAGTTTCTTCAGTAATATTAACACATCTTGATCTATCTGTTTGTGAAAATTTTTCGATTTGAGATGTGAAATTATTAACTGAGAAAGGAGATGGTTGGGTAGTGAAATTGCCAAAGAATGATTCAGATGAGTAATTCCCCAAAATATTGTTATTGAATGCTATTGGTTGATTTTCTTGTTCGAATTTAGTAACAGTATGGGTCATGTGTTTCTCCCGATCGATCTTGATCTGATTTGGCTTTCCTTTATAAGGAAGCCACATATGGGACCAATCGGTGGAAATATAACCATGGAGTTTCTCAGACCAGTCTCTACTCAAAATCAAACCATAGAATTCAGGTATATCAGTGATTAAAATATCAATTCTCTGAACCACTCTTGGATCAGCTGATAACCTGATAGTCACTGAGTTGATTTCCCTAAAACCTGGACCTTAGTTCTATCCAACTGTACAATATGAATTGCAGACTTTTGAGGTTCAATGTTCAATTTTGAACAAACTGAAGCTGACATTATATTAGAGGAAGCCCCTAAGTCAATCAAACAGTTGTGTAGATTTCTATTATAGATCTCATAGGTTAAGAGGAAAGGAGGAGTATGAGAATTTGATCTATCCCCAATTAAAACAGCATCAGTAGCTTCTACTCTACCAGGAGGTGGTTGACCTGAGTCATTAGAAGCTTTGGACAATACAACATTAGGAAGAGGAGAAGAAGGTACAACATTTAACTCTTTGAGAAGTAATTTCTGTTGATGTTTGAGTTTACTAAGCTCAAACATAGTAATATTTGCCTTTGTCTTCTTCATGTCTTTGATAATATTGTAGTCCATAGAATATGTAACTACTAATGTCTTAGATGTTGAAGGTAGATTTGAAGATGATGGTTGATTTTGGGATGGTATCACTACAGATTTCTTTGTGGGAACCTTTTCTTTGGTAGTAGTGGTACTTACATTTATTTTCTTCGAAGTTGTCTGAACAGGTTCAGGAGTACCCTTACTCCTGGTAGTCACAGGGGAAGCTTCTTGTTCATTTTCTGTATTGGAGTTAGGTAAAATAAAGTCCCATATCCCATGGCATTCAACAGTCTCCTCTTTTTCGGTTTTTTAGATGACAAGACTGCTTCATCCTCTTCTTCCTCTTCAGGATCTGAGTCTGCATTAGATATAGAATTTGGTGGTTTTGATTCAGGTTTCTTAAAATTTCTAATTGGCCTTTTCGTTGAAGTTTCAGCTACTTGCTTCTTAATTTCTACCATTTCATTTGACATAGTCTTGAGAACTTTTTGTAGACCCTCCATATCATATGGATCTTTAGGGGTTTTCTTCTTTGAATCATCCTTAAAAGAAACTTTTTTGGATTTTCTATCTTCAAGAGTAGCTTTCTTTTCTAAAGCAATAATGCGTTTCTCTACAACAAGCGCCTCTTTCATGTTTTCAGCTAAATTTGGTTTTGCAGCTCTATCTACAAAAATAGCTATATTTGAAGGTAGGGCTGTTATATACCATTTGCTTCTGATTTGCTCACTTGGTTTAGAGGCAGTTGGAATCTTATTCAAGAGTTTATTAAATCGTGAGTTGAACTCCTTTATAGGTTCTTTAGATTCTATCCTAAGATTTGAGAGATCATTAATTAACGTTGCTAAAGATCTGTCGTCGCCATACTTAGTCAGAAACTGTTCTTGGAAAATGTTCCAACTAGTAATGGATCTAGAGGGCAGGGAGAAATACCAAGACCCAGCTGATCCTTGTAAGGTATAAGGGAAAATCCTAACAACAACGTCTTCCTCTGTCACTCCTTTTAAATTAACTGATAACATGAAATTGTTAATATGTTTGTCGGCTTGTATTCCTGCATCTGGATTAAATTTCGGCAACCATTTTTCAGGATGTGCTGGCAATGGATGTAATGGTGCAGGCATAGTGACCGCACCAGGATTGTTCCATGGATTCTGAGCCATTGTAAAATTAATAGTAGATGATATTGCCGATGAAATTCCAGATGTTTGGGAAGGAGTTGATATTGAGGTTTGAGGTGGTGAAGTTCCTGATCCCTGTTGAACAACAATGTGTAATGGAGGAGTGGATGGTTGACTTCGCACTGGAGAAGATGAAATGGAGGATGATGATGAGAAAGTCTCACTATCAGATCCTTCAGTAGTCTTTTTTTCCCTTTTCCTTTTGGGTAAAGGCAACTCAGTAGGTTCAATACCGAGCTTTCCGCTTTGAAGTCTGGTGAGAGGGTGAGGTGGATTGAATTGCGAAGTTTCACTGCCTTGAGATACCTCAGATTTCTGTGGTGATATCGAAAAGCCTTGAAGTTTATGGATAAGAGACTGAACTTCAGGGGACTCAGGACTTAATCGTTCTGAAGTATGATGGGTTTGAGCAGTGGTAGTTGACTCCTCTTCTTCTCGTTTGAATATTGGTGTCCCAGCATGCAAACGGGAGGTCTGAGGTGAGGTGGAGGGAGATTTACTCTCAGAATGGGTTATAGGTTTGGGTTGGCTCGCCATTCACAGTTCATACCCTCCTTCTAGTGCCAAAAATGTTGATGCCTCGAAAATCGCTGCAACAACATCGGGGAAAACCACCCGGTCCGGACCTTAAAGGCAGCTCCTTTTCCGTTTGGTGTGGTGGCTCCGACTAGAAATAATGGGACCAGTTTCCCAATAATTGATAAATAGGATGGATAAGTGGTTGATTTTCTAATATAATGATAATGGATGGATGATTTAATCTAAAAAATTCAAATTATAAACAACTATCCTATCCCGGGAAATTTCTGCTTTAGTGTAACTCTTGATGATCTTTATCTACAAACAAGCATATAGATGAGTCTATTGGTAGAAAAAGACATTTATTCATATGATAATTACTTTGTTCAAGTAGTTAAACAAAGTAATCATGAAAACATTATTACGCTATTCTTAATATATATCATCGACATAAACATGATTGAAAGAATAACACTCCTTAGACATTCAATAATGATAAGTATAAGGACTGTTGTTAAAACACATACATATATCAAATGATAGCAAGATTAAATAAATGCTGATTCACATGAAAGAATGAAGCAAGAGCATAGATAATAGTACCATATGTTATTTGGATCACTCCCGATATCAATCGCATTCAGATTCCTTCTTCTAACTTAGAAACACTTCCATAACAAAGCAATAGTGCATATTTCATCAAAGCTTTCTTCGTTAAAATTCAGAATATTGGCCCAGTCTTCATAAAAAATATATCAGAAGCACAATAGTGTGACTTACTGATTTGAGTTTATACAAAAACTGAGGACCCTTTCTAAAGACAATGAAAGGGTCTATAAATACTATCTAACCTAACTAATTATGAAATAAAAATGCTATTATGTGGTATAACTAAATCATGAGAATCTCCTTGAAATAGGCCTGTTTGCAGTCGACAACATGATTCATTGTTTCAGATGATCTTCCTTTGGCTTGATCTTGCAGATAGCAAGCATTGGTTGCAATTCTGGAGGGTGACTTAGACAAGAATGCAGTTGAGCTGAGTATGTGGCATCATGGATTTCGGGGATCATGTAACCGATTGCATCGGTTAAACATTTGAGTGATGCCCTTTGACTGTATGGTTTAACTAAGAAAAACCAAAAGGTATCCCAAATTAAACTTTGGATGCCGACGATTAATCTTCCGTTCTTCTCCAATTCTTGATTGCATGTTTGTTCCAATGCTTTGGCTGATGGAAATTTACCTGGAGTGCACTGTGAAATTAATTTAGACTGATAAAGAGTATCATTGATTAACTCAATTAAATTATTGGTTGATAATATGCATCTTGAGGTTTCTCTTTCTTCTTTCATCAATTGTGACTGCCATTCTAGGAAAAAGATTTCTTTGTGTGACTCTAGAATTTTAGGCAGATTCGCGGCTTGCGCTTCACTGGTTTCTTGCCAAGCAAGAAAGTTGGTTAAAGTTTCATTGGCTTGTTCTAAATCCTGCCTGGTGTTGACTGATTTGTCAATTATTGATGAAGTAATCTCACAGAGGGGCTAAACCAGAGAAATATTATGACATAGAAATTTTAGCTGTGTAATCAATGCTTTATTGATCTGGAGAGCTTCGGACCTGAAATCTGCTGGTTGAGGAAGACTCTTGAACTTTTCTACTTGGTGTGACAGTTGAGCGATTTGCTCATCTTTCGTCTTACTCATTTGTTCATTCATTGTCTTCAACCTGGCCAATGCTTCGGATAATTCTTTTTGTTTTTATACTACACTTAGGTCTATCCTCTGCTTCTCCTTGAGCAATTGCTCATTTAATTGATTGTTTATCTGCTGCTGTGTTGATAGTTGTTGTTCTAACTGTTCTATTTTTTGCTGTCTTTCGGACACCTGTGACTGCAATGAAACAATTGTTTGGTCTTTTTCCTTAAGTAGATTTCTTACTTCCGATGCTTTATCCATAGTGGCTGCCGAATAGGCTCCGGCATACTGAGAAAGTTTTGTGAGGTCATCAGAAGGATTAAATTCTTCTTTCCACACCACATTAGCCATCTCTGTTTGTGCTGGTAAAAGGGAAGATTGATCAAGTCTTCTCCTTTTCCTTTGTCTTTTCACTACAGCCCTATGTTTGGGACTGTAAAAGACATCTAATGGTGGTATGTCTTCTATCTACAAAACAATCTGATCGGATGGATCCTTAGGAATTATTTCTACATCTTTGCTGGTGGGTAGGTCGCTGGTCCCTTCAATTGGAACCGTAGTTGTCGCTGTCTCTTGACCGACTGTTACTTGAGGTGTGCTGAAACCTTGTGAAGTTTCAGGATTGCTTATAATGGAGTCAAATTGTTGCCATTCTTTAAGGAGTTTGGGATCAATCTGAGTATCTATATCGATATGTTCACTGTCCTGTTCCTTTTCTTTCTCCTGTTCTGTCTCCTATTCTGGCTCTTTTCCTTTCTCGGGAATCTTCTCCATAGCAGGAGGTTTGTCAATAATTTGCTGTTCAGGCTCGCTTGACTGGGTTGTTGGGGTAGTAGCTAATAAGTCCAGAGGCAGAGTTTGCAACCTCTGTTCTCTGAGCCTATTGAATTCTACCAGCCCTTCATCTTTATATCTCATTTTGGCCAATGTTTTTACCTGAAATAATGATTCTGCTGAAGAAAACAGGTCATCAAATTCATCTTTTTCATGATCAAACTTTGTAAGTTTGGCTTGTTCAAGAACATTATAGGCAACTTTCCTTGGATTGTATTGCCTATTAGGAATGGTTGCAAGATTGAGCATGTTTATTTTTCCTACCTCCTTTTCTGCATGTTTGTAATCATGTAGAGTGTAAACACCGCATCTCAAAGGAAATGTAGGCCACGCCTGCTTTTTAGAATTCCTAAGAGTTTTTGATGTTCTTGCTGTTGTTATCTGGTAGGCCAATTCTCGAGCTAATAGCTTATCAGGTACATACAGAGGAAGGACATGGGGTCTTGCAAGGCTACCATAAACCCTTATATATGTGAACTTGTCTTCTCCGAACCAATTGCCTACAACGGTCAAGTCAATCCTTGCTTCCTCAGAAATCCTAGGGGCAGGCTTATAAAAAAAGGCATAATAGATAGGTAACATGAAACCATTACAGATTTGGTACAAGTGGTCTTTATAGTGTGCTTTCAAAAACATCTGATGATAAATGTGGATTGGCTTAGGGTCTTGTGAAGTCCATCTCCACCCGAGTACCGGATATTCAGAATTAAAGCAAAGAATATCCATAATATAAGCACTGTAATAAAAAGGGGGAATGGTCCTGGTGGTTTTACGTGAATTTGATCTAAAGTCAAGAATTGCAATGGCTAATTTATCGGACAATATGTTTGCCCAATCCATCACATAACTATTAACTGCCGCTTCCATTAAAGGAACCATTTCAATAGTGAACTTTGCAGAGTCATGCATTCCCCACATTCTACACATCATTGCCCCAGCATAACAATAAGGAGATGACAATGATTCCACAGAGTACTTACCCAATGATTCATGTTTGTGCTTTGCGGGATTCTGTCTCCACTGCTTAATTGGGGCCAATTCAGTCTTGTTCTCCTCTGCGAACTTTTCAAGAAAGGCTTTGTTGTATTTCTTTTCAGGTTCAGGCAAGTGATACATCTTCCTTAAGTCATCAGGTTGAAATGAACCAAAAATCCTTCAGTCAACTGTGCAAAACGTTCTATTTGAAACTGGAATTTCTTCTACCACCCATCTGACTACATCAGTCTATGGAAGAATTTTCTCCCGTGCTGCTATCTTGTGCAAATATGAGTCGGCTAAATCTTTAAGAGAAGCTTCCGATTTATTAGTTGAGTCTGCAGTAGCTTCTTCCGATACTTCCTCAGGCTCCTCTGCTTCAATTAAATTGTAGATGCTTTGCCAACTAGTATTTCCAAGGCCGAGACATGTAGTGTCTGAGATTAAACCTTTTTTACTTGGTCCTGGATCATTGGTTGGCTACACTGTTGCTGTAGGAGCCGTTGCTGCTACGGATTTCTTAGATTTTTTTCCCATTTGTTTCAAATTCGTTATTTTGGTGGAGTTCTGCACAAGGAGTGAAACCAACATGATACAAAGAATAGCTAGTATGAACCAATATGAAAGAATTATGTCAATTAGCAAATAATAAAGGATTATAGTGAAACTGCTGCAGATACAATCTAAAGGAAAATCTCGCCATAACTGCTTCATTAATTGGTTGTTTAACCTGTCAATCATGGTAAAGGAGTTTTTAAATACCCATTATATCATTTATATGATGAATGATCCATTCAAGCGTGGCTTAGATTCTTTGGCGGATAATCATAAGTAAATCGCAATCGGCGATTGGTAATGTGAATAGAAAGGCTTCAATATTTGTCCAAAATATCTTTCGATTGCTGAAAGGTGATACAACGCATGCAAGCCTTTTAATTACGTTTTCGAAACACGTGCCTTGATTTAATGCATCACAATCGGAGATGGATTCAGGTCTTATTACTTATGCTCTTGTAACTTTGCCGATTACTGATTGCGATATGCCATATCGCATCGGAGGATTTGAATGTGCCATTAAACATGCGTTGAGTTACTACCCCCGATTGTCGATAGCGATATCGCATCGGAGAAATGAGGGAGGTTCTTTCATGATACTTGCGATTTGGCTTTCCCGATATCCGATAGTTAGTTGATTTTCGGATCAAAGTCAATGGGTGTTTGTATGTGTTTTCCTTATTATTTCGATATGCGATCTTGCGATCGCTTTAACGCAATAACAAAGAAATTTATATTTATTTACAAGACCGACTTTATTTCTATTCAAAAAGGTTTATTTTAAAATATATCATTTCCATTGAACCTTTTGATGAGGGTTTTTCTAATGATGGGTTAATACCACTTTATTCACGCATTTAAGTTTAAAAGGGACCCATTTCATATTATGATTTTTTTAAAGTAAAATTTTATGAAATGGGGGGTTGTTGTACAGCACAACATGACCATCGTCGCATCCGCTACCAAGCGCGACACTATTTAGTGCTTAATGATACGTTATGTCGTTGTGGTATTGATACAGTTCTTCGACGTTGCCTCACTCATGAGGAGGCAGAACATGTTTTAAATGACTGCCATGCCAGGGCATGTCGCGGTCATCTTTCTGGCATATCTACTACTCAGAAAATTTTGCGTGCAGGCTACTACTGCCCAACCTTCTTCAAAGATTGTATCAAGGCTATTTGATAGTGCCACCCTTGTCAAGTGTTTACAAAGAAAATATGTGCTTCTCCAACCCTGCTGCACTCGGTTATCTCCATCATCCCCTTTGCCAAATGGGTAATAAACTTCGTAACTTGCAACCTCACTTCCTTTGCTGGACACAACTATATTATCGTAGCTGTGGACTATTTCACGAAATGGGTCGAAGAACTTCCCACATTCCAGGATGATGGAGAAACCGTGATGCCATTCCTGTTAAATCAGGTCATCTGTCACTTCGGTGTGCCCCGCACGATTGTTATAGACCATGGGTCTCATTTTCAGAATCACATGATGTCTGACTTAACATCGTTGCTCAGTTTTCTCCAAGATCAATCATCCTCCTACTACCCCCAAGCTAATGGTCAAGTAGAGGCCATCAATGGCGTCTTAAAGACCATGATATGTAGGTTAGTAGGGAATCATAAAACCCACTAACATCGAATGTTATATCATGCATTGTGGGGATACCGAACTTTAGTTAATACTGCCACAGGCTTCACACTTTTTCAACTAGCTTATGGCCTGGAAGCAGTTGTACCAATTGGGTGTCAGATTCCTTCCTTACAAATTGCTGTTGAACTCTTGCCCGACACCACTGCCAAAGAAGAGCATCTGCTATACCTAAATCAACTGGATGAAACCCGTCGAGATGCCGAATTGGCACTCGAAGCCCACAAGCACCGGGTCAAAGCCCAGTACAACATAAAGGTTAAGCCTCGTTCTTGCCGAGAGGGAGATCTTGGTTTACTCTATGATAAAAAACATGACCTCTTGGGGGCAGGAACACTTCAACCCTTATGGATCGGTCCATATGTCGTTAAGAAGGCCCTCTCAAAATGGGCATATGAAATCCAGTACTGGGAAGGAGTCCCACTCGCTGAGCCCCAAAATGGGCTCTATCTGAAAAAGTATTATGCCTAGTACTGCACTAGGCATGTGCTTTGTAATTTTATGCATTTATAAGTTTTGATTCTTTTTGATGTGACTGGATATTTTGGTATTTTTTGAAGAATTTGTCTCATACATATTTCTCGTTATGCAGATGTCTTCATTACCCTTAGCATACATAGGATACGCGGATGGTGCTAGTCTTCACAAATGGCACATTGCATCAGCTGCTTGGGTCATTTACACACCTGAGTTGGAACTATTTTGTTCCGGGGGTATTTTTTGGTACTGCCACCAACAATATTGCTGAGTAGATGTCCGTAATTTCACTTCTCACTAAAGTGTCATCAAGGGACATCTCCAATTTGGTGGTCAGGTTAGACTCTCAACTTGTTGTTATGGAATTGAAAAATCATTATCACGTTCATAATCCAATCTTGTACGTCATTATTTAAGGGTACGACTCTTGGAACGTCAATTTGAGGTTATCACATATGAACACATTCCTAGAGAATTTAATACAATTGTTGATTCATTAGCAAACTATGTGTTAGATTGGCATCTGTCTCATTCACTATAGATACATGTATGAAAGTAAATATTTACATAGTTAAAAATTTACAAAAACACTTAAAAAACATTTACATCATAAAATACCAAAATATCTGTAGATATATATATATATATATATATATATATATATATCGAATCCAATCTTTTACATCAGAAAATTTCCCAAAACTTGGGTGTTTTAAGTACAAAATGGCTACTAAGCCTAGCTATAAACATCCACTGGCTATACCACGCGTATGCCAATAGAGCCTACTTCTCATGAAAATATAACACAACTCTAGCTATCCTCCGAAGAGGAACTAGAAACCGCTCAGAAACACCAACTGTGTGTCACTGCATATGAGCAGGGATCTCCCTCATCGGAAGGGGGGGCACACCCATGCTCAAGCCCTCCAGGTTTCTCAGAACCTCACGAAGACTCTCAGCATCATCCCTGCCTTCGGGTACTTGGCCTCCTCGCCTCACTTGGTGAGGCTCGCCTGCAGGTCGTACCGATGCCACATCTGTGTCAAGAAAAAAGCTTCATGTCAGTACTTGTTCACCCATAAGATCAAAAAAACATAACATAAACATTCAAAAGCTTAAAAATACTTTAAGTACTCTCAAAATCATTCTTACCTTGAGGCCCCCAGTTTGTACTAGGCATCAAAATCAAGTCAGGGTCACCTGGGAAGTCCATTTCCTCAGAAGCATAGTTGTTGATCATCACAATCTGGCCACTTAGCCATTCGAAGAAATCTTCTTTGAAAAAATATCGGATGGGTCATCAGTCTGTGCAAGGATCAAGCGATGCCCATCACCTCTTTCTAGGCTACCTTGGATCGAGGGGACCTAAGCTCATCTACGGGCACATAATTGGCACCCTCTCAAGTATGAAGGAGACAATGAGAGTGCCATACCCAAAACTCTGTTGGGTCTGGGTCTTACATGCGGTCAACTCTGCCTTCAATTGATGAAGCGGTACCACATACCAGTTGAATATGTGTGGCTGGACACAGTCAACTGCAAGCAACAGTTGGGCCTTTGTCGCAACATGGGGACTTTTAGACCCCGCCAAGCGCACAATCATCCATAAAATGGCCCTCATAGATCTGGATCTAATCCTCTCTATAGGGACTCTGTTGCTGACGAGTCTGCTCTTAGGGATGCAGTAAGCTTGAGCCAGCTCTAGGGTGGATCGGGGATCAGGCCTGCCACTGACTAGGTTTGCCCGTGCTCCTCTGCACGACAAACCTGTCAAGAAATATATATCATCTCGGTCAATGGCCAACTCATGATCCCCAATCCTGAACACCTATTCATGTTCATCCTAGTGCTGAATAATCTAGCTCAAAAGGTCCTCTTGACCTTTCATCAAGTCCAACTGTGCATACTTCATCAACCCACAATGGCGCAATGCAAGTATGCAAGCTGGATCATTTTGCATCAGCAATTCTTGTCAGTCATGGGCCTGTTCTCTCCATAGACTAGTCATAATGGCTCAAAACCTACACAAATCAACCCAAAAATCAGTGCAAATGGGGCAAAAAAGCTCATTAAATCACTGCCTGGGGTTTTGGGGTGTGCCCTCATGCACTAACGCCCCCCCAGTGACAAACAGGGAGGATTAACACCCTCCCCTAGGTCGTAAAGGGCGTTTAACGCTCCCTACAGGCTTGGAAGGGGGCATTAGGCGTAATTAATGATCTAGGGCTCCCCAGATCTCAAAAAAATCACCCCAAAAGCAGCTAAAAAAGGTTGAATAATGCAAGATCAAGGTTTTGGCATCTACCTGGGATTGACGACACGTTGAATGGTCACCCAGATCTCCCACAGTTGTTCGTGGAAAATCTGCTCTTCTTTAGCTCCAAAACACTCTCACAACTCTCAAATGATGCAAATGGTGAAAGTGGAGGCTCAAGAACTCCCTTATAGTCACTTTGGAGACATGACTTATCTTAATTGAAGTCATTAAATTATAAGTAGTCCATTTCCAATGATATTTATCATGCGCCATGACCCCATATTGGCAGAAATTTCTCATGATTTTTTTTTTTTTTAAGGATTGAACGACAGAAATGACCATGTTCGATTCTCAATGAGCGCTTTCTTTTATGGGATGTTTTCTCGCTCTAAAACTGAAAAATCCTCGAGTTTTTCATCGTCGGGCTCGTTAAACACTTACGACGATGGTCCGAGCAACTCTTTTTCCCTCTTTTTCTAGCTCACTAAACTGAAAAAGATCGACTGAGCATTCTTTTTTGGGACTTTTTTCTCGCTCATAAAATTGAAAAAACCCCAAGTTCCTTCTTCAGGCTCATTAAAACCTTATGAAGAAGCTCTGAGAATTATTTTTAGGAACTTTTCTCGCTCTTTAAATCTAAAAAACCCCGAGTTTTCATCATTGGGCTCGTTAAACATTTACTATGACGATATGAACACTTTCTTTTTTGGCACTATTTCTTGCTCTTAAATCGAAAAATCCCCAAGTTTTTCCCTTCTCCAGGTTTGTTAAATCTATGAAGAAGGAATGAGAAGTTCTTTTACCTCTTTTTCCTCTCTCACTAAACTGAGAAATATACCTCGAGTTTTCTTCATTTGACTCATTAAAATTCGATGAAGGTCTATTGAGTTTGTCGTCGCCTGACTCATTAAAATTTTATGATGAATATCGAGTTTACTCCGCCTCCTTGTACTCAAAAAAATGAGGCAAATATTTATTGAGCATAGGTTTCTATTTATCTGTACTTAGTAGATTAACTTATGGAAAAGGAATCGTTCTGAGTATACTATTAAACTTTTGTTGCACCCAGTTAAAAACTATGACAAAGGGACCACCTTGGAGTTGTTCTTTATGATCTTTTCAGACTCTCGAAATATGGAAAGACCACTGAGTTGTCTCGTCTGGACTCATTAAATTACACAGATGAGGAAAATAGTCGCTCTTTTTACGATCCTTTTCAAACTCTTAAAACATGAAAATATTGACGAGTTTGCTTGTCTGGACATTAAACTAATCAGATAGGGCACAGGGTCACTCCTTTTACGGTCCTTTTTAGACTCTTAAAACATGAAAAGGTCGATGAGTTTACTTGTCTAGACTCACTAAACTAATCATATGGGGAAAATGGACAATACTATTGCTTTGTTTTCCGTATTGTGAAAAGAGTTTTTTGGCACAGTCGCTCACTTGAACATGGCATTCCCTCAAGTAAGCCTTCCTTGTGATGACCTCTCAATATGAATCTTACCATCCTATGAGTTTAGCCTATATACCTCGATGCTCTTGCATCTCTGTATCCTAACACTCTTTGGTGTTCATGAGTCTAGTGCTGCATGGTTAAAACTGTTGTCATGCCTTCTATTGTTCAAGGGAAAACCTTTATCTTCTGTTTCCTCCATCAAACCATAAAGCATATCTTATCATCATGCCCTATGTCGCTTTGCCCCAATGCTCAAAAGATTCCTTAAAAAACAATAATTCTTGTCCCGTATCACTTCGACTGATGTACGACACCTTATTGTCTACCTTTTGACAGGTCTCTTCCTATCGACTTCAACACTCTATCTAGGAAGAAGACCCAGAAACATTTAAGTACCTTGGTACTTGCAAACATCAGTGGCAGGTCACCTTGTGCTTAGTCAGGGGTTTTCATTATTGGCTCTTGGTTAAACGATTCTACGAGTGTTCAATGCCAAAAACATTATTCACACTCGCTAGATTGTATTGTGCATCTTGGAGACCATCACCATTATTGGTGGCCATCCTCTCGTTTGTTAACAGTCCCCATTATTGACTGGTAATCAGACGATTTCGTGCATGTTCGACATCAACACTTATATTCACATGTATTGATCTATGTTGTTGCAATGAAGCCAAAATCAAGACCTTGGGTAGAGGCTTGCATCACTTAGCCTTGTTTCCTCTCCCAAGTTGCGTTTATTGTTTTTTGGAGACAGCTTATCAGAATGATCCTATTATGACACAGGTTCTGCATTGTGCTTATCGGCGGCCAGCATTGTCATATCTCTTTTCTAAGAAAATCACTCTGACATAGCTACTGAGCGTGGGAATGCCTGACTCAAGACATGATTTTAGTTGTTATATATATATGTGTTGTATCAGGTTTCTCGTACTGCCCGAAGCTCCGATCCTCTCTCTCTTTTTTCCAAAGAAAAGGACAATTAAACATAAATTATTTTGGCCATCGTCGTAGCCTCTAATCTCACACTTTAGCGGGCATATGTTATATAGGAAAATGACCTCCTCATTAGCTCAGAGGAGAAAGACATGATGACTGAAGGACTGACCAAGTTCATAGGCCCAATTGTTAATCCAATGCTGTCTAAACACTAGCAACCTACTTTATAAAGCTTCCTAGCAAGGCTAAGGGTGTGTTAGTGCTCAAAGTAACACTGTATGTTACCTCGGGAAGAGAATTAGTGAACCCTAATGAGTTTCTATGGCTCAAGAGAACGATTTGACTGAGAAACATCCCAAGATTCTCTCCTATGTCAGCTCACAAAAGCAGGGAAACATTAGAACTCGACCTGTTTGGGGGGATTACTAATTCCTAATGGAGTATGCAAACAAGAAGGAGCACAAAGGCATGGAAACATCCCTACTTTTGCGTAATGGAACTCATGAAGGACCTAGAAACCCTATCTTCACATGCTATATATGCAAGGCTAGGGCCATTGTGAAAGATGTCAAACCATTTGGAAGGATTGCCTATTTGATTGTCGAGTAGAGTCTCAGACTAAGGCATCAGAAGAGGTTAAGAAGGGAGAGAGAGAGAGATGAGCTGGAGGGGTAAGGGATGGATGATGAAACTGATGGTTGTAATCACTCTTTCTACATCAATATAGAACTGCAATTGTGTTGTCCACTCCAAGATGTTGGTAGTATAACTTGTTTATATGTTTATTCAATATCATTAGCATGAGTGGCTTAGATATATGCAAATAGATATCTTTATATGTTCATGCATTGTTTATCAAGGTTTTATGTTGTGATATTACACTTGTCTTTTCTATGTGCAGGTTTTGATCTGGAGCTAGCTCAGGGGTCTTCCGCCTAGCTACATTGTGCTCTCCAACAAAAACACACTAAGGCTTGAGGTAATAATTCCTTCGCGCTTTGATATTCATTTGTTAAGCATAGATATGCATGCATCTTTGTGATAATTGCAGCTAATCTAACTGTCTTCCAAGGATCCCGGGAAGATCCTTTAGGGTTTATACATCACTAAACACCCGTGCATTAATCCCTATAATAGTCACCAACATTAGCTCTTCTTCCATTGAAAGAAACAACAAAATCCTTGACTACTTCATTAATGTGCCCTTGAAATAGTTGCAAAATATGGCACCAACCTACTTGATGAAACATAGCTAAGGACTCTTCATATGACTCTACGCTTTTTTCTCCAATGAGCTATTCTCGGACTACTAGAGGCATGTTATAGAGGAAAATTCATAGGTCGGGGTGGAATAGGGCTTGAAAAATCAAAACTAGACATGCAAACTTAAGGCACAAAACCCTTGGGACCAAAATGAGGATGGCGAAAATGGATGGTTTGATGAAATCCTCTCGAGAAAACCTTAGATGTAGAAATTTTTATAGAAATTGCAACTGCTTAAGATTTCAACTGAAAAACAAGAGAGACAATTCTAATCTACTGATTTGTGGAGTGGAAATCATAATTTAGAACAACATGCATAGACATGCAACAAGAAAAACCACAAGCAAAAAATGATTTCTAGGGTAACCCAACTGGGAAAAAGCCCTCAAGACTCTTTGCATTAATAAGTTGTATAGAGAAACTATTAAAATTTCTTGCTCTAGCTCTGAGCACAAGCTCCAAAAGAATAACTATTCTCTCTGCTGAATGAGAAACCCTGGCCAACACTTAGCAATTATCTGCTCCTCAAACCTCATATTTCCTTGTGCAAATATGAGCAAATTTGAGCTCCTAAACAATAGGGAAGTCACTGTTTCCTTATGCATTTCCCAAGGAATTGATATCCTGACTCCATGTAACACCTATACACTCAACTAGTATACAACTCATGTTACACTGCCTTGTCATCTCCACTTTAGTTGAGGAATTTGAATTCCCTGCATGCATTAGCTATTCTGGGTTGATTGATCAGTTAACTGATATATTCTGAGTTAGAATGTTATCCCACTGCACAACTGACCTTCAACTGAATCTATCAATAGTTAGAGGCCAGTTAACTAAATACAATTGAAAATAGCTGATGTGGATTGCTAAAATTTAGCAATCACACATGCATAATTGAACTCTAAGTGTTAAGACTAGAAAATCGTACACATATTTGTACAATCCAAAAGATTCCTAAAGTCGTCCAACAGAACGTACAAGTGAATATTTTCCAGCTGAAGACATAATGAAGTTCAAAAAATTAAATTCTCCAAATGTATTGTGTAAAATTAGGCTGTGTGGCTTATCCAAAGGACTAAATTACAACTACGTGGTTTTTCCTTCGAAAGCTGCACAATCAAATAAAAGTTTGACTCAGCAAATTTGGGACCACTTCCCACACTTGGAAGATGATTCTTTGGCATGTTCCAGTCAAGGACAACCAAATTCAAGTCGCCCTAAAGATATGCATCTCTCAAAGGAATCCTCTTGTCCTACTCATAAGTCACTTTCATTCATGAACCAAGAGAGGGAAGAGGGATTCAAAAAATTCTATATAAACAAGCCATTGGAGAACCAAAGAGAAGACAATCTTATGCTGGCAAAATTGCTATCAAAGCGATCCTATATTTCATTATTGAAGCAAAAAAAGTAGAGCATTAGTATATTGGCCAAATTTCTTCTCAGCAATCCATCATTCTAGTGCAAGAAGAGTCCACCATTGGAAGAGTCTTCATACTTCTTTGATAGAGAAGAGAAGCTTGCAAAGAGTTTGAGGAAAAAACCTCCTTGCTGAGGATTTTTGAGCACCATAGCTCAAATATTTCTCTTCAAGTGTTTAGTATTCATCTATCGTATTCATCTTTTACCACCAACAGTCAATAAAGGGAGCTATTTTCCATAATTTTTTTGACTTGTTTTCTTCATTAAGAATTATTTGTGTTATCTCTTTATTTTATTTTACTTTTGTATGCATTGTTTTCACCATTTGCAATGCTTTGTTCCTTCATGCTTGTCCACTAAGAACAACCAAACTATATGTATTTCTTTGTATGGAACAACCAAGTACTAAAGAGGTGTCTTTTGGTACCCCATTTCTATAAAAACACTACTACACCAAGCCCTGTAACTTGAATTTACTAAGCTAACCCAGTGATAAGAGCCATGTCACACTAGTTAACTTCCTCCAAGTTGTCTTTCTGATGTGGAAATTTGATTTACTCAATTTGACTAAGGCTAAAGTCAATTTGAGCCTTTCTTGCTACATTTTTTAACACTCCCTACTAGTAAGAAAGGGATATTTCACCATCCCTATATTGTACCTGTGCAATTCAAATTTACCTCTTGACAATGCCTTTGTCAAGATGTCAACGTCTTGCTCCTTAGTTGGAATGTACTGTAGAAACATAATTATCCTTCGCACACAATCCCTCAAATGATGATACTGGATATCGATGTTCTTGGACCTGTCATGAAATACCATATTCTCATAGAGCTTAATGCAACTCTAATTATCACAATATATCACTGTCAGATCCATATCTTGAGAGAAAAGACTCACAAGTATTTTCCTCATCCATATGGCCTCACATGCTACTTGAATTATAGCCATGTATTCAACCTCTACTAAGCTGAGTGCCACAGACCTCTGCTTCCTGTTGTACCAGGAAATAACTGTGGACCCAACACTGAAGATAACGCCTAAAGTAATTTTCTTGTCTGATGGACTCCCTACCCAATCTACATCAGTGAAACCTTGGAGCTTCACTCCCTCTGTCCGCATGTACCATAATCCATACTTGGTAGTTATTCTGAAGTACCATAACACATGCTTTGCTGCCTTCCAATACAACTTGGTAGGGCTCACTGTAGCTTGACTAAGTTGGTTTACTGCATTGCACATGTCAGTTCTTGTGTTCACCAGATACATCAAAGACCCCACATGCTACCTATAAATGGTAGCATCAACCTCTTCATCTGAAGTGGCATTCTCCTTCCTCTAGTTTGTATCTAGAGGTGTGTCCATAGGCTTACAATTCTCCATGTGAAATTTCTGAAGTATTTCAGAGGCATACTTCCCCTAAGACACAAGCAATTCACCATCACCTTGCTATACTTCTAGCTCGAGGAAGTAATGCATTAAGCCTATGTATTTCATCTCAAATTCCCTTGCAATATCCTCTTTACAAGAGCATATCAGCTGCTCATCACCAGTCAATATTAAATCATCGACATACAAAACAAGAATAAGTGACTTATCATCTACCACAATGTGATATACGTTCACATCCGCTTCTCTTTTGGTGAAGCCCAATCCAATGAGATAACTGTCGATCTGAGTGTACCATGCTTGGGGTGTCTGATTGAGACCATACAATTCTCTCCTGAGTCTGCATGCATGTGACTCTCGATCATATGTCTCAAATCCTTCTAGCTACTGTATGTAAATTTTCTCCTACAAAAATGAATAGATTGAGAGAAAAGGTGGCAAGTTTGGAAACTGACTACAAACTTTCCTAGCTTAAGCAGAAGGAAGAAGCACAAAAGGCCCAAAGAATGAGTGAAAGAATCAAAGTCTTAGAGAAAGAGTTAACACTAGAGAAACCCCTTGGGGAAACCAAGGAAATGTTGTGGGCCAATATCATTGACTCTATCAAGGATATTTGGCCATCAATTCAAGTTATTTTTGAGCAAACTGAGTTAGTAAAGATAGATACAGAAGCTATCCAAAAGGTAAAAGAAGAATTAGGAGACATGCCTGAGGATGCCAATAAACTCATCCACTTCCTCGACAACAAAAATAGGTATGAGCTCCAAGAAATCAATATAGAAGATAGAACTAAGACCATTTTGGAAATAAGGAAGGTCCTTTCCAAAAGGATCCTTATGCTTAACCTAGAATAAAAGTGCCATAACATGCAGGTAGCCATTGATAAGTTCATGGATAAATTCCAAATTTTGAGGGAGAAAGGTCTGCCCAGTCCATTAGTTATCAATGATAAAATTATGACATAGCTGGATTATGATAACAAACTTAGACAGTTGGCTAAGGAATAAGCAAGCACTTCATCCATAAAAACACTGCCTACAGACAAAGTTTTGTACAAAACATTTGAGAAGTTGTTTTTCCTTGAGCATGAGATAAAACACTTGTTCCTCACCAAGCCCAATTTTTCCAAGTATATTGAAGCTGATGAGATCTATAGGAGGATGATGAATGTAAAATTACCTAATGCAGAATGGTGGGAGACAATGACTGATTTACTGTGATTAATTTATAGCAAAAAGTTATTGCACAGTAAAAATGAGCGCAACTAGGTAAACAGATGAAAACAAGTCATCGGGGTCAAAGACTATCAGGTGAAAGATGAAAGTTGAAGAAGATTCCAGTGTAAAACACCACAACTACAAGCCAGCACAAAGGGCTACAAATCCAACCATAAAAGCCAGCAGTACCAAATAAAAAGGGACAACATGAAACAGTTCATTAGCTGTCTCTATCTTCTTGCAAGAAGATATTTGTATTTCCTAGAATAAATCTCAAGTTTGTTTTGAGATATTTTGTAATAGTTTTTGTATAAATACTTCACAATTCGAAGTATGTAGTGTGGATTCTTAGAAATTTCTATATACTTTCTTGATCGAAGACTGTAAGCTATTGTATCACTGTTTGGACCAGTTAGCTTTATTAATGAATAAAGCCAAGACATTTCATAGGATTCATGTGTAGTGCGAAGTGCAGACAAGTATTTTCTCTTGTGTTGTTATCTTTCTTTAAATTTTTTTTTCATAATATTTAATGTATATGATATCTGAATGCTATAATATGGAATGATATCCTAGAATTTGCTTCAATGCACTTTGTTTTAACTATTAAGCATTTTAATGTTTTCTGCTAATTATCTAAGTGAAGGAATTCTTGATTTCTCCTTAGTTTAGGTAGTTTCCTCTGATCTATAGTAAAGGATTCTTAATTGCCCTTTGCTCATGATTATCCTTTGTTTCTCATTTTAATCCCTATTTAAGAATTCTTAGGTGCTCTCTCACCCTGGTTAAGATCATCTCATCCATTTGACCTAAAGAATTGTACTTCACTCTATTAGCTTGCCCTTTGAACACTCCCTTTAATGAATTAATTCCAGTTCTTCTGTCCTTCTTTGACTCCATAGCCCAATGGTCCAAAGACTCCATTCTATCCATCTGTTTTAAGGATTCCACCATCCAAACTTCAATACAAATCAAAACCCCCTGAACTTTAATAACTAGCCTAAAATCTTGACAAACAAAGCTATATCATATAGAGAGAGCCCTCTCTGAGTCATAGGTTGGATAGAGCCTATACTATAAATATTGGTTTGTGGTTACCTCGATATTTTCCTTCTTTTGATAACTTCTAGGGAAAAATTCTGAGTGATAACACAGCACATGGCGCATCTGTGTATTCCAATCTGGTTGAACCCATTCTACCGGGTCCTTAGGCATTCTAAAGATTGCAGCCTTAATTTCTTGGAGCACTTCATCAATAAATTCAAAGCCATCCTCAAAGTTGAAGGTTAACAAGAAACTCTCCTTGAGGATATCCCACTCAACTGTTCCATGGCATAGCTCCATCTCTAGGTACCAATTCATCGGAATGGTATCCAGGGTGTGACAAAAGATATGTACCCATTCAGGTTGAGGATTCTCTCCCCATGCTTTAGTCCACCACGGTAGATGTTGGCACAGATCATCTTTTCTAGTGTATTTTTCCATCATATGGGTATTAACGTACCCGAACCTTAGCTTCATCATTCGCATGTATTCTTTCCAATCTGCGAAGCTGTCCTTATGCGACCGCACCAACGAGCAGGCATAGTGCGCAACGCTAGATCTAGTGCCTGGAACCAATGTTCTTTTGGCATCTCCCTTTCAAACTTCTCCAAAAACAAATTAACATCATCTAAACCATCATAATGAGGAAGATTTCTTACCTCTGTGGATACACATCGAAGCGATTTGGTCAACATGTTGCAGCGCAACGAAGAGACTTCATGTAATCTGTTTTGCCAATGTTCAAGCTCTTCATCAGAATATGAGGTGCATAAGTTATCTTTATCACACGTAATTCGTCCATTTGCTATAGGATTTATCTAGTCCTCATTTCGCACAGTGATCTTATATACTTGATCCAGATCATCCTCTTCTTCATAATCGTGGACGGGTTTCATGTAGCATGCACCTTCAGATGGATCTAAAGGAACAATTACTCGGAGCTCCTTCCTTTCAAATTTCATTCTTCGTTTCTTAAGATTAATTATCGCATCCATATCAAAGGCCCAATCAATGCCTAATAGCACAGGGTAAGGATTACTATCATCCACTATCTCGATCACTTCAAAATCGGCCAAAGTGCTTGCTCCTTCAATATCCACCGTTACCCCATATAAGCGCCCAATAGGAATTATTTTCTGCTGATTGGCCATACGAATCTAGATAGGAGACTACTGTAGCACAGGTCTTCCCATCGTTTCCCAAGTTTTCTTTGGTAGCACATTCGCATCAGATCCTAGATCAACAATTACTTGCTCCATTTCATACTCTTTGATCTGCGCTCTTAGCGTCATTTCACAGCTTGTTTGCTTCTTGATTTTGCCCATTTTTCGTACAACATGCAGTTCTGGAGGAGGTTTGACCTTACTTGTACAATTTTCAATTAACTCTTGAATCGCTTCAACCGCCTTTCTATCCCGTAACAACTTCATACAAGTCTTCAGAAAGGTGGCTAATAACGAAGGATCTACGACAACTACGATAGCTTCGACTAGGGTAACTACGACAACTTCGACCAGGGCAACTACGACAGCTTCAACCATGGAAACTATGGAAACTTTGACCACGACAAATACGACAGCTTCGACCATGACAAATACGACAAATTCGACCAAGATTTTATGCCCAAACATAATTATCCTTTTTTTCTTCCTAAACAATAATCTCCTTGTTCTCCTGGGCCTTTTGTCTTCTCCTGTACTTCGTATCTCTGAATTCTTGCCCGAATTGCTCATCAAAATGAAGTGTTTAGATGTCTATTTAAAGATATTTCATTTATAACTAAAGGGACATGTCTGTTTGAAGTGAGGCCGACTTCTATGACTGAGTGTAGGTCGGCTCACTGCTAGGAATAATTTCCTTAAGTTAAAAATTCAATATCTCACAAACTATTGGGAGTTTGAAGGAAAATAAAGGCTTGTTAGAAAGAGGAAAAAATCCTCTTTAAGATGGTCTAGGATACATTTTCAAAGGATACCTCCAAGGTGTCCAAAATATTTTTTTTTTGTGATTGTCCTTAAATTTTATGCATAAAAAGTTTGGGACAACATGAGGAATGTTTGGGACAACGTGGCTTCTTCATTCTTTGGCTTCTTCATTGCTATCAATGTCATCATAGGATCATAGAGTCATTATGTAGGAGTGAAACATCCATGTAGCACGACACATGAACAATGTGATCATACACTAGTGTAGTCATAGTGCAACATCATTAGGATAACTCCAAAAGAATCTTCCAACCATCAAATTATCTCCAACCATGTTATCAAGACCTCATCAAGTGCCATCATCAATTGTGGTCATTCATAAATAATATGACATCATCAAATGTAGTCCTCCATATGTCATCAAGGGCTTCTAAATACTTGGCACTTGGCACTTCTTAAGACTTCTTCATTAGTGACTTGACATATTAATTGATGAGATTCTTATGAAACACGAGTTATGGCATCATCATTTGGAACCAGGCATCTCAACAATATTTTCCATCTCGACTAGTGCCATATTGACATCAATGACAACCTAGATTAACAATCTCCCCCTTTTTCATTGAAGGAAATATTTTTTCCCTTTCAACATTCTCTCCCCCTTTGACATCAATGGCGAATGGGGTGTCCTAGAACTCCCCCTGTCGAGCTGCTTCCTTTCTTCATTAATAGTAGATCTTCATGGGTATGTTACTCCCCTGTCATGGTGCTCTTCCTTCTGGCAATATGGTCCATGATTTATGTGTTTGCATTTCTTCATGGATGAACAAACTCTCCCTTCCTACATAAACTCTTCTAGCTCAGCAAAGATTACCTTCTTAGTGATCAAGTGGAAGATACCTTCAACAATAGTCCATCGGCTGAATAAGGATTATGCTCTTTAGTGGAGTGTCCCCAAGAGATGATCTATCAAATGATTGTTTTCCATGAAGGATTTCATAGGGCCCATTCTTGGATAGCTTTTGCAAGAATTCTTAATCATCATAAGCTCCTCCTAACTGTACGCATGGTATTCCTTTTGGCAGAGTCTCCATCAAATACTTGGAATATCGAGGATGGCTACATCAAGTCAACAACATGTGTTGTTGGCTAGAGTGTTCAAGGGACTTTCAAATTCAATTTGATTCCTTCTCCATACTTGTGTAACCGTTTTCTCTAGTATGGTTCTAGCTTGTGTAGGGGCCCAAGTCAAGTTACAATCATGTGCCATATGTCCAATGTTATGACACTTGAAGCACTCTATATTGTTCATGTATAAGAATTCATGACTTCTTCTTGCAAAATTGCTTCTCAGAGATTAACGGGAACCATTATAATTATCTTTATGATATGCCCTACAATCTTTTTCCATGTGGCCAAAGTTTGTACAAGAATAACAATAACCAAGAAATATATTCTGGTACTTGGGAGAAGAAGCTTTTCTTGATGTACTTCTGAAGTCTTTTTTCCTTTGGATCCTTTGATGATAACTATTGCTTCTTGCATCCTTGACACCATCTGTATTTCTTCTTGTAGGAGGGTTTCTATTGTAGTTGTCTTGACTCTTCTCCTTGCCCTTGCTGGAACTGGGAGCATCAACATTTCTTCTAGTCTTCCTCGCATCCTTGTTGTTTGAAGTATTAGGGTTTGCATCATTATTGCTTGAGGATTCACCTTCATAGCCAAGACCTGATTTATCAAATGGATATCTTTGATGGCTAAGCATGTCATCCAAGGCTCAAGAGCTCTTTAAGATTTTGTCCATCTCTTCAACCTTTTTCCTGAGAGAGACAATTTCTTCTTCCAATTTTTCATAGTCATTATTCCTTTTAGCTAGTTGTTTCTCAGTTTCTTCCTTGATACGAGTAGCTTCATTTGCTTCTATTTTAAGGGAGATTATATCTGATTTCATTTTGAAAATTTCTTCATTTTCATTAGCTAGACTGCTCTCTATTTCTTGCTTGATCCTTCTAGCTTTACATGTTTCGGCCTTGAGAATGTTGATGTCAGATTTTAGTTTGAAGATCTCTTCATCCTTTGCTTTTGTTTGGCATATCATGGCGTTTCTCTCCTTTTCTGCTTCATCAACCTGTCCTTCTATGATTACCAATGCTTCCATTGTCTTCTCAGCTCCTTGTGCTAACTTTATTTCTTATTCTAGTTGAGATTTGAGAGAGGAGACCTCTACCTTGTACTGACCAATCTCTTCTTCAAGTTTGTTCAATCTCTTGTGCCTTTGTTCAAGCTGACTTGACAAGGTATCTTTCTATTTCTTTGCCTCATCCAATTGATTTGTCATGGATATTACTTCTTCCTGATGCTTTATTTTGTTTTGATGAAATTCCTCCTTAAGCTTAGCGAGCTCTTCATCTATTTCTTGTACTTGAAGATTGACAATTTCAACTTCATTACTTGTTTGGTCTTGGTCACCAGCTAGTGCTTTCTTCTTAAGTTCCTCGTTTTCCTTTTTCAAATTGATAATATCTCACATGGTAGCCATAATTTTAGTGAGGAAATCTTCTTCAAAATCTTTTTCATTCTCTTCATCTTCTAGGTCTTATTTGGCCTTGATGTCATCACTCTTATCTTTAGCTTCCTTGATGGCCTCTAGATTTCGTTCTTTTTTTCCATCATTTTCTTGACTAGAGATCATTGTCAATGCTCCTTTTGAGTGAAGATCATGAAGTTTCTCCCACATGCCTTTTTCTGACGAACATTTTTCAAAATTGGCCTTCATAGAATCAGGTAGCCCATTCAAGATTGCTTTCATTGGTCTTGTATTATGTTCCTTGGATTCTCCATCCATCATGCTACCAATAATCACTAATTTCCAGACTTCAATGCCTTGATTTTTTAAGTAATTCCTAATTCTTTCCTCCCATATATCAAAGTTTCCATTGAACAATGGAGCCTTCACAAATTGATCGACTTCATTTTTGGTGGTTGAGGGAGACACATCTTTAAGAGGATTGGAGACGTTCTTCCTTGGCTTTGCCATTTGTGTTCTAATGATCAAACTTCAAGCGGTTAGGCTTTGAGTGAAGGTATCGGCTCTGATACCAATTGTTGGAAATACTGAGAGGGGGGTGAATCAATATTTCTTTTCAATTGTTGCTTTTACCAGTTAGATCACTTATATTTAGAACATAAAATGAACAATAAAAATAAATGCTTTTATTAATTTCTTCAATTAATCAAGTACAATATATGTAGGGCTCCAACCTTAGGTGGTGACACTAATCTTCAATCTTCTAGGCTCCAACCTATATTTTCCAAGCACCAAATTGGACTTCCAAGACTCCAACCTTGTCAATTTTGAGGCACCAACCTCAAGGTTGCCAAACCTATATCTGGTTCAGGCTCCGACCTGGTTTCTTGAGGACTTTGATCCTCTAGGGATCTAACACTATCTTATCCAAGGCACCAACCTTGAGTTTAGGAGCACAAACTCCAAGGACACCTATCCTATATTTTCTAAGCACCAACTTGGACTTTCCAAGGCACCAACCTTGTCAATTTTGATGCACCAACCCCAAGGGCTCCAACCCTATAGCTTCACTTTGTCAAGGTATGTTTGGTTATACTTCACGGCTCCCAATGTTTTCTTCAACAATCCCTATCAATCTTCAACTATGCCTTCACGTAGTCTCCACATCAAATCATTAATGACAACCTTGTTCTTCACATGAAGGTGTCACCACTACTCTTCATGTTACTCAAACAAAGCTTCTTCAAGGTCACCTCATGATGGATTCAATGCATCATGGTCTTCAATGATCTCCACAAATCTTCAATATGTTGCTTCACAAAGTTCTCAAACTATGCCCTATTCTGTTCTCAAGAGAAGACTTCAACAAGCTCTATTTGTCCAATCCCAATAAATCAACACTTCGACCACGACAACTATTGGCTTGTTGGGGCCTGACCCTTTCGGCAACAGTCTGCGCGGCGCAGACTGAGGTCTCACCCGAAGTAGTACGGGAGGGTGCTAGAACTAGGTTTTTGCACCCTTGAGATGTCTAATAGGTTCGACTGGTCCACTGTTTGTTCTTGCCCGTAGGTTGCTTTGCACACTTTTCCGTTCCTCGCGGCCTGATACATTGCCTTTGCACAGTCCAAACCAGGGGCTGTGGAGCTGTGCTCTGCGCTATTACCCGAGATCTTACTTATCTTCCAGTACTGGTTAATTACCTTCGCCTACTTGAAGCTCTTAAGTTGTAATTAGTTATAAAAACATTCATACAGGTTCGCGCAGTAAATAAACAATATACTTGTAAATTATATCCAATCATGCATTAGACCAGGAAAAGATACACATAAATATAGTAAAAAATCTCTTTATTGATTCTCCCAATGGTTACAGACTCAACCTGCCCTATGCATTTCGCTGCAGGGGTCCGCGCACTCAGCTGCAAACTACTAGGCCTCTGCGCACTCAGCTGCAGAGCCTTCTCCTACTCTATGACCCACAGACACACTTTACACTTCAACTCAATCACTTAGACTTCTCTTCTTCTTCTATTCTATCTTCTCTTAGTTCTCTTATACACTTAGAGCCTCACTCTATTTATACAATCCCATGGTCCGTGGACCATGGGTAGGTCTATCCAGCTGACATTACATTACAAAAACTAGGGTGGACAACCCTGTGACTCTATTATAATTTCGCGCCCTGCGCCCATAATTCACGGAGCTTTTACAAGAAGATTCGGTCAAAACTTGGGCTTTAAGCCCCAAAACATGCCTTGGGGGGATTCCATGCCCAACAGGCCCCCAAAACAAACATTGTGACTCACCCTCGAGTCACTTTTTCGGCACAGAGATCTTTGCACAGAATCCCTCCAATTGTGCTCGAACTGCGGCAAGGTCAGCAGCGCACTAAGCTGCTACCTGCTGGATCTGCTGCATGCATTTTTCTGAGACCGCTGTGTTGGAAGTGATTCTCTGCATTAGTGCGTGTATCCCCTGCATGTTTGCGAGCTTGCATTCAATTTCTGCTATGATGTTGAAGGCCTCGCCGATCTAAGGCTGAACGTGCACCTTTAGGACTGCTTCCTTGTGTCGTGCCACGTCCACCTGTTCTTTCAGCACTTTGGCCTGTTGCATCCGCGTGAGCCTCTGAGTGAGGGCCACCGTTTGTGTAGTTCCTTTGACGCTTTCATACTACTGTTGGATTTCTCATGCCCCTATCTCTAAGCACTGAATGTTGGGGTCCTCTTGTAGATTTGTGAGAACCTCAAATGATTCTTCCAACATGCTGGTGTAATCTCACACTGCACTGCCAATATCGTCCAGTCCCGCTGTGATATCGCTAGCGCACTATTCTCTGACTTCCGGAGGGGTGGACGACTACGCCTTTAACTGCAACTCGATGATCTAAAGGTTGAGCTCCAACTGAACCTTTTTCATTTCCTCCCTTGCCTCACGTACCCCTGCTGCTAACCTATGGATGCACGCCTCTGCTGGTATGTCTGCTGGGATGGCCAACTCCGGGATGCTTTGGCAAGCTTCGTCTATTACTTGTACCAGTTGTCGATTCTGCGACACCACTTCATCGCACTGCAAGCTCAATTGTTCCATATTGATTTTCTACTCGCTGAGGACTTGCAGTGTGCAACTCTCCCTAGCTCGCAGCTCTGCAGTTATCCCATCCTGCAAAACATATAAGGTCTCTCGCGAGAGTGCAACCATATTGATATCGAGACCCTTCAACTCGCTAACTGTAGGCCTGTCAACCTCATTTGTTGTCACTAATGCCCCTTTTGGTAGCACTATGGTATTCGTCACCTGAGCTCGCAACATCTATTCTACTACAGTTGTTCCGACTGCGAGGTTGGTTGAAAGGGTACCAGCCTGAGAAGGGCGCACCTGCAACTCCTGCAGCTGCAATCTGAGGGCCCCCAACAAAATCTGGTTCTCCTGCATGAAATTTTGGAGGGCATAACAGGTGACATCGCACACTGTCTCACCAATGTCGTGTAGATCACCCTCGGTTAGGATGATCGGGTCAATAGACAACTTCGATGCCTTAACCTTCTTGCTCGACCCTGTCCGCTCGGTTGGGTGCTGGCGCTTCAAATATGTTGACGCAGTTTATGGGTCCGCACATCCCTCTTCTTCCTTTGCTTCCTGCGCATGCGAAGGCAACATTTGACCCTCGCGCACCTTCGTGGCTGCTTCCTGTGCTGCTGCTGCTACGACCTTTTCCTACTTAGTTGCTGTCTGTGTAGTGTCCCGCACCGCCCGCACTTCTGTTGTCGCTGCCTCCTTCCTTCTCTTTTCTGCCAACTGTGTGATGCGCAACTTGGCCTCATCTTTCTTCCTCTGTGCCTCCAACTTCTCTATATCTGCGATTTCTGGAGCGCACCATTTCGGTGGCCATGTCTCTAGGACATTAAAGATGACATTGTCTGTGGCTACAAAGGGTAGCTTTCTCCATTGTGTGGTCGGGTCCTTGCGCACTCTGATGTAAATGATATGGATGTCTGCTTTAAATTTCACAAAACTATAAAGGCTGTTGTAGACAGTGGGCGATAACCAAGGCTTGCGGTTGATCCCCATTCTAAGGTTCATCTCCATGAACACCCAGAATATTTTACTGTCACAGATCCTAGAGGCATCTTTTGTGGCCCAGAGCGAAGCGTACTTCGTGGCCTCTGATAGATCCCTATCAATTGTGGGGAATTGACTATCCTCCGGTAATTCCCCTGCCACGAGCACTATGGACAACAGAAGCCATGCATAGTGGAACATTTTTCCCTATTCCTGAGCTTCGCGACAATTCTCCAAAAACTCATTGCAGAGGAACTCAGACCAATTAAATTGGACCCCCTCCGTGCACTGCTCAGCCAGTGCGACCACTGGCGCGGGTACCTCATCTGCGCGACACTTGCGCATAACCTTACCAACCAGTATTTGGGTTGCCACTTTCACTGCTTTGTCATTGATGTTGGATATGGTGTATCCCCTTTTCTTCTTTTCCAGCTTGTAATTCTTTTTCATGGCCTCTGCGATGGCCAAGTCACTTCCCTTCCCTTTCGAAATGTTCGCGGGGTCCTCTCCTTTGCATGGAAGCTAGGAAATGCGGTGAATCAAGTCTGTCGTGATGGGGATGGGCTTCTCCAACCACAAACACCCATCATGCACCAGGGAGAGTAGCTGCCTGATGATGAAAATGGTTATTGGGGCATGGTGGAAATGTGGCACCCAGAGCAAGTTAAATAGCCCGGCCTTTGCCTGACCTTTTCCACTCCGCGCAACCACTTTCGCGGCTCTAATTCTATAGCCCCCACTGCGGTGTTCTGCTTGGGCTTCATGAAGTGTGAGGTCTCAAGGTGAGGGAACTTCTCGTTGTCAACGATGTCCTAATCTTCAAATTATAAGCTTGGGACCCGTCCTAGGTGCATGCCCTAAAAAATAATGTTGTCTGGGAGGAGCGGGGTATGGAGTGAGCTCTTGGTTTGTCAAGGTCCTTGGGCACTTTAGCCTTCCTTTTTTGCAGGGGGACATAGGCGGGAAACTTTGTTTGGGGCTACGTAGGCTCAGTTTCCTCCTCCATGCCTTTGTCCTCATATTATGTGATGATTAGGTCCTCCAGGTCTTCTTCTTCTTCATTGGTCTCTATGGTGACGGCTTTCCCCTTCTCCTCCATTGACAATTTGGTGTGCAGTGGGTTCCGCGGGGACACACGTACGGGAACCATCGCTTGTTTGTCCTTCTTGGGTCTTGGCGTGCGTAGTGATTTCAGGATTTCTACCACAATCCTAGCACCTTCCGGAGCATTCCCCACAGTCAAGTCCTGCGCGGCCTCTTCGGCAGTCATTTCTGTTATCTCCATAACTTCCTCAGTTGTTGCCATCGTGTCGTCCAAAAATCTAGCACTTGCGAACTCAGGGGCTCAATCAACGCTCAACACACAACAATCAGGGCTCTGCTCAATAGCTCAATTCGCAAATGACCAAGTGTTGTTTGCTAGGTATCCCCTTGTAATTTATAGCACTTTTTGAATTTGAATTCGACCGTTCCCCCCAAATCCGGTTCATTAATGCTCCCTTGGTGACATATTTTCCCAAATCTTGCCCATAAATCGCATCTTAAATGCCTGCCACCTGCTCCATTTGGTCTTAAGTCGAGCATCCCATCATGAATAGTGACTTCAACAGTCACTTTCTAGCCAACCCATGCGGTAGCGCAGCTCCCCATGTGTGGTTGTGGACCTTGTGAATCTTTGCTTCTATGCACAACTCCAACATCGCGCAGCTCAAATGGTAGAATAGTTTATATTCCCATGCTTCCTTTCAACTGCCTAGAGCGCTAAAACTATACTTCCTTCAGCTAGTCAGGTGGTTGCACCACCCGTGTAAAGTTTCATCTTGTCATCCATCATGTTTCCTGAAACATACCCACCTTTTATTGTTACAGTCAGCATCACGCACTTTACCATCTGCAACGTGCTACCCTGGTTAATTTGCTTAGTAGTGTGCGGTCCAAGCCAAGGCATCAGACTAATCAATTCACGGTGATAGGCCTTAAACCTGTCATCGTGATTGCACACATCTTGCCTTATCACCCTGGTATTTTTGATGAGAAAATATTTCTTTATCTTGTCCTCCAGCTTCTTGACATCCGCGTCCACTAGAGCGCTTTTCTTCCTTAATCGTACCCTTTCTTCTTCAAGTTCTTGGAGCCTAAAATTTTCCTGTTGGATTTTTGCTTCCAAGGTTCCGCGAACCATCGTATCTACTAGTGCTATCATGCGTGGTCTAAGCTCTCTAGGTACTATAGGGCTTACAACAGTTGCTTCATACTCCAGCCTTGGCGGTGCCTGTGTGGTCAGGTTCTTGCACACAGTCCTATAAGCCCATAGAATCGCTGGTACGCGCAGGTCCCAGTCACTTCGCTCCACATTGTGGACCTTGTTCAACGGTTCATTTACTTTATTAAAAGCTTCTGCATGGATATTCTTCTGTGCACTTGGTCTTTCCATACTTCGTGGTCCCAACCGAAGGCGTCGTTGGCGCCATTTCCTTACCTGCACTTGCTTACTGATTGTGTCTCCTACCACGAGGACGGTATGCATTCATGCAGGTTTCGCACCATATTCCTGTATCCACTTGGATAGGTGGGTGCGCGGGCCAGTTCATCTGACAGAATTTTCTATTAATTGCATCGAAGGCTTCCCAAACCGCATGCGCATCATCCTTCTGCATTCGTGCCAGTCCTCAAAACTTCTTTGGTGCGTCCCCCACAATCTTGCGGGCGTAGCTCGCAGTACCCATTTTAGAGCATCGAAATGCTACTGTTCCAGTACTTCTCTTTCAAATTTGTTCAGGAAGTCATCTACCTCGCTTAACCCATCATAATCTCTTACCTCTATTGCTATGCAACACAACGATCTCATCATCATGTTACAATTGAGCGTGGTCACCTCGTGTAACCTATTTTGCCATCATTCTATCTCCTCATCAGAATCTGATGTGCAGGAGATTTCACGCTCCCATGAGATTCGGCCATCTGCGGTTGGATTTACCCAGTCTTGCTCTCACGCGATTATCTTGTAGATGCAGTTGAAGTCATCGTTGTCTCTGTCGTAGTCACACACTGGCTCCATGTAGCGCGATCCTTCTGCAAGCTCTAAAGGTACCACTTCACACAAATTTTTCTCAAAGATCATCTTGCGCTTCTTCAGATTTATCACTCCATTCATGTCAGTGGCCCAATCTATTCCCAATAGCGCGGGGTAGGGATTGCTGTCATCAACAATCTCTATTACTTCGAAATCTGCTAGCACGCTTTCTCCTTCAATATCTACCATGATTCCCTGCAATCTCCCCATAGGTAGGATCTTTTGCTAGTTCGCCATTTGTAGTTGGATAGGAGACCATTGCAATGCAGGCCCGCCCATGCGCTCCCATGTTTGTTTTGGCAGGACGTTTGCATCTGACCCTAGATCTAGAATCACTTGCTCCATCTCATATTCCCCAATCTGCGCGGTCAATCTCATCTCCCTTCCTGTTCACGTTGTGTGCTTCCCGAGCTTCTGGACTACACGCAGTTCTCCTGGCGTGGTCCCAACGCATCTAGTTATGAGTTATTGTAGCCCCTTTATAGCCTTGTTATCGCGTAGTAGCTTCATGCATGTCTCCAAGAACGTAGTGAGCATCGATGGGTCCATTTCTGGCTCCAGTCTGTCTTTACTTCCTGAAGTGGAGGCATCAGCGAAGCTCCTCTTAGCTTCCATGAAGGTCTCCTTAGTGCGCTCCAAATCAAATTCTGGTTCCTTCGTTGGAGCCTTGCGAACCTAGGTACTTTCTTCAGGTTGCTTGCCTTTGTCATCTCCTATCGTAATTCCACTCCGGAGCACGATATTTACATTAGGGTCTTCCTCGCACAGCTCAGACCTCATCATTTGCAGGTTCTGAGTTGGGGGAGGTTGGAGTGCTCCTTTATCACACAACCTCGCTATCAGTGTGGGACAATCCTCCATCTCATGATCAAACAACGTACAATACAAGCATGATGGTTGTGTTGGATTCGTACAATCGCGGGCATAATGCCCTGGCCCTCCACAATTGTAACATATCAGTTGTCTGCGACCTCTTCTTGGTCCCCCTCCACCTCGGCCTCGTTTGCACCCCTGAAATCTGGTGCACACCATTCCTGCATTTTGATTGAGGGGCCGTGTTTCAGCCTAAACTCTGTAGGTAGGAGTTCGATCCATCATCAGCTCATAACTTCTACAGGTGCACTCATCATGTCCTACTGACTTGCAGAAATTACAGAACAACTGCTGTGAATTCTGCGTATACTTCTGTAATAGATGGCAGTTATTTGTAGCATTCTTTCCTCTTATCTGACAAATCATGCACCATAATGTTGGCGTTGCGCTTGGTCCGACTTGTGCCTCCAGTCTTAGTGGCATTGGCCCTCCTCCTGCAAGGTAATTCGCGAACACCAGGCAGTGGTCCTTGTCGTGCCCCTGGCCCTTGCATTTTACGCACCATACCTCATTGCACATCTTTGGGCGGGTTGTCCTGTCTTGTTTCAAAATTTGCATCTCCAGGCACAAGTTTTCAACTGCGCGTGAATCTGCTGAACTCCTAGGTTAGGATCTTGTATCAGAGTCTCGTGCAATCTCATCGCAACCTCTAATGCCTCAGCCTGAGTGGTTAGCCTTTTTTGCGACAACGCGTTCCATAGATGCGGCGTTAACGATGCTACAAACCATTCGCGGTGTTGCCCATCTATTAATGTCATGTTCGCTTCACGAATTGTGCACTTCAGTGTTTGATCCAATTTCCACAGGGTCTCACCTGGTAGCATTGTGATTTCCTTGAATCCAATGATTGACTGTGCCTCTGACTTTGGCCTGCTAAATTCTTTGCTTAGTGCAACTTGGATATTCGCGATCCCCGCATTCGGATTGTCATTGGAATGTTTAATGTATCAGGTCAGTGCGTGATCCTGTAGAATGCTGACCAAAATTTCCTTCTTTATATTGTCATCCGTGACACCCTGTGCTTCCCATACAGCTTTTATCACGAACCAAAACTTGTCTGGATCTTCATTCCCTACTCCCTTGAACACTGGTAGCTTTATCGCGCTTGCCATACTGCTTCGCGGTGGTCGCAGAGGTGGTATGGTCAAAGACGGGCGTGAAGATGGTGAAACTGGTAGTGGTGTGGGTGGGGGTGGTATGCGCGGAATTATTTGCCTTATCAGATTGATCACACTTCTTGGTGAGACCTTGGCCGAACTCTTCTTCGCCCCATCACAGAGGTGAAATCAAGGGGCTAGTTTCTAGTTCTATGCTACCTTCGTTTCTGTAGATTCTCCCACTCCGTGTATCCCCAAACATCAATTTATTCACATAACCCGCTTTTCACACAGTAGCATTTTAATCCAAGTGTTAAAATATTTAACATACTTACCTCGCGGTCCCTTGAGGAAGCGTCGTTCTGCCTCGCTATAGCTGACTAAAGTATCTACCGCGAATTCAGTGATGAATCCTCCTATGATTCGATCGAGCCAGTGATCGACAACACGCGTGATCTTATCTTCCGATGCTTCCAGTCTGCGCACCAATTCTGGAGTCCACACAATAGGTTTGTCGAGTTTACACCTTCCTTGGCTATCTGCTAGCTTCACGATCCACTCGTACAACTCAGTGGGGAAGGATGCAAAGAAAATTTCATGGATCTCTGTATATAAGTAGCAGTCTAACCACTCTTCCTTTGATAGTCGTAGATTCCTATTTTCCTGCGCCGCGAACTCGTGAATCTTTCTGTCCAACCAATCTTCAATTTCTTTCTTTATCGAATTCCAGTGATATGACATCAGACATCTCTATGTAGATCCCGGTCTTGGAAATGGAATCATTTTTTGGTTTGTTGGGGCCTGACCCACGTTCAGAGTTAATTAGCCAAACAAATCCCTGTACTACTAGCCCTTTCAGCAATAGTCCGTGGGGCGCGGACTGATGTCTCACCCGAAGTAGTATGGGAGGGTGCTAGAACCAGGTTTCTGCACCCTTGAGATGTCTAGATGTTCGACTGGTCCATTGTTTGTTCCTGCGCGCAGGTTGCTTTGCACACTCTCCCATTCCTCGCGACCTGATACACTGCCTTCGCGCATCCCTAACCAGGGACCGTGGAGTTGTGATCTGTATTATTACTCGAGATCTTACTTATCTTCCAGTACTGGTTAATTACCTTCGCCTACTTGAAGGTCTTAAGTTATAATTAGTTATAAAAACATTCATACAGGTTCGCGCAATAAATAAACAATATACTAGCAAATTATATCCAATAATGCATTAAATCAGGAAAAGATACACAGAAATATAGTAAAACTTCTCTTTATTGATTCTCCCAATGGTTACAGACTCGGGCTTCCTTGCGCACTCAACTGTAGGGGTCCGCGCAATCAGCTGCAGACTACTAGGCCTTTGCGCACTCAGCTGCAGAGCCTTCTCCTACTCTATGACCCACAGACACACTATACACTTTGACTCAATCACTTAGACTTCTCTTCTTCTTCTATTCTATCTTCTCTTAGTTCTCTTATACACTTAGAGCCTCGCTCTATTTATACAATGCCATGGTTCGCGGACCATGGGTAGGTCTATCCAGCCGACATTAAATTACAAAAACTAGGGTGGACAACCCTATGACTCTATTATAATTTCGCACCCCGCGCCCACAATTCACAGAGCTTTTACAAGAAGATTCGGTCAAAACTTGGGCTTTAAGCCCCAAAACATGCCTTGGGGGGATTCCATGTCCAACAAAAACTACGACATCTTCGACCAAGGAAGCTTCAACCACGGGAACTACGACAGCTTCAACCAAGGAAACTACAACACCTTTGACCACAGAAACTATGATAGCTTTGACCATGGCAACTACGGCAGCTTCGACCATGACAACTACGGTGGCTTTGACCACGACAACTATGGCTACTTCGACAACGGAAACGACGACAACTTCGACCATGACAACTACGACAGTGTCGACCAGGGTAACTATGACAACTTCTACCACAGCAACTACGACAACTTCAACCACAGAAAGTATGGTAACTTCGACCACGACAACTACAGCAGCTTCGACCATGAAAAATACGATAACTTCGACTAAGATTTTATGCCCAAACAGAATTATCCTTTTTTTCTTCCTAAACAATAATATCCTTGTTCTCCTCAGTCTTCTGTCTTCTCTTGTACTTCATATCTCTGAATTCTTGCCCGAATTGCTCATCAAAATGAAGTGTTTAGACATCTATTTATAGATATTTCGTTTATAACTGAAGGGACATGTCTATTTGAAGTGAGGCCGACTTGTATGATTGAGTGTAGGTCGGCTCACTGCTAGGAATAATTTACCTAACTTAAAAATTCAATATCTCACAAACTATTGGGATTCTCAGGGCAAATAAAGGCTCGTTAGAAAGAGGAAAAAATCCTTTTTAAGATGTTCTAGAGTCCATTTTCAAAGGATGCCTCCAAGTTGTCCAAAATAATTTTTCTTTGTGACTGTCCTTAAATTTTATGCAAAAACAATTTGGGACAACATGAGGAATGTTTGGGAAAACGTGGCTTCTTCATTGTTATCAATGTCATCATAGGATCATAGAGTCATTATGTAGGAGTGCATAATTTCCATGTAGCATGACGCATGAACAATGTCATCATATACTAGTGCAGTCATAGTGAAACATCATTAGGATAACTCCAAAATAATCTTCCAACCATCAAATTATCTCCAACCATGTTATCAAGACCTCATTAAGTTCCATCATCAATTGTGGTCATTCATAAATAATATGACATCATCAAATGTAGTCCTCCATATGTCATCAAGGGCTTCTAAATACTTGGTACTTGGCACTTCTTAAGAATTCTTCATTAGTGACTTGACATATTAATTGATGAGATTCTTATGAAACAAGAGTTATGACATCAACATTTGGAACTAGGCATCTCAACAATATTTTCCATCTTGGCTAGTGCCATATTGACATCAATGACAACCTAGATTAACAATCTCCCCCTTTTTCATTGATGGAAATATTCTTTCCCTTTCATTCTCTCCCCCTTTGACATCAATGGAAAATGGGGTGTCCTAGAACTCCCCCTGTCGAGCTGCTTCCTTTCTTTGTCAATAGTAGATCTTCATGGGTAGGTTACTCCCCTGTCATGGTGCTCTTCCTTTTGGCAATATGGTCCATGATTTATGTGTTTGCATTTATTCATGGATGAACCAACTCTTCCTTCCTGCATAAACTCTTCTAGCTCAATAAAGATTACCTTCTTAGTGATCAAGTGGAAGATACCTTCAACAATAGTCCATCGGCTAAATAAGGATTATGTTCTTCAGTGGAGTGTCCCCAAGAGATGATCTATCAAAGGATAGTTGTCCATCAAGGATTTCATAGGGCCCATTCATGGATAGCTTTTGCAAGAATGCTTAATCATCATAAGCTCCCCCTAACTGTACGCATGGTATTCCTTTTGGCAGAGTCTCCATCAAATACTTGGAATATCGAGGATGGCTACATCAAGTCAACAACATGTGTTGTTGGCTAGAGTGTTCAAGGGACTTCCGAATTCAATTTTCTTCCTTCTCCATTCTTGTGTAACCTTTTTCTCTGGTATGGTTCTAGCTTGTGTAGGGGCCCAAGTCAAGTTACAATCATGTGCCATATGTCCAATGTTATGACACTTGAAGCACTCTATATTGTTCATGTATAAAAATTCATGACTTCTTCTTGCAAAATTGCTTCTCGGATATTGATGGGAACCATTATAATTATCTTTGTGATATGCCCTACAATCTTATTTCCATGTGCGCAAAGTTTGTACAAGAATAACAATAACCAAGAAATATATTCTGGTACCTAGGAGAAGAAGCTTTTATTGATGTACTTCTGAAGTCTTTTTTCCTTTGGATCCTTTGATGATAACCATTTCTTCTTGCATCCTTGACACCATTTTCATTTCTTCTTGTAGGAGGGTTTCTTCTGTAGTTGTCTTGACTCTTCTCCTTGCCCTTGCTGGAACTGGGAGCATCAACATTTCTTCTAGGCTTCCTCGAATCCTTGTTGTTTGAAGCATTAGGGTTTGCATCATTATTGCTTGAGGATTCACCTTCATAGCCAAGACCTGATTTATCAAATGGATATCTTTGATGGCTAAGCATGTCATCCAAGGCTTGAGATCTCTTTAAGATTTTTTCCATCTCTTCAACCCTTTTCCTGAGAGAGACAATTTCTTCTTCCAATTTTTCATAGTCATTATTCATTTTAGCTAGTTGTTTCTCAGTTTATTCCTTGATACAAGTAGCTTCATTTTCTTCTATTTTAAGGGAGATGATATCTGATTTCATTTTGAAAATTTCTTCATTTTCCTTAGCTAGACTACTCTCCATTTATTCCTTGATCCTTCTAGCTTTACATGTTTCGGCCTTGAGAAGGTTGATGTCAGATTTTAGTTTGAAGATATCTTCATCCTTTGCTTTTAGTTGGCATATCATGGTGTTTCTCCCCTTTTCTGCTTCATCAACCCGTGCTTCTATGATTACCAATGCTTCCATTGTCTTCTCATCTCCTTGTGCTAACTTTCTTTCTTCTTCTAGTTGAGATTTGAGAGAGGAGACCTCTACCTTGTATTGACCAATCTCTTCTTCAAGTTTGTTCAAGCTCTTGTGCCTTTGTTCAAGCTGACTTGACAAGGTATCTTCCCATTTCTTTGCCTTATCCAATTGATTTGTCATGGATATGACTTCTTCATGATGCTTTATTTTTTTTTGATGAAATGCCTCCTTAAGCTTAGCGAGCTCTTCATCTCTTTTTTGTACTTGAAGCTTGACAATGTCAACTTCCTTCCTTGTTTGGTCTTGGTCACCAGCTAGTGCTTTCTTCTTAAGTTCTTCGTTTTCCTTTTTCAAATTGATAATCTCTCCCATGGTAGCCATAAGTTTAGTGAGGAGATCTTCTTCAAAATCGTTTTCATTCTCTTCATCTTGTAGGTCTTCTTTGGCCTTGATGTCATCACTCTTATCTTTAGCTTCCTTGATGGGCTCTGGATTTCGTTCTTGTTTTTCGTCATTTTCTTGACTAGAGATCATTGTCAATGCTCCTTTTGAGTGAAGATCATGAAGTTTCTCCCACATGCCTTTTGATGACGAACATTTTTCAAAATTGGCCTTCATAGAATCAGGTAGCCCATTCAAGATTTCTTTCATTGCTTTTGTATTATGTTCCTTGGATTCTCCATCCATCACGCCTTCAATGATTTCCAGACTTCAATGCCTTGATTTTTAAAGAAATTCCTCATTCTTTCCTCCCATATATCAAAGTTTCCATTGAACAATGGAGCCTTTACAAATTGATTGACTTCAATTTCGGTGGTTGAGGGAGACACATCTTTAGGAGGATTGGAGACTTTCTTCCTTGGCTTTGCCATTTGTGTTCTAATGATTAACCTTCAAGCGGTTAGGCTTTGAGTGAAGGTACTGGATTTGATACCAATTATTGGAAATACTAAGAGGGGGGTGAATCAATATTTCTTTTCAATTGTTACTTTTACCAGTTAGATCACTTATATTTAGAACATAAAATGAACAATAAGAATAAATGTTTTTATTAATTTCTTCAATAAATCAAGTACAATATATGTAGGGCTCCAAACCTAGGTGAAGACACCGATCTTCAATCTCCCAAGCTCCAACCTGTATTTTCCAAGCATCAACTTGGACTTACAAGGCTCCAACCTTGTCAATTTTGAGGCACCAACCTCAAGGGCTCCAACCCTATATCTGGTTTAGGCTTCGACCTGGTTTCCTAAGGACTCTGATCCTTTAGGGCTCTAACCCTATCTTATCCAAGGAACCAACCTTGAGTTTAGGAGCACCAACTCCAAGGACACCAATCCTATATTTGCCAAGCACCAACTTGGACTTTCCCAAGCACCAACCTTGTCAATTTTGAGGCACCAACCCCAAGGGCTCCAACCCTATAGCTTCACTTTGTCAAGGTATGTTTGATTATACTTCATGGCTCCCAATGTTTTCTTCAACAATCCCTATCTATCGTCAGCTACGCCTTCACTTAGTCTCCACGTCACATCATCAATGACAACCTTGTTCTTCACATGAAGGTGTCACCATTGCTCTTCATGTTACTCAAACAAAACTTCTTCAAGGTCACCTCATGATGGATTCAATGCATCATGGTCTTCAATGATCTCCACAAATCTTCAATATGCTGCTTCACAAAGTTCTCAAACTCTGCGCTTTTCTGTTCTCAAGAGAAGACTTCAACAAGCTCTATTTGTCCAATCCCAATAAATCAACACTTCGACCACGACAACTATGACATCTTTGACCACGGAAGCTTCAACTACGACAACTATGACAACTTCGACCACGAAAACTACGACATCTTTGACCACAGAAACTACGACAGCATTGACCACAACAACTAAAATAGCTTCAACCACGACAACTATGGCAGTTTCGACCACGACAACTACAACAGCTTCGACAATGGAAACTATGGCAGCTTCGATCACGACAACTTCGACCAAGGTAACTATGACAGCTTAGACCATGAAAACTATGGCATCTTCAACCATGGAAACTACGATAGCTACGACCATGGCAACTACGGAAGCTTCGACCATGAAAAATACAAAAACTTCGACCAATATTTTATGCCCAAATAGAATTATCCTTGTTTTCGTCCTAAAGAATAGTCTCCTTGTTCTCCTCGGCCTTCTGTCTTCTCCTGTACTTCATATCTCTGAATTCTTGTCCGAATTTCTCATCAAAATGGAGTGCTTAGATTTCTATTTATAGATATTTCGTTTATAACTGAAGGGACACGTCTGTTTGAAGTGAGGCCAACTTGTATGACTGAGTGTAGGTCGGCTCACTGCTAGGAATAATTTCCTTAAGTTAAAAATTCAATATCTCACAAAGTATTGGGAGTTTCGGGGAAAATAAAGGCTCGTTAGAAAGAGGAAAAAATCCACTTCAAGATGGTATAGGATCCATTTTCAAAGGATTCCTCCAAGGTGTCCAAAATAAATTTTCTTTGTGACTTTCCTTAAATTTTATGCATAAAATTTTTGGGACAACATGAGGAATGCTTGGGACAACGTGGCTTCTTCATTCTTTGGCTTCTTTATTGTTATCAATGTCATCATAGGATCATAGAGTCATTATGTAGGAGTGAAACATCCATGTAGCATGACGCATGAATAATGTCATGATATTCTAGTGCAGTCATAGTGCAACATCATTAGGATAACTCCAAAATAGTCTTCCAACCATCAAATTATCTCCAACCATGTTATCAAGACCTCATCAAGTGCCATCATCAATTGTGGTCATTCATAAATAATATGACATCATCAAATGTAGTCCTCCATATGTCATCAAGGGCTTCTAAATACTTGGCACTTGGCACTTCTTAAGACTTCTTCATTAGTGACTTGACATATTAATTGATGACATTCTTATGAAACAAAAGGTATGACATCATCATTTGGAACCAGGCATCCCAAAAATATCTCGGCTAGTGCCATATTGACATCAATGACAACCTAGATTAACATTGCGTACCCATCCTTCAGTTTTCGGTTGCTTCCCCTTATCTTCTCCTATGGCAATACCACTGCGTGTTACTATGTTAATGCAAGGCTCTTATTTGTGAGGCTCCGCCCTCATCATTTGAATGTTATGCATAGGTGTTTGCGTCTTCTTCTCCTACATCTTGGCTATTAGTATCGGGCAATCTTCTATAACATGATCAAACTGTCGGCAATATTGGCAGGAGGGATGCGTTGGCTTCTGATAGTCACGTGCAAAATGGCCAGCTTCTCCACAATTATAAAAAATGATTTGGTTATGACCCCTTCCAACCCCCCTTGTTGTCCTCTTCCTTAGCCCTGGTATCCTCTGCGCACTGCACCCATGCCCTATTCCTGAAGTCGATTTTCCGTATGCATTCTATACTTAGGGGTTCGCTCCATCATCAGTTCCTAGCTCTAGAAATTGCATTCATCATGCCCAACCGATTTTCAAAAAGTACAAAATAACTGATGTGGTGTTTGCACAAATTTCTGTAGGAGATGACAGTGATTAGTTACATGCTTCCCAGCTACTTAACAAATAGTGCACCATAAAGGTACTCTCACGTTGATTCCAATGATGTTTTCCAGTTTTATAGGGACAAGGCCTCCCCCAATGAGGTAGTTTTGATAAACGAGATAATGGTCCTTGTCATGATCCTAGCCTTTACACTTTAGGCACCAAAATTCTATGCACACCTCGGCCTGTGCTTCCTTTCCCTTCTTCATGCTCTACAGTTCCATGTGCAGGCTTGCAAGCTACAATTGAATATGATGTATCCCCATATTCGTATCATGAACCGACGAAGCTTATAATCTCATGGAGATCTCCACTACTTCTGCTTGCGTTCCTATTTTTTTCTGTGACAAGGTCATTCTCAGATGCGGTAGGAGTGAAGCAATATACCAGTCTCTATGCTGAGAATATTTAATTGTCATATTATCCTATTGGATTAGACATTCTAATCTTTGATCAAAGTCCCATGTAGACTCAGTTACTCTCTATTAAATCTCCTTGAACTCTGTTATATATTGAGCCTAAGATTTGGGCTTCTTGAATTCACTATTCAGCGCTTGCTGGGTTTCTATCACAGTCGCAGTGGGCTTATCTGTGCAGAACTTAATGTACCAACTCAATGCTCTGTCCTGCATTGCTGTGACTAGCTGTGCTTTCTTCATATTGTCGTCAGCGATTTGTTGTGCCGTCCATACAACATCTGTGACAAACCGTAATTGTTTGGGGTATTCCATTCCCACACCCTTAAACACAAGCAACTTCATTGTATTTTCCATATTAAATGATGGAGGCGGGGGTGGAGGCGGAGGCAGAGGTGTAGGTGTAGGTACTTGAGGCGGAGGTGGAGGTGGAGGTGGGGTGGATGGATGAGGTATTCCTACGATACCCTGACTTACAAGTGTCCTCATAATATTATCTTCTTTGTCGCTATCAGAAGATCTTAATAGCAGACTGTATTAAGAGCCTAAGTCTTCGCTTCTTCTAAATTCTCTTCCACTTCACGTAGTCCCAAACATCAATTTAAAGGCATAACCCGCTTTTCGCAGAATATAATATTAATCCAAGTCTTCAGAGATTTTAGGTACTTACCTCTTGGTCCTTTGAAGAACCCGCGCTCTACTTTATTGTAGCTGACGGATGTATCGATCCAAATTTAGTGATGAATCCTCCTAGAATATGATCGATTCAGTGGCCGATGCCCCGCACGATTTTATGTTCTGAAGCCTCCAAGCGCTTCACCAGTTTCGGGGTCCACACAATAGGGCCGTCAAAGTTCCACGTACCCTGACTATCTACTAATTTGGACAGCCACTCATGCAATTCACAGGGGAAATAACAAAATAATATTTCATGTTCGTATGTATATAGGTATCTATTCAGCCACTCTTCCTTCGATAAGTGCGGATTTCTATTCTCCTAAGATGCAAACTCATGCAGTTTCTGATTGATCCACTTCTCAGTTTCTTTCTTAGTGGGGAACCACTTATCACACATCCCTTTAGCAAGATCTCGGTCCCAATAACGGAACCATTTGTTGGCTTGATGGGACCTGACCCAGGTTCAACATAAGCTGCTCCAACCAACAAAACCCTAACTGCTGGCCCTTTCAGCAAAAACCCGCATAGTGTAGGCTATAGTCTCACCCGATGCAGTATTGGGGGATGACAGAACCAGGTTTTTGCATCCAAATATCAATGTGATAGGTCCCTATGGCTCCCAGGGATTAGTTCTATCTTTGTGCACCCTAACCCTTCCAGAACAGATTATTATATAAATTTACTTTAAACAACTTTCAGATCTTCGCGAAGGCCTTTAATTAGTCCTAACATGTATAAGCAATACTGATCTACCACTTTCGTATAATTTGCAATATAGAGCGAAAATATATAAAATTTGCAGAAGTAAGAAATAATACATAGATGCACAAATAATTTGCAATACAGAGCGAAAATATATAAAATTTGCAGAAGTAAGAAATAATACATAGATGCACAAATATTGGCTCAAAACTGCCTTTATTAGATATGATCATTCAAGTACAAGCTTCTTTTCCTTCTGCATTTAGTTGCAGGGACCTGCACACTTAGCCTGTGGACTTACCAAGGTCTCTGCGCACTCAGCTACAAGAGCCTTCCCCTTCGCCTAACTGCAAGAAACATACCTCTCCTGTGTTAGGTTACTTGCCCTTACAAATATTTCTAACAATTAGGTTATTCATTAGACTCGCTATGACTCTTCTATTTATAGCTTCGCTTTTACAATACCATGGTTCGTGGACCATGGGTGGGTCTCAAAACCTTCTTATCACCTACCCGCCTAAGGGACTAAAGACCCTTTGACTCTAACTAGCTTCACACTCTACTTCCACATTTCACAGACACTTTACATATTTACAAAAAGAAATTACAAAATTTACCAAAATTTACCCCAGGGACCCCTTCCCAACATGGTTGAGACTGTTGACTTGAAATTAGCCCATAAAACCTCTTATTTTATGCATTGATAACACTTTTAAAGCTAAGATGTGCTCACAAGGAAGGGTTAAGACTTTTCATACCTGAGCTTACCTAATGATGCTCATGCTGGTGGTGTTGTAGCTGATGATTCCACTGCTTGATGTTTGCATGAGGTTATTGCAGCATTGATAAGCTTGTTGAAATTCCCTCTGAGGTGCGATATGTAAACTCCATCACTCTCCTCACTGGATTGAATTTTTTTTATTGTTCATTGTCAATTGAAGTTCCGTGATTTAGATGGTTAGAATAAAGGTGCCACCATTGATCAAATACTACCGTGGATGATGATCAAGGATACTGTATTAGTCTATAGGGTATCATGTAGTTGCTCAGGACTAGGGTTGGAGCCTACTGAAACTTCATAATATTCAAACATATTGGTCTAGTGCTTAAAATGTGATCCTATAGGATTTATGCAGGCTATTGCAGGATTGTGTGTCTTCCTGTATTAGTCACATAGACCCCTTAGGATCTAAATTTTCTATGAGTTTTTTGTTGAGCTAATTTATTAACACAAATTAACACAAGTATTCATTACCAATCTAGGTTTGTAAAACTTGGAGGCAAGTCCATAGTATATGGATATCAGGTATAGCCAAGCTTAGAAGATGAATTTTAAAGAACTAAAGAAGTACATATTACAAATATAAGCCTATATTAACAATTTCTAACTCACTTTTGCAATGAAAGAAAGATGAAGTGGCTCTTAACTTAAGAGATCCATTGGTGTCCTTCTCTCTCAATTATCACTTAATGAATAGAAATCATAAATCATGAATTAACAATAGCTTAAGATGCAAATATCAACAATGAATGAGACTCTTAACTTAAAATATCTCTGGGCATTTTTCATCACAATTCATTCATCATTATGCTATCATTTGAAAACTGGAAATACATAAGAAAAATTGCTTGCATGTAATAAAGGAGAATTCTAGTTTTGATTTATCAATTCAATAGAAGGAGAATTCAACTTGAACACTTTGTTGTCCCATCTTACTAAATTGATAAGCAAACTAAAATTCAATAATATAAATCAAACTAAAATTCAAGAATATAAATCATCACACATCAATTCATAAGCAAATCTGAAACAAAGAAAATAAAGAAATTTTAAAGTAACCAGTTCGTGGAAAATTAAGCTAATCTAACATGGAAGTGTACTTAGCTTGGAGTGGGGGCCCTTCACCCTTGCTTTGCACATTTGAGGTTGCTATCAAATGCTGAAACTTCAATCACTCATCCACATCAATGAACAACAAAATGAAAGTAGAACAGGTTCTTCAAATTAATCTCCAAAATCCAAATGTCTCATCATAAAATTATAAAAAAATTACATATGATAAGCCTTCAAAATCTTGGCTTAAATAGAAGTTTATGAAACAAATTGATCTAAAGTCTCTCTAACAATCATATCTATTCAAATCCATCTATCTAATTCGAATTCATATCCATCCCAAGAAATATGGACAATCCCATGAAATCACAAAACTGCCCTATTTCCTAGGGATTTTCTGGGTGACTAGTCATGTTTGACCAGCTTTGACCGGGCCTAATAAATCTTGTTTTGACCGAACCAAGTGGAATTAGTTTAGTCCTAGTTTCCAAGCTTTCCATCCATGCATCTAACTCGAGCCCAAGTGTCCTGCAAACGTGTCATCCACATAGCTACTACGAGAATTTTTTATTCTGTCAAAATTTGCACTTGAAATCAAATTTTCATAAAAAATTTAGAAATTGAAAAATTAAAATTAAATACCTGAATATGCATGAAATACATCAAAATGGGATGGATATAATGGAAAATAGATGAAAAATATAAGGATTAAGTAAGTTTCTTCAAGCAAAAATAGACCAAAACTGAGGGCCAACATCTCCTCCTTGCTGATTGTCAAGCATGTCTTCATGCTTGCTGTTTCCTTTTGGATCTTCTTACCCCTGTTGTGCATGCTGTTTTGGATCCTGATACCTCTTGTTGTGCTGCTTCTAACAAATAGTCCATCCCTGTGTCATGTTCTTCTCTATACAAAGTAGCCTTAACCTTCTATTTTTTTTATTTACCTTTCTACATGTTCTTTTCCTTGAGCCATTTGAATCCCTGCCTGAAAATTAGATCATTCTTCCTCTTTAATTTTCTATTTCTTCAGTTAACTTTTCCAAAATCTTGTTTATTTCAAGTTGGTCTATTAATTCTCTAATTTTGCTCAAGTGTAATTCCTTTTCAAGCTCCTATGTGTTTTTCACAAATGATGTTGCTGCCACATCTTCAAAATAGGAATCTTTCTCTAATCCTTCTTTCTCAATAATATTCTCTACCTGTTTCTCTGTTGAACATGTGTCCACAATTTTCACTTCCTTGTCCCTGCTATTTGTTTCAACTGGGCTCTTCTTCCTAAACCTCTTAGGAATGGACATGATGGATGTTTCATTTTCAATCATCACTGTGTTGGTTTGCTTCTTAGCTCTAGTTTTGGGATAAAAATGTGAACTCATCATACCCCTGATTTCCTGTTCAACTTTTTTTTGTTCCTCAATGACCTGTTCCTTATATTGGTTTTGGTTCAAAAACTCCCTCCAAATCATCCCCTGAGTTTTTACTTGATATTATACCAAAATTTTTATCAACCCCTGATGATAAACATGTGCTTCTTTTGACTTGTTTTCATTTTTGACTTATTATATCATCTTTAGGAGGCTTTGAAAGAGGAAATATGGTAAGTTTATCTTGACCTATCCCTTAATGTGTTGAGGGAGTCTAATATGATAAAGATGTGCCACGCTGTATCCCCTATCACAAGTGAGGAATTTTTGAATAATCAAAACCAGTTCTCCCCATGGTTCATTGAACCACTCCTTGGGTATACCTTTGGCCCTGTTAAAGGTTCCCTTTCTATTTTTCTCCGGGAAGAAAGTCCAAGCTTTCTCCTTGAAATGTAAACCCTTATGATAATTCTCTCCTACCATTGGAAGGTTCAATGCTTATGAAATGAATTCTTGAGTCACTGGAATTATTATGTTTTCTACTCTTGTTTGCTCCTAATTATAATTGTTCACAAATTCTCTTGTTATTTCCTCACCGTGGCCATTGAATCTTTGTAAGAAGCCTATGAGCCTGTTCTGATATAACTTTTCTATTGTTTCTTTTTTCTAGTTTTCTATTTGAAATCTCGGCTCTACTTTGGTTGTCATATTCTCTGTAAACCAGTGAATATAGGCTTCTACTGTCATTAATTTCATCTTTAATAATGACAAATAACAAGCATTTATTCATAAAAATCTTTTTTGGTTCAGTTCATAGAAGCTTACCTTTTCTTTTGATGCTCTCTTAAAACAATTAAATCAATCTATTTCGGCCTCTGTCTCTTTCTTTGCAGCAATACTGTCTCTGTTTCAATACCCTGTTTTGTTCATGCAATCAAACATTCTTCTTTATACACCTCTGTAAAAAAATTGAACTCTGTTTTGAAATAGAAATATATAAAGAAAACAAAAATCATGTTACAATTTTTGTTTTTCTTAATATAATCTCAGACTAGTTTTTATTCACTGAGTTTAAATTGAGGCACTATGTATAAATCGACATGCAACACTTCACTGCTCAATAACCAATATACAACACTTCACTGTTTATACAATCAACATATGACAGTCAATGTAAATTTGGCTTTGCGCACTCAAATATAAGCCCAATACTCTGTTTTTATTGACCAATTCCTTCATGCAATCAAAGTGAAACTCGTTCTTCTGTCACACTGTTTGATCATAAATAAAAATGAACAAGTGTAGTTGTAAACTTGGCTGGCTATACGTTTTACAAAGGCTACATGTTTCAAAACTACACAAAATTCCTCATTTCATGCAATCAAAATTTATTAAGAGACTCTGTTTTAGAATTTTGTGGAAGATTTCTCTCTCTCAGCCGAGTTTTGTTTCGTTTTCCTCCTTCCTACAGTTAACAAAACATTCATAATCTTGAAGCTATGTCACAGTCCCATTAAACCCACTGCCTTTGCATTAAACTTCACTTATAAACACTTCATTTTAGCTGCAAACTTGGTGATTTTATAGAGTATACCTGACTGCTGTTGAAGTTTCATAATCCCTTGATTCATGGCCCACTTAGCCACGTTCCTTATCCTTTTCTTAGCCCAATTAATTGTGTTTTACACGCCCCTGTTTGGTGACTAGTGGCATAAACAAAAAAAATTCATAAATGACAGACAATCTTATTGAAATATTTTGGCGAAAAGGATCCTGATATTTCCTCTGCAATCCACATCGTATTAAATAAACGAATCAGATTTTACTTACCTCAGTTCTCTACGAGATTCTTGATAACTAACTCCACTTCCTCCGTTGACTTACCCTTCTTATCTCTCCAAGTCCTCAACGCTCTATTTCTACCTTCACTTCCTCTGTCAAAACGTTTTACTTCCCTCAACTTCTTGCCAATGGCATCTACCATTTTTCCTGAGCCTCCAATGGCTGTGATGGCAAACAAATTTACGGTTTTGAGGTCTCTGGCTTCAACAATGGCGGAGCTCTTCTCTGTTGAATGCACAAGGTTTATTTCTCTGTTGTTTCAAAATGTTTTGACCATTTCACTTATTTGGTTGCTGTCCTTTTGACTAGTATGCTGTGTATAATCTTCATTGGACAATGCCCTCGTGGCCGTCCCTTTGACTGAATGTCATGCATATACCATCAAACTGATAGAATGGAACTGTTTATAATGATTTGAACCGTGCTGTCGACACTATATAGTTTATCATTTTTGCATTTGTGTTCAGTTTTATTATGATTTTAGCTTAGGTTCACTTATCATACCTTCATCTATTTGCCTTACCTTATGCTTGATTCATTTGAAGCTGTCCTTCAATCTATTCGTGGTTGTCCTCCTGCATACCAACTCACCATGCCATGACTGTCATATGTACATTACTTCGTTACCACGTCGATTGCATGAATGTCATATGTGACTTCACCGGTTATTCATTCATCATGTTTTTCATTGGGTTTGCAATGCATTACCACCAGGCTGCTATGATGACCATACTCCATTGTATTATCATAAAGTTTGGTATGATAACCTTGCACCATCACGTTGTATTTCCATAAGGTTTGCTATGATAATATCATTACACTGTCGTATTACCATATTGCTTGCCATCATATCGTATTCCATTTGCCATTATAATTTTACACCATCCATATATTGCCAATAACATTTCTTTTTATGCGCTATGATAAGGTTAATACATAAATCATTTTGATTTTGTATTTTCTTGCAATATATTTCATGAGGCACATATCCCTTATGTTTTACAATATATCTCTTTAATTTTAAAATGACCATTTAGGTCATGTTTAAAATTATCTCCATAGTGCTAATGTTTGATTCGTTTGTGCAAGTTCAACCTTTTGCATCCTTTTTAATCCCTTTTTCTTTGAGGAAAAATACTTAGGGTTATAGAATGTTAGGGTCATGGAATTAAATATAGGATGTACATAGAATTAGGTATAGGGTAAATGTAGAATGTAAATGTAGGATATGCATAGGTTAATGGATATAAAATAATGGTTATAAGATAAAGGTAATGTAATGAATATGCATTCAGGTACTACTCTTAATTTTAACAAGCTCTAAAAATTAAAAAAAAAATTCGAATTTGCAAGAGAAAAATTTTGTACTCACAATACTTGTACTTCCCTGACAATATTGGATGATGTCTTCTGCTACTTGACAATATTGGATGAGGTCTTTTGATCAAATGTCTTAGATATATTAAATCATAGAATTTATTTTTGCCTTCTGTTCTAGCATTCTTCATTAATTCTGGTTCCTTGATTGCTGATGTCATTCAGGTCCCTCTGCAATTGATTCATAATAACTCAGGTCCCTACTGTCATACAATGTATACATGCTTTTTTAACATTTCAGGTTCATCCAATATATACATTTTGTTTTTTAACATTTCAGGTGTCCAACTGACATTGGTTTCAAAAATATTTCAGGTCCCAACTGACATTGGTTTCAAAAATATTTCAGGTTCCAACTGCGAACAATATAAGTTCCGTCATCAATTCAGTTGCACAACTAAGTTTCTTGTGCGACCTTCCCCTTGCTTATCTGAAGACTTGTCCTCAAGTCATGTTTCTGTGGAGGATTTTCTGTAAAACAAAGTTGTTATAAAAGTAGATTAAGAAGTTGTGAATTCATACAGTCCAAAAGGAGTTGGTTTTCCCCTATGAATTCTTGTTTGCTTGGTGCCAGTTGCCTGGTTTTCACTAGCAAACTTTTTTTTTGTTTTGTTTTTTGTTTTTTGTTTTTATATTTTTTATTCTTTTGGAGTACTGGAAGATACATGGTTATGTTGTTCCATTACTTCGAGATCTATCTTTTGTATCAGTTTTTTCATAAATTATTCTTTGTTGATAGGCTTATTGTAAACTTTAAGCCTATGTCCATTTATAAAAAATGTAGATTATTGATTAATTGTTTTGATTTGAACAGCTCCATTGTCAAATATTTCCTCTATCTCATATGGCCCTAACCAATGTGTTGTGAATTTTGCCTTGAAATCTTTGAATTTGGAGTCAAACAATAATGCTCAGTCTCCTTTGTTGAATGATTTGTTCTTGATGAATCTGTCGTGCATTTCATTCTTTGTTGTTGTACCAATGTTGTGTGTTCTATTGCCTGCTGTCGATGTTCATCCAGTTGGTTTAATTCCATTATCCATTGTTTTTATGTTTCAGACAGTTCTAGTCCTAGTTCTGCTGCAAACTTAAATGTGTGTATCTGAAACTCTATGGGCAGTAAGACTTCTTTTACATACACTAACTGGTATGAGCTAAACCCAGTTGTGTTTTTCCATGTTATTCTATATGCCCATAGTGCATCTCTTAACTTTTCTGACCAGTCCTTCCTATTCAGTTGTGCTGTTTTTGTCATTATGTTTTCTAGGACTTTATTTGTTGCTTCCACTTGTCCGTTTGCCTGAGGATGATACAATGTTGATTTCTTGTGCTTTATCTTATACTTTTCTGTAAGATCCCGATCAAATTTTGAAGTAAATTGTGCTCCCTAATCAGTTACAATCTGTCTAGGCATGCTAAATCTTACAAATATTTCCTCGAAGAGGAACGTGACCACTGTATTTTCTGTTGTTTTTGTGACTACTTGTGCTTCCACCCATTTAGTTACATAATATGTACATACCAAGATGAACTATTTTCCATTTGATGGTGGATTTATTGGTCCCACAAAATCTAAAGCCCATTGTCAAATGGTTCTATGAGAACTTGTGGTTTAAGTGGCATCTCATCTCATACTATTGGTCTCTCTATTCTTTGGCAACTGTTACATCTCTTGACATAAGCCTTTGAGTCTTTGAAGATTGTTGGCCAGTAGTAGCCCAATTGCAACACCTTATAGGTTGTTTGCTTGTTTTCAAAATGACCCCACACGGTTCATCATGACATGCTTTCAAGATTTCTAATATCTCATCTTCTCTCACACATTTTTTTATTATTAAATCTGAACTAGTATAAAACATATCACCATTTACCCAACTATATCTAGAGCTTTCTCTAATGATCTTTCGTTTTTGTTTATTTGAAAACTGAGTTGGAAATTTTCCAGAGGATAGATAGTTTGCTATGTCTGCAGACCATGGTATTTTTACTGTTATTGCAAACTGTGATGTAGGAAAGTGTTCTCTCTGCGGACAGAGGCAACCCCTCTAGCCCTAGAGTGGGTCTAGTCACAAACAAGGACAGATTAACAATAGCTTTCCTTAAATAGTCATAGTTGGAGGCCTACCTCAACTGGTGGTCGATGGAGTTTCGTTGTGCTGCTTTAGCTTCCGCTTCCTTCTCCTCAATGAGTGATCAACCTAAAACAAGCAAAGGAAATACAACAAAACACATAATTGGAGAACAACAATGAACCATTTACTCACAAAGTCAAGAAGTCATAAGCTATCAAGTATTTTACATACAAGACATAGGAAAATATCATTGATTGTATTAATAATGAAATAAGAGTAAGCTTACAACCAAAGTCTTGATGTCACAAGTCTTCTTAGAAGGGTCCAGCCAGCATGTTCTTCAAACATTCACTCCTTGAAGATGGATCTCCCAACATACAAGTCTCTCTCACTCACAAGTTTTACATGAAATCAAGGGCACTTCACAACCTTCCCCAAACTAGCAACACTTTCACACTTATCACACTCACACCAGCTATCTATCAAAAGCACTAACAACACTGCTCAAACCAAGGATTTACCAACTAGCAACTAACTGATCATATCAAAAGTGAGTGTTTAAATAGGAGAAGGAGCCTCCACGAAAGGTGGAAGAGAGAGCTTATCCCCAAGGAAGGTAGCACAATTGATGGAACTGCCACACCAGAGAAGGAAGGGCGACACAAACTATGCCAACAACCAGGTCTGGAGTCATCCAGAAGGCCGATTGTTGGAACAAATTTGCTCAATTTGGATCATCGCGGGTACAAAAATGAGCTTCAACGCTGACATCGCTAGTGAGTAATGTAAACAGTTAGATCATCACTAAAGATAACAAGTAGCCCTGCGTTGGTACATGAAATCGGGCCATCACAGGAATCAGATGTATTTCCGCACTGGCAGCGTGGCTGGACTGTTTATGAGCGCCCTTCAGCACGTATATTAAGTCCATAGTCGCGATGAGGCAAATAAATTAGGAAAAGTGGGTCAATTGGTAGCATAAGAGAGCATTTGTTCAGTATGAGCATGTTTGACTTGGACACATGACACAGTAGAAGGACCGGGAGTGAAGGTGGAGACAAATTACTGTGTAACAGATGCCCCCTAAAGTATGAAGCCCGAGAGAGTGGGAGGGGTTAAATGCTTTACGAAACGACTGAGCTGGAAAACCATTTGGAAGAACCTGCAAGCGCTAGTACAACTGATATCTCTGATGTGAAATACATGTAGTCTAGGCATGGACCCAACCATCCAAAAGACATACGAATTAGGCCTGTGGTATGGACGCAACCATCCAGCTAATGAGACCATGATGATGATAATGGTATGGTCGCAGCCATCCATGAAGACTTAGGTATGGGCGCAGCCATCCATCAATGAGTCATGTGATCATGAACCAATCCACGCAATCCGAACATGTGGAATATGAGTTCGGGGTCTTGAACCCAACCGATCATAGTACAAATTCTAACATGCGAATAGAGGCGCTGACGTCGAGCATGATAGAAAGTTTCTTGATTACCGGTCAATGATCTGAACCGTTAACAAGTGCGAGAGAAACCACTAATAATGTCAATGGTTCTCAAGGTACTATCCAGTACAATCCACGAAGTGTGAAAAATGAGCTGAAGTCAAACACTCGTGGAATCACCCAATCGATGACCAATGATGCAAGTTGATCGTCAGGTGTGAAGAACTTGCCATTGAGGCATGCAAGCTCTAAGGTACCAAAAGGGATCTCTAGATCAATCTCCTGGATAATGAGCTGATGTTGACAGGAGACGACCCGTCGCAGGAGGGCCATAATGTTTCCCTCATCAACGACACGAGACGAGGAACAAGAGGTAGATGGTGAAACAGAGTATTAGAGAAGGAGACAGAGGTGTAAACTGCAGAAGGATTATACTCTTGAACATGCTGGCGACATGACTCTGGAGGGCAGCAGCATTCAGGTACCAAGGGATCAGAGGCTTAATGGAGATGGCATAGATCAGATGGAATGACAACCCAACCCGTGGAAGGCCAAATGACAATGTATGGATGTCCCAACCCGACAAGAAGCAAAAGTGTCGATGTTCAAGAGTGACTAGCTGCCATAGACAATTAATGATAAACCTGTTATTGAATCCAACATAGTGATAATTTAACGAGCCCTAGGGAGGAGAAGCTCGAATCTCGTCATGGTGACGAGTCCAATGTCGTCAGGGTTTAACGAGTCTGACATAGGAAAAACTCGAAGTCTTTTTCATGTTTAGAGAGATTGAAAAAGACATGGACAAGAAAAATCCAGGGGGGCCTTTTTCATATATTTGTGTCTCTCGAGCCCGGAAAAGTATAAAATGATACTCGAAAGAACTGCTTGACCATTACAATCAAGGAGTACTTTTCGTGATTAGTGACCTTGACCCGAAAAAGTAGAAAAGTGATCGACGTCACGTCATTTGGTAACCAGTAACGAACCCAAAACGACAAAGGCCCGATAATCTTTTCGTGTTTATACGGTCGGAAAAGAGCTCAAAGTAGACCACCTCTTATTCCATTTAACGAGTTAAAAGTAAAAACTCGGCAATATTTTCATTTTTTATGAGTCAGAAAAGGGCTTAAAGGTGACTCGTCCTAAAGGAACGAGTGGTATAAAGGGTAGCAACTGGTTCCGGCAATGGTGGAACTGCTCAAAACATGTAATGGTCAAGAGGCTGGCTAATAAAACCACTCATAGCTGCGGTTCCTCAAGAAAGGAAAAACAACCAAGTGAAAGCATATGATTGGACAAAGAGATGGTGGCGATGGAATGAAACAACCAAGGCTCATCTAGAAGAAATTAGTGGATAAAAATGACAATCACGAGGTGTAAATCAGGTATGGGTTCATTTTTACACAAGCTTGAACCATGGAGAACTCTGCTTGGATTCGGTTTCATGTTTACACAAGCTTGAAACGAAAAACTATGCTTGTTATAAGTTCGCATGCCACCAGCATAATGACGCAAATCGAGGTGCATGCCCCCAAGCTTCATTGCATTCAATGAGATGGATGGAATGAAGGTTCACTTTCAAGATCTTGGAAAGACTCGACTTGGATTTTACGAGATCTTAAACAAAGACTCGATTTGGAAAGGGAGGTGTTTCATTTTTTAATGAGGTTGACATAGTAAAACAACTATCCTCATAACCCTTGTTTCATTTTTTAACGAGGTTGACACAAGATCAAGAACTTTCCTCAAAACTCCTTGATTCATTTTTTAATGAGCTTAACACAAGACAAGGAACTATGCTTGTGACACTCGGTCTCATTGGCCATATGAGAACATGGATCCCAAGAGGTCTTCGTGGGATGGAAGGGACGCACTTTGGGAGGAATACATGTCATGAGGCACTAATGACAGATCGGGTTCCAATGCCCTAGTACATGATGTACGAGACCATCTTCATGATCATCATCAGAGGCGGAGATGGAACAGGTAGCCACATAATTGACCTGTGGCAAGGAAGGTACTGCTTGTGAGCAAGAACCGAGAGGGGATGACAGCTGCGCAGGAGGCGCCAGGGGACTAAAGAATGATAATTGATCGATGGTCACCATTCTTCCATCGTGTGGAAAACAAACCACACGAAAAAGTGAAGAGACAAGGGCCCCCATGGCATAAACATAGTCACGGCCAAGGAGAGGACAGAAATCTAAAGCACCTTGGACAATCAGTATGTCTATATAGACAGTTTTGCCTCCCAAAGTAACAAGGAACTTCAGAAGGATCCTTAACGGTTGACTGGTTCCTCCATCAAACACTAACAGATTCTGTGCGACCGGCACAAGCTGTGGGGAGCCCAAAGCGTGCCAAGTAGTGGAAGGCATAAGACTGACAGATGCACCCTCATCCAAGACAGTGTCAGGCACTGCCTTATCATAGGCATGCACTGTAATCTGGAAAGGCACATGGGATGGAAGGCGGAAGGCGGTCAAATGACTCCAACCGAAGGAAACGACTGAACTACTTAGTGGGGGTATCGTATGATTTCCCCCTGCTCTACAGGAACCGAAGAAGGGCCCTCTTGACCAGTGGGGATAGGAGGGTCGTTTTCGGACTCAGGAGAATCTGAAGAGATGAGAAGAACATGAGCATGACGCTCTTCCGAAACAGAGTGATCAACAGGTGGTGAACCCAAGTTGACACTCTCTTCGACCAATGGTTGGTCTGGAACAGGCTGAGCATAGCTAGGCTTGGAAGGAGGACGACAGACAAGAGACGAATCTAATTCAATCTCTTTGTTGATAGGGAGAGGGTCTGAAGAGAACCTCTGATAACCAACGGGAAGTTTTTGTGAAGAATTTGTAAGACTTTCCAAAACAGAGGAAGCTTTATCCATGAGCGGATAAAGGTGAAGGGGATGGTTGCCTTCACACAGTCTACAGGGGAATCGAATCTTCCATTTCTTCTTACCGTTGTCAGTTGATAGGGTAGCATCTCCATGATCTTCAGAGGACGATGAGGGACGAGCCGGATCATGAGACCATGCTTCTAAGATCCTAGGAATGCTAGGATAATCACGAAGAAGATGGTCACCCTTGCACAATTTACAAGGAAACTTAACCTTCCGCGGAGGACCAGAAGGTGGTCCGACCTGAGATGTACTCGGAGCAGTAGCTGCACATGTGGCCTTGTGCTTATTGGACTTCTTCTTCTTCATCTTCATCTTTCTCTTCTTAGTCTCCTGGTTACTATATGTGAAACTTTCACCAGGCGAAGGAGGAGAGGAGGAGGAAGAAATAGGGGAAGAAGGCGTAGGCTCAACCTTGGAATCAACGTGCCGTGATTCAAACAAAGGAGATGGTGGAACAGGAGTCATGACACTCGGGACCACCGAGGTTGAAAATAACCACACGAGCAAACTGATGGTTAACCCAGGCAAAGAAAATGTTGCCATATATGGAGCACCGACATTTCCAAATGGAGGAAACGGACCAGGATTCCCATCCGGGGGAAGACCTTGGCCAATAGACTCAGGGAATTTTGCCATCGAGAACGAGCCTGAAAAACACTCTTATCACAACCAAGAATTTGAACTTTCACCAGGAATATTTCATGGGCAGTAAATTTTATGATGCAGGAACAAAACTTGACCGTTTCATTTTTCAAGAGTCGAGAAAAGGATGAAAAGGTGACTCTATCTCTTTCGAGGTTTAATGAGCCTGAAAGGAAAAGTGCTCAGATGAACATTTTTTTTAGGGAGTCCGAAAAGGAGCCAAAGTGACTACTCTGGAGAACTAGGCAAAATGTTTACCAAACAATCCGTAAAACTGCATATACACCTTGGCAGTCATATGAAAACCAAGGACTTTCCGTACGGCAATCAATCTTCCCTAATGTTGTGTTCAGTGCGTTACGGTTTGTAAGGCGGCAGACACGGCTTCCTAGGGATAAAGGATGATAACCTAGTGGGGTCTCCCAACATATACTCGACGGTACATGGGAGCACAATCCCGTGCTAGACCACTATTGAGTCACAGAAGAAGGAATCGCCCAACCTTGAGTGAAAACAAAAGTGACTAGGTTTAACGACGTCGGAGCACGTCTCTAGCCTAGACCTATAAATAGTGTGCATTATGTTCCAATGCGTTGTTAGATTTATTCAGTTCATTTTAGAGTTGATCTTGGATTATGTTTCAATTTTCAGGCCTTACCGTATGTATACAACAAATCCTAGGATGCAGCTAGAATGAATGAAAAATCTTTTTTCTTCAATGAACACCTACCTACGGGAGGGTATAGAGATCATTCCCAAACCAAGAAAACCAAGACAAGCGAGTGCAAACACTGAGAAACACAATGCATCAATACACTAATCTCATGATGCATCAATAATACTAATGAAAGATTTAAAATGCGCTTTCCAATTTTTCAAACATGAAATTTCGTAATGCAAATGTACTTTCACTTTTGTATGCTAAATGAATGCAAAATTTTGATTTTCTTTTTGTTTTAAATTCAAAGAAGCAAACAAGCAAGTGTGAACCGATCGATCCAAACAATTGTGATCTATGCTTGGTAGTGAAGAAATCGAATCAACATAAAAAATTGGTTCAATAATCGACACTAAAAATAAACCAGCAAGAAAACAAGCAGCGAAAGAGCCTCAAGCAAATCACAAGATGGTTGTGGATGAACCTTGAACAAACAAGTAACCCAAGCAAATGGTTTCTCGACGAAACTTCTAAAGGGCTAGGTCACATAGTCTAAAAACACAAGACTCACTCAATGAAATCAAAGAGACAGTACCCTGACCAAAAGCAATTAAAACAAGTTAATGAGAGACAAGAAACAACAGGGGATAAACAAGATTGATGAATTCAGGAGGTAAAAATTCGTAAAAACAACTTTACAGGAATCATCGCAAGTGTTACACTGACAACTAGAGATGTCATCGCAAGTGTTACACTGACAACTCGAGATGGTCGCGGAAGTACACCTATTTTCCGCGACGATGCGATTTCAAGAGTCGTCACGGGAATTAAACCCGAGATCATCGCGGGTGAAAAGCTATAAAATGGCGATGACATTGCGACCGTACACGTCTTTTCCGTGATGATCCGATTTCCAGGATCATCGCGACTGTGCGATGTTATTCAACGACGCATAGGATTTTACAAAAAAGTGATCACGATGTCAGCGCGACTGTTAGACTAAGTTCCGCGATGATGCAAAAACAATGGAAAACGAGCCAAAAACTCCCAAAACAGAACCAGCCAATCCAACAGGCAACAGAGGGACCTCCCAGATCAATCCAGGTGACCCAAAAGACTGCTAATTAATCCTCGAAAACAAAGAGAGACCAAATTCAAAAATCAAAACAAGAGCAAAGAGAAGAACATAGGACAGACTCCCCAGTATGGTCGCCAATTTGTGATGCAGGAAAGTGTTCCCTCTGCGGATAGAGGCAACCCCTCTAGCCCTAGAGTGGGTCTAGTCACAAACAAGGATAGATCAACAATAACTTTCCTTAAACAGTCATAGTTGGAGGCCTACCTCAACTGGTGGTCGATGGAGTTCCATTGCGCTGCTCCAGCTTTTGCTTCCTTCTCCTCAATGAGTGATCAACCTAAAACAAGCAAAGGAAATACAACAAAAAATGTAACCAGAGAAAAAAAATGAACCATTTACTCACAAAGTCAAGAAGTCATGAGCTATCAAGTACGTTACATACAAGACATAGGAAAACATCATTGATTGTATTAATAATGAAATAAGAGTAAGCTTACAACCAAAGTCTTGACGTCACAAGCCTTCTCAGAAGGGTCCAGCCAACATGTTCTTCAAACATTCACTCCTTGAAGATGGATCTCTGAACATACAAGTCTCTCTCACTCACAAGTTTTACATGAAATCAAGGGCACTTCACAACCTTCCCCAAACTAGCAACACTCTCACACTTATCACACTCACACCAGCTATCTATCAAAAGCACTAATAGCACTGCTCAAACCAAGAATTTACTAAATAGCAACTAACTGATCGTATCAAAAGTGAGTGTTTAAATAGGAGAAGGAGCCTCCACGAAAGGTGGAAGAGAGAGATTATCCCCAAGAAAGGTAGCACAATTGATGGAACTGCCACACCAAGGAAGGAAGGGCAACACAAACTATGCCAACAACCAGGTCTAGAGTCATCCAGAAGGCCGACTGTTGGAACAAATTCGCTCAATCTGGATCATCGCGGGTACATAACTGAGCTTCAGTGCTGACATCGCTAGTGAGCAATGTAAACAGTCAGATCATCGCTAAAGATAAAAAGTAGCCCCACGCTGGTACATGAAATCGGGCCATCACGGGAATCAGATGTACTTCCGCGCTGGCAGTGCGGCTGGACTGTTTATGAGCGCCCTTCAGCGCGTATATTAAGTCCATAGTTGCAATGAGGTAGATAACTTAGGAAAAGTGGGTCAATTGGCAGCTTAAGAGAGAATTTGTTCAGTATGAGCATGTTTGACTTGGACACATGACACAGTAGAAGGACCGGGAGTGAAGGCGGTGACAAATTACTGTGTAACACAAACAAATGTTCATCTGGAAATTTATTTGCAACAGGATTTATATCATTGGGTGTATGTAATCTTGAAAGAAAATTGGCCACTTGATTGTCTTTCCCTGGTCGATCTTGAATTGTAATGTTAAATTCTTGCATTAACAGTAACCATCTTGTTATTCTTCCATTTGTGATTAATTTGTTCATTAAGTATTTGATTGCTGAATGGTCTGTATGAATGAATACTTGGTATCTTGTTATGTAATGTCTGAATTTTTTCACTGCATGTACTATAGCTAACATTTCTTTTTCTGTGACTGTGTAGTTCAATTCTGCAGGTGTTAAGTTTTTTCTTATGAAGTATATAGTATAATTGAACAGGTTTTCCTTTTGTCCAAGCGATGTACCTATAGCAGTATCAGATGCATCAGTTGAAATATGAAATGGCAAAGGCCAGTTTGGTCCTCGAAGAATGGGTGCAATTGATAACTTTTCCTTCAATTTTTGAAATGCATTTTGACAATGGTTTGTCCATTGGAATTCAACATCCTTTCCTAGTAACTTGAATAGAGGTTGTGCTATTTTGCTAAAGTTTTCTATAAATCGTCTATAATAGCTTGCATAACCCAAGAAACTCCTGACTTCCTTTTGAGTTGTAGGTGGCATTAAATTCACAATGACTTGTATTTTAGTTGGATCCACCTTAATTCCTGATGAGGAAATATGGTGTCCCAAAACTATCCCTTCGGTTAACATCATGTAGCATTTTTCATTACTCAAGAACAAATTTGTTTCTATGCATCGTTTTAAAACTTTCTCAAGATTGTTTAAGAAATCATCATATGTATTTCCATATACCGTGAAATCATCCATATAGACTTCTACACATTCATGGATTAGATCAACAAATATTGCTAACACTGCTCTTTGGAAAGTTGCAGGTGCATTACATAGCCAAATGGAAAAACATTATATGCATAGGTTCCCCATGGGCAGGTAAAGGTTGTTTTGTCCCAGTCTTTTGTTGCTATTCTAATATGATTATACCCACTAAACCCATCTAGGAAAGAGAAAAATTTCTTCCCAGCTAATGAGTTTAGAACCTAATTAATGAATGGTAGCAGAAAATGATCTTTTATTGTTGCTTTGTTCAATTCCTGATAATCCACACATATTCTCCACTTCCCATTTTTCTTTGGTACAATAACCAATGGAGAAACCCATTGACTATCTAAAATAGGGTAGATGAACCCAACTTTAAGCAATTTCTGCAGTTCTTCCTTCACTTTTTCTTTCATCATGGGATTCATTTGTCTTTGAGGTTGTCTTACTGGTTTAATCTAATCATCTGTATAGATGTGGTGAATACATGCGTTGGGATGAATTCCTTGCATGTTTGTATAATCCTAGGCAAAAGCTTTTGAATATTTTTGTAATAGTGTTATTACCTCTTGTTCTTATGACGATTGCAAATGGTTACCAATGTTCAATTGTTTTCCCGGATATATCTCAATTGTTTTTGTTGTTGAATAGGTAATTGTGTTTACAGGAAAAATGTTTGTAAATGATTCTTGCAAGGATTGGATTGTACAAGTTTCCTGAAAACACTGATTCAAAATATTACTTGCAGCTTCATATTGAATCTCTCTAAGCTGGTCTGAAATATTTGGCTTTGAGATGAAAAGATCAATTAAACCTTCATTCTCATCTTCTTCTCTAAAATCAAAAACTTGATTGATACATAGAACTGATTCAGTTTGCTGTTGTTCTTGTTCCTCAAGCATTGATTCTAAAGAAGGTGATTGTGTAGGAGAATAAAGTGTAATGTATTTCCTTTCATCTCCATGTGCAATAATCATACTTCCAGATCTGCATCCTATAAAGGAAACAGCGGTGGCTAACCATGGTTTGCCTAAGATTAGAGGATGTCCTCCCAAATTTGTTTTTGGCTGCAAGATGAGGAAGTCAACAAGATACTCCCATGAATCCAAAGAGACTATAATATCTTTTAGTATTCCTTCTAGTACAACTTTAGATCTATCTGCTAACTCTAGAATTGTAGAAGTAGATCTAATGTTGTTTACAATGCAGATACTTCATTGTCTCCATAGTCATTACATTTATAGCAGCTCCCAGATCTATCAATGTGTTTGGAACTGAGAAATTATTTATTAAAATAGTAACCATAGGGATACCAGGATCAAGATATTTTTCTACTGTTGTTTTTGTAGACATGAGGCTTGCTAATTTGCCAATGACTTGGATTGTGGTAGGATCCTTCTTCTTTTATTAGTTTTCTTGATGCATAATTCCTTTATTGTTTTAACATATATTGGTATTTCTTTGATTGGTTTCAATAAAGGAATTTTTACATAAGCATTTTTCAATTCATCCAAAATGTCAAATTCAGGAAGGTTCATTTCAATTTGTTGCTCTACTAACCTCTAAGGATAGGGTAGTTTTTGAGTTATAATAGTTTTTCCTTTCTGAATTTGTTTTTTTGAATGTGATGTTTCAGGTTGTTCTCCTTGCTCATTTGGCTCTTCTATGATCGGATTAGAATCCATTTTAAGCACCTTTCCAGACCTTAAATGGACATCATTTATGGGAAGAATAGAATATGTTGGAAAATATGCTGCTTCTTCAACATTGTATGTAGGTTTATCCATTTATTGCTTGGATTTGCCATTGGTTGGGCTGATAATTGAGTTGGTATGGGCTGGTTTGAAGGTAGTTGTAATTGCTGTGGTTGTGTTAGTAGTGGTGGAGAATTCTGTTGCGAAAATGGCATGGATAATGGATATGCCGAATCCTGTTGCAGAAATGACATGGATTGTGGATATTGTTGGTATTGTTGGTATGGAAATGGTTGTTGATATTGTTGCTGGTATTGTTATTGGTATTGTTGAGGTGGCTGATTTCCATAACCATATCCCTTCCAACCTTGTGCAGGTTGGTTTTGATATTGTTGTGGAAGCCAAGCTTGCCATGGCATTGGAGTATTCCAAGATTTTTGAGGTGGATACTGATAGTTTTGTTGAGGGAATTGTTGTAGATTTTGTGGAGGAATCCTTGGTTGCCAAGGTCTTCTCGGTGCCACATAATAGAAAACTTTTGTTCCTTGCACTTCTTCCATTGGATTCATTTGCAATTCCTTCAACCTTAGACAATTTTCTGTTGAATGATTTTCTGTACAAAGACCACACATTTGAACACTATCCAAAGGACATTCTCTTAATGCATGTTTCTTTCTACATTTGGGACAAAAGATTGCTAAAATTTGTTCTTGTTCTTCTTTCTTTTTGTTTACTTTTAGAACATCTACTTGAGTCCCTAATGTAATTAGGAGATCATTTTTGAAGTTTTCTAGCAAGCTTCCTATCTCTGCACTTATTACTCCTGCTGTTGATTTTGTTGCTTTTGAACTAACATCTCTCCTTCTAGTTTTTGATCTTCCTCTAGAATATTTTTGACATAAATCTACAATTTCATTGAATGGAAAGTTTGAAATGTCACCCTTGCCCATTACATTCAGAATGTCAAGGTATTCATCCCTTATACCTTTGAGAAAGATTGTTCGAATGGTGTTTTGGTTTAGAGAGTGTTGTTTAGATTTTTGTAGATTATATGAAAATCTTTCTAAGTATTCTTCCAGACTCTCGTCTTCTTGTTGTGTCATTCTGAAAACATCCTCCTTGGAGTCCCTAGGTCTACAATAGGCTTGATCTTTTTTAAGAAAGATTGATTTCATTTCATCCCAAGAAGCTATTGTTTGCTCTCCTAAACCCATGAACCATTTTAACGTTGTTGCTTTCAATGTAGCAGGAAAGAGACAAAGTTTGTGTATGTCATCGGTGTATCCATAAGTTCTACACAAGATATCAAATTCAAACATAAAGGAATCAGGATCTTCCGTTGACATTCCATAAAAATTTGGTAATACAGAAGGTGGAATGTTTTTCATTTTCACATCTTCTCCTAATACTGCACTTGTATCCAATATTTGAAAGCCAAAAGTAGTTTCCTGATCACCACCATCTTCTTGTCTTTTCCTATCCTCTTCTCCTTTCCTATCATTTTCTCACTTTTCCTCTTCTTCTCTGTGTCTTCTCCACTCTCTTTGTTGTCTTTCATATTCAAGTCTTTGTTTAGGAGTAAGAATAACAGATCCATGTCCCTCTTCTGCCATAGCTTCAATTGTTTCAATGTCAACTTGAGGTTCAAGTTGTTCAAAAATAGGTTGATCTATGGATTCAAAAATGGGTTGTTTTTCTTTAACAATTTCTTTTTGTTTTCCTGAAGTAGGTGCTATTGTTGAAGGTTGTTTTCTTTTCACCTCCCAGGCTAACAAAGTTTGCCTTTCAATTAAAGTTAATCTTTGTCTTGTTCTTTGTTTTCCTTCCAATTTCTCAATTGTTGGTTTACCAGAAACTGGTGTTGTTAGCTTTGATGGTCCTACTTCTATTGATGGGGGGTTTTGTTTAATAAATATACCTTGAAGATCTCTATTTCTAGGCATAAAGAAACATAACCAAAAGAAATATATCTTAACTGATTTTTTTATTTTTGTTTTATCAAATTTTTAGTGTTTTTGTTTATCTTTCTATTTGACTATGCTGATAATTGCCTCCCCGGCAACGGTGCCAAAATGTTGAGATAATTTATTAACACAAATTAACACAAGTATTCATTATCAATCCAGGTTAGTAAAACTTGGAAGCAAGTCCACAGTGTATGGATATCAGGTATAACCAAGCTTAGAAGATGAATTTTAAAAAACTAAAGAAGTACATATTACAAATATAAGCCTATATTAACAATTTCTAACTCACTTTTGCAATTAAAGAAAGATGAAGTGACTCTTAACTTAAAAGATCCATTTGTGTCCTTCTCTCTCAATTATCACTTAATGAATAGAAATCAGAAATCATGAACTAACAATAGCTTAAGATGCATAAATCAACAATGAAGGAGACTCTTAACTTAAGAGATTTTTGGGCATTTTTCATCACAATTCATTCATCATTATGCTATCATTTGAAAATTGGAAATACATAAGAAAAATTGCTTGCATGTAACAAAGGAGAATTCTAGTTTTGATCTATCAATTCAATAGAAGGAACATTCAACTTGAACACTTTGTTGTTCCATCTTACTAAAGTGATAAAAAAAATAAAAATTCAATAATATAAATAATCACACATCAATTCATAAGAAAATCTGAGACAAAACAAATAAACAAATTCTAAAGTAACAAGTTCATGGAAAATTAAGCTAATCTAACATTAAAGTGTACTTAGCTTGGAGTGGGGACCCTCCACCCTTGCTTTGCACACTTGAGGTTGCTATCAAATGCTGAAACTTTAGTCAGTCATCCACATCAATGAAAAAAAAAATGAAAGTAGAACAGGTTCTTCAAATTAATCTCCAAAATCGAAATGTCTTAGCATAAAATTATACAAAAATTACATATCATAAGCCTTTAAAGTCTTGGCTTAAATAGAAGTTTATGAAAAAAACTGATCTAAAGTCTCTCTAACAATCATATCTATTCATATCCATCTATCTAAGTCGAATTCATTCAATCCACCCCAAGAAATATGGACAATTCCATAAAATCACAAAATTGCCCTATTTCCTAGGGATTTTCTAGGTGACTAGTCATGTTTGACTAACCTTGACCAGGGCTAATAAAGCTTATTTTGACTGAACCAAGTGGAATTAGTTCAGTCCTAGTTCTCAAGCTTTCCAATGCATCTAACTCGAGCCCAAGTGTCTTGCAAACATGTCATCCACATAGCTATTACAGAAATTTCTAATTCTGTCAAAAATTTGCACTCGAAATCAAATTTTCGTAAAAACTTTAGAAATTGAAAAATTAAAATTAAATACTTGAATATGCATGAAATACATCAACATGGGAAGGATATAATGGAAAATAGATGGAAAATATAAGGATTAAGTAAGTTTCCTCAAGCAAAAATAGACCAAAACTGAGGGCCAACATTCTTCTTTTCAAAAATTTTGATAATTCATGGGAAAGTTCTGATGATGGATAAAGAGCTCTTTTTTAATGGAAATGGATGGAGAATATATGAAGGGTTAGGTTTTATATGGATGGTGATTTGAATAAAGGTGGAAAATGTGACAACTAATGTAGTGGATGGATGACAAGCCTCTCATGGATCCCCTCCCTTATTCTTAAGTAAAAAATGCCAATTTTCTTCCTCTTTTTATGCTGATAAGCTTCTTATATTGGGACTTTCCTGTAGCATTTTAGGAAATTGATAGAATCAAGTGTAAGGGGCTCGTAATGATGTGGGAAGCTTGGAAAGGGTTAAATAATGGATGGAGTGGACACAGAGAGTTGGTTGGAAGTGTGTGAAGGTAAATTCATAGAGGCTTTCACCTAGGGATTTTTCTCCTTTTCTTGTTTTTGTTTTTTATTTTTTATTTTTATTCCTTCTCTGATCATCAAGGGATGAATGGATTGGGAGGTTTGATGCTCCCAATCACATTTATTTCTTTCCTTATTGAACTGGTAAATTCCTCCTTGGATATGGGATTTTTTAGAATTTCAACCTATAACCATTGACCAGAAGTCTTATATTTTCCTCATCAATTGTTCAAATATTAATAGAGCCATTGTAATGGAGTTTCTACACCAGGTATGGGCTCAACCATCTTATCATAAGTTTCCCTTTGAAGTCCTTAAACCTGGATTCATATAAGAGGGCCCAATCGCCTTCTTGGAAGGTCTTCTCCTTGATGTGCTTATCATGCCAAAATTTTCTCTGTAATTAAACCACTTTAGTACACATAAGAGCCTGTAGCATAAGTTATCAAGGGAATTCAACTATTTCAACCTCTCTTCCTAAGCTATTGTGATGTCTAGGTAAGGTTGTTCTAGCATTCTCAAGGTTTTATATTCAAATTCAATTGATAGCAGTCCTTTCTTACCATAAACTAGCTTAGAGTGGGTGAATCCAATGGTGTTCTTCCATGTAGTGTTGTATGCCGAAGTAGCCTCCACAATCTTGACTACCCAATCCTTCTTATTACTACCAACAACCATGGTCAATATGCCTTATAATTCTTTGTTGGTCACATCCACTTCACCATTTCCTTGAGAGTGATATGGGGTGTACTTCCTATGCCTGATGTGATGTTGCTTCATTATCCCCTCTATGAAATTAGAAGTGAATTGAATTCCTTGGTTAGTGACTAGTTCTCTTGGGTAACAAAATTTGTAGAAGATGTTCTCCCTTAAGAATTATGCCACCTTTTTTTCTATTACTTCTTTGACTGCCTTCACTTTAGCCCACTTTGTTAGATATATTTTATGTATACAATAATATTCCTCTTTTGTCAAGATGGAGGGTCAATAGGTCCAATGAAATCCATGCCCCACTTCTCAAATGGCTCAAGAGTCACTTGATGTTGTAGTGGAATGTCATCCTTTTGTGTGGACTTACCCATCCTATGACACCCATCATATCGAACAATGTACCTTCCAACATCTTTCTGTAGGGTAGGCCAATAATATGTTAGGATATTCTGACACATAGAAAATAGTTAAGTATAACTTGGTATAGTGTAGAGTTAGGTAAAATGTGTTTCTTTACTATGTAATTTTGTAACTTACAATCTGATAGCCACGATATGTAGTGATGCAATGGTTCATTCTCTCCTCGGTATTATCGACACTTGATCCGTGGCTTAACACTCGATTGGTCCATGATCTCTATTTAAAGAGCACGGAGGGTCAATTATAGGGTAACTGTTCATGAGAAAAGCTTATGTAAATTTTCATTCTTGTATTAATAAATTGTCTGAAGTGGCCGTGTTGGCTCAAGCCGTGGACTGTTTCCCTCTTTGAGGGTTTTAACCACGTCAACAATACTGGTGTATTGATTTATGATCTATTTGTGAGCAGTTTCCTTTGGTGTTATGTCTAAGGAACTTACCCTGTAAATTCCTACATGGTATCAGAGCTATTTGAGGGCCGCATCCATTGGTGATCCAAATCTGAAGCCGGTAGAACTGCATCCGACTATCGTTTCCTAGATGTACTATTTCTGACTGCTTTCGGGCCGAGGGGACTGCTCTATTGCGTTAGGAGCATCTGTTCCAGTGAGGAACCCTTTTCATTTGACACAAAAAGGCTTCCGGTAGTGCTAGCTACGTCATATTTAAGATGTGGAGGTATATAGTGTTTATTTGCAGTTTTTAGTTATTTTCTCTTTGTTTATTTCGGTTTATTTAGCTCTCTATTTTTTGTTACTGGATCTATACTTTTCATTTCTATGTATGCTCTTTGCCCCACGACTTTGTGCAATTTGGGCAAATAAAAAACAGAAAGGAAGTATTTTTCTCATGTGTATGCTCTTCTCCGCCACGCCTTAGTGTGATCTCGGAAAATCAGAAACATTGAGGAAAATAATTAGTTTTCGGCTAAAGCTAACATCAAGCCGTAAAGTTTGTTTTTTTTTGTATTCCATGTTGGGTTTTGTGTTTTTTGTTTTGTAGGAAAAAAGAGATTTCTCAAGTAAGCACGCACCCCAAAGATTCAGTGACTAAAAATAAAAACAAAACAAAACCCCCCTTCCTCTTTTCCAAAAATTACTAACCTTTTAATCTATCTCACTTGGTCCAAAGCTACTTTATGAGAATAGAGGTCTTGAGTTAAAGTCTTTCTTTTTTTTGAGATAATTAGATTAAGTTTGGAAAGGGGGAAGATTTTTTTTAAATATAACATTATCATTCATTTCCGCACATTCTCGCACTTTTTCGGCATCTTGAACACCTTTTCTTCAAAGAGCCATAATTTCTTCATCTAGAAGCCATTTTCAGAGCTGTTTTTTTAATCAACCTAATTTTTTGAGATCTTTCCATTGGAACACTTAGTTTCAGCATCTATAGCTTTAGTTTATGTTAAAATGGAAAGTCCATGCCAAGTTATTCTTGACAGCACCAACTACTTCTAATGGTGGTCCTACATTGTGGATTTACTTAGAAGTAAAAGTCTTTATAGAATAGCCTCAGGTCAAGAAACCCAATCAAAAGATGAAGATAAGGCAGCCAAATGGGAAAATATGCAAGGTCAAGAACGTGGGTTGATAGGGATGTCTATTTCTCCAGACCTCAGATTCCATAACGCAAAACTTGATACTCCTAATGAAACAATGAAACATATCACTAAAGTTTTTGGAATTAAAAATGAACTTAGATCCCATCAACTCGAAAATGAGTTGCTTACATTGGACCCCAATAATTTTTCTTCCATTGAAGATTTTTTGTCCAAGTTCAAGACCCTTAGATTTTTCTTGGAAGGTGTTAAGGTTAAGAAAGAAGATGGTAACCTTATCTATTCCATTCTTACTAAGTTGGGACTAGCCTACTCTGTGTTTGTTTCCACCTTCCATTCTACAAGAGAAGCCTTCATTTCTCAAGGACAAGACTACAAGTCCCCTTCCCTTGATGTCTTTTGTGATTCTTTAATAAGAGAACAAGAAAAACTCTTACATATTGGTCTTCTTAATCTTGGAAACTCTTCTACGAAAGCCTTAGCCTCCCAACAGCAACCAGATTCAAAGAATCCTAAGAAGCTGTATCCTAAAGAGAATGGTCCTAAACCAAACAAGGGTCCTAAGCCATTTCAGTCTCAAAATGAAAAATCATTTCAACAAAATGATAAGGCAAATAAAAACAAAGGGAAGAAGACTGATAGATATTGCTACTTTTGTAATCGAGATGGCCACTTAGAATCCAAATGCTTTAAGAAGATGGAAGCCTTGGAAGCAGCAATGAAGAAGCATAACATCCATTTGGAGCACTCAACAACTTCAACTTCATCTTCAGGAATAACACTTTCTGCATGTGGTTGTCAAGCATCTCGGTCTGGATATGCACTAAATGTATCTTCTTTTTCTCATTCTCATGAGTGGCTCATTGATTCTGGAGCTTCTTATCACATGGCCAAAAACAAAGCCATGTTTTCTTCTTTAAATGATTGTAATACCAAAAATATATATGTTGGTGATGATAGATCTCTTAGTGTTGTAGGGACTGGAACTGTTCATATAGAGAATGGTCAATTCAATGATGTATTATGTGTTCCAACCTTATCCTGCAACCTTCTATCTGTATATTAGATAACTCATTCAGGTGAAGGTAAAATCGTTGAATTTTCACCTCACAATGTTGTAATTAAGGACCTAAGAGATCCTAGACAAATTTTAGCTGCTAACATTGCTGATGAATCTACAAGGTTGTATAAGTTTACCAACTTTGGGTCATCAAATCTTCCCTCGGTATTTGTTGCTCATAATGATGAAGTGAGAAAACTTTGGCATGAACGATTTTGTCACTTAAACTATTGCTCCCTTTAGAATCTATGTAAAGAAAATATGGTGACAGGTCTTCCAATGGTATCTTGTAGAGATGGTGTTTGTTCTGTATGTGTACTCGGAAAACATCATCGAGATAAATTTGAAAAATGTTCCTCTTGGCACGCTTCAGTCCCTTTATAGCTTGTGCATAGTGATTTATGTGGTCCACTTCCAGTTGTTTCATTATCTGGCTACAAGTATTTCTTAACTTTCATTGATGATTTCTCCAGAGGCACTTGGGTATACTTCTTAAACCTCAAGAGTGAAGTATTTAGCATGTTCTTGGCCTTTAAGGCCTTTGTTGAAAAATAATCTGGACATCAAATTCTTAAGCTAAGATCTGATAATGGCAGAGAATATGTTAACAACAAATTCATCAACTTTTGCACTGAGAACGGAATTCAAATGCAACATATTGTTCCATATACTCCACAACAAAATGGTGTAGCTGAAAGGAAGAATCACACCTTAAAGGAAATGGCTAAGTGTATGCTTCAATCTAAAGGACTTAGTCTTAATTTTTGGGCAGAATCAATTAACTGTGAAAATTACATAATAAATCGCACTCCTACTAAGGCTTTAAAGAATATCACTCCAGAAGCAGCATGGAGCTCAATTAAACCAAATGTAAGTCAATTTCGTGTTTTTGGAAGTGAAGAATGGGCCTATATTCTAGATGAGAAAAATAAAGCTTTAGAACCTAAGAGTGAAAAATGTATTTTTGTTGGATATTCTGAAGATGTCAAAGGATATAGAATTATTCCACTTTAGTCCAAAAATGTTATCATTAGCAGAGATGTAAAGTTTGTTGAAAATATATTGGCCTACGAGCCTAGTTCGACAGATGTGCCACCTCTCTCTATCCCTTCTCCTTCTGAAAATATTTCTTCTTTAGATGATGACAACGAGGATGACAATCCTCCCCCACCCTCTCAGGATCCTCCTTCAGCTCCTCAGCTTCCAAAATGGGTCCATGCTACTCGGAATGCAGCAGGTGCTCTTTCCAGTGATCCTACAGATTAGCGACGTACACGTTCTCAGTTCGATAGAGCCTCCTCTTTACTAGGTCAAGATTCAACTAATTATTATCATGACACCTTTGCAGAAGCTTAAGGTAATCTAGATTGGGATGCAACTATGAATGAAGAATATCGTTCATTATTTGCAAATGATACATGGGATCTTGTTCCCCTTCTAAAGGGACGAAAACTTGTTAGATTCAAATGGGTTTAAAGAACCAAGTATGGACTAGATGGAAAAATTGATAAACATAAAGCTCGTCTTGTTGCTAAGGGTTTTTCACAAGTTGAAGGCATTGACTATACTGAAACCTTCTCCCCTATTGCCGAAATGAACTCTATCCACCTTGTTCTTTCCCTTGCTGCCCCTTTCAAATGGGAAGTCCATCAGATGGATGTTAAATCTATCTTCTTGCATGGGGACTTGCATGAAGAAATCTATATGGAACAACCTACTGGATTTATACAAATAGACTCCAACCTTGTATGTCGGCTTAAGAAATCCCTTTATGGTATCAAGCAAGCCCCTCAGGTTTGGTATGCCAAAATGGATAGCTTTCTTTTAGAAACTGGATTTTCTAGGTGTCATTCTGACAATACTGTCTACACCAAGAAAGTGGGCAAGTCTATTATCATTCTTATTCTTTATGTTTATGATCTTATCCTTACTAGTAGTGATCCCAACCTTATAAACCATGTGAAGTCCAGCCTTAAAAAGAAGTTTGAAATGACAGACTTAGGACACTTGCACTATTTTCTTGGTCTTCAAGTCTTGCAATCCAAGGAAGGTATTTCCCTTTCCCAGTCCAAGTATGCATGCGATCTTCTACGCCATTTTCACATGGAAGATTGTAATCCAGCCCCTTCTCCCCTTCAGTTTTGAGCCAAACTTTCAGTCACTTATACTTCCCCTGAAGTTGATGCTACCTTATACCGTCAACTTGTAGGAAAACTTTTGTATCTGACCCATACTCATCCTGAACTTTCCTTTGTTGTTGGCCTTATTTCTTGGTTTATGCAAAACCCACATGAAAGTCATTGGAAAGTAGCTAAAAGAATACTTCGTTATGTTCGAGGTGTAGTTCAGTTTGGATTCATTACAGTGCAGAAGCATCTCCTCTATTGGTTGGTTTCATTGATTCCGATCGGGCTAGTGACCTTGATGATCAGAAGTCTACTGTAGGTTATGTGTTCACTCTTGGTTCGAGACCTATTACATGGGCTTGCAAGAAACAAAGTGACATTTCTCTTTCTTTAGCAGGAGCAGAGTATCGTGGTGTCATAGAAGCTAGTAAGGAAGCCCTGCGGCTTTGTCAGATCCTGTCAGATTTTAGCTTTCAGCAGCTACATCCGACTACACTTTGGTGTGATAACCAAAGTGCCATTCAACTATGCAAAGATCCAGTCCAACATTAGCGTAGCAAACAGTTTGAACTGCACATGCACTTCATCAGAAAGCTCATTCACCACCATTTTCTTGAAGTGCAATATTGTTCAACAGATGATCAAGTTGCAAACATCTTTATAAAGGCTCTCACAGAGGCAAAGTTTACTAAACTTCGATTTATGGTTGGAGTTCAGGAAGTTTTCACTAGGGGGGATAGGCTTTAATGCCTCCTTCCTTCTCCTATTGTGTCATATTTGTACATCCTTCAATCCTATCCCAAGTTATTCTTAAGGGGGGATGTTAGGATATTCCGACACATAGGAAATAGTTAAGTATAACTTGGTCTAGTGTAGAGTTAGGTAAAGTGTGTTTCTTTACTATGTAATTTTGTAACTTATAATCCGACGGTCACGATATGTAGTGATCTGATGGTTCATTTTCTCCTCGGTATCACTGACACTTGATCCGTGGCTTAACACCCGATTGGTCCATGATCTCTATTTAAAGAGCATGGAGGGTCATTTGTAGGGTAATCGTTCATGAGAGAAGCTTATGTAAATTTTCATTCTTTTATTAATAATTTTCCTGAAGTGGCCGCATTGGCTCAAGCCATGGACTATTTCCCTCTTTGAGGGTTTTAACCACGTCAACAATACTAGTGTATTGATCTGTGATCTATTTGTGAGAGGTGTCCTTTGGTGTTCTGTCTGAGGAACTTACCCTATAAATTCCTACATAATATCCTACTTGGAGAATTTTGAAGGTTATCCTCTTGGCGGAAAAAATGGCCACCATAGGTTCCATCATGGAATGCTAAGAGGATATTAAAGAATGCATATTCCCTTACACATCTCCTCAAAATCTGATGTAATCCCAATCTGAAAAGGTTGCCCCCAATCGAAGTGTAAGGGGTATTTTTCTTGAAAATTTAACTCTTTTCCTTAGAGGACAGTTTAGGAGAGAATTTTCTAGCAACCAATAAGATTGTTATGTATAAAAAAAATGTGACAACAATGATATGGCGAAGAGGTGCTCATCTGGGAGTTGATCATCTATCACCTCTTCATTCTCTACATGAAAGGTTAGTCTAGACAAGAATTCTGCAACCACATTCTCTTTCCATGGCTTGTCAACAATGGTTAGATCAAACTATTGTAATAACAATAACCATATAGTAATCCTAGCATTGACATAAGGTTTTTTCATCAAATATTTAATGGTTGCATGATCAATGTGCACAAAAACTTGGTACCATGTAATTCAATGTGTAAATTTATTCAAGGAATGTACAACTGACATGAGTTCCTTTTTAGTGAAAGTATATTTGAGTTCATTCTTGGACAAATTATTACTAATGAAATAGATAACATAAGGAAACTTACCTTCCAAATGTCCCAAGGTTTCCCCTACAACTTTGTTTGATGCATCTGTATGAATATGAAAAGGCAAAGCCCAATTTGGGCCCCTGAGAACTGGTGCAGTTGTTAACTTCTCCTTGGCCTCTTGAAATGCTTCTTGACACTGGTATATCCAATAATTTTTTTTTTTTTTATCAAATCAAACAAAGGTGAGGCCATTTTACTAAATTCCTTGATAAATCTCCTATATTACCCATCTAGTCCTAGGAATCTCCTAACATCCTTTCCTTTCTATGGAACATGAACCCTTATGATAATGGAAATCTTGTTAATGTCAACCTGAATCCATTCCTTAGAGAGAAAGTGGCCTAGAATAATCCTCTCATTCATCAAAAATCACATTTTTCTAGGTTTAAAGAGAGATTCATCTCAATGCATCTTTTCAAAACCTTACACAAGTTAGAGAAGGATTCTTGCAAATCATCCCCATAGGTTGTGAAGTCATCCATATAAATTTTAATTGAGTCATGAAAAATATCAACAAAAATAATAAATATTGTCCTTTGGAAGGTAGCAAGGGCATTACACAAGCCAAATGGAAGGACCCTATAGGCAAAGGTCCCCCATGGACATGTGAAGGTAGTATTATCCTAGTATTCAAGACTGATTTGGGTCTAATTGTAGCTGCTGAAACCATCTAGAAATGAAAAGAACTTTGTCCCTACAAGTACATCTAAAACTTGATCAATAAAAGGTAATGGAAAATGATATTTCTTGGTATTCTTGTTAAGTTCCCTATAATCAACACAAACACTCCATTTCCCATTCTTTTTGGGGACAATAACTAGAGGTGATACCCTTTCATTGTCTGAAATAGGGTAAATGAATCGTGCATCTAACAATTTTCACAATTCTTCTTTTACTATGTCTTTGAGTGTAAGTTTCATCCTTCTCTGGGGTTGATGTGTTGAGAAATCTAGTGGCAGCAGGTGTAAGTGATTTATCTTACTTTGATATCTACTTGTGATATATTTTTATTTAATTTGATAATCTTATTCTTTCACTTGATTATTATTAGTGTTCTTCTATCATCAAACAACTACAAAATAGTAAAATGAATGAGACAATAGGACACAATATGTAGGCGATCATCCGAGGCCAAAACTTCTCCAACTTTAGAGGAAAACCCCCCAGAATTATTTCTCTTCTTAGAGAACTTTAATTGAAAAATTCCAAGACCTTTGACCCTTGACCAAGACTCTCCAAGATTAAGTCACACCTTACTTCCGACAACGTCTGCAAATTTGACTTTCAACAACCTCCTATGTAACTTCGCCCTGCCTAACAACTTCTTTTGCAATTTTTACCTTCCTAACAACTTCTTCTACAACTTGGACCTATCCAACAACTTCTTTTACAACTTTGACCTACCCAGCAACTACTTTTGTAATTTCAACTTGTCTAGCAGATTCTTCTGCAGAAACCCTAACCCTTTCACGTGTGAGAAACAATAGTGTCATCCTACTTATTTCTTCTTCACTTGGATATATTCTCTCTCCTAGAGAATTTGATTCTTAGAATATATCTTCTTGATGACCTATATTCACTTTTGCAACTCATCTCTATTGTAGCAATATGTGCACTAATTCCTTTGCACGTGTGGAGAGAAGTAGCCAAAAAGAAAATCTAAAATAACTTGTCTTTTCCTCCTTCCTTAGTCTTCCTCTTCTTCGTGCTTATTCTTGTCTCTGTGATTGAAATTGAGTGAGTGAGGTGTTAGTGTCGGTCTTGAGCCCTCCATCAGTGATCAATAACTCTTTGCATATGCATTTATAGGTGTCTCATCAGTGTCAATTTTTCATCCCACTAGGCATGCCATAACACTGAATGGAGGAGCTGGTCTTTGTTCCCTTCTTGGCTTTGCTGGATCAGGTCATACAACAATGTAATTGAGTCATGCTTGTTCTTATTTTTTTTGTCTTGAGATCCCATGGTCTTAGGTCTAGGGTTTTGAGTCAAAATCATTTCAAGGTAATGAGTCATGGTCAGTAAGTGCCCAGCAAGCCGGAAGGAATTTTGTACATATGTTTCATTATCATTTTCTTCAGCTATAGCTCACTTTATGCCTTGGATTTAAAAAACCCTGTTTTTAAGTCCAAGGCCATGAGGAATTTGTAAAAATAAAGAAATTTCCAAAAATTTGTAAAAGTGCCGGCAACAACCCTGGTTCCTTCACTACAGTCCATCAGGTGGTCAACCTGCAAAAAGAACGGAGTCAAACGCATCAAAAGAGCTCATTTCAGGACAAAAAGACTCTAAACAGTGTTAAAAAGAAAAGCAAGTTGAAAACATTAGAAAGTGGGTTCTAAAGTTAATTTTTTTTTAAAATGACCCTATAAAAGCTAACTTCCCTCTTTAGTCACTCTTATTGTGCAATTGAAAGTGAAAATTTCGTGCTAGAGGCAAAGAAGGCGATTTCGTGGCAATTTTCTGCAAATCCAGCGCTTGGGAAGGTGCGCGACCATTCCACAGGTGTGCGCGACCACCTGGGTGGTGCGCGACCATTCCACGAGCATTTCCCTGTGTAAATTTACACAGGCGCGACCATTCCAGTGGTGCGCGACCATTCCAGGGTGGTGCGCGACCATTTGGTCCGCCTGCACAGAAAACTCACCAAAATTCATCCAAACTCCAAATTTCTCCAAATTTGCTCGGGTTTTTTCCAAGGTATGCCTCCTTTATCAAGTTTATGAGTGTGTCATGGTTTCAAAGGAGATTTATGGTCATGTTTTGTCATGCAAGAAAACAATGAAAAATAGGTTAAATGATGGTTGTTTTGCAAGCATATGCTTTGATAGTTTGTTCGTTTTTCAAGGTGATTTTTCCTTTATTCCCTTCCATGATTTTCCCATGTTAAATCACAAGTGTTAAAATGTCATATTCATTAATCATATTTGCAAATTAACCATACAAACCCTACCCCCAAATCCTATGAAACCCTAACCCCTTCTAAACCATTTCAAACCCTAATTTTTTACCATGTTATATGCTCAAAACCTAAACACTAGTATACACAGCAAAGTAAAAAGGAAAACATTGTAAAAAACAAAAAGAAAAGTGATGACAAGGCATGCACACAAGAAATTGTAAAAACAGTGAAAATTACCATTTGCATAGCCTTAAAAAAAAAATAAAGAAAAATGTCATCTTGCTGTATGATGTCAAAGGTTACAAGCTGTGTAAAATTCATGATAAAATTCATTAAAGGTATCAGCTGCTAGTTATCCAAAAAGAGCAGTCTTGCTGTGGTTAGAGTTTGCAGTAACATGGTATCATCTCCCTTTCCTAGAACTCTGTTTTTCCCTATCTATTCCCTATATTAAAACCCTAATTCAATTGCATTTCCCTTCATGCAAAACTCCTTATGCAAATTGAATGTCCCTCCCTACGATCAAAGCACACAGTGAAACCCTAATTCCCCATGGTAAAAGCATGATGAAGCTGCCACTGTCCTAAATGAATTGTTGTTACGAAAATTAGTTGGCAGTGATTATTAAAAAGGTTTCATTGTCCTCCTAAACCTAATTCGTAATATCCTCTCTTTTCCCTAATTCCCAAATTACCAATTCCCTCTCCCTTCCATTGTAACATAATCACAGCAATCCCCTCTCCCTTCCTCTTGCAATCAAATACCCTAACTCCCTGTTTCCCAAAGCATCAAATGGCCATTCCAAAAGTTATAAAAAACAGAGTATGCTCCTCAAGGACATGCAAAAGCAAAATGAAATGAGCTGCCTGTTACTTATACATAAGTGATGCTGCCCTATCCCCCTATGCCCATGACATCCTCCCCTTCATCATGAAGATTTTCATTGTCCTTTCCCTTGATGCTTAAAAAACACAGTTTCCCTAAATAAAGTACTGATTTGCAAATGTTGAAAGATGGATTGACATGTTTAGCATTATGTGATGTTTTCCTTCAAAATTCCCTGCTTATATATATTTTTCCCTTTCCTATATGTAAATTCCCTCCCCTAACACGTCCCTCATGATGTTTCCCCTTGAAAACAGCATACTTCACAGCATTTTGCAGGCAGGGCAGCGGTCATTTTGACTTGTTTATTCCACCTTGCTCAATAACAACACCATGTCAACTACTGAGACTAATGAGCAAGGTGATGACCGATCATCATCTTCTGAGATTGAGACACAGCGGAGGCCTCATAGGGGAGGCAAAGGTGGTCACCACAGGAGAGAAGAGCCCACATCATTGACAGAGTTGCAGGCTTGCCCATTGGCAGTGGCTTGTTTTCAGCACATGGCTTGTTATCAGTTTTGTGAGAGGCTGTCACACATTCAGCATCACAGAGAGTTGGCCCGGTTGTTTGTCCTACATCTCCATGACAGGCAGGTCACCCTTGCAGGGGTGAATTTTGTGTTTTCTCCAGAGGCTATCACAGAGGCTACCGGGATACCCAATGTGGGTGAGGTGTGGCCGAAGCGCAAGTGGCTGGATCTAGTATACTATGAGCCATATGTCAGGCCTACACATGTGCGTAACTTGACAAGGAACTTTCCTATCAAGTTCCTCCGAGCAGAGTATGTAGATATCATGAGACTCATTATGCACTACTTCACATGCGAGGGGAGATTCTCACGGGTAGGTCCTGGTCATATCCGCATGCTAATGCACTTCACCAGAGTGAGGATGATGAACATCTCAGCATACTTATTTCACGACACTCAGAGGATGGTCTCTATCTTTCAGAGACAGACCCTAGTACAGCAACTTCGGAGCCTATGCCATCATGGTCTTATTCAGCTAGTAGTTTCCTATCAGCGGAGCTAGCAGGGCATTCCTTGGGCAGATTTTATCTCCCGAGAGTTTTTTACACAGCCACATCCAGAGCCAGAGGCAGTTCACGAGGAGGGAGGGCCATCACATCAGCCCGAGACGAGCATTCCGAGACACATGGCTTCTTCTCCTAGGGTCACATATCAGAGAGGTCATAGGACCTTATTTGCAGCAGCTCGACGAGTACTTTCTCCACAGCCGGTGGAAGGGGTCTCGTCATCATCTTCAGAGCAGCGAGTGTTATCTCCACACCAGGTGGAAGGGGCCTCGCTTTCTTCATCAGCACATGCAGTACGAGAGGGCAAGCAGCCCATGGTTGAGGATGAGGCAGTTGGCGAGGCACATGATGATTTCATTGGTCGTGATGCCCGCTCTCCTCCTTCAGATTTTTATGAGATTATCAGGCAGAGAGAGGAGGAGAACCTCGTGTTGCAGCAAAAGCTCCAAATGGCTCAATGGACCATCACTTATCTAGAACAGCACACCAAACAATTAGAAGAAGAAAAAGAACTTGATGAGCTATGGAGGATCTGCAATGATCGAACTTTGAACCGTAGGAGGCCCGGTGACCCATTGCCTGCTGATCGGGAGTCCATGCTTATCAGTGTGAATGCACACTTGGAGAGATTGTTGGAGAAGGAAAATCATGACAAAGAGCTGCTACGCAACATGAAAACACACTATTGGGCAAGATTGCATGTTTGCAAGGCTAAAATGAAAATTCTCCAAAGGAAGCTGTCAGAGGCCCAGAAGAAGAAGAAAAGGACAAACCCACTCCGTATCTTGGCTGAGGCATCCCTCACTCATCATGGTACTGATCAGCCTTGATCTAGCATCAAAATCTGAAAATTTTGAGAATTTTGGAGCATTTTGCAAATTTTTGGTAAAATTACAGGTTTTTCCCGTGGAATGGTCTCACCCCGGGTGAGACCATTTTGGAGGACTGCTCGGAATTTTGAAAACTTGGCATTTTTGGAAAGGGCATGCAAAGAGAAAAATTACCAATACTTGGGAGAACACTGATTTTGAGATTTGAGCCTCCAAAAGCTCAAAATACATCAAAAAAATGACTTTCTGCCCACTTTTTGAGTTGCAGAAAGTGACCTTGGGAGAAATGGTTTTTGAGGGGGAAAAACAACTCCAAATTCAGAAATTCCACTTGGGATGGAAAGTAGACAGACCAAGCTTTCCAATGAGCCATCTTGCACCTGATTTGGACCAGTCGAACCCACTCAAAAGTTGCTGCAAAAGGGCGCGACCATTTGAACAGGGGGCGCGACCATTCGAGCCAGCTTTGCCAGAATTGACCTTTTTTGTCAAAAAACACTGTTTTGACTATGGTTGACTATTTTTACTTGTAGATGATGGATAAATGTAATATTTTCATGGCACTTTGATAGATTTTATCTTTCTTTACCCTTCTAGAAGCTTCCTTGATGTAAAAAGTGAATAATTAATGCATGAATCAGTTAGCTAAGTAATAGAGGCAAGTTGTTGGACTGCCTATTATCTAGTGCTTAATTTAGAATTAGTTCAAACTGCCCCTAGGAAGCTGAGCTCGACCCCTAGAGGTGGGGAAAGGAGTTAGATGGTCTAGATGGTCTATATTATGCTCTCTCCTTCTCATTTTCATGGTTGGACTCTTGTGGGAGAAAGTTTTTATTGTGTATTGTACATCTATTTCTGCAATTTAAGGAAAGGAAGGCCAGGATTTTGCAGACATCATTGTGGATTCTTGTGGATTGTTGTGTTGATGGTGTGTTCTCTACATGTTATTGTAAGTGTGTTTATGTGTTCCATCTCTTTCTTTGCTGCTAATTGAACAGATGAAGTGATAAAGTTTGAATTCATGCATGCCATGCTCAGCTTTTAATTTTGTTCAATATCTATGTTTTCCACTGTCTAAAGAGGATTCAAAGTTGTTGTTTGCCCTCTTTAGCTCCTCCTCTATCATTCCTGATCATCCATCTTAGATTAAGGCATCAGCACTCACTCCTACCTTGCCCCAAAGATCCCCCTGCAAAAACTGAGCCCAATCCCCGCACCCTGAATTGCACTCCCTCCAAATTGCCACCAAAAACCCCAAAAATCTTTAAATCAACCTCCCTTATCAATTTACTAGCCTAAAATCTTTATTCCTAATTGGTCAGCTTATCCTATTGAAAGATCTACCGAATCTGACCCGAGAGAGCCTTCTCATACCTCGTAGGGCTAGCTACGAGGTGAAATGGTTTGATGTAGCCTTGAGAGTTTGTCTATCTCAGCCTAGGTGAATTCCAAGCGCTAACATGAGGTATATCTCCAAGTGAGATCGAAGTCTCTTTTATATAGGCTTTTCATAGGGTCGAATTGCTTCTTTTAGACCAACTTGTCTCTTCATGTAGGCCAACTTGATCTTTGTGCCATGACGAGGTCTTGGAGGGTATTTTGACTCTATTTTGGCTCAATAAATTTTCCTTTATAATATGTAACATGCCTAAATGGGTGTTCAATACATGAAAATGACTCAATTGAATTTATGATAAAACTAGAAGCATTCAATGGGTGCTTGACCTATGAAATAAATTTCCTTGAGCATGAAGCCCATGGCTCAAGAACACCAATAATAAATTTATTTTTATTTTTACATTTAAATACATAAAATCATGATTACATATGTCATTATGAAGACTAAACGTAGTTACATGTTTCAACACTCCCCCTTAACTAGGGATGCATTCATAATCCATACAAGGTACTTTGACATTTTCAATCTGAAGAATTCTCATAAGAAGAGTTAGATTGGTAACCCATCTATTTATCATCATATCATCCACAATTGTCACATAACAAGGCCTTTACTAACAACTCTATCTCTCCATAATATCAGATCACAATGTTGGCGAGACCAATGATTTATAGAGACCATCATCATTATCTCTCAAGGAGCATACCCCTCCCGGGTGTTCACAGGGTATGTCCTTCTAGGAATATTCTTATCTTGGATTCCCAGTCCTCAAAGAATATCAATCCTCTACCACTACTCTTATGTTGGATTCCCTACCAAATCCTAAAAGAGTATTGGATGCCATATGCTTACCCAATCCTCTATTATTTCTTCCCAAATTGAATACAATAATGATGTGTCTATCTCTCCCTCTCAATTTCGGAGGATGTACCCAATCCTATAAAGGAATGTACCCAACTTACTCTCATCCTGAAACTTGTCTAAGTTCCCTTTTAACCAAGGACTTGCTTCCAAGCTCCCTCTTAACTAGGGACTTGTTTTCAAACAAAATCTCTTAGGTGGAGATCATGGAACTATCAACTAATATAAGAGCTCCTCCTTTTGATGTCATGAATTTTATCATAATCATTATGGAGCCTTCAACTCTTGGGAATTATTCGTAGGACATTGACCATCCATCACTTTCATTCACGAACCACATCAGTCATGTCATCCTTTCTTTCATCGCAAAGTGATCAATTAGTCCATATTTGACTTTTGTTCATAAAACTACCTTTTCTATATCATGTTTTCTTCAATGTCTTCCCTCCCACCACATGAGTACTAGTTGTAGGTGACATCCACAACTCTCTTTTGGTATCCCTATATCATCCGATCTATATATTGTTCAAAAATAAAAAATGAACATCAAATCAAAATTTCCTTTTTTGATGGTCCTTCATCATGACATCCACTTGTTGCAACATCAACATCCTACATACATATTGACACATCTCCAAGATATTCAATGTCAAGGGTCTTTCTTTATAGACCTTATCAGGGAAATCATTCCTTCTCTATGGAGATGTCATGGCCAATTCTTCTAGTTATAGGATGTTGATTTCCTTTTCTATGTGACCATAGTTGCATCTTTTACGATCTCTTCTTTATTTCTTCACATATTACTCCCCAAGAACTTCCATCCATAGTTCCTTCATCTTTTTCAACCACCTCATATTCCATATGAAGATATATTATGTTGATATCATCTAGTCAATATGAGTGTTATCACCAAAAAAAGATCACCTAGCCATTTCTAGCTAGGTGGATCGAAGTACACCATGTAGGATTAATTTTACCATAGTAAAATCACTTTCACCATGGGAAATAATTTAGTAAACCATTTTTATTAAATTATTTTCTGATTAAAATTAAAAAACCCCATGAGAATATTTGGATAAATCATTATTTATTTATGTTTCTCTTGGAATAATTATTAAATCATTGTTTGATAAATATTCCTTGTCACATTTGACTAAATCTCCTAGGAATAATTAAGTAAATGACTATTTATTTATTATTCCTTAATTCTATTATTAGAATAATTGTTAAATCACTATTTAATAATTATTTCAATTTCACACCATTCTTAATCCTCGCAAAATAATTAATAAATCATTTTATTTGTTAATTATTTCTAAATAAAGATATTTGACCATTTTGAATATCTTTTCTCTCTCCAAAAAATATAATAAAGTATTCCTAACAGTTAGATCTTGATTTCGTCAATATTATTTTATTATTCTCCATTTTTGAGATTAACTCAATACTTTGTTATAAATTGGAGGGTTTTCCATTCATATTCACCATGATCATTATCATCATCACCATTATCGTCTCTTTTCACTTGAGCTCCCATTTGAGTTCTCCACATTGTTTTGGGTTTTTCACACATTGAGAGAGAGAATCGATTACTGAAGCATCAAGGACATCAAAGGACCCATCCCACAAAGGGGGATTTGCAAACCCCTTTTGTAGATATCCTTCACAAGGTGTTATCAATAAAATATTTATTCATTTTTAAAAGTCTTTCCATTTGGGTTATTACATTGATATATATATTGTCGTTTGTTGTTATGGATCATATATGTTGTTTTGTTACATTTTTTTCTAGTTTTATTGCAGATCTAAAGTATAAGCAGCCACAAATTGTTGTTAGGGTCACATGTCACCTAGTGACTTAATTGAAGTTTTTTTAGTACACCTTCCAAGAAATTTCACACTAACAAATGGCGACTCCACTGGGTCTTTAGCTACATTTGTCGTCAACAAATGAAGACCCCACTAGGTATTTAGCTACATTTGTCGTCAACAAATGGAAACTCCACTGGTGTAATAATTAAGTTCTTGGGTGACTAAAGTTTCAGTAAATTTCAGAGTTTTCTACAATTATTTTTAGCCTCTCAATTTCTATTTATAGTTTTCTTTCCGCTTTTGCCAAATTTTCAGATTTTGGTGGTTTTTTTGTTCTTTCCACATGTCACAGTTACTAACCGAGCATGAGATGGAAAAATCTATGTGATATATATTAAACAAGAGTCCCGAGAGAAAAATTCACTTTTCAGCCCTACATCTACATTCCAGAGCACACTTTTTGGCCCAATAACTGTGTTTTCTACTGTTCCAGGTCAGTTCTTGCATTTTGATTATTTTTCGGATTTTTTTTCAGCCTTGTAGAGAGTGTTGTATGTAAATTGGGAAGGGTTTCTTATCTCTATTTCAGCCTCTCCTAGGCCTATATTCTCTTATTTTTTATCTTTCAGGAACGAAAAAACCCCACTAAGGTTTAGAGTACACCTCCACATTGTTAGGAAGAGATTGATTAGGTGAGGAGTCTAGGGTTTCAACATTTTTAGCCACTGATTTTCAGAGTCTGATCCATTACTTTACAACAATTTTGGATAGGTTTATTTCACCTTTTCTCCCTTTAGAGTTTTGGTTTTCCGTTTCCCCCTTAGGATTCCCTTGAGCATTCTAGGTTTTGGAGCTTCATACCTATCCTTTGCAGAAATTTTCACCTCTGATTTTGGTTGTGTGTCTGCACCATTTATAGAAAATTAGTTCCTCTAGATCTTAGTCCCTTTGAAATTAGGCCTTTTAGGCATTTTATGTGTCTTTGAGTAGCTTGTTTTTCCTCTTTTGCTTAGCTGTTTGATAGCCTTTTTGTGGGGTTTTGTGTGCTTTATTGGTTGTTTATTTTTCTGTCATTTTCAACATTATTTACAGTATTTCAACACTTTACTTTCAACAACACATGGCATCATAAAACATGTTCAATTAACTCATCCACTTGACAAATTATTTTCACACACTCACACCCTAAGCAAACATGATCTTGGTTAACATCACCAAACCAAGACTTGAAACACTACATCGTAATGATTCAACATACATAGATTAAGCCCACTTGGGCACCAGGGCCAAAAAATTTGTGTATTTTAGGTGTAGGATCAGTGGGATAGGCTTATAATAACACCTATCGATCACTTACATTGAGACATAAAAGTTGACATATTAGGAAGCTTAAAATCCTTCACCATCCCACGGTCCAAAGCCAGAGCGTGTCAGAAACCCAATTCAGAGGGGGTTAAGGTAGGTCATCATGTGAGTGGATCTCCTCAGGGCTATCCAACCCATGGCAGGGAATCCCATTCGTTGGATGATCACCAAGAAGCTCAAGACTCGACCACCCCCGTGGGACGAAGGTAGCCATAATGACCAATATTACGAAAAAAACCCTATAGGGCTAGTTGTGGGAAGTAGTTAGTTCTCTACCCTACCTTTCTCTACACAAATATGCTTGTGGGGATGAGATTCTGTCAAGTAAAAATTTCTTTGGAAGGCCATCTAAAACAATATATTTAGGATTGTTTCAGGATTTAGACCACCTATAGGTTAGAGGTATTTTTCTTTGATAGGACGTGCTTGCTTGTGTTAGAGTAGCATCATTAATATAGTTAATTTACACTTGACACCATTGCAGTAAGTGTTTGCTTGTTGTTTGTTGCTCTTTTTGTTGGCATTATGAGACAAGTGTTTTCCTTGATGGCAAATCACACAGATGATAAATTATAGTGCAACAAAGTTATTTTCAAGTTCACGCACTTTCATGCAAAGAAAAGTTTCTTTCATGTAAAGAAAAGTTCACGCACTTTCATGCAGAGAAAAGTTTCTTTCATGTAGAGAAAAGTTCACACACTTTCATGCAGAGAAAAGTTTCTTTCATGTAGAGAAAAGTTCATGCACTTTCATGCAGAGAAACGTTTCTTTCATGTAGAGAAAAGTTCATGCACTTTCATGCAGAGAAAAGTTCCTTTCATGAAGAGAAAAGTTCACGCACTTTCATGCAGAGAAAAGTTCACGCACTTTCATGGTTGGTTCATGGTATTAGTTCGACAGTTTTTGATCCTATGGTTTTGGTCCGTGGTATTGCATCCAAAAGTGTTGATCCCAAGTATTGGGTCCATGGTATTGAATTGTTATGGTTTTTGGTCCGTGGTATTGTGAAAGGCCTAAGGCTATAAAAGAGGAAGGAGATCATTTGGCAAGGCATCTTCTGAATAATTGAATATGTGATAAAGTGCTAGATCTGGAATACAGTGATTGGGTTATGGTGCAGATCTAGATTTGAATAAAGAAGGAACCTGAGCGCAAGGAGAAGGATAAGTTCTATTGATGGGTCAAAATCTTAAGGCTAGAATAGTGGTATCTCTATATGATTTTGATTTGTGATATGTAGCGAACGCTTGATCTATAAATCTGATAATCTGGGTTAACTAATATCTGAATGTTTGAAAGAATGAATTTATATATATGTACGCAGGTTTCTATTGGTGAAGTTGCGGACTTTACTTGAAATATGTTTTAGCTGTTTTTATCTATTACTGCGGTGTTCAAGGTTTTGATTTGATATCTGGTTGTTGTGTGCTGAGAAAGTATTAAATCAGTTTATGCACAAGGAAGTTGGTTGATTGCAGATCTATTTGATACTTGATGGAACGGGATCTTAAGGATTGGAATGTTTATCATTATCTGGTTTGATAGACTAGATCTGAATTATTGACGTATGTTTTATGAATTGTATGATCTGGGTATGTCTGATGTATGGAACAGTTGCAAAGTTATAAGGAAATATTTGCAGATCTGTATGTGGGTTGGCTTTGGTGAAAGCATTGATTCAGTATTGGGTAATTCAGAGATTGATGATGCTAGTATTGATTGATTATGAGCTTCAATGATATTAATGGGTCCAGTATGAAAATTGGATGAAACGTGGCCTTTCAGATTATGATGTTGTGCTTCAGTGTATCTAGTCTAAAAATTTATGAAATGTGGTACCTGGAGGAAGAAAGAGAAGGTTGTAGCCTTTGGTAGGTCGGCACCTACGTACTAGTACATCAGCTAGTACAAGAGCAAAGGGGTTGGTAGCTCCCTTCTAGTAGTAGCTGGAAAACAAGTAAAGGTTGGAGCATTTCAGCAAGTAGCAGCCTGCGTACTACTAAATGGATCGGCTAGTACAAGAGCAAAGGGGGTTGTAGCTCCCTTCCAGGAGAGTCTAGAGAACGAGAGAAGGTTGTAGCCTTCTGCAAGTAGAAGCCTGTGTACTGGTATAAGTCTGCACCAGTATAGAACTATTGTAAAAGGTATTTCTTATTAAAGAAGATTGAGATGACTTGCAGCAGGTGGTTTTCACCCACATTGGGTTTCCACCTTACATCATGGTGTTCATGTGTGCTTCTTGTGTGTGATGATCTATTCTATTTTACTTCTCCGATTTACTGCTCATATGGTTAATAACGTTCTGATGCACTCATTAGAGATCAACTAACTGAATCATATGTTTACTGGATATATACTTGTTGCATCACATATGAATCTTAATATGGAAAGTGAAAAGTTATATTGATCTGATAATACTGATTCACCCCCCCTCTCAGTATTATTTCCAACAATTGGTATCAGAGCAGGTCCTTTTGTAGAAGCTTGATCACTTGAAGGAGATCCGTGGAACAATGGGAAAGAAGCTTAAGAAGAAAGCACCTAAGCAGAAGAAGACATCTCAGAAGAACTATGACAGTGGGAGAATCGATTGGGGATTATGCAGAAGCACTTCAAATTCAGAATCAGATTCAGAATCATTTCAGAATGAAGATGAACTATCAGGTATGAATTTGTTATCCTCTGATGTTCCAACTATCTATCCATTTGAAGGTGATGTAAGTGATAACGAAACAACTGAATGTGCTCTTATGGGTGAGCAAGAAGGATATCAAATAGAGGCAGAATTTAAGAGGTTGACGGACAAAATTAGAGATCAAGAAGATCTATTGAACATAAAGGATGGTGCCTTCAAAGAAGTAGCTACCAGACTAAAGGCTCAACAAGAGGAAGGAAGCAAGGTAAGGAAGTTATTCAAGGACAAATATCAAAAGTTGCAGGATGAAGTAACATCTCTAAGAAATGAAGTCAATGAAAAGAGCACAACAATCAAGAAACTCAGAGATAGATCTAGTTATTATGAAAGGCTTGAAGCTACGATCCTCTCACTAAAAGAAGATCTTGAAGAATCAAAGAAGCAGAATAAAGATCTACTCCAAGCTATTGAAAAACAGGAAAACAAAGTTATTAGCTTAAAATCTTAGCTGGAATGTGCCTTCAGAATTCGTCAAATGCAACAGGATCTGAATGAAGAACAAGAAAAGGAGATTCTCAAACTAAGGAAACAAATGGAAGAAGGAAGAAAGTCTGAAGAAATTTTGAAGAAGCAATGTCTGGAAAAGGAAGAACAACTTCAGATTGAGGTAAATATCTTAAAAGAAGAAAAGGATAAACTGTTACGATTTCAAGATAGTACTAAAGTCTTGGATGATATTCTTAGTAGTCAAAGGTCTCCTGCTATCAAAACTGGTCTTGGTTTTCATGAATCTGTTGAAGGTGAATCTAGTTCACAAGGTGAGGCAAGGAACTCTAAAGAGAAATCTAAAATGATCAACAAGGAGAGGAGAGGTCAACCCATCAACAATCAAGGAAATAAATTCTTCAAAGAAAATCTTTTACTCCTAACTATGGAAGTAATAGTCGGCCATTTATGCAAATGAATAATATTGAATGTTATGAATGTCATAATCTTGGACATGTTGTAGCTAGATGCAGAAGAAGAATGGTTCAAGATCATCACACAAAAAGATCATCACATTTCAGGTATTTTAATGGATATTGTTTTTCTTGCAATATGTTCGGTCACAAAGCTGTTGATTGCTACAGAAGGAATATGAAACATGTAAGATGTTATGCATGCAACAAGCTTGGACATATAGCCAAGGAATGCAGGAACAAGGTACGGGCACCACACCAAAAGGAGAAAACATCATCACACTTGAAGATATGGAAGAAAAAGGAAGTACAGTCAGAAAAATGTGGCACAGCACAATGTACAGGCACAACAGACTTAGAAGGAGCTGAAAGTGTGAAACTTCAGTATCCTGAATTTCATACGCAAGTTTCATAAAGGAAAGTCGCATATATACGCGAGTTGGTCACTGCACAATCGCGTATATGATTGTTTGAGGAAAAGCAGTAGGGACAGGCTCAGGAAAGAGGGTCTGATATGATTCAGTCCATTATTTAACATGTTTGATAATGGTTACAATCTATTAATGATGTGTGGAAACGTCTTGATCCTAACTTGATGATGATGATGTCTTGATACTTCTTGTTGGTATATGCATGATTAGATTTGACAGTAAACAGATGGCACAGGTTCAGGGGGAGTAGATATTTTTAATAATGCATTGTTGGCATTATGGTTAGTGGTCCTTGGTGATGATGCTTAGGATACATCCTGCAATGATATGATTATGAGTTGTCCATGACAAAATCTCATATGATGTTTGGGGTTACATAGCTGATGATTAGATCAGATTTGTGGTTGATTCTCTGATATAGTGCTTACATGGTGATCTTTATAAGGATAAGGAAAAGTACAAAGCTTGTATACACATCTTCATTACTTGATGATGAGTCTATCGTATGCTGTTGTCGTCATATGCATAAATATCATACAATATAGTTGATGCAAGTCTCCTATAGTTCTTAGCTCTCATGTGGATGAGGATTGCTGCGGTTGATGTTCTTGAGCTAAATATACATAGTACTATATACAGTATGCTGGATACATGAATGATTACTCAAAATTGCATTGTTGGAGACATGATGATGATAAAATGACAAATTGATACTTACATATGTTGATTGATATAGATGTCCCCAATTGATGATACATGGATGATATATAAGATCATGCAGATCTTGATGTTGATGAGATGGCTATGATGTCTTTCAAGAGGATGAGTTGATATCTATAGGCAGACATACCTTGCTACAAGACATTTACAGGTTGCTAATCTAAATAGTGATTGACAGATGCTACTGATATTAGTTATTAATAACTTTCATAGTCTTTCTCTAGATATTTCGTCTCTATGTCATATATGTCTTTTGTTATCAAGGTCATGTAACGGCCTTTTTTGGTTTCCCCACTATGCCTGGGATGAATGATGTAATGTACTTGTTTATCATGTGTAAACTTCTGGTGTAAGCCCACTTGGATGGGTGGATGAGTCAATATTTGTATATCCTCACTTGGTTGAGAGATGTATGTATGTATGAGTCCTTGGTGATAGGAAGGTCATTTAAGATAGAGTCATGTTCTTCTTATAGAACATATTTTTGAAGATCTCGCCTATAGTCACGGGGAGCATGAACAACACACTTCAGTAGTGCAGAGACTCAGCATGTAATCAAGGGGAGCATGGACATATTGGTACACCTTGGCATATACAAAGGGGGAGCTCATTCAGAAATTTCAGCAGGTACTCAGGGGGAGTATGGACAACAAAGGAAGAGAATATCTTGGTCCGCCATTTGCCCTTGATGTCAAAGGGGGAGAGTGATTTGGTATTGTTGCCATCAAGTCCAAAGGGGGAGATTGTTGGCATTATGATGCATGTGTTGTACTTGATGGCAACCAACTCGTATAAGATCAACTCACTTATATATATCTAGATGAATCTACCGAAAAGATATTAGATGTGACATAATACATAGGATGCAGGACAACTCAAAGGAATCAGATGACAATTCTCAGTATGAAAAGTTAGCTTTGCCATCAAGTCCAAAGGGGGAGATTGTTGGCATTATGAGACAAGTGTTGTCCTTGATGGAAAATCACACAGATGATAAATTATAGTGCAACAAAATTATTTTCAAGTTCACGCACTTTCATGCAAAGAAAAGTTTCTTTCATGTAAAGAAAGTTCACGCACTTTAATGCAGAGAAAAGTTTCTTTCATGTAGAGAAAAGTTCACACACTTTCATGCAGAGAAAAGTTTCTTTCATGTAGAGAAAAGTTCATGCACTTTCATGCAAAGAAAAGTTTCTTTCATGTAGAGAAAAGTTCACGCACTTTCATGCTGAGAAAAGTTCCTTTCATGAAGAGAAAAGTTCACGCACTTTCATGCAGAGAAAAGTTCCTTTCATGCAGAGAAAAGTTCACGCACTTTCATGGTTGGTTTGTGGTATTAGTTCGACAGTTTTTGATCCTATGGTTTTGGTCCGTGGTATTGCATCCAAAAGTGTTGATCCCAAGTATTGGGTACATGGTATTGAATTGTTATGGTTTTTGGTCCGTGGTATTGTGAAAGGCCTAAGGCTATAAAAGAGGAAGGAGATCATTTAGCAAGGCATCTTCTGAATAATTGAATATGTGATAAAGTGCTAGATCTGGAATACGGTGATTGGGTTATGGTCCAGATCTAGATCTGAATAAAGAAGGAACCTGAGCGCAAGGAGAAGGATAAGTTCTATTGATGGGTCAAAATCTTAAGGCTGGAATAGTGGTATCTCTATATGATTTTGATTTGCGATATGTAGCGCACGCTTGATCTATAAATCTGATAATCTGGTTTAACTAATATCTGAATGTTTGAAAGAATGAATTTATAGATCTGTACGCAGGTTTCTGTTGGTGAAGTTGCGGACTTTACTTGAAATATGTTTTAGCTATTTTTTATCTATTACTGCGGTGTTCAAGGTTCTGATTTGATATTTGGTTGCTGTGTGCTGAGAAAGTATTAATTCAGTTTATGCACAAGGGAGTTGGTTGATTGAATATCTCTTTGATACTTGATGGAACAGGATCTTAAGGATTGGAATGTTTATCATTATCTGGTTTGATAGACTAGATCTGAATTATTAACGTATGTTTTATGAATGGTATGATCTGGGTATGTCTGATGTATGGAACAGATGCAAAGTTATAAGGAAATATTTGCAGATCTGTATGTGGGTTGGCTTTGGTGAAAGCATTGATTCAGTATTGGGTAATTCAGAGATTGATGATGCTAGTATTGATTGATTATGAGCTTCAATGATATTAATGGGTCCAGTATGAAAATTGGATGAAATGTGGCCTTTCAGATAATGATGTTGTGCTTCAGTGTATCCAGTCTGAAAATTTATGAAACGTGGTACCTGGATGAAGAAAGAGAAGGTTGTAGCCTTTGGTAGGTCGGCACCTACGTACTAGTACATCAGCTAGTACAAGAGCCAAGGGGGTGGTAGCTCCCTTCTAGTAGCAGCTGGAAAACAAGTAAAGGTTGGAGCATTTCAGCAGGTAGCAGCCTGCGTACTAGTAAATGGATCGGCTAGTACAAGAGAAAAGGGGGTTGTAGCTCCCTTCTAGGAGAGTCTGGAGAACAAGAGAAGGTTGTAGCCTTCTGCAGGTAGAAGCCTATGTACTGGTATAAGTCTGCACCAGTATAGAACTATTGTAAAAGGTATTTCTTATTAAAGAAGATTGAGACGACTTGCAGCAGGTGGTTTTCACCCACATTGGGTTTCCACCTTACATCATGGTGTTCATGTGTGCTTCTTGTGTGTGATGATCTGTTCTATTTTACTGCTTCGGTTTACTACTCATATGTTCTGATGAACTCATTAGAGATCAACTAACTGAATCATATGTTTACTGGATATATACTTGTTGCATCACATATGAATCTTAATATGGAAAGTGAAAAGTTATATTGATCTGATAATACTGATTCACCGCCCCCTCTCAGTATTATTTCCAACACTTTTACTCCTATCATTACCCTTTAGTCCTTAGAGTCATCATTCTCTTGACATCATTGTACCCATTAGGCATTTTTTGAGGAGAATTAGAGGCCTTCGCCCTCAGCTTTTGTTAGGATATATTACTCCTCCTCGTCGAGTTAGAATACATCCTCCCAGTTCTCCATCGAGTCATCATTTTTATTCTGGTTCTACGACTTCCAGTTCTTCCTTTGATTCTGCGTCTTCTCAACCCCATACCATCACCATATCGGGCACCAACATGGGTGCAGGAAACCAAGGTGGTAACCTAGGTACTAACTAGGGTAACCCCACAAGTGGAATCCCCACCGGTATGGCCACTCCTCCTCCATTGCATCATTTTATGGTTGGTTTGAGTCTCCCTGATTTCAACCATCAAATCAATGATCCTCTTCTCCAAGATCCCAATTGGCCAACTATGCCTACTAAACTCCCTTCCAACATCCCTTAGTTAGAATTTAATCCTGGAGGAGATCCCACAAATCGTGTTCACTCATTCCATATGTGGTGTTCATCCAATTATATCACTGAAGACTCCATTCATCTTCACCTGTTCCAACACACGCTTATTGGAGTTGCTGCTAAATGGTATGTCAGCTAACCCAAACCCACTCATTCTAATTTTGTGACTCTTGCCAAATATTTTCTTGCATATTTCAAGTTACCTCTCCATTATGACACTTGTACCAAACTATTGACTTCTTTCTGTCAAACTTCTGTCACTTGCCTATCCGACCATGTTGAGGAATGGTGTAGAAGGAGGAGCCTATGTAGAGCTCATGATTTCGAAGATCGCGTCTATATGGATTGGTTCCTTAAATCGCATTTGGACCCCATTGCTAAATATGTCACTTCACACTTCCCTTAGTCTGAGAAAGATGCACTCCAAGTAGCCTTGAAAATTGATGTGATCTATGCCCAGTCAAGTTATGTTTATACTGCCATTATCGATCTGCTTCGGCTTGGTGCTACTAATGCACCAGGGGAATCTCATTCTACTGATGGTATCGTTGGAACCATTTCACACCCTGAAGTTCAACCATATGCTCCACCTTCGATGAGTTATGGTCAAACCCAAGGAGAGACCAATACTTATTACACCTATCACTCCCCCAATATTCCACATGGAAACTCTTATCCAGGTCCCAACATGTCATATGCATATCCCCATGCGCATCAACAAATGCCACGACCAACTATTTCTCCACTTGTTTATCCCAACATTTCCCCATATCCTTATTATCTCTATGCACCACCTAATGGTCCATCCCTGCCAACACTAGCGCCCCAGTCCCCCATGCCTTCTCCACCTCTACCACAACAGCAACCTCCTCTACAAGGTTAAGTGTATGCTTAGCATAGTGCTGCAAATCCCCCCAACCCCAAGAAAAGGAATAAGGGGAAAGGTAACCCAAACCAACAATCTCAAGGTAATCAAGGTAGCCAAGGTCCACCAACCAATGCACCTCTATGACCCTAGCCTAATCCCGCAACCTAGAAATAGGTCAGACAGTCCAAGAAAAATAAGGGTCTTTGTATGAACAAACCTTGTGTCTGTTGTGACGTATATGGCCATTGTACTCATGAGTGTCCCATTTTACCTGAGATGCATCAAGCATGGGAAGCCCAAGCAGTTGCTTCTAGAGGATTGTAACCCATAGCTCCTCCTCCCCCTCCTACTTCATCTCAGCCACCTATTCTTACCAATCCTTTTCCTCACCAAGGATATCTTGTTTCTCAACTAACACAAGGTCAAGAAGCTCCCCCAACTCCACTATCTAGTCACCATGATTATCGAATTCTTATGATGCATTTTGATGAGGTCAATACCACACAAGTAAACCTCTAGACTCGATCGTGCTAATATGACAAGCTACCTACTAAGTCAGCAACTAGTTCCCAACCCCAAGTTTCTACCAAGCCTCTATCATCATCCAATGGTACCTTACAAATTGTTGGCTTGATGGGCCCTAACCTAGGTTCAACATTAATTAGCCAAGCAAATCCCTACACTATTGGCCCTTTTGGCATCAATCTATGGAATGCGGACTGAAGTCTCACCCGAAGCAGTATGGGAGGATGCAGGAACCAAGTTTCTGCACCTTGAGATGGTAGCGATGTCATTTTATACCCTAAACCTTCCTTCACGCAAACCGATAAGCCCTTTATGGCTTATCAATATACTTCTCTTGTTCGGCTTTGAGACCTTTACGAAGGTCTACGATCGTCCTTCCCATACCCTAAATAGGAAATTCAGACACTTACGTGCCTCCATGACTACTCTTACTGCTATATTTACCCAAATTCGCTTAAGTGGTGGATAACTTCGACATGCATTATGATTATCTTCGGGTAAACATATATTCTTACTTGTGTTCATATATAAAGTAAAACACATAGATTCACGCATCAATACAACATTAAGTCATAAACCCAATATTCAACATAACATAATCACATACATTCATAACAGAATTATAAGAGCTCATACATAGGTATTTCCAGAATAATTCTCTTTATTGATGTTCAGATCTCCTTTACAAACTATGACTACCTTGTGCACACAACTGCAGGGGTCCGTGCACTCAACTGTGGACTTCTATCCTAGGCCTCTGCGTACTCAACTGCAAAGCCTCTTTCCTATGCTAAGACTTCTCTGTTAGCTCTCACAAACCCATTACATCCATCAACATCAAATATGAACTTCGCCTTTCCTAGACTCTTCTACGACTTCCCTTTTTATACAATCCCATGGTCCGCAGACCAAGGGTGGATCTCATAAAGCTGACACAAGTTACATAAACTAAGGGTGGAGACGCTTGATGATTCTTTACATCTTCGCGTTCTGGGACCACAAAATGCGTAGAGTTTACATTCTTTATACAAAACTTGGGCCTTTAGCCCCAAAACTTGGGCTTTTAACCCCAAAAATTGACCCTAAGGGACCCGTTCCCAATAGGCCCCCAACACAAATCTGGTGACTCGCCCTCGAGTCACACTGCTGGCTCGAAGATCTTGTCGTGAAGACCTCCCATCTCCACCTATACTACTGCAACCACGGCGATACACTGCGCCGCCGCCTGCTTAGCTTGCTCGACCAGCTGCTCCATCGCTGGTCTTGTGCTATTTTCTTGTATTTTCTACTGCGTTGCCTACATACTAGCCAATTTTCCTTCAATAGAGGCCGTGAGCACATAGGCTTCATCTAGCCAAGGCCTCAACCCGGCCTTCAACATTGCCTCCTTGCGCTGTGCTACGTCCACCTGTTCCTTTAGTGCCTTCGCTTCCTGCAACTTCGCTAGCCTCTATGTGATGGCGACAGTGCGCACCATCGCTTTGACCTCATCATATCTCTGCTTTAGTTCCCTTGCCTATGTTTCTATCCACTCCAGGTTGGGATCTTCCTGCAGGCTGGTAACTACTTCAAGCGACTGCTCAAAGAGCGAAGTGCACTCCTTCACTGGAGCACCCACTGCGGGAACTGGATCCTTAACAGCTGCGTTGCACTGCCCTGTGAGTTCTGGTGGAGTCGAAGGTTGGGCCCTCAACTCAAGCTCCGTGATATTAAGGTTCAGTTCAAACTGAACTTTAGCCAACTTGTCCTTGTGTCACGCACACCCGCAGCGAGCTTCCGAATTCTTGCAGCGACTGGCACATCCTCTTGGATATTCAGCTCTGGAACGGTTTTGTAGGCCTCGGCTACCACAATTGTGGTGTGCTTATTCTTCTCTGAAATATTCTTAAGGAGATTAAGTGTGGAAGTATTTTCTATGAACATCTAGGCGTTGTTGACCTTCTTCTTGTTGATCACATTTAGCGCATGCTGCTCTCTGGCCTGAAGTTCCGTGATCACACCATCTTGCAAGGTGTAAAGGGCTTTACTTGGTAGCGCGACCAAGTTCAACTCAACCTTCTTGAGGGCACTGACGGTGGCCTTGTCAGCTTCCACTTATGTAGTTAATGCTCCGTCTGGCAGCACGATGGCCTGGTGATCTAAGGAGGAGACCAACTCTGTTGTGTCTAAGGTCCCAGGCGCTAAGCTAGTTGATGCCGCATTATGCTGTCCCACACTCGTCTGCACTTGAGTAGCTCACACAGACCCATCTGGATGGCGACCAAGGCTTGCTTTTGCTGCTACTCGAACTGCTGTAGTAGTTCCGTGGTCACGTCCCTCACTGTGTCCCCGATATCATTCAGATCACCTTCAGTTAAAGTGATTGGTCAAGTGATGATTTGTTGGCCTTGGACTTCTTCTGCGGCCCTACTTTTTCCTACTCCTTAGTGAACTTAACCCGAAATGGAGTAGTCTTCGAGTCTGCACCTCCCTGTCTTGACTACTACTCATCTTCCTTCATCTACGATGAAGGAGACTTCTGAGTTCTGCCAGAGTCACGGTCTTCCTCTTCTTCTTCCTCCTCTTTGGCTTGCTTCTTAGCAGCATGCTCTACCTTAGCTTTTTCTTCAACTTCCTTTTTCCTTTTGTCGGCCAACTACTGCATCTTCAACCAGGCCTCTTCCTTCTTCTGCTTAGCGGTGGACTTACTAGACCCAGCCGACAAGTTTGATGCCGTGAGCCACTCTGATGTCCAACTCTCCAGGACCGCTACGATTGTATTGTCCGTTTCCAGGTATGGAAGATCATATCATTTTTGCTCGGGGTCCTTCCATGCCCGGATGGAGACACAGTGGAAGTTCACTTTGAACTCCACATATCCTAACAACTACTCAAAGACAGTTGGAGATAGCCTTGGGTTGTGATTGATCATGGCGTTGATGCTTGCCTCCATCAGCACCCAAAATATTTTTGCATCCCTGACCCTCGCGGCGTCCTTGGTGACCTAGAGCGAAGTGAACTTCGCTGCTTCTGGTAGATCTGATGTGACCGGAGGAAACTGGTTATCCTCTGGTAATTCCCATGCGACCAACACAATTGAGAGTAAGAGCCAGGCAAAATGGAAGGTCTTACTCTTGTCTTGCGCTTCTCTACAGTTCACGAGGAATTCCCTGCAGATGTAGCGTGTCCAATTAAATTGTGTGCCCTCTGCGCAATGGGACGCTAATGACACAACAGATGCTGACACTTCATTTGCACGACACTTCATCATGATTTTCCCAGCCAAAATCTGGGTGGCAACCTTAACCACGGGGTCAGTTATGCTGGCAATTGAGTACCCGCACGGTTTCCTGGCGAGCTTGAATTTATCCTTCATTCTTACAGCGAGGTCGTGCTCGCCCGTCTTTCCGCAAAATTCCATGGCCGGATTAAACCCTAAATGTGGTAACGACGTGACCCTATGGATCAACACATCTATTGTTATCACAAAATCTAACCTTGATAGGCTGCTGATCAAGTAGACTCTGAGTAACTCTTTCAAACCAATCTTTTGGTTGAGGCTTAGCCTCCTCAGCCTGAGAGGTCTCTCTCACTAGGTTTAGGGTTTTTGATTAATGATTAGATGGCTAACTCTAGGAACAAAATGAACAAAAGTATAACTGGTTGACTGGTTGAAACTATGATTAACAAATATCTATTGGGCTATGGAGTCAAAATAGTCTTCAATAAAACAACATGATCAGCAAAACATGGAAGTCAACGCATTTAGAGTTTAGGTTTATGAATAAAACAGTAACACAGTGAATCAACACAGTTTACAAGCATGTGAAGGAAGTTAGAGCATTTTCCAATGAACTCTTTGTGAATCTTGAGTAGTCAAACCGATCTCTGTATTAAGTATGAAAACCACAGTTTCTTACAATCACACAATCTTTCCTCTACTAATGAACTTTCCAACCCTTGAGGAATTTGCTTCTCAATATTTATATAGAGTTTTACAACCTTGGATACTGTGATCCATCTTTAGAGGAATTCGAATTCCTAACTTAGACACCTATCTAATCATAAAACAAACTACTTAATTACAACTTGACATCTAGTTGTATTTTAAGAGTCCTAATACAAATAGGAGTGAAACTCCTAAGACATGCTTTTAACAACCTTATCTATGACTTCGATACATTCTTTAATCTATTTTCCACCCATGTCTTCGAGCTGGATGATGTCCTCAGTGCTGTTACAAAACCTGCTGAGTCATGACCTAACTGTCCTGATTACTAGGAGATAGAGTTCCTCCTTTTAAGGCCCTTAATCCTTAATGCCTATCTTCAAATAGTTTTGTTGGTATGCATGTGGCATGCATTAATAATCCATAAAAACTTCATTTTTCCACCTGTGCAAGAAAGGGAATCTCGAATAGATGAACAAGAGAATAAAACATGACTGTGCTACGTAAATAGCCTGTTTTTGTAGCACAGCTTTTATATTGCTTATGGAATACTCCTTTGAACCATTCTGCATCACTGCCATCTGAACTTCATCAATGATCCTCATATGTCTACCAGAAATCATCAAACTTGGAATTTATCAGACCTTACCTTCGAAATACATCCATAAGGTGCTAAATGGTCACCTTCAGCACTTTCGTAGCACGCTACGAAACTGTTGTGTATGCTCTTTTTCAACACGGCCTTCAAAAATCTGTAGTTTGGGAATTTTTTCAAAATTTCATAAAGACTGATATGATCACCAAGAATCAAAACAAATTACCCTTATGAGATGTTCCTCTTCACAGTTGTTCTTCTCTTTTATGCCAAAACTGTCCTATAAATTTATCATTTTCTGCACTATTTTTATTTGAAAAATAGCTATTGAGACAGAGCCTATATCTTTTGATCCCTGATAGTTGTTACAAAAATGGAGGATTTTTTTGTAGATAAGAATGTTTATAAGAAAAACCTCTCTCAGTTTTTTGAAAACCAGCTTCAGTTGTCCGGAATCTACATTATAAAATCATGTATAAAACAGGAAAATTCAGAATTCTGCAAATAGGTCTCAAAGGAAACTTCGTATCTCCAAATTGGTAGCACCTAACAGAGATTTGAAAGAGGTTTTTGTTCCTTGTTATGTTCTTAGAAAAAACCTCCTTCATATTTTTGAAACTCATCTTCATTTTCCTAAAAATTCCTTTTGAAATCAACAGCTCAAAACAGTCCAAGGAACACACAAATCCCCTTGCAGCTCCTGGTAAAAATACATGTAACCTGTCTGGATGAAAGCTTGTGTGAAGCTGAGGTCATCCATGATAGCCTTCTTTTTATCCTTTCATATTCATGGCAATTTCCCTTTATAACCCAAACTGCCCTCTTAAAAATATGACAATTGTAAAGAACTTTTTGGACAACAAGTTGTTTGTCAAAAAATTAACTTTTCAAATGTGATAGCTAACTGATAATGCAAAGGTTGAAAAGTAAATGACAGAGAGGAGCTTGGGTAACTTTTTTAAGGAATGATATTCTAATGTGGAGAGAAAGGTGACAAAATGAGGGAGTGGAAAGAAACAACAACTTCATCAACCAATAAAAATAACTCTGTTTTTTCTGAAGAAGAAGGCTGCACTCCTGAGCTCCTATCTCTTGATCCTTGATAGTTGTTAAAGAAATGGAGGTGGTTTTTGTAGATAAGAATGTTTTAAGGAAAACCTCTTTCAATTTTCAAAAATTAGTTTACAATTTCTCAAGAACCCCCTTTGAATTTGATTATTAAAAACAGAAAAACAGGGTTTTTGCCTCATAGTGCACTACGAAATTAGCTTGTTTTCGTAGCACGCTATGAAACTGTGGATTCCTGTGTATTATCTTTTTTCAACATAGTTCTCAAATGGTTATAGATATGGGTTCTAAACAGCATGTGAGACTTCTAGGACATGGAACAAAGCTGATTTAACTTCATTTGGATATGAAAATGAGACTCTTAACCTATCACCTACCCATTATCAAGACTAAAATGACCTTTAGACCTCCTTGAAATCATGACCGAAAGTAGAGTTGACACAATGATTATTTTTTTGAGAATTTTTGGGTGATAACATCTATGATGGGTATTGGTTCCCCTAACAACATGCACCCATTGTGCACTAAGAATAGCAACTACTTGATCACCATCAAGGTTATGGGTGTGCGGTGGTAATGCGGCATCCATAGCAGGTTTAACAGTCCTGCCTTTTCCACCCACTTTATCTACCGCCGCGGCGCCAGCGCGGTGACACTAGAATCCTTATAAAACACACAAGTCATAAAGGTTTCAGTCCCCATGTGGGGGAATCGATCTGTGTACGCCAAGTCCCAATCCTCTAGCTTAAGACTAGAATGCACGCCAAGCGCGACCCTTCAAACATGATCTGGTTAGGCAGCAACGGGGTATTTAGTAGAAATTTCCCCACATACGGGTCCTTAGGGACCTTCACCTTACCCTGGTAGGGAGAGACGTACTCAGGCAGCTTTGAGATAGGGTCTACACCGTCCATGTCAATGTCTTCTTCACCCATATCCACATCTTTGACGCCCTCCTCAGATTCTAAATCTACCACCTTGCCTTTCTCCTGTGCAGTGGGGTTTTCCTTCTTCTGGTGTTTCCTTGGCGACTCATGCACTGGTTGTGTTTCTTTCTACTTATCCTTCTTTGTCTTGGGACCCTCTTTGGGCAGCGTAGGCCTCGGCCTAGGCGACCTTTGCGATTTTGGCACTTCCGTAGGAATTTCTGCACTCACAACCTCCAAGGTAGCTCCCTCAGATGCCATTGATCCTCCAGCACTTGTGGTTTCCACAGGCGCCGACATGAATCCAATAATAAGCTCTTGGGTTGCTTTAGGCAACTTGTCAAATACTGAACTAGCCACCAAAGCCTCGAAATAGTCAGGGTTCATGCACGCTTGATATCTCAACACCTCAATTCTCAGAATGCAAAGTGTTTTTCGTTGGGCAGCCATTTGTAATTTATAGGAAAATTCAAATTTGAATCTGACCATTCCCCCCAAAATCTGCTCATAAATGCTAGATTGGCGGCATATTTTCACAGATCTCACTCTTAAATTCCAACTTAAATGCTGCCCCCCGCTCCATTTAGCCATTTTCCCACTGTCAACTCATGAACAGTGACCATAACGGTCACTTTCTAGCTGCCCTGCGCGGTCTCTCCTCTTATAGCGCAGCTCCCTTTGCGCTTCTGCTGATACTGTGACATTCCTCCTTTTCGCACAGTTCCCCAGTCGCACAACTCTACAACCTAGGCAGTGTAGTTTATAGTCCCATGCCTCCTTTCAGCTGCCTAGAGCATTAAGACTATGCTTCCACCATATAGTCATCTGGTTGGATCCCTGGTGTATGGCTTCAATCGACTGCCATTCATCTTCCCTGGAAATGGCTCCCCATTCAACTTCACCAACTGAAATTCTCCACCATCGGTAATCTCCTTGATGACATAGGGCCCTAGCCAATGCATCCGAAATTTTCCTGGAAATTTATCAAATTTGTTGTCATATAATAACACTAAATCATTTACCTTGAAGGTGCGCAATTTGATGTGTTGATCGTGCCATGCCTTTTCGCGCTCCTTTTGAACTTGCTGATGGAATCTAGCCAAAAACCTATCTTCTTCCAGCTCTATCAGCTGTACGAGCCTTTCTTCCAGGGCTTCGTGATCCGCCATGTTGAAAAATGTGCAACAAGAAAAGATAAATTTAGAAAGTGCTAAAAATAGAACTGCTAAAAAATAGCACTTTTAAAAATAGCAATTTGGCCAATGAGCATTTTGGCCACCTTGGGTGAGAGGTGAAACTTCTAAAAATAGCATCTTCTAAAAATAGCATTTCTGGGTCCCTTCTTATTTATAGCAGTCCCTGGTCTATCTATAGGAAGTAAATTCGAATTTGATCTTACCAGCAATTTGGAATATTAATTAATTAATTCTCCATGAGTTAATTAGTTAAGGAAAAGCAAACTTGAAGTCTTTGTGAGAACATGCAATTATTTCTCCATTAATTGGGGAATGTGTCCTTGATTTACTCCACTGATTGAGGAATTAAGGATGAGTTCTATATTGAGAGGATCAGTTGACTTAGTTTAACTTAGTCAAGTTCAGTGAGATTAAGTTAAATTTTTTTTAATTTAATGAGATATAGTTTGTTGATGCTTGCATGCATGTGACAACTATTATTTTCAGATAACTGTGTATTCACTCATGGATAACTGATGCATGTCAGTTCTGTCAGAGACCTAGTTGAGATTAGAGAAGGGACAATGTACTATCAATTGGATGAATATTTTTCCTATAAAGGAAGCTCATCCATGATGAGGATTTATCTCCTTCAGGTTTGTGTAGTTAGATCAGAGGTTAGTGAGTGTGTGAAGAGGCCAATTCACACAGGTGGTAGCACTGGACCCCAAGGAAACTGCACAAGGAAAAAAGAGGCTTGGAGGACAGAGGAGAAGGTTTGTGAGAAGCCTTTGACTGTCTATGAGCAGCAGAGGGATTTTACTGAGAGCTGGAGAGCTTCCGAGCTAAGGCTTTGTGTAATATAGACTATATTTCCAATTGTATGATAATACAGAGATGGGGTTTTAGGCAGGTGCTTTCCCCAGGTAAATCCTTCTGTGTTATGTGTGATTGATTCCTTCTTATCTATTATATGTGTTCTTATTGATGTTGCTCATGGTTGATTAAGCTTCCGCTAAATTGTTTGTAGAAGTAGATCAAGTGTTTTGTTTTAGTACATTGCAATACCAGGTGGTCTACAGGTGGGAAATTTCTACATGGTATCAGAGCTAGCTGATTTGTAGAAAAAGTTTTACATGGTATCAAAGCTAGCTGATTTGTAGGAAAAATTCTACAAAATTCTACATGGTATCAGAGCTAGCTGATGTGTAGAAAAATTCTACAAAATTCTACATGGTATCAGAGCACAGGTGATCAAGGAAGAACAATATACTAGAGGAGATTTCAAAGTTTTAAGTTTTGGTCCGAGAATTTGCAGAGTAGATCTGGAAATTTTTGCACAAAAATTTTCGGAAATAAATAGCAGATTTGGATTCCTTGTGGAAAAATACCAAAATAAAAAATAAAAAATCAGCTAAATCGGAGTTCGGATGAGGGAGATATCGCTGATTTAAAATCAGCTCTTTTTCTAGAAAATTTCGTAACAGCAGGAAAGTAGAAATAGATTGATGTGCTAGCCAAGAACCTGTATGCACTTGAGGTACAAGATGCATGCAAAGCCTTGAGGAGGAAGGCAAAGGTTAGATACTTGGTGGTTGAGAGGGAGAGTAAATTAGCTCTCAACATGCAGAGCCAGAAAAAGTCTCAGACAATTGTGGAGGAGCCACGCTTGGTGCAGCAGCTTCAGGAGGTTGTGGAGCAGCCACAATAGGGGAAGCTGAGAGGAGATTGAGTAGAGACATATATGCATGCAGAGACCTCCAGTATGGGGAAACTTTGAGCCAAGTGGGTAGAGGGATCGCATGCGGCCATACCTCCAGGTAGGAGGTGGGGCGATGTAGAGTGATTGTCCCAAGGAGGAGGGGTAGGATCCTTGAGATACCCAACCTCTTGGATGATACCTTGCTATAGGAGCCCCGATGTGGAGTAGCAGGAACTAACTAATTGGGTAGAGACAGATGCGAATGGAGCGGTAGAGAGAGCTACAATGCAGGGAATCCCAAGGCAGCGCATAACATGTAGGCTGCAGCAATGCAAGAGGCACAAGTGTGTTGCACAGTGCAGGGTAGCACATAGAAGGGTGAAATGGTGCAAGATGCATGGAGATGTTGTAGTAGCACAGAGGTCAGAGAGGGAGCACTTGTCAGCAGCAGGTAGAGCTTTAGCATCAGAGTATGTTTCTAGCCCAACAGAGAGGACAGTTGGGATTTTTTTTGTTTTGAATGTTGCTGGAGCAACCGCACTTGGTAGATGTGTTGCATGTAGAACATTCCAGAGTTACAGGATCGGGTTTGAGAGGAAGCATTTCTTGTTGAGATGGAGTGTTGAAAAATGTGTAACAAGAAATGCTAAATTTAGAAAGTGCTAAAAATAGAACTGCTAAAAATAGCACTTTTAAAAATAGCAGTTTGGCCAATGAGCATTTTGGCCACCTTGGGTGAGAGGTGAAACTACTAAAAATAACATCTCCTAAAAATAGCATTTCTGGGTTCCTTCCTATTTATAACAGTCCCTGGTCTATCTATAGGAAGTAAATTCGAATTTGATCTCACCAAAAATTTGGAATATTAATTAATTAATTTTCCATGAGTTAATTAGTTAAGGAAAAGCAAACTTGAAGTCTTTGTGAGAACATGCAATTATTTTTCCATTAATTGGGGAATGTGTCCTTGATTTACTCCACTGATTGAGGAATTAAGGATGAGTTCTATATTGAGAGGATCAATTGACTTAGTTTAACTTAGTCAAGTTCAGTTAGATTAATTTAACAAGTTGTTAAATTAATGAGATATAGTTTGTTGATGCTTGCATGCATGTGACAACTATTATTTTCAGATAACTGTGTATTCACTCATGGATAACCGATGCATGTCAGTTTTGGCAGAGACCCAGTTGAGACCAGAGAAGGGACAATGTACTATCAGTTGGATGAATATTTTTCCTATAAAGGAAGCTCATCCATGATGAGGATTTATCTCCTTCTAGTTTGTGCAGTTAGATCAAAGGTTAGTGAGTGTGTGAAGAGGCCAATTCACACAGGTGGCAGCATTGGACCCGAAGGAAACTGCACAAGGAAATAGGAGGCTTGGAGGGAAAAGGAGAAGGTTTATGAGAAGCCTTTGACTGTCTATGAGTATCAGAGGGATTGTATTGAGAGATGGATAGCTTCTGAGCTAAGGCTTTGTGTAATTCGGACTATATTTCCACTTGTATGATAATACAGAGATGGGGTTTTAGGCAAGTGCTTTCCTCGGATAAATTCTTCTGTGTTATGTGTGATTGATTCCTTCTTATCAGTTATATGTGTTCTTATTGATGTTGCTCATGGTTGATTAAGCTTCCGCTAAATTGTCTGTAGAAGTAGATCAAGTTTTTTTCTTTAGTACATTGCATTACCAGGTGATCTACAGGTGGGAAATTTCTACATGGTATCAGAGCTAGCTGATTTGTAGAAAAAGTTCTACATGGTATCAAAGCTAGTTGATTTGTAGGAAAAATTCTACAAAATTCTATATGCCATTCCTGTGAATGCTGCTATGCGTAGACTAGGTACAATGTACTCCATTGGCATCACAACCTCTATGCCATAAACTAGCCTGAAAGGCGTTTGTCCAGTCAAATTTTTGCAAGTCATCCTGTAAGTCCATACCACTATGGGTACGTACACATCCTAGTCATTTCTTTGTGCATTTTAGACCTTTGCCAGCGCGTTCTCCAATATCTTATTAAACGCTTCCACCGTCCCATTAGCCTATGTGTGATATGGCATACTCTTCTGATGATAAACCTGGAACTTCTCCGTTAGTGCGTTGATCATCTCATTAAGGAAATGTGTACCGCGATCGCTCATCAAAATCTTCGGGTAACCAAATCTAGTCAGCACATACTCAAAGAGGAATTTTGCTGTTTTTTCCCCTGTACAGTCCTTTACAAGCTACGCCTCCACCCATCTGGTCAAATACTCAGTCGCGATGATGATGTACTACGCACCCGTCTTCTTTCCTAGAGGTTGAATTGGTCCTACAAAGTCAATCACCCACTTTTTGAATGGCTGTAACACCATCTGTGGATTTAGAGGCAGCTCATCCCTCCGTGATGGCCTACCCATCCTCTGACATGCATCATATGCCTTACAATAAGCCTTTGAATCCTTATGAAGCATCGGCCACCATAGCCCAAAGTGTAAAATATTCTGCGGGGTAGCTTTTCCTGCATAATGTCCTCCCGCGACTCCTCCATGAGCATCAACAAGGATGTTGTTCCATTCAAAGTCAGGTACATAACGTCACAAAATTTCATCTGAGCCCATTTTATATAAATGCCCTGCAATGACAGAAAATTTTGTCACACGCACCACTAGTTCCTTCTTTTGTAGACTAGTATACCCTTCTAGAGCCATCCCCATCGTCAGGAAGTGTATGATATCTACAGAGTGATTTTCCGACATTCAATTGTCTTGGCTTCATAATAACTTCGAAATCATATTCCTGAAACAACATCAGCCATTTGCATATCTTCCCCCCAACATAGGTTTTTTCACCAAGTACTTCAATGCATAATGGTCTATATAGATCTTAAAGTGTCCACCTAGCAAGTAGTATCTGAACTTATGGAGCGCATATACATGGCCAATCCTTTGCACTCTGTTGTTGAATAATTCTTCTCGACTTTAGACAACTTCCTACTTGCGAACGCTATAGGATGATCCAATTCTCGTTCACCAGCCTCTGTCAGTATTGCCCCGAGTGCAATACATGACACGTCCACATGCACGTGAAACTCCTTCTTCCAATCCAGGAAGACTAGGATCCGTGCGGTGACCATCTTTTCCTTCAACACATCTAAGCTTTGTTGACATTATTCATTCCAATAGAATGTGGCATCCTTCTTTAGCAACTTCTTCGTCGGTGTGGTAATCTAGGCATAGCTTTTGATGAACTTTCTATACTACCCAGTATGCCCCAACATTGCGCGCAGCTGTTTCACACTTCTTGGTGCTTCCAAATTGATTATAACCGCAATATTAGTAGGGTCTTCCATCAAGCCTTGTCTACATACCACATGACCCAGCAAGATCCCAAAAGGGACACAGAACAAGCATTTCTTCAAATTAAGCGTGATCTAGTACCTCTGGCATGTATCCAAAATCAAGCGTAGACTAGCTACGTAGCGCTTTAACAACCCAAACACTGTCCAATCATCAAATTATACCTCCAAAAACTTGTGAATGAAGTCCTTGAACGCCACGATTACCATGCGCGAAAAATATCGCTGACGCGTTCTTCATCCCAAAAGGCATTACTGTGTATTAGAAGCATCCCCACTCTGTGGCGAAGGTCATCTTACTTTTATCCTCCGATGTGATCTTGATCTGATGGTACCCCGAGAATCCATCCGTGAACGAATATGCCTCATGTCCTCCTACATTATCCAGCACCTCGTCAGTGAACAGAGTTGGAAAGGGATCATGTACGTAGGTGTCATTCAAATTCCTAAGATCTACGCATATCCTTATTTCATCCTTTTGTTTCTTTTCCTGAACTACCATTGGGCTTACCCAATCAAACTCTTCTACTGGTTCAATGATGCTCGCCACAAGCATTTTATCCAACTCTAAGCGGACCCTTTCTTTATACTTCAGATTGAGGCGGTAAGGCCTCTGCTTGATTGGCTTCACGTTCGATTTCAACGTAATTTTCATCACCCCCAGGTCTCTTATTATCCCATTTAGTTCTGAGAACTTTGTAGGGAAAAAGTCTTGGTATTCGCAAAGCAATTCAGCAACCTTATCTACTGTTGCATCATCCCAATATTCCCCATCTTTGCAAAATTCGGCTCGCCTCTGTCCCAATGTTCACTTGTTTTGTTTTTAGCGGCATGGTGATATCTGGATTTTCAATTTGTGGTCCTTCAACTTTGTGGTGACCTTCAATCTCTGGGATGTTAATGTTCCTCGGGTTCTCATCCTCTTCTTCAATAGTCACATTGTAGCACTCTAATGCGTACCTCAGCTGGGTGGTCCAATCCAGTTGAATCAAGTCCAAGGGATCCTATTGTACTCTGAAGATTATTGCCTTAACTTCCTGCAATGCTTTGTTAATACTCTCAAACCCATCCTCAAAGTTAAACTTCAACAAGAATCCCTGTCGCAAAATGTCCCATTCTTCAGTGCCATGGTAGAGCTCTATCTCCAAGTACCAGTTTATCGGTATTACATCCAAAGTATGACAAAACAAGTGCACCCATTCAGGCTGAAGCTCCACTCCATAAACCTTTGTCCATTTGGCCAGGTGATCAGGTGGGTCATACTTCCCATCATATTTCTCTGTTAGCCACACTTGTGGGTTACCAAACCACACTCTCATCATGTACACGTGCCAATCATCAAAATTATCCTTGTGCATGCCCCACCATCTCGCAGGCATAGCGTGTAGTGCCCAATCCAAGGCTTGGAAGTGATGTTTCTCTGGCACTTCTCTCTCGAATGCATCCAAAAAGTTATCAACATCAGTTAAGCCATCATAGTAAGGCAGATTTCTTACCTCTAATGATACACAGTGCGACGACTTGGTCATCATATTACAGCGCAGCGAAAATACTTCATGCAGTCGGTTCAGCTAGTGTTCCAACTCCTCATGTGAATTTGAAGTGCAGGAGATTTTGTGGTCCCATGCAATATGTCCATCTGCTATTAGATTCACCCAATCCTAATCTCGCACTGTTATCTTGTAAATCTAGTCCAAATAATCATCGCTTTCATAATCATGGACTGGTTTAGTATAGCGTAGACCTTCTGTAGGGTCCAGGGGCACTACTACACAGAGCGATTTTTTCTCAAATATCATCTTCCGCTTCTTCAAATTGATTACCCCATTCATGTTAGTGGCCCAATCGATCCCAAGGAGCGCAGGGTAGGGATTACTTTCATCCAAAATATCTATCACTTCGAAGTCAGCCAATGCGCTTGCGCCCTCAATGTCAATTGTCACTGCCTGCAATCTTCCCATGGGGATAATTTTCTGCTAATTTTCCATTCTTAACTGAATCGAAGACCACTGCAGTGTAAGTCTCCCCATCCTCTCCCAGGTCTATTTAGCCAATAATTTCGTGTCTGACCCCAGATCCAAAGTTACTTGATCCATCTCATATTCTCCTATCTGCGCAGTGAGCCTCATCTCATGCCCCATTGTTGCCTTATGCTTATCAATCTTCCTGACTACGCGTGGTCCATCAGGAGCGTTTTCTTTCCCTGCACAATTATTTATCAGTTCCTGTAGCCCTTTCACAGCCTTGTTGTCATGCAACAGCTTCATATAGGTCTCCAAGAAAGTAGTAAGCATGGACAGGTCCATCTCTTCAGTTGGCTTGTCCTGACTTCCTGAGGTAGAGGCCTCAATGAAGCTTTTCTTTGCTTCCATAAATGTTTCCCGTGCGCGTTTAAGATCAAACTCGACCTGCTTTTCTGGAGCTTTACAGACCCATTCACTTTATTCAGACTGCTTCCCCTTATCTTCGCCAGTCATCATCCCAGTCCGTAGCACAATATTTACCTTGGGATCCTCTTTGCGAGGCTCAACCCTCATCATCTGCAGGTTCTAAGTTGGCTGCGTAGGTTGTGCCCCGTTTTCACATATCTTAGCTAGACATCCCAGGAAATCTTCAGTTGCGTGGTCAAACTTAGTACAATATCAGAATGATAGACGCATCGGATTCAGGTAGTCTCACGTGTAATTTCCTGGTCCTCCACAGTTGTAACAAATGACCTATCCCCGACCTCTACCAGGTCCTCCTCCACCTCGGGCTCGTCTGCGCCCCTGGTATTCGCCTCGCGCTCCCTCAACACCTTGGTCTGGAGGTTGTGTTTCTGCTTGCACCCTATATGCGGGTGTTCTATCCATCATTAACTCATAACTACGATAATTGTGCTCATCATGACCTACCGATTGACAAAAGTTGCAGAAGAGTTGTTGCGGTGTCTGTACAAATTTCTGCAGCAAGTGGCAATTGTCTTTTGCATGTTTTCCAGCTACCTGACAAATAGCACACCATAGCACGGGCCCTTTACTTGGCCCTGTTGGAGCTTCCGGCCTTAGAGGCATTGGTCCCCCTATTGCAACATAATTTGTGAAGACTGGACAATGATCTTTGTCACGCCCTTGACCTTTTCACTTCAGGCACCAAACTTCTTTGCTCACCTTTGGCCGAGTTGTTCTATCTTTCTTCAAACTCTGCATTTCTAGGAAAAGGTTCTGGATCTGTGCATGAATCTACTAAACCCCCAGATTAGCATCTTGCGTCAGTGTCTCATGCAATCTCATCGCAATTTCCAGGGCTTCCGCTTGGGTCCCTATCTTTTGCTGTGATAGCGCAACCCTTAGATGAGGCAGGAGTGAAGCCACAAAACATTCGTAGTGCTGTCCATCTGCCAGATTCATGTTACATTCGTGGATTGTACACTTCAATCTCTGATCCAGATCCCAGGGTGTCTTGCCAGGCTTCATCATGATCTCTTTGAATCCCATAATTGATTGTGTTTTAGACTTAGGTCTGTTGAATTCCTTATTCAGCGCGGTTTAGATATCTTCTAACATAGACATTGGTTTATCAGTGCAGTACTTAATGTACCACATTAGCGCGCGATCCTGTAAAGCACTAACCAACATTGCTTTCTTCATTTAATCATCCATGATACCCTGAGCTTCCCATACAGCCTTCGCGATGAACCAAAACTGGTCCAGATCTTCATTTCCCAAGCCCTTGAACACATGTAGCTTTACTGAGTTCACCATACTGAATGGTGGCAGAGGCGGCAGTGTTGTAGGCGAAGGTGTAGGTTGTGGAGGTGAAGATGGAGGTAGTTTGGGTGGATGGGGTATTCGTGGGAACCCTTGCTTTATCAACTAAACAACGCTCCACAGAGAATCCTATGCTGCTTCCTCGTCGTCACTCAGAGGAGGTTCAATTAGTGGGCTATATTAAGGGCTTGTTTTTCCTTTGTTCTTGAATTTCCTTCCACTTTGCATAGCTCCAAATATCAAGGTAGCTACATAACCCGCTTTTCACACAAAAGAATCTTAATCCAGGTATTTAAAGACTTTATATACTTACCTCGCGGCCCCTTGAAGAAGCGGCTCCCTGCTTCGCTGTAACTGACCGAGGTATCGACCACGAACTCTATCACGAACCCTCCTATGATATGATCAAGCCAATGGTTGACAGCGCGTGTCATCTTATCTTTAGAGGCTTCTAATCTCTACACTAACTCTAGGGTCCAGATTATTAGACTATCAAGCTTCCACCTTCCTTGGTCGTCTGCCAATTTCGCGATCCACTGGTACAACTCAACCGGGAAGGAACAAAAGAAGATCTCGTGTATCTCTGTGTATAGGTATCTGTCCAACCATTGTTCTTCGTCAATCACAGATTCCTGTTCTCTTGTGCCACGAATTCGTGGATCTTTCTATCCAACCAATCTTTGATCTCTTTCTTAGTTGGATTCCAGTGGTGAAACATCACACATCTATTCATGCAGATCCCGGTCTTGGAAATGAAACCATTTTTTGGCTTGATGGGCCTCGACCTAGGTTCAACATTAATTAGCCAATAAAATCCCTACATTGCTGGAACTTTCGGCATCAATCCGCAGAACGCGGGCTGAAGTCTCACCCAAAGTAGTATGGGGGGATGCAGGAACCAAGTTTTTGCACCCTGAGATGGTAGTGATGTCGTTTTATACCCTAACCCTTCCTTCACATAGATTGATAAGCCCTTTAGGGCTTATTGATATACTTCTCTTATTCGGCTTTCGAGACCTTCGCAAAGGTCTGCGATCGTCCTTCGCGTACCCTAAATAGGCAATTCAGACACTTACGTGCCTTTGTGACTACTCTTACTGCTGTATTTACCCATATTAGCTTAAGTGGTGGATAACTTCAACATGCATTATGATTATCTTCACGTAAACAAATATTCTTACTTGCGTTCATATAACAAAGTAAAACACATAGATTCGTGCATCAATACAACATTAAATCATAAACCCAGTATTCAAAATAACATAATTGCATACATTCATAACATAATTAAAATAGCTCATACATAGGTATTTCCAAAATAATTCTCTTTATTGATGTTCAGATCTCCTTTACAGACTCTTACTACCCCGCGCACACAGCTGCAGGGGTTCGCGCATTCAGTTGCGGACTTGTACCCTAGACCTCTGCACACTCAGCTGCAGAGCCTCTTTCCTACACTAAGACTCTTCGCTCTTAGCTCTCACAAACCCATTACATACATCAACATCAACTATGAGCTCCAACGTTCCTAGACTCTTCTAGGACTTCCCTTTTTATACATTCCCATGGTCCGCAGACCAAGGGTGGATCTCATAAAGCTGACACAATTTACATAAACTAAGGGCAAAAACGCTTGATGAATCTTTACATATTCACGCTCCGCAACCACAAAATGCAAATACTTTACATTCTTTATACAAAACTTGGGCCTTTAGCCCCAAAACTTGGGATTTTAACCCCAAAATTGACCCTAGGGGACCCGTTCCCAACACAGACCCATCTGCCTAAGGTATAGGTTATCCCTAAGATACCCAAAAGTCCATTACATTGAAACGATACTTCTACCAAAGCTGCCCATACCTATAGAATATTAGATGACTTGGCATAGCCTCATGCTGCCATGTCAACGCTGGAATTCCTCCAGATGTGCCCATCCAAACGGAATTCTATACTCTCCGCTTTGGGTTTTGTGGATCTCCCTGACGATCGTATGATTGTATTTGACATTAACAATTCAGAACACCCTCCCCTACCTTCATTCATTGCATTTCAAATATTAGTCTCCATAAGAAACACCATTGTTTAGTGGTGCATCATAGATGAGGATGCCTCCACTTGTGTGATGGCTGCTAGTGCTTGGAAACAACTTCGTTCACCTAACTTGTATCCTTCCACCATCACTTTCTGTGCTTAGGGTGGTCATCCCTCACAACCCCTTAGCTTATATCGCAACTGTTCGATCACTGTTGCTGGCAAGACTGTCTCTATTGACATTGAAGTCATCAATGCCCCATTAGATGACAACATCCTTTTGGGTCATAGTTATACCTATGCTATGTCAGTTGTTGCACCTTCAGTTCTCTATAAGATGTGATTCCCTCATAATGGAAATATCATCACCATCGATCTCTTGACATACTATGATCCCAAATATCATACTTCACCTCAGTTCAATATCTCATTAGTGACTGAGAATAAGACTATCTCGTCCCTCGCCAATGTCTCTCCTAGAGTCTACAAAGATTCCAATTTGCTTGGTTCTTATTATGGCCCAGCACCTACTCCTTCTGAGCCTCACTCATCCAATGTTTTCATGCTCCAAGCATCATGGGCCGCCCACAAACGGTCTGGTATGCCTTCACAGTAGCCAACACCTCCGCAACTTGTTGTCCCCAACTCAACCCAGCCTCCCGGTACTACTCCTCAAGTACCATTTCCTTATGCTGGTATCTCTCCTAATCCCTTTCAACCTAGAACTGTTCCCCCAGGTATTAACCATCTTGTAGTAGTTCCCCCAGTTCATTACCCTTCTGGTCAGGTACCATTCTTATTTCCACCCTCGAGAGTTTATTCTACACCTTTCATGGCTACATTCAGTTTACCTAACATTACCTTGGGGATCCCAGTATGGTGCATTGGTCCTCCCACAAACACTCCCCCAAATTAACTCAAACCTTACACTACTTTGACCCCAATTCAACTAGTGGTTCCTACCCTTTCCTTTGCTTCAGTTCCACAATAACCTCAACAAGAACCTACTCCTGTTGTGAAAGCATCTAGTGAGGGGGGGAAATCCAGAAAAAGGGAAGCAAAGACAAGGCGGCCCCAACAACTTCGTCCCCTCCTAAGCCGTCAAAGCCTATTCCTCCATGTGCTTTGTGTGATTTTGTTGGTATTCCACCAACAATTGTCCTGAACTCACTCATATCAAGTATTTGGTCTCTGATACCTTCCCTGATTCTAATATTCCTGAGGTCCATGTCACCTTACCTTAGTCAGATAAGAAGAACATATCATTACACATGAATCATCTCTGTACTTTATTTGATAATTATGGCCATTATTCTCATCGTTGTCCTTGTCTTGAAGAATTTCGTGATATACTTCAAGTGCTTCATGAATTAGAGGCCACTAGTAGTGAATCCACCTCTCCTCTACCCACGGGTTCTGGTCCCACTCCTATACCAGAGTAGGGGGTCCCTCAACGACCCATCATGATCCCTCCCCCTAATGTCAAGATGTCGGATAATGCCGCTTCTATTCTCTACCTATCTTCATCCATGAGATCAATATACTGTGACTCCCTTGATGTATCCTATTATGATTCTGTTGAACCTTCTTTGATGAACCCTTCGGTATCAACATTTGTAGATGTCCCATATACTAGTCATATGTCTCCCAACCTTTAAAATGTGTATGTAAACCTTGTCTGTCATGAAGATGCCTCAGATAGCTAGTCTTCACCATGTGGTCTCTCTTCCTCCCATCCCCCCATATTCCATTCTGATGAAGATATCATGGAAGCCATGACCACCCCTGATTATCCTTGGGATGATATGCACTATCGTGTGTGCTATAGGAATTAATGCATGGGTGGTTGTGGCTGGAATAACCTCAAGGATCTTCCTAGGATCAAAGGTAAATCGTTTTAGATTAACTGCAACTGTCACTAAGAAGCATACATATATCTATATCAAAGAATAATAATCAAAGCAAAGAAGAGAGATTACCTTGGTCCTTGGTGCAACATTGCTAGAGAACACAATGTAGCAAAGCAAAATACCCCTCTAATAGCTCCTAGATCATCACCTGCACATAAACAAGGCGAAGAGTAATCATAAAACATATAAAATATTGTAATTAAAGAATTCATACATAAATATATAAGGCAACATGCATCTAAGCTACTTATAAATTATGGTATTGAATCAACATGTATATAAAAACTACATCAACACCATCAAGCAGACAATACATCATTAGATCGATATTATTATATTGAAGAAGAATGATTATAACCATCTTGGCTGGATCAAGCTTCCTTTAGTCCTCAAGCTCCTCTCTCTCTCTCTTTCAACCTCTTGGCAACATAAAAAATATATCTCATACAAAGTTTCGACCATCATTCAACAACCATTCGACCTCCATCACAATGCCTAAGCCTCCAATATATAGATGATGAGAGGCTTATCCTTGCCAATTGTCTCATGAGTTCAATTGAGGAAACAGTTAGGATGTTTCCTCACTTTATTGCTCTTTCCCTTTCCATGAGACTCCGTTAGGAATAGCAATATCCTTAGTTAGGTCGAAGGTAGTTGTTTGCTGCTTTTTGGGCTAACATTTGAGTGAAAAGCGGAGTGTCAGTGAGTCAACCCACTCTTTGATCTTCGTAATCTCACAAATCTTGAGTATCGCTGCCCTTTAGGCAAAACAGTGAGTTAACCTAGGGACTATCACCCTTGGCTAGTGCATGGGGAGCATTCTAACTCCTCTTGCCTATTTTTGGGGTATGTTACTTTGGCAAATAGGACTGTGAATTAGGTCATGTCTTTAACCAAACTCTCTTTCTCCTTTGAGCTGATGAGGTGCTCATTTTCTTGGATAAAAAATTCTCCCTAAATTGTGAGGTTAGAGATGAAGATGATGGCTGAAATACTTTATAAATTTTTTTTACAAAAAGAGAGAGAGGATCAGAGCTTCAAGACAATAGGAAACCTGAAACAAACCACATATGTCAAAAATATAAAATCATTTCCTGAGTCGAGCATTCCTATGCTCAGTAGCTATGTCAAAGTGATTTCTCAAAAGAGGTATGATGATCATGTCCACCGATAAGCACAATGCAGAACTTTGTCATAATATGATGATCCTGACGAGCTGTCTTCGAAAATAATATACGCAACTTGGGAGAGGAAACAAGGTTGAGTGATGCAAGCCTCTACCCAAGGTCTTGGTCGCTACTTTATCTGAACGACATATTTCTGCACATGTGAATAAAGGAGTTGATGTCAAACATGTAAGAAATCATCTAATTAAAAATCAATAATGAAAATTGTTAACAAACCTGAGGATGACCACCGATAATGATGATGGTATCTAAGATGCGTGGTACAATATAGAGAGTGTGAAGAATGATATTGTCGTCGAGCACTAGTAGAATTATTCAACTGGGAGCCAATGATTTAAACCCCTAATCAAACACAAGGTAACCTACCACTAATGACTGCAAGTTCCAGGGTACTGATATGTTTATGGATCTACTTCTTAGATAGAGTGTTGAAGTTGATAGGAAGAGACCTGTCAAAAGGTAGGCAATAAGGTGTCCTACATCATTCGACACGAAACGGGACAAGAATGATTTTTTTTTGGAGATAATTCTTGGGCAATGGGTCAAACAAATTAAGGGCATGATGGAGGTATATGATCGATGGTTGATACAAGAAGTAGAGGATAGTTGGATCCCTTACTATCCTGGGCAACATGGACTCATGAACACCAAAGAGTGTTAGGATATAGGGATGCAAGAAAATCAAAGTATATAAAGGCTAAACTCATAGGATAGTAAGGTTCATCTAAGAGGCTGACAAAAAAGGTTTGCTAGGGAGTGCCATGTTCAAGGGAATGCCTACTACCAAAAAATCCTTCTGAATACAGATATTGAGTCACTGTGTTGTCCAATTTTTCCCCATCTGATTAAGTTTAACGAGTCCAAACGGGTAAACTCGGTGGTCTTTTCATATTTAGAGAGTCTGAAAATATCTTAAAGAGAAACTCCAGGGAGGTCCCTTTATCATGGTTGATAACTGGGTTCCACAAAGGTTTAATAGTATACCTGACACATTTCCTTTTCCATAAGTTAGTCTGACGAACCCAGATAAAGTGATAAACCTATGCTCAATAGACGTTTACCACATTTTGTTACGAGTACGGTGGGGTGGAGTAAACTCGATATTATTCGTGAAATTTTAATGAGTCACACGAAGAAAAACTCAATAGACCTTCAAAAAAATTTAATGAGTCAGATGAAGAAAAATCGATATGTCTTCTTCAGTTTATCAAGCGAGAAAAAAGAGAAAATAATTGCTCAAGTCTTCTCCGCAGATTTTTTATGAGTCTGAAGAAGATAACTCGAGGATTTTTTCAGTTCAAGAGTGAGAAAAGGTCCCAAAAAAGAAAATTCTCATATCATATTTGTATGCATTTTACAATCTCGAAGATACTCGAGGATTTTTCGTTTCAAGAGTGAGAAAATGTCCCAAAAATGAAAGTTCTCATGTGAATTCAAACGTGGTCAATTCTGCATATCAACACTAAAATTTCATCAGAGCATAAGTAAAATTTAATAGCATATCAAAATGGTGTATGATTAACAACATAGGAATGAAAAACTTCAATTCAATGACTAGCTAAGGTGAGTCATACCTCCAGGGTGACTATAAGAAGGGTTAGAGGCCTTCATTTTCACTGTTTTGAGTTATGTGAGTGTTCTGGAGTGAAAAAGGAGTAGATCTTCCCCAAGCGATTGTGAGCAATCTAGGAAACCATTTGATGCACCGTATATTCTAGGTAGATTTCCTAATCCTTAACTTGCATTTTAATACCTTTTTCAGTTAATTTTGGGGATGAGGTTTAGTTTTTAGGCAAGAGCTAAGTGGCTTGGTTGGCTAACGCGGTCACCCAAGCTTGGGGGGGCATTAAACACCCTACCTGTGAAAGGGAGGGGCATTAGCATGCCCTATGGGATTTTGAGGGACACTCTAGCTGGCCAAGCACAAGGAAAAACCATATTTTTTGCATTCCCATGGTTTTTAGCCAGCAAAAGACTTCTTATTGGAGGGTGTTTTTGTGCAAGATTTGAGCTAGAAAAATGAGTCTATGGAGGGACGAGCTCATGAATCATGATGCCGAGGAACTACAAATGCTAAATGATCCAGAAACATTAACAAATTTGTGAAGATGTGGTTTGTTAAAATATGCTAGAATGGGCCTGATGAAGGGTCAGGAGGAACTCCTTAGATGGATTATTGAATGGTGGGATGAACATCAAGGTGTGTTAAGGATCGATGATCACAAGGTCTCATTCGAAAGAGACGATATTTACTTCCTCATTGGTTGTCATGCAGAGGTGCAAGAGAAAACGTGACAGGAGGGAGATCAACTCCCATAACCACCATGGAATTGGTATGGACACACTTTAGACCGAGCAGTGGGCTAGTGAGTAACCGAGTTCCCATTCAACGGATCAGAACTATGCCGATGCGGGCCATTCTATGGATGATCTTATGCTTGATAGGGTCCAAGAGCTAGAATGTAGCTTCAAAGGCTCATTTTCTACTAGTAATAGACTACTTACAACCACAAGTTTTCAACTAGTGTGAGGGAGTCCTCCTCCAAGTGAAAGAAAAGTTGACAGCTTGTAAGACTTGGGCCCAAAGAGAGTTTGGGTATGGTACTTTTATCGTGTCCTTTATCCTTAAGAGAGTACCCGTGATGAGGCTGTGCATGATTCTTGACATAGCCAATCCCAGGGAGCCGAGACATGAGAGATGGGCTTCCCTATCACCTCATACTACAAGGGGACTGATTAGATGCTTCTTCTAGGATGACTTATTCGAGTGGATCAGTGGCCAGACCCTGATGATCGATGATTATGCCTATGTAGCCATGGATTACACAAGGGGTTTGGAAATGATATTTCCACCTAGCACTCAGTGGGGGGCCACAAGGTAAGAGGATTTGATCAAAGTTAGAATAAAAGGAAGCTTGAAGATTGAAGAATCAAGGCCTGAACCTGAATTAACTCCCTCAATTGGCTGAGCTCCTGAACCTGGTAGTCAAGGGTGGGTGACTACTAAAAAAAAGGTATTTTTTAACTTCTGAAGTCTATGATATATTTTTTTTTTATTATGGGTGAAAAAGTATTGACATGAAGCATTTTCTTGACATAGATGTGGCACTGGTACATCCTATAGGCATGCCTCACCATGTTAGGCGGGGTGATCAACTATGTGGGGCTGGATCAGGTGAGATAGCCATCGAAGAGGGAGATGAGACACAGAGTATCCGTGAGGTTGCTAGGAACCTTGAGGGTTTGAGCATGGGTGTTCCACCTCTTCATGTGAGGGAGATATCAGCTCATATGCAGTGACACACGGTGAGTGTGCCTAAGAAGTTTCTGGTTCCTCTAAGGAGGTTGGATAGAGTTGTTATGAGTTATCATGAGCAACAGGCTCAACAATAGTAGGGTATAGCCAGTGGGTATCATATCGAGGCTTAGCAGAGCCATTTTGTACTTAAAAAACTCAAGTTTTAGGAATTTTTAATGTAAAAAGATTGTACTTGATATAGATATATATTAGTGATTCATGGTGTAAACTCTTGTTTTGATTTTTTGTAAATTTTTAACTATGCAAAATTTTACATTTCATACATGTAACTATAATGAATGAGACATATCCCAATCTAATACTTAATTTTCCAATGAGTCGGATAATGCATTAAAATATCAAGGAATGTGTTCATATGTAATAAATTCAAATTGACGTTCTAAGAGTCGTACCCTTATGTTAACACCCAGGTTGTTCCCTTTGACTCCCAAGGGAATACGGCCGGGGTAACCACTAACCAATCTTTGGATTACAGCTTCTAGCCAAACTGTAATCAGAGAGGGCTCTCTCTTTAAGGTTTGTCTCTGTTTTGTGAAGATTTTAGGCTAGTTATGAATTCAGGGGTTTGGTTTTGTGTTTTGGTTGAGGGATGTCTTTTGTACCTAAGGTGGAAATCTTCAGATAATTCTAGTCCATTGGGCAATGGAGTCTGTGGCTACAGGTTGTCTGAGATATTAAGTTGAGTTGCTGAAACTGCAGGGCCATTCAAATACATCATGAAACAAAATTTAAATTGTGATTATGAACTGTGATTAACCAGTGAAAAGCAATTAAGAATTTTCCACTAAGCTGGGGTGTAAGAAAGAGATATATTGCACAGGAGCAAACTTGAATTCCTGAAACAACAATCACTGTGAAAGATATAGTTTGGAGGTGCAGCAGTTAAGAATTACACCTTATGACTATAACTGAAGAAAGACATTTATAACAGCATAGATTGAGTTCAGGGTATTCTGTGAATAAATCCTGGAACTATTCTTTTTCTTTGCCATTAACTATGAAACACAGGAACATGAATGAGCTATGAAAAGATAACAAAAAGACATTACGAAGAGTTTTTAAGGAAAACTTATTGTGCCATGAAATATGTAGGAATCCTGTAATACTCAGCGAAACACCACAATGACTCAGATAACGCAGAGCTTTGGAAATTCCATCGGCCTTTGTATTAATACTCTGAAAATTTACAGCATAAGAAACTCTAGAAGAGAAATCAACAACCACCCCCTGCAAGCTTATGCGAGGGGGGAATATATACAAACGGTGATACAAAATATCTGAAGCTTTGAGTCATCTGAGAAATAAATATGTTCACCAACTTGTACAGAACAACAGATAAGAAGTTATTATAGCTTTGAATACACCATAAATGCTCTTCAATTCTGTCAGAAGACTTTTTTGACCTTTGGAGGCCACTGAGACGGTTGAATGTTCTGTTATAAATGTTGGATGACGTGTCTTTGTGGCTCTGTCCTCCTGTATCTTTTCGGCCCTGTCACCTGTGACTGTCAGTGCTGCTTTAGTGGCCGAATAGTTTTGCTGAGTTGGCTCAGCCCATTCTTTTCCATACATGCTGATTTTATCAATATTTTCCTATGCATGATAACTTATATATTTAAATGAAAAAACTTGAATACAGACTCTGGTTTACAGTATTAACTGTATCATTTTGGTCCAGACCTCCTATGTGGGCAATTGATGTCTCAGGATTGCCTTTAAAGTCTCATCTACCTCTGTGTATTTATAGAAATTTGGAGGCACTTCAAACAAATGTTTGATCTCATCCATGATGAAAAATAGGTTCTCAACCCTGTTGTAGAGACTCTGCCCTGATGCTGGCCCTGATTCTTCTGAAGTACTGGGCCTTTCTGTAATCTGATTTGTAGCAGATGTGTTGACCCTTTTGGCATAATTTTCATGGGAAAGTAGTCTTCCTGCGCTGTTCAGTAAGCTAGGAAGACCTCTGTTTTGCAATGCCACAAATTTGTCCATGAACTTATTAACCTCTGTCTGCATATCCTGGCTTCTTCTTTCTAGTGTTTGCACCAGGCTTCTTAGTGTTAGGACTCTTTTTATTAGCAAAATGGTCTCAGTCCTGTTGGAAATTCCCATTGTTGCCAGCTGAGCACTTGTTCTGTTATTAAGCAGATTAATCATTCTATTGGCAACCTCATGCATATTGCCTAGAGATGCCCTTGCTCTTTGGATTTCTCTATGTGCTTTCCCTATGAGCTCTATTTGCTCATGAATGGTCTCAATGTATTGCCATTGATCAGTTATGGATTGGCCAATGTTGGCCCATAGGACTGTCTTGAGTTCAGCCACTACTTTATCAAGTGTGAGCTCCTTCTCCAGCTCCTTTATCTTTTCTTTGAGAGTTTTTATCTCTCTTCCTTTCTCAGCAACACTTTGTTTTGATTTATCATATCTTTCATTCAATTTGACCAAATTTTCCCTGGCCTCATTTAATTCTGCCATTTGGGCTTCCAGGGCTTGGATTTCACTCCTTAGCTTCTGCATGTCCAGGCTTGGAGCCTGCTCTGTTGTTGGCGCTGGTGCTGATGTAGATGGTGCTGCCTGTTCTGTCTTTTCAAGGGGAGGAGCAGTAGTTTGAGGAGGTTCCTCAAGGTTAATTATCTCTGGAGGAGGCTGAGATGTTTGTCCTCCTTCTTTTTGTTGTAATGCTGCCTGCAGTGCAGCCTGTGCAGCCTCTGATTCTCCCAATTTCTCCTGTGTCTAGATCAACTGTTTGTATAATGACACCAGCATAGCTGCTGCATCTTGGTCATGTCTCAGCTGGGCAACTTCTCCAGTTTGTGGGTGAATGGTTGCTGGGACTTTTACCATTTTCCTTAGTGCTGCCATATCTGCATCTCTTAACTTCAATAATGCTTGTACAGCCTTGATGTCCTTGGGATCATGCCCAAGTTCTATGATTATCTCCTCTAAGGCTTTGATTCTGTTGTCCTTTGCTTGAGAGGATGCTCTCTCCAACTCCAGTTGGGCAGCTGTATTATTTAGGCTATTTTCTAGCCTGTAGTTCACCAATGTCTTATCTGCCAAGGAGGCATACACCATCTCACTCGTTTGCTTATGTAATTCGATTTGATCCATTGGGTGGATGTCCCTGGCAAGGACCTCAAGGTTGGTCCTTATGTAATCTGCAGCTGACTGCGGCTGCAACACTGCTGGCGTAAAATGGCTCATGATCATTTTTCCCTGCTGGACATCATATGCAGACATTAGTCTCTGCTGGTTAGTGGGAGCCATTTTCAACAAATGATTATATAGCTGTATTCTTATGGGCTCATTCCTCTTCTTTATATCAATGAATTGTTGCTTGATGCCCAGTTCACCTCCTCCTTGCTGGCTTGAGGAGCTGACTTCTCCTCCCACTGTCCTCTCTTGTTCCTGCTGGAAGGAACTTGTTGATGCTTCCATACTAGGTGGGCCCATGCCCAAAGATTGCCCTATAGGCATTTCTTCCTCTGAGAGGGGATTCATTTTGTGTCTTTTCTCCCCATGAGTTGTTGATGTTGTGAGGGGAGTTTCTCTGTCTCTCTTTCTACTTATGTCTTCTTTTTGTGGGGTTTGGAGGACTGAGGCCTCCACTGTTGTCTCCTGCCTAGGAGGCAGAGTGTCCTGAGCTTGCTGCCCGGTGGATTTTGGGGCCTGTGATGTTTGCTCTTGTTGCACTGGCTGTTCTTTTTCTTGCTGCCCCCCTTGTTGTTGTTGTACCTGTTGCTGTTGTACCTGTTGCTGTTGCTGCACTTCCTGCTGCTGTACCTGTTCATGAGGTGGCTGCTCTGTCTCCATCTCTTTCTCTTTGCCTTTGCTAGAGGTTTGATCAGTAGCTTTGGTTGCTTGCTGATGTGCTGTGGAGGATGAGGTAGCTGCTCCCACTTGAGTGCCTGGAAGAGCAAATACCTGTGCATAAAGCTCTAAGTCAGCCATCTTTTGGAGATTTTTAACTGCTCTTTGATTTAATTCTTCTTGTGTGACAGCTTCCTCTAAGGTGCCTCTCCTCCACTTTATTTGATTTGCATATTTTTCTATGTGAGGCAACCTTACGTGGTCATAACTGGCCAGCCTATACTTGACCCTTCTTAAAGTTATGAAGTGATTGGGGTCATAAGGTTTCCAAAGGAAACTGGTCTGTAGGCCAAGGGATTCTAGCATTCTGTCTGCTTCTTGCCAACCTTCCTCCCTTTTGTTGTAAATGAAGTGGCCTAATTGGTTTCTTACTTTGAGCTGTGCTTTCTTGCCTTTGCCTGAAAAATGTAGCACATCAGCATTCCCAAACTGCCTGAAGTATTCAAGGGCAAACAATCTCATGGGCACATATTTAGGAAATTTGTATGGGGGCAACTCACACCCATATATTCTGATGACTGTGTGGTTTTGGTAATAGTACCAATCCCCAATGCTGTATACCTTGGACAGCTGAAGAATCCTCTGCATCTCATCAGTTAGTCTAGGAGGAGGTGAGCTCAGAAGCAGAGACATGGCTGGGTGGATGAAAAGGTCTATAAACTCACAATAAGTGTATGGAGAACAAGATCTGCAGTGGATAGTAGAGGACCAATAGACTACTGACCTTGGATTGCCTTGTGCATCCACTCTCTTCACAGCAAAATGAAATTTCTCATGTTGATAATACAAAATTAAGTGGTAGATGTAGGAGGTGTATCTAAACACCCTTTCTCTTGCCAAGTTCATCAATTGTTCATGTATTTTGTCAGATATGTAGGTGGCATAGTCATAGCAGATTGGAGACTTGCCAGGGCAGAACATGAGCATCATCACCAGCACAGTTTCATCAACAAACTCAATTTAATTATAGCCCAGAATGGGACTGATCATGTCTACAAGGTCCCTGCCCAATTGGTTGAGGTAAACATGAGAAATGGGAGGGTACTTCACGGTGTCAGAGTCAATGTACAATTGATTTAGTTTGGTGACCTCAGCATCTGTCAATTTATCTCCTTGCTTTATCAGATCAGTCAGTGATAAAGGAACTAATTTCTTCTCAGTTTTGAAGTGCAACATCTCTCTGATGGCTTCAGGGGTGACATAGAAAACAACTGAGCCTGAAGGGTCAATCATAGCCCTCTGAGTGGCGTCGTAGGAGTCAGCACATAGGTGGATTAGGTCAGGGAACTGGTTGACCTGAGGGAGCTTGAAGATAGGGAGGAAAGAATCCCAAATGCCCAATACATCTGTTCCAGTCTCATGTTTAATCTTCAAATCGTTTAACAAGTGGATGTGGTACTTGTTGTGCATTAACATTTCTTCTGATATTTGATAATCCAGGTCTGCTAATGGTTGCCATTCCAATTCTCTCTGAGGGGCATTTAATGGAGCAATATTCAAGGCTACAGGAGCTACTGGTGCATCCATGGTTACTTTAGGATTCTGTTTGTATGCACTGGTGTTACTATGCAAAGCAACACAAAGGAGTATTTCTTGGGAAGAGAGGTGATTTACTGAGGAACAGAGGATAAAATGGCAATGGCAGCAATTGAAACACTGCACGGAGCACTGATAGGGAAAATACTTGGCCTTAAAGACTCTCTTTACGGTGAATTGGTGCAGCTTGTGTTCTCAGTTCACGAATGTGCGAACTAATTGTATGTTTTGTGAAAACTCGGGTAAACAAGGCTCTGCCAGGGAATTTTGATTTTACAACTGAAAATGGAGGCTAGCCACAGGGGATTTTAGCGGTAAACACAGTGTTTTCTTACTCTTTAAGCTATTGTTGGAGAATGCAGGATAAAACCAGGCGCAGAGTGAATGAATGGGATAAATACCTGGTAAACTGTCGGCAATAGTCACAAATGCATGTGGATTTGGTGCACCAACGGTCCTCGGGTCGAATTCAGCAGGTTGACGCTTGTTTTGTCGTAAAATACATGCAGAGGTGCAACAGTCGTTTTTTGCAAAAGTAATGAAAAACATGATTTTTCGGCCAAAATATGGATTTTTGGGTTATTTGGCACTTTTTTGGATGACGTCAGCATGACGTCATCATGTGGGGTCAAGGTCGGATGACGTCAGCATGACGTCATCGAGTGACGTGGCAGCTTGAGAGTGGTCCACGGGGATGGTGAGGTGGAGGGCAGGTCAGAGCAGTGGTGGACGGGGGTGCTGACGCGGCGGTGATGTAGTAGTGATGCTGGCAGGGGGGTTCACAGAAACCGGAAACGGTAAACGGTATAATATCGCACCGCTCTCTATACGGAAGCAGAATTGTCAGAGGGCACTCCGATACGATTTGGGGGCGACGCGTGGCAGAGGCCTGATGTCACCCTCTGACAAATTTCGGAAGGTAACTTACGGACGTCGGGCCCGGTCCGAAATGCATGAGAGCCATCGGATGAAAAGGGCCAGATCCGACGGTCGACGGATCGTTAAGGTGATAGGTTGATACGGACGTGGGCGGGGATTAAAATAATATATTTGTTTGAAAAGCGCGCCCAGCGGGACTGTGGACTTTGGCGAATTTGTATGACTTTTCAATGTATTTTATCAAAACGCGCATTGCGCCAATACTTTGGGTAAAATGGGAAAAGTGGGTTTTTATGTATATTTTGCAAATGAAGCGGGTTAGGGGTGAAAATGGGGTTTTTTACAAGGTTCTTTAGCAAATGAAGGGGTTAATGGTTTAGATAACTTCTGAAGGGGAAGAGGGGTAGGGTTTGGGTTCTTAAATTGACCAGAGGTCAATTTAATCCCTGACTGTGAACATATGGCTATAATGCCAGGGGGAAGGGATATTTATAGAATGCTTGGGGTTTATACACCATAGTGTTTATAATAATAGGGAAAAGGTAACATAGGGGATTTAGATACTAAGAAGTTAGGGGTTAATATGAATGGAAGAGGTGAATGAGGAGTGATATCACTAAGTTTATATAAAAACAACTTAGCTTAGGGAGTAGATCAAAATGAAAAGAATTTTAGACAAGAAATGTGGCTTTTAAAGGAATAAGAACCAACATAAAACCTTAAATTCTTTCATGAACACAACTGATGAAGGGATGTTAGTAAGGAATGTGAAAGGGGAGGAAAGGGAGTTAGTCATGCTCCTTTGCTTTGCTGCAACATGATGGAGAAGAGGAGCTTCTCTATCCACTGATGTTCCTTTATGCTAGACCAGCAAAATTCAGTTGAAATGAATGACATTTCTGCAACCCCATCTACCTACCCATCTACTTGCCTAGCATTTTTTGTTTCTTCATGGAGGGTGCACTTAGACTTGCAGACCCTCATGTGCCTTTTCTTTTCTTTTGGCTTTTTCTTTTGATTCTCTACCTCAGGCTACCCTTATTGCTTCCAAAGTCCCAGATTAAGCAGTTGGGAACCTTAATTCTCTACCTAGCTACTGGTCTGCCGAGATTAAACAGTTTGGACAGACTTCTTTCTCTATTCTACAACAAAAAATTGAAACATGGCATGATCCAGATTAGGCTGTTGGACCATCCATCAAAATTGAGACAACATCAAGCTAATGTACGCACCTTGTCTTCTCATGGAAATATGGGATCTTTGAATCACCAAAGCAGAGCATATTTGGAACTTTTATTTGCCAATCATGAAATATGAAACCTATTGGTATAGGTAGCTAACAGTGGCTCCACATGGGGATGGTTTTTCCATTTGAAAGACCAAGAACAACAGGTCAGAATGCCTTGGCCCTTGACTTCTTGTATCAAAACTTGGAGTATTCCTCTTTGAAATCCCAAAATTGTGCTCTTCCCATCTTGGTAAATCTCTGAACTTATTTGCCTTTTGCTGATAACTAATAAAACTTGAGAAACTGCATTTTTACATGTTAACGGAAAGTAATTATATACACCTGAATATGTACAAGGGAAACTTAGGCTGCAGTTATGGATAGTAGTCAAAATAGTGCTTCAACATCCTGCCATTCACAGGGCCTTCATCCAAATCAGTTTCATCAAGATTCCTAAGGAAGTAAGTATTATTTCCTTGCACTGCTTGAACAGCAAATGGTCCTCTCCAAAGGGAATCAAATTTTCCATGTTTTCCTTTGTCTTCCCTTCTTGAATCCCACTTGAGGACTTTATCACCAATGTTGAAATCTTCAGCCTTAGTCCTTCTGTCAAAGGCTTTCTTTAACTTTTCTTGTAAAACTTGAACTCCGTGATAGACTTGGTCTCTAGTTTGCTGCAAACACATAATTTGATTTACCCTTCTTTGCACATCATTTGGTTCTGCCTGGCTTTCTTGAAGAAGTTTCATGACAGGGATCCCTAGTGATGAAGGAAATTTGGCTTCTAATCCATAGACTAATTCATATGGGCTGATCCCAATTGATCTCTTGGTTGTTAGTCTATCTGCCCATAGGGCATTGACAAGCTTCTTATGCCAATTCTTCTTATTTTCTTCCAACACCTTCTTTATGATGTTCACAAGGCTTTTATTTGATGATTCAGCTAGGCCATTTCCTTGGGGATAGTATGCAGTAGAATGGCCCAAGGTAATGTGAAATTTGTGGCAGAAATTCACCATCTTCTTAGATCTGAAGGCAGCAGCATTGTTTGTTATTATCTTATCAGGACAACCAAATCTAGAAAGAATATTGGTCTCAAGGAACTGAATGATAGTGGAATCATTTGCTTGTCTGCATGGGATGGCCTCAATCTATTTAGTAAAGTAGTCTGTAGCTGTTAGAATCCATCTATGTTGGCCTGAAGATGAGGGGTGAATTCCCCCAATGAAATCCAAGCCCCATTGTTGAAAAGGTCTCTCTGTTGCAATAGGCCTCAAAGGAAGTGGCAGTAACTTTCTCTTTCCCTCAAACACTTGACATTTGTGACATGAGGTGGTAAATTTCTTGACATCAGAGAAGACAGTGGGCTAATAGTAACCAGCCCTCAGTATCTTATCCACAATGGACTTCCAATACAAGTGTCCACCACAGTCACCTGCATGAAATTCTTTGGTGACATTGTTAGTCTCATTCTCAATCAGGCAGTTTAACAATATACCCTCATGGTTTTTCCAAAGCAAATTTCCATCCATAACACAAAATCTTGAAGCTTTCATTTTTAGGAACCTACATTTAGTTCTGGACAATCCTGGGGGAGCACACAGGTTTTGTAACACATAACAGATATCAGAATACCAAGGGGATTGTTCAAAGGCTACATTGATCTTTGGAGTCGCCAGCTCCGGTTCATTGTCCAGCTGGTTTATGTCTAAGGCTTGGAAGTTTGCTTCTGTCATTAGTTTGGCCAAACCTTGCCCTTTTATTAGTTTTGTAGGTTTTGTTTCAATATCAAATTCCAAAATGTTGGCAATCCATTTTCCTCTTCTGCCCTCTAAGTTTTCTTGAGTGAGTATGTCTTTCACAATGGGACTTGGCACATAAGCTATAACATGGGAATAAAGGATGTAAATCCTGAAGTCTTTAATGGCTTTGACCAAAGCATAAGCTTGTTTTTCCATGATCTGATATTTCAGAGGTGCATCTCTGAGAGCTCTACTAAAGAAAGCAATGGGTTTCTCATTTCCTTGGTCATCTTTCTGTAATACACCAACAACAATGGTATGCTGGGAGACAAAAGAAAAAATGATAAATTCTCTATCAAATTGGGGATTTGTTAAGACTGGGGTTTGGGTAAGGGCCAATCTTATACCTTCAAAGGCTTGATTTGCTTCTACTGTCCATTTCACTTTTGAATCCTTCTTCAACATGTTGTTCAATAATCTGATCAGTTCTGCTAAGTTTGGGATAAACCTTCTTAAGAAATTGATCTTCCCTAAGAAAGCTTGCAATTCTTTGATGTTTCTTGGGCGGGGCATTTGTAAGATAGCTTGTATCCTGTCTGGGTCAATTCTTATGCCATCCTTTGAAATGATATGCCCTAAGAGCTTACCTTCTTCCAAACCAAATAGAGACTTCTTGGGATTCAAGGAAATTCCATATTTCCTACATGTTAAGAAGATCTGCTTTAAATGCTTCAAGTGTTCTTGGTCAGATTTTGAGAAAGGTGTGAGGTCATCCAAATAAATGACAAGAAAGTCATGAATCTCTTTGGCAAAAGCAATATCCATTTCTCTTTGAAATGTTGCCCCTGCATTTTTCAATCCAAAAGGCATTTTTACATACTTGAAAGTTCCCCACGGGGTTGTGAATGCAGTTTTGTCTTGATCATCAGGGTGCACTAGGATTTGATTAAAGCCTGAGAATCCATCAAGTAATGAGATCCTTGAGGCTCCTACCACTCTTTGGAGAATGTGATCCATCTTAGGTAAGGGATAGTTGTCTTTGAGGGACACTTGGTTTAGATTTCTAAGATCAACACAAAGTCTTATCTCACCAGTTTTCTTTCTTGTAGGTACCAAATTAGAAATCCAATCAGAAAACCTGATGGGTGCTATAATGCCAGCTTTAAACATTTTCTGCAGCTCTTTTTCAATTGAAGGGAGAAGCATGGGATTGATCCTTCTCAATTTCCGCTTGAATGGCTTTTGATTAGGCTTGAGAGGGATAGTATGCTGGATAACAGAGGTGTCATAGGATTTTAAATCCTCATAACCCCATGCAAACACATCCTGAAACTCTTTGAAGAGGTCAATATATTTGGGTTTTTGATCAGGAGGTAAGGATGCAGACAATTTTATTATTTTGGGCTTCTCAATAGTTCCAATGTTGCATTCCTCAATGGCAGCATTAAGGGGCTGCAGTTTTGGTTTTCTAGGGATATCATTTGAGTCAAAGATGTCCTCTAAAGGAGTTAGGCCTGTTGGAAGAAAATTGTCTTTCAGCTCTATGATCTTCGCCTCTGTAGCAGCTATTTCTTCATAACTGGTTTGTTGGATTTCTTGTATGTTGTTTTTGTTAAAAATTGTTGGATGTAGGATTTGGTGAGCTGTCTTGAGTGATATTGGCTTGTTGTTCTGTTCACTCTGTATTTGTGATTGACTTGCTCCCTCAGTGTCAATGTTTAATCCTGCAAATTCTTGTTGCAAGGTCAAGAAATTATTTATTTGTGTATCATCTTCAAATACTTGCCAATCTTTAACATTGTTTGGGACAGAAGGTCTGTGTCTTACCTCAGCTGTAAAACAATGCTTAGGTTCAAAGGGTAGCTTGCAGGTACTTGCAAATGTGGCTAAACTATGAGCATGGAGATTGTGGGTCCTAGAAATTTTGGTGATTTGAAATTTAGTGAAGGAGTTTAGTATTTCAGTAGCAGCAGACCTATAAGATCTCAACCTTTTGTCATTAGTAACAAAATTTCCCTTCACTTGTTGGATAATTAAGTCTGAATCTCCCATGATTGAAACCTTTGTGGCTTGTGAGGATTTTACTAGTTTGAGGCCTAGTAAAAGAGCTTCATATTCTGCCATGTTATTAGTGCATCTGAAATTTAGCCTATAGGCTCGGCCTTCTGCATGATTGTTCTGCTTGTTATGTATCCAAACTCCGGCTCCTGCCCCTAATTTGTTGACTGACCCATCAAATTCAAGGAACCATAGGATCTCTTGTTCTAGGGGAGACTTAATAACTTCTCTGTGATCTGGGATTGTGAGTTGAAGTTCTGGTTTTTCATTTAGTTTGTCTTTTAGGACAGTCTCATCACTTGATTGGATCAGCTTCATTTCTAGAGCAGCAGCTTGTTCATTAATGTCCTAATCTTGTTTGAGTGTCTTGGTTTCATCATCATTTCTAAAACCTGAATTATCATTGAAGAGAATATATGAATCTATATCAGAATGGACAGCATATATGGGAAAGTTTTGAGGTTTTTCTTCATTGCTGACCATGTATTTCATAAGTGACTCTCTATATAACCTCTTGGGTTGACCAAAGACTGAGATGGTGGCATATGACATGTCTAATTGTAGGGAACCTTGGAGTTTAGCCCCCCATGATCTTGATAAGAGCATCCCATATTTGGGTGGGATATCAGCAACTACAACGTCCATTAGAATTGTTTTATTTGGGTACTGAACTAGAGACAGACATAAGTCTTTTATTAAGCCTAAACACTTAACTTGGCTGGAGTTAAATGAGAATAGGTCCTTATATGGTCTTGTAATATCTAGATTCAATCTTTCCATGACTGATTTAGGCATCAAGTTGTGAGAGGCACCTGAGTCAAACATTGCATTGTGTAGTATCTTATCATGAACATGCAGGCTGACATAGAAAGGTAAGATCCCTGTAACTGCTGTCTTTTCATCAACCTATGGACCGAAAAGCAATTCTGGGGTGTCATCCAACACATTGACATTATCTTTATCACGAGTAAGTTGAAGGGACTTCTTGATTTGTTGTCTGTAAATGTCATGCTTGGCTAGTTCTGAAAGAGGAATAGCTACCTTCAATTTGCCAATTTCAGCTTCTAAGTCAAAGGGTCTTTCAGATGGGATCTTGGTGTTGTGGGTGACACCCTTTTCCTTGTTCACTAAGTCTTCTTCTTGATTCTTTTCTTGATCTTGAGGCTTGTCCTTCTTACTTATCTCTTGAGGAGCATTACCTGGATTAGGCTGCAAGGGTGATGTAGCCATAGGCTGTTGTTTTGAGGGCAATGGTTCAGTGATTTCTTGAACGATTACTTCATTTGTAACTAAATCAGTCGTGTCATTTGGCTCTTTGACTATGGCTCTTTTGGGTTGCTGGCTCTCCTTTGTTTTTTCAGGTTGTGTTACATTTATAGTTCTGCTTCTTAGCTTGTATTGCTTATGAACTTCATAAACAGCTGTGTCATATCCTTGTTTAAAGTCAAATGACTCACCTGACCTGGTTTGGAATTGCTGAATGTCATCATCCTTATGATCTTCTTGACTCAGAAAAACTTGCTGCTCATCATTCAGGCCCATCAGGTTAATGTGGGTGTCATCTGTTTGCTCATTCGAAGTGGATGCCTCAGTATAGTTTTCCTGGAAAGGAGGTCTTATGTCTGGATCAGAACCGGCCTTGCCAGTGTTTGGGTTTTGATTTCTCCTAAAATTGGGATTCCTGATAGGGTTATTTTGTGGTGCTTCCCATGATGACTTTCTCTCAACTGATTCTACTCTATCACCCAATCTCTTCATACCAGTGAGTATTGCATCCAGTTTTTGATCAAAGGCTGAGGGTTCTTCTTTGAAGGTGGTTCTCTTTTCCAATCTTGCCCTGTTTCTTTTGGCAATCAGGGTAGCCTCTACTATGACAGCAACTTTTTGGGCATCTTCAAGGGTTTCAGGGGCTCTTTCCTTCAACTGATATGCCATATCAGGGTCAATACCATCAGGAAATTTGTACAAGGCTAAATCAGGAGGAGGTCTTAAATTCTGTGGTATTGCGTTATATACATTGTTGAATCTTGCACAATACTCCAAAACAGTCTCTTGAGGACCTCGTTTGATTGTATCATATTCACCAAGTATGTGCAGGGGATCTTTCTTTTTCTCCCATCTGTTAGTAAAGGCTTGATAAAGCTCATCAGGAGTTGTGATTGTATTTACAGCCAGTGATCTAAACCAAGTTCTTACATCCCCTGTCAGGCTCTGAACAAAGATTCTCATTCTCACACTGTCATCATCTATTTCATAATTCTCAAAATGGTCTTGCATCCTTCTGGCATGCTGAATTGCTGTGAAAGGGCCAGTGGAGTCAAAATATGAGATCTTGGATTGGTAATCTTGAGGTAAAGCTGCAGCATTAGCAGGCAACTGCAGGGGTGCATATCTATTAGCCATATTTGCAGGATTTATAGGATTGACAGGGATAACTGGGATAGCATGAAAGACTGGTACAACAGGGGTAGTGGGAACGGTAGAAACTAGAGTGTTGGTTAAGGGAATATGTGCAGTGGATGGAGGTGTGAAAGGAGGGCTTTGAGATGTGGATGGTGAACTGGGGGAATCAAGGGTAGATCGAAATAGAACCTTGATTGGAGTTGGAACAGGGTTTGGATAAGCTGTCTCAGGACTTAAATCAGCAAGAGTTTCCTGTCCTTGCTGCTTCCTAATGATTTTAGGGATTGTATTAGGATTTTCAAAAACAGTTGGTGGATTGGGGTCAGGATTTGACCTTGTATATCGCGGATTCTTCTTGGGAGCCAGCTTCTGAACTTGTTTTTGAGTATGTTTTTTGGAATATTTTTGTGTCTACAAGGGCCAGAAAAGATTTTGGAGTGACTGTGTATATCTTAAAGCTAGCATGAAAATTGACTGAAGCAGCTTAAAGAGATATACAGAAATTAGAAAATCCTGAGGAACTCCCCAGTGGAGTCGCCAATTATGTTAACACCCAGGTTGTTCCCTTTGACTCCCAAGGGAATACGGCCGGGGTAACCACTAACCAATCTTTGGATTACAGCTTCTAGCCAAATTGTAATCAGAGAGGGCTCTCTCTTGAAGGTTTGTCTCTGTTTTGTGAAGATCTTAGGCTAGTTATGAATTCAGGGGTTTGGTTTTGTGTTTTGGTTGAGGGATGTCTTTTGTACCTAAGGTGGAAATCTTCAGATAATTCTAGTCCATTAGGCAATGGAGTCTGTGGCTACAGGTTGTCTGAGATATTAAGTTGAGTTGCTGAAACTGTAGGGCCATTCAAATACATCATGAAACAAAATGTAAATTGTGATTATGAACTGTGATTAACCAGTGAAAAGCAATTAAGAATTTTCCACTAAGCTGGGGTGTAAGAAAGAGATATATTGCACAGGAGCAAACTTGAATTCCTGAAACAACAATCACTGTGAAAGATATAGTTTGGAGGTGCAGCAGTTAAGAATTACACCTTATGACTATAACTGAAGAAAGACATTTATAACAGCATAGATTGAGTTCAGGGTATTCTGTGAATAAATCCTGGAACTATTCTTTTTCTTTGCCATTAACTATGAAACACAGGAACATGAATGAGCTATGAAAAGATAACAAAAAGACATTACGAAGAGTTTTTAAGGAAAACTTATTGTGCCATGAAATACGCAGGAATCCTGTAATACTCAGCAAAACACCACAATGACTCAGATAACGCAGAGCTTTGGAAATTCCATCAGCCTTTGTATTAATACTCTGAAAATTTACAGCATAAGAAACTCTAGAAGAGAAATCAACAACCACCCCCTGCAAGCTTATGCGAGGGGGGAATATATACAAACGGTGATACAAAATATCTGAAGCTTTGAGTCATCTGAGAAATAAATATGTTCACCAACTTGTACAGAACAACAGATAAGAAGTTATTACAGCTTTGAATACACCATAAATGCTCTTCAATTCTGTCAGAAGACTTTTTTGACCTTTGGAGGCCACTGAGTCGGTTGAATGTTCTGTTATAAACACTGGATGACGTGTCTTTGTGGCTCTGTCCTCCTGTATCTTTTCGGCTCTGTCACCTGTGACTGTCAGTGCTGCTTTAGTGGCCGAATAGTTTTGCTGAGTTGGCTCAGCCCATTCTTTTCCATACATGCTGATTTTATCAAAATTTTCCTGTGCATGATAACTTATATATTTAAATGAAAAAACTTGAATACAGGCTCTGGTTTACAGTATTAACTGTATCATTTTGGTCCAGACCTCCTGTGTGGGCAATTGATGTCTCAGGATTGCCTCTAAAGTCTCATCTGCCTCTGTGTATTTATAGAAATTTGGAGGCACTTCAAACAAATGTTTGATCTCATCCATGATGAAAAATAGGTTCTCAACCCTGTTGTAGAGACTCTGCCCTGATGCTGGCCCTGATTCTTCTGAAGTACTAGGCCTTTCTGTAATCTGATTTGTAGCAAATGTGTTGACCCTTTTGGCATAATTTTCATGGGAAAGTAGTCTTCCTGCGCTGTTCAGTAAGCTAGGAAGACCTCTGTTTTGCAATGCCACAAATTTTTCCATGAACTTATTAACCTCTGTCTGCATATCCTGGCTTCTTCTTTCTAGTGTTTGCACCAGGCTTCTTAGTGTTAGGACTCTTTTTATTAGCAAAATGGTCTCAGTCCTGTTGGAAATTCCCATTGTTGCCAGCTGAGCACTTGTTCTGTTATTAAGCACATTAATCATTCTGTTGGCAACCTCAGGCATATTGCCTAGAGATGCCCTTGCTCTTTGGATTTCTCTATGTGCTTTCCCTATGAGCTCTATTTGCTCATGACTGGTCTCAATGTATTGCCATTGATCAGTTATGGATTGGCCAATGTTGGCCCATAGGACTGTCTTGAGTTCAGCCACTACTTTATCAAGTGTGAGCTCCTTCTCCATCTCCTTTATCTTTTCTTTGAGAGCTTTTATCTCTCTTCCTTTCTCAGCAACACTTTGTTTTGATTTATCATATCTTTCATTCAATTTGACCAAATTTTCCCTGGCCTCATTTAATTCTTCCATTTGGGCTTCTAGGGCTTGGATTTCACTCCTTAGCTTCTGCATGTCCAGGCTTGGAGCCTGCTCTGTTGTTGGCGCTGGTGCTGATGTAGATGGTGCTGCCTGTTTTGTCTTTTCAGGGGGAGGAGCAGTAGTTTGAGGAGGTTCCTCAAGGTTAATTATCTCTAGAGGAGGCTGAGATGTTTGTCCTCCTTCTTTTTGTTGTAATGCTGCCTGCAGTGCAACCTGTGCAGCCTCTGATTCTCCCAATTTCTCCTGTGTCTGGATCAACTGTTTGTATAATGACACCAGCATAGCTGCTGCATCTTGGTCATGTCTCAGCTGGGCAACTTCTCCAGTTTGTGGGTGAATGGTTGTTGGGACTTTTACCATTTTCCTTAGTGCTGCCATATCTGCATCTCTTAACTTCAATAATGCTTGTACAACCTTGATGTCCTTGGGATCATGCCCAAGTTCTATGATTATCTCCTCTAAGGCTTTGATTATGTTGTCCTTTGCTTGAGAGGATGCTCTCTCCAACTCCAGTTGGGCAGCTGTATTATTTAGGCTATTTCCTAGCCTGTAGTTCACCAATGTCTTATCCGCCGAGGAGGCATACACCATCTCATCCGTTTGCTTATATAATTCGATTTGATCCATTGGGTGGATGTCCCTGGCAAGGACCTCAAGGTTGGTCCTTATGTAATCTGCAGTTGACTGCGGCTGCAACACTGCTGGCGTAAAATGGCTCATGATCATTTTGCCCTACTGGACATCATATGCAGACATTAGTCTCTGCTGGTTAGTGGGAGCCATTTTCAACAAATGATTATATAGTTGTATTCTTATGGGCTCATTCCTCTTCTTTATATCAATGAATTGTTGCTTGATGCCTAGTTCACCTCCTCCTTGCTGGCTTGAGGAGCTGACTTCTCCTCCCACTGTCCTCTCTTGTTCCTGCTGGAAGGAACTTGCTGATGCTTCCATACTAGGTGGGCCCATGCCCAAAGATTGCCCTATAGGCATTTCTTCCTCTGAGAGGGGATTCATTCTGTGTCTTTTCTCCCCATGAGTTGTTGATGTTGTGAGGGGAGTTTCTCTGTCTCTCTTTCTACTTATGTCTTCTTTTTGTGGGGTTTGGAGGACTGAGGCCTCCACTATTGTCTCCTGCCTAGGAGGCGGAGTGTCCTGAGCTTGCTGCCCGGTGGATTTTGGGGCCTGTGATGTTTGCTCTTGTTGCACTGGCTGTTCTTTTTCTTGCTGCCCCCCTTGTTGTTGTTGTACCTGTTGCTGTTGTACCTGTTGCTGTTGCTGCACTTCCTGCTGCTGTACCTGTTCATGAGGTTGCTGCTCTGGCTCCATCTCTTTCTCTTTGCCTTTGCTAGAGGTTTTATCAGTAGCTTTGGTTGCTTGCTGATGTGCTGTGGAGGATGAGGTAGTTGCTCTCACTTGAGTGCCTGGAAGAGCAAATACCTGTGCATAAAGCTCTAAGTCAGCCATCTTTTGGAGATTTTTAACTGCTCTTTGATTTAATTCTTCTTGCGTGACAGCTTCCTCTCAGGTGTCTCTCCTCCACTTTATTTGATTTGCATATTTTTCTATGTGAGGCAACCTTACGTGGTCATAACTGGCCAGCCTATACTTGACCCTTCTTAAAGTTATGAAGTGATTGGGGTCATAAGGTTTCCAAAGGAAACTGGTCTGTAGGCCAAGGGATTCTAGCATTCTGTCTGCTTCTTGCCAACCTTCCTCCCTTTTGTTGTAAATGAAGTGGCCTAATTGGTTTCTTACTTTGAGCTGTGCTTTCTTGCCTTTGCCTGAAAAATGTAGCACATCAACATTCCCAAACTGCCTGAAGTATTCAAGGGCAAACAATCTCATGGGCACATATTTAGGCAATCTGTATGGGGGCAACTCACACCCATATATTCTGATGACTGTGTGGTTTTGGTAATAGTACCAATCCCCAATGCTGTATACCTTGGACAGCTGAAGAATCCTCTGCATCTCATCAGTTAGTCTAGGAGGAGGTGAGCTCAGAAGCAGAGACATGGCTGGGTGGATGAAAAGGTCTATAAACTCACAATAAGTGTATGGAGAACAAGATTTGTAGTGGATAGCAGAGGACCAATAGACTAATGACCTTGGATTGCCTTGTGCATCCACTCTCTTCACAGCAAAATGAAATTTCTCATGTTGATAATACAAAATTAAGTGGTAGATGTAGGAGGTGTATCTGAACACCCTTTCTCTTGCCAAGTTCATCAATTGCTCATGTATTTTGTCAGATATGTAGGTGGCATAGTCATAGCAGATTGGAGACTCGCCAGGGGAGAACATGAGCATCATCACCAGCACAGTTTCATCAACAAACTCAATTTAATTATAGCCCAGAATGGGACTGATCATGTCTACAAGGTCCCTGCCCAATTGGTTGAGGTAAACATGAGAAATGGGAGGGTACTTCATGGTGTCAGAGTCAATGTACAATTGATTTAGTTTGGTGACCTGAGCATCTGTCAATTTAGCTCCTTGCTTTATCAGATCAGTCAGTGATAAAAGAACTAATTTCTTCTCAGTTTTGAAGTGCAACATCTCTCTGATGGCTTCAGGGGTGACATAGAAAACAACTGAGCCTGAAGGGTCAATCATAGCCCTCTGAGTGGCGTCGTAGCAGTCAGCACATAGGTGGATTAGGTCAGGGAACTGGTTGACCTGAGGGAGCTTGAAGATAGGGAGGAAAGAATCCCAAATGCCCAATATATATGTTCCAGTCTCATGTTTAATCTTCAATTTGTTTAACAAGTGGATGTGGTACTTGCTGTGCATTAGCATTTCTTCTGATATTTGATAATCCAGGTCTGCTAATGGTTGCCATTCCAATTCTCTCTGAGGGGCATTTAATGGAGCAATATTCAAGGCTACAGGATCTACTGGTGCATCCATGGTTACTTTAGGATTCTGTTTGTATGCACTGGTGTTACTATGCAGAGCAACACAAAGGAGTATTTCTTGGGAAGAGAGGTGATTTACTGAGGAACAGAGGATAAAATGGCAATGGCAGCAATTGAAACACTGCACGGAGCACTGATAGGGAAAATGCTTGGCCTTAAAGACTCTCTTTACGGTGAATTGGTGCAGCTTGGGTTCTCAGTTCACGAATGCGCGAACTAACTGTATGTTTTGTGAAAACTCGGGTAAACAAGGCTCTGTCGGGGAATTTTGATTTTACAACTGAAAATGGAGGCTAGCCACAGGGGATTTTAGTGGTAAACACAGTGTTTTCTTACTCTTTAAGCTATTGTTGGAGAATGCAGGATAAAACCAGGCACAGAGTGAATGACTGGGATAAATACCTGGTAAACTGTCGGCAATAGTCACAAATGCAGGTGGATTTGGCGCACCAATGGTCCTCGGGTCGAATTCAGTAGGTTGACGCTTGTTTGGTCGTAAAATACATGCAGAGGTGCAACAGTCGTTTTTTGCAAAAGTAATGAAAAACACGATTTTTCGGCCAAAATATGGATTTTTGGGTTATTTGGCGCTTTTTTGGATGATGTCAGCATGACGTCATCAGGTGGGGTTAAGGTCGGATGACATCAGCATGACATCATCGAGTGACGTGGCGGCTTGAGAGTGGTCCACGGGGATGGTGAGGTGGCGGGCAGGTCAGAGCAGTGGCGGACGGGGGCGCTGACGCGGCGGTGATGTAGCAGTGACGCTGGCAAGGCGGGTTCACAGAAACCGGAAATGGTAAGCGGTATAATATCGCACCGCTCTCTATACGGAAGCAGAATTGTCAGAGGGCGCTCCGATACGATTTGGGGGTGACGCGTGGCAGAGGCCTGACGTCACCCTCTGACAAATTTCGGAAGGTAACTTACGGACGTCGGGCCCGGTCCGAAATGCATGAGAGCCGTCGGATGAAAAGGGCCAGATCTGACGGTCGACGGATCGTTAAGGTGCTAGGGTTATACGGACGTGGGCGGGGATTAAAATAATATATTTGTTTGAAAAGCGCGCCCAGCAGGACTGTGGACTTTGGCGAATTTGTATGACTTTTCAATGTATTTTATCAAAACGCGCATTGCGCCAATACTTTGGGTAAAATGGGAAAAGTGGGTTTTTATGTATATTTTGCAAATGAAGCGGGTTAGGGGTGAAAATGGGGTTTTTTACAAGGTTCTTTAGCAAATGAAGGGGTTAATGGTTTAGATAACTTCTGAAGGGGGAAGAGGGGTAGGGTTTGGGTTCTTAAACTGACCAGAGGTCAATTTAATCCCTGACTGTGAACATATGGCTATAATGCCAGGGGGAAGGGATATTTATAGAATGCTTGGGGTTTATACACCATAGTGTTTATAATAATAGGGAAAAGGTAACATACGGGATTTAGATACTAAGAAGTTAGGGGTTAATATGAATGGAAGAGGTGAATGAGGAGTGATATCACTAAGTTTATATAAAAACAACTTAGCTTAGGGAGTAGATCAAAATGAAAAGAATTTTAGACAAGAAATGTGGCTTTTAAAGGAATAAGAACCAACATAAAACCTTAAATTCTTTCATGAACACAACTGATGAAGGGATGCTAGTAAGGAATGTGAAAGGGGAGGAAAGGGAGTTAGTCATGCTCCTTTGCTTTGCTGCAACATGATGGAGAAGAGGAGCTTCTCTATCCACTGATGTTCCTTTATGCTAGACTAGCAAAATTCAGTTGAAATGAATGACATTTCTGCAACCCCATCTACCTACCCATCTACTTGCCTAGCATTTTTTGTTTCTTCATGGAGGGTGCACTTAGACTTGCAGACCCTCATGCGCCTTTTCTTTTCTTTTGGCTTTTTCTTTTGATTCTCTACCTCAGGCTACCCTTATTGCTTCCAAAGTCCCAGATTAAGCAGTTGGGAACCTTAATTCTCTACCTAGCTACTGGTCTGCCAAGATTAAACAGTTTGGACAGACTTCTTTCTCTATTCTACAACAAAAAATTGAAACATGGCATGATCCAGATTAGGCTGTTGGACCATCCATCAAAATTGGGACAACATCAAGCTAATGTACACACCTTGTCTTCTCATGGGACAACATCAAGCTAATGTACACACCTTGTCTTCTCATGGAAATATGGGATCTTTGAATCATCAAAGCAGAGCATATTTGGAACTTTTATTTGCCAATCATGAAATATGAAACCTATTGGTATAGGTAGCTAACACCCTTAAATAGTGACGTAACAAGATTGGATTGTGAATTTGATAGTGATTAGTCAATTGCATAATGACTAGCTGAGAGTCTAACCTGACCATCATATTGGAGATGTATCGAGATGATGCTTCAACAAGAAGTTCAATCACAAAAATATACTCAACAATATTGTTGGTGGAAGTACAAGGAAAACCTCTCCCTAAACTAAGTAGTTCCAACTCAAGTGTATTAACGACCCAAGCATCTGATGCAATGTGCCATGTGTGATGACTAGTGTTGGCTTGAGGGGGCCTGACCCAGGTTTAGAGTTAATTAGCCAAACAAATCCCTACACTACTGGTCCTTTCAGCAACAACCTGTGGAGCGCAGACTGAGGTTTCACCCGAAGCAGTATGGGGGGATGTTGGAACCAAGTTTCTGCACCCTTGAGATGTCTGAGGGGTCGATTTAGTCCAACTGTGAATACCTTTGTGCAGGTCGCTTCATGCACTATCCTGACCTGTGAGACCTTCACAATCTATTATACTCACCTTCGTGCAGCCCTTCCAAGGGCTGAGGTGATTTCACGCTGCCCTAGCAGCGATCTACGCTACTTCCCCAAGTTACACCGCGGATCTTACTTATCTTCTTAGAAAAGTTAGTTATCTTCGCGTAAACAGCTACTTTGTCTTATATTCACTTTATCAACACATTCATATAAGTTCACGCATTATATAAACAATAGAAATGCAATTTATATCCGATACATTTAATGCACAAAATAGGAAAAAGATACACAGAATTGATGTAAAACTTCTCTTTATTACTTCTCTAAAGGTTACAGACTCGACTCACCCTGCGCACTCAGCGGAAGGGGTCTGCGCACTTAGCTGTGGACTACGAGGCCCATGCGCACTCAGCTATAGAGCCTTCTCTGACTCTACGACCTAAAGTCTCGACTCTACACTTAGATAAGACTCAATTCTCCATCTATTACTTCCACTTCTCTTTCTTTGGTGATTTAAAACTTAGAGCCTCACTCTATTTATACAATCCCATGGTCTGTGGACCATGGGTATATTTTTAAAGCCGACATTACATTACAAAAATGAGGGCAGACAACCCTGTGACTCATTTACAATCTTCACGCTCCGTGCCCACAAAACGTGGAGTCTTTACATCAGATTTGGTCAAAATCTGGGCTTTAAGCCCCAAAAATTGCCTTGGGGGATCCCGTGCCCAACAGGCCCCCAACACAAACATCATGACTCACCCTCGAGTCACTCTATCAGTGCAGAGATCTTCACGTGGAGACCTCCCAACTTTGTCTAAACTGCTACAAGATCGGCAGCACACTGAGCAGCTGCCTACTGTATCTTTTGCACGCGCTATTCAGAGACTGTTGTATCTGAACGACTTCCTTGTATCTGCTCCTGCATTCCCTACATTTGCGCGAGCTTGGCTTCGATCAAGGCTATAATGACGAATGCCTCATCGATCCAAGGCTAGACGCGTGCCTTCAAAACCACTTCTTTATGCCGCGATGTGTCTACCTGCTCTTTAAGCGCTTTGGCCTGTTGCATCCACGTAAGCCTTTGTGTAAGGGCCATCATCTGTGCAGTCCCTTTTATATCATCATATCTTTTATGTAACTCACATGCCTCTGTTTCTAAGTGTTGTATGTTCGGGTCCTCCTACAGAGTGGTGAGGACCTCAAACGACTCTTCCAACATTTTGGTGTAGTCCTTCACTGCACTGTTGATCTCCTCCATCCCTAATGTAATGGCGCTGGCGCGCTGTTCCCTCACCTCTGGAGGAGTTGAAGGCTGCGCCTTCAATCGCAACTCTGCTATTTGAAGGTTCAACCCCAGCTGAACCCTAGCCATACCTTCTCGAACCTCACGCACCCTTATTGCTAACCTCTGGATGCGCGCCTCTACTGGTGCCTCTGATAGGATGGCCAACTCAGGGACCATTTGACAGGCCTCCTCAACCACCTACACCATCTACCGGTTCTGTGCCACTACCTCATCGCGCTGCAGCCTCAGTTGTTCCATATTAATTTTATGCTCGCTCAAAACCTGTAGTGCGCGGCCCTCCCTAGCCCGCAGTTTTGTAGTCACTCTGTCCTGCAGGACATAGAGTGTCTCCCAAGGGATTGCAGCCATGTTGATCCCTACTCCCTTCAATGCACTGACTGTAGGGCTGTCAACCTCATTCTCTGTAACCAATGCCCCCTTTGGCAGCACTATGGTGTTGGTCATGCGGGCGCATAGCATTTCCTCAGCCGTGGTCGTTCCTAGTGCAAGGATGGTCGAGATAGTACTAGCCTAAGAAGTGCACACCTGCAACTCCTATGTCTGTGCCTAAAGGGCCCCCAACACAATCTGATTCTCCTCCGTGAGTTGCTGGAGGGCCTCCGCGGTGACATCGCGCACCGTCTCCCCTATGTCACGGAGATCTCCTTCGGTGATGGTGATCGGGTCGAAAGAAGTCTTAGAAGTTTTCGACTTCTTTCGCGGAACCACCTACTCTCTCGGGAGCTGTCACTTCAACTGTGTGGATGTTGTTTTTAGGTTAACACCACCTTCCTCTGTCTCGGGATCTTCTTCGGGTGATGGTGACTTATGACCCTCGCGCTCCTTTTCTGCTGCCTGTTACTATTCTGATGTTGCCTTCGCAGTGTCCCGTGCCTCTTGTTCCTTTGCTGCTGCTGTCTCTTGTCTTCTCTTCTCTGCCAACTGCACCATCTACAGTTTTTCCTCCTTTGTCTTCCATTGTGTAGCAGACTTTTCTCTTTCTGTTGCAGAGATGGCTGGAGCGTGCCACTCTAGCGGCATGACTCAAGCACGGCGAATATAACATTGTCCGTGGTCAGGTACGGTAATTCACTTTCACTTTTTCGTGGGGTCCTTGAGTTCCCTAATGTACACATGATGGAAGTCCGCCTTGAACTCCGCAAAGCTTTGTAGGCTTTTGTAGGCAATGGGAGATAATCGTGGCTTGCAGTTAATCCCCATTCTAATGTTCATCTCCATGAACACCCAGAATATTTTACTATCTTGGATCTTTTACGTGTGTTTAGTGGCCCACAGCGAAGTGTACTTCACTGCCTCCGAAAGATCCCGTGCAATTGTGGGGAACTGGATATCCTCAGGAAAATCCCAAGCTACCAGCACTATGGACAGTAGAAGCTATGCATAGTGGAAGGTCTTCCCCTGTTCCTGTGCCTCGTGGCAATACTCCAGGAACTCCTTGCACAGGTACTCCGAATAGTTAAACTGGACGCCCTCTACACACTGCGCGGTAAGTGCTATCATTGGTGCGGGCACCTCATCTGCGCGACACTTCTCCATAACCTTGCCAGCCAATATCTATGTCACAACTTTGACTGCCTTATTGTTGATACTGGAGATCGCGTACCCTCTCTTCTTCTTCTCCAGCTTGAATTTTTCCTTCATGGCCTCTGCGATGGCCAAGTTGGTTCTCTTACCCTCCAAAGTATCCGTTGGGTCCTCCCCTTTGTAAGGAAGTCGAGTAATTCTATGAATCAGGTGGTCCGTGATGGGGATGGGCTCCTCCAACCATAAACACCCATCATGCACCAGGCAGAGTAGCTGTCTGATGACAAAGATAGTTAATGGGGCACGATGGTAATGCGGCACCTAGAGTAGGTTCAACAACCCTGCTTTCTCTACCTCGCTCAACCACTTGTGCGGCTCCAACTCTACAACTCCCGCCGCAATTTTTTTCTTCGGCTTCATGAGCTGTGCAGTTTCCAAGTGTGGAAACTTTTTGTGGTCCGTGAGATCCTAGTCTTCAAACTTTAGACTTGACACCCATCCCAAGTGCGCTACTTCAAAAACGAAATCGTCAGGTAGAAGCGGAGTCTGTAGAGAGCTCTTGCTCTCATCTAGGTCCTTGGGCACCCTTGCCTTTCCCTTCCGCGGAGGAACATACACGAGCAGCCTGGTTATATGGTCTGCGCCCTTGTTTCCACCTCCATGTATTCGTCCTCCTCCTCTTTGACAAGGGTTTCCTCAAGGTATTCCTCCTCTTCATCAATTTCCAGATTAATTGCTTTTCCCTTTTCTTCCATGGTCAGTTTAGTTCGCAACAGGTTTCCAAGGGACACGCGCACCGGGACCATGGGCTGCTTATCTTTCTTGGGTCTTGGCATGCGTGGTGATTTAGGGGCCGCGACTATCCCGACACTCTCAGGGGCATCTCCTATTGTCATGACCTACGTGGCCTCTTCAGTGTTCATTTCGCCGATATCCATGGCTTCCTCTGGTGTGGTCATATGGTTGTTCCAAAAATCTCTCAACGGCTCAGGTAAGTGCTCAAACAACGCCTTCGACTTCAAAAAATCAAACAGATCTGGGTTCATAGATCTCTAGGCGCATAATAGCTCAATTCTCAAATGGCTAACTGTTGTTTACGAGGCAGCCCTTTGCTATTTTTAGCGCCTTTTTAATTTGAATTCAATGGTTCCCCCCAAATACAATCCATTAATTCTCCCTTGGCATCAAATTTTCCCAAATCTAGCCCATAAATCCTGCCTTAAATGCCTGCTGCTTGCTCCATTTGGTCTCAAACCAAGCATCACATCGTGAATAGTGACTTTAATGGTCACTTTCCAGCCAACCTGCGCGGCAACGCAGCTACCCTTGCGCTGTCACAGACCTTGTGACACTTCGCTCCTGCGTGCGGCCCTGACATTGCGCAGTTCTCAGGCATAGTAGCTTATAGTCTCGCGCCTCCTTCCAACTGCCTGGAGCACTAAGACTGTGCTTCCTGCAGCTAGTTAGATGGGAAGAGTTTGCCTTTTAACTTCGCTACCAGTTACTTTTCCTGGGAAGAGTCTGCCATTTAACTTTACTATCTGCATCGCACACTTTACCATCTGCATCGTGCCACCATCGGTGATCCCTTTAGTAATATACGGCCCGATCCAAGGCATCACACTGATCAACTCTCGGCGGTAGCTCCTAAATTTTTCAACGGAACCATGCACCTCCTGTCTTATCACCACGACCTTTTTATCAAGAAAGTCCTTCTTTATTCCTTCCTCAAGCTTCTTGACTTCTTCTTTCATCATGGCGCTTTTCACCCTTAACCGAACTTTTTCCTTCATGAGTTCTTGGAGCCTAAGATCACCCTGCTGGATCTCTTCATCAGGTCCCAAACATTCTTCTTTGTCTAGCTACGTGATCCCTTCTTCCAAGGCTACGCGATCCGTCATATCCATGGGCGCTGCTATGCGCGAACTAGCCATGATAGACTCCATCAGCATTACAGCGTTCACTCCATAGGCCAGCCTAGAAGGCATCTGTTCCATTACTTTCTTGCACATTGCCCTATAAGCCCATAAAATTTTTGGTATGTGCAGGTCCCAATCACTTCGCTGTGCATTGTATACCTTGTTCAGCACTCTGCACACCTCGTTAAATGCTTCTGTGTGGATAACCTTTTGCGCACTCGTTCTCTCTACACTATGTCGTTCCAACCTGAGGAACCATTCATGCATTTGGCCCCCCAACACAGGCTTATTGATCATATTTCCCAACACGAAGCTCATGTGCATTCGCGTAGGTTGTTTACCATATGCCTGTACCCACCTGGATAGATGTGCGTGCGGACCATCCCGTCCATTGTATTTATCTGCCCATCGCACTATAGGTTTCTAAAACCGTGAGTGCAACATTTTCTTAGATGCACGCCAGTCTTCAAAGCTTCCTTTGTACGTACCCCACCACCTTGTGGGTGTAGCGCGCAGTACCCAATTCAAGGCATGGAAACGTTGCTTTTCCGACACCTCCCTTTCAAATCTATCCAAGAAAGCATCTACCTCACCTAAACCATCATACGTAGGAAGATCTCTTTCTTTTGTCAATACACAGTGTAGTGACCTTGTCATCATGTTACAATTAAGTGTGGTTACCTTGTGTAACTGGTTCTGCCATCATTCTATCTCCTCATCTGAATATGAAGTATAGGAGCTTTTGCACTCCCATGAGATCTGTTCGTCCATGGTGGGATTTACCCAATCTTTCTCTTGTGCGGTTATTTTGTAGATGCAGTCCAAATCATCGTCACTTTCATAATCACGCACCGGCTCTGTATAATGCGATCCTTCTGCAAAGTCCAAGGGTATAACTACACGTAGAGACTTCTTCTCAAAAATCGTCTTGCGCTTCTTCAGATTAATCACCCCGTTCATGTCAGTGGCCCAACCAATTCCTAAGAGCGCAGGGTAGGGATTGTTGTCATCAACAATCTCTATCACTTCAAAGTCTGTTAGCGCGCTCGCTCCCTCAATATCCACGGTGATTCCCTGAAATATCCCCATAGGTATTATCTTTTGCTAGTTCGCCATCCGTAGCTAGATAGGAGACCATTACAGCATAGGCCTCCCCATGTGCTCCCATTTTTGCTTTGGCAGAACGTTTGTGTTCGATCCTAAATCCAGAATTACTTGGTCCATCTCATATTCTCCAATCTGCGCAGTTAGCCTCATTTCTCTCCTTGTCCTAGTCTTGTGTTTTCCAATATTTCGGACTACGTGTGGTTCTCCTGGTGCGGTCTTAGCGCATCTGTTAATGAGTTCTTACAATCCTTTTACAACCTTACTATTGCGCATTAGCTTCATGCATGTTCTAGGAACGTCTTAAGCATAGATGGGTCCATGTCTGGCTCCGGTCTATCTTTGCTTTCTAAAGTGGAGGCATCAACGAAGCTCTTCTTAGCTTCCATGAAGGTTTCCCTAGCATGCTCCAAATCAAATTCTGCTTCTTTCGTCGGAGCCTTGTGAACCCAAGTACTATCTTCGGGCTATTTGCCTTTATCATCTCCTGTCGCGATTCCACTTCGGAGCACAATGTTCATATTTGGATCTTCCTCGTGCGGCTCAAACCTCATCATCTACAGGCTCTGAGTCGGGGGAGGTGGTAGCGCTCCCTTGTCGCGTATCCTAGTTATCAGCATAGGACAATCCTCCGTCTCATGATAAAAAAAGGTACAATACAGACATGATGGGTGTGTTGGATTTGTACAATCATGAACATAATGTCTTGGACCTCTGTAATTATAGCATATAAGCTGTCCACGACCTCTTCCAGGTCCTCCTCCACCTCGGCCTCATCCGCGCCCCTGAAATCTGGTTCGCGCCACTCCTGCATTCAGGTCCAGGGGTCGTATTTCAGCCTGAACTCTATAGGTGGGAGATCTAGCCATCAACAACTCATAGCTTCTACAAGTGCACTCATTGTGTCCAACTGATCTACAAAAATTACAGAACAACTATTGCAAATTTTGCGTGTACTTTTGTAACAAATGGCAGTTGTCCTAGCATGCTTTCCTCCTATTTGCCAAATCGCGCGCCACAAAGCAGGTGTCGTGCTAGGTCCTACTTGTGATTCCAGACTTAACAACATTGGTCCTCCTTTCGTGAGGTAATTCGCAAACACAGGGTAGTGGTCCTTATCATGACCCTGACCCTTGCATTTTATGCACCGCACCTTTTCGCGCACTTCTGGTCGGGGTGTCCTGTCTTGTTTCAGACTCTGCATCTTAAGGCACAAGTTTTTCAACTGCGCTTGGATCTGCTGAACTCCCAAGTTAGGGTCTTGCATCGGGGTTTCATGCAGCCTCATCGCGATCTCCAAGGCCCCTGCCTAAGTCGTTAACCTCTGTTGCGACAACGCGTTCCTCAAATGCGGCGTTAGCGATGCTACAAACCATTTGCGGTGATGTCCATCTGTCAAAGTCATATTAGCTTCACGAATCGTACACTTTAGTCTTTGTTACAACTCCTAAGGAGTCTCTTTTGGTAGCATTATGATCTCTTTGAATCCAATGATCGACTACGCTTCTGACTTTTTGGCTTGCTAAATTCTTTGTTTAGCGCAATTTGGATATCCGCGATTCCCGCATTCGGATTGTCATTAGAATTCTTAATATACCAGGTCAGTGCACGATCCTATAGATCGTTGACCAGCATCGCTTTCTTTATATTATTATTTGTAGCTCCCTGCACTTCTCATACGACTCTTATCATGAACCAGAACTTGTCCGGATCTTCATTTCCTACTCTCTTGAACACAGGCAACTTTATTGTGCTTTCCATATTGACTCGTGGTGGCGGCGGAGGTGGTACGGGTGAAGATGGAGGTGAAGGCAGTGAAACTGGTGGTAGTGTGGGTAGGGGTGGTATGCACGGAATCCTTCGGCTTATCAAATGGATTGCACTTCACGGTGAGACCTTTGCGAGCTCTTCCTCGTCCCCTCGCAGAGGTGAAATCAAAGGGCTATTCTCTGGTCCCTTACTTCCTTCGTTTCTATATGTTTTTCCGCTTCGTGTGGCTCCAGACATCAAGGTAATTGCATAACCCTCTTTTCACACAATATCATTTTAATCCAAGTATTCAGAGACTTTACGTACTTACCTCGCGGTCCTTTGAGAAAGCGTCACTCTGCCTCGCAATAGCTAATTGAAGTATCTACTATGAACTGAGTAATGAATCCTCCTATAATTCGATCAGGCCAGTGATCAACATTATGCGCGATCTTATCCTTAGATGCTTTCAATCTGCGCACCAACTCTGGGGTCCACACAATAGGATTGTCAAGTTTCCACCTTCCTTGGCTATCTGTTAGCTTTGCAATCCACTCGTACAGCTCAGTAGGGAAAGATGTGAAAAAGATTTTATGGATCTCTGTGTACAGGTAACAGTCTAACCAATCTTCCTTTTGCAGTCGCGGGTTCCTGTTCTCCAGCGCCGCGAACTCGTGAATTCTTCTATCCAACCAACCTTCAATTTCCTTCTTAGTTGGATTCCAATGATATGACATTATACATCTCTATGCAGATTTTGTTCCTGGCAACGAAACCATTTGTTGGCTTGAGGGGTCCTAACCCAGGTTCAGAGTTAATTAGCCAAACAAATCCCTACACTACTGGCCCTTTTGGCAACAGCCCGCGGAGCGCGGACTAATGTCTCACCCGAAGCAGTATGGGGGGATGTTGGAACCAAGTTTCTGCACCCTTGAGATGTCTGAGGGGTCGATTTATTCCAACATTACATTACAAAAATAAGGGCGGACAACCCTATGACTCATTTACAATCTTTGCGCTCCGTGCCCACAAAACGCGGAGTCTTTACATCGGATTTGGTCAAAATCTGGAATTTAAGCCCCAAAACTTTCCTGGGGGGTTCCTGCACCCAACAACTAGCACCATCCACATATCCTATGTATGGTAAGTTTAGTGAAGACATCTGCACAATGAGAGACGTGTATGAGACAAATACTCGTGAAAAGCCAACAAATCTAGTCACAACAAAAGAAGAAAAAATTATAAATACAAAGAAAATGCCAAGTGAAACACTAGACATAATACTACTTTAGATAGAGCGCATTGTGGGGCTCCGCAAGTGGAATTCCATCATAGTCCTAATCTTCATAGGCACCTTTTGAAAGGACCTTAGTAACAACGTATGGACTGACACGTAATGGTTGAAGCGTACCTCCCCTTAGAGATCATGCTTTTGATCGTAAAGTAAAACGAGGTCACCCTCTTGGTAAGAACAAGGCTTGACATTTTTATCATATTGGGCTTTGAATCGACGCTTATGGGCTTCAAGAGCTAGTGCGACATCTCGACGAGTCTCATCCAGTTGATTGTGGGATAGCAAGCACTCTTCTTCGGCTGTGGAGCCGGGTAGGAGTTCAACAACTAATTTTAGGGAAGGAATATGGCACTCAATAGGACGAACTGCTTCCAGGCCATAAGCAATTTGACATGGTGTAAAGCCTGTAGTAGTTTTGGTTGATGTTTGGTATGCCCAAATAGCAGGATATAACATGCGGTGCCATTGGGTTTTATGATTTCCTACTAACTAGAAGATCATGGTTTTTAGGACACCATTGACAGCTTCCACTTGGCCATTATCATGTGGGTAGTAGGAGGAAGAATGTTCTTGCTTAAAAGATAGCAACGATGTTAAATCATACATCATGTGGTTCTGAGAGTGAGAACCATGGTTTGTAACGATCGTGTGGGGCACACCGAAACGATATATCACCTGATTGAACAAGAATAATGCCTCAGTTTCTCCATCAGCTTGAAAAGTGGGAATGGCTTCTACTCATTTTGTAAAGTAGTCCACAACGATAACAATGAAGTTGTTTCCATTAGAGGAAGTGGGGTTACAGGTGATGAAGTCAATGCCCTATTTAGCAAAGGGGCCAACGGAGATAACTGGGTGTAGGGGAGTCGGTGGTGCGCACATTTTCTTGGTAAATATTTTGCCAAGATGACACTACTGGATCGCATTAATATAGTCTAGTAGTATCCTGCGCATAGAATTTTCTGGGCGATAGCCATGCCAGAAAGATGACCACCACGGCACCACATGCCCCAACATGGCAATCATTTAGAGCGTGTTCCACGTCTGCATGAGTGAGACAGTGTCAAAGAATTTTATCAGTGCCACAACGATATAAAGTATTGTTCAACACTAAATAATGCATGTCTTGGTGGCAGATGTGACGATGATCGCCTGATGAGAGATTTGGATAGAACGTTGTGCTTGGAGGTAGACAAGAATGTCTCCATACCAAGGATTAGCTGAGTTGATTAGACATACATATTCATCTGGATGAGGATCATGGGCTATCTCATCTGCATCGACTATGGGAAGGTCCGACAATAATTATGCGAAGACTAAGGAATTTTTTCACCATTTCAGTGGCGAAAACCAAATCAAATTGTTGGAGGATAACAATCCATTTGAAATATTTTCCTTCAATGACTTGATGAGACAAAATGTGTCTCATGGGATTCTCCAAGTGATGACAGTAGTCTGTCGCAGTAGTATATAGTGTCGGAAGCAATTGACAACAAAGAAAATTGCCAAGGATAGCTTTTCCACATGTTAATATTAGAGTTCGGGCCCAACCAGGCCTTTCGAGAGATAATAGATCACATTCTCACTAAGATCATCATGGGTTTGGACCAACACCATACCAATGGAGGATGGAAAGGCTGCTAGGTATAGGAGAAAGTCGCGTGAGTAGTTGGGAGCATTGAGAAGTGGGGCAGATATAAGTGCCTCTTTCAAGGCATCAATTGATGGTTGGTCACACCACAAGTATGGTACTCCCTTATTTAGCAAGCGCATAAAGCCTTTCGTCAGTTCGGTGTAGTTCACGATGAATCGTTGTAAGAAGTTTTCCTTCCCTTGCAAACATTGGAGTTGTAAAATGGATTGTGGCGTGGGCAATTGAGTAATTTCCTTTACCTTATTAAGATCAACCCTAAACCCTAAGCATCTAGACTCGACAAAGAATACACATTTGTGCAGATTCAGACGTATGTTATAGAACCTGCACCTAGGAAATATTGCTTTGAGATGAGCTAGGTGTTGGGTTTGCTTCTTGGAATGAGATGGAAGGTCATCCAAGTAAGCTTGCACAATGTGTCCGATATCATGAAATGCATAGTCCATGGCCCTTTGAAAGGTTTCTCCAACATTCTTTAGACCAAATGGGAGCTTCCTATATGAAAATATTCCCCAAGGGAAAATGAAGGCGATTTTGTGTTGGTCTGCAGGTTTTATGGAAATTTGGTTATAGCCTGAGAAGCCATCCATAAAGGAGAAGGATTCACAATCAGCACAATTGTCGATTATCTCGCCAATAAACGGGGTCAGATAATTATATTTTGGACACACAACATTAAAATCTTGGTAGTCGACACAGACCCGGATGGTACCCTATTTTTTATCTATAGGAACCAGATTGGAAACCCATTCCATCAAGGGAACGGGGTAGATGAAACCAACACATAATAATTTTTCCACCTCAGTCTTGATGGCTGCAGTTTTACGGGGGTGGACTGGTCGAAGTCTTTGGTGGACAGGCCTAGCATTGTCATAGACCTTGATCTCATGCTCGATGATAGATGGATCTATGTTGGGAATTTCCTCATAAGACCAAGTGAATACATCGCAGAATTCCTTGAAAAGGCAGGTGAAGCTTGCAATTTCCTCAGGATTGCAATCAACTCCAATCTGTATATTTTCCACGATGCTTGTCTTGACTTAGATATCAATGAGCATTGTCTTAGAAATATTTCCCATGTTCCCTTCTGAATCCAAAGTTTGGACAATTGTGTAACTCGAGGTAACAACCTCAGGTGGTTCAAAAGACATGATTTTTACAAGGGTCGCGTCCAAAGTAGATATCGAAGCACGATGGTGAGAGGTTTCCCAAGGTCTCTCCTCTAAAGACAAGATCTCTTGAATAACTTCGTCCATGGGTAGGACTTCATGAAGGAGATAATTAGAGGGAGCCATTATGGGAGAGGATATGGTACCGTTGATTGTAACCAAAGTGACAGAAGAATCAATTGCAACTTGAATGGCTTGGTAAGCCATTTTGACTGGTGACAACGACATTTGTTCTCCATAAGAGTCATTGTCAAAATGGGCCAGGAGGATCTAGGGATCTGTTGGGTCATGAGGAATGGTGGAGATAATAGTAACCATTTCTGGAACCTCGGGTGGCAGGAGAGGAAAGAAACCCATCAGGGCTGAACCCTTCAAAATATCAGTACCAACACTAATGTAAGAGTTAGATATGCCACCAACTAAGGTCGTGGTGCCACTAGGCAAATGGGAGTAATCTGGGGTGCCGAAGGACAACTAGTCCACTGTGACTATTCTCCCATCCAATGGAAAGATGATGAATTGGAAGATTGAAGACACAATGGCAGTCATGGCATAATACCAACTACAACCCAAAAGCAGATTATAGTCGAGATGACGATCTACGACTTCAATGTCCACCATTACCATTTTCCCACTCAAAGTGATGGGGTAGCTGGCAAGGTATCCTTTTGGGATGAATGTATGGCCATCAAATTATTTAAGGGAATTCAACGATGGAGAGAGGGTTGGAGAACCCAAGGCGAGCCAACATGAATTAGACATGACGCAGGTCGAAGCGCCTTTGTCAATGACCATTTTGTGGATAGCTCTACCTTTCAAAATAACCTGCACCTGAAATGCAAGTTGGTGGGAAAGGTGAGGCTTACATTTCTCCATGTCGAATATTTCTAGCATGGAATCCTGAGGGTCAACCCCACCAATGGCCAAAATCAAAGATTTTTGTTATGTTGTCTAGGTTTGCAATACTTTGAGTGTAGACATAACTAACGGTGCTTGCGCCGAATCTTCTACAATACTATAATTCTGGGTAGCACGTGCAGAAGTATTATGTGGTGTGCGACAAAGTGCCCCTTTTGGGGGGGAAATTATGATATCAACAATAGGCCTTTCGATATAAAGATTGTTAGGTGGCCATGGGTTTGAGCTCGAGGCAGCATAGTGACTGGAGCTCCATCATTTTTGGCTCACATTTGAAGATAAACTATTTCAGAGGTGTAAACAGTCGTCGATCCTTCTGCCGACGAAGGATGGTTTGAACTGCCATTGCCCCCTTGCGGGGGTTGAGGCCGGTTCAAAATAAGATTCTATTTCTACTGAGAAAGGAAGGGGTTATGTAGGACCACTGGGTCCATCCAGTGTCCTTTTGAGCAAGAAGATCTTTCCATTCTTGCAGACATGGAAATCGGTGTGTCATATGGTCTTCTGCATAGATGTTGTAAGGGAACTTGACAACTTTTCCCTTTCCACTGTCATATTTGTAGTAGATTTTTGTTTGGGGTTGGATTGCATACAGGGCTGCGCTTTAGAAGGAGAGGTATTTTTTTTGTTCTTCTTGTTATTGTCGCTAGGTTTTGGTGTAGACTACACAAAGTTGATCGTAGCGGTTGGAAGAGCAACCAATTGGGTAGAAGTAGTAGTATCGACAGAAAACTGGGCAATGTGCCCGCTATGTTTTTTACAACAACCCTGAAGGTAGCGCCAACGAGACTGTCAACATGCGCATCGGGTTGCTGAGTAATGGGAGCATTGGAAGTTCAGGGAGAATTTGGGATTACGTTGTATAGTATTCTAGACTGTAAATAAATCAAATCTAGGTGTTGGGCACTACGAATGGATTGGTCTTTAGTGACTGCACTACCTAATGCAACATCCTTGGAAATTTGGGGAAGAAGAGATTTGCAGAACCAATTTGCTAACAAGTAACCCAGAATGGGGGCCTTGATAGCCTTTGTCTACATATCCATTCATCAATGTGATCAGATATGTGGGTGGAGGTGTCTTGGCGCAAGGTAGTAAGAAGTTTTGTCTCAGTTTCATAGCGGATGGGCAATTGAAAATTCTTTAAAAATTCCATTGCCAAGGCGCCAAAGGTATCAACTGAAGCACACAATAACTCAATGTACCACTTGGTGGCATTGCTAGTAAGGGTGCGGGAGAAGAGCCGGAGCTGGATAGTGTCATCCACCATGGAGTTTGATACACACCATAGATGGTAGGTGGTGACATGTGTACCTAGATCATCCCCTTGTTTCCCTTCAAACTTCAGGATGTCGATAGGTATTTTGTGTAGGATTTGGGGCCAATGTAAGTTATGGTAGATGGGGTCATTAGTCAGTTTATGCAAATCGTGGATGTCGAGTGTTTCCAAAAAAGGAAAAGTTTTTGGTGCCCCCGAGTCTGACGAGGGTGATGAAGGATGACTTGAAGGACCCTCGAGGCTGCCCATCATATTGTTACAAATAGGATACATAGGATTTATTGGATTAGGACCTCCTTACTATGGTGGAACAGTCATATACGATGACTATCCATGAGGGACATTAGGCTGGGGGAAAAAGACGAGTTGCCCCAGGATAAAAAGTGCCCCCTTGACTCAATTGAGGTTGAGGAGGGGGTGCCTAAATAGACAGAGCGAGACTTGGTTGAGGGGTTTCGCTTTCCATATAATTTTTCATAGGTACATGAATGACACTAGAATAATGTCCACTTGGGGGAGGTAAATCGATCAATGATGGTCCAGCTTGTCCTATAGGCGGAGGGGGAATAGTGATGCCCCCGACTGGTATGTGCATGTTGGGAACATTTCCCCCTGGCATTTGAGCCTGGGGGTTTGAACTTAATAGAGGATTCCAACCAAAAGGATTACTGAAGGGACCCATTCTAACAATGCTATTTGGAGTGATAGCTGAAGGTCCAAGAGCAGACACAAAAGGGGCAGAAACCAGCATGTACTGGGTTCCACTCATAGTAGGTGTAACTAGGTTGCTCGGACTTGGCATAGTCTGGATAGCAGGGTACCCAATCATTTGTGTGTTATTGACTATTGGCAAGGGAAGTGATGGTGGAGCAAAGTTGTCCACAAATCCCCATGACCCATTAGTCATCGGGGATATTTTGGATGTTCATATTGTTGAATAGATGGTAGGTATAAGTGCTACCTGAATCAACGCTGATCCCAAAGGATCGGTCAGGGGAGGATTATAATGAGGTACAACTCCTTTAGTGAAAAAGTCCTCAGGTAGTATAGTGTCCGGAGAAGTGTTGTGTGATTTAGTGTTAGAATCTGGAGACTGGTTTCCCAAAGAGGGGGAATGTAGGTCACCACGGCTCAGCTGATCCTCCAAAGTCAATGGAGGAAGACCTTGTTGTCACCTAGATTGATGATGCAAGCCATATGTAGCCACGTTGACCTAAATATTTTATCAAAAAAAATTATAATGATATTTTATTATAGTCTCAGTGATAACAAACCAACACCTAAAAAATAAAAATACTCTAAAAGTCAATCAACAAGCAGTCAAGGGATATGACTTTGTCTAATAACCATAGTTTTCTAGAGATGAAACCCAGTATCACAATGGCAAAAAGAGAGAGCTAGCCAAATGCATAGTTTTTATTACTCTTGAGCTACTCCCAAACCTAAGATTAAGGGGCAAAGTACTCTCGTGAAGACAAGCACCCTCCCAAAAACTGAAAATAGAGTAGGTTCATCTATTTAGGTACCAGGGAAGCCCGCCCCAGTCACCTTATGTTTGTCCCTAAAAAATTTTGGCCACTATGGTTACCTCAAATCATAGACATTACAGGGGGGACATGGTCGTAGACAGTGCGTTATGTGGACAGGATACTTGAGTCCTTGACTCATCTTCGATATCCCTGAAGGGATCACCGATACACATAATACTCAATGGAGATGCAATCGAAGGCGGACTACCTTCTCTCGCATTCCAATGTTGTCTTGAATTTAACTCTGCTTTGACTGGAGCAGTCCCAGATAGTATGAGTGCAGCAGGATTTTACTCTCTTTAACGACACTAGTCTCAGTTTTACGATCTTGGGCAGTTAACTCACCATTACCTATCCCAAGATCCTAGCCTAGACTAATATGTGTGCATGCTCAAAAAGAGTTGTTGATTTCTTTTATTATGAGTTTTATTTTAAATGTACTTCATTAATGTCTTCAGAAGGGGTGTTGACATATGGAGTTTTTTGAGACTTTGACGCAAACCATGCAGAAAATATGCTTTGTAATTTCAATTCGATGAACAAGTTATTTCTACAAGGAGAGAATCATTTATACATCAGTTCAACACCATGCATCCAATGTAGTAAACACATGCACAACTTACATACATGCAATGCTCTCTAACAACTAACCCAATATACAGATGCAGAATCTAACCAACTAATATAGAAAATAATATATTTTTTTTCATTTTTCTTAAAAAAAAAAAGAAATGCACTTAAGCTATTTATCTAAAAGGAAAGAATTATTAGGAAACATGCAACCAAGCACAATGCACAATTGCAGATCCTTGAAACAAACAATAAGAAACCTCCCAACCCAGGAATTCACATAGCCGGTTGTTTATCAAGATAATGGTTGGCTAATGCACTTCAAGAGAGGCTATAGAGCATTAATGGCAAGACTAATGCTTTGTCTACAAGCCTGAGCAGTGTTATAACTCATTGTTTCCACATCTAGGGTGCGTTATTGGAGAAGAGGTTGTAAACAAAGTCATTCAGGATATGATCAAAGATTGAGCACAGTAAAGAAGGTTGTGAAGTGTCCCAAGTGGTCAGAATGGGAACCAAGAAGAACAGGAAGGCCTGGAAAGAAAGAGAGATACTGGAACTTGGGAGGTAAAAACCGAGAACTAAGTATAGTCCCCAGCGTAGTCTCCAATTTTTCTATAGGGATTAATGCTTAGGTGGTTGGGGCTGGAATACCCTCAAGGATCTTCCTTGGATCCAAGGTAGACCATTTGAGATTAACTATAGTTGTCACAAAGAAGCATACATATATCTATATCAATTCATAATAATCAAAGAGAAGAAGAGAGATTACCTCAGTCCTTGGTGCATCACTGCTGGAGAACACAATGTAGTAAAGTGGAAGACCCCTTTGTTAGCTCCTAGATCAACACCTGCACATAAACAAGACAGAGAGTTATCCTACAACATATAAATTCTGGTAATCAAATCATTCATACATAAAGGTATAAAAAAGCATGCATCTAAGCTACTTATAAATTATGGTATTGAATCAACATGTATATAAACACTACATCAACACCATCAAGTAGAAAACACAACATCAGATCTATATTATTAGATTGAAGAAGAATGTTTACAACCATCTTAGTTGGATCAAGCTTCCTCTAGTCCTCAAGCTCCTCTCTCTCTTTGTCTCTCTCAACCTCTTGGTAGTACAACAACTATATCTCATACAAAGTTTCGACAGTCGTTCGACAACCATTCACCTCCATTACAATTCCCAAGACTCCAATATATAGATGATGAGAGGCTTATCCTTGCCAATTGTCTCATGAGTTCCGTTGAGGAAAAAACTAGGATATTTACTCACTTTATTGCTCTTTCCCTTTCCATGATACTCCATTAGGAATAACAATATACTTAGTTAGGTTGGAGGTGGATGTTTCCTGCTTTTTGGGCTGACATTTGAGTGAAAAGTGGAGTGTCAAGAAGTCAACCCGCTATTTGACCTCTGGAATCTCACAAATATTGGGTAATGCTTCCCTTTAGGCAAAACAGTGAGTTAACCTAGGGACTAACACCCTTGGCTAGTGCATGGGGAGAATTATAACTCCTCTTTCCTATTTCTAGGGTGCATTACCTTGGAAAATAGGCATGTGAATTAGGTCATGTCTTTAACCAAACTGTCTTTCTCCTTTGAGCTGATGAGGAGGTAATTTTCCTATATAATAGTATGTACTTTCTTCCATAGCAAACCCACGACCAATATGATGTGGAATAAGAATACTTCATCCATGATGAGGTTGATTGGTTCAATCCCCCCTTACTTCGAGCCCAATAATTCAAACCACGTCCACCTTGTGGCCATTACATTGAGACCAAATGTTTGGGTAAGGGGGAATCCACTTTTGAGAGTCCAGGAGAAGTAATCTCCCCAACCCTCCTAATGCATCTGGTAGTGTAGACTCTAGTCCCATCCTTCTTCCCCATGCTAACAAACCTCTAGAGTCCCATATCACTCTAGATCACCATGGGGATGATCCACTTAATCATCCCTGTTGTTGGGAAAAGTATCCAATACGGAATGCCCCTATCCCACTCTAAGAGGTGATAGTGCCTTAGCAACAAACAGGTAAACTTATTCAAGTATTCTTCTTTATGGAATGTAAGTGAGGAAGAAGAATCTAACTAACCTGTATCTTCCGCTAGTTTGTCGATCCAAATCACTCCTCTCTTCAGTAGCTCCCAGCTTCTTGCTCCTTCACCAGCCCAGCTTCACTGAATTCCTGCAAGATCACAAGAGAGAGAAACTACACAAAGATACAGATATACATTCATAAAAAGCTCAAGATCAGATTAAGCTAAACATGTAAGCATAACAAAACATCATTGGTATACAACATGTAGGAGAAACTCAAATAGTTTATTGGTAAGATAATAAAGTCTGAGAGGAGATACAACCAAGTGAGTTTCGATCCAGCATCTACCTCCCAGCGATGGAATCCCTTCCTCTCCTCCAACAAAGCATAAATCACCCAATGTGCTAGTGTCAATCTCAAACCAACAGCAATTATCTGCAAAGTACAAAATTCTAGCCTCCTGAACCTCTGGGTGAGAGATCCATATATAGATGTGAGCAGAGAGGATGAGTCAGCTCATGTTTTGACTTGTGGCTTCTCTCTGTCAGTTCTTGCTTCCACTTGGAGGTTGAGAACCTCTTACTCATCACTAGTCGAATTCATTGAGGCAAGTGTCACTGGAGAAGATTCTGGAAGCTTCCAGGGTCTTTCCACCTCGTTGAATGAACTTGCCATTTGTCATTTCCCACTCAGCGCACCCTGGTAGTGCTTCTACCTGCGTTGCAGTGCACCTAGCCAGTGTAATCTCTGCATTTCAGCGCAGACAGCTAGTGGAGCCTCTGAATTGATCCTGAATTGACTGTTTCTGAGTGGTTTTTGGTGGAGAACTTCTGGGAGAAGCTGTCATTGGTTGACCTTGTTCCTTTAGGAGTTGTAACAATATCTTTAGGGACTTTGGATCCCTTGAATTATGGACATTTCATGCTTATAGCTGTAAGGCACAAAAATGTCTATAACAGTTGCCCCCTAAAGTATGAGGCCGTTTATCGGGTGAAATGCTTTATTAGGAGGATCCGAAGTTCTTCCAATGCTGGGAGGAGACCTGTAATAAGATACAATACAATACATTATTTTTCATACTGCTTTCATGATCTAGCTGAGGCGGGCATTCCCATGCTCAGCTTTATAAATTCATTTTTCTGTACATAGAACAGACAATTGTCTGATGATAGACTGATGATTCTGCTGAAATCATCATCCTTTGGTAGGATGATTATCTGCTGCAATGATGTACATGTCAATGTCTTTATCTTTCCTGAATATATATCGCAGCCCGGATGGATGAAACTAGATCCGGGGTCTTCAAACTCGTTCGATCTTCACTCTAAGTACAAGTCGATCCATGTGAGAAATGTTTTGAAGTTGAGCATGGAAAGACATCGCTTGATTACCGGTCAATGAGGTAAACCGTTAACAAGCGCGAGAGGAATCACCAATAATGATAATGACCCTCAAGGTACTGCAGTACAATTCACGTGGTGTGAATAAAGGACTTGGCGTCGAACACCACGCAAAATCTTTCGGTTGAAGGCCATTGATGTATACCTGTCGCCGAAAGTGAGAAACTTGCCATTGAGGCATGCAAGCTTCAAAGTACTGAAGGGGTTGTTCCTAGATCAACTTCTTGGATAATGAGCTGATGTCGACAAGAAGCGATCCGTCAAAGGAGGGCCTTAATGTATCCCACATTAGTGACACGAAATGGAGCAAATGATTTTGATGGAGGTGAAAACGATCTGATGATATATGGTTCAGGGTGGCGGTCATGAAAGGATGAAGGATAATGTATGGTAGTGGATGGAACACGGTTGACTTCTCTGGATGACTTCTCTTGAACATATCGGCGACACTTGTGTGATGGATTGGTAGCATTTACCCCAAAGGTGGATGGTATGGCGAGACCATGGTGATGTGACCGGTGAATGGAACAACCCAACCCGACTCAGGCACGGAGTGGAAGTGTCATGTTCAAGAGTGACTTGCTACCAATAAAGTTCTTTGAGTTTCTCCCAATTTTTCCCCAGTCATTGCTGACCAGTACCTCTTTATTTTTGTCAAGCTTGAGGAGGATAACATATGCTTGTTCTATAATTTGCCCTTCGGGCAAACCCATCGCTATGTTTTAACGAGCCTAGCGATAGTGAAACTCGTTCTCGTCTAAAGACAATTTTGTCGCTATTTAATGTTTTTAACGAGTCTAATGACAAAGATAACTCGGTCCTTTTCATTTTTAGAGAGTCTGAAAAGGTACGTAAAGTCAACTCCGAAAGTCCTTTTTCGTCATCTAATACCTTAAGTCCGAAAAAGTATAAAACAATACAGACGGGATGAGTTTTCGATAGTTTTAACGAGCCGAACAAAACAACCGCTCGATCTTTTTGTGCAATAATCCCTCAGGTCCAAAAAGATTAAAATCTAGAGGAGGGATAACACTTCCGGTCGCTTTAACGAGCTGGAAGGCCAAAACTCGGCAATCTTTTCATATTTTACGAGTCAGATGAAAAGAGCTTAAAGAAGACTCGTCTTTTGAGGAACGAGTGATAAAACGGGTTAGCAGCTGATTCCAGGTAAAGGTTGGAATTTTCCAATCACGGCAGTGTCACAAGGATGGCTAGTGAAATCACTCTTCACAGCTGTTCCTCAAAATGGGTAAACAATCATATGGAGGTGAACGATCGGCCAATGAAAAAGTGGAGGTGACGGTGAAAACACGACCAAGGCTTTAATGGCTGATAATGTTACATTCACGGTGGTTATTTACCGAAAGATAGTTCATTTTTTAACGAGCTTAAACGCGGAAAAACACTGCTCAGTCTTATGTTTATTTTTTAACGAGCATGAACTATGTGCTAAAACTGCTCAATTTTCCAGTCATATGATAAGAATGTCTCATGTAAGATTCCATTTTTTATGGAGCTTGCATCTTACAAAGCTATGCCCCGCATCCTTTCGTTATGCAAATTCGGAAACGACTAATCCTACGAGTTTAAAGGGTTAGACCTACAGGTTTAAAGGGAGGACCTAAAAATTTAAAAAAATAAATAGTCGCCCCTTGCTTGCACTCCAAAAGGTTTGCATGCCCCCAGGTATAAAACAGAGTTTCAAGGTTACCTCTACTTCACTTCCGCCAAAACAATTGTTTTACCAAGAGAGGCCTACCTCTTTCAGGTTACCCAAAGATTGTCCTGTTAATCTTTCAAACAAAACACTTCTTCGGCGATGTCTACCGAGATAAACAAAGGTGAGTGACTCTGTTCTGTCAAACACATAACTTTGACAAAAGAATCTTATTCTAGAACAACCCCTCTTCCAATCACGGACGGGGTACAGACTAGTCATATTCTCCCGCGGAAACCTACCCTATACCCAAAGTTTTCCTGCCGAAGCAGACCAGGACGCATGCCCCCTGGGTTCCAGTCATATCCTTCTGAATTACTCGCGCTCATCGGGAGGACGGACCGTGGGTTGAGACATTTCTTGCGTGAAGAGACCATTTAGGGAAGGTATATGACTATTTGCGATGCGTGATCCGGGAAATGAAAGCTGGTCCACGAGCTTGACCACTCTTCCTTTGTGCGGAAAACACATTACTCTAAAGAGTGAGGAGACGATGGCTCCCATGCAATATATATAGTCTCGTCTAAGGAGTAGGTTATAATCCAAGGGTCCTTGAATGACCATCACGTTCATTTGAACGGTCTTCCCTTTCAATGTGATAGGCACATTGGGGAGGATCCCTAAAGGTCGACTGGTTCCTTTATCAAAGCCTGTCAGATTTCTCATTTCAGGCAAAAGCGTTGGCGAACCAAGCGCTTTCCAAGCAATGGAGGAAAGGATACTCACAGATGCCCCTTCATCAATGATGGTGCCAGCCATGACCATTCTGTATATTTGGACGATAATTCTGAATGGTATGCTTACTGGCAAATGGGGTCTGCCTAGTTGGTTCCAGTCGAAGGAGACAACTAGGTTGCTTGGTGGTGGGACCAAGTAAATAGCTGGGTATCACTCTAACGAACTTCCTTCCTGCGATAAAGGAATGGGGGGAGTGCCCCCGTGCTCGTCGGAGTCTGTGCTGATGAAGAGAATTTGGATGGTGTCATCTTTATTCTCTTCAGTGACTGTATCATTCGAAGATAAATCCTCTGAAGGCAAGACTGGGTCAACTGCCGCCTCGACCTTTTGACTTTCGTCGGGTATGGATTCAGCTGGTTCATCTTCAATGACCGGCGCTTCAGCTGACCACTTGAGCGGGCCAGCTGGATTTTCAACTAACGAAGGACTCGACAAGAGTTTTTTATATCCAGGAGGAAGTCGTAATGGTGAAACCGGACGATCATCCAAAACTCTTTTCGCTTCGTCTAAGAAGGGACAACGGTGGATGGCGTGATCGCCTTCGCACAGTCTACAGGGAAATCTAGCTCTCCCTTTTTTTCCAAGGACTTCACTTTCGCTAGTTGACGGTATGCATTCAACATGGCTATTAGAGGTTGATGCCACCGGATTGTGCAAACGGGGAGACCAGTCCCTTAGTATCCGAGGGATGTAGGGACAATCTTTGTGGAAGTGGTCTCCCTTGCATATGACACATGGCGATTTAGGCCTAGTCAGTGCTGTGTGTGGATTTCTGTCAGACGACACTTGTTTACCCCCAGTCGCTTTTGGCTCCTTATTCTTCTGCTCTTTCTTCTTCTTTTCCTTCTTCTCCTTAGGAACCTGGTTTTTTGTTTTACCAGTTCCGTCAAGCGAAGAGGAAGGAGGAGAGGAAGAATTAGAGGATGTAGAAGGCTGGTGGGAAACTCTGGACTGATCTGACTGTTGATTCGACTGTTCAGGAATAGTGGTGTTTTGAACGACATTGGTTGAGAAGAGCCAGACCGGCAAGCCAATTGTCAGTCCTGGAAGCGACAATGTGGCCATATGGGGCGCACCAACATCTCCCCAAGAGGAGAAGGGACTAGGATTTCCACCAAGGGGAATTCCTTGGTTGGTGGGTTCCATTTTCTCAACTTAAAGATCAACGCAGGAAAAAGGGGTGATTGTTCCGTTTAAAATAAATTTTAACGACGCTTTAGACACAACTTGCTTTTTCAATTTTAAAGAGTCGAGAAAAAGCTAAAGATGACTCTAGTCTCCTTCGATGTTTTAATGAGCCCGAAGTGACAAATGCTCGGATTGACTTTTTCTGTAATAGAGTCTGAAAAAGGCCAAAAGGAACTGCTCTGGAGTTCTAGGTAGAGGGTGTGCCAAACTTTTCGCAAAACCGCAGAATACTTTTTAAGGTACGGGCGGTCAATCTTCCTGAATGCTGTGTTCAGTGCATTGCGATCAGTAGGGCGGCCGACACGGCTTCCTAAGGATAAAGGTTTTATGCCTATAGGGGTCTCCCAATATATACTCGACGATACGTGGGAGCACAATCCGTACTAGCGTTATCGTCCCTCAGGAGGAATCACCCAACCATCAGCGAGATCGACAATCACCAGGTTTTACTACGTCGGAACACGTCTCTAGCCTAGACCTCTATGTTGTGCATTATGTTACAAAGCGTTGTTAAGTTCATTCAATTTATTTTAGGTTGATCTTTTTAGAAGTTTTCCTTTTTGGATCACCACGAGATGTATGATACAATTCCTAAATGCAGTCTAAAGATGATAAGCAAGCTTTATATCTTTTCAACAATGAAAATCCTAGCTACAAGGGGAAAAGGAAGATACAACTTTTCTCAAAGAGCATAGAGCACACTGTAATGCACTTTTCCCTAAATCAAAGCATGCAAACTATCAAAATGAAAATGCACAAATGCATGTATTTGTTTTCGCTTCCTTAATATTGATGCCTAAAAAGAAAGTTGTTGTACAAATTTGAATCCGATTTCAAGTGAAAACATAAACAAGTTCCTTTTTCAAAATCAAAAAGACGATTATGACACCTTATGATTTACTTGTTTCGACACTAGAAATGCATAAATTCAAACTAAACGACAAAAGTAAAAGCTAAATCAACTGTGAACAGCAAACAAACTCACTCCTAAGATCAAAACGACACTTATGACAGGTCTAGATCTAAGGGCGACAGTATGACTAGTTTACTTCTGTAATGGGAAACTGCAAATGATGTAACAAATACATAAAGAACAAATACAGTTTCTTTATACAACTGAGGTGGAATTGAGGCAAAGAAAAGGGGTTTCAGATAGGTACACTGACTGATAACAGGCTGCAAAAAACAGAGATGAAACTTAGCAAAAGGAAGCAGGGAACCACAGCTGCACAAGGCAAAGACTGATCAGCGCACTCCCAACACAGAGGTTTTGACATTCAACGCAGGTAGCCTTCATGGGACCTGCGTTGAAATGCAGAACCTCTTCACAGAGTCTGCGCTGAAGCAGAAACGAGAGTTGTTTCTGGGTTCTGGGTTACGGTTTGCAGTTAAATCAACAGTTTTTGGCCAAATCAAAGCTATCAATTAGGTACAATTAGGAGGATGATTTATAGGAGGACTAAGATCTATCACAAAGGGCTGTTAGAGAACTTGTGGATCAGTTTGTTCAGATCATAAAAATAGGCCCAGCGATTGGACTAGAGTGGCAGATCTCTACTTTGCACTTGAAAATGGCAAGTGCATTTCGATTCGGCACTCCTGAGTTTATGAGAAGAACAAGACCAGAAACACAAATAAACCAACAAGATACTCTCCCCAGCGGAGTCGCCAATTTGTTGTTGGGAAAAGTATCCAATACGGAATGCCCCTATCCCACTCTAAGAGGTGATAGTGCCTTAGCAACAAACAGGTAAACTTATTCAAGTATTCTTCTTTATGGAATGTAAGTGAGGAAGAAGAATCTAACTAACCTGTATCTTCCGCTAGTTTGTCGATCCAAATCACTCCTCTCTTCAGTAGCTCCCAGCTTCTTGCTCCTTCACTGGCCCAGCTTCCCTGAATTCCTGCAAGATCACAAGAGAGAGAAACTACACAAAGATACAGATATACATTCATAAAAAGCTCAAGATCAGATTAAGCTAAACATGTAAGCATAACAAAACATCATTGGTATACAACATGTAGGAGAAACTCAAATAGTTTATTGGTAAGATAATAAAGTCTGAGAGGAGATACAACCAAGTGAGTTCCGATCCAGCATCTACCTCCCAGCGATGGAATCCCTTCCTCTCCTCCAACAAAGCATAAATCACCCAATGTGCTAGTGTCAATCTCAAACAAACAGCAATTCTCTACAAAGTACAAAATTCCAGCCTCCTGAACCTCTGGGTGAGAGATCCATATATAGATGTGAGCAGAGAGGATGAGTCAGCTCATGTTTTGACTTGTGGCTTCTCTCTGTCAGTTCTTGCTTCCACTTGGAGGTTGAGAACCTCTTACTCATCACTAGTCGAATTCATTGAGGCAAGTGTCATTGGAGAAGATTCTGGAAGCTTCCAGGGTCTTTCCACCTCGTTGAATGAACTTGCCATTTGTCATTTCCCGCTCAGCGCACCCTGGTAGTGCTTCTACCTGTGTTGCAGTGCACCTAGCCAGTGTAATCTCTGCATTTCAGCGCAGACAGCTAGTGGAGCCTCTGAATTGATCCTGAATTGGCTGTTTCTGAGTGGTTTTTGGTGGAGAACTTCTGGGAGAAGCTGTCATTGGTTGACCTTGTTCCTTTAGGAGTTGTAACAACATCTTTAGGGACTTTGGATCCCTTGAATTATGGACATTTCATGCTTATAGCTGTAAGGCACAAAAATGTCTATAACAATCCCCAAATCTTACATCAACAACCCAGTCCCTTAGACATTGTTGTTGTTCAACCCCTGTGTTTTTAAATGAGCATCACTTCATTATTCTGAAGCCATTCTTTGTTATAGTGACAGCATGTATGCAAACCTAGAAATTCAATCTATTTTATTCATATATATAGTGCTAAACAAGATTGGTAATACACCATTTCCCTTCTCTAACTATATATTTCCATTATTCCCATAAGAAGCCATCCATAGCATAAAAAAATGGCAAATCACATCATCAAAATGTGTTTTGAGTCCACTACTCTTAATACATCTGACATTCTCATTCGCATGTTATCACAAAACAAAAAGGGGGACCCACATGTCCCAATGTGTAATAACTATCATATGGAGGCTCTTGAGCCAATTGCTCCATCCCACCAACCCGTAGGTCTCATATTTCCTGACCGACCATAGAAATGCGCCATGTGATTCCTCACGACTCTAAGGGAAGACTTATGAACTCATCTCTATACCAATCTTCTAAATCATGCCACCTACACTCTTTCACCCTGGTTAGTAACACGTCGAATATATGTCAGATATCCTCCAGTAGAGCATCACTACATGATCTTTGTTGTGATGTGGACCCACCCTGATCTGCAGCACCAAGCATTGCAGCTCGTCCCGTGTATCCTATCGACGTCACCGATGATATATCTGCATACCATAAAGTTTAGAAATTAGTACCACATACACATATTTCCTAAAATATAAATTCGTCAAATACATAACAACTTTCACTTACCATTTGGATCCCATGTTCATCCCAGTAGAAGTGGTAAGTTAGGATCCCCTTGATAGTTCTGATGAGCCTCGGTATTGCAACAAGAATGTTGCAACTCCCAAGGCTACCGACTTTAATTTTCAACCCGGGGTTCGTACAAACTTAAGAGGTATCGAAAATATATGTGCAACTTACAATGTGTCCTTCCTTTGCTATCATGATGTAATGGAGTGCATATACTGAAATCAAATCCTAAATTAATTGTAGAAAATGAATTGCTCGAAATGGAAACCCTAAACTATAGCAAGAAATAAATTACAAGGAAAGAGACATATTCTAATTGCATAAAGATCATAAACTAAATGTAAAAAAACCTAAATTAACCCTATTTATCACATGTGATTATTTAAACGAACTGAGCATGTAATCTGATCTAGGGAGTATTAATTGTTTCATGCATGTGCTAATTAGGAAATAAAAAGGACTATTTTTCTTCAACTTTTCATTTTATAAATGAAGTGCTAATCTTTCCTTGTTGTTTGGCAGGGGAGACAGGTGTGGAGTAAGAGGGGTACAATGCTTTTTATGGATTTGAGGTCAAGAAGAGGCCTAATCCCAGCTTCAATGATGTTTTTTCTCAATTCAGGCTCAAAACAGACTGCTACAGGATTTCCTATAGGATGTACTAGTTCCTACAGGATCCCCTGTTTTATTACAAAAGCATGATGAAAGCTTAGGAAGTGGCCTAGGAGGTGGAATGGAGCTTGGGAAAGGTGGATAATGGAAGAATAAGGCATGGAGGTGGTGGACACTACCCAGAAGTCAAGCAAGGGCTTCAAGATGGGTATATTTTCTCAATGGAAATGGAAATTTTTGCTTATAAAACAAGAATTCAGATTGAGACTTTAGTGGATTTTGGCGACATGTGTAGATGAAGATTGGATGAGGCAAATTAGATGAGGTTTCCCTACAATTTAGAAGCTCTTGTAACAACACACATTATTGCCTGCATCTATCCATAAATTCATCTATACATGGGAAAGATTTATTAAATAACGGAAAATTACTAGTCTAGAATCTAGAAATTCGAGAACTATTGTCCTAGTAAATCTATCAAATGCCTAAGCTAATCAAGTTCAAATGAAATGGGGTAAATTTTATTATTAAATATAATGTTTTCTTGATCTAATGCAAGTGGAGCCAACTTGATTGAATCTCGTTAGGATGCTCTAAAAAATAGCAGAAATTTATTGTTCTTTGCCACAATGGAGTTCCAAAAATCTAGACTTGGGAATAAGAAAACTAATCCAAGTAGATCAATGATCACTATGACCTTCCAAATATTTTCCAAGAATTAAATGATGCTTGTGATCCTACAAAATAACTTACATCAACCATTTAATCCAATACTACAACAAGAAATCATTAATACTAAATGAAGAAATAGAAAGAAACAAGAACAAGAGATGCATGTGAATAAGAAGTGACAAGAAGAAGAAAAAATGATACAAAAGGGCTATGAGGCTCCTGGGATGGCCAATATCAAGGAAAATCAGAGACCTATAGAGGATAACAGGATTTAGAAGCTAAACGTGACACCAATCTTCATTACTTTCATCAATACAATTACATCCCTGCAATAAAATACAATGGAGCTGAAAAAATACGAGTTCTCTCCACAAGAAGAATAATAAAATTCTACCACTAGAGGAAAATTCGACAGGGTAATTATAAAAAATTATTAGGAATCATTCCCCATGAAATGAGGAAGCTTTCCCCACAAAAATCCCTTGATTAGTAGATCTGGTTCCCAGTACTAGGAATCTGCATTAAATGGTAGGAAACACATTCCTAGATTTTCTCAATCATTGGAGTTCCACAATTTGTGCCATAATTCAATAATATCTTGTTGATTTATTATTTAATATTGATCCTCCTATAGCAGGGAGCAAGTCCCTAAATTATTTCCTCCTCCAAATCTTCATAATCTGCCCAATATTCTCATAATATTCCACAAAAATAAATAATATTAGGCACAAATATGCAATTATTCATAAACCTTCCTAATGAACATATTAAAGTTAAAAATACATTATCTAATGCAAAAACAGAGGTTTAATATGCTAAAGGATGGTTATATGGGCCTTAATTTATGTTTAATTTAGAGACATGTGCCTTAATTTATGTCTAATTTAGAGGCCCATCATACCCATCTGCTAAAAGTGTTGCTCATCCTTTGAGAAACTTAGTGACCTCATTGTGCCTCATTTATGACCTTGGTGGCCTCTCTCTTATGCATTCCTCAGTGCTTTATCTTAAGAAACTTGGCTATAAGTTCTGCAAGGACAAGCCCAAAAATATATTTGTGCATAGAAAAATCACTATTTCTTGAGACCATTAGCTTGCCTTCTTCTTTTCTTTTGTGGCCTAGATGATTGTCTAATGGCCTTGGATTTTTCTATTTTGATTAGGTCTCTCTTAGGCACTGCCTTTTTTTTTTTTGGTTTTAGCACCATTTGTTCCTTTCTTCCTTCTTGTAGCAACATTCGATCTTCCTGTAGCAACCATTCCTTCTCTTTTAGAATCTTTTAACTGTATGGGAGTGATGAGAAATGATGTAGAGGGTTTGGAGGATGATGCTAGGGCTTAGAGGGAGTAGTGTAAGTTTGTGAAAATGGAGAGGATGCTCTGTTCCCATGGCGGATGAGAAGAAAGATGAGGGGGCAGGAGATCCCATCAAAATCTTGCTCGAAGAAGCCCTCGAGCGACAACGGAACGCGATGATGGACAGCTTTGCCCAGATCCTTCAGCGGCTACCCAGAAGCGACGCATCGGCTTCCAGCAGCTACTCTGGAAACGCCACACCCTTTAAGGTACAAGTTAATTTTGAAATCCCCATATTCGAGGGTCAGATAGACGTAGATGCCGTAGATAAATGGTTAAATCTGCTAGAGGGTTATTTTTCTGTTCATGAATTTTCGAGTCGGGAAAAGATTGTTTTTGCTCTCCTCAAAGCAGCCCCCCACGTCAAGGACTGGTGGGAAACCTACTGGGAGCAGAAGGATGAAAGTACTGGCTCACTATTTTCAGCCGCACCCACCTGGGATTTGTTCCGGGATGCCATCAAGGAGCAGTACTACCCTGGTGGAAGCTATGAGGATGAATACATAAAGTGGACCATGCTACGGCAGGGAAGGGACCAAGACATGCCGGAGTTCACCAATCTTTTCCATACCCTTCGCACAAAGTTGGGTATCAAGGATTCGGAGCAACATTTGATACTCAAATACCGTGGCTGCCTGCACAAGTACATCCAGGAAGAAATACAATTCCCAAACATCCCCTCGCTCGGCGCAGCATACCGATATGCCGTCAAGGTCGAGCAGAAGTTTAAACAAAAGAAGCGAGACTTTGGATCTGCGAATCCAAAGCAGGGGAAAGGTGCCCCTAAACCACAGAACAAAGGACAAAGCCAAGGCGGGACAGCCCAAGACAACCAGCCGAAGCTGCAAGCAAAGAACATCGCCGCAAAGCCGAGAAAGGACACTGGAAAATGGTGCGAGTTCCATAAGAGCTCCATTCACAAAACAAGTGAGTGTCGGGCCAAGCATGCACTGGTGGCTGAGCTAAAGGTTTCAGAATCAGATGCATGTTCCGACTCTGAGTCAGAACCCGATAAGGGGTATGAAAAAGGGAAGCAGATCATTGATGCGGATCCCAGCGCCACTGTTGCTACTGCAAAGATCCAGAAAAATGAACCCGAAGATCCAGAGGAGGAGGAGCATCTCTTCCACTCCCAGATGTGGGTAAAGGGCTCCCCGATACAGTTCATTGTTGATAGCGAGAGTCAAAAGAACCTCATTTCGGCAGAGGTCGTGAAGCGGTTGGGCTTACCAACCACAGCACATCCACAACCATACACCATTGGGTGGCTTCACCAAGGACGAGATCTTCGCGTGAGCCAGCAGTGTCGCCTTCCATACAACATCAAGCCCTTCACGGATGAGGTATTGTGTGACATTGCTCCCCTTGAAGTTTGTGATGTATTACTAGGACAACCATACTTGTGGAAGCGACATGCTGTGTATGAATCAAGGCCCCGTGCTGTTATTATTACATTGGGAAATAAGTTGTTCAGGATACCAAAGGTAGCACCACCTATTGCCATCTCTTTGATTACTGCAAAACAATGCAGTAAGATCATTTCCAAAACCAGGAAATTTGTTTTCCTGATGATACGCCCTCAAGGAAAGAAGAAGACAGTGGTCGCGGCCTCCAGACGGGGTCCCTCTGCATGACAACTACAGATGGACAAGATTGTGGAGGAGTACGAGGACATCTTCACCTCCCCGGCAGGGGTTCCTCTGCACTGTCAAGTCAAGCACTCCATCGATCTGACCCCAGGTGCGCCGCTACCCAATGGACCAATTTATCGGCACTCCATTCTGGAGAACAATGAAATCAAGAGGCAGATTCAAGAGCTCCTGCAGAAAGGTCACATCCGTCCGAGTTCATCGCCCTGTGGGAGCCCGATCGTGTTGGTACAGAAGAAGGATGGGACGTGGAGACTCTGTATTGAGTATCGGGCGCTGAACAAGATCACTGTCCGTAAAAGGTACCTGATCCCGCGGATTGATGACCTCCTAGACCAACTAAAGGGGGCGAAATATTTCAGCAAGATCGATCTGAAGTCAGGATATCACCAGGTACCAATCGAACCCTCTGATGTGTGGAAGACTGCCTTCAAATCCAAGGAGGGCCTCTTCGAATGGTTGGTTATGCCTTTCGGATTGACGAATGCTCCTGCAACCTTTATGAGGCTAATGGATGACATCTTGCGGCCATTCACCAACTCCTTTGTAGTAGTATACTTGGATTACATTCTGATCTTCAGCCAGAGCTGGGAAGAGCACCTCCACCACATCCGACAGGTTCTCCAAACACTGCGGCAACACAAGCTATGTGCCCATTTGGAGAAATGCACTTTTGGCATGACCCAGGTTCAGTATCTGGGATACATCATTGATGAACAGGGGGTTCATGTCGATCCAGCCAAGGTCCAAGTCATTCGGGATTGGCCCTCTCCAACCACTCTAACAGAGCTCCGCAGCTTTCTAGGTCTTGCCAACTTCTACCGCAGGTATGTGTTGGGGTTTTCTCATATTTCTTGGCCCTTGAGTCAAGTCACCAAGGGAGGAGCGAAAGCAAAATTCTTTTGGTCTGAATCTCAACAGAAGGCATTCATGGAGTTGAAGGATCGCCTCTGCATGGCACCAGTGCTCGTGTTACCAGATTTACAACAACCATTTGAGGTCGAGACAGATGCCTCTGACTATGCTATTGGGGCAGTCCTTACTCAACATGGACATCCAGTGGCATATCACAGTGAAACACTTTCAGACACAGTCCGGAAGTACCCCACTTATGATAAAGAGATGTATTCCATTGTACAGGCCTGCCGACAATGGAAGCATTACATTTTGGGGAAGGAAACGGTCATCCACACAGACCACCGACCCCTGTAGTTCATATAGACCCAAGGGAAATTGCAGAATGATCGCCATCAGAAGTGGTCGACATACCTGCAACAGTTCCACTTGAATATCAAGTATAAGAAGGGCAGCACCAATAATGTCGCAGATTGCCTCAGTCGACCACCGATCATGGCGTTAACCACCGTGCTCAACTCTTGTGGGCACGAGACTTCTGATTGGCCACTTCTCTATAAAGGCGACCCAGAATTCGACCACACATACCAGACACTCTTGGAGGGTCGGCATGTTGCAGATTTTCACCTCCAGGGTGCCCTATTATGCCACCTCGGTCACCTTTGTGTTCCTTCAAGCGAGAGTGCCAAGATGATTTGGGAAGCACACTACAGTCGGGTTGTTGGGCATTTCGGGGTCGAGAAAACAGTGGCAGTACTGCAAAATTATTTCTATTGGCCGAATCTTCGACAGGATGTTGGGAAGTACATCAAATCATGTACTGCCTGTGCCATTGCCAAACCGACCATTAAGAAGCACGGCCTCTATACCCCGTTGCCTACCCCTAGTCGACCTTGGGAATCCATCTCCATGGATTACATGTCAGGCCTTCCTTCCACTAAGCATGGAAATGACTGTGTTTTTGTGGTCGTCGACAGGTTCTCGAAGATGGCCATTATGGTGGCCTGCAAGAAGAATATCACAGCAAAAGCCACTGCTAAACTCTTCTTTGAATGAGTGTGGGTGCACTTTGGGATCCCACATTCTATCATCTCAGATCGGGACAGTCGGTTTCTCAGCACATTTTGGTCCAGTCTCTGGTCAATGTTGGACACCAAACTCACGAAGTCCACAGCCTTCCATCCTCAAACTGATGGCCAGACATAGGTTGTCAATAGGATGATTGTGCACATTCTGCGCATGTATAACTCAAAGCATCCACGCACATGGGACGAGAGCCTCCCCTATGTTCAGCACAGCTACAACCGAGCTCTTCACAGCTCCACTGGCCATAGCCCTTTTCAGGTGGGTTTGGGATTCCAGCCACTATGCCCCATTGATGTGGCCATGCCACTTGCAGCTACTCACATAAATTCAGTTCATGTCCAGTCCGAAACAGATAAGGCCACCAGCTTCATTGAGCGCATCCAACATATTCGCCAGCAGGTCCATGACATTCTTGAGAAATCAAATTCCAAGTACAAGCAGCGACATGATCAACATCGGGTGCCACACAAGTTTCAGGTGGGCGACAAAGTCTGGTCGCATTTGCAAAAGGAACGCCTTACTGGAGCCTATCAGAAATTGAGACCACTCCGATATGGTCCTTACACCATTACTAAGGCTATGGGAGACAATGCATTTGAGCTCAGCATTCCCCCATTCCTTGGCCTGCACCCAGTGTTCAATGTGGACCGCCTTCGGCCATACTTTCCACCATTGCTAGACACATCCGACATTGCAGAACAGCTCAAACCCACAGAATTAAATCCAGATTGCATGGAACAAGCTGCAACTGATCGGATCATGGACACACAGATCAAGAACACTCGCCAACAGAATATCCAACTGTATCGAGTTGTCAAAGCAGGCCAACTCCTTCAGCAGGGCAAGTGGCTCACCAGGGAACAAGTTCAGAAAAAGTTTCCTCATCTCATGGAGGAGCTCAACGCAATGGGGACCATTGCTTCCTAAGGGGGGAGGAATGATCCAGGTGGATATTGGTGGCCACCTGCCAAGTCCACCTGGACCCCCACCATTGTCTTTCTCAGCATTTTCAGTTTCCTTAATTGTAGCACAACTTACTATTTTTAGCAGTTTTTCACGTCCTGAACTTCCGGAGCCGTTTTGAGGCCCTAAACGACGTTTTTTGGGGAATCCACGGGCAACATGGGTCCATGGAATGGACCCATGTTGCCCGTTCCAACAATGGTAGTGCTCAGATAGATCTTTCTAACGAGCTATTGTATGCGTCAAACAGAGATCATATGCCAAAGTTACGACCCCGGGAAGTTGATGTACCAATTTACCCCAAACGGGGCCCACAGTTTGGCATTTCATCTCCTAGGGTTAGGTTTTGGAATGTTAAGGGTTTTCCATTGTTTCTCAACAATAAAGAGGCCTTCGAGCCTCATTGTAACACAGTTCAGAGGCATGTAGCCATCACATCTCTTCTCAGAGATAAGCTACCATCGCCCTAGCTGGTTTATTTCCATTTCTGGTTGTAAGCATATTTCAGTATTTTCCATTAATGAAATGAAGTATTATTTCCGCTGCATCTTTGTGTATATGTTTATCTCTGTAATTTGTTGCGTTCCTGTTTAAGTCTGGATCATTGGAGTGTTGTGGTGACTTGGCCTTTGCAAAAATTTATTCTTTTAACTGTTTTCCCATTCCTTGAAATCATCACCCTTCATAATTTGACTTTTCCACATTGCATGAGTGAATGAGTGAGCTGAAATTAACTAGTTGAAGGTGGCCGAGACTGCTGACCCATCCTTAGCTTATAAAACCTCATATCTCATGCATTGACAACAAATTTCTAACTATAATATGCTCAAGAGAAGAGGTCAAGAATATTTCATACTTGTACCTACCTGATGGTTGTTGGAGAGACATGCATGTTGTTGCTGAGTTGATGTTGTTGTGTTGCTAATGACTTAGGTACATCTTCTTGACTACCTTTTTCTTTTTTGTTGATGGGTTGTCTTCTTGTTGATGTGAAGGTGTTGGGGGAGCTATATCAACCTTCCCTAAAGAATACCTGACCTTTTGACCCATTTCTCCATCATATTTTCTCTTGTAGCTTCTTCTCGGCCTTCCTGTAGAGATCCTATAGTAATTCAGGACAACCTCTTGTAGCAGACTTGTTTTGTCCATATCTCCCAAATGGTAGAATGGATTGACCTGAAATTTTATGAGCATGTTTTCATCATCATTATGCACCTCCCCATAAACAAATGTTGGCAAATGGATGAACGAATCACGAGAAAACTAAAAATGGTTGAAGGTGATGGAGGCCGATTTCTTGGAAACCGTGCACTAGAATGGTAGTCCCATTGCAACTCGCATTTGGTGGCGTCTATTAGTGAATAAAACCAAGTCTTTACAACACAAACCTGTCGGGGTTATTAAATACAGTTTATAAAAATATCGCGTCCAGGCAGTCCTATCGCAAATTGCAATCGGCAATTACATTCGGACTGCTTTGCAAACAACAACCCTTTTATGCGATTTTGATATGTGATATATATCACATCGCAACTAAGTTTTGTTGGGGCCGATTCATAATCTCCTCCAATTTGCGATCGCAATATGCAATATCACATTGCAACTAAGTTCTGTTGGGGCCAATTCATAATCTACGTCGATCTGCGATTGTGATATCGCAAACGCAGCTGGGATCCTGCTGGTCGATTCTTAAGCCACTTCTTCCTCTTGCGCCGATATGTGATATGCGGGACCCAGTGGAAACCTGCCATGTGATGTCTCCCCATTCACTAAAAATTTTGCCATGTCATCTTCTTCCTGTTTCTTGGACAGGTCAAACTCAAAATTTGACTTGCTCTAACTTTGTCATCTGGACTCAGAATTGAGTGTCATATGCATTGTTGTAATCAGGATGACGAGCACCTCGATCCGATGCTAAGTCTACCTAGATTTTTCCACTTTGAGTTTTGAGCCTTTTATCATGTCACTGGTACTTTTCTGAAGGTCCACCTGGATCAACAACTGTTAAACACACATGGGCAGCAAGAATAATTTGAAGGATAAATCATGAGAGTACAATTTTTATTAACAAATGATTTACATTTATAGTACATGTTGTGACCATTTTGTTTCACATCCCAAGGTCTCTTGGACTCCTTTTGTCTATTCAGCTTCCACAATAACCCATTGAGGATTAGGTTTCCAACATTCCCCCCCTTAAACTGAAGGGTTATGTATGAGTCCAAGAAGAGAGCTGTAATACAAAATGTGCAAAAATGCATGGCAGCACTAGGCTGAATGTGCTCTCTGAAATGTTGGTATAAAGGGCAGTGGTTTAAGGATGATAACCAACACTGGAATGCTTAGTGCAGTTCCTGGAACTCTTCCAAAACTGGCAAGAAACTGAAGTCTTTTGCTAGAGGAAGTGCTCCTATTGTTTTGAAGAGGGAAACCTTCAAACATGAAAGGGAGGTCTCACCCTGCATAAAAGGGAGAACTTCAACCTGAAAAGGGAAGTCTCAACCTCTGATGGTTTAAGGATGACCAACAACTCTAGAATGCTTAATGCAATTCCTGGAACTCTTCTAGAACTGGCAAGAAGATGAAGTCTTTTGCTAGAGGAAGTGTTCTCAATTTTGTTCCTGGAATTCTTCCGAAACTGGCAAGAAGCTAAAGTCTTTTGCTAGAGGAAGTGTCCAAGATTGCCAGCTGAAGGCATGCTCAGGGGCATCTTTGTCTCTGGCTACAACTTTGAAACTAGTGTGGCAGGTTGTGGCTCAGGCTCGCTTGATGTGGCTTTGAAGCTTGTAGATGACCATCATTTCCCCCCCTGTTAGATACAAGGTGAGATGATGGAAAAAACTCAACTGCAAGACTGTTCAATACTCTGGAACAAGTTCCGACATGTGTTTGGAATATCTTCTTGGATGTTGATGCCCATTGCCAAGAAGTGATCCATTCAAGATGAATCTTTGTTCTTGCAGGATGTTTATTTCTGAAGCATCTGTGTGAAGAATGATTGGTTTTATGATAGTGCTTACATGGATGAAGATCAAAACAATGATCTTTCAAATGGCCAACTCGGTCACAGTGTTGGCATTTCATAATCTGTTGTTGTTGCTGTGGAAGAGGAGCAGAATCTGGAACAGCTGGAGGTGGACTGTCATGCGGAGTAGGTGAACTGTCATGAATGAATCTAGCACTCTGAAACTGAATGGGATTTGAGTAGTCTGGAATATGAAAGGACAAGTCCTTGTCATATCCAAGACCAGTTATGTGCTTGTTGTGGACAAGTTGTTCCCAAGGTCTGATGATGGGCTTGGAAAGTGCAGACTAAGTTTCTGCATCTGCATGTACAACTTCTACTTTATTGGGCACTAGATCTGAATCAATTGTAACATTAATGTCTTGTTGTTTTTGGGAGTTTGTTTCATTATTCTGAATAGAAACAGTTTCAGAATGATGACTCCATTGTTGTAATTCTGCTCGCTGTAGCTGAGATTCAAGCTGCAAAAAATCAATGTTTTCTTGTGCATGTTGTAAAGATGTTTGAATATCTTTGAGAGTGTCTTTGCTGACTTTAACTGTGCTTCCACCAGTAGATAATATTAGAGTGCTTAAAAACTCCAATAATCCATGAAATGCACTTGTAAAAACAATAGTGGTTTTAGAAAATTAATTTGCCAACTTTTCAATACGAATTAATTTGCATTGATGTCTGCTCATGTTCTCACTTCACAGCAATCCCAATATTGTTGCTTTAACAGAATGTCCATCTTGACAGGTTTGCAGCCCACAGGCTCTTCTTTTCCAGTGATAACAAGACCCCAACAGAAATGAGATTAGCTTCTATGATTCATCGACCACACCTCGCTCCCTGATTCACTGGTCCTCGAGCTTACAATTTCCAAGCTTGCGGCCTTCCTTAACACAGCCTTCACATAATAGGTAGGAGCCACTAAACATTGTGTATTTGAGAGGTTGGATTTGGACACAAACTTAGGGCCCCATATAACTCATATATATAAAACCATGTCTCCTACTTTCGTACCAAACCAGAAATCCGACTTCTAGAGCTCCAAAATTCGTGTAGCCTCTGTTAGAAAAGTTCATCAACCCTATAGCCTGAATTAAGTAAGCTATTATTTCCAAGCTCAAGCTGCCAACTAGAAATAAGAAATCCTTTTTGTTTCTCCTCGTTAATGGCGTATGGGAGCAACCATAATTAAAAACACACCATAATGTGAGGGACCTTTTACCGTGACACTGTTAGGTGGAACGTGACCACACATGGAGGCAGTGTTACTTAGAGTCACATGTGACAGCGTTACTTAAGTGGAAAATGGTGGTATATGGACAGCGTATGGTTAATGCATATGGAGGTATGAGTGCGAGGACATCGTTAAAAACAGCGCAATGTTATACAATGGAAACCACTTTGTATAAAATAGAAAACAATGGTATATTAATGAATGGAGACAGCATAAAAGTATGACTAATATCAATGACTAGAGACAACATTAAACTAGGACTAATACCAATAATTGAAACACCATATGGTTAATGCTACGATACCACAAGAATGGCCTCAAACTCTGTCCATCATCTCCTGCTTTGGGTTTCTGTAACTCCTCATCACGTCAATTAATTGAAACAACATTTCCCACGCCCACTATGAAGCCATGGAGAAATCTGGCATCACTTCATCAATCAAGAGGCGAAAGGCAAATTCTCCATGTGATGTCAACGGACCAATCCGCGACCCAGAAACAGGATGAGAATCAAAATGGGAGTGTTAACTTGGAGGCAGGGACAGTTCCCAAGGACTTGGTTTCTCTACCGAGGTCTTTGTTTGTGACGGATCTTGCTACACCGCCGAGCGACCGTTCTCAGGTTCGTGTGGCTTACCAGGGAGTTCCTGGGGCATACATTGAGATTGCAACATTGAAAGCTTACCCACACTGCGATGCTGCTCCTTGTGAACAATTTGAAGTGGCGGGTTCACCAAACTTCCCAGAATTTTGGTAAAAACTTCCCAGAACGTGGAGAATATCTACATTGGGTTGTTCCACTGAGCAACGATTTTAAGATCTACTAAGAGGATGAAATTATACCATACACACCTCCTGTCCAGGGCGATCCCCCTTTTCTGTACACTTTCACTCTCTCCAGATTCTGACAGCATTCAGAACTTCAAGCCTCAATGCATAATCCATGAACAACTCAATACAATGCCAAAAACACCATATAGCCAAAAAACTCAACATATATATACCAGCGTTCTTCAAAACAGGAGCAACATTTTCCACCGAAGCAGCGTTCTGTAAATACTTATGGAAGGGAGCAGTGTTCTTCACAATCGCTGCTAATCTCACATGCACTTCTAAATCGCTAAAAAGCTCAAAATATTTTTTAAGTAAAACATTTCCAGGTAGGAAAATTTTATTGCGATTCACTGCAACATCGATGGCTCTTGGGGCCACACAACAAGAGAATCGTCAGCAGCAGTGTTTCACACCATTCACTCAGTAAACTCTCGCAGCAGCACTCCCACAAGGCATTCAACGGTGATTCAGAATGTTTTCAGAGCTGAGGCATGGAAGAAATGGCGCATAATGAATTATGGTAGACAGAGTGCAGAATGGCGCAGAATCAGTTATGGCAGACAGAGCGCAGAATGACAGAATCAGATACCCACAGTCTGTTCACCGCAGATAAAATTAAAATTGTGAATCTACTAAGTGATTCTTAACAGCTCGGCCTTTGCAGATAGGCCCATTAAGGAATCTGTTTATCAACTGATGTTTGATAGAGCAATTGGGTTTGCTAGCAATTGGGTTTGCTCCATATAGTGAGTACTGGAAAAATCTCACGCGAATTGCTGCTCTACACCTCTTCTTTGCACAAAGAATCTCTGCCTTCGATTCCCACAGACAGCGTCATCTGTTAGGAGTGAAGATACCAAGTGAAGAGAAAATGCAGTCGGACAATTATGTACAGCCCAGGGAGCGCAGAGGGCTCAGACAATGATTAACAATATAATATGGCAAAGAGCCCAGAGAGGAAATATGGCAGAAAGAGGCCAAAAATGGCGCTGGAGAAATGACAGGTTGCACCTAAAATTTCGCTGAGAAAATATTTATGAAATGCAAAATTGATGGCAGAAATGATCTGCACATAAAGGCCATAAACAAATGGCTCAATATAATTATGCAGGGCAGGAATATCCCTACTTTGATACCATGTTAAACACACATGGGCAGAAAGAATAATTTGAAGGATAAATCATGAGAGTACAATTTTTATTAACAAATGATTTACATTTATAGTACATGTTGTGACCATTGGGTTTCACATCCCAAGGTCTCTTGGACTCCTTTTGTCTATTCGGCTTCCACACTAACCCATTGAGGATTAGGTGTCCAACAACAACCTAACATAAGATTGTGTCCTTTCATAGCATGTACAAGTTGGCAACTTTCATTTTCTGAGTTGAAAATAATTTACTTTCTTTGCACTAGGACTATCCTTTACATTCTTCGTTCAGTAGTTATACTCCTTTTAGTTTCGTAGAGGAATGGTCTAGAGCCCTAATGATCAAGTGACCTAATTCAGGGTGGCATGAGTATAATGATGCGTCTACTGTGTATATAGAACTGTCGCCTCTAAGTTTGTACGAAACACCGGGTTGATAAAGTAAAGTTGGTAGATTTGGGAGTTAGAAAATTCTTGCTGCAATATTGAGGTTCATCACCGTCATCCACCAAAGTGCGATGAATATTCCTATGGAAGATAGGCACAATAATCTGAAAAGAAATCTGGTGGGAAATTCAAGGAGAAGCGTTGTTAGTATTTAACGCAATGATGTTTGAGGTAGATGGATCTAGTCCACCAATGGCAGACAACAAGGCCTTGCACTGTTGAGGATAGTTTTGCAAAACCTCTAGGAGAGACATGGCACAAGGAGTTTGGGCAAGATATTCAACAATATTGTAATGTTGAGTGTCGTGGGTAGAGGGATTGTGTGTTTCCTTATGCTTGAGTCATTAGGAGAAGAACTCGACTCAGGAACATCGTAGGACTTAGCTCGCGTGGTAACATTCACATATTCTTTGCACATAAATATGAATGAACTATTGGTAAGATGGGAAAATGACCCCTTGTTGCTCCCTTGCAGAGGTGGAGGAGGCTAGGCAACCATTTGTTGTTACGGTTGTGCAAGAAATGGATGAGTTAAAATACGAGGTTGTTTGGTAGATTGTGGTGGTGCAAGGAGCCTATGAAACTCATCCATCTGAGGGAATTAATGAGTAATATGTTCACCTTGACATATTTTACAAGGGAATTTAATCTTTTGTCGGTGCCCACTCATTCCACCTCCCTGATTCTTGGGATCTAGTTGAGATTCTTGTGTAGTTTTATTCTTTTGCTTATTATTCTTGTTATTTATTTTACCACCAGGTTGTTGGTTGTTTTTAGGTGTTGTGGACTTCACGGTTAGAACATCGATGGGCTACTCAAAAGAGGGTGATTTAGTAGATCCAGGTGCACTTTTTGGGGCTTGAGATGTAATGATTAAGTTCCTAAGCTGGGCAGCAAGTTGGCTCACAGAATCAAAACTGAACCTAATCACACCATCAACGTGTGGGCCCATAGTAGGTTTCGATGGGTCAATGGAAGGCCTAGGAGCATTAGGAAAAACTTCATATAGTATGCGTGACTACGAATAAATTAAATTGAGTTGTTGGGAAGCTAAAGTAGATTGCTCCTCAGTAATGTCTCGGAGCATCGACACATCCTTGGAAATTTGAGGTCTTAGAGATCGAATGAACCATTTATGCAATATCTCATCAGAAATCTTGGTTCTAACCAACCTATTGTGATGACACCACCCATGAATATGGTCATAAATTAGTGTGGCATAATATTTTTTTAATTTTGACAAGAGGCCAGAATCGATATCATACTATGCAGGCAGCTAGAATTGTGTCAAGAATTTATGAGCTAAAGAAGAAAAGTCACTGGAGGATGTTTTATCCAATTCAATGTACCATTTTGCGGCATCCTTTGTTAAAGTACATTGGAACAAGTGAAGCTTAATCAAATCATCCATGAGAGAGTTGGATGAAAACCATAGATGATACGTAGTGATATGAGTGGATGGATTCTCTCCAGGATTTCCTTCGAATTTGGGAATATCAAAAGGAAACTTGGCAGGCATAGGTGGCCACCAGGGATCATTTCTAATGGGGTCGTTAGTCAACTTAGGCACATATGGTAGATCAAGAGAAGATAAAAATGGATTGTGAAGTTGGATGAATAGATCATAGGTAGGAGAATCCCCTGACCAACCTTGCAGTTCCCCCATATATTGTTTATGATGCATGGATTGTTGGTGAGGTATAGGGTTCACCTCAGCATATGAATTGTGTGGGCTAGAGTAACTGTAGAAAGGATTTTTCCCCCAAGGGTATGTGCCCCCAGAGAGAAAAGGACCCCCAAGAGCATGACTGTGCACAAGGTTATAACCAGGAGGATAAAATGGGCCATCCTATGTAATAGGACTGACAAAAGGAGAATAACCAGTGTGGGTGACGGCACTAGCAACAGGATTGTCTCCAGGTAAACTAGCCCCTCCAAAAAAATTACTCGTGGGTGGCATCCCTTAAAATAGAAAACTATACCAGGCTTGTGACATGCTAGAAGCAACATTTCCCCTAGGCTGAATATGAACAACTAATGATCCCACCCACACATTTTTAGAAGTAACTACACCTGACTGAGGAACATGAATCATTTGTTGAGAAAAGCTCAGGGAAAAGACTCCTGAACTTATCAGCTTTCTAGGAGGAATAACCATGGTCAGTGTAGAAGATGGATTAGGCATGGAAACATTCGAGAAATTCATGGGAGATATATATGAAACTGGTGGGATGCCCCAGGAGGATGTGAGAGGTGTAGACGGAGGAGTAGGTATGGTCTCACTAAGAGGTGGAAATGATGACATGGTAGCTAAAAATACCGATGCAAAGGGTAAATTTGTCTCAGAGTCTGCCATAGGATAAACAACTGACAATGGTAAAAATATATAAGTAGCTGTGGAACCATCAGGGTTCAACTGTAACAACTTAGGTCCTAGTGGATCAGTCAGAGGTGGATTGATAGGAGCAGTAGAATTATTTGCCAAAGTTTCAATAGAAATCAGATCAATACCAGAAGGACTAGGTATGGATTCCAAAACTATGTGTTGATTTAAGTCTTGAGCACTGACATGGAGTGACAATTCCACCTCGTTTAGGAGGAAAATGATTAAGATGACGTGACTAACGGTGAATAAATTCAACTAGGGTGAAAAATTATAAATTAACATAATTATGTTAGTGCAAACAACATAAGGCCAAAACTACTGACTCGGAGAAAACATCACAGACTAGAAAAGTCCTAAGACGTAGTAACATAAGAAAACCAAATACAAAGAAGCTAGCGATGGGATAGTTATACTAGCGCCCTGCTTCCTAACCCCTTTAGCTGCGAACTTGGTGCAAGTTCCATTATTAGCCGTGGGTCGCCCTCTGAGAGGATTGAGAGAGTATGACTAATATTTTTTCCAGGTATAGAGTAGATGACCCTGACCCTACACCTGTGTATGAGCCCTAAAAGTATTAGCCACTATGGTTACCAATGACAATAACACGTCCTTGAGGGACAGTTGCAGGCCAAATTCACACACAAGAGCAGGACACTTAGCCCAGAGAGCTAAGACCGAAACACCCTTAAGAGTTTCCTCCCAAGTGGCCCCCAAGTGCTACAACAAAATCCTAATAACATTATTTGTACTACGTGCAAATTCCGCTATATCGTGCCACCCAAAACTAAGCCAAAATGGGTCATGTCACCTCGCCGATCCCATGTGTGACCTTGTGCTTGAACCTCTTGTTAGAAGGGATTCCTAGACCGCACTACTACAAGTAGATTTGTCTCTTTACCGCAAGCTGCTAAGTTTGTTTTGTAGTCTTGGAGCAATTGAATCACACACCTATCTCCAAGACCCTAGCCTAAGCTAATGTTGGTGTACTACTAGTAAAAAGAAAAGGACAAGTCTAGTTGCGTTTATTATCACGTTAATTTTAAGTGGTTGTTCTTTACACAGTTGGGATGCAACCTGAATGTTAGATGGTGTGAATGACTCTTGTTAGTAACCCTGATGCAGTTATATGTAAATTTTTCCTTTTCACATTGATGAATGCTAACTACACGAGGGTAAGAGTTTTTCACAACACACCAATGCCTATTATAATGCACCTCTCACTAAATTATTAAATGAAAACACCCCAAATTTATAAAATTGTTGACCCAAGAATCAAACCAAAAACAGAAAGTAACCGAAAATAGGACAAAGAAAAGCCCCAAGCTAGAATGCCAAGCACTTCCAAAGCGTTAAGGCTGGGAAAACAAAACCAAAGAAGTAAACATGCTCAAATCAATCGAAAAGAAAGCCAAAATTGAAAAAGGAAGGAAATGACAACAAGCTAGGGTTGTAGCATAATGGCTCAACAAAGGCCAATGTTCTATAAAGGTAAAAACTAGACCCTAGAGGCAGGAAGGCCTATATGAGATCAAATGAGAGTGATAAAAAGAAATGCAAAAACACTCACATGAACTTTTCTAGATGAAAAATACACAACCAATCACAACACCAACAATTGTGACAAAAATAGATAAGAGTGTTGGTGTTATGCTGCATGTGTTGTCCTTGATGGAAACTCACTTGTAATAGAACAAGTATATGGTAACAAGATGAATACACAGGTCAGTTCAGAGGTGACAGAATGATGGAACAAAATACTAGAATGGTGGGTCAAAGGTTTATAGTTCAGAATCAGAAGTTTGATCTAGGTGAATATTTGGAAATCTATATGTAGGTTCACCAAGGCCAAGTCATGTATACACACGAGTTTTGTGAAGCAAAGTAGCGTATGGTTTTTGCACCATGGTATTCTAAATACCAGGGGTTTTTACCATCGTATTGGCCCATAGTAATGAGCATGACAACAGATATTGATCACGTCAAAGATTACCACTGACACTAGTGTTGTTTTGGCCCGTGGTATTGGCTAAGAGATAAACTATATAAAGAGGTGAAGATAAAAGTGCCAAGTGTGCAAGTGAAAGGGTTTTTGATGAATACTTCAATCTGAAGTATATTTTCATTGTAAGGGCCATAATTGTCTCATAGATATGAAATAATTAAGCACCGATGAATACAATGATGGATCAGGATCATGAGACTTGAAATGACTTTTCATTGTATGATTTGCTTATGGATTGAATAGATCTAGGTACTGACACATGCTTTTATCTCTGAAAATTATGATATGGGTCTTTCCGAAGTTCTGAAGAGATGCACAATTATAGGTCAAATTTTATAGATCTATACGTTGGTTGGTCTCAAGAAAAGTGCATATACATGCGGGTTCTCTTCTTCAAAGTCGCATATATAAAATAAGAGGTTTCTATTCATAAATGACAGATCAAGTTGATCAGTGCTATTGTTTCTTTGATCTGGTTTGAGTGATAATGTCTGGAGTAGAACTGATTGAATGATGAAGTTGAATTTGTTTACATGTTGATTGGTTGAAAATATTGTTGATGCTCTTGACTGTATGAGGGTTCTGTAAGCTAACAAAATATTTTAGAATATCTCTGGTCAACTTTGTGTGTAATTCAGAATTAGAGTTTTTCAGTTTTCAGTATATTAAAATCTTTACGCGTGTCTCTCTACAGAAAAGCGCGTATACATGTGGGTTCCCTTAAGTGAAGTAGTGTATATATTTTGGCATTTGAATGGTCAGGGTTGCAATTGATTTTTTGTATTGATGTAATATTCTGAGTGCAGTTATATGTATTGGTTATAGTGATCTGACTATTCCAATTGATTGATTGAGTTTTGATTAAGTGTCAGTTGATTGGGTTTCAGTTGTGTCGGAGATTGATGATTCTATTACAGTGATGAGTTATAGTCTGATTATTTGAAACTAAGTGTTGATATTGGATCCAGTGTGAAAATTTATGAAACGTGGTTCACAGTTGTTATTGTTGGAGCCTTGAGTGAGGAAGTCAAAGCTCCTTGCTAGTACTAGTTGGTAATCAAATCAGGGGGTTGGAGCTCCCTTTGAGTAAGAGTTGGAAAACGAGCAAAGGTTGTAGCCTTCTATAGGTGGGCGCCTATATACTGGTATGAGTCTGCGCCAATACAAGATTGTAAAAAGATTTTTATTTATATTAAAAAGAAGATAGAGATGAAAACAGTAGGTGGTTTTTTCCCACATTGGGTTTCCGCCTTAAATCCTAGTGTTCATATGTGTTTCTTATGTGTGATGGTTTATTTTGTTCTTATAGAAAATGGTTATTGTATATCTAAAGTTTAATAAAATAATGATGCACTAGATGAAGACAAACAAATTATGAATTAATTGACACATAAGTTTACTGGATGTACATTGGTTTTCTTAAGAACAGTCACGTACACATGCAGTTTCCTTTCAATAAAGTCGCCTATAGAAATCAGAATATGAAATGAAAAAGTTATTGATTTGAAAAATTTGATTCACCCCCTCCCCCTCTCAGTATTTTTCCCAACAAAGAGAAGAAAGAGATCACTTGAAAACAATTTAAAAAATCATACATAGGCAAAAAAATCACTAAAAATGATCTAAACAATCATTGAAAGAAGCCAAACAGATCTGAAAACGAAATCTAGAGGCAAAATCCAAGTCTCAACCCAAAATAGCCAAAAACATCTTCAAGGACACCTTGAAAGACTAGAGTGATTAATCCAAACTTAAACATGAACGCAACAAATTATAGATATAACCATAAACATAGAGATGCAGTATAAATAACACTTCATTTCATTAATATCAAATACTGAAATATGCTTAGAAACAGAATGGAAATAAAACTAGCTTGGGCGATGGTAGCTTATCTCTAAGAAGAGATGTGGTGGCTACATGCCTCTAAATTGTGTTACAATGAGGCTCAAGGGCCTATTTATTATTTAACAACAAAGGAAAACCCTAACCCCAGGAGATGGAACATCAAGAGTTTGTGGGCCCCATTGGGGTTAGTTGGGCAGCCATCTTCCCGAGGTCGTAACTTGGTCATATTATCTCTATTTGGTGTGTACGATACCTTGTTGGAAATATCTCTCCGAGTACTACAAGATTTGTGGAAAGCCCTTTCCTATGGGAATGGACCTACTGTAGACCTCAAAAAAATGTCGTTTAGGGGAGCAAAACTGCTTCGAAAGTTCACGACCCGAAAAATTGCTAAAAATAGTAAATGCTAAAATAACCAAGGAAATGGATGAAATTCACTAGAGGTCTAGGTGGAATAGGTGGGTGACCACCAATATCCACCTAGATCATTCCTCCCTCCTTAGGAAGAAATGGTCCCCATTGCATGTAATGCCTCCATGAGGTGAGGAAATTTATGTTGAACTTGGTCCCTGGTGAACGACTTGCCCTAGTGAAGGAGTTGACTTGCTTTGAAAACTCGATATACCTGAATCCTTTATTGGAGAGTGTTCTTCATCTGTGTGTCCATGGTCTGTTCCATGCATTTCGGGTTTATCTTTGTTGGTTTGAGTTGTTCTACAATGTCGAATGTATCCAATAATGGTGGAAAGTATGGACGCATGTGGTATACATTGAACACGGGCTAAGGAAAGGTGGAATGTTGATCTCGAAGTAATTATCCCCTATGGCCTTGGTGATGGTGTATGGCCCATATCAGAGTGGTTGAATCTTTCTGTGGGGTCCAACGAAGCACTCATTCTACAAATGTAGCCAAATTTTGTTGTCCACCTAGAACTTGTGCGGCACTCGATGTTGATCATGGCACTGCTTTTACTTAGCATTGGCTCTATCTAATATATCATGGACCTAATGGTGGATGTGTTGAATCTGCTTAATGAAGTTGTTAGCCCTATCATCTTTGGAATGGACATGAGTCGAATCTTCCTGAGTGGTTGCAAATGGTATGGCCACATCAATGGGACATAATGGATGAAATCTAAGCCCTACCTGAAAGGGGTTGTGGCCTATCAAGCTATGAAGAGCTTTGTTGTATCTATGTTGGGTGTAGGGGAGGATTTCATCCCATGTGCATGGATGCTTCGAGTTGTACATGCACATAATGTGTACGATCATCTTGTTGATGACTTCTATTTGGCCATTAGTTTGGGGGTGGAAAGCCATGGACTTCATAAGTTTGTTATCTAGCATCGACTAGAGACTTGACCAAAATGCGCTTAGGAATATGTTGTCTCGATATGAGAAAATGGATTGTGGGATCCCAAAGTGTACCCACACTCGCTCAAAGAAGAGATTAGTAGTGGTCTTTGCTGTGATACTCTTCTTGCAGGCCGCCATAATGTCCATCTTAGAGAATCTGTCGACAACCATGAAAACACAATCATTTCCATGCTTAGTAGAAGGAAGGCCCAACATGTAATCCATGGATATGGATTCCCAAGGTTGATTAGGAGTAGTCATAGGAGTATATAGGCCTTACTTCTTGATGGTTGGTTTTCCAATGGTGCAAGTAGTGCAAGATAGAATGTACTTCCCAAGATTTTGATGAAGGTTCAGCGAATAAAAATACTTATGCATTACTCCCATTGTTTTCTCTACTCTGAAATGTCTAGTGACTCGACTATAGTGGACTTCCCAAATCATCTTGGCACGCTCTCTTGCAGGAACACAAATTGTCCCAGGTGGCATAATAGTGCATCCTGGAGGTGAAAATTTGGAAATTTCTTACCTTCCAGGAGTGTCTGGTATGTGCTAGTGAAATCTAGATCACTGTTATAAAGATGCAGCCACCCTGAAGTCTCGTTCCCATAAGAGTCGAGCACAGTGATCAATGCCATGACTGGTGGTCGATTGAGGTAGCCTGCAACATTATGGGTGCTGCCATTCTTGTACTTAATGTTCAAATGGAAATGTTGCAGATATGTGGACCATTTCTTATGGTGATCGTTCTGCAAATTTCCTTGTGTCTGTATGAACTGCAAGGGTCAGTGGTCTGTGTGGATGACCATTTCTTTCCCCAAAATGTAATGCTTCGTTTGACCATAGGCCTGCACAATGGAATTGTTGGGATAGGGTCCCCTGGGGTCAAGTTTTGGGTACTTACTTTTTATACAAATGTAAAGTCTCCCTTATTTGAGGAAGTGGAGTGTGAAGATAATAAGAGTCAAAAGGTCTTTAGTCCCTTAGGTTGTTAGGAGATAAGAAGTTTTGAGACTCGCCCATGGTCTGCAGACCATGGTAATGTTGTAAAAGCAAAGAATATATATAGAAGGGTCATAGGCAGTCTAGAAGATAACTAATAACTAGAAGATCATTGTTTGGACAAGTAAGCTAAGGAAGGAAAATCTGTTTCTTGTACTTAGGCGAAGGGGAAGACTCCTACAGTTGAGTGTGTAGAGGCCTTGGTCAGTCCGCAAGCTGAGTGCGCGAGCCCCTGCAGTTGAGTGCATAGTCTGCACTTGAAAGAATACATCTAATAAAGATAGTTTTGATCCATTAATTGTGCATATGTTTATCTATATTTACTTCTGTAGTTTTCTTTATTTTCGCTTTGTATTGAAAATTATATGAATGAATGCTTATCTTATGCGCGAAAGTGGTAGATCGGTAAGATTTGTTGATATCATGAATGTTTACATACCTTCGTGAAGATATAAATATTGTTTATGTGAATTACCATAATTATTTGTATCGGAAGGGTTAGGGTTTGCGAAGATAGACGTAAGTCGTGGAAGTCGCAGGAACCTATCACACATACCTTTGGATGCAGAAACCTAGTTCTTTCATCCCCCAATACTGGTTCGGATGAGATTGCAGCCTGTGCTATGCGGGTTGTTGTCGAAAGGGCTAGAAGTTTAGGGTTTTGTTGGTTGGCGTAGCTAACTTTGAACCTAGGTCAAGGCCCATCAAGCCAACAAATGGTTTCATTGTCGGGACTGGGATCTATCATAGGAATGTGTGATAAGTGGTTCCCCACTATGAAATAAATTGAAAAGTGGATAGATCATAAACTGCACAGGTTTTCAGCTCAGGAGAACAAGAATCTGTGCCTATCAAAGAAAGAGTGGTTGAATAGATACCTATTCATATACGAACACGAGATATTCTTCTTCTCTTTCCCCTGTGAATTGCATGAGTGGCTGCCTAAATTGGCGGATAGTCAGGGTATGTGGAAGCTTGATAACCCTATTGTGTGGACCCCAGAACTAGTGAAGTACTTGGAGGCTTCAAAAAACAAAATCGTGCAGGTTTTCGACCATTGGATCGATAGTATTATGGGAGGATTCATTACTGAGTTCGCAATCGATACGTCCACCAGTTATAGTGAAGCAGAGCACAGGTTTTTCAAGGGACCAAGAGGTAAGTACCTGAAATCCCTGAAGACCTGGATTAAGATGTTATTGTGTGAAAAGCGGGTTATGCCTTTAAATTGATGTTTGGGACTACGCGAAGTGGGAGAGAATTCAGAAGGAACCAAGATCCAGGCTCTTAATATAGTCCAAAGTTGGGATCATTTGATAGTGACGACAAAGGTAGTATTTTGAGGACACCGCGAAGTGAGCTGCAAATCGTAAGCTATAGTATCGCAGGGATACCTCACCCATCCACTCCACCTCTACCTCCACCTCCACCCCACACACCTGCACCTTCACATCCACCTCCACCTCCACCCCACACACCTACACCTTCACCTCCACCTCCACCTCCATCATTTAATATGGGAAACATGATGAATATTCTTGTATTTAAGGGTCTGGGGACTAAAGACCCTGAAAAATTTTGGTTCGTTGCAGATGTTGTATGGAAGGCATAACAGATTGATGATGATGACATGAAGAAAGCACATCTAGTCACATCGTTGCAAGACAGATTGCTTAGTGGGTATATTAAGTTTTTCTCAGGAAAACCCCACACGTCTATGTTGGAGACATAACAAGCATTGAACAATGAATTTAAGAAACCTAAATCACAAGCCCAATCGGTAACATAATTTAAAGAGATTCAGTAGAGGGTGAATGAGTCTGCATGGGACTTTGATCAAAGGCTAAAGTGTCTGATTCAACAGGCTAACATGATAATCACAGATGATCAACATAGTGGCTGGTGCATTTCTTCGCTCCTACCTCACCTAATATTACCACTCTCACAATAGAAAATAGGAACGCAAGCTAAAGCCTTGGAGATTTCCATGAGAGTGAAGGATTCACCTGTGCAGGATACAAATCTGGGGGTACAATAGATTCCGTCACAACTAGCCATCCTGCACATGGAGTTATAGAGTATTAAGAAGGGAAAGGAATTCCATCCCGAGGTGCGCACAAAATTTTCATGCCTGAAGTGTAAAGGCCATGGTCATGATAAGGACCAATGTCCAGTCTATCAAAATTACCTTATTGGGGGAGGTATTGTCCCCCTGAAGCCAGAAAACATTGTTGGGATGAGTATAGGAGTAGTCTTATGGTGCACTATCTGCCAAATCTGTGGGAAACACGTGACTGATATCTCTCATCTCCTGCAAAAGTTTGTGCAAACTCTTGTTCTGCACTTTTTGTAAATCAGTCGAGCATGATGAGAAAAATTTCCAGAGCTATGAACTGATGATGGAACAGACCCCTACATATAGAATGCAAGTGGAAAATCGGCCTCAGGATCTGGGCACAGGTGCAACGCATGGAGGATTCCATGGGCAAGGAAGAGGACGAGGAGGAGGAGCTGGAAGGGGTCGCAGACAGGTTATTTGTTACAATTGTGGAGAGGCAGGTCATTTTTCATGTGACTGTCAGAATCTAATGCACCCCTCCTGTCAGTATTGTCGACAGTTTGATCATGTTATAGAATATTTCCCCGTACTAATAGCAAAGATGCAGGAAAAGAAAGCTCAAACACCTACATAGAATATTCAAATGATGAGAGCGGAGTCTTGCGAAGAGGAGCTTAGCGTCAATATCGTGACACAAAGTGGTATAGCCACAAGAGAAGATAAGGGAAAGTAGCTAGAGGCTGAAGGATGGGCATGAAAGGATATTGAGAAGGAAGTTGGGTTCGATCTAAGCCACTCAAAGGAAACCTTTATGGAAGCTAAAAAGAGCTTCGCAAAAGCCTCGACATCAGGAATTCAGGAGAATACTGGTGGAAACAATAGTGCACAAGATGCAGACTTTGTTAGCAACATTTTGAAGACTTGCATGAAGCTTTTACGGGATATAAGGGCAGAAGAAGGGCTACAAGAGCTAATTGATAATTGTACAGGTAAGATTAAATATCTTCTAGAATAGCGCACAATACATAAAGTAGGCAAAATCAAGAAGCGACTCACTATGCAAATTGTGGAGTATGAGATGGACCAGGTAATTCTCGATCTAGGATCTGATGTGAATTTTCTGCCGAAGCAAACATGGGAAAGAATGGGGAGGCTTGCACTGCAATGGTATCCTATCCAGCTACGCATGGAAAACCAACAAAATATCATTCCTATGGGGCGCCTGTATGGGGTCATGGTAGATATTGAAGGAGCAAGTGCCCTAGCTGACTTTGAAGTGATCGAGATAGTTGACGATAGTAAGCATTGCTTGGGCCTTTTGATATGGAAGTGATTATTAACCTTAAGAAGCGCAAAATGAAGTTTGAAAGAAAGGAGCTCTAGGTCATTGTTCTAGTGGATCCAACTGAAGGTGCGCGATATACCGATCCAGTCCATGATTATGAGGAGGAAGATCTTGATCTTATTTATAAAATCACTACGCACGATGAGGATTGGATCAACCCTATGGTGGATGGATGGATCACATGGGATAGGAATAGTTCCTACACTTCAGATTCTGATGAAGAGCTTGAGCATAGGTAGAACCGATTACACGAAGTCTCCTCGTTCCGCTGTAACATGTTGACGAAATCGATCCGATGCATTTCCATTGAGCTAAGGAATTTACCTTATTATGATGGTTTAGAAGATTTTAATTTATTTATAGACAAATTTGAGAGGGATGTGCTAGAAGAGCATCAATTCCAAATGCTAGATTTGGCACTTCGCACTAAACCTTCCCATTGGTGGGGTACGCATAAGGACAACTTCACCGATTGGAAATAATACAAGCGAATGATGAAGTTGAGGTTTGGGTATGCTAATACACGGATTGGAAAGAATACAGGTGAATGATGAAGTTGAGGTTTGGGTATGCTAATACACCGATTGGAAAGAATACAGGTGAATGATGAAGTTGAGGTTTGGGTATGCTAATACCCATATGACAGAGAAATACGCAGGAAAGGACGATCCACGTGAACATTTGGCGTGATGGGCTCAAGCATGGGGAGAGGAACCGCAGCCAGAATGGGTTCACATATTTTGTCACACTTTAGATACCATCCCAATGAACTGGTATCTGGAAACTAAGCCGCGACATGGGACGATCGAATGGGATAACGTGAAGGAAATATTCATGTTAACTTTCATCTTTGAAGATGGATTTGAATGTATTGATGAAGCGCCTCAAGAAATCAAAGCAACGATCTTTAAAATACCTGAGGAACTAGTAGCATGGGTTCAGCCAAATTGGAATACCCAGCTGCACCATGCACTAGAATGTTATAATGTAACTACAGAAGAAGGCGAAGATGACCCTAGAAACAATATATTCCTTAATGTGAAGGATAGCACAAGGTCGAGGGATCCAAAGTAGCAATACCTAACATATTAGAGCCTTTAAAGACTAAGTAGGTAAATATTGGATCAGACATGCAGCCGAATTTTGCTAAGATAGGTGATTATTGGGATGAAGATATGATTGATAAGGTCACAAAGATGTTGCGCAAGTATCAGGACTTGTTTCCCACCAAGTTCTCTAATTTAAAGGGGATAGTAGGGGATTTGGGAATCATGAAAATTACTTTGAAGCGAGACGTGAAGCCTGTAAAGAAATGCCCCTAACGATTAAATCCCAAATATAAGGAAAAGGTGCACAAAGAGTTGGATAAGATGATGGAAGCTAGGATCATTGAACCTGTGGAGTAATCAAATTGGGAAAGTCCCATGGTAGTCTAAGAAAATAAGCAATGAGATGAAATTCAAATATGTGTAGATTTGAGGAAGCCATTTACAGACGAGGTATTGAAGAATGTTGGAGGGCAGGAAGACTACTCGTTCACTAATGGGTTCTCGGGGTACCATCAGATCAAGATCACATCGGAGGATCAAAGTAAGACCACCTTCGCAACGAAATGGGATTGTTTTCAATATACAATAATTCCTTTTTGGCTGAAGAATGCCCCTGCAATCTTTTCCAGAGTGGTAATTACGGCTTTTAAGGAATTTATTCAAAAAAATTTGGAAGTCTACTTTGATGATTGGACCATGTTTGGGTTGGTTAACTACCATGTTTCTAGTCTATGCCTCATGCTATATACCTGTTGAAGACATCATATTTCCCTTAATCTGAAAAAGTGTATCTTCTATGTATCGTATGGAATATTGTTGGGACATGTGGTTTGCAAGCAGGGCTTGATGGTAGACCCTACCAAGATAGTTGTCATTGTTAATTTTGAAGCGTCAAAAAATGTAAAATAGTGGCACACAACATTGGGCCATATAGGGTATTATAGGAAGTTTATCAAGGCATACACGCCAATCGATAGGCTATTGAAGAAGGACACAACATTCTGCTGGGACGAAGATTGCCATACCAGTTTAGACATTTTGAAGGAAAAAATGGTCACCACGCCCATTCTGGTGTTCCTAGATTGGAAAAAGGAGTTTCATGTTCATGTGGACGCGTCCTCTATTGCGTTAGGTGTGGTGTTAACCCAACCAAGTGAAGGATACATTGATCATCCCATAGCATTTGCGTGTAGAAAATTGTTAAAGGCAGAGAAGAACTACTTGACTACAAAAAGTGAAGGACTCGCAATGGTGTACGCGCTACATAAATCCCGACACTATTTGTTAGGTGCATACTTCAAAATGTATACAAACCATTCTTCTTTTAAATACCTAGTCAATAAGCCTGTGTTGGGGGGTAATATTTGCAGATGGTTGTTGCTATTCCAGGAGTATGATTTTGAGGTGATCATGAAACTAGGATGCCTGAATCCTGGTCTTGATCACCTATCTAGGATTGAGACTAGTGATGAGCCTACGAGTTAGGAAGAAGGGTTGCCTGATGCACAACTCTTTGTTGTTTGTGTCGCAGATGATCACTTTTCCGATATAATTCATTTTTTGTCTACAAGAACAACTCTGGAAGGACATTCGACACAACAAAAGAAGGAATTCATGGTTCACACGGTTGACTTCTCTATGATAGCTGGACACTTATACAAAATGGGCTCTGATGAGATACTGTGTAGGTATGTCCCAGAGTACGAACAACCAAGCATTCTTACAGAAGTGCATGTAGAAGTAGAGGGAGGACATTATGCAGGCAGAGCGACTGCACAGAAGATCCTGCACGTAGGACTTTGGTGGCCAACAATACATAAGGACTCAAAGGTGTATTGTAGGGCATGTGACTCTTGTAAGAGGACGTGGATACCATCACAAAGGGATGAGTTTCCATTAAATCCACAAATAAACTTGCAGGTGTTTCCTAAATGGGCAATCAACTTTGTGGATCCAATTCAGACACCAGGGAAAAAGACTGGGGCACAATACCTTATTACATAAACTGAATACTTGACATGATGGGTGAAGGCACAACTGATTAAAGAATGTAGCACAACTACAACTGCGAAGTTCATCTTTGAGTTTATTTTATCTAGGTTTGGCTGCCCTAAGATCTTGATGAGTGATAGGGGAACACACTTCCTAAATGAAACAATTGTTGTGATGCTTGACGAATTCCAGGTATATCATTAGAAGAGTACGTCATATCACCCTCAAGCTAATGGTATGGTGAAAGCCTTCAAAAGAATCTTGGGGAGCGCCTTGACCAATGTTTGCAACGTGAAGCAGAATGACTGGGATGTGCACATACCATCAGTCCTTTGGGCGTATAGGACCACTTGTAAAAAGTTGAAAGGACTAACCCATTTTTGACTGGTATATGGGTTGGAAGTTGTAATTCCCATGGAATACATTGTGCGAAGTCCGCGGATTACAACATTAACAGATATGGATGATCGTGATACTATGAAGGAGCGTCTTGCGTAGCTAGTAGAATTGGAAGAAGATCATTTTCTAATAGGATTTCATCAACAGGTGCAAAAGGATTGTGAAAAGGCATAGCATGATCCCCATATAAAGAAACACACCTTCCAATTTAACGATATGGTATTGCTATATGACTGCAAATTTACAAAATTCCCAGGGAAGTTGCAGATGCATTGGCTAGGACCTTATGTCGTCAAAGACATTATAGATGATGGCAGAGTTCAACTCCCGAAGTTAGATGGGGAATTGTTTTGCAAGAAAAGTCAATGGAATTCGATTGAAGTTGTACAGGGGTGATCCCGCCCTTGCGTAATGACTATATGATGGTGAGATAGTCTTAGTACTCCAGGCAGCTATAAGGAAGTACGAGACTATAAACTACATTGCCCAAAAGTGGGAAAAAGAAAGCAAGTGGGTTGCGTGATGGATGGCAATAAGGTGCAGAGGGGAGCTGCAATGAATAAGTTGAGCCACAAGGTTGGGTATTGCGCGTCTGGGCCGACAAATGATCGTTGGAAGCACTATAGGTGATTGTATGGAAAAATTTCCATTGAAAGGAGCTAGGAAGACGCATTTATGTGGCATATCTTTGGAATTCTGCTACCAAAGATGCATTAATGAGAAAAAATTGGAGGAATAGTTGGATTTAAATTCAAAATCATCTATAAATATAGTATGTTGCCCACAATTCGAACACTTTGCTTCCTGAGAGTTGATATTGAGCTTTTTCGCCTTGTTTTATGCCAAGTGCTAAACTGTATGTCCAAGCCAGATTGGGAAGATCTCTTTTCATGACCAGGGTTGGTTGACGTACTTGACTTTCTCTGAGAACATTCTGTGGCCAGCATGTCTGCAACTTCCCCTGAGATGGAAGCAGTTCCATCTGTCCCTGCAAGATTTCCAACTACGACGCTTAGGTCTCCCCAACCTAGACCTTCTATATCACAACCTTCTGCATCCAAGGTGACTGATAAGAAGCAGAAGAAACCTCAACAGGTCCTGGTCAGGTAATCATAGAGGAAAAATCCCATGGAAGTCCGCAAGAAAGGGAAGATGGATTGGTCACAACAACCGACAGAGCTGGGGGATTTGAGTGAAGAAGAACTGCGTGAAGGCATTGAGGAGATTGATGTTGACGAGGGTGAGCAGATGACTTAGCTACCGAAGTATATCCCACTACGCAAGGCCACAGCTAAAGTTCCTAAATACCCCGAAACGCAAAATTCATGGTGACTACACCACTCTTGCCAAAGAAGGTGGTGTTTGAGGGTGCATTGTTGGCCCGCATACTGACCCTAAAAATGGAGGACTGGGACTTAGGGGATCACAAGAAGTTCCCTCAGTTGGTGCCAACCAAATACCTGTCCAAGGTATATTATGAAGCATCAGAGGTTACGCGGTTGGAGCCAATGAAGTGGGTCACTGGTGTTAGGTCCGCGGGGCTCCTGAATATGCTCCGAGTGCCGCATTTTAGTCATACCAATATAAATGCCATTTGTGTATGCTAATTTCTCACATTAGTGCATGATGGGTGTCTCTGGCTAGGAGAACCCATCCCAACCATGGACATGTTGATCCACCGGATCACCTTGCTGCCATATCAAGGCGTGGATCTGGTAGAAGCGTTTGGAAAGACGCAAGAGAAGAAACTCGCAGACCAAATGAAGAGCGAGTTTGGGCTAATAAAGAAGTCGTGCAGATATTCTATCTGCTCTATCATGGATCCTAGGGTGTAGTTTTCCGCACAGATATTGGCATACAAGATCATGCGTAAGTGTCGTGCATATGAAGTTCTGGCACCAGTCATCTCTTTGGCTGCGTAGTGTGCCAAAGGAGTCCAATACAACTGGGCTCAATACTTATGTAAGGAATTTTTGGAAAACTGTAGGGAGGCCCTGGATGAGGGCAAGGCATTTCATTATGCCTGGTTGATGTTGCTGATTACTTTGGTGGTGTGGTGGATGCTTGAGGACAGTCAATTTCCTGAGCAGGAGAGGGACCTTTCGGAGGCAGTGAAGTTCACTTCGCTCTGGGCTACCAAGGACCCTGCATGAGTCACGGAGGCAAAGATATTCTGGGTCCTGCTTGAAATGGATCTAAGAAAAATGATTAGCCAGAGGCCAAGGCTATCACCCACACTATATGCCCAGTATGAGCCCCTCACTGATTTCAAAGCGGACTTCCACAACTTGCATGTTCCAGTAAGGAAGGATCCCAAGAATACATGGCACAAGTTTCCTTAGTGGCTGAGGAATATGCAGCAGAGATCGTGGCCAAATGGCCACTTGAATGGCTAACACCATTAGATGCGGGCACAGGTACAAGCAAGGTTGTGGAGGATACCACCACGCATAGGGTAGCAGCAGAGAAACACAAGGATGGCTAGAAGGTTGCCGCCTAGGAGAAAGTTGCATAGTGCAAAGAGGTCGCTGCTAGAGAAAAGGAAGCGACAAACAAAGTATGAGAAACCCACACAATGACAACGTCGCAGACCACCATTGATGTTGAAGAGTCTGATACACAGCGAACACTGGACCGAGAAGAAATAAAAGATGAAGAAGGAGGGGGCGTAGAGTAGGGAACCCCATTCATTGTAAAGAAGTGACAGAAGCAGACATCCACGGGGCTGCGGAAGAAACAGAAGTCTGATCGTTCAGCTGGGGCGACCCTTTTAGTCCTCATTGAGGGGGACTTAGATGAAATCAGTGATGTGGTTTGTGACATGACCTCAGAAATTTGGGGCCACTTCAAGGAACAGTACCAGTAGGCACTGGGAAAGGTTCAGCAAGACCTGTGTGAGTTGCAGGTCCAAACAGGTCGAGTACAGGTGAGCATAGCACAGGTGAGCGAGGTGCAAGCAAGCCTGCATCAAGCGAGCATGTCAGTTCTGTTGGAAATACTGAGAGGGGGGTGAATCAGTATTTCTTTTTCAATTATCATTTTTATCAGTTAAAAACATTTATATTTGGAACACATAAATAGATAACATGAATAGATGCTTTTATTAATATGATATTTGCAATAAATCAAGTATATATATATATATATATATATATATATCTAGGGAGAGAGAGAGAGAGAGAGATAGATATATGGTTTCAATCAGTTGCCAAGCACCAATTTGGGCTCTTTGTGAGGCTCCAACCTCCAGAGCACCAACTCTGTCTTGTCAAGGCACCAACCTTGAATTTAGGAGCACCAACTCCTAGGACACTAATCCTTTCAATTCTAAGGCACCAACCTTAAGGGCTCCAACCCTCTGTTGTAAACTGTTTGGATCTGTTTGGTTGCAATTCTCTGCTCCCAACCCTATTGGACCTATGACTTACTTCTGTCCTCCTGTTCCTTCCACTTCTGCCAGAACTTCGGCTTCCTTCTTTTTCTTACAGTTCGCCAACCACCTTAAACTTTCCTTGTTCTCTGTTTTATATGCCTGACCTTTGGCTTCCTCCTTGCTCGCTTGAGCTTCATCTTCCTCAACGCTCCCTTGATCTTTTAGCTTCCTCTGTGCTCACTCTTCGGCTTCCTCTATCTCTTCGAATTCATCAATACTCACAAGACACGTTAATGTGGAAGAGAGGCCAAATTACACTAATGTTGCATATTAAATAAAATATCAGAGAGGCCCCCCTTTTTTTTAATATTCATACAATATACATTAATAATATTGCAATCGCAATCGCAAGTTTCTAGAGGTCTTTTATACATTGTGCCTATAACATCGTCAATGGCCGATTGCCAATTGCCCCTACTAGATGTGATATGATTATAAGCTGTTTTTAATAATTCCGTCAGGTCCGTATATATATATATATATATATATATATATATATATATATATATATATATATATATATCGCAATCGTAGTTTATATTGTGCCATTCCTTTATGACTTGTGATGCATAACCTTCGATACGGCAGACGCGATGTAGTGTTTGGGCGTATTACAATGGTGATGACGTAACCCGCTCGGACATAGTTCTCAAGGTTTACGTTTATCGAGTTCATTCTCCACCGTAGATTTCAACCCCCAAAATCCGACGGTTTACAATGATTTCTAGTGAACTACTTGCACGAGAGTTACCCGCCCGAAATGAGCAGTTTTTCTCTCTCCTCTAATTGATATGTGTCAACCATTGAATGGAATCGGGCGCTCTCCTCTAAATACCACTTACCATTTTGCATCTGCCCAAAATCCCGCTTATAGATTTAAATCTTCCTTTCTTCATTGACTAACACCCAAGCTTGTTTGTACCCGATGACCATAGATCTTCTACCATCAACAGTTGCGACGCCTTCTCTAGATTCCTCTTCCGCTACTGCTTAAATCAATCTCCGCTATTCATTTCTTGACACTAGACTGCATGATTTGATCTTGGCCAATCATTTCCTTCGACCTCGTCCGTTGATCTCTGAGATCCAACAGTTCCTGTGCGTTCAATCTTCATCTGTCTCCTCACTTTGACTTTGATTCATTTCTTCAGTGTTTTTCCTGTGGTTTCAGGTTTTCTTCAGGGTTTTGGCCTTTCACTTTTCCACTGCTCAACTCTCTTTGAGCCTGCCTTCTGCGAATTCATACATCGCTGATTCTCTCTGAGCTTCACTCTGATTCTTCAACCAGATTCAAAGACCCATTATGATTCCTCTTGCTTCTTTTGATGAATTCTTCCTCTCGGTTCTTCTTGGGCATACATTACACGCGATACTCCCGATATGGATCCTCCAATGTTGCTCCTCAATCTTCCGCTCTTACACTTGCTTCTCTTATCTGCTTTGATAGCTCTACTCTGATAGCTCCTTGGCTTCATATTGACATTAATGACAATCTAGATCAACAATATCCCCCTTTTTCATTGATGGAAATATTCTTCTTCTCTCCCCCTTTGACATCAGTTGCAAAGGAGTGTACAAGGAATCCCCCTATCTTGCAACATCTTTATGAATCAACTTAAGGGATGCTAAAGAGATAACCCCCTTTTGACGAAGATGTTTGAATGCTTCTCGAGGAAGAGGTTTTGTGAAAATATCAACTATCTGCTCCTTAGTATTGATATATTCCAAGATGATATTTTGTTCAGCTAATTGTTCACGAAGGAAATGCTACTTGATTGGTATATGTTTGGTCTTTGAGTGCATCACTGGATTTTTGTTGAGGCTAATCACACTTGTGTTATCACAATAGATGGTAATTGGTTGATTTGTACCTATGTTGACATCTTTTAGAGCTTCCTTCATCCATAGTATTTGAGTGCAAAAATCTGCGGCAGCTATATACTCGGCTTCAGGTGTAGGTAGTGATATGGATGTATGTTTTTTTGCTGAGCCAAGATACTAAACAGTCTCCCAGGAATAATGAAATTCCACTAGTACTTTTCTGATCATCGACACTTCTGGCCCAATCAGCATCGGTGTATGCAGTCAAAGTAAGAGTTGAGCTCTTAGGGTACCAGAGACCGAAATCAGGAATTCCTTTCAGGTATCTGAGAATCCTTTTTACAGCCAACAAATGGGATAGTTTAGGAGTTGATTGAAATCTTCCCACCATTCCTATTGCTTGCATAATGTCAGGTCTTGTAGCAGTTAAGTATAGAAGGGCTCCAATTATTGACCTATAATGAGTTGCATCTACCGGAGGGGAGTCGTCATTTTTTCTCAATTTGCAACTTGTGGTAATAGGTGTGCTCATGGGTGCACAATCTTCCATTCCATATCTTTTAAGCATGTCTTTAAGATATTTGGCTTGAGATATAAACATGCCTGCCATGATTTGAGATACTTGTAGTCCAAGGAAGTGGGATAACTCTCCTACCATTGACATCTTGAACTCTTTTGACATATTTTGAGAAAAATCATGGCTCATCTCATCATTATTACTAGCAGAAATCAGATCATCAACATAAACAAGTGTGACTAGTAACTTATGCTCATCTGTCTTTATGTAGAGATTACTTCCTGCCACCGCCTTCTTGAAGCCTTGTTGTTGTAGATAGTGATCCAATCTTGCGTACCAAGCTCTAGGAGCTTGTTTCAACCCATATAATGCTTTTTTCAACTTACAAACAAAGTCGTTTCCTTCTGTTATATTAAACCCTTCTGGTTGCTCCATGTAGAGTTCTTCCTTGAGTTCCCCATTTAGAAACGCTGATTTTACGTCCAATTGATAGATTTTGAATCCTTTTGAGCAAGCAAATGCCAAGAACATCCTGATAGATTCCACACGAGCTACTGGTGCAAATGTTTCTTCAAAGTCAATTCCTTCAACTTGTAAATAGCCTTTACAAACAAGCCTTGCTTTTTTTCTGATGATTTGTCCATCTTCATTCATTTTTTTTTTAAACACCCACTTGGTTCCTATTATGTTTTTGTCCTTTGGACGAGGTACCAGCTCCCATGTCTCATTCTTCTCAATTTGAGACATTTCTTCTTCCATGGCTTTTACCCAATGAGGATCCTTACTTGCTTGAGTAAATGTTTCTGGTTCTATCATGGATAGAAGAGCAATATCATTTTTCTTTGGTGCATTTGTCATCCTTCTTCGGGTTTGCATCCCTTCATCTATATTGCCAATAATATGCTCTTTCAGGTGATATTTTTGGAGAAGTTTCATCTTTGAAGGAGTTTGAGATGGTTCTTTTTCCTTAGGTATTTCTTGATTTTTTTCCTTCTTCTTCAGGTTCTTCTTCTTCAATGAGAGGATCAACTTCATGTTCTTCAATTTCTTTCTCTAGAAGGTCTTCATCAATCTTCAAACATCATTGCTTTCCACTATTTTCTGTAGTCGGTTATTGTAGCACTTGTAGGCTTTGCTCCATGTAGAATATCCAAGTAAGATCCCTTCATCAACCCGAGAATCAAACTTTCCTGGTGTGCCATCATTGATTTTTATGAAGCACTTGCTTCCAAAAATCTTGGTATTTTACTGAAGCAGTTCTTCCTTTCCATAATTCATAAGGAGTCTTTTCATTATTTGGTCTTAATTGAGTTCGATTCAAGGTATAGACAACTGTCCTGACTGCTTCTCTCCAGAATTTTGGCTGCAAGTTAGCTGCTATTAACATTTTTCTTGCCATTTCTTCAACCGTTCAATTTCTTCTTTCAACTACCCCATTTTGCTTGGGTTTTCTGGCAGCAGAGAGTTCTCTTTTAATTCCATGTATTTTATAGAATTGATTAAATTCTTTTGATTTGAATTCTCCCCCTCTATCTGTTCTGAGGCACTTAATCTTTGAGTCCTTTTAATTTTCTACAAGAACTTTAAGATTATTAAAACACACAAATGCTTCGGATTTATATTTTATAAAAATATATCCACATCATTCTAGTATAGTCATCAACAAATAAAGCAAAGCACCTTTCTCCTTGGAGTGTCGGAGTTCTAGTTGGTCCACATAAATCAGCATGGATGATCTCCAAAGGCTTTGATGTAGAAAAATCCTTGGTCTTGTGGCTAGTTTTGGTTTGCTTTCCATGTTGACATGGACCACATATTCCTTGATTTGGTTTGAATAACTTTGGAATATCTCGTACTACTTTAATCTTGCTGATATTGATTAAGTTATCGAAGCTTGTAAGTCCAAGTCACTTGTGCCACAACCAACTTTCATCTGTTTGACTTAAGTAGCATTTATCTTCTTGAATCTTGTTCAGAATATAGATGTTGTCTGGTATTCTAACCCCTTTCGCCACAAGTTCCCCTGAGGAAGAGTTCCTTATTTCACAGTCTTTGGTGCTAAAGACAACATTATGTCCTTGATCACAGATTTGGTTAACACTCAAGAGGTTGTGTTTGAGCCCGTTTACTAGTAAAGCATTTTGGGCTTTTCCTTTTCCATTAACAAGAGTAACATTTCCTTTTCCAGCAATTTTGGCAGATCCACTTCCAAAGGATACATTTCTTTCCTTTTTGTTTAATGAGACAAACTTCCTTTTGTCCCCTGTCGTGTGTCTAGAATACCCACTATCCACAAACCAATGATTTTCATTATTTTGAGCACATAGAGCTAGGACACATTTATCCGTGTTGGGATTCTCACTTCTTGCTTTTCCTCTTTTGAGTGGGAAATTTTGTTCATTGTGTCCATTATTATTACATAATGAACAAATCAGATCAGATTTGGCCAAGGGATCAAAAGAATTGTAGGTCTTGATTTGTCCTTGCCCTTTGGGGAGATATGGTTTGTTTATTTGATCCTTCAGTTTTGGTGTGTCATTCTTACGAGCCATGCAATGTCTAGCTTGATGACCAAAATTTTTACAATGGAAACAATGCCCAAAAAAGATAGTTTTGTACCTATTGTAATAGCCATGATTTGAATCAACATTCTTCCTTGGAGTTACTCTTGCTTCATTCTTTGGATTTGAGATGGGCTTTGGATGAAATATTGTTTTATATATGTTGTAACATTCATGATTCGAATCAAAATTCTTTTTTGGAGTTACTCTCTCTTCATTCTTTGGATCTGGGATGAGCCTTTGATGAAATAATCTTTCTTCTTTTGGGTTGCTGGAAAGTACGTCGGCATAGCTTTTCACATTATTCTTAGTACTTGATGATTCTCCTTTAAAACCTATTCCAGATTTGTCATGTTGAGCTTTTTGATTATTTAGGATAGTGTCAAGTATTTGAGAGCTTTTCCAACCCTTTTTAACTTGCTCCAATTCCTTCCTCAAAGATACTATTTCGGCTTCACGTTCTTCGCAAGCTTCTTCTTTTTCTTTTAGCTTATTTTTCAAGAGATCTTCCCTTCCTTTTGTTTCCTCGTTTTCTACCTTGAGAGAAATAATTTTATTCCGTAATTTCTCATTTTCTTCAATGGCACTTACTTTGGAGTCAAATCTGTTTGGGAGAGATCTTAAGACCTTTTGAACAATGGTGCTTTCTTCAATGTTTTCTTCCAATCCTTTAAGAGAGTTGACCACTTCAGCTACTCGAAGAAAGTATGATGAAATATCTTATTCATCATCCATTTTCAGACATTCAAATTACCTTCTATGAGTTTGAAGCTTTGCCTTCTTGACTTTGGAGTCCCCGTCGTATAAGCCAATTAGCTTATCCCATACTTCTTTGGCAGAGTTATAATTCATGACCTTTGTAAATTCAGAATCAGTGATTCCACTAGTGATGGAGTTTAAGGCTTTTGCATTTTCAACGTAGACTTTCCTCTTGTCTTGATCTATTGGAAGAGTGGAAGGAGCTATGTACTCATTTAAGACCGAATGCCAAACTTCAGGTCCATGGGAAATTAAGTAGTAGGACATTCTCTTTTTCCAAAAACCAAAATTTGTGTCATCGAACAGAGGAGGTTTTCTTGACACTTCTTAATTTCTCATCATGACTAAGAATCCTTCTTCAAGCTGTTAGGCCGATATGAAGAAGCTCACTCTGATATCAATTGTTGGAAATACTGAGAGGGGGGGTGAATCAGTATTTCTTTTTCAGTTATCATTTTTATCAATTAAAAACATTTATATTTGGAACACATAAATAGATAACAGGAATAGATGCTTTTATTAATATGATATTTGCAATAAATCATGTACAATATATATATATATATATATATATATATATATATGGTTTCAATTAGTTGCCAAGCACCAACTTGGACTCTTTGTGAGGCTTCAACCTCCAAAGCACCAACTCTATCTTGTCAAGGCACCAACCATGAATTTAGGAGCACCAACTCCCAAGACACCAATCCTTTCAGTTCTGAGGCACCAACCCCAAGGTCTCCAACCCTCTACTGTAAACTATCTGGATCTGTTTGGTTGTAATTCTCTACTCCCAACCCTACTGGACCTATGACTTACTTCTGTCCTCCTGTTCCTTCCACTTCTGCCAGAACTTCGGCTTCCTTTTTTTTCTTACAGTTCACCAACCACCTTAAACTTTCCTTGTTCTCTGTTTTATATGCCTGATATGCCTGACCTTTGGCTTCCTCCTTGCTTGCTTGAGCTTCATCTTCCTCAACGCTCCCTTGATCTTTCAGCTTCCTATGTGCTCACTCTTCGGCTTCCTCTGTCTCTTTGAATTCATCAATACTCACAAGACACGTTAATGTGGAAGAGAGGCCAAATTACACTAATGTTGCATATTAAATAAAATATCAGAGAGGCCCCCCTTTTTTTTAATATTCATACAATATACATTAATAATCCCACTATCACAATCACAAGTCTCTGGAGGTCTTTTATACATCGTGCCTATAGCATCGTCGATGGCCGATTGCCGATTGCCCCTACTAGATGTGATATGATTATAAGTTGTTTTTAATAATTCTATCGGGTCCGTATATATATATATATATATATATATATATATATATATATATATATATATATATATCTATATGTATGTATGTATTGCAATCATAGTTTATAGTGTGCCATTCCTTTATAACTTGTGATGCATAACCTCCGATACGGCAGACGCGATGTAGCGTTTTGGCGTATTACAATGGTGATGACGTAACCCACTCGGACACATTTCCCGAGGTTTAACTTTATCGTGTTCATTCTCCACCGTAGATTTCAACCCCCAAAATCCGACAGTAAATAGCGATCTTGGGTGGACTACTTGAACGAGAGTTACCCGCCTGAAATGAGCAGTTTTTCTCTCTCCTCTAGTTGCTACGTGTCAACCATTGAATGGAATCGGGTGCTCTCCTCTAAATACCACTTACCATTTTGCATCTTCCTGAAATCCCGCTTATAGCTTTAAATCTGCCTTCCTTTGTTGACTAACGCCCGAGCTTGTTTGTACCTGATGACTGTAGATCTTCTACCATCGACGGATGCGACGCCTTCTTCGGATTCCTCTTCCGCTACTGCTTAAATCAATCTCCACCGTTCATTTCTTGACACCAGTCTGTGCGATTTAATCTTGGTCGATCAATTCCTTCAACCTCGTCTGTTGATCTCCGAGATCCAATGGTTCTTGTGCATTCAATCTTCATCTGTCTCCTCACTTTGACTTTGATTCATTTCTTCAGTGTTTTTCTTGTGGTTTCGGGTTTTCTTCAAGGTTTCGGCCTTTCACTTTTCCGCTGCTCAACTCTTTGTGAGCTTTCCTTCTGCGAATTCATACATCGTTGATTCTCTCTGAGCTTCACTCTCATTCTTCAACCGGATTCAAAGACCCATTATGATTCCTCTTGCTTCTTTTGATGAATTCTTCCTCTCGGTTCTCCTTCGGCATACATTACACGCGATACTCCCAATATGGCTCCTCCGATGTTGCTCCTCCTCAATCTTCTACTCTTACACTTTCTTCTCTTCTCTGCTTTGATAGGTCTGTTATGATAGCCCCTTGGCTTCATATTGACATTAATGACAATCTAGATCAACAAGTTCTAGATACATACAAGAATTTGGATCTCTGTATAGTTCAACTACCAGATGGAACCCTGCACACTAAGATAGAACAAGAAACAACCCAACTACTGTAGATTAAGAATCTGGGCCTAAACCTAGTGGCGCTCCCTATCCAGACCCTGCATGAGCTTCACCAGGGGGTCTATGATGAGTTGCAGATTAAGGAGTAGTGCACATTGTTGGTTATCAGTGAAGTGAAAACAAACAACCAAAAGATATTTGCATAAAAGGTGTAGAAACGCAAGGAAAAGGAGGAAATCACGGTGCGAATTCAGCAATTAGAGGCAGCCATTACATAGGCTTGCAATGAGCTGCTAGAGGGATCGTCTCTGTTCGCATAGAGGATTAACCTTGACAACAAAATGGTGACTCCATTGGGGAGCCTATGATCCTTTCCTTCCAAGTGAACCTGCATCAATAGAGCATGTCATTTCTGGATACATAAAAGACTTTGGATATTCATATAGTTCAGCTACGAGATGGAGCCCTACGCACTGAGATAGAACAAGCAACATCCCAACTGCTACAGATTAAGAATTTGGGCCTAAACCTAGTGGCACTCTCTATCCAAACCCTACATGAGCTTCATCAGGGGGTCTCTAATGAGTTGCAAATTAAGGATAAGTGCGCATTGTTGGTTATAAGTGAAGTGAAAACAAACAACCAACACATATTTGTAGAAAAGTCACAGGCACTTAAGGAGAAGGAGGAAATCATCGGGTGAAGTTAGCAATTAGAGGCAGCCATACATAGGTTTGCAATGAGCTGCTAGAACTCAACATTTCGGCTAAAGCAGCTTCCATGGAAAAGATCCAAAAGCTGGCCATGGCAGTAAAAGAGTCCAAGGACGAAATCAGTTGAGTCTTGTTTGAATTGTAGTTACAGATCTCAGAGCTATAATTGAAGTTATATTCTACGAATCCTCCAAGGGTTCAGGAGCACGAAGTTGCTATTAAAGAGGGCATCGCAAATTTAGAAAATGTAGGAAAGGGCTTGTTGTGGCTAGCAACAACCCCCCTTTTATTTATTTTTATTACTAATACTAAATAAATGGGGACCCTTCTAAAAAATAAAATGTAGCACTTATATTCCCCTTTGAATAAAACTCACTGTCATAAACTTAGGAAAACACCCACAAAACCCAAAAAGACTTAAGTTTTATGATAAGTTCGAATAAAATTGCTCTCTTAATAAGATGTCGCATCACAAAAGGTGATGAAGGACAACACATAAGAAAACTACTGAAATTGCGATGCAAGATCGCACGCTGTAAAGACTTATCGCGCGTCGCAGTTTTCATATGCCTCAAGTATCACTTAAAGTAAAATATCTCGATCCAGCGATATGCGATAGGGCATCTCGCAAATTGCATCTCGCAGAAACATGTGGTGATAGATGATTGTTAACACAACGGATTAGCGATATTGCGATCTGCAATATTGTGAATCAAATCACAAAATCGCTTTATCGCAGATCTGCAGGGCTCATTGTTCAATAAAGTTTTTTTGTAATCCGATACCAAGTTATGTGCATTAATGTCAATTTAATGGGTTAGTTGATGATCATTAATGAGATAAGATTTAGATCTGATCGAAAGGTCATTTCACATAGGGTGGCATATTTTATATGATTTTGGCATTAAGAGCTTTCCCGTCAACTTATTTCTTATCATTACTCTTTCCTTACTTGTAAATTGCAGGAGCGCAAAGCAGAAAAACATATGCAGCAGTGTTTAGAATGTAATGGGAAAGAAAGGAAAAGATTTGATTATTGAGGACAAAGAAATGACGCCCTTATAAACAGACACCACCTGTAACAAAGACGCCAGCATAACTACTTGGGAAGGCATGTACAGTCTGCTCGAAGAAGAAAATCCCAGAGTAATGGAGGTTAAAGCAACAACAGACTCACACGGGTTGTCTGAGGTGTCGATCACAGAACTTGCATGTTCATTCTTGCATTGGATAGCGGCAAGACCCAAGATTCTTCCATACACAGACATGGTCAAGTGGGTACTGGATAGTGTTGATGTAACAGACAGATAATTTAAGACTCAGAGCCAAGAACTCATTGGGTCATTCACTCCACAAGATTTAAGGCTTATGTATCATTTACCAGAGCCATAGGGAACTTACAATAAATAGTTCATGGAGAATTTCGCCAAAGAAAACGAAGATTTGGCGGAATGCACCAAGGACTGGTCGGCAAGGGAAGAACCATTAAAAAAGGATAAACAGTGTATGTACAGTACTGGTTCCCTCTCTTCTCCATATTTCTTTGCTGCTGCTATGCTCTGTAGACTATTTGGAAAGCCCGACATCAACAAGTTTTCATCTAAGTGGCTACCCCTATTAGATGCAGCCACTAATGCCACTATTGTGGATTGGGCTAAGATATTGTCTGATAATTTAGCTATAGCTATTTGGAACTACCGGTCCAAAAGAACTACTACTCAGAGGATTTATCCTCTTTTCTATTTAGCTTCTTATGTTATGAATGTAATCTGTTATGTTTCCAAATTTTATTTAATGGGTTGGAAGTGGACTACTCAGAATCCCTTGCCCATTCACATTTATCATAAGGAATTATGGGATTCCAAGTTTATTCCGTACTTTTACAAAATTTGTCATGGATTCATGCTACCTCTGCACAGAATGTTGTATAATAGGGACGCTCCAATATTTTCCCCCGAAGCAAAAGTTGACATTCTCCTTGTCGCAAGATGGTTTGGAGAAGAGCTTTTCACCTATGTTAGAGTATTTGGAAGCATTTCTTCCCCTCATGTCCTACCCTTATATGTCCCTGATAAGTTATTGGTGCGAGAGATTGCCTACCAGACCTGCGGGGTGGGAGGTATGAGCAAAGAGCTGAAAGACAAGAAGAAGGCCATTTGGCCGCAATTTCCTGTGGCCTGTGGGGCCTTTTCACTGTTTGATTTAGGTCATGCATTCAAAGAAGTAGACAATATGCTATGTCTACGACTGTTCAAGTTTCCAGGGAGACAATTCGACCCCTATGATGTCATTAAGAATTTCACTACTGCTGTCAAGATAAAAGTATTTTCCAAAGAAGATGATCTTTTTGATGATACCTTTCAATAGAAAAGCACACTGAAAGAAGTTCTGCACTCGGCCCAAATTCAATTTCCCCCAGTAGAATTCCAAGAATTCAAATTGTACAGAGAAAGGAGATTAGCTAACATCCCCTTGGATAAGTTATGCTTGGAACCAATAAGGGAGCCAACTCCCAGTATCAGTTTAAGTGGAAGTTCAGGCACAGACAAGTCCAGATCTAAGTCTGGGAAAGAATCACCAGAATGCTCTAAAAGGTCCGAGAGTGACCATAATAAAAGCGAAGGGTCAGTAAGAGATACTACCCAATCTAAAGAACACCCAGAGCAACAGGTATTGACTACTCCACAGGTAAATCTCCCCTCTCTCATCATCCAGCCACCAAAGCCAGTGAGAACTAAGTTGGATAAAGAGTGGGAAACATTTAATGAATTGATTAATACTAATGAGTAGAACACAAAGACACCTGAGAATACAATGCAGACAGTGATTGATATGGTCATTGGAATAGTCAGCAATGCTCCAGAAATGGAGCATATTCCCATTACCCCATCTTCTGAAATCATGCTCAAAGTAGAGGAGATTCCTCCTCTAGATGTATTTTATAGTTTGCAGCATAAGGCAGTGGTAAGAAGGCAAAGAAAGAAAAGGAAATTGGACAGCGTGCTCTCACCTGAGGCGGAGCAGTTAGACGTCCTTTGGCGAGACCCTACCACTGACCCTACTGAAAATCTCACTAAGTTATCTCAAATCGCAGGAGCCTATGCTTCTGCTACCATTGACAAAGCATCCGAGGTACAACAATTACTGAAGGATAGAGAGGAACAAATACAAGTTTTGTAGCAACAGCTACAGCAAGCCAGTGCCAACCGCGAAGCAGAGGAAAAGTTAGAAAAGTTACAGCAAGATTTTCAACAGATGCAGTTGGGATACCAGAACAGTTTTGCTGAAAAAGAAAATCAGTTGTAGGTTATGCTAGAGATGCATAGAGATGATCCCAAGCTTACAGATTTTGTCACAGAAGCCCTTGCCTTAAACAATTAACTCTTACAACAGCAAGAAGAATTATGCCAAAGAATATCGCAATGGAGCTCTTATTGCGAGATGAGCGACAAAATTACCAATCAAGTCGTGGATTTGTGACATGATTATGATTTAAATGATAAAAAAATTTATGATTATTTGGCTTGGCAGGAATTAGAAGAGGGAAGGAAAGCAGGCGTGCTCAGAATCAATGAAGCCCACAAATAAATGCTCTTTAATAAGTGGGATGCACATAGTAGGAAGGCAGAACGGGTAGCAGAAGAAGCAGCCACAGCGGCAAACAATGTCATTGACTGTGTCAATTAAAACCTGCATAGAGAAAACCTCATATTAGAAACCACTCTGGGATTTCTCCCAAAGGCACAGCATCTGCAGACAATCTGGAGACAAAAGGCTAAAGAAAGAGCAGAGTCCATCAAAAAGTTAACCAAGTTGAATTGGGATTCTTACTAGCAATACTTGGTTGAATCGCACAGTCAATGCATGACTCTCAAATGTCTTACGAACTCTGCTAAGAAGATAGCGCCAGCACTTGCCTATTATGTTTTCGCAGGGCAACTAAAATTGGAGGTCGGCCAACCGACGCTCCTCAAGCTGATGTTGAATGCTTGCGACCTCAGAGAACAGATACATAGATAGTTAATTTACAAATTCAGTTTTAGTTTTAGTTTTGATTTATTTTTGCCTTAGATGAGGATGGTCATTTAAACCTCCTCCTATATTTTTGTAATAGACTATTTTTAGATTTTAGTTAGTAGTATTTTAACCTCTCTCATGCATTTAGAGAGGGGTCCTGAAATTTGTCAAAAACATTTCCTCAGAACATGCACTTTTGCACCCTCGAAGGAGGTTTTGATGAATGAATGGAACAAGATTTATTGATATTTGTGTTTAATGTCTACTACTGAAATGCACTTTTGTACTCTTAGTAGATGTTGAATTAGGAAGAGATAAATCATTATTGCTGAAGCTCATGAGTAGAACTTGTTATCAATGGTACTTTTATCTCTTAATGATTTTAATTATGTGTTAAAGTGATATTTATGTTCAGTTATTTATATATGAATGCTTGAATGTTTGAGTTATCAGTTGGCACTTTCATATGGTGATGACTATTCTGTTTATGCTTAATGTATGAATGACTTATTATGCGATATGCTTCTCACAATTGTTTCAGCTAACTTTTTATACAAAACGATTCATTTGTATTGAATTCTTTTCTCATAGCAATTGAATGATCTTTATTACTAATTGTTGTTAGAAATTTTTTAGATCGCATAACTGAAAATTAAATCCCGAGTTAGTTTTAGAATTAGATTTTTTTTGTTCATTAGAATACAATTGCATATTATTAAATTAGACTTAGATTAAAAGCATTTTACTTAGAAATCATTAGAAAGGAAATATCAATTCTCATTACACACAGACAAATTCGGAAACTGGTCCCATTATCCCCAGTCGAACCCACCATCCCAAACAGAAAAGGAGCTGCTTTCAAGGTCCGGACCGGGTGGGTATCCCCCTTGTTGTAGACCTGATTTTCAGGGCTTCAACAGGGCTATACCGATTTGTTTGAGCAGGCCATGGAGTTATTGACTTCACTGCAAGAGGACCTGAATCTGCAGAAGATTGGAACGAACATCAGGGAAAAATACAGGCAGTTCGATGAGATCCAATCACTACACGGACACTAGCACCAGTAAAATGGTTCACTAGGTTGCAAGAAGGAAAGCTGCTACAAACGAAAATTGATTAGCTGCGCCGCAAGGAAGAAATTATTTCTACCCGAAAAAAGCCTTGGACAGAGTGGGCTAGGCAACTGACTCTCAGTCCAGTGTAAACTTAAGAGCATGCAACAGGCTCAGAGGACCATGGGCTTCGTGGTGGACGGCCAAACTACTGAAAAATTTGTCGAGGAAGTGTAGCAAGATGCTACGCAGCGAACAACCGATCTGCAGGTTTTGAAATTGGAATTCCATGAACTCCAAGCGAAGATCTAAGCACCAACCGAGTGAATCGAGGATGAGTCACGAAATTGTGTTGGGGGCTTGTTGGGATAGGGTCCCCTGGGGTCAAGTTTTGGGTACTTACTTTTTGTAAAAATGTAAAGTCTCCGCGATTTGAGGAAGCAGAGCACGAAGATAATAAGAGTTAAAGGGGCTTTAGTCCCTTAGGTTGTTAGGAGATAAGAAGTTTTGAGACCCGCCCATGGTCCGCAGACCATGGTATTGTAAAAGAAAAGAATATATATAGAAGGGTCATAGCGAGTCTAGAAGATAACTAATTTTTACATAGTATTTTAGTCATGCCTCCTGCACTTCCCTGTGACATACCCTGAAGTGCCCGAAACTTGACCATTATGTAGTGTTGTCATTCATTTATACAGTTCATATCCCTCCTAAGACATTGGTTGGAAAATACCTTGAGATTTCCCTTAAGAGATAGCTCTAAAACCCTAAATGGAGAATCATCGCTCTTATAAGGCTTAAAACAAAAATGGTCGCATGTTGCACTGTACTTGACCAATGATAGCATCGCTCTATTCCCTTGCATACCCGTGATGATCCCAAAGAGGTAATTTTCCAAAAGAGGATGAGAAGCTTCGTGATCTAGAAGCTTCCAAAGCGAAGAGATGGAGGTTGTTTGGCATAGATGAGGTTGAATTCTCCCAACTTGGCCTCTTGGTCTTATCCCTATGACCTACCTCCTTGAGATGAGGGCATAATCCTATCTTTGGAGAGATCCTAACTCCCTTTCCCATCCTGTAAATTCATCCTCTCGCATTCCCAAATGGTTGGTCTATGTCTATTTGCACCCTTATGCTAAGGTTGTGACTAAAGTCTATTCATTTGACTTGAAGAAGGAGTGCTTGGAGAGTTCTTGGCTTGGACCCTGATTACCACTCAAGGAGAGCCTAACAACATCAAGGCTTTGGTTGTAAGCTTCCCTTTATTTTCTAATAATACACAACTGTTGGTTCATCTTCCCAAAATGTATATGTTCATGTATCATTTAGATTGACATTCCTTGATCAGTTAAGTAGGTTGTTATTGGATTTTCTATTTGTTTTGGCATGCTTTGTTGTGTCTTGATCACTTGTGCAGGTGCATAAACATTGATAGAAGCAGGAACAAGCCTGTGACACAAGTGGTTCAGATTCCTCAACAAAGGAAATCGGAATAGCATCAGAACGAGGTAGGCCATCTCCTTCATTCTTATTTTCAATTATAACCTAGGAAGATGTCTAGTTGATTGTTAGTTCAGTTGCTAGACCCACTCATTGGGCTAGAGGGATCATCTTTGTCTGCAGAGAGGATTAACCTTGACAACAAAATGGCGACTCCATTGGGGAGCCTATGATCCTTTCCTTCCAATTCTTCACCTTGTCTTTTGACGAGTTTGATCAACCATCCATTCCTAGACTTCATTATTTGTTTGTAGTCAGTCTCACTTTTTGGTAGATGCTTGAAGGTTGTTGATTTGAGTTATTCTTGAAGATTTTGTGTTTTTTCTTTGTTTTTCTCGCCCATCGTGTTTTTGGCCCTGACAGTGGCGATGATATCGCGGATGTGTTGATTACAGTAGTGATGATCGCTGCTTTTCTCTTAATAGGTGCGATGATAGCAGAAGTTAAAGAAATTTAGGATTTGTCTTCTTGTTTTCAGTTCTTTTTGACTTCTCCCAGTGATTTACAAGTGTGATTTTAGTTGAATCTTCTCTTATCTGATTGCAATCGCCTCTTGTTGGCTTAGGGGGTCCTGACCCAGGTTCAGATTTAATTGCGCCAAACAAATCCCTACACTACTGGTCCTTTTGACATCAATCGGCATAGCGCAAGATGAAGTCTCACCTGAAGCAGTATGGGGGGATGCTGGAACCAAGTTTCCACATCTAGAGATTAGTGTGATGTATTTTAACACCCTAGATATGCCTTCGTTCAGATCTACAAGCCCCTAGGGCTCGATACTGCTACTCCCCATAAACAGCCTCTAGACCTTCGCGAAGTTCTACGATTGGTCTTTGTGGACCCTTAACAGTCATATTATCTACTTACGCGCAAAAGAATTTAACCCTAGATCTGAGCTCGCGCAGATCTACTTAATTATTTAATAAACGTAACATAATGTATCATAATCTTCACGAAAGTACTTATCATGCAATGCATAGAGTTATTAAGACTTATTCCATAGAGTCGCACATCATTAGATCAATATTTCATAAATACATGATTCATTCATAGCATATATTGCAATCATAAACAGATAAACACATGAATTCTTCAACAATCTTCTTTATTGATCTTCAATATGGTATTACAGACTCCAAACTACCCTGCGCACTCAGCTGCAGGGGTCTGCGCACTTAGCTACGGACTCTACCTAGGCCTCTGTGCACTCAGCTGTAGAGCCTTTCTCTCCTATCTGAACACTTCTCTGCACTATCTCCTATTGACCCATTACATCTCAGACTATCATATTATCTGCCTTAGACTCTCTAAGAAGACACGCCTACTTATAGCTTTTTACTTATAATCCCATGGTCTGCGGACCATGGGTGGATCTCAAAACCAACTCATATTTTAAATAAACAAGGGCTAAAACCCTTTTTGACTCCTAACCATCTACGCGATCCGCATCCATAAATCACAGAGAATTTACATATTTTACAAAAATTACATCAAAACTTGGGTTTCTAACCCCAAAACTGACCCAGGGGACCCTATCCCAATAGGCCCCCAACACAAATATCGTGACTTGCCCTCAAGTCACTCAATTGGCATGGTGATCTTGCTATGAAGATCCCCCAGATTGACTTGAACTACAACAACATTGACAACGCTTTGAGTGTCTACCCGCTTGATCTCCTCCACTAGCTGCTCTGTAGCTAGTCCTTCTGTGACCAGCTTCATCGTCTGTTGCACCTGCTGCAAACCCTTGAACTTATCCTTAATGTTTGTCGAGATCTGATAATATTCGTCCAACCAAGGCTCCAACCTGGCCTTAAGCAAGGCCTCCTTCTTCTCAACCACTTCCACCTATGCGAGGAGCTGCTTCCACTCCTGTAATTTTGCAAGGCGCCACACTGGGGCGATTGAGTGCGTCGTTGCCCTTACTTCGTTGTACTACCGCTGCAGCTCCTTGATCTCTCTACTCAATGTCTGCAGGTTTGGATCTTCCTACAGGTTGGTGACCAACTCCATGGCTTGCTAAAAAACTATTGTGCATTCCGCAACTGTGGCATCTAGAGTGGCCAACCCTTCCTGGATCGCGGCTCCACACTGCTCCCAGACCTTCGGTGGAGTTGAGGGTTTCATCTTCAATTGTAGCTCAGTTATCTTCATGTTGAGTTCAAATTGAACTCAACTAACCTCATCCTTTACCTCACGCACACCAACAACCAATTTTCTAACCTTTTCGTCTGGTTGTGTGTCTTCTGGAATATGGAGCTCGAGTACTATTTTGCATGCCTCCACAACCACTGACTCCAATCTTGAGTTGTGTGCCTAGAGCACCTCCTTTTCTTCCAAAATTTGTGCCTTCTCGGCGAACAACTGTCGATTATTCACCTTGATTTCGCTAATAGCACTAATTGCTCATTGTTCCCGAAGGCGAAACTTTCCCGCTATTCCATGTAATAATTCATGCAACGTCTCCAGTTGTATTGTGGCAAGGTTCAGGCCCATTTTTGGTATGCTATATAGTTGGGCATGTTGTTCCTCAGTCTCGACGCATACTGAACCTGTAGACAAAGGAAATACTCACACATCCATCGTTAGCCACAGAACTAGCTCCACGTTGGTATGTTGTTCTTGCGCCGAGCTGCTCGTTGCGCCACTCAAATTACCTACATCCACCTAGATCTTAGTTGCTTGAAGATGCAACTCTCAAAGATCCTTCTGGATTCCCCTTAAATTTTGTATGTACTGTTGCTCCAACTGCTAAAGTAACTCTGTGGTGACCTCCTTGACTTTATCACCGATCACATCCATGTCGCTTTCTGTGATCACTAGGGGATCAACCTGCATTTTCTGCACCTTTTGATTCTTCCTCGATCCTCCCTACTGTTCCAATTCTCCCTTTTTCCTCTCAAAGGGGGTGCGCTTCCCTTCCTTGCCGCCTTGCTCTATTTCTATCAAACGTGACTTGTCACCTTTTTAGGTCTCACGCTGCTCCTGCTCTGCCTTTTCCTTGGTAGTGCATTCCTCCTCAACTCGAGCCTTTTCTGCAGCATCTTTCTTCTTCTACGCAACCAATTTTGCACAGCCTGCTTGGCTGCCTCCTTCCTTTACTTTGTGGCTTCTCTTTCTGCACCTGTGATTGGCCCAACAATAAAATAGGAAGGGGCGTGCCACTCGGCTGGCTAGCGCGATACTACCTCCTGCACATGGGACTCTATTACCAAATAGGGTATGTTGTACCACTTCTGTGCGAGATCCTTCTGCACTTGGATGTAAACTCTATGGAAGTCGACTTTGAAAGTTGCATATGCTGACAACTGTGTATACAAGGTTGGGGACAACCTTGGGTGCTAGTTAATTGCCATGCGAAGACCTGCTTCCATCAAGACCCAAGAAATTTTCGTCTCTATGACGCACGCGAGGCCCTTCATAGCCTAGAGGGAGGTGTACTGTGCTGCCTCCAGCAATCCTTCTTCCAATGGAGGACACTGGTTATCCTCCAGCAACTCCCACACAACCAGATCAATAGATAACAAGAACAAAGCTTAATGGAACAACTTGGTCTCATCCTGTGCCTCGCGACAATTCGCAAGGAACTCTTGACATAGGTATCTGGACCAATTGAAAAGTACGTCTTTTGCGCACTGAGCTACTAGAGACACAATGGGCATTGGAACTTCATCTGTGTGACACTTCCTCATCACCTTGACAGCTAATATTTTAGTGGCCAATTGAACCGTGGGATCGTTGATCAACATGATAGAGTACCCTTGCACTTTTTTCAAAAGCTATTATTCCTTTTTCATGCGCTCAACCAACTCCTTATCTCCTGTCTTTCCACAAAACTCCTTGGTTGGATTCAACCATTCATGCAACAAGTGTGTAAGCATGTGAATCAACATATCAATGAAGGAGATAAGTCCTCTTAGCCATAAACACCCATCATGTACAAGCGTGAGCAACTGGCGTATGCACGTTGTGTTAATTGGGGTGCGGTGGTAGTGTGGTACCCAAAACACGTTGAGCAGCCCGGATTGTTTAACACCACGGGCCCATTCCTTTGTTTCTAGTGCTGTCACACCCGTGCCTTCATAATATACCCATTTCATGAAGTTTTTTGTCGCTAAGTGTGGGAACTTAACGTGATCTGCTAAGTCCTAGTCCTCCATCTTTAGTAACGAGACTCGCGTGAGACGTGGACCTTCGCAAGGCACCTGCTTAGGTACGAGGGGTGTGGAATGACAAATTTCTCCAAGCTCGGGTCTTTTGTAATCTTTGTCTTTCCCTTCCTTGGGGGGATATACTGAGGGAGCTTTGTGATGGGCTCCTCCTTCAGCATCAAGATCTTTAGTTCCCTGTCCTTCGGCTTTCAAGTCTACAACCTTTTCTTTTCCTTTTGTCAGCTACTTGTCCTTTTTCTATGCAGGTGTCACGGTATGCTTCTTGGGGGAAGTACGTATATGTACTAGATTCTGCTGCTTCTCCCTTGCCATGGATTTTTTTGATCTTGGAGACCTCGGCGTCATGGGCATCGCAGGCATAGCTTCAACACCAGATAGTTTAGGGCCTGTCACGTTGGATACAACAACTTCTGCACTCACATCTTCTGCAGGGTTGTTGGCAGTCATCTTCTCCATAAATAGTTCATAGGCTTCAAGAGATATGTCTGTGTGGGCGAATAACTCTTCCCAAAACACTCGGCTCATAAGCAACAAACAACAAATTTCAGAAAAAACTCCAATTGTGAAAAGTGTTCTATGTTGGACTGGCACGCATAATTTATAGGGGTTTTTGAATTCAAATCTGACCATTCCCCCCAAATTTCGATCATTAATTCTATCTTGGCAGCAGATATTCAAAGATTTTGGCCTTAAATGCTACCATCCAACTTCTCTTAACCATCTTCTGGTTGTCAACTCATGAATAGTGACTTCAACGGTCACTTTCCTGCTGTGTTACGCGGCACCCCCCTCCATAGCGCAACTTCCTATATTGCAACTTCGTCATTTTCCATGCAATCTACCTACTATGTAGTCCTCCAACCCTGGAAATGTAGTTTATAGTCCCATGCTCCCTTGCAACTACCTAGAGCACTAAGATTGTCCTGTCACCATATAGTCATTGGGTAGGGTCCCCTGTATATAACTTCAAGTGGCTTCTATTCACTCTTCCCAGAAAAGGTTATCCATTTAGCTTCGCGAGCTGAACTGTGCCTCCATCTGTAATTTCTTTGATAATATATGGCCCTAGCCAATGCATCTGAAATTTCCCTAGAAACTTAGTGAATTTACTATCATATAACAATACCAAATCATTTACCTTGAACATTCGAAGCTTAATGTGTTGATCGTGCCATGCTTTTTCACATTCCTTTTGTACTCGCTAATGAAATCTATCCAATAATGAATCCTCTTCAAGCTCCATCATCTACACGAGCCGTTCCTCCAAGGCTTCGCGACCTGCCATACCTATGAGAGCTGCAATGCATAGACTAGGCATGATATACTCCATTGGCATCACAACTTCGACACCATAGACCAATCTAAAAGCTGTCTGCCTTGTTAGATTTTTACAAGTAGTCTTGTAAGCCCATAGTACTGCAAGTATTCGCACATCCTAGTCATTTCATTGCACATTGCAAATCTTCATCAATGCATTCTCAAAAATCTTGTTGAATACTTCAACAGTGCCATTGGCCTGTGAGAGATACGGAGTGCCCTTCTGATGATAGACTTGAAACTCCTCATTCAACGCATCGATTGTTTTGTTGAGAAAGTGCGTACCTCGATCACTCATCAAAACTTTTGAGAAGCCAAATCTGGTTAGCACATACTCAAACAAAATATTTGTTGTCGTAACCCCTGTACAATCCTTAACTAGTTGTGCTTCTTCGCATCTGATTAGATACTTTGTCGTGGTGATGATGTAGCGGGCACATGTCTTCTTTCCTGGGGGCTGAATTGGCCCAACGAAATCAATTGCCCATTTTTCAAATGGCTGCAACGAGACTTGAGGATTCAATGGCAACTCGTCCATTTGTGATGGTCTGCTCATTCTTTGACATGCATCACATGCCTTACAATACGCCTTGGAATATTTTTACAACATAGGCCACCATAAACCTGCGCGCAAAATATTCTGTGCAGTCACTTTTCCTGCATAGTGTCCTCCCGCAGCCCCTCCATGAGCTTCACGAAGAATGTTATTTCTTTCAAAATCTGGCAATAACTTCGCAATATCTCGTCCACACCCATCTTATACAAATGTCTTGCAATCAATGAGAAGTACGCCACGCACACTCCTAGTTCCTTCTTTTGCTAACTTGTATATGCTTCCGGTGCCATCCCTGTAGTCAAAAAGTGAATAATATCTGCAAAGTGATTATCCGCTATGCGCATCAGGAAATCCTTCCTCCAAATTAGTAGGCTCCTCTCCTGTTTCGATCCGTGATAGATGGTCAGGTCCTACATTCAACCTACCTGGCTTCACAATGACCTCAAAATCATATTCCTGGAACAACAGCAACCATCGGCATATCTTCCTCCCCAACACAGGCTTATTGACTAGGTATTTCAGGGTAGAGTGATTTGTGTACATTTTAAAATGTCTGCCCAACAGATAATTCCTGAACTTTTGCAACATGCATGCCATAGCCAACCCTTCACGCTCCGTTGTTGAGTAATTATTCTCGACCTTCGATAATTTCCTACTCGCGAAGGCTATAAGGTGGTCCATCTCTCCTTCATCGGCCTGTGTTAGCACTGCTCCCAATGCAATGCACGATGCATCAACATGTACATGGAATTTCTTCTTCCAATCATGGAAGACCAATATCGACATGGTGACCATATTCTCCTTCAATACATCCAAAATGCACTGACATTCTTCATCCCAACAGAATTTAGCATCCTTCTTCAACAATTTCTCCATAGGTGTGGTAATATGAGAATAAGCCTTGATGAACTTCCTATACCATCTGGTATGTACCAGCATTGCATGTAGTTGTTTGACACTCCTCGGGGCCTCCAAATTCACTATCACCATGATCTTTCTAGGTTCCACCATCAGCTCTTTCTTGCACACCACGTGACCCAGCAAAATCCCAAAGGGAACGCAGAATAAACACTTCTTCAGGTTTAGCGCGATCTGGTACCTGCAACACGTATCCAACATCAAGCGCAGACTTGCTACATGGTACTTCACTAACCCAAACATTGTCCAGTCATAAAATTACACCTCTAAGAACTTATGAATAAACTCCTTGAACGCCACGATGACTACGCGATAGAATATCGCAAGTGCATTCTTGAGTCCAAATGGCATCACAGTGTATTGGAAACAACCTCGTTCCGTCGCAAAGGTTGTTTTGCTCCTATCCTCTGGTGCGATCTTGATCTGATGGTACCCCGAAAATACATCAGTGAACAAGTAGGCCTCCTGTCCTCCAACGTTGTCTAATACATCATCTGTAAATGGAATCAAGAATGGGTCATGGACGCAAGCATCATTAAGCTTCCTTAGATCTACACAAATCCTTATTTCATCCTTCTGTTTCTTCTCCTGAACCACCATTAGGCTTACCCAATTAGACTCCCCTACAGGTTCTATGATGCCTATTGCCAGCATCTTATCCAATTCCAAGTGAACCTTTTCCATATACTTAGGATTCAGGCGATACGACCTCTGCTTAATAGGCTTCGCATCTGACTTTAGAGTGATTTTCATAATGCCCAAGTCTCCTATTATGCCCCTCAAGTCTGAAAAATTAGTAGGGAACAAATCCTGGTATTCACGGAGTAACTTAGTGACCTTATCCACAATAGTGTCATCCCAATAATCCCCAAACTTCGCAAATTTTGGCTCTGCTTCAATACCAATGTTCGCTTGCTTGGTTTTTAATGGCACGGTGATGTACGGGTTCTCTATTTGTGGACCTTAAACTTTGTGATGCCCTTCGGTCTCTAGAATATTAATATTTATTAGATCTTCGTCCTCCCCCTCAGCTGCCACATTATAACATTCCAGTGCATGGCGCAACTGGGTGCTCCAATCTGGTTGGACCCATTCCAAAGGTTCTTGCTTTATTCAGAAGATTATTGCCTTAAACTCCTGCATAGCTCCATCAATGCTCTCGAACCCATCATCAAAGATGAAGGTCATTAAGAATCCTTCCCTCAATATATCCCACTCCGTGGTGCCATGGCGGAGCTCTGTCTCCAAATACCAGTTCATGAGGATTGTGTCTAAAGTGTGGCAAAACAAGTGTACCCATTCCGGTTGCAGCTCTGTTCCATAATCTTTAGCCCACTTCGCTAGATGATCACGTGAATCATAGCTCCCATCATATTTTTCAGTCAATCAAAGGTTAGGTCGACCAAACCACAACCTCATCATTCTTCTATAATCTTGCCATTCATCAAAGTTATCCTTTTGTGTACCCCACCATCATGCGAGTGTAGCACGTAGTGCCAGATCTAATGCTTGGAAGCGATGATCCTCAAGGACTTCACGTTCAAATGCATCTAAAAACTTATCTATGTTAGGTAAACAATCATAATAGGATAAATTCCTTACCTCCGATGACACACAGCGTAGCCATTTAGTCATCATGTTGTAGCATAGCGTAGATACTTCATGCAATCTATTCTGTCAGTGCTCCAACTCTTCATCTAAATCCGAGGTACATGAAATTTCTTGGTCCCATGCAATCCGTCCATCTGCTATTGGATTAATCCAGTCTTCATCTTGTGTTTTTATCTTTTAGATCTGATCCAAGTCATTGTCACTTTCTTCATAGTCGTGAACCGGTTCGGTATAGCGTGGTCCTTCTACAGGGTCCAATCGTACTACAACCCGAAGCGTTTTCCTTTCAAAAGAATTTTTTCTCTTCTTCAAGTTGATGACTCCATTCATATCAATGGCCCAGCCAATTCTGAGGAGTACGGGGTATGGATTACTGTCATCAATGATCTCTATTACCTCAAAATCAGCCAGGGTGCACGCACCTTCTATATCCACTGTTACTCCATGTAGTCATTCCATAGGGATGATGTTCTGTTGGTTTTCCATTCTAAGTTGGATCGAAGACCACTGTAGCGCAGGTCTCCCCATTCTCTCCCAGGTCTGTTTAGGTAAAACGCTCGCGTCAGACCCTAGATCTAGAATGACCTGGTCCATCTCATATTCTCCTATCTACGCGGTGAGCCTCATCTCTCGCCCTGTTCTTGCCTTATGTTTGCCAATTTTTCAAACTACGTGCTATCCGTTAGGGGGTTTTTTATTTACCAACACACTTGTTTATCAACTACTGTAGGCATTTCATAGCCTTGTTATCGCGTAGAAGTTTCATGCAAGTCTCCAAGAACATGGTAAGCACATAGGAATCAACCTCTTTAGGAGCGCTGGTTTCTGCTACTTTGTTCTGGCTTCCTGAGGTGGAGGCCTCAGCGAAACTTTTCTTCGCTTCCATAAATTTTTCCTTCACACACTCTAGATTAAATCCAGCTTCTTTTTCTGGGGCCTTGCGGACCCGTCCGCCCTCTTCAGGTTGTTTTCCTTTATCATCACCGGTCGTTATTGCACTTCTTAGCACTATGTTCACTCTCTAATCTTCCTCGCGGGGCTCAACCTACATCATCTATAAGTTCTACATGGGTTTCTGAGGCTGCGCCTTTTTCTCCTGCATCTTAGCTATCAGCACCAGGCATTCTTCTATAGTGTGGTCAAACTGGTTGCAGTATTGACATGAAGGGCGTGTCTGATTCTGACACTTCTGCGCGTGGACCGTTTCAACTCTATTTTCACTTCAAGACATGCATGAACACCCTCAGCTTTACAAGGCTTTAGACCACTAATGCTCAATAGTTTATAGATTCAATGGATAGATGGAGAACACTAAATGTACCAGCAGATGCATATATAAGCACATATGAATGGCTAGATACAAAAATTAAATGAAGATTGAAAATCTAATTTATCAACGTAGAGATAAGATGACAGTTATCTGGCATTAGACACAAAAGAAAACATGAATAACCTATTCAAGTGCAAGCTTAGAATAGAAGAGAAAATGGGAATTGAACATGTAACAACAAAAGAAGCTTATATTGCTGGAATGAAGATGAGAAGCTAGAGGAGCAGAGTATTCACAGTCTCCAAAAGTTGAACCCCTCCTAGTTCTAACTTTCAGCCATTTATAGGCCTTTTGCAATGCTCCCGAGCTCTCAAAGGCTCTCGGTGTCTTAATCTATCCTCTCTGTCTTTTTAACAATTTTATGCCATGAATAGACATGCATGAGCTCAGAGGTTTCTTTTTCTAACAGCAGTAACCAAATTCTGGTAATTTTGCCTTGCTGTCAGGTGGCTCACTCGTGCTAGCGTTGCTCCATGATAATTTCTATTGGTTTGGTTATGTCGTGCTATTGTTTTTCCCCTTACGGCCATATATTTTGTTATTTCAGTTCACCTGTTGACTATTAAAAATACAAACAGAGCTATCGGGTCCGTTCCCAATCGCTGTCGCCTGTCGCAAATGGCATGTCCCTTTATTTTTTAGAAATACATCAAAACATTGGAAATACATTAAAAATGGCTCATGACGGACTTCAAATTTTATATATTTCCCTTCACGAACCCTTTCGGGTCCGGGTCTTATCGCATATCGTAAGTCGCTTCGGTCTTGCTCCAAGGTTCCCCTTTGTATTTCAGAAATACATTAAAACTACGAAAATGCATTAAAAATGACTTTTCTGCAGATCTCAAAATCTATGCAATATCTTTAAGGAACCCTTTCAGGTCCGGTCTATCGCATCGGACATCTATATAGGTATAAGCCCTGCTCCTCTGTGAAGCTCCGATGTGATATCGCGATGCGATTGATCGCAATCGCATATCGCTATAACCCCAAGTTGTTTGGTGAGCACTCTATTGTGTTGGCCAATTGCGATTCTACGATGCAATGTGGGTCATCAGTCTGCGTGCTTGATCGACGGTCCACGTTGACTCCGCCGATCGCCATTGTAAGTTCCACATAGTCTACATCGATATCCACCGATTGCGATCTGCCGATCAGATCTAGACCGTTGATCGGCTGGATCTTACGGCTACTGTGCATTTCATTGTTCAGACCTCCCATACTCAGTTTGTTCACTTTTTCCTTGGGTTTTTGCCTCCCAATAGTGTTTTTCCACCATTCTAAGGGCTCTTCTCCTGCGATTGTTTTGATCTTTGGCATGACTTTACTAGCTTTTGAAGACTTAGAGAGCATATTTGGATCCATTTGGATCAAGACCTGATGCAATTATAGATGCAAGAGTAATATTTTGAAGTCTGGATTATGGCCAAAGCGGAGCAAGAGGAGACGTGGTTGTTGGAGCTAAAACAGGGGACATTTCCGCTAAAAATAGCAGCACTGCACCTCAGGGGCTAACACTGGCTCCTTCTGGGGATGAAATCCTCTCTGTGAGGTTTCAAGAACCACAAACCGATGCCTTTCCTGTAAAACCAAAATCAAATCTATCTCCTAGTGTTCCATTGGGCATGGATTTTATTTTGTATAGAAAATAAAAACTGAAAAACATATTTACAATATCAAGGCTTTAAAGCCTTAAATGAAATAAAGTTTCAAGAACCGTCCATTGACTGGGCTACCAAAAACATCTTCTCCTTCCAGACTGTGCAGAATAAATGTATTGTTCTGCTAAATTTGAGCGATGACAAACGGACCTGTCCATAAGGAGTCAAACTTACCATGATTACCTTTCTTTTCCTTCAATGCATCCCATTTGAGAACCCAGTCACCAACTTGGAAATTGCCCACTTTTGCCTTCCTGTCAAAGGTTTCTTTGATTTTCTTCTAATGAACTTTTGACTTCTCAACTAGCTGCTCTCTGATCTGCTGTAATTCAACCAGGTTATTCATTCTCCTTACCGTGCCATTTGTTTCATCCTATTCTTCTTGAAAGAATTTGGTCACAGGGAGAATCAGCTGGATAGGAAAAACAGCATCAGCGCCATAAACCAGCTTAAATGGAGAATTTCCTATGGACTTCTTGTTGGTAACTCTATCAGCCCATAGTGCAAACTTCAACTTGGAATCCCAGCTCTTTTTGTTGTCCTCCAACTGTTTTTTGATTATCCTTACAAGACTCTTGTTAGATGATTCTGCTAGGCCATTGCCTTGAGGATAATATGAGGTAGAATGCACCAATTGAATGCCCATGGATTCACACATGTCCACCAATTCTTTTACCTTGAAAGTTGCTGCATTATCAGTGACTAGTTTGGTTGGGCACCCAAATCTAGTGAAAATGTTCTCATTCAAGAACTTTATGACAACTTGATGATTAGCATTCTTAGTGGGTATGGCCTCAATCCACTTGGTGAAATAATCAGTGGCTACTAAGATCCATTTGTGCTAGACACTAGAATGTGGGTTGATCTCACCTAGAAAGTCCAAGCCCCACTGTTGGAAGGGACCATTGGAGTGCACTAGCTTCAAGGGAAAATATTTTAGCTATTGTCTTCTTGTAAACCTCTGACATTTCTCACAAGACCTCACAAAAGAACACACATCAGAGAACAGAGTAGGCCAATAATACCCAACTCTCAGGATCTTGTGGGTTGTGGTTTTCCAATAATGATGCCCTCCATAGATGCTAGAATGGAACCGGTGCATGACTTCCACAGATTGTCCTTTATCTAGGCATCTCAAGAGGATTCCTGATGGGTCTCTCCAATAGAGCAGGTTTTTATTAATGCAGAATCTGGCTAATCTGAGCTTAATGGCCTGGGCTTAAATTGAGCTAAGCCCTAGAGGGACTTCTAGCTTCTACAAAAAATGAACTATATTGGAATACCATTCACAGGTGGCTAGATTTTTAGCCAAAGACTAATTTTGCTCTTGCTCTTCTACTGCGTCCTCTGTCTGCTCATCACCTGAATTTGAACCCATGCAATTGATGTCTAACAAACTGCAATTTTCCTTAGCCATAAGTTTAGCCAATCTCTGGCCTTTGACAAGCTTAGTGGGCTTCACCTCTATGTTAAACTCTATGAATTTTTCAATCCATTTAGTTCTCTTTCCATCAATATCTGGCTGAGTTAGGACATTTTTTATTGAGGCTGAAGGTACATATGCAACCACTTTGGAATGCAGAATATAAATTCTGAATGCCTTTAAAGATTTTATGAGAGCATAAGCTTGTTTTTTAATAAGATCATACCTTAGTTCAACATACCTCAGAGTTTTGCTAAAAAAGGCCATGGGGTGCTCTACGCCTTCATCATTTTTCTGCAACAGAATCGTTGCAAGTGTATCATAAGAGGCAAAAGAGAAGATATAAAACTCCTTGGTGTAATTTGGGCTGATTAGAGTGGGATCTTCCATGATAGCTTGTTTGATGGCTTCAAAAGATATTCTCGCAACACCTGTCCATTTTATTTTTGACCCTTTCTTTAGCATGGAAGTGATGTGCTTCACTAGCTCTGCAAAAGTTTGGAATGAACCTCCTTACAAAGTTAATCTTACCCAAGAAGGATTGAATGTCCCTTTTTGACCTTGGGATGGACAATGTCTGAATTGCTTGAACTCTTGCTGGATCAATCTTCACACCTTCATCAAAAACAATATGTCCTAGAAGTTTGCCTTCTTCTACAAAAAACTGTGACTTGTTTGTTCACAGAAATTCTGAACTATATGCACTTTAGAAACACCTTCTTCAAATGCTGCAAATGGTCCTTGTGAGTGTTGAAAAACTCTGTTATTTCATCAAGGTAAATAAGGACAAACTTGTCCTTCTCTCCCACAAAGGTTATGTCCATGGCCCTCTGAAAAGTAGCCCCAGCATTCATCAGTCCGAAAGGCATCTTGGAGTACATGAAAGTGCCCCAAGGAGTAGTGAAGGCGGTCTTTTCCTGATCTTCTGGATGTACAACAATCTGATTGTAACCTAAAAATCCATCTAGGAAAGACATGACTTTAGCCCCTGAAACTTTTTGCAGCAAGTGTTCCATCTTAGGCAGGGGGTAGTTGTCTTTTTTAGAGTATTTGTTCAGATTCCTGAAGTCAACACAAAGCCTGATTTCTCCATTCTTCTTTCTTACTACCACAAGGTTAGCTATCCACTTTGAATATGTTAGGGGAACTATGATCTTGGCATCCAGCAGCTTCTTGATTTCTTTTTCAATCAAAGGCAATAAGAGAGGGTTGATAGGTCTTAATTTCTACTTAAAAGGGATGGTGTTCTTCTCTAGTGGGATCTTATGCTGAATGATGTTTGTGTCATAGGTCTTAATATCACTGTATTCCCAAGAAAAAATATCATCAAATTGTTTCATCAGGGTGCAATACTCGGAACTCTGGGCAGAAGACAAGTGAGTGGACAGATTTATGTACTTTGGATGGGTTGGACTCCCTACATTATGTTTATGAACAACAGACTCATTTTCTTTTTTGGCAGGCTTATAAGGTACATCATTATGATCAAACAACTTCTCTAGGGGCACCAATCCTTTGGGTATATGGTTACAAGGTAGCTGAATAATGTTTTCTTGACCAATCTCATCCTTTAGCTTGGACTGGTTGTATTCTTCAATAGTTTTGTTTTCTTGGTTGATGTGCATTTCAGAAAATTCATCAACGACTTGTAAAAACCTATTAATTTCATCATCATCTTCAAAAACTTTCTAGTATTTGACATTATTGGGCAAAGATGGTCTATATTTCACCTGAACTTCATAAGTCAACTTAGGAGGCAAAGGAGGAATAAACGTGCTAGCAGACACAGAAAGGGAATCAGCAAGCTGGTTCTTCATTCTCGGGATGTAAGAAATGTTGAAAATATTAAAAGAGTCCTTGAGCTTCCATACCTCATCTCTATATGCTCTCAACCTTGGATGCTTTGCTTGGAAAGTTTTGTTGACCTGATAAATGATAAGGTCTGCATCTCCAAACACTTTTAGACCTTTGATGCCCATTTCTTTAGCAGCATTTAAGCCCAATATTAAGGCTTCATACTCTGTTATGTTATTTGTGACCTGAAAAGTTAATTTGAAAGATAAATGAATGCATTCCTGTGTGGGGGACACAAGTGTTATAGACATTTTTGGGCACTGCAACCCCAATCATACATGTCCATAAACCAAGGGCTCCTAATTCCCTAAAAGTTTTGCTTCACACCCTAAAGGAACAAGGTCAACTGATTACATCATCTCCCAGAAATTCTCCATAGAAAACTGCTCATAACTGGTCAAAGCTGGACCATACAGACTGCCCAGTGTAGAGCGTGCGATGCATCCCACCTGCTCACTGTAAAAGGTGCGATGCATACTGGAAAGCCCTTCTGTAGGGTGCGATGGGCGAGAGTGGACAAATGGCAGAGACAGTTTGTGAGGTGGATGATCATAGAATCTTCCAGAAACTTCTCCTGTGACACTTGCCTCTCTGAATTCGCCCAGGGATGAGTAAGAGATCTTCAATCTCCAAGTGGAATCAAGAACTATCAGAGAGAGGACACTAATCAAAATCCCAGAAGCTGACTCACCCCCCTACAATCATCTATATATGGATCCCTCATCACAGAGATCCAAAGGTTGGAATTTTGTATCTTGTAAGGAAGTGTTGTTGGTTTCTTGGTGGAATATCATAGTGTTGGGTGATCTAAGCTTTTCATGAGGTGAAGAAGGTCTTTCATGCTGGGAGGATGATGCTAGGTCAGATCAATAGGTTGTAATCCTCTCTTCTAATCTTTATATCAATAAAGCTATTCAAGTTTTCCTCCACATTCTTGTATGTCTGATAGTATATGCATTTGTGTGGTTAATATATATCTGGTCCTATATTGTTTATGATTGTAGATCTCTACACTTTGAAGTTATTATGCTGCTTTGACTTTACAAGTACTCTTTGAAGCAGAGTGGTCAAGGGAGAAGCGACAAAGACCTATTGGTGAGGAAGGGACAAGCAAGGGACCGAGCGAAAGATCGAGGTTGGTATTCTTTGATCCTCTCCTATCTACTTCTCATAAAGGAAAACAAAAGTAACTTTAATCTGTTTGTTTCTAAGATAGCTACCCATCTTAGTGGGACTAGCAGCTCTGCATGGACACTAGATTTCCCGATAACAAAATGGCGACTCCGTTGGGGATCGAATAGATTGTTTGCTTATCTATATTTGTTTGCTTTATAAACTTACAGATGGAGCCTGAAGTTAAGCTAGCTAGCCTTCGAACTGCATTTGCTATGCAAGTGCAAAGTAGATCAATGTTGCTTCAGTCTATCTCCAGGTCTTGTTTATAAACTGAACAATCGATTTTCAAACATCTTAATTGCCCTAGTGGTGGCTCTAGTAACCTCATTAGATCAGCCCCTGTGATTTCTATTTACTGACTACATTAGCTCAGCTTAAATCCCTGAACTAAGCTGCAAACTGTGACCCAGAACCAAGTTGAAGTCTCGTCCCTGGACCATCACACTTTCTCCTCTTGGGAATCTGGATGCATCTCACCTCCCGTGTGCAGTAGGTGCACTGCATCGCACTTTCCCTGTGTTGTAGGTGCGCTGATCAGATAAGACCTCTTCGCTCTCAGATTTTGGTTTCTATATTCACTCTCTTCAGCTTTATTTAGGAGTTTTGCTGTCTGTGATCAGTATATCACTGTGGAAACTCCCTTCCTTTGCATGATTCCGCCTCCATAGTACAAAGAATTGTGAATGTTTTTATGTATTGTGCGCCATATACAATTCTCTTTTACAAAAAGTAGCATAATCAAACTGTCGTCTTTTGATTTGAAAGTGTCGTTTTCAGTCAAAGCAAAGAATTCTATTGTTCTTGATGGTTTATTATATAGTTACTCTTGTATTTGATTTGAATTAGTAGTTTTTCAAGTGTCGAAAGCAGTTTTCAATTCAAAATAGCAAAGTGTCGTCATTATCTTCCTTTCGTTTTTGAAGAGAAATTTGTTAGTATTGTTGCTTTGAAAAGATAATTCAGATTTGTACTTAGAATTCTTCTTGTCATTCACACATTAAGAAAGCTGAAAACAAATACATGCATCTGCATTTGCATTTAGACTGCTTGTTGGTTTGATTTAGGACAGTGCATCTAGTGTGTGCTCTCTGCTCTATGTTGAAAGAATATCATCTCTCTTTCCTTAGTAGCTAGGATTTTCATTGCAAAAAGAAGATTAAAAGATTGTTTATCATCTTATATTGCATTTTAGGAATTGTACATCTACATCATGCGGTGAACCTAAAGGCAAATTTCTTAAGAAAGATCAACTGTAAAATAAATTCAATGAACATAAAAACGCTTTGGAACCTAACGCACAACATCTAAAAGTCTACACTAGAGACGTATTCCGGAGTCGTAAAGCCTGGTAACTATCGCTTTCATTGTTGGTTGGGTGATTCCTCCTCTTTGAGATGACAAGTGCCAATACGGACTTGTGCTCCCACGTATCATCGAGTATATATTGGGAGACCACAATAGGCTATATCCTTTATCCATAGGAAGCCGTGTCTACCGCCCTATCGATCGCAATGCACTGAACACAGCATTCAGGAAGATTGATTGTCGTACCATAAAAAGTATTCTGCATTTTTGCGATTGGTTTGGTAATCTCTTTGTCTAGATTTCCAAAGTAGTCTCTTTCGTTCCTTTTCAAACTCCTTAAAGGAAACGGTCCATCTGAGCACTTGTCACTTCAGGCTCATTAAAAATCGAAGGCGACTAGAGTCATCTTTTGTTTTTTCTCGACTTTTAAAAATTGAAAAAGCAAGTTGTGTCAAAGTGTCTAAAATTTATTTTAATTGGAACAATATCACTATTCCCGCGTTGGTCTTAGGTTGAGGAAAATGGAGTCCACCAACCAAGGATTTCCCCTTGGAGGAAATCCTAGTCCTTTCTCCTCTTAGAGAGATGTTGGTGCACTTCATATGGCCACATTGTCACTTCCAGGATTGACGATTGGCTTGCCAATATGGCTCTTCTCGGCCTCCGTCGTTCAGAACACCGTGATTCCTGAACAATCAAGTCAGCAACTAGATGATACTAAAGTTACCCCCCAACCTTCTACTTTGTTCGATTCTCCCTCTCCTCCTTCCTCTTCACTTGATGAAGCTGGTAAAGCCAAAAATCAAGTAACTAAGAAGGAGAAGAAGGGGAAGGAGAAGAAAGAGAAGAAGAAGAAGAAGGAGCGAAAGGCAAAAAGGGGTAACTAGGCATCGTCTAGTGAAAATCCACACACTGCACCGTCCAAGCCTAAATCTCCATGTGTCATTTGCAAAGGAGACCACTATCATTGAGATTTTCCTTGCATCCCTCGGATCTTAAGGGATTGGTCTCCTCATTTGCACAATCCGGTGTCATCAACCTCTGAAGATCATGTTGAAAGTACACCATCAACTAGTGAAAGCGAAGTATTTGGAAAGAAAAGGAAATGTAAATTTCCTTGTAAACTGTGTGAAGGCGATCACGTCGTCCACCGTTGTCCCTTCCTAGATGAAGCTAAAAGAGTCTTGGATAACCGTCCTGCTTCACCGCTACGACTTCCTCCTGGATACAAGAAACTCTTGCCGAGTCCATCACTAGTTGAAAATCTGACTGACACGCCATTGTGGTCGGTCGAAGCATCTATCATTGAAGATAAACCTGCTGAATCCATACCAGACAAAATTCAAAAGGTTGAGGCGGCAGTCGACTCGGTCTTGTCTTCAGAAGGTCCATCTTCAGATGATACAATCACCGAAGAGAATGAGAATGACACCGTTCAAATTCTTTTCATAAACACAGACTCTGATGAACATAGGGGAAATCTACCCATTCCTTTAACACAGGAAGGAATTTCGTCAGATTCATATCCGGCCGTCTATTCGGTCCCACCTCCAAGCAACCTAGTTGTTTCCTTCAATTGGAATCCACTAGGTAGACCCGTTTACTAGCTAGTGTACCATTCCAAATAATTGTACAAGCTTACAGAATAGTCATGGTCGATACCATCATAGATGAAGGGGCTTCTGTGAGTATCCTTTCCTCGACTGCTTGGAAAGCGCTTGGTTCGCCATCGCTTCTGCCTGAAATGAGAAATCTGACAGGCTTCAACAAAGGAACCAGTCGACCGTTAGGGATCCTTCCCAATGTACCTATAACGTTGAGAAGGAAAACGTTTATGTGAACGTAATGATAGTCCAAGGACCTCTATATTATAATCTACTCCTTGGACGTGACTATATTTATTGCATGGGAGCCATTGTCTCCTCACTCTTTCGAGTAATGTGTTTTCCTCATGAAGGCAAAGTGGTCCAGCTCGTAGACCAGCTTTCGTTCCCCAGCTCACACATAGCTAATAGTCAAATGCCATCCCTAAATGGTCTTTTCATGCAAGGAATGTCTCATCAATCTCCGGTCCGTCCACCTGAAGAACGCGAGTAATTCGGGGGGACATGACTGAAACCCAGGGGGCATGCACCCTGGTCTGCTTCGGCAGGGAAACTCTGGGTATAGGGTAAGTTTCCGCGAAGGATATATGACTGGTCTGACGCCCGTCTGTATAGGAAGAGGGAGTTAGACCGGGATAAGATTCCTTCATCAAGGTTAGGTGATTGGAGCCTTTGTCCAGATGGACTAAGCCGAGGAGGTGTTTCTGTCTGCTGTGCAGATGGAAACCATCTTGCGAACGCGAGAACTTCTAAATGGTAACCTGGAAACTTTACTTCACTATACCTGGGGGCATGCAAACCTTTTGTGAGCAAGTGAAAAGCGACCAACATAACGCTAACTCTATGGTTCCGCTGACTTCAACTGCCTAAGTCGGGTGAGTGGTCGAGTCGACCGTTCGTCTTCGCAGGGGCCAGATGGCACCAGCAAAGTAAAGGAAAAATTTTCCTACCTAACCTTGGTAGTGATCTTGGTAGTTAAGTAGAGGAGCGTAGTTGGTCGTTCCTAGCTTGCATACGAGAGGCAACGGAGCAGAGCTTCGAAAGGTGCAAGCTCCATAAAAATGGAATCTATCGATGAGATGTCCTCATTATATGACTGGCACGAGTAGTTTTTATGTGAAGTTCAAGCTCGTTAAAAATTAAACCTAAGCAATGAGCAAATGTTTCCCCCAGAGTTTAAGCTCATTAAAAAATGAACCAATTTCCGGTAAATAACCATTGTGAATGCGTTATCATCAGCTTTTGAGCCCTGGTCATGTTCTCATCATCACCTCCACTCTATTTTAGCCGATCATTCACCTCCATTTGATTTTTTACCCCTTTTGAGGAACAGCTGCAAAGAGTGATCCTGTTAGCCATCCTTGTGACACTGCCGTGATTGGAAAATTCCAAACATTACCTGGAATCAGCTGCTACCTGAAATTATCACTCGTTCCTCAAAAAAAGAGTCTCCTTTAAGCTCTTTTCGTTTGACTCGTAAAATATGAAAAAATTACCGAGCAGTTGGCCTCTCCAACTCATTAAAGCTACTAGGAGCGTTATCCCTCCTCTAGATTTTAATCTTTTTGGACTTGAAGGATTATTACACAAAAAGATCGAGTGCTTGTTTTGTTCGACTCATTAAAATTATCGAAAATTCATCCCTTTCATATTATTTTATGCTTTTTCGGACTTAAGGGATTATATGACGAAAAAGGATTATTGGAGTTTCCTTTACGTCCCTTTCAGACTCTCTAAAATTGAAAAGGACTGAGTTATCTTTGTCATTAAACTCGTTAAAACCAATAGCAACAAACTTGTCCATATATACAATAACGAGTTTCACTGTCGCTAGGCTCGTTAAAACATAGCGACGGGTTTGCCCGAAGGGAAAATTATAGAACAAGCATATGTTATCCTCCTCAAGCTTGATAAAAATAAAGAGGTACTGGTCAACAATGACTAGGAAAAAATCGAGAAGAAAACTTGAAGAAACTTTATTGGTAGCAAGTCGCTCTTGAACATGACACTTTCACTCTATGTCTGAGTCGGGTTGGGTTATTCCGTTCGCCGGTCATATCACCATTGGTCCACTGCACCATCCATATTTGGGGTTAACGCTACCAATCCATGTCAGTGTCGCTGGTATGTTCAAGAGAAGTCGCTCAGATAATTCAACTATGTCTCATCCGCTGCAATACATTCATGCTCCATTCTTTCATGACCGCCACCCTGAACCCTGTATCATCATATCGTTTTCACCTCCAAAATCATTTACTCTGTTCCGTGTCGTAGACGTGCGATTCATTAAGGCCCTCCTATGACGGGTCACTTCTTGTCGACATCAGCTCATTATCCAAGAAGTCGACTTAGGAACAACCCTTTTAGTACTTTGAAGCTTGCATGCCTCAATGGCAAGTTTCTCACTTCCAGCGACAGGTTTACATCAATGGCCTTCGACCGAAAGACTTTGCGTTGTGTTTGACGCCAAGTCCCTTTTTCACACCACGCGAATTGTACTATAGCACCTTGAGGGTCATCATCATTATCGGTGATTCCTCTCGCGCCTGTTAACAGCTTACATCATTGGCTGGTAATCAGGCGATGTATTTCCATGTTCAACTCCAGAACATCTCTCACATGGATCGACTTGTACTCCGAGTGAAGATTGGACGAGTTTGAAGACCCCGGATCTAGTTTCATCCATCCGAGCTGCGATATATTCAGAAAAAAATAAAGACATCAAATGTACATCATTGTTGCACAGATGATCATCCGAATCAAAGGATGATGGCTCTATCAGAATCATCAGTCTGCCACATAGACAATTGTCTATCTTATGTACATGAAAATGAATTTATAAAGCTGAGCATGGGAATGCCTGCCTCAGCTAGATCATGAAAGATATTATGAAGATACTGTATTGTATTGTATCTTATTACAGGTCGCCTTCCAGCTCGAAAAAACTTTGGATCCTCATGATAAAGCATTTAACCCGACATCAAAAGATTAACGACCTCAAGCTTTAGGGGGCAACTGTTATAGACATTTTTGGGCATTGCAACCCCAATCATACATGTCCATAAACCAAGGGCTCCTAAGTCACTAAAAGTGTTGCTTCACACCCTAAAGGAACAAGGTCAGCTAATTACATCATCTCCCAGAAGTTCTCCATAGAAAACTGCTCAGAACTGATCAAAACTAGACCATACAGACTGCCCAGTGCAGAGGGTACGATGCATCCCACCTGCTCATTGTAAAAGGTGTGATGCATACTGGAAATCCCTTCTGTAGGGTGCGATGGGCGAGAGTGGACAAATGGCAGAGACAGTTTGTGAGGTGGATGATCATAGAATCTTCCAAAAACTTCTCCTGTGACACTTGCCTCTCTGAATTCACCCAGGGATGAGTAAGAGATCATCAATCTCCAAGTGGAATCAAGAACTATCAGAGAGAGGACACTAATCAAAATCCCAGAAGCTGACTCACCCCCTGCAATCATCTATATATGGATCCCTCATCATAGATATCCAGAGGCTGGAATTTTGTATCTTGTAAGGAAGTGCTGTTGGTTTCTTGGTGGAATATCATAGTGTTGGGTGATCTAAGCTTTTCATGAGGTGAAGAAGGGCTTTCATGCTGGGAGGATGATGCTAGGTCAAATCAATAGGTTGTAATCCTCTCTTCTAATATTTATATCAATAAATCTATTCAAGTTTTCCTCCACATTCTTGTATGTCTGATAGTATATGCATTTGTGTGGTTAATATATATCTGGTCCTATATTGTTTATGATTGTAGATCTCTACACTTTGAAGGTATTATGCTGCTTTGACTTTACAGGTACTCTTTGAAGCGGAGTGGTCAAGGGAGAAGTGGCGAAGACCTGTCAGTGAGGAGAAGGGACAAGCAAGGAACCGAGCGAAAGATCGAGGTTGGTTTTCTTTGATCCTCTCCTATCTACTTCTCATAAAGGAAAACGAAAGTAACTTTGATCTGTTTGTTTCTAAGATAGCTACCTGTCTTAGTGGGACTAGCAGCTCTGCATGGACACTAGATTTTCCGATAACAACAAGGACTACACCTGCCCTTGCATCTTCCTTAGAGAAAGCTCCATCAAAGAACATGTCCCAAATTTGTGGGTCTTCTTCCTCTATGATCTAGCAAACTGGTTGCTTAAGCTGCGTGGAGGCCAACTAGGATTCTTCAATCTAAAGAATACAAGCTCCAAAATCAGTGTCGATAGCATAGATGGGATGATTAGTGGGATTCCTTCCATCACTGATGATATTAGCCAACTGAGCTTCTATGTATAATCTCCTACTCTCACCTCCAAAAACTGGGACAGTAGCGTTGGACAGATCATTTTGTAATGTTCCACCTAATCTCTTGATCCAACCTCTGAAATGCAACATGCCAAACTTGGGGGGTACATCTGCTACCACAATATCCATCATCATGCTCTTCATGGGCAGCTGAGACAAAGTGATGGCTAGGTCCTTGATTAATCCTAGACATTTCACTTTTCTAGAGTCAAAAGAAAACAGGTCATGATAAGGCTTGGTAATGTCAAGACCCAACTCATCCATGATAGCCTTGGGCATTAGATTATGGCTGGCTCTAGTGTCTAGAAGGTAGTTGTGAAGGATTTTGTCATGAATAGTTAGAGATACATAGAATGATGGGGAGTTGTCATCACAATTTTCAATCATTGGGCTGAGAACAATAGCTGGTTTATCATCTTGCAAATTTACATAATTGGTGGAGGCTTGGATGGCATTAGGCTCAAGGGCCTCGAGGATAGATCTCTTGAAGGACTCATTCTTCACTAGTTCAATAAAATGTATAGGTATTCTTAGCTTTTGAATTTATGATTGAAAACTGAAAGGAGAAGGAGACTTGTCAAGGCCTTTTACCTCATGAGCTGGAGCTTTGAGGATGATGGGATCAATTGTCGATCACTTCTGCTTATTAGCTTTTTGTATTGCAGGGACAATAGCTCTTTGAACAAGAGTTTCCTTGGAATTATTCATCTTCGACCTCAGATCATATATGTGCCGATCTTCAGTTTGCAGAACAGCTTCACCATCTCATTCTTGGCTGATCTAGTCATGGAAAAATGACTTTTCATAGGTAGCTGAGGTCAAAAAGGAGGCATTGCCTTTGTCTTCAAGACAACGGATCTCATCATCTTCTTCAAACTGCTCTTCTTCCATGACTACATTCTGGAAAGGGGTCTTTACCCTTTGGCCTTCATTGGCATCTTTGCTTCTTTGCAAAATCTGCAACTACTCATTAGCCCTTCTATATGGATTTGGATTTCTAGGAGCAAAGGTATTAGGAACTCTTCCTTTCCCAGGGTGCTGCTCAACCTTTAATTTGGAGATTTTAGAGGCTAATGACTCTATCATCTTGGTCATTTTATCTATCTTGGGATCTGAAGATGATGAAGGCTCGCCCCTCTATCTCCTTCTATCAGCATTTCCCTTAAGCTTCTCTGCAGCCATGATGTTTGATTCTACTCCAAGGCTGCATCCTGCATATCAGCCAAAGTAGCACATCGCCTCTCCCTCAACAGTAGATAGAAGTCAGAATCAAAGGCACTGGCATAGATGAGTTTATCAGAGGTAGTGGTGGGTTTTACTTCAGCTGGTATCTTGCCATATATGCAGATAAACCTCTTATTAAAATCAGAAAACAACTCACCATTTTCCCTCTTTAAGTTCCTAAACTCGGTGTGGTAGTACATTAGATCCTTCTTATCCCCCCAATGCTTTAGGAATACATCATCTAGAGCCTCAATATCTGCTATGGACCTTGGGGTCAGTTCTCTGAACCATTTTCTAGCCTCTCCATCTAGGCTTTGGACAAAGACTCTCATCCACAAATCATCTTCATAGCTATAGAATGATTCAATATGTTCTTCAGCTGTAACACCTTCAGTCCCAGTGAACTTAGGCATATACTTATGATATTCTCTGGTAGGCGTGGCATTTAAAGGAGTGGGTAGTACTAGAGGTCCATACCTAACAGCTATGATTCTTTCCATTTTGGTAGGTGCTTGTGGTCCTGCCATAGCTGTGGTGGCTATAAGGGTACTGGAAGTCTCAATGATAGAGGTTTGAGGAGTGACTGATAGGACTAAAGGAGTATGATGGATAGGAGGTTAGATTTCCTTTGGGCTTACAACAAAAGGAGAACCTAAAGAATAAGGAGCTTTATGAATTTCTGAGATTTTTTCTTCACTGTTAGTATTAGATGCTATACTCTCAACATGTATTTGTTTTATTACATGATTTTCTTGAAGAGATGTAGAATATTGTTTAGAGCTACCTGAACCTGATGCTCCTTTCTACAATGCCTTTCTTTCTTTGATGATTTTTTCAGGGTCGAATACTGGGTCAGCTTGTGGCTTCTGAGGATTTCTCCGAGTATGCCTCACAAATTGATCCAGAACTATGAAGTGGAGTCTCCAAGAGGTTTGTCCTTCAATAGAGTCGCTAGATAGATGATTACAACCAAAAAAGTGCCCAGACTTTGTCTATCATCAAAGCTAGATCTGTGTCATCTCCCAGGGAAGCTGAGCTGCAGTCTCCTCTGCCCAGCAATGGAGCCAATTATGTTATCACTCCAGGAAACTCTCCTAGGTTGTATCTCGGAGATGCCTGGTAACGTATAAATCTTCAATATTGTTTTCGGAACTACTGGAATGGATGATGGTTTGGATCAAGTTAGATGACTGTTTCAACTCTATTTTCACTTCAAGACATGCATGAACACCCTCATCTTTACAAGGTTTTAGACCACTAATGCTCAATAGTTTATAGATTCAATGGATAGATGGAGAATATTGACTTTACCAGCAGATGCATATATAAACACATATGAATGGCTAGCTATAGAAAGTAAATGAAGCTTGCAAATCTAATTTATCAATGCAGAGATAAGATGAGAGTTATCTAGCATTAGACACAAAAGAAAACATGAATAACCTATTCAAGTGCAAGCTTAGAACAGAAGAGAAAATGGGAATTGAACATGTAAGAGCAAAAGAAGCTTATATTGCTGGAATGAAGATGAGAAGCTAGAGGAGCAGAGTATCCACAGTCTCCAAAAGTTGAACCCATCCTACTTCTAACTTTCAACCATTTATAGGTCTTTTACAATGCTCCCGAGCTCTCAAAGGCTCAAGGTGTCTTAATCTATCCTCTCTGTCCTTTTAACGACTTGATGCCATGAATAGACATGCATGAGCTTGGAGGCTTCTTTTTCTGACAGTAGTAACCAAATTCTGGTAATTTTGCCTTGTTGTCAGGTGGCTCGCTCGTGCCAGCGATGCTTCATGATAATTTCTTCTGGTTTGGCTGCGTTGCGCTGTTGTTTTTCCCCTTACGGCCATATATTTTGTTATTTTAGTTCACCTGTTGACTGTTAAAAATACGAATAGAGCCAAACAGAGCTATCAGGTCCGTTCCCAATTGTTGTCGCGCAAATGGCCTGTCCCTTTGTTTTTTAGAAATACATCAAAACATTGGAAATACATTAAAAATGGCTCATGACGGACTTCAAATTTTATATATTTCCCTTCACAAACCCTTTCGAGTCCAGGTCTTATCGCATATCGCAAGTTGCTTCAGCCCTGCTCCAAGGTTCCCCTTTATATTTCAAAAATACGTTAAAACTGTGAAAATGCATTAAAAATGACTTTTCTGCAGATCTCAAAATCTATGCAATAGCTTTAAGGAACCCTTTTGGGTCCGGTTTATTGCATCGGACATTTATATAGGTATAAGCCCCACTCCTCAGTGAAGCTCTGATGCGATATCGCGATGTGATTGATCACAATTGCATATCGCTATAACCCCGGGTCGTTTGGTGAGCACTCTGTTGTGTTGGCCAATTGCAATTCTGCGAGGCAATGTGGGCCGTCGGCCTGTATGCTTGATCGATGGTCCACGTTGACTCTACTGATCACCATCGCAAGTTCCACATAGTCTGCGCCGATATCCGCCGATTGTTGCCGCCAATTGTGATCTGCCAATCAGATCTGGACCGTTGATCAGCCGGATCTGACAGCTAATGTGCATTTCACTGTTCAAACCTCCCATACTCAGTTTTTTCACTGTTTCCTTGGGTTTTTGCCTCCCTATAGTGTTTTTCCACCATTCCAAGGGCTCTTCTGTTGCGATTGTTTTGATCTTTGGCATGACTTTACTAGCTTTTGAAGACTTAGAGAGCATATTTGGATCCATTTGGATCAGGACCTGATGCAATTATAGATGCGAGAGTAATATTTTGAAGTCTGGCTTATGGCCAAAGCAGAGCAAGAGGAGACGTGGTCGTCGGAGCTAAAACAGGGGACATTTTCACTAAAAATAGCAGCACTGCACCTTAGGGGCTAACAAATCCTTCAGTGTCCTTGCCTGCTGTAGTCTGATGAGTCATTGAGTAAGGACAACTGTCTGCACGGTGCCCCGGACACTATCATACTCCTGCTGCAATGAGCGCGCCTTGGTTTCTAGGCATTGTAGATTCAGGTCTTCTTGCAAGTGCGTAAGCATGGTTAGTGCTTGCTCCAACATCCCGGTGCAAACCTGTGTTGCCTAGCCAATTTGCTCCAACCCCATCTGGATAGTGTGGGCACGCTGCTTTCTAACTTCTAGGGGCGTGGAGGGCTACGCCTTCAATCACAGCTCAACAATCTGCAAGTTCAGCTCCAACTAAACCTTTGTCGTTTCTTCCATGGCCTCACGGACTCTAGCCGCCAATCTATGGACCCGCTCTATTGCTGGTAGCTCTACCGACACGGCTAACTCTGGGACGCTCTTACATGCATCATCTACCGCCTACTTTAGACTGTGAGCCTGTGCAACCAACTCATCACACTGTAGGCTGAGCTGGTCCATGTTGATTTTCTGCTCATTCAGGACTTGGATCACGCGACCTTCTCGGGTGTGAAGCTCTGCGATGACCCCATCCTATTGTTGGTACATAATTTCATGTGGCAGGGTGGCAAAGTTCAAGTCGACGCCTTTCATGTTGCTCATCGCAGCCCAGTCACCCTCGCTCGCTGCTACTAGCGCGCCTTCGGGCAATACGAAATGGTTGTCCATACGGGCGCGCAGTGTCTGTTTGGCCTCAGTGGTTCCTGTTGTGACGTACTGAGCCATTGTACCTATTTGGGGGGACTGTACCTGTAAGCCTTGTAACTGCGTGCTGAGCGCCCCCAACACAGTGTTTTTCTCCATCCCCAGTTCCTGGAGTGAGTCCTTCGTGACCTCGTGGATCGTTTCGTTGATGTCAAATAGATCACCTTCTGTGAGTGTGATCAGGTCGATAGATGTCTTTGTCGCTTTTACCTTCTTCCTGGGAGTTGTTTTCTCAGGGCCGCGCGGCCGCTTGAGTTGGGTCGATGCGGAACCAGGGTCCGCGCGTTCTTCTGCCCTGTCCACTTCCCTGGTCTGCTGCCCCGTGGACATCTCCTGGCCCTCCTCGAGCTCTCTGGTTGGTGTTGTTGTGGTTTCTGCCATCTGCGTCATTGCTGCTGCATCAGCCACCTTCTACTGTGTGGCTGCTTCTTATTCCCGATGCCTCTTTTCAACCAATTGCGCGATGCGCAGCTTAGTGTCCTTCTTTCTTTGCTGGGTTGCAGCCTTCTCCATTTCTGCCACATCCGCGGTGTGCCACTCTAGAGGCCATGACTCCATTACTGTGAAGATCGCATCATCTGTTGCGATGAATAGAAGCTTCACCCATTTCTGTGTTGGATCCTTACGCGCCCGGATATACAGGTTATGCATATCCGCCTTGAACTCTGCTACGCTTTGCAAGCTGTTATGAACCATAGGAGACAGGCGCAGCCATCGATTGATCCACATTCGGATGCTCACCTCCATGAACACCCAAAAAACCTTCATCTCGCGAATCCTCTTCACGTCTTTGGTAGCCCAAAGGGAGGTGTACCTTGTAGCTTCGGCAGATCACCCTCAATAGTTGGAAATTGGTTGTCTTCCGGCAGCTCCCTTGCAACCAAAAGGATGGATAAGAGCAACCACGTGTAGTGGAAGGTCTTACCCTACTCCTGGGCCTCCCTGCAATTCGTCAAAAACTCGTCGCACAGGAATAGCACCCAGTTGAACTAGACCCCCTCTATGCACTGCTCTGCCAACGCAATCACAGACGTTGGTACTTCATCGGTGTGGCATTTCCTCATTAGCTTTTCGACCAGCAGCTGGGTGGCTATGTGCACCCCTTTGTCCTTAATGCTTGCTATTGCGTACCCTCGCTTTTTCTTCTCTAGTTTATACTTGGCCTTCATGGCTTCTACGAGGGCCAAGTCGCTGCTTTTCCCTGCTATGGCCGCGGGGTCGTGTCCTTTGAATGGCAGTCGAGAAATTCGGTGAATTAGGTTGGCCATGATGGGAATAGGCTCCTCCAGCTAGAGATACCCATCACGCACAAGGCAAAACAGCTGCCTGATGACGAAAATGGTGATGGGCGTGCGGTGGTAGTGGGGTATCCATCGTAGATGGAGTAACCCAGCGTTCTCCACATCGCGCAACCATTTCTGCTTCATTAACTTCTCTACGGCTAGGTGTGGGAACTTCTCGCTGTCCATGGGGTCTGAATCCTCGAACTTCATAGTAGGTATTCGTCCCAATGGCAGACCTTCAAACATTATACCATCGAGGAGCGAGGTCTGGGGCGCACTCTTCGTGGCCTCTAGGTCCTTCGATATCTTGGCTTTCCCCTTCCACGGGGGGATTGTTATAGACATTTTTGTGCCTCGCAGCATGGAGCATGAAATGTCAATAATTACAGGGATCCTCAGTCCCTAAACATGTTGTTCTTACCCCTAGAAGAACAAGGTCAGCAAACCACAGCACTTCCCATCAGTTCTCCACCTGAAAAAACACTCAAAACAGGCTATTTTTGGATCATGTCAGCTGCTCCACTGAGCAACTGCGCTGAATGTCAACTGCTCCTCCTTGTACCTGCGCTGAAAGTCAAAACCAATGAAGGCTACCTGCGCTGGGCGAGATTGGCCAAGTGGCACAGTCATTCTGCAAGGTGTCAACTGCCCAGGAAGCTTCCAAACTGACACTTGGTTCAAGGAATTCGCCCTGTGATGAGTAAGAGGTACTTGATCTCCATGTGTAAGCAAGGATCTCCAAGTGGACTTAAGAACTGAAGATTAACTGAAGAGGGAAAGGACACAAGGCAGCTTTATGTCAGTCTCAAGCTGACTCATCCTTTCTTCTTCTATCCTATATATAGAGCTCTTCTATGAGGTCTAAGGAGGCTGGAATTTTGTGCAAAGCAAGGAAGTGTTGTTGGTTTACAGTTAGAGCTATTGGGTGATTGCTTTTATAGAGGAGAAGAGGAGATTTCTTGCTGCTGGGGAGGTGCTGCTGGATTGGAGCCATTTATGGTTGTAACCTTCTCAGAACCTTTTTCTTCTATCAATAAAGCTTTGATGTTCTCCTATATACTTGTATTGCAATGATGTATTGTTTTTATCTGTATATTTGATCCATTCTAATCCATGCATCAGTTATGAGTACATGTTTCTTGTAGTTTCCCTCTCTTGTTTTTGCAGGATCTTTGTGTAGCTGGGCCGGCAAAGGGAGCAAGGAGCTGGGAACAAGAGGCAAAGAGAGAAGACAGGATCGACAAAAGCGAAAGACATCGGTTGGTCAATCTTTTCTTCCTTCTCTGTACTTTCATAAAGGAAAACTATCAAAGCTTTACTTTCAGTTGTTGCTAAGGAACTATCACCCTTAGAGTCGGGATAGGGTCATTCTGAGTCGGATACTTTTCCCCACAACAAACTGGCGACTCCGCTGGGGAGCCTAGTATCTTGTTGGTGTTTGTAGTATCTTTGCTATTCATTTCCTGAACCAAAGAGTACCAAATCAAAAAGCTTTTGACTATATCAAAAGCGAAGTAGAGGGGCTGCTACTCTTGCTCATTTTCTGAGCAGATTCATGATTTGAAGAGCTGATCTACAAAAGACTCTTGTGCTCTTTGTGATAGCTTTTCATCCTCTTGATCATCCCTTAGCTTGTACTTGACCTATAGCTTTTTATTTCAGCAAAAACAGTGAATTTTTGAGCTTTTTATGACCCGGAAACCCTTGTAAACACAACTCTCGTGTCTCAGTGCAGGCTGTCCAAAGGCAGTCTGCATTTCAGCGTAGGTACTCCCTTCGGGAACTGCGCTGAGAGTCAGTTTGACAGACCAGAACCTGCGCTGAACCAGTTAGGCTATGTCTTCCTGAGGTTTCCCACTGAGTCTTGGCCCTGTTTTCACTGTTATTTTGCTGTTGATTGCTTGTCATTTGTACTTGCTGTAAACCAACTTTCCTTGACATTATTCCGCCTCAGTTGTGTGATGAAACTGTGATTGTTCTTTCAGTATTTCTTGTTTCAGTTACAGTTTCCCATTGTGAAAAGCAAACCAGTATAGCTGTGGCCTCTTAGATCCTGAACTGTAAAAGTGTCTTTGTGATCTTAAGAGCTAGTTTTATTACTGTTCATGGTTGTTTGAGTTTGTTTGTTTTTCATTTTATGGTTTGAATTCATACATTTTTAGTGTCGAAACAAGCACCTGTAAGGCGTCTTTTGATTTTAGACAAAACTTGTTTGTTTACGCTTCAAATTGAATTCGAAAATTATACGACAGTTTCCTTTTGTCTACATCAACATTAAGGGAAAAGAAAAGAAATACATGCATCTTGCATTTGCATTTTTGATAAGTTTGTGTGATTGATCTAGGGGAAAGTGCATTAGTTTGTGCTTTGTGCTCTGTGTGGAAAGATAATGTTTTCTCTTCCCTCAGTAGTTAGGATTTTCAAAGCTAAAAAGATTGTAAAGCTTGCTTATCATTTTAGCTGCATTTAGGAATTTGTACCAATACATTACGTGGTGATCCTGAAAGACAAACTGCTAAACAAGATCAACTTAAAATATATTGAATGAATCTAAAAACGCTTTGTAACATAACGCTCACAATAGAGGTCTAGGTAGAGACGTGTTCCGGCGTCGTTAAACGTAGTGACTGTCGATCTCTACGAAGGTGGGTGATTCCTCCTGAGGGACGATAGCACTAATACGGACTTGTGCTCCCGCGTACCGTCGCGTATATTGGGAGACCCCTATAGGCATTTATCCTTTATCCTTAGGAAGCCGTGTCGGCCGCCCTACTGATCGCGATGCAGTGAACACAGCATTCACGAAGATCGACCACCCGTACCGTAAAACGTATTCTGTGGTTTCGCGAAAGGTTTGGCACCCCCTCTACCTAGATCTCCAGAGCAGTTTCTTTTGGCCTTTTTCAAACTCTATAACTGAAAAAGTCCAACCGAGCATTTGTCACTTCGGGCTCGTTAATACATCGAAGGCGACTAGAGTCATCTTTAGCTTTTTCTCGACTCTTAAAACATGAAAAAGCAAAGTTGTGTCTAAAAGCGTCTAATAAAATTCATTCAATACGGAAACATAATTCCCCTTTTTGTATTTTAGTTGATCAAGTAATCCGCAACCGTGGAGGAAAGTCAATTAAAACTCCGTCGTTCGAGGAGACTCGCGAGTCAACCGTCTTTGTCTCCGGAATCGAGAGTAGTACGGACGAAGCGAACTCGCTTGACTGGGTCAAAATCTCCCATTAAAGTTAGAACAACAGTTCCGACAACATCTGAGATTCTGGTCACTCCTAATATTTCTGGAATCCCTGCCTCTATTGAAGAAGTTCAACAGCAACAGAGGGATAGTTGTACTGATCCTAGTCTGAGGACAAGTACTTGCATAACTGAACCAGTTCCATCTGAAACCGGTCCACAAAGTCTTGTTGCTCAAACAACTGTCGCTGTCGAAGCAACCCCTTCTTCGGCACCAGAAATCTTTTACGGACCTGACGGTCTTCCTCTTCCTCCTGGTCTGATTGCAATAGAGGAAATAGTAGAGGACCAGCAAGCAAATACTCCTACTCATTTTGGAGTAGGCGCCACTCTTTTTCCTTCTGCATCAGAAGTTTGTCCATCGCCACTGGAAGTTCCTGTAGAATCATTAGGCAGTTTATTGGATAGACTTAAAATGTCTGAGCAGCCGTCGACATCTAGGACTGTGCCAAATGACACAGCGACAGCAGAAACTCCTGCTATCACTCCAACGATGTTTGCCAGCATACCAGCTGTCCCGACTAGCTCTCATCAGCTAGAAGGAGTCCACCCAGGGACTATTACGACAACTTGGTCTGTTCTAGTTTGTTCTTCCGGTATAATACCCGGTAATTCTTATGTTGAAACTAGACAAATTGATCCCTTTGGAAATCAGTTTGGGCCATCCAGTCCTCAAAGGCAATCTATACCCTTGAGTTCCGGATTGTTACCATATGGGGGGCAATATGCCCTTTCACTTCCCCTTCCGGGGGGATACCCATACGGCAGTTTTCAACAACATTCAGGTTTGACTGAAGTAACAACGGGTGGTTGGGTACCTATGTTACCCCAACAACCAAGAGTTGTATATTCCATGCAACAGTGTGTACCTATGTCTAGTATCCCGACGACGCCAGCAATTGTAACCGTGTCGCAAGTTCAATCGATGCCTGTTGTATGTCAACCCCAAGTTGTAATGCAACAGCCCATTGAACCTGCAACACAACCACAATCGCCAACTGCCGGGACGACACAGACACAAACGGGAACCATAACCCCGCATCTTGGTCCGTCGGTTAGTATCGCACAACAAAACATGGCTTCGCAACCATGGATGGTGCAATACCAACAACCTCAGTTTCAACAGATGTACCAGGGATCTGAACAACAGATCTTTGCGAATAGTGGGCGACCCTATATTCAGAACGGGTTAAATCAACCACTTTACAGTGGCCAAGCCCACCAGCCATATCAGTCATATCAACATCAGTTGCATTATGCTGGTATGCAAAGGCCTACTGCTCAGGCGATTCCATCGTATCCTGGGTACGCCTCGCCAAACCTGAATCAGCAGTTGCCATTCGTGGCAACTCTAGAATTACCAGATTTGCATCGATTGACGAACGATCCAATCGCCTATGCCCATTGGTGGCCAGCGATTCCTCACAAACTTCCTTCGGACATTCCTAAATTCAATGGAAATCCTGGCGAAGACCCGTCGAATCATGTGATGACATTCCATCTGTGGTGTTCGTCGAACACCTTGAATGATGATTCGATAAGGCTTCGCCTTTTCCAGAGGACATTGACTGGTACGGCGGCTAAATGGTATATTGAATTACCTAGAGCCTCTTTCGACAATTTTAGTTCCCTAGCCACGACTTTCTTAACACACTTTCAGTTACCTATAAGGTACGAAACTGGAACAGAGATATTGACCAATTTCAAGCAGACAACGGCCACACATATATCAGATCATATACATGAGTGGCGTCGTCGTCGCAGAATGGTAAAGACCTATGTTCCAGATCAGCTATTAGCTGAGTGGTTTATAAAGTCGCTTCTTCCTGCTATAACAGAAGATGTGGCCAAGGGAGGCGTCGTAACCGAGGAGCAGGTTATTGCTCGTGCTCAATATTTGGACTTAGTATATACTCAGTCGGGCACGCTCTATGATAAGATACCTGACGCCCCCAGACCGGAATTTTCAATCCCTCCTCCTCCCGGATCGAATAGTGACTCTCATGCCGGTAATGGCGTGATTGGAACTGCAAACGCTAAGTCGACAAAGGATTCAAATAAGAAAGCCCGTAAGACTTCGAATCAAAAAGCAAATCAAGAGATTCTTGCTTCGGAGGTAAATGCTGTATCTACGGATAAAGGCAAAAACTCCAATCAACCAGGAAGCAAGAAGAAACAAAACAAAGGGAAGAAGAAGAAACAGGGTGACTCATCCCTTCAAAAAACTTCTTCGAACCCTCCTGGGCAAGGGAAACAAAATTATCCATGTCATATATGCAATGAGGATCATTCGACAAACAACTGTCCGTTCAAAGCTGAGTTAAAGAGGTTCTTTAAAAGTTCCCAGACTTCAGCTGTGTTGACTGATCCATTTCCCACCCCAGGTCAAAATATGGTTGATAGTGGAAATGCTTCCCCGTCACAAGTGCTTATGTTGTCGGTTTCTAAGCAAAATGATGCTTTGATCTCGACCAGGAATAAAGATTATGGGAATCCGCCGGTGTCGAACGACAAAGGGAAAGATCAACCCAGTAGTTCGACAACAACTTCGGCAGAAGCTGTACCCCCCCTCACGCATGAATTAACAATAAAGCCACCTAAGGGAGTAGTACACAAGTCGACATTTAATCCTCGCGCCAGAGCGGCGCAGCATTATAACATAGTGGAAGATTTGGCCCAATCGCCATCTGCTATGTCGACTCTTGAGGTACTGCAAAATTGTCCATCCCAAAGGCAGGCATTGTTATCAGCAATTGGTGGAGTGGATCCTAAAGATTCCAATCTTGTATCCTTTGATCACAAAGGATATGATCCTCAGTTACCAGCGCAGCTAGCTTTCCTTATTCAAGTGAAGGCACTCAACAAAACTGTTCATAGAACGATTATTGATGAGGGAGCATCGACATGTATCATGTCGATGAGTTGCTGGAAAACTCTTGGATCTCCAGTCTTGTCGCGATCTTCGACGACATTGAAAGCATTTGACGGTAGGACGTACACTCCGTACGGTATCCTAAATAACTTTAAGGTTGAACTAGGAGGAAAAACAATGGAAATTGATGTTGAAGTCATTGATGGCAATCTTGACTATAACATCCTACTGGGAAGACCATGGATATATGCCATGGCAGCTGTAGTGTCGACATATTTTAGGAAGATCGCATTCCCGTTTGAAGGAGGGATTACGATCGTCGACCAACAGAATTTCCTCCCCAATGGTTCACAGGTTACTGGAAGCATTCCCATGATCCATGGGAGTGACCATTCAGTGCAAGATATCGGAGTAGGCTTGCTAAAAGATCCCACAATGATGGGAACTTTCGCGTTGCCACCTCCTTTCCATGTAAGGGATATCCCGTTTGTAGCAACATGCAACATGGTATCTTCTTCGAAGGTCGCAGAAGACAAAGTCGTCATGGATTATCAAGTGGTTTTGCCACCTAGCCCTATAGAAATATTGTAGCAATCAATGTTTCAGGCATGGGAGGCGAGCCCAAATCAACGCTCGTCAAGCGTTTGGGTAGATAGGTCTGGAGAATATGGTACCCCATTAGATCCATGGTCAAAAGTTCATGGGACTGACGAAGGAATCTTACAATCAATGATGATTGAGGGGGCACCATGGAATGATCACCACCATCATTCCCTTCTTCCAGAGTGTGAAGAAGAAACTCAACACGACCTATATCACCCTTCAGTGTTTGAATTCCTAACAAATACTGTAAATACGGTGGATTCAGAGCGAAACCTATCCAATATTGAAGAGACCATAGCCATAAACATCTCGACAAAACCTGATGTTGTAGAGAATATTCATGTCGGCAAAAGTTGTTCCCTTCAGAACTGGAAATATATGGTGCTCTCTTTCGCGAATTTAGAGATGTCTTTGCATGGTCATATGATGAAATGCCAGGCATTGACTCGAGCATAGTTGAACATGAGATTAAAATGTATCCTGATGTCAAACCAGTAAGACAACGGCTTCGGCAGGTGCACCCCAAGAAAGCCGCTGCCATTAAAGCAGAAGTTGAAAAACTTCCCCATGCTGGATTCATCTACCCGGTTCCTCTAACCGATTGGGTATCGAATATTGTCCCTGTTATGAAAAAACAAGGGACGATAAGAGTGTGCGTCGACTATAGGGATGTAAACCAAGCTTGTCCAAAGGACAACTACCCTACACCCTTCATCGACCAGATAATTGATGAATGCGCCGGATGTGAAATCTTTTCCTTTATGGATGGATTTTCCGGGTATAATCAAATAAATATCCGCCCACAGGACCAGTCTAAGACTGCATTTATTTGTCCGTGGGGCACATTCGCTTATCGAAAATTACCCTTTGGTTTGAAGAACGCAGGGGCGACGTTTCAGAGGGCAATGAATTATGCCTTCCATGACATCAAGAACATCGTTCAACCTTACCTCGACGATCTTCCGGCTCATTCGCAGAAGCGGACTGATCATCCACGGCATTTGAGAGCAATATTTCTACGTTGCCGACACTACAAGATAAGACTCAATCCGCACAAGTGTGTGTTTTGCGTCGGTTCTGGTCGTTTACTTGGCTTTGTAGTCTCTAAGGATGGGATTCGTCTCGACCCCTGTAAGGTTCAGGCAATCATGAATTTGCCTCCACCTTCAAATTTGCTTCAGATTCAGAAACTCCAAAGGAAAGCAAACTTTCTGAGGAGGTTCATTCCAAATTACGCAGAACTTGCCAAAGGTTATACTCGTCTTTTGAAAAAAGATGTACCTTTTGTCTGGGACCAGGTTGCGCAAGCTTCCTTTGACGCTCTGAAAGATTCCCTAGTAAGAGCGTCATTAATGTACGCCCCGGACTATCTAAGAGATTTTAACCTGTATCTAGCTGCAGCAGATACGACCATTGCGATGGTCTTAGTGCAAAAAGTCGATGGAATTGAACATCCTATTTATTATTTAAGTAAAAACTTAAATGACACAGAAAGTAAATATTCCTATGTTGAAAAACTAGCGCTTGCTGCTGTTCAAGCGATTCAAAGGTTTCGACATTATGTCCTCTTTAGGAAAACTACCATTCTGTCATATTGCAACCCCATGACGTATATACTGTCGCGACAGTTGCTTGGGGGCAAATATTCAAAATGGATAGCGATCCTTCAAGAGTTTGATTTGGATTTTGTAAAATCCAAATCGAAGAAAGCTCTAGTTTTCGCGGAATTATTATGCGATCTCCCATCGTCGTCCAACGATGAAACATCAGAAGAGTCAATCGTGGATGAAAATTTGTTTCTGATATCAGTAAGCGATGAGTGGTATGGAGACATCATTGTTTATCTCCAAACCCAAAAATTTAGGCCTAATACCTCACACTCGGAACAGAAGCGTGTACGATACCAATCTAAAGACTACATGATCGTCGATGATACACTTTACCGTCGTGGTGTCGATACGGTTCTGAGGAGGTGCCTTACCCATGAGGAGGCCGAGAAAGCCCTGAATGATTGTCATTCAGGCGCGTGCGGGGGGCATCAATCTGGATATGCAACAGCACAAAGAATCTTACGAGCAGGATATTTCTGGCCAACTATGTTTAAAGATTGCATAATAGCTGTCAGAAGTTGCCATGCGTGTCAGATCTTTGATAGCAAAACCAGGAGACCGCCTGCACCTTTGCAGCCTATAGTTGCTGTTGGGCCTTTCGCCAAGTGGGGCATCGATTTCATGCAATGTAACCCCACCTCGACCGGGGGGCATGGGTATAGTATAGTCACTGTTGACTATTTTACCAAATGGGCCGAGGCGATGCCTACATTGGATAACACTGGTGAAACAGCTGCCCTTTTCTTTTTTAATCATGTAGTCGCCAGGTTCGGCGTTCCGCAGTCTATAGTGACAGATCATGGATCGCATTTTCGCAATCACATGATGGTTGAATTAGCTGCCAAACTAGGGCTATCTCACGACAGCTCTACCCCATATTATCCACAAGCCAATGGACAAGTTGAGGCAATCAACAAGGTCCTGAAGCGTCTGTTGCAAAGGATGATCGGGGTTCACAAAAGAAGATGGCACCTACTCCTGTACTCAGCATTGTGGGCTTACCGAACCTCTGTAAAGAACGCCACTGGGTTCACACCATTCCAATTGGTGTATGGCCTGGAGGCAGTCTTACCGATCCAGTGCGAAATTTCGTCTCTTAAACTCGCAATTGACCTCCTCCCCGGAACCTCAGAAGAAGAGGCTCGTTTCTTGGAATTGATCCAGTTGGATGAAAACCGTCGTGACGCCGCTTTGGCGAACGAAGCCCATAAGAAACGAGTCAAGGCACAGTTTGACAAGAATGTCAAACCTCGTATCTTCTCTGAGGGTGACTTGGTTTTGCTTTACGACCAAGAATCCGACAAATTAGGAGCAGGAAAATTTAAGTCCTTATGGATGGGTCCCTATATTGTTAAAAGGGTGTTAGCAAAAGGAGCCTACGAGTTAATGGATTATGACAGGATACCACTGGCGCAACCCCGCAACGGGTTGTACCTCAAGCGTTACTATGCCTGAATAGTAACCTGAGTGCTTTTGTTGTATTTTGTTTTCGCTAAAGTGTTTGTTTCGGTTTAAGTAATCCACCCTTCTCGTTTGTTGCAGATGTCGAATTTTTCTGAGACATATGTAGGATATGCCGACGGAGCGAGTCGTAGTACGCGGAATTTGTCCTCCGCAGCCTGGGCCATTTTTTATCCAAGTGGCGAGTTAGTGAGTTTCAGAGGTGTGTGTATTGGGCAGTCAACGAACAACATCGCTGAGTATAACGCGTTGGTTGAACTCCTCTCTGATACCATCGCTTATGGTATACGCCGACTAATTGTTAGGCTAGACTCACAGCTTGTGATACTACAACTCACTGGTATATATTCAGTCCGCAATCCAGCCATTTATCGAATGTTTCTAAGGGTTAAGATTTTGGAAAGAGAATTTGATTCGATTCAATACCAACATATTTCCAGAAACTTGAACACATTAACAGATTCATTAGCAAACTATGTATTAGATAGACATTTACGACATATATAAAAAGAGATGCATCGGTGCTATGCAAGTGGATCGCAAAATAAACCAGAATAAACCCCGAAAATCAAAATATATAAAGCTGTTTATAGTTTGTACATGATGTGCTGTAATCAAAACAAAATTGGTCGTATGACCTAGAACTCAAAAAGATGCTAGGGGGCACCCTAGCCTAGTGGTGCTCATGATAGTACGTCACGGTCTGTGCAATCATGCGCAAGAGACAAGTCCATCGTCTAGGCACGCCAATAGTGTGCCGCTGCAACTGTAAAGGTAACTCGTCAATCTGTACATCCGGAAGACCACGAGTAAGGCTCTCAACCTGCTCCTGTACAGCTGCAAGTATCTCAGTATCACCAAGGTCGCGAATAACAACTCTCCTAGCGGGTTCTGCTGCTGGGGCAGCAGCTGGCGATCGTGGACGGGCTGCTGGATGAACAGGACCAACATCTGCATGCACCCAAGAGTTTGATCAGTTTTGCACAGTAACATCATGAGTAAAAACAATAAACAGTGATATGGTCAGAGATTTTACCGATAGCACCCCATTGCTCGCCATCCGGTAGCACCAAGTCCGGATCACCTCGGTAGTCCATACCCACATATGGATACTCAGAAAACGCCATCTCTTGGCGCTCGAACCACCTAAAGAAGGCCTCAGTGAAATTAATCTGAGGATGACCAGCATGTCGGGACATGTGGTCAACCCACCTCTGCATGCGTGGCTCGGTCGGAGAAGGCAAGTCAAGTATGATGTACTGAGGCTGCATCAATGGGATTTTCTCCAAGGCGAAGGCAGTCAGAATAGAACCAAATCCAAAGTTCTTCAGCCTCCCGTCCTTTACCTTGGTCAATTGACTGTTCATCTGAACAAGTACTGCATCACACCAGTTAAACACTTTCGGTTGGAGACACTCCAAGGCGTGCTGCATGTAAGATCTGTTGGCAACATGTAAAGCTGCGCTACCGGCCATCCTACCAATGGTAAACAGAATGGACCTAAGAGACCTGTCAGTGATGTCACGGATATTGATCTTGCCGTCTTTGCTCGGCTGTGAACCTTCCCGGCAATACTGACGAATATAGTCTCTGGTGGAATTAGTCCCTCGAGCTGTACCTGACAAAGAAACGGGGGCACCCCGCCTTGACAGCCCAGTCAAGAAGTACATGTCCTCTATGGTCAAGGGGATGGTTTTCCCCCTAATCTGGAACACTTGGTCAACAGGATCCCAAGCATCAAGCATATACTGCAGTAAAGAAATCTTTGCTCTCATGCTAGAGATACGGAAGAACTTCAGTAGGCCACAGTTCCAAAGCGCGTTCACCGTGACCGGGTCATGGAGTGCAACCATGTCCTCTGCTTCATGTTCTCGTTCTCGCCATGTAAGGGACATTTTGTTCAAAGTTCCCTGCAAACAAACAAGAGAAGGAGTAAGTTCCTAATTTTGATGAAAAAACTGGCGAAAAATCATCGAAAATCACATGCAGGATCAGTTTTTCTAGGCCCAGCGCAGTCAGAGAGTCTCTCTCTTGCGCTGAGGTGCAATCTGCCTTAAGACAACCTGACATGCAGCGCAGGTTTCGAAAGGAGAACCTGCGCTGATGCCAGGGCGCCTTGATGGAACCCCTGAGGCTCAGAAACCCTGAAAAATGTGCATGAAACTGAAAAAGGAAACCATGAAAGTGAAGGGCTAAGGTTTAGCTCCTACCTGGTCCAAACGGCGCCGAAAATCGTCCACAGAATCTCCTGGAATCAGCTGGTGAAAATCAAGGAAGAAGAGGCACCTCCAGAGCTCCAACAAGCAAAATGAAAATGAAATGGTAAATGAGAGGTAAAAACACCTTTTTATGACTTTTTACACAGTTTAAAGTTAAATGTTAGGGTTATAATCTCATTTTCATGCAAATATTGTCCATTTCTAACAAAGTTTGTTGCAGCAATTGAAGGTGAAGTACTACATTTGAAAAGAGAAAAGCTAGTAAAAGTAAAAAATCAAATCTGACCATGAATCGAGCAGTTTTACCGCGGAATTTATGCTCGTTAAAAAATAGAAAAGCGTGAGCAAAAGTTTCCACCAGAGTTCAAGCTCAGTAAAAATGAACCTATCCCGGTAAATAACCATTGCGATCGTAAAATTATCAGCCTTAAAAACCTTGGTCGTGTTTTCATCCATCACCTCCACCGTCATTTGGCCGGTCGTTCACCCCCATATGATTGTTTACCCATTTTGAGGAACAGCTGCGAAGAGTGATTTCACCCAGCCATCCTTGTGACACTACCGTGATTGGAAAATTCCAATTTGTACCTGGAATCAGTTGTTATCCCTGTTTATCACTCGTTCCTCAAAAGACGAGTCATCTTTGAGCTCTTTTCTGACTCGTAAAATATGAAAAGTTTGCCGAGTTCTGGCCTTCCAGCTCGTTAAAGGGACCGGAAGAGCTATCCCTCCTCTAAATTTTAATCTTTTTGGACCTGAGGGATTATTGCACAAAAAGATCGAGCGCTTGTCTTGTTCGGCTCGTTAAAAGTACCGAACACCCATCCCTTCTGTATTGTTTTATACTTTTTCGGACTTAAGGGATTAGATGACGAAAAAGGAATTATGGAGTTAACTTTCTGTACCTTTTCAGACTCTCTAAAAATGAAAAGGACCGAGTTTTCCTTGTCGTTAGACTCGTTAAAATGATTAAATAGCGACAAACTTGTCTTTAGACGAGAACGAGTTTCCCTATCGCTAAGCTCGTTAAATCATAGCGATGGGCTTGCCCGAAGGGCAGGTTATAGAACAAGCATATGTTATCCTCCTCAAGCTTGACAAAAATAAAGAGGTACTGGTCAGAAATGACTGGGGAAAAATTGGGAGAACATCTAAGCTTAATGGTAGCAAGTCGCTCTTGAACATGACACTTTTCTTCCGTACCACATTGGGTTGGGTTGTTTCATTCACCGGTCTCATCACCATGGTCTTCGCCAAACCATCCACATTTTGGGGTAATGCTACCAATCCATCACATCAGTGTCGTTATATGTTCAAGAGAGGTCTTTCTGAAAGTGTCAACCGTGTCCCATCCACTGCCATACATTATCCTTCATCCATTCATGATCGCCACCCTGAATCATGTGTCACAGTTTGTTTTCACCTCCACTAAAATCATTAGCTCCGTTCCGTGCCATTGATGTGGGATTCATTAAGGCCCTCCTTTGACGGATCGCTTCTTGTCGACTTCAGCTCATTATCCAAGAAGTTGATCTAGGAACAACCCCATCAGTACTTTGAAGCTTGCATGCCTCAATGGCAAGTTTCTCACTTCCGGCGACAGGTATACATCAATGACCTTCGACCAGAAGATTTTGCGTGGCGTTCGACGCCAAGTCCTTTATTCACGCCACGTGAATTGTACTACAGTACCTTGAGGGTCATTATCATTATCGGTGATTCCTCTCGTGCTTGTTAACGGTTTTCATCATTGACCGGTAATCAAGCGATGTCTTTCCATGTTCGACTTCAGCGAAATTCTCACATGGATCGACTTGTACTTAGAGTGAAGATCGAACGAGTTTGAAGACCCCGGATCTAGTTTCATCCATCCGGGCTGCGATACATATTCAGGAAATATAAAAGCATTTGTCATGTACATCATTGCAGTAGATGATCATCCTACTCAAAGGATGATAATTTCAGCAGAGAATTATCAGTCTACCATCAGACGATCGTCTGTTCTATGTACCAAAATGTATTTATAAAGCTGAGCATGGGAATGCCCGCCTCAGCTAGATCATGAAAACAAAATGAAAAATAATGTATTATATTGTATTGTATTACAGGGCGCCTCCTCAGCACTGGAATGAACTTCGGACCCTCTAGATAAAGCATTTCACCCGATAAACGGCCTCATACTTTAGGGGGCAACTGTTATAGACATTTTTGTGCCTCGCAGCATGGAGCATGAAATGTCAATAATTACAGGGATCCTCAGTCCCTAAACATGTTGTTCTTACCCCTAGAAGAACAAGGTCAGCAAACCACAGCACTTCCCATCAGTTCTCCACCTGAAAAAACACTCAAAACAGGCTATTTTTGGATCATGTCAGCTGCTCCACTGAGCAACTGCGCTGAATGTCAACTGCTCCTCCTTGTACCTGCGCTGAAAGTCAAAACCAATGAAGGCTACCTGCGCTGGGCGAGATTGGCCAAGTGGCACAATCATTCTGCAAGGTGTCAACTGCCCAAGAAGCTTCCAAACTGACACTTGGTTCAAGGAATTCGCCCTGTGATGAGTAAGAGGTACTTGATCTCCATGTGTAAGCAAGGATCTCCAAGTGGAATTAAGAACTGAAGATTAACTGAAGAGGGAAAGGACACAAGGCAGCTTTATGTCAGTCTCAAGCTGACTCATCCTTTCTTCTTCTATCCTATATATAGAGCTCTTCTATGAGGTCTAAGGAGGCTGGAATTTTGTGCAAAGCAAGGAAGTGCTGTTGGTTTACAGTTAGAGCTATTGGGTGATTGCTTTTATAGAGGAGAAGAGGAGATTTCTTGCTGCTGGGGAGGTGCTGCTGGATTGGAGCCATTTATGGTTGTAACCTTCTCAGAACCTTTTTCTTCTATCAATAAAGCTTTGATGTTCTCCTATATACTTGTATTGCAATGATGTATTGTTTTTATCTGTATATTTGATCCATTCTAATCCATGCATCAGTTATGAGTACATGTTTCTTGTAGTTTCCCTCTCTTGTTTTTGCAGGATCTTTGTGTAGCTGGGCCGGCAAAGGGAGCAAGGAGCTGGGAACAAGAGGCAAAGAGAGAAGACAGGATCGACAAAAGCGAAAGACATCGGTTGGTCAATCTTTTCTTCCTTCTCTGTACTTTCATAAAGGAAAACTATCAAAGCTTTACTTTCAGTTGTTGCTAAGGAACTATCACCCTTAGAGTCGGGATAGGGTCATTCCGAGTCGGATACTTTTCCCCACAACAGGGATGTATGGAGGTAACTTTGTCGCGGAAGGCATTTGTGAGACATCCTCCACCTCATTGTCTTGCACCTCAATTTCAGCGATCAGAGCTTGCAAGTCTTCCTCCTCTTCATCTGTTTCAATGGTGACGTCTTTTCCCTTCTCTGCCATTGACAATTTTCCAAACCGTGGGTTTCTTGGGGATACACGGACTTGCCCCATAGTTTGCTTATCTTTCTACGTTCGTGGCGTTCATGGTGATTTTGGAACTTCTGGAGTAACTGTTGTCTCTCTAGGCTCCTCATAGGTCATATGGGGCTCTGTGGGAGTTGGAATATTGCTATTTAACCTTTTGAATTGGAATTATAATCCCTTAGTGCGAATCACCTTCTCATTCCTTCTAACCAGGCTTCTGGACGTTCGTTGGCACAACCTCCTGCAAACTCTGAGAGCTTAATCTTTTGGAGCTCCCTAGTAATGTCCTCGATTGGAGGTCCTCTATCAGATTCTCTTGATCCCTCGAGATTTCCTAACCCTGATGGAGGGTGCTCCACTCCCACTTTTGTTTCGTTCCCTTTTAAAGTCTCATTAATTGCTTTTAGGGAATGCAAGATGAGAGTCAACTCCGGTGAAGGTAATGGGTTATTTATAGGAGGTCCTTGTGATGACTCTCCCTGACCTTGATTTCTTCGCGTCCTGACCATTTTGAATTGTCCAAATATCTGCATGATGCGCAAGACTCATTAATCCCTCTTAGGACTTGTCCCTCTTAGCTGACTCACATATATGTGTATAACGATAGTCATAAGTTTTATTTTTACTATGCTCGTAAACAAGCATTATTAGCACTGAGAAGATTCCCAAGGATCTACCAAATCCTTTCATGTGTGAGTTCTACATAACTTACAAATTTTCTCTTGAGACTCGCTAGGGTACTGGTGCAATGTACGTGTAAGTCACGCTCTAACACAAATTGTTTTCTTTAGTACGATACCTATAATTTAATATTGATCTAATTAATAACTTGGTTTAATATATTCAAATAATTAAGTCAAATGCTAATGCGAATAATACCCTTTTTAGTCATGTCTTCCTTCTATGGCCATTAGTTGTTCCTTCCCACCCTTTTATATTATGTTTTTAAAATCCTTTGTCCATTTTATGAATCTTGGGACCCCCTATAGGACATATAAACAATTGGCCTCACCTCTTGAAGAGGCAGTGTCTTTGAAGCAAGGTTCCTAAGCAATTATCCATGAACGCATATAATTATCCATGAACACACACACACATATATATATATATGTGTGTGTGTGTGTGTTCATGGATAATTGCTTAGGAACCTTGCTTCAAAGATATATATATATATATATATATATATATATATCTTTGAAGCAAGGTTCCTAAGCAATTATCCATGGACGCATATATATATATATATCTATATATATATATATATATATATATATATATAGATATATATATATATGCGTCCATGGATAATTACCTATTTGCAATAATTAGTTTAAAGAAGAAAAATTACATTGCCAAAATAAATGTGACTTCTTACTAGCTTCATAGACAAAATCTAAAATATTGTGGGATGAAAGAATGCCACTTTGTGATATTAATAGAATGGAGAATGAAAATTAATATCACTTATATACTTGCAAAACACATAAATCTCAATTTCAAAATGTATTTAACATATAATTTTCATAACTTCTTAACTCATCGAACTAACGGAATTCAGAGAAGCTTTTAGGTCAATATTTGTGACTTAATTTCGATAGATTTAGATTTTTTTTTTTTAAGATGGTTGTGAGGTTGCAAGATTGAGCCATATCTTGAATGAGTGGCGTAGCTTTGGTATTCACAAAATGAGTTTAATCCATGCCTAGAGCAATGTGTTTCATACCCAAACATTGTCAGACATGTTTTCAATCTTCAAGGATCAAAGTTTTCAAAGACTCAGAAACATAGAAGGCAGTTTTGTGAAACTAAGAAAAAATAACAACGAAGACCAAAAGAGGCCTGCGCAGATTCAAAGATTCCAAGGGATGGCTAGTTGAAGACTCTTTCAAAATACTGGAAATACTATTTTCAACCCAACAAAATCATTCTGATGGGAAAAGTGCAGAAATAAAATCTGCTATGGAGTCTCTTTTGCCATATGAACTTATTTAATAAATTCTAGATAATCAACCTAAAAAGGTATAACTTGAGATATGAACTTTAATACTTACATGGAAAAGCTCTCCAATTTTTTTGAGATGATATAAAGATGCTCACAAATGGTATATATATATTTTTATCTAATATTATAAATTAATATACATTTTATAATAAAAATATTTTATATTTTTTTTTATATAATGTTTTATATATAAATGAGAGAATTTTATTTATAGACAAATGTTGTGATTTAGGCACAGGAAAATTACACAGTGGAAGTTTGTAAATAAAAAAATTCTAGTTATGATTGCTTAACTAAAACTTAGTTGTTTAAAAGAATGAGAATAATTTTTTTTTTTTTAATGAAAAGACCAAATTTCATTAAATTACATGGCCATGGTGAGGAGGCACTGGAACTGTTTTGTAAAATGCAACACACAGGTACAAAACCAAACCAATTCACTTTTGGTAGTGTTTTGAGCGCATGTGCAGGGGCGTCAGCTTTGGGACAGGGTAAGCAGGTTCATGCTTATATTGTCAAAACAGGATTTGAATCAGATGTCTTTGTAGGGATAATGCAAAAGAATAATGCAAAAGAATTGAAGATGCAAGCAAAATATTTGACAACATGATTGAATGAAATACTATTTCATGGAATGCAATAATTGCAGGATATTCTCAAAGCATTGTGTCTGAGAATGTCGTGACACTCTTTTTCCAAATGCTACTGATAGGGCTAAAGTCGGACTAGTTTACCTTTGCCTGTGTTCTCAGTGCATGTACAAACTTAACAACTTTGGAACAGGCCAAGCAGGTGCAGGCTCATATCGAAAAAATTGGATTTATAGAGGCAGATGTTGTTCTGGGAAATACAGTAATCGATGTGTATACAAAATGTGGGAGTATAGAAGGTGTATGCAAAGTTTTTGACGAGATGCCCAAGCTAGATATGTTCTCATGGACTGCAATGGTTGTGGGATACGCCCAACATGGTTATGGTAGTGACGCCTTGCAACTCTTTGAGGAAATGCAGCAGGTGGGCATGAAGCCAAATGATGTAACTTTTGTTGGTGTTCTACATGCTTGCAGCCAGATAGGGTTAGTGGACAAAGGATTGCAATACTTCGATTCTATGGATAAAAATATGGCATAAGAGCAAGAGAGGAGCACTATGCCTATGTTGTTGACCTTCTTGGTCGATTTGGATGCCTAGATGAGGCTCATAACTTTATTAACAAAATACCTTTTGAACCTGGTCCTCTTGTATGGCGAACTATGCTTAGTTCTTGCAGAAAACATGGTAATTTGGAGCTAGGACGAGATACAACATATCACATTCTTGATCTTGAACCTCACAGAGCTTCAACATATGTATTACTATCAAACATCTATGTTGTTGCTGGCAGGTGGGATGATGTAGCTAAGGTTAAAAAATTGATGAAGGTGTAGTGCCCACTCTAGTTTCCTGACCTTAATATGACATTATCTTAGACACTTTATTCTTTGAGGACCTCAGATTGAGGATCTGGACACATGACACTATTATTAGCGATTGAGATATTCATGGTTGTGATGTTTATGAATGCTTTCCATTGATATTATGATAGCTTGAATGGTTATGTATCTTATCTATCAGTATTCTGATGATTGCAACATTAAATAGTTAAGTTGGTCTCTATTTGAATTTATGATGAGGGCAGTAAAGAATATGTATGCGCTCTACTAAAAGCATAATGATGATAAATTTGATGGATAGGTATATTTCTACGATGTTACGATGTTGATAACTTAATGAATATGTATGTTTCCATTGATGATTAGTGATGATAGGCATGAGGGATGTGTCCCCTATGTTACCTACTTCCTTTAGTTCAGACTTACAATGGACAATGATGTGAATGACCAGGAATTGTTAATGATGCTATGATGATAATTGACTAACATTGAGAAACCGTGTTACTGATGATTATTGAGTATGGCAGGAAACCATCAGAGGCACTCGCATATGACATGTCGATGACACCTGGTTTGATGAAAATTTATATTACTTTATCTTTGAAAGTCTAAGTTGATCTTGGAATCTGCCATATATGTTTAACTATATTCTGATGATATATTAATGGTTGCAGGCACATATTAGTTGCTTGACCGAATGACTCACATATGGGTGATGGGGTTGTACAAGTGGATGGAACTACATGGGAGGGGTGGGACAGAGTCCCTGATCTCACCCACTAGCACTCCCGCCGTGACTTGGGCTGGAAGGGTTGAAACACCTTCGCCTTGAAGATCACGATGCCATGAGGGCAGGTTCCAAAGTTGGTTCGCTCATGAGGACTTTACCGGGGGGCGCGCATCAAGGCGGATTCCTTGATCCCCGACACCATTAGTCTCATTATAGCAGGCAACATAAGAGATGACAGTGGTCTATGACATTGCACTATACTTTCCCCTCGTAATCACTGGATGCTTGAAGGGCAAGTGGTGTGGCACCCTTGGAACTTCAGGGGAATTTCTTGAAGGGCACGACCAACTTGGCACCCTTGGCATCACAAATAAACTATTAGGTGTGGCACCCTTGGAACTTCTAGGGAAGTTCTTGAAGGGCACAACCAAACTGGCACCCCTGACATCACAAATAAACTATTAGGTGGAAAATAGATCTTTTGTTGGTTTTTTTTTTTATGAATTAAATTCATTTGGTTACCTGTTAGACGACCGTTATTGGCTTGGTTATTGTATTCCCATTTTGGAAATTGTTAATATAAAAGCATATGACTTTTCACAAAAGTTTGATTAAGCATACGAGATTTAAGGGAAAACGATTGTGGAAAGAAGCTTCATATTTTTAGGAATTTAAAGTGAAACGTTAACAAATTTATGTTCTTAGCAAGCTAAATTCCAAGTATATTTAGGAAAAAAAAAGTATTAAATATTAGAGTTTGGAATTTGGTAATTTAATATTTTTAAAGGGTGATTTAAGATATTAATTATGTAAAATTTTATATAATTAAGATAAAGAATCGAGGCTTAGAAAATAGAAAATAGATATTTAAGAAGTTAAAATTAAAATTTTAAATAAAGTGGGAATTTAAATAAATAAAATTGGCGCAAGCATGAGTCGGTCAAGAAATTAGATCTTCAAACAGACATGGAAGTTTCAAGTAGAGTGAGTTTTGGATAAGTGAAGAAAAATGAGAAAATATCTAGTTCTTAAAGATAACATTTTAAGAAGATAAGATTTTCAAACATGATTAGGAGTTTAAGTGGGCAAGCTTTATCCAAGTAAATAAAAGTGGCTATCTAATGTTTGATGTCAGAAACTTAGTTGTTTAAAAAGTTAGATTGAAAAAAAAAAAAAGAGGCCAAGAGTGTTAAGAAAGTGAAACGGGTCTTAAAAATAAATGCTTAAAATTTTAAATTGATCAAAAAGTCATATATATATATAGATATATATATATATATATATATATATATATATATATATATATATATATATATATATATATATATAATTTTAAGGAGGTAGTTTAATTGATCATGTCAGTGTTATTAAGTATTACGTAAAGTATGAGATCTAAGATTCAAATTTTCTTTATTAGACCATAAGTCATGTGTGAGGGTGTATGTAGCTCACTTACGAGTTAAAGTGGTAGTAGCGAGAATCAACCCTGTATCACATGAATACATGACCAACTAGTTAATGATTCCTCTAAAAAAAAAAAAATAGAAGTATATGAAGACATGAGAAATGGAAGTTGAAATGAAGGATTTATTCAAGTGTTGGACAAACTAATTTAATTTCAATAACCAATTTGGAGACACATACTACTGTATATATGTATTTAGGAGAACCTATAAAGAGACTAGTGATTAACCAAAATGCGTTCTCACAATCAACATTCATGAAAATCACACTTATATTTGGACGAACTATAAAATATAACATTTGCTTTCACTTTCAAATTATTTAAGTTTTAAAGTGAGTTTAAGTGAAAAGATAGGTTTTTGCTTGAGCGTAGAAATTTAAGATGAAGAGTTAGAACACATGGTAAAACATAAAGTTACATAGATTGAAAAAAAATAATGGAGTTTTAGAGTTCTTCTCACATTAAGAGACCACTCTGGAGCAACATAGACAATTCCTATGTGTTGTATTTTAAAATTCAAATCTTATTTTTTTCAAGGGCAGTAAAATGACTACTGATTAATTTATTGGAACTGCAAAATTGAAGATTGGCTTCACCATTGTTGAATAGCTCTTGATGAAGAGAAAACATGTGTCAGTGTGTTTACTTTTGCGGTGAAACACATAATTTGGAAGGTGAAATAGTTGAATTATTATCACAGAAAACAGGACTTGGTTCCTTCTTCTTTTAGGCCCAAGGTCAAATATCATTATTCTTAACCAAAGTGTTTGGCAAGTTGCTCCTGTTACTGCTACATACCCTAATTTTGGTGATGAAATGGAGACAATGAGTTGCCTTGTACCTAGGTGAAATGCACATCCTGAGGTGCTCTTTTTGCCATCAATACCTTCTACAAAATCACTATATGTGTGACCAACAAGATGATTTCATTTGGAATCAATGTTACCAAAAAAAAAAAAAAAACTACGCAACCCATGATCTAGAATTGGCAAAAATTGTTTATGCACTAAAGATTGGGGACACTACCTTCTAGGAAGGAAGTTTGATCTTAGGATTGACCATTGTGGGCTGCAACACATATTCCCTCAAGACCACTTAAATGCAAGACAAAGACAATGGTCTGAGCTAATTAGGGAATATGAATTTGATATCACTTACATAAAAGGAGTGGTGAATAGAGTGGTTGATGTTTTAAGTAGGAGGCCTCGAATATTTTCAGTGATTCCCTTAAAGGACAAAGTTGATGGGAGAAACTACTTGACTTACAATTTTAAGATACCTGGTACCAGGAGGTTAGCAAAACTTTGAGGGAGGATGAAATGAGGGTCCAAAAATATGAAGAATACTCCCTTGATAGCGATGGGCTACTACAATTTCAGGGAAGGATATATGTACTACCGAATGCAGATATACACCAGTTAGTCTTGAATGAAGCACATCGCACAGTATACATGGCAAACCCTAGTGTTAAGAAGATGAGTGCGGACCTGAAACCTCTCTTCTTTTGGAAAGGGATGAAGAAGGACATCATAAACTTGGTAGCAAGATACTTAGAGTATCAATGATGTAAACGTTGAACACAGACATCTAGCAGGATTAGTGCAACCCCATGAGATACCAAAATCTAAATAGGAAGTTATATCAATGGACTTCATTGTGGGAGCTTTTTGAAATCTTAGAAAGGAAAGGGCCAGTGGCATATAGGCTTGCCTTACCTCCATCTTTAGCTTGTATGCATGATGTGTTTCATGTTTATGTTTTGCGTCATTATATTTCAAGATCCTTCGCATGCTATTGACTTTGGTCATTTCAGGTTTTGGATGAGGGAACAGTGATGGCCGAATCAATTCACATACTGGATCAATGAACTTTGCAACTTAGACGACTGTTAGTGGACCAGGTTAAGGTCTAGTGGGACAACTATAGCCCAATTGAACTACTTTGGAGGGCACCAAAGAGATGCGTCACCATTTTCCTTACCTATCCCAAGGACTTCGAGACGAAGTCCATTATTAAGAGGGGGTGTATGTAGTGCCCACTCTAGTTTCCTGACCTTAATATGACATTATCTTAGACACTTTATTCTTTGAGGACCTCAGATTGAGGATCTGGACACATGACACTATTATTAGCGATTGAGATATTCATGGTTGTGATGTTTATGAATGCTTTCCATTGATATTATGATAGCTTGAATGGTTATGTATCTTATCTATCAGTATTCTGATGATTGCAACATTAAATAGTTAAGTTGGTCTCTATTTGAATTTATGATGAGGGCAGTAAAGAATATGTATGCGCTCTACTAAAAGCATAATGATGATAAATTTGATGGATAGGTATATTTCTACGATGTTACGATGTTGATAGCTTAATGAATATGTATGTTTCCATTGATGATTAGTGATGATAGGCATGAGGGATGTGTCCCCTATGTTACCTACTTCCTTTAGTTCAGACTTACAATGGACAATGATGTGAATGACCAGGAATTTTTAATGATGCTATGATGATAATTTACTAACATTGAGAAACCGTGTTACTGATGATTATTGAGTATGGCAGGAAACCATCAGAGGCACTCGCATATGACATGTCGATGACACCTGGTTTGATGAAAATTTATATTACTTTATCTTTGAAAGTCTAAGTTGATCTTGGAATCTGCCATATATGTTTAACTATATTTTGATGATATATTAATGGTTGCAGGCACATATTAGTTGCTTGACCGAATGACTCACATATGGGTGATGGGGTTGTACAAGTGGATGGAACTACATGGGAGGGGTGGGACAGAGTCCCTGATCTCACCCACTAGCACTCCCGCCGTGACTTGGGCTGGAAGGGTTGAAACACCTTCGCCTTGAAGATCACGATGCCATGAGGGCAGGTTCCAAAGTTGGTTCGCTCATGAGGACTTTACCGGGGGGCGCGCATCAAGGCGGATTCCTTGATCTCCGACACCATAGTCTCACTATAGCAGGCAACATAAGAGATGACAGTGGTCTATGACATTTCACTATACTTTCCCCTCGTAATCACTGGATGCTTGAAGGGCAAGTGGTGTGGCACCCTTGGAACTTCAGGGGAATTTCTTGAAGGGCACGACCAACTTGGCACCCTTGGCATCACAAATAAACTATTAGGTGTGGCACCCTTGGAACTTCTAGGGAAGTTCTTGAAGGGCACAACCAAACTGGCACCCCTGACATCACAAATAAACTATTAGGTGTGGCACCCTTGGAACTTCTAGGGAAGTTCTTGAAGGGCACAACCAAACTGGCACCCTTGACATCACAAATAAGCTATTAGGTGTGGCACCCTTGGAACTTCTAGGGAAGTTCTTGAAAGGCACAACCAAACTTGGCATCCTTGGAATCATTAAAAATAAATAATAATAAATAAATATAAGCAATGAATGAAAACTAGGTAAATTTACATCAAGGGTAAATGATGATTATAAACCAATGTAATTAAATCAAAAATAAAACTTGGAATAAGGAGGATCATAGGAAGAATTAAAATAAAGTACCTTAAAAACTCTACCCTTCCCATTTTGGGAAATACTAGGAAGAGTATGTGGTTTAATTAGGAAAAAGGGGAAAGACAAACATAATAGTAAGGATAAAGAAAAATCCTAAACTAATTTAAACCTAATTAAGAAGAGGGGAAGGTGAATTAAAATGAGAATAATAAATTAAATTTAGAGAAATGTAGAGAAGCTCCATGTGTCAACAACCAAAATAAGAATATCCATCTAGGAGATAACCTGAGTTAAATTAGGGAGTAGATTGGGGATAAAATCTTGACTCATTAATTGACTTCAAGTAATGAACACAAATTAAGGAATAAAAGGGGGGAATAAAGAGACAACTAGGAGAAGAAATAGGAATCTTGTTGAGGTGATATTAGTTTTAAATAAAAATTTAAGTAAATAATTTGGGAGACCCTTGATGTGAGAATGACACATGGGTGGGTGAATAATCAAGCTATTGAATTATAAAAAAAAAAAATTAATTATGCATGACATGACAAGTGTCACCTATGAGGACTCCTATAAAAGAAGGGGCAAGCCATGGAAGAGGGGACCTTTTTTGGGGAACCCTATTGCTGGATGGATGAGATGTTGTGAGAACAGTGATTACGAAGCTATAGTGAGTTTGGTGAGGTAGAGGATTTAGATAGGGGACTCTTGAGCCAAGGTGTGCTCTCCTCTACTAGCTAGTGCTTGTCTCCATTGTACAACCCCATTGCAGCTCGGGGGTCCGCGGGGAAGAAGAGTACCCAAGGAGTAGGCTGGGAGGTTAACCGGTGGGTCTTCGCATTCGGATCAAGTGCGTCATCATTCACTCGCGGAGGTGACCGGCTACAAGGGAGTACCAGTAACAGCAGAGCAAGCGGAGTCTCGCCTTCTGGTGAACGGTACACATGTATTTCATTACTATTGATCTTAGTTAAACATATGTAAATGTATGTCATGATATGTTTTCCTGAAATGAGTGTCAGGAATGTGTGTGCTAAATAAGTTGAAATTTCAATGCGTTTCTTTTCTGGTTTTCTGGTTATATTTGCTGCCAAAAAAAAAATTAGTCTGAATTGTGGTCCTTACAGAAGGATAGGGGCCCTAAAAAGGAGCCAGGATGTAGCTGGGTTGAGGTGAAGAACAAAATTCATACATTCATTGCAGGAGATAGATCGCACCTGCAAACACAGGACATCTATGAGAGATTGGAAGGCTTGATTTTGCAGATGAAGAGGGTTGGCTATGTGCTAGACATAAATTTTGTTCTGCAATATGTGGAGCAGGTGCAGAAAGAGCATTCTCTTTACCAGCACAGTGAGAAGCTAGCTATTGTTTTTGGGATTATCAATACTCCTCTTGGGACACCCCTCCGGATTATCAAAAACCTACATGTGTGTGGTGATTTCCACACTGCTATCAAGTTCATATCCAGAATTGTAGGGCGAGAAATTGTAGTTAGGGATGCAAATCACTTCCATCATTGGAACAATGGGTTGTGTTCTTGTGGGGACTATTAGTGATTTAATGGATTACCATGCTTGCTTGGATAAAAAATTAAAATTGAATGTTGTTTCTATCCATTTGAATTGTGTTATGGGCAAAGAAAACATGGCTTTTTAATTTCTGTCAAAATTGAGCAAGGCTTTGCTGAGATCTGATTCTTACACAAATAGTGATTGCATTGGACTTCAAGTACAACTACAGCACAAGACTCAATCTTCTCTACCATGGAATTTACTATTGGACTAACTTCTTTGGTGCCTGAACACAGTTGGATTTGTTATACAGGAAAGCACCAGAAAAAGGATCTCTATAAGAGAAGAATGTCAACAATGTGCTCTATAGTGAAAAATGAGAATCAAATTTGTCAAAGTTTGAGAGGTCTAAGGGACTTGGCACAAACTGGTCAATATAAGGCATGGTTTTTAGATCAATTTGGAGTTCTCCACGATGGGCAGAGACCTTATAGAGGAGCTATTGCAACTTTGGAATAGTTAGCGCAAACTGGCATAAAGATAGTAATTATCAGTAATTCTTCAAGACGTGCATTGACAACATTGGAGAAGATGAGGAAACTGGGTTTCGATCCTTCTCTTTTTGATGGTGCAATAACTAGCGGGGAATTGACACATCAATATGAGGAGGAATGACCCATGGTTTGCAGCTCTAGGTCGATGCTTCATTCATATGACATGGTCTAAGAGAGGGACAATATCTCTTAAGGGACTTTAGGAATGGAATATGAACAATTGGGTGGAAAAGTAAGATGGATGGGGAAGCCAGGCCAGGTCATTTATAAAGCTGCAAAAGAAATGGCTGGGATTGATATTGCAGAATGTATTGCAGTGGGAGACTCTCTCCATCATGATATTCTGGGTGCAACTAATTCAGGTATGCAGTCAGTTTTTGTGGCTGGGGGTATACACACCAGTGAGGTTGGAATAAATCAGTTTGGAATGGTTCCAGATGAAGCAGCAGTTGAAGCTCTTACCTGCTCAAATGGTGCCTATCCTTCATATGTCATTCCTTCTTTTATATGGTGATTATAATATCATTCACATTGTTTTCAAATTTCCCTTTCTTTTGTGTTAAGGACATGGGTACACAGTAATGCACTACTTTCATAATATAATTTTAACATATCTCACAAAAGAATCTGCTCTATTATTCTATTTTTTTTTTCTCATGGATTAATCATGCTACAATAACTTGTATGCATGAAATCACATTCTGGATGTGTAAATTCTGAATTTTCTTATTCAGTGAATGGAAAATAGATTTATTTGGTTGCTCGCACTCTTTAATACTTGACTATGTGCATCTACCATGGCACAGAGAAGTTGTAAACATCTTGAAGGTTTTCTTGTTTGCATATTTGTGGAATATTGAGTAGACAAGTTTATTAGTTGCGCTCAAGTTGGAACACTTGTACCCATGTTTCTCTAGACATGCTCCAAAATCTAAGACGGAAATGTGAGACTATGTGATAGTCGAGGTAATATATACCATATATGAAGCTTTGCTGAAAGTAGAGGAAGAAAAGATATCTTGACAATGATGAGAGACATCGATTCACTATGTATGACACAGTAGAAGGTATACAATAATATGGTGAAGATGGTTTTTAGATATGTTAATTATAGGTTCACATCCTAAATAACTCCTTTTCTATTTTAATTCATAACAGGTATATCTTGCTTGTATTTTTTTTGGCTGAAATTTTATTTTCTATATTAATAGAGAGCAGTCTTCAAAGGACTATAGTGCATATCAGTCATGGCATTCTAAATTGATCCTAATATACTGAGAGTAAGGTGGAGAAATCAGTTCCACATACTTTTTATAATAAAAAAATAGCGGAGATTTGTGTCTAGTGGGTCTTGGGTCCAGATTTTGAACCCGCTCTGATACCACGTGTAAGGCTCCATCCTAGGGTCCTCTAACAGAACTAAATTCTCTAATTTCAAATACAATAAAATGAGAAATAATTTATTCTTAACTAAACATTTTATCGATGACAATTTACCATTAAAATTTATTTCCTACAATTAAATAGTTAGCATTTCATTTCAATCACTTACATGAGTAATCTATAAATAGAGGAATACATGTTCCGATAGCATGGCTGAGATGCCCCTGAGCTCTTGATCCTACTGGGATGCTCCTCTTGACTTACCGACTGGATTTATCTCCCAGCCAACTAGAAAGTATTTACTAGCACAGGAAACCTCCACAGGTTCCCTAGCTCTCCGAGCCCAAGTCCAACCAAGTGTAGTGTGTCCAAGATAAACAATACTCTCCTTCTCTCCCTTCTCTCTTCCCCACCTTACTCTCAAAAACAAATCCTCCAAAACCACAACCAAACCAAAACCAATACCAATACCAAGGATCCCCTCTCTTCCCCTCATCCTTCCCCTTTTATGCCCCCTTATCTTCTCCACCTCAACCACCTCTCGTTAATGTCATAACTACCCCCTCATCCTTACATTTGACTTATCTTCTCCCAAGTAAATTTGAGAGGACATTTTTGGGATGAGATATGAATATATAATTTGGTAATTAATTGGAGAAAACCATGTCTTCTCCCAAGTAAATTTGAGAGGACATTTTGGGGATGAGATATGAATATATAATTTGTTAATTAATTAGAGAGGACCATGTCTTCTCCCAAGTAAATTTGAGAGGACATTTTGGGGATGAATAATAACGAAATTTATATCAGTAATAAATTCACAGTTTCACCAATGTAGGTATGTACCAATATTTTTTGATAATTATAAGTCAATATTTTAAGGTAATTTAAACACTAGTAAAATTTGCATGATAAGATTAAGTAGGGCATTACACATGTCAACAGCTTCTTACAACACATCAAAAATAGGTTCTGGAATGTATGATTTCTTAATACATTCAAATAATGATGGCAAGCTCCCAACATCCTTCCTCCTCAATCTAACTGAAAAACAATTGAACATCTTATCAATATGGTCATGAGTGTGCCCAACAAGAAGGAAAATAACCTTTACCTTCTGAAAAATTCTCAATTCAACAAGAATGTTTAGATATCAAAAAAAATCCGATTTTTGTTTTCACGATAAGTGTTGTCCAATTATAGATACAAAACTTAAAGAAGATTACCAGACCAATGAGAAAGCACATCATGAATTATGGTTATTTTCAGATTTGCATCATTATGAATATTTGGAGTTGTGAAGTATACCCTTGGCAACATTTTCCCATCGAAGACTGTACAACCGACCAAGTGATACTGAATAAAATTTTCCTCCTTATAAATTTTTGGGTCTGTGAACAAAATGTGGTAGAAGTGTTTTCTTCTAGTCCATACCATCAATTATCAAACCCAAATATTTATTTGGATAATCATAACACTTATTTCAATTCTTGTACAGCTTTTTCCTTTCACTTGTTTGTTGTTCGCGATGCTCTTGCAGCGCTTTGACAATGGAATCTACACAACATAAAAGAAAGTCATTAATAAATACGTTTTCATAGTTGATGACTATAAAATTTTAAAAAATAATGTTATGAATGCTTACCTCTTTCTACCCCTTCACATTTATCCCTTTTTTATTTAAGAGAAGCACATGTACTGCAAACCCCCATCCTTGTCTTCTTAGGAATACAAACATTGTTGAATTGTTGAATTCAACACCTTCTACATATTATTTGTATAAGTTGTAGATTTCTCATCTTGAGAAATTATTTGGAATATGTATTGTCTCTCTATTTGGCATACACTCTCGATGCTTTGAAAAGAAGTCTTTCATCCATGACATTGCAGTATTTGATAATGGCCCAAAATGTCATTTATGACGTAATTCTGAATAAAACGTGGGATCCTTTTCCAAATTTTCTTGGATTCTTAACACACGAAAATTACCTATTGAATGAATCATTTTGAAAGTCTTTCTACAGATAAATAAATACCCAATATGATAATCATAATCTGACAATGTAAATTGCATGCACCCCACTAAATATGAATTTTGCATGCTTTTATTCATTGACAAATATCTCTTCCTTTTCTTCAACGCAAACAAGAAATCCATATGTTTCAAGCAATCCTTTTGACAACATCCACTTGAAATGGGGCATCGATAGAACTTCTTCTCATGAGATATTCTGCTCTACCCCTTGTATAACTAGAACATCTTGGATTGATACGAAAATATTTCTCCTACTCCTTGATACAATATTTGTTGGCAACGTCTCCATCATTAAATCATCATTTGTATAAGCATTTTCATCATCATTAGGAGGAATATTATCCTCACTAACTTGGAGGATATTCTTCATCTTTCCCTTCGTCAGGGCTACCCTCATAGTCCTTAGAATTAGGACTAAATGGAAAATTTGACTCGATGTTTATTGGATATTCTTCATTATGTGCATTGTGAGTTCTGCTCTTATAGTCCATAGGATTAGGACTACGTGGAAAATGTGACTCTTTACTTACTAGAAATTCTTCATCCTGCCCTTTGTCACTGCTGCTCTCATAGTCCTTAGGATTAGGACTAAGTTCTTCATCCTTCCCTTCATCACTACTGCTCTCATAGTCCTTAGGATTAGGAATAGGTGGAAAATGTGACTCTCTATTTACTGGAAATTCATCATCCTACCCTTCGTCACTACTGCTCTCATAGTCCTTAAGATTAGGACTAAGTGGAAAATGTGACTCTCGATTTATTGTAAATTCTTCATCCTGACCTTCATCACTGCTACTCTCATAGTCCTTAGGATTAGGAATAAGTGGAAAATTTGACCCTCGATTTATTGGAAATTCTTCATCCCGACCTTCATCACTGCTGCTTTCATAGTCCATAGGATTAGGACTAAATGGAAATTGTGCCTTTTGATTTATTGGAAATTCTTCATCATGGTCTTCATCATTGTTGCTCTCATAGTCCATAAGATTAGGACAAAGTGGATGGCCTTCATCACTACTGCTCTCATAGTCCATAGGAAAAGGACAAAGTGGAAACAGTGACTCGATTTATTAGAAATTCTTCATCTTGGCCTTCATCATTGTTGCTGTCATAGTCCATAGGATTAGGATTAAGTGGAAACTGCAACTCTTTATTTATTTGAAGTTCTTCATCATGCTCTTCATCACTGCTACTCTCATAGTCCATAGGATCAGGACTAAGTGGAAACCGTGACTCTTTATTTATTTGAAATTCTTCATCCTGCCCTTCACCAGTGTTTTTCTCATAGTCCTTGGGATTAGGACTAAGTGGAATACTTGACTCTCTATTGATTCGTTATATTCATTAATATGAATAGATTCGTTAAACGACAAAGATGTTGATGTTTCACAAAGCGAAACATCACTATCAAAAGAATCCATGGCTTTCAAATAGAAGAGCTTGAATGATACAAATGAACTCTCTCCTAATGATAATTTATAGCTTAAAGAATGAAAATTTCCCTCCAAATTTTCCCTCCAAAAATTTTGTTTCATGTATTTCCCTCCAAAATTTTCTTCTACAATTTATTGAAAAATTTTAACTAAAATTTTCTCATGAAATTAATCTTTTAAACTAAATCTTTAAATTAAAATTTTAAACTAAATCTTTTACCTAAATTAATCTTTTACTTAAACTATATAGCATTTATTAGACAATTGAATTATATCTATATATATATATATATATATATATATATATATATATATATATATATATATATATATATATCTTCTATCACACATTTAAAATAAATTACTATATTGCCATAACACGATTTATATGTTAAGTTTTTCTTAAAAAAAATTAATACCACATTCACCATGCGGTAAAACAATTCTGTAATTTCCGCTATATCATAAATTTCATTATCACTATTCCTCACATCACATCAAGACTTTTCGAGGTTTCGTTAAAAGACTTGGACGATTTTGTGGAGCAGCTACATTGTTATCGACAACACATTCAACGAGAGATTATCACATTTGAAAGGTTAGTTTCTCTTTTGCTAAGTGCGGGTCTTAAACTCCCATAGGTTTATGAGTAGTTATGTGTCATTTGGGTTGTTATGTTCATGCAAAATACTAGACAAAAAACACATTCCAGTAAAAAAAAATTAACTTTTTATTAATGAAATTTAGATTCATTTTACAAATTAAAAATTGACATGATTCAGGCTTACCTGACAGCCCCCTGGCAGGCAAGAGGCCACTATGTTAGCAGTGGGTGTGGTGGGTCCAGTCATGAGCGTGCCTACTCAGGGCAGAGCGGCCCTCAGTAGGCTAGGGGGCCAATTCTTGGAATTGACTCCGTAGCCTACTAAGGAGCCACTTTGCCCCGGGCAGGCATGCCCAGCTATTGGCGTGCCTGCCCGCAACACTCTAGTGTGCTACACGCTACCATGCTTGCCTGTGGCATGGTAGCATGTTGCATGTTGTCATGCCATGAGCAGGCACGCCCACGGTCAAGCGCACCTGCCCATAGGCCAAAATCGGTCCTCACCCTAGGCAGGCTGGGCCACAAGGGTGGGTGCCTCAGGGGGGCACGCCCGCCCATAGGCATTTCCTGTGGGCAGGCACACCCGGCCATGGGCCTGCATGCCCTGGGAAAAATGAAAAATGGCCCCCGACAGGCCAAGGGGGTGATTTTGGGAATCAATCCCCTCGCCTACCAGGGCCAACTCTGGGAATCGGCCCCTTGACAAGCCAGAAGGCCATTTTTCCCCAGGCGCGCCCACCCACTGGCACAGGCATGACTTGACACTAAGGCATTGCTGCCCCCTAGCAAGGGGGTTGCCAAGGGACCAGGGAAAAATGAAAAAATAAATATTTTTTTTCAAATAAATGGATTTTTTTTGTGTTCCCTGTATGAACCTAACATCCAACTTGTCATGGGGGTCGATGTGCATGTTTCTGGTCTTTTTTCATTTTTATATTTTGTTTCATTTTGTTTGTTTACTTAAACTATTGGTTTTTTTATAATTTACTGATTTATATGTATGTGTATATTTTTTGCAGGAAAATGGCATCAAGGAATATTTTTGTGAATCTTTCTGGACCAAAGACTACTAAAACTAGAGGTGGATCCTCAAAAAATATTGTTGAACGAACCAAACCTAAGATAATAACTACAAATCTATCAAGTGCCTCAAAGGATAAGAAGTTGATTTCTTACTGGAAGAAATCACAAGAAGTGAAGCATACAAAACATATATGGTTTGTGAAAGATAGAGAAGGCGAACAACATCTGCAGATATATCTATATGTTGATATCCCTAACGATAATGGAAGTTATGAGGTGCTGGGAAAAGTACTAGACATGTGTTTGATACTGGATACTGAAGTTGTTTATGTACTTACAAAACCGCCCAAGTCACATGACAAGATTAGATATCAGTTTGCATTGTCAATGTATGACATGACAGATGAATCTACAAAGATGTGTAAACAAATCATAAATGAGATTGCACAAGATATCGTAAGTATTGTTATTTATATTTATGTGTTTTGCGTTATTGTAACTGTATCATTATATCTTTTATAACTTAGTTTTTATTGACATATGATATTTTGTTTGATGGAATTTAATTGAAAATATTTAAATTATTTTGGGAGGCATTTATTTTATAGAGAGATATTATGAATGTTGTCAACACTTTCTACTCAGGGTCAAAAGAAGATGTGGAAAACAAGAAAAAGAAAGCAATCCATGATGCTACAAAACTACAACCAAGGGATCATCAAAGAATGCCTATAGTGGACAAATCTAGCAAATCTAGACATGTTACTTTTGAAGAGGAGGAAGTTGAAACTGAAGTTGGAGAATATGTTGCCATTACTGAGAATGAGATTAGAACTGGTCTTAGAAAGGAGAAGAGCTATAAAAGACCAAAAGTAAAAATGCCTAAGAATGTCTATGTTCTAGTTGATGATGAGGATGTTACTTATCTAGAAGAAAAGAGGAGGAAGAAAATAAAAGTTGATCATTCTCAAAATATCAAGGTCAGTAGTGAAGATCCTAGTGAAAATTCAAAAGAAAGTAGAGAAATCATTACACCATGAGTTGATTTAGAGGATGGAATTATTAAAACAAAATAAAGTGTCATTCGACATTACTTGACAAAGACAAACTTAATTGAGGGTGTTCATACATTTCAGCTTAATGTCAGACAAATATATAAGCTAATTGAAAGAAAATTTAAGTATCAGAGTAGAAAGCCACACCACCTGCATGTTCACAACTTGAATACATTGATAAGGTACAATCCATATGCTCATGTGGTTGATTATGTGCTTCTTGTTGATCCAGTTCAAGTTCCCAACAAAGAATCATTTGATAAGTCAAAATGTTTTGAATACAATTATTATGTGCTTGGGGGGAACCATTCTGTAGAATATCAAAGGCAATTGATGGACGAATATCCCAATAACCCACGTTTTGAAACAATGAAATGTATCATTTATGGTGATTTATTATATACAAAAGAAAAATTATTAGCATGGGATCATAATACAGATAATGAGTATAGGATGTCTATGAATTTCATCCAAAGAGTTGGATTACTAATAATGAATTTGAAGAAAAATGTTGTGGGGATGAAACAAAGGTCAGTCTAGAATTTCGGAAAGAATGTTGTATGGAAATAGGCTATCAAATTGAGGAAAAAATCAATTCAAAAGGTGGAAAAGTGCATTATGATATATTTAGAGGTATTGATAACATTTTCCAGTTGGTATTTAGAATTGGAGAGATATGAGAATTGATTAATGAGATTTTTAACATGTGGGAGACCATTGACATTAAAACCCAGAAGGTTAAAAAGTCTAAACCATTGATATGTAGCATCTGTAAATCAAGTCTTGAAATGAAGCAACTTCCATAATATATGACTATCACACCTTAGAGAGCATTGCAAGGAGTGCAGGATGAAAAACTTGTCAAAACAATATTATCTCATGTGAAGCCAGGGGAATTATCATTGGATGAAATGTGTGAGGAATTTCAAAAGTAAGTTTGTTGAATTATTTTTACTTATTTTTAGATTATAATTTTCTTTTAAATATAACATATTGTTGTTGGTAGTATTTGTTATACATATCATTATATTAACCATTTTTACTTTATCTATTCAGTGACAAGGTTTACATGAAAATACAAGAACAAATGGTTAAATTGTTAAATGAAGATAGTTGGGATGATGTTGTCTGCAACTACCCAAATTTAACTTCTACATCAACACTAAAAGATTTTTATCTTGCATTTAAAAAGGTATGTTGATTTATACATTCATTTTTATTCATCTGTTTACTATTTTTATTTTATATATATATATATATATATATATATATATATATATATATATATATTTGTTTATTTTATTAAAGATAAAGAAGGATGCAAATGGAGCATAGATAGTTTCAAAAGCTTTATTGAAAAAATTAAGATTGAAATACTGAGAAAGCAGCATATTAGAAATGTTGAACTTGATCCAACTCTTACTCATTTCATTTGGAATGGGCTTGACACTATTCAATATAAAATAATACAAGGTGATTGTGAAGACATTTCTAAACTCATACATAAAAAGGATTGTTCCCTAGTTATTGCATATATTCCCCATGGTTTCAATATCCCAAACATTGACTATCATAATGACTCTTATACTTATCAACCTCTTAGTAAAGTCATATGGGATTTGTAGAAGTCACATCATCACCATTATGGACATTTGTGACATTTCATTCAGACACACAATTGACAATGTTATTGATAAGCTTCAAGGGAAAAGCAAACTCACGGATGCAACTTACATGGTAAGATGTTGAAATTGTATGTTTGATTAATGTTAAAAATTTATTTATGTACAAGTTAATTGAACTTTTACTATTTCATGTTACAGGCAAAATTCAAATCTTATTAACTGTGAAAATCAACTAATTATAAGTGAATGTGAATTCATCCATGTTGAAAGTTGGACAAAAAATGATAGCTATAAGTTTATGCCTCTTAATTGGGTAGATGGCAAGAGTCATAGCCAAGTATTGGTTTATGATGTTGTAAAAAAACTAGCATATGAAGATAAATAAGCAAAATGAGAAATAGTTAACATCTATCAGAAACCACAGTCATTGATTAACTATCTTATAGACTCATGTTCAAATGAAGGAGATTGGGTTCTAGATTTAATCTCAGGCTCAGGTAAGTTCTATTATATAAAATTGAATTTCAATATCTTCTTTCTTAATTTATATGTGATTATACTAATTTAATTCATTATTTCTTTTGTGCTTGATAATTAGGTACAACACTAGCATGTTGCCTACAAAAAGGAAGAAATTGCATTTCCATTAAAAAAGGCCTAGTACGGTGCAAATTTATTCAGCAAAGAATTAATGTTCTTCAATTTCTTCCAAATGCAATGCAAGAAATTGGGTTGAGGAAAGACGATTTTAATGAATCACATGTGGCAAAAAAATGCAAAGGAACCTCAACTACCATTAGATGGAATGATTGGAAAGGCATACATTAGGAGATTCGCAGACATCAAAGATCCATAAGAAGAGGAAAATGAACAAACTGAAGGAGAAAATATTGTGGAAGAAGACAATGATGAAACTCTAGAAGATGAAGAGTCTGGATTACATGATATTATTGATTAAATTTAAGTTATGCTTGGAAATCAAGATCATTTTTTGAAACTATTAATTAGTTATACTAGTAATGTTTGGACTTTGACATTTTATTAGAAAAATAAGTATTCAGTTAATGTTGTTATATGTTCAATATTTCTATTATGTGATTTTCGCTTTAGTTTTTATGTGAATCATTATTTTTTGAAAAAAACTATGACTATTATTATTTTTTGACATGAAATTCATAAAAAATTAGTATTTAACCATTTTTTTGTTAAAATTTTCCTATAAAAATTGTGATTTTGACATGTCATTTCTAGCAAAAAATGATCAAAATGTGTAATTTTTTTGTTATGTTTATGTTCAAAATATTTATTTTTATGTCAATTGTTAAAAATTGTTGTTTTTTTAAAGATAATTATTTGATGTGCATTGAAAAATTAATTAACGATATATATAAGTATGTAGAATATCGAAACTTTAAAATGTCGACCTTTTTCTTTAACTATGCAAAAAAAAATCTCATTTTAAGAAAAAAAGTTAAAAGAAAAACAAAAAAATATGAAGAAGAAGGCTACTTCAAAATTGTTAAATTTAGAAAAAAATTATTCACATTTAATACATTAGAAAATTTAAGTAAAAAAAGGGCCTGATATAGAATCAACACTTTTTAAAATGAGCCTGCAAATCATTAACATTCTAAAAAATAATGTACATAAACAAATTTAAAGTGTGAAAAACTATGCTAAATATATATCTATATATATATATATATCTGAATCGACACTTCTCAAAATCGATTGATTTTTTTGCTACCTCAAAAAAATGGTAATCGTATAAATTCTTGTTTCAAAGTTTACGTTGTTACAACCATAATAATCACATATAAACCAGTATATTTACACATTAAATACCAAGGAGAAGAAGCTATCATTAATGAATGAAAAAGGCAACCATATATGGGACTTCCACAAACCACCCAACCATAGATTGGCTTAACCAAATCTTTCTTTCAACCAATCACCCCTGTGCCATATTCCAAGCATGAATGTGGGACTCAAAACCAAACCAAACTAGGTTTCCTCAGGCTTTACCACAATCCCCACCGAATCACTAGGCTCTAAAAAATCATGGATGCCACCGGATTTCTCCACTTACACCATGAGAAATTTCATGTCTCCTAGTCTCTAGGATTTACTATATATCCCGCCATAAAATAGTCGAGGATTCCTAAGACTAATCAATACTCCACCCTCTAGGGTTTACGATATATCCCACTATTCACCGGTCAAGGATTCGTAGGCCTTATCGAGGCCACATACCTATAGGATTTACCATATATCCTGCCATCCACCTGTCGAGGATTCCTAGGCCCACCTAGTCCAGTCTAGGGTTACCTAGGCCTTGTGTTCTTTATTTAAGAGACCACCTCAGTCAGTTTCGAAACCATCCGACAATCTAGTTTAGCTAGATAAAAGAGAACCCATTACACCATGACATCTGAAAATGGCAAGGCAAGGCTAAAGAACACAATCACACGTGGAAAAACCCATGCCAATGATAGTAAGAGAACCAAATACACACATTCATGTACCATGCATGACAAATTTAGCAAGGAAATAACACATACAAATTGATACCTGCAAGTAATCCCATTGTAGCTCCTTGATCCTGCTCTTCCTTGCTTAATATGTGCTTCCCTTTTCCTTCTTTTTCCTTCCTTTTCCTTTCTTGATCCAATGTTGAAGTGCTCCAAGAAAACTCTAAGTGTAAGAGAGAGAGCTCCAAAACTGAATTGACAAAAAGGTTACCAACTGTTCCTCAAAAGCTTTTTTATTAATGAGGCCTCTAATTTCTTAATTTTCTATTAGTTTCCTTCAATTTCCTCCTCACATGCAACCTATGACCTTTCATCTTCCTTTTCTCCTAATTTCCTTTATTTTCATAAATAAAATGACAATTAATGTCTCATGCCTTTCCAAAGTCTTTTCCATTGCCTTTGCCAATTTCCTTAGCCATAATAAACCAAATGAACACCCACTAGGATGTTTTGCCCAACATTCAACTTGGAATATGTGTCCCATGACCTTGGTTATTATTTTTCCTTTATTAAATCTATTACATGGAATTTTGACCAAGGTTGTTACATCAATTTTTATGGAGGAAATGATAACACATTATGAGGATACTAGAACAACCTCGCTTAAAAAAATCATGTAAAAATATAAGACCAAGGTCATGGAACATGTATTCCAAGCTAAATGTTAGGAAAAATATCATAGTGGGTGTTCGTTTCAGTTATTAGAGCTAAGGGAAATTGGCGAAGGCAATGGCAAGGGCTTTGGAAAGGCATGAGGTATTAATTGGCATTTTGTTTATGAAAATAATGGAAACTAGGAGAAAAGGAAGGTGAAGGGTCACAGGATGCATGTGAGGAGGAAAATGAAGGAAAATAATGGAAATCGAAGAAAATAGAGGCCTCATTGATAAAAAGGCTTCTGAGGATCAGTTCAAAGACTTTTGTTAGTTCAAATTTGGAGCTCTCTCTCTATAATCTCTCTCACACTCTTCGACACTTAGATTTTTCCTGGAGCACTTCAACATTGGATCAAGGAAAGTAAAGAAGGAAAAGGGAAGAAACGATCAAGCAAGGAAGAGCAGGATCAAGTGGCTATAATGGGATTACTTGCAGGTATCGAGTTGTATGTATGATTTCCTTACTAGTTTTGGCATGCATGGTTATACATATTTGGGTTCTCTTGTTGTCATTGGCATGGGTTTTTCCAAGAGTGACAATGTTCTTCAACCTTGCTTTGCCATTTTCTGTTGTAGCTCTGATACCACTTGTTGTAGCTCTGATACCACTTGTTATAGATCTAACCCGGAAATGCTATAGATATGATATGAAAATATAAGACAATGCAAATAAACCCAGAAATAACATGAAATGATTCTTTATTGATCAACCGTTACGGTAGGGCAACATCATACATTCACTCCTTAAGGAAGGAGAACACTCCACAAACCATATGCCTGTTCATACAATAAATCTTCACTTTTGTGCCCAAGAAGTGCTATGATACCACTCATTGTAGCTCTGATACCACTTGTTGTAGCTCCGATACCACTTGTTATAGATCTGACCCAAAAATATATGAGAATGCAAATATACCCAATAAATAACAAGATCAAAATAGATAGAAATGTTTCTTTATTAATCAAAACCCTTAAGGTAGGGCAACACCATACATTCACTCCTTAAGGAATGAGAGCACTCCACAAGCCATATGCATGTTCATATAATAATCATTCACTCTCTCCATGTGGAGTCTCAAGCCTCTATATAGGCCTCATACATACAATACCATGGGTCATTAGCATGGTTCCCTCATACCATCAACTAATACCATGGGCCCATTACATTATTACTAACTACTTGTGGTCCCTTACATGATATGGGTTAACCACCTTATTTATTACTATGGCCCATCCCATTATTACATTATTACCTTGGGTACCTCCCTTGGTACCCCATATTATCCCCCTAGGTATATAACATTACCACTTGTTGTAGCTCTGATACCACTTGTTATAGATCTGACCCAAAAATATATGAGAATGCAAGTATACCCAATAAATAACAAGATCAAAATAGATAGAAATGCTTCTTTATTAATCAAAACCCTTAAGGTAGGGCAACACCATACATTCACTCCTTAAGGAAGGAGAGCACTCCACAAGCCATATGCATGTTCATACAATAATCCTTCACTCTCTCCATGTGGAGTCTCAAGCCTCTATATAGGCCTCATACATACAATACCATGGGTCATTACCATGGTTCCCTCATACCATCAACTAATACCATGGGCCCATTGCATTATTACTAACTACTTGTGGTCCCTTACATGATATGGGTTAACCACCTTATTTATTACTATGGCCCATCCCATTATTACATTATTACCTTGGGTACCTCCCTTGGTACCCCATATTATCCCCCTAGGTATATAACATTCCACCCCCTTAGCATGTTTCGTCCCCGAAACATGGGAAGAACACAAATAATAAGATCTGCTCAAAAGAGTAGTCCACTGGTACCATGAACGTGCATCTAGCCATCCAAGAGAAAGGTGAACCTTCGATCTCGCTAGTGCCTCGCTTGCTTGAGATGGAAGTTGACCGTGGCAGCTCTCCTGTGTTGATGTGTAGTAGGTGGATTGTCGCTCCTCGCTATCCGTCATACGGGGGTTGTTGTCCTTATGACTAATTGGTTTCCATCTTGTTGGTTGTTTTCTTGCGGGGTGATGTGGGTGATGATATGTTGAAGTTTTAACCCACGGTGCATTTTTCTTTAATTCACCCTGCTGTGGTGCCTGTTGTGGTGTCTTCTTTTCCAATATGACTTCAACCACTGAGCCCTCCTCTGATGTAACCGCACCTGTAACCTTTTCTGCTTCCACCTCTATTTGTGTTTGATTGTCTATCATCACTGCCTCATCATCTAATATGTCAGACCCTGGAACATCTTCTGCTTCAGCCTCCTTGCACTCTACCTGTTTATTAATGGAAATATCCTGTAATGTAATTTTCTTCTTTTTATACCAGAGCTTCAGGAATTTATTTTGTACATTAATATTGATAGTACCCACTGATTCCATCCAAGGGTATCCCAAAACCACATCCATGTTATCCATATCTGAAACATAAAAATCACCATGCAACATATACTTATCCATAAAAATCTTCAAATCCTTATACAATTGAACATCCTCATCATCAACCTGTGTATTTTCAATTTGTTTTGCTGGAACTTGCAATTTTTTTGCCAAGTTGACATTTATGAGATTTTGCTTGCAACTTGGATTTATAGACACAATGATTTTCTCCTTCTGAATCAATCCATGAACCTACAATACAGAGATACCAGCAAAAAATAACCCTTTTGGTTCCTTGGTTTTTTTCTTTCCTGTAAAAATAAAAATTTTGCTAGGCTGTGTGTCTGTCTGTGTGAGCTTATCCACAAGATTAGATTTACGGTCAAAGCACTCTATAAGAGCTTTTTTGAAGGCATCCCAAGTCAAAAACCTTCCATTGGAACGTTGATGCTCTTGCCACCATTGTCATCTTTCATTGTCCAAGTACATGCTTCCCACCATAAGCTGAGTCTCATTATCATAGACGTGATCCAAATATTTCTCCATTTGTGCTAGCCATCTAGCTGGATGAGAGCCATCAAATTTATACAAGTCCCTCAAAGCCCGATCTAGGCCTGCCATCACAAAAAATATTGGCAAAAATTTGAAATGGTCACAATTCCGTCAATATTGCTCAGAATCCCTATTATAACCTGTTTTTAGAAATGGAACAATCATTTTGCATCTACCCATGTGGTAGAAATCTTGATCCAGGCACTTGGAATTTCAGATCTGTGCTGCAACTCTCCCGCCGTCACCAAAATTTCTGCAAAAAAGAGCTGATTTTAAATAAGTGATATCTCCCTCATCCGGACTCCGATTCGACTGATTTTTTTTTTGAATTTGGGTATTTTTTCACAAAGAATCCAGATGTACAATTAGATTTTGCAGATCTTGCACCAGGACGTCTAGATATGCGCCGCAAACTCGCTGCCTTGAAAAATTATCTGCAACCCCACTGATTTTTAGATCAGCGATATCTCCTTCATCCAGACTCCGATTCAACCAATTTTTTTTTTGAAATTGGCTATTTTTTCACAAATAATACAGATCCACAATTAGATTTTTTAGATTTTTCACTAAAACATACAGATCTGATCTACAAACTCGGCACCCCCGAAATCCTGCAAAAAAAAAAAAGTCTCCACTTTTGTGCCCAAGAAAGTGCTCCGATACCACTTGTTGTATCTCAAACCCGGAATTACTATAAATCTGATACAAAAATATAAGATAATGCAAATAAACCCAGAAATAATATGAAATGATTCTTTGTTGATATCAAACCCTGAAGGTAGGGCAACACCATACATTCACTCCTTAAGGAAGGAGAACACTCCACAAGCCATATGCCTCTTCATACAATAATCCTTCACTCTCTCCATGTGGAGTCTCAAGCCTCTATATAGGCCTCATACATACAATACCATGGGTCATTACCTTGGTTCCCTCATACCATCAACTAATACCATGGACCCATTACATTATTACTAACTACTTGTGGTCCCTTACATGATATGGGTTAACCACCTTATTTATTACTATGGCCCATCCCATTATTACATTATTAGCTTGGGTACCTCCCTTGGTACCCCATATTATCCCCCTAGGCATATAACATTTTCGAATAGCCGTGGTGTGATGGGTTCTCTTGTATTTGGTTGAGATGGATTGTCGGATGATTTTGAAACTGATTGAGGTGGTCTCTGAAATAAAGAACACAAGGCCTAGGAATCCTTGGACCGGAGAAGGTGGGATTGTGGTAAAGCCATTTTTTATGTACCTCGGTGAGCCTAGGAAACCTTGATCTATGAATGGCGGGATATACAATCAATCCTAAAGGTGTGTGCCCTCGATCATGCCTAGAAATCCTCAACTAATGAATGGTGGGATATATGGTAAAACTTGGAGGGTGGAGTCTCGATCAGGCCTAAGAATCCTCGACCGATGAAGGGTGGGATATACGGTAAATCCTAGAGACTCGAGTCTCAATCAGGTCTAGGAATTCTTGACCGGTGAATGGAGGGATACATGGTAAAGTCTAGAGACTAGGAGGCATCCAAATTCCTCATGATGTAGGTGGAGAGATCCGGAGGTATCCATGCTTGTTTAGGGCCTAGTGATTCTGTGGTGATTGTGGTAAATCCTACTTGTATTAATGAGGGTTCGGGCCTAGTGATCCAGTGTGGATTGCAGTAAAACTTGAGGAAGTCCTGGTTGGTTTTGTTGCGAGTCCCACATTTATGATTGAAATATGGCATGGGGGTGATTGATTGAAAGAAATATTTGGTTCAGCCTAATCTATGGTTAAGTGGTACATGGAAGTCCCTAGCTTAGTTGGCTTTTGCATATGATAATAAGAATTATTTTCCTCTTGTGTTCTATGTGTAAATGTACTTGTTATTATGTGGCTTTAATGGATGTTTTATCATTGTTATTTTGTTTGTTATATGTTAGTTATAAGCATGGTTTCATAACAAATTTTAGTTATGGATCTTATCATGTTTGATTGGTAAATGAATGGATATTGAATGCATGACCTAATAGATGTTATTTCAACTATTATGAGAAGGCATTAGATCTTCTTGGTGAATTTTAGATAAGTACCAGACCCCTATGTTCATATGTGTATTTATGACCTGCAGATTTCATGTTCATGATATGTTTGATGGAATGCCTATCATGGCTAGTAGGGGTTAGAGCTGGTAATTGTACCATTGATTACATTAATAGCCTTATTCCATTGTTATTTATCATTTTTGAAAGTTTCATGAAGTCTTGGGCAGTGGCCTGATCCCTGACCGTGAAAAAGTGGCATAGAATCTAGGGTCGCTGGCTCAAAACTAGCTGAAAAAGTCCACAGTCATTGGCATGCCTTTCCATGGGAGTGTCTGGAAGGCCTCAGTCACATGCATGGATAGTCATGGGAGTGATTGATGGTCTAGATCAGTGAAATGTTAAGTTGTCTCAGGGATTGATCACCTGGAAGGGTTGGTTGGCTCTTGAAGGTTCTGTAGCATATTTGGAAGCTCAGATTGGTTTGGTTTTGTCGGTTCCACTTCCTTAACTGTATGTGGGGAGTTGAATCACATTATAGTAGCCTCTCGTCATATCTTTACCCCATCAAATTAGTTAACTTGGGTAAATGTGGGAGGAGTGCATTACAGAGTGGTATCAGAACATGGTTCAACACATGGGTTGGATGGACGGAATGTGTTTGTCATGCATGCACGTAGGTTGTATATGTTCTTGTTATGTATGCATGGTAGTGGTCATTACAGTTGTTTTGACATGTAGGAGTTGATGTTTTTGTTGTTAGGGTGTGTTTGTCACGAATGCATGTCAGTTGTATATGCATTTGTTATGCATGTCAATGTCTATATGTTGTTATGCATGCATTGCCATGGTCATGGTTATGAATGTGTAGTAGGTAATAGATGCAATGTGATGATCATTGTTGTGGTCTTGTGCCATCATGATGTTATTGGTATGTTATGATGTTGATGTGCTAGCTAAGATGAAGAAAGATATGCAGATAATCAAAGCGAGGTTGCAACACTGGACCTCGGGGTAAGAGCAGATCATCATATAGGTTTGTATGTTTGGCATGCAGGTATGTGGTTAATGGTTGTTATAATAATTAGGGTTACTTATATGCTTTTCATTCTATTTTTGTTATGGTTACATGTATGATAAATGCTAGTTGATTAGTGTAGTCATATGCACATGTGTCAGATAGTCATGAATGATAGTAACCTGTTGTTATATGCATTGTGGTCATATGCCTGATGATTATGGTCATTGCAGTTGAGGTCTTAATGTTATTATGTTTTGTGCTAATTTGGATTGACCTATGCAAATGATTATGGTTATGACATTCAAGTATGAGTTAATATATTGTGATATTATGTCATACTAATTTAGACTGACTGTGCATATGTGATTATTATGCATGAATGACATTTGTTTATGAGTTTATGATGTGAACATATTAGCTAGTTACTGATCCAGAGCTCAAAATTTTGCTCAAAATTAAATGTTGTTGGATCAGTGTGGAACATGAACGATTGCATAGTGCTTGTCATCTCGAATTCGGCGCAACTCGTTTCGTGCAAAACAGACACCGTATGCTCCCCAAAACGAGTTTTGTTCATTTTCCTAAATAGGTGAATTTAAAAAAAATATATGCAGGCAACCCAATTAACAATTCGTATTGCGAACGTGGCACTAACTGGGCATGCCTACATGGCAGGGTGACTGTGCATATGATGGTTTTCCTCTGACGAATTAGATGGTGACAAGTGGGATGATTTCATTGGTGCAGATTGGGCAAATTTCACTGGTTGGTTGGTGGCCAACCATAAGCTACGACATGACCTAGCCAGGGGCCACCACATGGCAACCCAAGGGCCACCAAAATTGGGTTAAGGTCCAGGAAGCAGCAGCGGGAGTTAAACCCGCGACCTCCAAACTCCAAGGGCCAAGTCTAACCAACGCACCATACTATGTTCTTATTAATATATGGGTTGAAAACCCCATTTAAACAATGTCTAGTGCGCTATTTGGAAAAGGGGCCAGCCCCTAGGTGCATGCACTCACCACAACCGCAGGTGAAGGATTGGGGGCCCGGTCAGCGGGGGTGGGCGGTTAGCCCTGGCCCCTAGCCATGTGGCCCCCACATGACCCAAATTTTCGAAGTTAAGGGCTTGGTGGCTAAATTAACGCTCCGACAATTTCACCCCGCATTTGGCGAAAGAGGCTGCTTAGGCATTTTTGGGCATTTTGAAGCCAATGGAACAAGTTTTAGAGCCACTGGAGCACTTCTAAAGAGACTTTTTGCAGGTTTGAGTCTATGGGTGCTAGGATTAACCAGTGGGTTGAATTAGTTTTTGAAGGCTTTTGAGAATGGAGAGGACCTTGTAAGGCTTTTCCAGACTTCATATGTTTTCTGCAGCAGCTGAGACATCTATGGTGTAGCTCATGTTCTTCTTTTCTCATTTTGTCTTTGACGAAAACTATCTTTTAGTATTTCAAGTGAATTTTTGTACTTGTTATGTTCATTGTCAGATGGAGTATGGGGTCTTGATTTGAGAACCTTTTTCTTGTTGATTATTTCATGACTAACTGTAGGTTGTCATGTTTTTAGAGTGAGAGTTCTTTATAGAAGAATGTTTCCTTGAAGGGGAAACTGGCCACTCTTTTGGTCAGGACAGTTTATGTACTCTTTATCACTGAAGTATTTTAAGCATAATGAGATTGGGTCAAGCCATTGGAAGTTGGACCAAGGAGACGTAGCCTAGAAGGGGTGAAATCTTTTATCAATTTCTGAGTGTATTACTGTTATGTTGTTGTTCAATGTTTTACTTATGTTAATTTTCTCATGAAATTTACATAAAAACACATAAAGAAAACTCATGTAAAACTTGCAATTTACCTCATAATCCTCAAGCACTTTGTTTACTATTATGAAATGGAATTTAGCCTCATAAAACACTAAATTTCCCATTCATATCAGTTATTGTTATGGATATCATGACCTTATTTATGTTTGAATTGATGTGTTGTGAATTTATATCTCGCTAATCTAGATTGATTATGCAGATAAAATAGCCTCCCCTGAGATACATTAAGGTATGGATATCCTTATGTCGTCTACTTGGTGCATGAATGTTTGATTATGTCATCTATTTGGTGTTTGAGTGTTTGGTGTCTATTATGTCGTATATCTGTTGTTTGAATGTTTGATTAGTTGCATGATATGAGTTTGTATCTATAATATTGCATGAAGGAATGGTCTTTTTTAAGACGGTTGTACTAACACAATATGTTTTGAGACAACGGATATGTACTTAAGTGTAAGTGGGTGATAGTTGTAGTATTATGACTAGATATTATGAGTTGACTGTTGATTATGACATTGTTGTTAGATTTGGTAAAGGTTGATGTCAAATTAATGGAGATGTTGTCTTGATATTTGGAACATGTGGCTGACATGTGTGTTTAGTTACAATGCAGTGTGATTGGCACAACAAGGTAAGATAATTGGTATATTGTTATATTTGTTTATACACTAATAGTTATGTGTTTATGGAAATATGATACAGGGAATTGCATGGCAAGTGATTACCATGAAATCTTGAAGAAGACTCAGGTTGATCTCTCCTTTGGAAGTGTTGGGAAGCCATGGGGATTGAGTCATGGTGTTTGTTGCTAGTCTTGTGCTTTTGGTCTTTTGTGATTTGTTGCACTTGATTTGCGGTCTTGATTGCATCTAATGCATGGCCATTCCACTATGTTGTGGTGTCGTATTGCTATTGGTTTTTCATGGTTTTCTTCTTGTTTGTTTCTTGTTCTTGCCTTTTTATGCTTTTAGGGTCTTGGGATTTGGTTGGGGAAGGAGGAAGTTAATGGAGCTCGAGGAGAGATGAATGAAACCCAACAAGTAACATAAGATTTGGATGAAGCCTGGTGCATGTTTAAGGGTAGATGAAGATAAGAATATGGTAGCCGGTTGGACTGGTTAGTGCATTGGGATAAATGAATGGTGGCAATACAGATATGAGAAAGATAATAGGAAAGTTAAAGTGAATGGATATGAGGCATTAGATGCCTTGGCTATGTTGGGTATTGTTGTTCTCAATGTTGTGCATGCATTGCATGAATAAAGGGAGTTCCCTTAACATTGACCTTATGATATTTGGCAGTTATGGTAGTTATGTTGTGATCATGATTATGCTGATGTCTCTATATGTATACATGTATGTATGTATGTTGTTGTCTGACAAGGTCGTCAGAGATCATGATTGTTTTATGCTAATGTTTATACGTATATATGTCATCATCTGACAGGGTCGTCAGGGATCATTCTTGTGGAGGAATGATTCCTTATGCAGGTGAATGACATGAAGAGGTACCTGGTCTTATTAGGGATCAAGTGGGAAGAGTAGTCCTGACAAATCTACGAGGTAAGTATCAAGTGGTTATGAGTTGATATTATGTGATTATACTATGTATATTTTATAGACATGGTATGTTGAGGGATACATTAGTAGAATGAAAGCAATGTTCTTTGCGGCATGCTGGGACAAGCATGGATAAGAAAATAGAAGCAAGGTAGTTTGGTGGTTAAGAAAAGGAAAAGGCATTGGGTGTTTTCTAGGTGTGGAAACCAATCCGGTGTGTGTACGAAAATGACAAAAGATAAAGGTAGAAGCAAAGGACCGATTAAAGGATCGGTATCAATATTTTATTTCAATTTTATTATGCATGTGATCTATGACTCTAGTTTATGGTGGTTACATGTGATCTCTTATTATGGTTTGTGATGATTGCATGTGATTTATGATTCTAATTTATGATGGTTACATGCGATCTATGATTCTGGTTTATGATGATTTCATGTGATTCATGATTTTGATCTATGATGGTTTTTCTTTGAGCTAACCATATGTGATATGTTTATTCACGATGATTTGATCAAAGGGTTAGTTTGTCTTGTTGTGATAAGAAGTAAACAAAATTGCAGGTGTACCTTGTTGACAAGCTTCAGATGATGTATGATGTGAATTTATTTCAATTTATTTTGAATCTAATGTAAGTTATGTGCTTGGGAGAGGAGAGCATGGGAATGCCTGGTTTGGGTGATTGGAATTTGCTATCAAAGAATGTTAGCAACAACAGTGAAATGAACTGGAACAAGCAACAATATGTTAGTAGAGCATTCAGGAGCAAGGCCATTGTGGGACACTGGTACCCAATAGTGTCCATTGGTTGACATGAGCATGCTATCATCAGTTTGATGGTTTTGAGGTAGGGATATGCCTTGGTTTTTGGACCTTATGATGTGAGGGAACCTTGCCATGGGATGGATCACCCGAGACAAGGGATGCCGAGGAACTTGGAAGGTGAGTGACTACACGGAAGGGGTGACTGAATTTCCCAAGGGACTGTGTAGCAGAGAAGGGAAGGCCGGGAATGGATTTGTTTGGCCATTAGCATTTCCAGATGGAATCAAATGCACATTGGGAGTGCCATGGAATAATGAGTCAGTAGTTGTTCATTGAGGGGACATGTAGCACAAGATTGTATGCTGGATATTGGATGTAGATTTCACTTTGGCAGTGGATTTTGGACTTCCCGGGAAGGATGTGAATCCTAGTATTACTTTGAGGGTGGAGGTGTGAACCTCTGGACTCCCTTGTTGTCGATATGAGCATTGTATGCTTTGATTTTCTAGTTGAGAAAATGTACATATGTGTATACGTGTATATCATTGTAAATACTGTATCGAGTTGGATTTATAAAGCTCCATAGATAGTATGATTATTTGTTGGTTGAAGCAAATGTGCATAAGTATATGTGGTGGTTATTGTGAATACCGTAATGAGTTGTTTTATAAATCTCCACTATATGGTATGTTTGTCATGTTTCAACAGGATGTCAATGTAAATACTGCAATGAGTTGTGCTATAAAGCTCCATGGGCAATATGTTTTTCTTCTCATCAGTCTTGTTGGTTGTAGGTGTCATTGAACGCCGAGGACAGTGTTCCCCCAAGGGGAGGGGGATTCTGTAACAACCCCGGTTAAAAAACTCATGTAAAAATATAAGACCAAGGTCATGGGACACGTATTCCAAGCTGAATGTTGGGAAAAACATCCTAGTGGGTATTCATTTTGGTTATTATGGCTAAAGGAAATTGGCAAAGGAAATGGAAAATGCTTTGGATAGGCATGATGCATTGATTGGCATTTTATTTATGAAAATAATGGAAATTAGGATAAAAGGAAGGTGAAGGGTCACAGGTTGCATGCGAGGAGGAAAATGAAGGAAAATAATGGAAATTGAAGAAAATAGAGGCCTCGTTGATAAAAATGTTTCTGAGCATCAGTTCATAAACTTTTGTCAATTTAGTTTTGGAGCTCTATCTCTACTCTCGCTCTCTCTCACTCTTGGACACTTAGAGTTTTCTTGGAGCACTTCAACATTGGATCAAGGAAAGAAAAGAAGGTAAAGGGAAGAAAAGATCAAGCAAGGAAGGGTAGGATCAAGTGACTATAGCGAGATTACTTGCAGCTATTGAGTTACACGTATGATTTCCTTGCTAGTTTTGGCATGCATGGTTATGCATGTATGTTCTTGGTTCTCTTGTTGTCATTGGCATGGTTTTTTCCAGGTGTGATAGTGTTCTTCAGCCTTGCCTTTCCATTTCCATATAGCCATGGTGTGATGGGTTATCTTGTATTTGGTTGAGTTGGATTGTCGAATGATTTCAAAACTAAGTGAGGTGGTCTCTGAAAGAAAGAACACAAGGCCTAGGAATCCCTAGACTGGAGAAGGTGGGATTGTGGTAAATCTGGATTTTGTGTACCTCGGTGGGCCTAGGAATCCTCGACTAGTGAATGGTGAGATACACAGTAAATCCTAGAGGTTTGTGCCCTTGATCAGGCCTAGGAATCCTCAATCAACGAATGGAAGGATATACAGTAAATCTTGGAGACTAAAGTCTCTATTAGGCCTAGGAATCCTAGATCGGTAAATGGTGGGATATACGGTAAAGCCTAGAGACTAAGAGGCATCCAAATTCCTAACGGTGTAGGTGGAGAGATCCAAAGGCATCCATGCTTATTTAGGGACTAGTGATCTAGTGGTGATTGCAGTAAATCCTAGTTGTATTGATGAGGGTTTGGTCCTAGTGATCTGGTGGGAATTGCGGTAAAGTCTGAGGAATCCTTGGTTGGTTTTATTGTGAGTCCCACATTCATGCTTCAAATATGGCACGAGGGTGATTAGCTGAAAGAAATATTTGGTTCAGCCCAATCTATGGTCGGGTGGTACATGGAAGTCCCTGGCTTGGTTGGATTTTGCATATGATAAGAAAAGATATTGTCCTCTTGTGTTCTATGTGTAAACGTACTTGTTATTATGTGGCTTTAATGGATGTTCTATCATTGTTATTATGTTGGTTATAGGCATGGTTTCATGACATATTTTAGTTATGGATCTTATCATGTTTGATTGGTAAATGAATTGCTATTTAATGCATGACCTAATAGATTTTATTGAAATGATTATGAGAAGGCACTAGACCTTCTTGGTGAATTTCATACAAGTATCATACCCCTATGTTCATATGTGTATTTATGACCTATAAATTTCATGTTCATGATATGATTGACGCAATGTCCATCATGGATAGTAGGGGTCAAATCAAGTACTTGTACCAATGATTACATTATTATCCTTATTCCATTATTATTTATCATTTCTTAAAGTTTCATGAAGTCCTGGGCAGTGGCCTGAGTCCTTGCCTTGAAAAAGTGGCACAAAATTTGGGGTCGTTGCCTCAAAATTAGCTAGAAAAGTCCATAGTCATTAGCATGCCTTGTTGTGGGAGCAACTGGAAGACCTCAGTCGCATGCATGGCTTGTCATGGGAGCGGATGAGGGTCCAAATCAATTGAATGTCAAGTTGTTTAAGGGATTGGTCATTTAGAAGGGTTGGTTTGCTCCTGAAGGTTCTGTAGCATGTGTGGAAGCTTAGATTGGTTGGTTTTGTCAGTTCCACTTCCTTCACTGTACATGGGGAGTTGAATCACATCATAGTAGCCTCTTGTCACATGTTTACCCCAACAGATCGGTTAACTTGGATAAATGTGGGAGGATGGAGTTATAGATACAAAGAGAAACACCTTCTTCAAACAATTGATAAATCTCAAACAAAAGGGTCCAATGGTAGAGCACATTGAGGACTTCCAAAAATTGAATATCAGAGTAACTGATATTCTAGAGGAGCATAGGATTGATGTCTTCATATGTACTTTGAAGGATAAAATCCAACATGAGGTTCACCTTTGGGAACCTGATTCATTAGAGTAGGCATTCAGGGTGGCAAGAAAAGTTGAAAGAAAAATTATGGCAACGAGGAAGTCTACCACTCACAACTATAAAGATGGAAGTGTTGTTTCTCCTGGCCTTCCAAAACCTACAAGGTTGATGCCAAAATATCTAGAGGAAAAAAGAGCAAAAGGGATTTGTTACAATTGTGATAAAAAATACACTAAAGGTCATAAGTGTGCTAAGAATAAATTATTCTACATAGGTTGTGAAGAGGAGGAAGAAAAGGAACAAGAAACATCAAAAGAGGAGGATATACATCAGGAACCAACCCCAGAGAAAGAAGAAATTAATTCGACCATAACTTGTAATGCATTGGCAGAAATTACCACTCCTCAAACACTCAAGATAGAAGGATATATCAATAAGAAAAAGGTAATAGTGTTGATTGATTCGGGTAGTACCCATAATTTTATTCATTGTAAGATAGCCAAGGAATTGAATTGTTTCCTATTTCTAGCACGAGAGTGTCAAGTAATGGTTGCAAATGGAGGAACTATAATTTTTTTTGGAAAGTGCCATAATATCAAGATAACCATGGGGGAATATGTATTGAATAGTCCAATTCTTTCCATTCCAATGGGTGGTGTTGATGTTGTACTAAAATAACTTTTAATTTTCAATATTTTTTCTTGATTTTTTTCTTGGTAAGGAAAGGAAGTTGAATTAAGGGGTATAATAGGGAAACCAAGAAATATAATCAACTCTAATGGCATGAAAAATCTTCTGAAGAAAGAACAATGGGGTGTAATTGCACAATTATGATCACTAGAGGTCCAAACATCGAAATCATCTATTTCTCTAGATCTCAAAAAAGTCTTGGACAATCATTCCAAGGTATTTGAGACTCCCAAAGGCCTCCCACCTGCTCATGATCATGATCATGATATTCATTTGATTCCACGAATTGTTCCTCCAAACATAAGACCTTACATATATCTCTATGCCTAAAAGAGTGAAATTGAACATATGATTGTAGAAATGCTAGAGGTTGGTATAATTCAACCTAGTCAAAGTTCTTTCTCTGCTCCAGTAGTATTGGTGCACAAGAAGGATGGATCATGGCATATGTGTTTGGATTATAGGGAGCTCAACAAGCTCACTATTAAAGATAAATTTCCCATTCATGTCATTGATGAATTGTTGGATGAATTACATGGAGCAATTTACTTCACCAAGTTGGATCTTCGTTCAAGATATCAATAAATTAGAAAGAAGACTGAAGACATTCCAAAAACAACATTCAGAACTCATGAGGGTCATTATGAATTTTTGGTCATGCCTTTTGGCCTTACTAATGCACCTTCCACATTTCAAGGTTTGATGAATTCCATTTTCAAACCCTTCCTTAGAAAATTTGTGTTAGTATTTTTTGATGATATACTAATCTACAACAAGTCTTGGAAGGATCATGTTCTACATGTTGAAAATGTGCTCAAATTATTGGAGGAGAAACAATTATATGCAAAACCCTCCAAATGTTTCTTTGAAGTACAGGAGATGGAATATTTGTGTCATATTATATATCATGAGGGTGTTAAGGTAGACCCTAACAAAATTAAATCCAATAAGGAATAGAAAATCCCCACAACTATAAACATCTTCATTGATTTCTTCGGTTGATAGGGTATTATTGCAAGTTTATTAACAATTTATGGGAGAATTGCAACACCTCTAACAAAATTACTGAAGAAAGATGCATTTTCTTGGACTCCAGAAGCAACTAAGTCCTTTGAACATCTTAAAGAAGTAATATGCCAAACATCGATCTTAGCTACGTCAGGGTTAACAAAAACCTTTATTGTGGAATGTGATGCCTCAAGAAATGGAATTGGCGATGTTTTAATGTGAGAAGGAAGACTCATTTCTTTTGAAAGTCATCCAATCAAAGGAAAGTATTTACACAAACCTATTTATGAGAAGGAAATGTTAGAAATACTACATGCAATAAAGCAATGGAGACCTTACCTAATAGGAAGACACTTCAAGATAAAAACAAATTATGATAGTCTTAAATACTTTTTGGAACAAATATTATCTTCAGAAGAGCAACAAAAATGGGTCACAAAGATGTTGGGTTATGGCTTTGAAATCATCTACAAAAAAGGCAAGCAAAATGCTGTTGCATATGCACTCTCAAGAAAGGATGAGGATGTGTAAGCATTTCTTCATGTCATTTCTATTATCCAACCCAATTAGATAACAAAATCAAGGGATGAATGGAAGAATGATGAAGAGTTGTGGACACTCATTAAAAAGTTGCAGCAAGATCCTAGAACATTTGATACATTTAGCTGGAAAACTAATTCGGTATGGTACAAAGATCGCTTATATCTTTGTAAGAATTCTCAACTCAAGCAAAAAATTCTTTTGGAATTGCACACCTCCCCCTTAGGAGGGCACTCAAGATTTTTAAAAACGTACCACAGGGTCAAGAATGATTTCTTTCGGGATGGCCTTAAATTTGATATATAGAAGTTTGTGGCAGAATGTTTGGTTTTCCAAAAAAATAAAGTTGAGACAATTAAGACCTCGAGCCTGTTACAACCTTTAGCCATTCCAAGTCAGTATTGGGAGGAGATGTCGATGGATTTTATCACACGTTTACCCAAGTTTGAAGGAAAGAGTGTCATCATGGTGGTGGTTGATAGACTCACTAAGTATGCACACTTTTGTGCACTATCTCATCCTTTTAAAGCCAATATAGTTTCAATTGCATTTACAGAAATAATTCAAAAGCTACATTGAGACCCAAAGATTATTGTAAGTGATAGAGATCCCATTTTCACTAGAAATTTTTGGACAAAATTATTTTCTTGTCTTGGTACTCAATTAGCTCATAGCTCATCCTACCATCCTCAATCTAATGAGAAAACTAAGATAGTGAACAAATGTTTGGAAGGATATCTTCCTTGCTTTGTATTTGATAAACAAACACAATGGGTCAAGTGGTTACCTCTAGCTGAATGGTGGTATAACACTTCCTTCCATACTACAACAAAAATGACCCCATTTATGGCACTTTATGGATATCATCCACCATCCATCACATCATCTTGAAGAGACAATTCTAAGGTTCAAGCAGTGGAAGATTGAATCGAGCATCAATATCAAGTTCTACAACTCTTAAAGGATAACCTCACTTTGGTGTAAAATCAAATGAAACAATAGGAAAATCATCATCGTAGTGAAAGAAATTTCGTTGTAGGTGATTGGGTATTTTTATGGTCACAACCATACAAACAAATGTCCCTCAAGCAAGCTAAGAAGGATAATAAATTATCACCCAAGTACTGGGTCCTTACAAGGTGTTGCAGAAGATTGGTACTATGGCATACAAATTGGAGTTGCCTGCATCTTCTCGACTACATCTAATTTTCCATGTTCTGTGCTTAAAGCAGGTTATCAGTGACAAGCTCCTAGTTTAAACAATGTTTCCAGAATTTTACAAAGAAGGAAAAATCATATTTGATCCTGAAGCAGTAAAAAAAGCAAGAACCCAATAACTACATAAGCAATTAATTTCAGAGTATCTCATTAAGTGGAAGAACTTACCTACTGAAGATTCCACATGGGAGGATGAAAATTTTATATAGAAGCATCCAAAACTACTCAAGCGTTGAGGAAAACAATTTTTTGAAGGAGAGGGGCATGTTAGATCCCTATAATACTAGTGTATTCCCCTTATTGTTATTGTTAGTGTAGCCCCCTATTGTTATTGTTGTGCCCATGTATCCCCCATGTTGTTATTGTTATGCCCCATAGAAGTCCACTATTATTATTGTTGTGCCATTACATTATTATTGTTATGTAGGCTTTGATTATATTATGACCCCTTAGACTCTTATATATACCAAGGAGGTCTTATCATTTAAATCATCTAAGAATTGTTCATTTATGTGATGTACAAGAGGTTTCCCCATCGAAGAGGCTATTTCTTAAGTTGTTAATCTATCTTTTCTTCTATTTTATGAGTTGGTTGCATAACATAATCCCAAACATCAAGTTGATAGGGACACTAGAAATTAGGTTCTAGAGATTAGTAAATCTACTCGAGTCCATCATACTACCTATATGAAAATAGTTAATCTACACTGGCACATCAAAAATATCATATAAATATTCCTCATTGATCGTTCATACAACGATTAGAGGTTCTAGTGTGTATGGAAAAAATTATGGACAAAATGGACATATTGGATAAAAAAGTTTTTGTGTTGGCCAAAGAGCTGGAAAACCTTACCTTCACCTCTGTTTTCCTCAGAAATGGTTATGAATATGCAGCCCTCTAATAACCAGCCTTTTGTATCCTTTCCCTCAAAAGACAATGTAAATAACACTCCTCAAAGCATTCCTAAAACAGAACAATCTCAAGGAAACACTGATAACCAAGAGAAATCACTATAGATACAATTGAAAAGGGAAAATCTGCTAGTCACAATACTAAAACACAGTCAGAAAAACCGTTTGATTTGGAAGCAGAAATTGGTAAATTAAAGATATCTATTCCTCTCTCTGAGCTTGCCAAACATGATGTGTACAGACAGCAAATCAAAACATCACTGCAAATGCCAAAGAACAGGGATGATGTTAATGTCTTAGATAATCAACCTGAATTATTTTTTGGTCCTGAAGTCAATGGTAAATCAGGACATGGAGTTGTTCTACCCTTTTATGTCAGTTTGCACATTCATGATAAAGTGTTGCACAATGCTATGTTTGATTCAGGTGCTTCACACAATCTAATGCCCAAAGCTGTAATGGAGAAGCTAAACCTTGATATCACTAGACCCTACAAAGACTTATTCTCATTTGATTCTAGTCAGGTCGAGTGTTTAGGCTTAATCAAAGACCTTTGTGTGTCTTTAGTCCAATTTCCCAACAAAACGATCCTAATGGACGTGGTGGTTGCTGACATTCCACCAAAGTATGGCATGCTCTTATCAAGATCCCGAGGAGCAAAACACCAAGGATCTCTTCAACTAGACCTCTCCTATGCCACTATTTTAGTCTTTGGGCAACCAAAGGGACTGTATAGAGAAACACTGATGAAGTATGTGGTAAGTAGTGAGGAAAAACCCCAAAACTTTCCCATTTACTCAATCCATTTTGATATGGATTCCTTTATATTGTTCAATGATGAAAGTTGCCCTCCCACTAATGAAAAGCCTTTGCCTTTAGAACAAGAAACATGCATCAATCAAGAGTCGGTTGCCCATACCCATGAAACTGTTAAAACAATTAGTGCAACCAGCATACAAGAAGAACCACATGAAGCACAAAACCAAGGTCCACCCAATCCTAAAATGACTGAAACTCTTAATACTAACCACAAGCAAGAAATCACATGGTATTTAGAGTTTGATGGTTCCGTTAATAAGCTAGGAGCAGGGGCAGGAATATGGATTCACAATACACATAACAACCATGCAAAGGGTCATGCTTACAGACTAAACTTCAAATGCACCAATAACATGGCAGAGTATGAGGCTCTATTTTTAGGCCTTAAACTGCTCAAAGCTCTAGGAGCTGCAAAAGTGTCCATTCTAGGTGACTCCGATTTGATCATTCAACATATGAAAGGTAACTTTGTTACTAATGACAATAGGCTGAGAGCTTAAAGGTCTGCTGCCACAGAAATACTCAATTCCTTCATCGAATCCAAGCTTGCTAAGATTTCTAGAAACCATAACATGCATGCTCATAGTCTAGCTACTTTTGCTAGCACTTGCAAGCTGCCCTTTGAGCCCAATTACCACTTTACTGCTGAGATAAAGCACAGGCCTGCTATCCCTAACAATATCAAAGATTGGCAAGTGTTTGAGGATGATGCTCAAATCAACAATTTTCTTACCTTACAGCAAGAATTCTCAAGCTTAAACATTGATGAAGATGCCATGGATGACCCACAACAGCAAATGAGCCAAAATGAGCAAACTATAACAACTGAAACATCAAATCAAATGCTGCACGCAACCATTTTTGATGAGAAAAACATGCAAGAGCTGAAGCAAATGCATTTAGATGAAATAGTTGAAGCAGAGGCTGAATTCATTGATTTAAAAGACAATTTTCTACCCGCTGGCCTCACTCCATTAGAAGACATATTTGATTCAAACGATGTCCCCAAAAGGCCAAAGATGCAGCCCTTAAACGCTATTGTGGAAGACTGTAATATTGGGACAACAGAGAAGCCTAAAATGATTAAACTGTCCAAGTTTTTGCCTCCCAATCAAAAACCAAAATATGTTGATTTATTTAAAGAGTTTAAAGATGTATTTGCCTGGAGTTATGAGGACCTTAAGTTCTATGACACCTCTGTTATTCAACATACCATTCCCTTAAAACCAAATCAAAAGCCCTTCAAACATAAACTAAGGAGAATCAATCCTATGCTTCTCCCTTTGATTGAGAAGGAAGTGAAAAGAACGTTTGAAGCTGGTATCATAGCACCTATTAGATTTTCAGAATGGGTATCCAATCTTGTTCCCACGAGGAAGAAAATAGGGGAGATTAGACTATGTGTGGACTTAAGAAATCTAAACCAAGTCTCCCTTAAAGATCACTACCCACTACCAAAAATGGACCACATTCTACAAAGAGTAGTGGGGTCTTCAAGAATTTCTTTGCTAGATGGCTTTTCAGGTTTTAATCAAATACTTGTTCACCCAGATGACCAAGACAAGACAACCTTTACAACACCGTGGGGAACATTTAAATATGTGAAGATGCCTTTCGGACTAAAGAATGCAGGTGCTACCTTTCAAAGGGCTATGTACATTGCATTTTCCAAGGAAATCCATGATTTCCTAATGGTTTACCTTGATGACCTTACTCCTTTCTCAAAATTTGATCAAGAGCACCTAAAACATTTGAGACAAGTGTTCCTAACATGTAGGAAATATGGCATTTCCTTGAACCCCAAGAAATCTCTCTTTGGCCTTGAAGAAGGCAAATTGCTAGGTCATATCATTTCAAAATATGGGATTAGAATTGATCCTGAAAGAATTCAAGCCATCCTTCAAATCCCTTATCCAAGAAACATCAAAGAGTTGCAAGCATTCCTAGGAAAGATCAATTTCCTAAGGAGATTTATCCCGAACTTGGCCGAGCTGATAAGAATGCTAAATAAAATTTTAAAGAAGGATTCCAAGGTAAAATGGACTTTAGAGGCCAAGCAAGCCTTTGAGGGCATAAAATCTGCCTTAACCCAAGCCCCAATCCTCACAAGTCCTCAATTTGATAAAGATTTCATCATTTTTTCATTTGCATCTGAACATTCCTTTGCTGCTGTCCTTTTGCAGAAAGATGACCAGGGAAATGAAAAGCCAATTGCATTTTTCAGCCGAGCCCTTAGAGATGCACCCTTGAAGTACCAAATCATGGAGAAGCAAGCATACGCCATTGTTAAAGCAATCAAAGATTTCAGAATTTACATTTTATATTCACATGTGATTGCTTATGTACCAAATGCTGTTGTAAAAGACATATTAACTCAGGAGGGCATAAAAGGCAAAAGAGGCAAGTGGATTGCCAATATCCTTGAGTATGACATTAAGATAAAAGCCACCAAGCTGATAAAGGGACAAGGTTTAGCCAAACTGATGTCCGAAACCAATTTTCAAGCCTTAGACATTAATCAACTAGACAATGAACAGGAGCTGGCGACTCCACAGATCAGTCAAGCTTTTTTGCAATCCCCATGGTATGCTGATATATGTTTTATATTGTTAAACCTGTGTGCTCCTCCAGGGTTGTCCAGAACCAAAAAGATATTTTTAAAGATGAAAGCATCAAAGTTTTGTGTCTTAGATAGTGCCCTGTTTTGGAAAAATCATGAAGGAATATTGTTGAATTGTCTAACTATGAATGAAACTGACAGTGTCATGAAAGAATTCCATGCAGGGGACTGTGGAGGGCACTTATATTGGAAGTCCACTGCTGATAAGATACTAAGGGCTGGTTTCTATTGGCCCTCCTTGTTTGCTGATGTGAGAAAGTTTGTTGTTTCATGCCACAAATGCCAAATCTTTGAAGGCAAAAGAAAGCTTTTGCCCTTGCCCCTTAAACCCATTTCAACCGAGAAGCCTTTTCAACAATGGGGTCTTGACTTCATTGGAGAAATCCATCCATCCTCTTTTGGCCAGCATAAGTGGATTCTAACAGCCACAGATTACTTTATGAAGTAGGCAAGCCAATGACTCCACCATTATCCAATTCCTTGAAACCAACATTTTGTCCAGATTTGGCTGTCCTGAGAAGATCATTACAGATAACGCTGCTGCCTTCAAATCCAGAAAATGATCAGTTTTTGCCACAAATTCCACATTACCTTGGGTCACTCCACAGCCTATTACCCTCAAGGTAATGGCCTGGCCGAATCATCTAACAAGAGTTTGATTAACATCATTAAGAAAGTCTTGGAGGAGAACAAGAAGAACTGGCACAAAAAGCTTGTAAATGCCCTATGGGCAGACATATTGTCAACCAAGAGATCCATAGGGATGAGCCCATATGAGTTAGTCTATGGCATGGAGGCCAAGTTCCCCTCTTCTTTGGGAATCCCTGTTATCAAATTGCTGCAAGAGATTCAGGCAGAGTCAAATGACATCCAAAGAAGAATAAACCAAACCATCCATTTGCAGCAAACAAGAGAGCAAGTGTACAACAGAGCTCAGATTTTACAAGGTAAGCTCAAGAAAATGTTTGACAAAAGAACCAAGGCTGAAGATTTCTGCATAGGCAACAAAGTCTTAAGATGGGATTCAAGAAGAGAGGACAAAGGAAAGCATGGCAAGTTTGATTTCCTGTGGAAAGGCCCCTTTATTATTTTTGTTGTTCAAGGTAACAACACATATTTTCTGAAGAGTTTAGATGGCAGCACAGCTGCAGAAGGCCCTGTCAATGGTCGAATGCTAAAGCACTATCATGATCCCTTTTGTTGAACGCAACACAGCTCTGTATACTATTTGTACATTAATATTTGATTTTTCAACACTTTTTCTTATAGCAGGCCAATAAGAGGGAACAATGCAGCAAATTTTGAAGGAAAGATCAAAGAAAGCTCTATTTTAGATCTCTGTTTTTGAAATAATTACAAAGAAGTACTCAAGCAGATTTCAATGATTACAAGCACACAAGAGGCAAGAAGCAGAGCTGTAATTTTTCTGCAATTCAGTTCAAAAGGATACTGCATATCAGCTTATGAGAATTCAGTCAAAGGCATTGACAAGAAGGAAATTTTCAGTTTACAGCAACAAGTGAAGATCAAGGCATTCTGACCTGCTGTTCTTGGCTTTTCATCTTGAAAAACCATCCCCAAGTGGAGCCACTATTAGCCTTCTATTGCAATAGGTTTCATATTTCATGATTGACTATTTTACATGCCAAATATGTCATCTTTTCATGCTGCAAGGTTCCATATTTCCAAGAAGTTCCATTTTGAAGAATCATACCATTTTTGAAGAGTTTTACAGTTAAGGGAAAGCCAAACAGCTTAATCTTGGCTTCCCTAGGTTTAAATTGCTTGTTTTAGAAGATAGAGAATGAATATCTATCCAAACAGCTTAAGCTTGGCAGATCAGTAGCTAGGTAGAGAAATAAAGGAGCCCAACTGCTTAATCTGGGCCCTTGGAAGATATAAGGGTACATTTAGATAGGAGGGCAGTCAAAAGAAAAGAAGATAATCAAGGTCTGCAAGTCCAAGTGCACCCATGCAAAAGAAGAAAAAATGCTAGGTAAGTAGGCTGGGTAAGTAGTTTTGTAGTTGCAGAATCAAGCTATGTGATCCATTTCATGTTTTCAAGTGTTATACCTATTCAGATCACAATTATGAGGCAGTTTTTCATTTGGAGGAGCTCAAGCGAGGCATGTCTAACTCCCCCTTCTTCTTATTCCCCAAATCACTCACTAACATCCCCTTGAGGACCTTGGGATCTGCCCAACTAGTCCTGTTGTCACTTCATTTTTGTAAAATACAAAGTCAAGCTTTGACTTTCTTCAGTGAAAAGAAGCCACATTTCTTGTGTAAAAATCATTTCTCCACAGTCCATTCACTTCCTATGTCTAAGTTTCAGTTCACAAACTTAGCCTCTCCCCTACACTTCACCTCACAAATTCATATTAACTCCTAACTCTATTATCTAGCTCCCTAGATCATTTCCTTATCCCCTATTATACAAAAAAAAACTATATAAAATTCCAAAAATAATACATATCCCCTCCCTCTGGTTGAAATATAACCATAAATAAATACTTGGGAATTACTGAGTCTATTTGAGACTTAGTAAGAACCCCTAGTTTGCTTCTTTAGCCATTTTCCTATGCTTTTGGACCCCTTCCAAAGCATAAAAACCCTCTCCCATGCAATCTGACCCCTTCCGTTGCATTAAAAACCCATATTACCCAAAGTTTTGACCCCCCCCGGACATAAATAAATGATAAAATATACAGCGGGCCCCGTGTGCAAACCTGCCGCCAGCTCCGCACTCCGTCAGCCCTCCAATCCGCCCCCCCAGATCTGACGGCTCTCGGCGATTTCGGAGCCGCCCTGACGATTGACGGTTATCCTCCAATAGCCTGGCGGTTTTGTCGTCGTACAGAAGACAGGTGTCCGCCCTTGATTGCATCGGAGCCCCTCTGACATTTACCACCCTCGTATAGAAGGCGGTCCGATGAAACCACAAATCGCCTTCTGTCTCTCCGCCCCTGACGTCAATGCCACGTCAACGCTACGTCACCTTTGCGTCGACCCCCCACTGCTACGTGTCACTGCCATCGCATCTGCCTCCATCCCTACCACGTCACCCTGCCACGTCACCGCCGTACCGGGACCCACTGCTGATGTCATGCTGACGTCATCACCAAAAAGGGCACGAAGCGCGAAAATCGCAGCGAAGGATGCCCGGAATGAAAAACTGAGGCAGTTTTTGATGCGCGATTAGCGCTTAGAAAAAATGATCAAAATGGAAGGCTGCCTATTGCTCGGCTACCTGCAAAACCCCAAAATTCGCAATTTGACAGGATTTCTTCATGTAGGTTCAGAAAAGGAGCGATTTGACAGTTTCAAGAGTATTAGAGGAAAGATGAAACCCAGATTAAATTGAAGAGTATCAGTGAAGTGGCAAAGAGTATCAGATCGGCAATACCAAAGCAGGTGAACATTAAAGGCCCCCAAGCAAAGTCAAAGAAAGCGGTGAAGCCATTTAAGGCTCTCATATCACAGTTAATGCACATCAAAACCACTCAGGAGCAGGGGATCAAAGCCCAAAGCACAGTTATGGCTAAATGAACAGCACATAGCCATAAGGACACCATATTAACTCATTTTGATACAGCTGCCTCCAGCGCAGCTCAAAGGTATTTTCTTGCATTAATTTCAGGACAAGATTAGGTTAAAGAACTCATTTCCCCTAGACCTGTTTAAGGTCTGCTGTAATAGATATTTTTAGATATTTTCTCTATGTAAACCACCCTAATTCATTGTTTAAAGGGTTGGTTGGTTGATAATCCTCATTCTGGACTTGTGCTGTATTTTTGAGAAGCTCTGTAATCAAAGACTGCTGGAATGCTTTGGATGAAGAATTGACTGTTGTGTTATTAATGGCTAAAGAGTGACTGTGGAATTCCTGTGCTACTACATGGCTCAATAAGTGTTTTCCTAACTCTGTTTACTGTTTACATATGTTTATGCACCATTGTGTTACCATCTAAATAGCAAGAAAAAAGAATAGCTTAGGTTTTGCTTGACTACACCCTATGCTCAGTTCTTGTTATTTTTATATGTTTTCCTCAGAAATGGTTATGAATATGCATACTTAAATGATCATGTTTACCCTGTTTCTTTCACATATGACTGTTATTTAGGAATTCTTGATTGCTCCTAGAGAAACTATCATTCATCTTTCCTCTCTGTTAGCTAATGAAATATTCTTAGTTGCCTTTCATCTCTGACCTTCATCCCATCTTTATTCCAGCTTGATATTGTTCTATGTGTAGCTATCCTGCTCTATATTCCTCTTGTGACCAAGAAAACACAACAACAAGCCCTAATCCATGACTCCATGCCCAATGGTTTGAACTTCTCACACTATGCATCCCAACTTTGCTTGAAAACATCTCCTTCCCACCAGAATTAAAACAAAACCTTTGTACACCATAACTAGCCTAAAATCAACCCAAAACAAAGTTAAATCATAAAAAGAGAGCCCTCTCTGACTGCAGGTAGGCTAGGACCTGCAGCCGAAAGATTGGTTTGTGGTTACCTCGGCCGTATCCCTTAAGGAGCCAAGGGACAACCTGAGTGATAACAACCTCCTCCAATGAAGATAGTGATCCTCCTCCACCTATATAGGTGGAATCTCCCCGAGGATAACATGTTCACGCGAGCCATATATCTTGTTATGCACTTTTATCATGGCATTGTTATAGATATGGTCATAATTTTTTTGCATAGTGTTTCTACTAGTTTTCTTTACAACTTAAATGATAGACTTATAACTTATGTGATATGTAATGTTAGGAATTTGAATCTCTACTATTGGTTTGGTTTCCTAGGTGGAAAACCAATAGCTAATGGAAAAATGTCATGTACATTTATTTGAAAGTAATATAAAGTGCCTAACCTTACAAAGAAATCCCTAATTTAGGTGTTGATTTTTAAGGTTTTCCATAGTCATGTTTTTAATGCCATGGTTAAAAATGTTCAAATTTTAAGCTTGATATTTGAGTTTTAATGCCATGGATGAAAGATGTTGGATTTTTAACATTTTTCGTAATCATGATTTTGGTTTTTTGTCCTAGGGTTGAAAATGTTGGAAATTTAACCCTTAAAAAGGGTAATGCAACATCACCGCTTTTCAATTTGGTAGTGTTTTTTCATTTTTATATGTAAAAATATGTGTTTTTTTGGGTTATAGTTCTCATTTTGAGGTTACAATTCTCATTAAGTTGGTAAATTTGTTTCCCCTTTTGTTGTTTTCCTTCCTCCTCATGACTTCTCATGGTCTATATCGTATCAAGGCTCCACCACTTCATCAGTTGGTATTTAAATAATAATTACAATTATTTGGGGCCTTTTTCCAATTTACATTTACATGTCCACACAAGGATCAACAACATAATTAATTACAATTACACTGTCAATGGGGTTAAGTGCTACAAACATTACAGATGGAACATGTGCTTCTTGAGGAGGGTTCCTTAGCCATAATCCTCATTTACTGAGCTAGACATTGCTTAATTAAGGGGTACATCCTCCTTGGGGAGGACACACAGGTTATCTCCTCCACTAGCTGAGCTACACATTACTCATCTGAGTGGCGTATCCTCTTTAAGGATATCACCTAAGCTACATATCATTTTGGAAGTGCATAGAGTGATGTTCATATTTTTCTCCTTCGCCAATTCTACTTCTAGCATTGGCACATCTAATTTTGAGCCTCGACTATGCCTTTCTGGAACTCCTTCTTACTCAACTTCTTGAACTCTTTAGTTAGTACTTGTTCTTCTCTTGTAATCCTTAAGATTTATGGGCACACCCAATTTTGAACTTTGACCATGCCTTTATAGACTCTTACTCACTCAATTTCTTGAACTATTCAGATGTTACTTGTTCTTTTGGTGCAATTCCCAAGATTTCCTTTGCCACTATAGATTTTTTATTTTTTATTTTTTCTTTCCATATCTACTATCTTCCTGACTTTTTGACATTCTTTCCAAGTGTAGCCTCTCTTAGGAATCATAGAGAACCTAAAGGGGCTTTTCCAATAACCAAGAATTTGAACAAACTGCCAAATTCTCCGCTTGATTTTTGGGCACTCCAGTTAGCCTTCCATCTTGAGTCAATTTTGACCAAGATTATTATTATTCTTATGTTAATTTTCTTATACCATCTCCTATAATCCTTAGTATCTTCTCATTCCACAATTCCATAAATAGGTCAAGTAGTTTAACCCAACCAATCTACATCTACAAAGGTTCACTCCTTAGGTTGAACCCGAGCTACCATTTTTAGATGTCTAGGTATGATGGTCCCCAAAACCATTTTTCAGCTAATATTTTCCCATATTAGCTTCCAACATGAACTTGAAAGTGAGCCACCCTCTTAATTATTATTATTGTTATCCAATTTTAAGGTCACGACCAAGCCAAACACCAAATTGGTGTATGAGACCCCCTTATTTGTGGGACAAGGGACCCACCTCCACGTAAGGATTCAAATGCTAAGTCTACGAAGGCATACATACTCTACCCCCCTCTGGTTTTGAGCTTGTGACCTCATAGGAGGAAACACACGATCTTAACCATTAGGCCCACTAACGCTGTATAAAACATGGTAATTTGGTAGGTAGCCAACAACCCTAGACAATTCCACTCTAGTGGTCAAAGGTAATCCTCCTTAAGGCTCTAATTTTCCCATGAATTGACCAATTAAGACTTTCTTATTAGGTTTTTAATGTCCTCTAACTCACATCTTCTCCTATAACCAATATAACCCTCTCCTTATGTTTTCTCACATTTTTGCTTTTATTGTTGTCACTAGTCAAATTGGTTGTATCTTTGCCACCGAAGGCTCCTAAACCCTTTCCTACCAAATCTTCCCATTACTAAACAGATCTTTGAATCTAAGCCCCGTTCTTTCCTTTGAAACCTTTCTCTTGTTGACTGCTCCTTCTTCCTCTCTAATTAAGAGTATGTCTTGATGTTCATGCCTCAATGAATGATTGAGTATGGACATGTGATTGCTTGTGTTTACTTTCCAAAGTGAATGAAATTCATTGACCTTAGGTGATGTTTGAGCCAATGTCCCATTTATTTTGACATAATTTATGATCAATACTGTGGTGTTGATTGGGGTTTCAACCTTAGGCTTAAACTCCAACTTGACAAAATCTAGCAAAACTTCTGTGACGAGGTTTAATCACAGTTGGCCCTTGTCCCTTCCCAAACCTCCACAAGCTTATCCCTAGTTAGAAAGATAGACATTTTGAATTCTTCCTCTTCTTCTTTGGTTTAATCTACAAGGCCTTCCTTCATCTCGAGGTTCTTCTCCAAAACTTCCTTAGATCTTACCCCCAACAAAGTTTGAATCCCTATATAAATGTGTGTGTGTGTATTACACATACACAAAGTATATACTTAACTCATGTTCTTTCAAGCATGAACAAATTTGCATCTTAATTTCCTTTTAATACCCCTTAGTACTAAATATATCAAAAGTCAATCTAGATCTACACTAGTTTATAATGCCTACTCATATTATACCTCTTATCCATGGTAAATGTACAAGTGCATAAAATAACATGTAGAAATTGATTGTGTTGTAGTCTAGTTATTGATTGATAGAAGCTTTCCATTAGTGGCCTAGGTTCGATTACCAAAGGAATGATACTTTAGAACGTTTTCTTTAGCATCTAACTTGGGAATTATCATAGTCTAGTTGCATAAGAACCAATCTTGGCATCGCGTTCTAAAATCTTTGGGAGCTTGGCAATAAGTATGAGATGTCCCCAGTTGCCTGGGAATGGTCACATGAACTTGGGAGCTTTGATTTCAAGGAAATGAGAGCTTCAAAATGAATGAGCTTTAAATTAAAATTCTATTTTCAACATTAATACGTCCCAATTTTCAATATTAAATTTTATTTTTGGTATTATTAAATCAAAATCCAAACTTATGTTTTAATGCATGTATGTTTGTCTTCAAGTCAAGACTAAACATGAAAGTCTAATCAATTAAGGCCCTATCAATGACAACCATTTGCTCCAACCTGTAGTTGCTCTTAATAAGTTACATATTTGATTCTTATTGTCTGTTCATATTAGGGAGTTGTATATTCAGCTCTTTCCCAATTAAAACTAGAAGAATGATCTCAAATTTACTAAGATGTTGGAGTTTATACACGTAAATTATAATTTTACAAAAATGTTAAAATTTAATAAATGTATTTTGTTTTTCATGTTATAATTGAGTCTTTACGGATATTAAAATTTTCAATATTATGTTAAATATATTCATTATTATTAACACAAATTAAATTAGTAATTTATGTATGATAATTTTGTAAAATTTAATACAATTTGAAATTGGTACTTCTTAAATACTGAAAATAAAAGCTGGTATATTAATGTAATAGAGTGTAATATATATAGCATATACTACATAGTAGTAGATAAGAGCAAAGTTGTCACTAAAATAAAATTTAAATACTAAAGTCATAAACATTGATAGAAGAAAAAACAATTCAATAATACTCTACATTTCAATTGAAATTGATATTAAAAGAAAGACATTCTAGTAGATAGTAAGAGCGAAGTTGTCACTACAATAAAATTTAAATACTAAAGTTCGAAACATTGATAGAAGAAAAAGCAATTCAATAATACTCTACATTTCGATTGAAATTGATATTAAAGGAAAGCCATTCTAATGTTGACATTATATAATAGTCTTGAGTTTAGCTAAATATCTATGGAGTATGTTTATATATTGATAAGTAATATCTTCACACTTATAAATTAAAATATAATATATATCAATACAAGATCTATTGTAATCTTATAACTTTTATAGTGGATAAACTATAATAACTCAATTGTCAAATCAACAATGGGGATAGTCATTACTTGTTGTTATCTTAAGGATGACTCATCATTGCTATTCAAAAAAATCACGCCACCTAGAATTATCTACAAAAAGGTAGACTTTCACTCGTGTCGATACCTTCAAGTCTTGAATTGTTAATGTGTTTCCTTATGTCCCAAAATATAAACTTTAACCATACCTAAATAATATTAAAAGACACCCTATGCCCATATTATATTATATATTATTAAGATAAATTATATTTTAATATTTTTTTTCCAAAAAAATTTAATATATAATATTTTCATTCTCAAATTTATCTTCTTTATAAATGTAAGTCAAACTTCTCATCATTTTAAACACTTTATCCCGGTTTAAAAAAATCATTTAGTCAGACTTCTAATCATATGATGATGTTAAATAGTGCACAAACGCTCTGAATTGCAGGCTGACACACAGAGATTACAAATTTGTATCGCTGAAGTTACAATTGCCAGGTTATTGGTAAAACATTGCCTGCAGTCCCACGCGCAAACGCAGCCTCCTCCTGTACATCACACGCCATTTCGCCACCAACCCAAAAAATTCCTTGACAGGTTTGATAACCCCAACACCTGCCTAAATGGCCTAACACAGCGCCACGTGGTAGCAGCAGCAAAGCTCATAAGGGTTAGATCACTGAGCTCAAAATGGTGGGAAAGTAGTTGAACAACCTCAACATCTTCCCTCCTCTTTATTCCCTAACCCTCTACAGAAATCCTCAGAAACATGAGCACAATGGCGACAGGTAGAATCATGGTCGCATCTACTCCCTGTATTGCTCAGAAACCCCAAGACTACAGTGCGGGCAAGCTTCCGTGTGTTACTGCAAAACCTGGATGCCTCAGAAAGGGTTTGATGGGCTCGAACCTCAGACGTTCGGATGGCAGATTGACTAAATTGCCATGTTCGCTGGTGAGAGTGTCTGCAATCGCATCATCATCGGAGCTTGTGAAGGAGAATATGGATACAAAATCAGACCTGGTAAGCATCATCGTCTACCTAAAAATCACTCAAATGGTTTAATTTTTTTTTCATCATATAGCTTTGACTTCCTTGGTGCTTCCCTAGTTAACCTGGATTCAAACCATAGTCAAGCCCAGACATCCAAACCGTAGCCAGATTGATCATTTGTTGCTGGGGCAGTAGAAAATTGATCCAAAAAACGATGAAAATGGGTGGGTTTTTAAGATTTTGATTCCGTTCTTGATTCCAGCTTGTCACACGGGAGGAGGGTTTGGTATTATACGAAGATATGGTGCTGGGCAGATCGTTCGAAGACATGTGTGCCCAGATGTATTACAGGGGAAAAATGTTTGGGTTTGTGCATCTCTACAATGGGCAGGAAGCTGTTTCAACTGGGTTTATTAAGATGCTCAAGGCTCATGATTATGTCTGTAGTACTTACAGAGATCATGTGCACGCACTTAGCAAGGGAGTGTCTGCCCGAGCTGTGATGAGTGAGTTATTTGGGAAGACTACTGGCTGTTGCAGAGGGCAAGGAGGCTCCATGCACATGTTTTCTAAAGAGCATGGCGTGCTGGGGGGTTTTGCTTTCATTGGAGAAGGAATTCCAGTTGCTCTGGGAGCTGCGTTCAGTAGCAAATATAAGCAAGAAGTGCTGAAGGATGACACGGCTGATGCAGTTACTGTTGCATTCTTTGGAGATGGGACATGCAATAATGGACAGTTCTTTGAATGCTTGAACATGGCTGCCCTTTGGAAGCTTCCGATTGTTTTTGTTGTTGAGAACAATTTGTGGGCTATTGGAATGTCCCACGTTAGGGCGACATCAGTTCCAGATATTTGGAAGAAAGGGCCTGCATTTGGGATGCCGGGTGTGCATGTTGATGGTATGGATGTGTTGAAGGTTAGAGAAGTGGCTAAGGAGGCTGTGGCTAGGGCAAGGAGAGGCGACGGGCCAACTCTTGTTGAATGCGAGACATACAGATTCAGAGGTCATTCGTTGGCTGACCCTGACGAGCTTCGAGACCCCGGTAACTCCAAATTCTAGGCCTTAACTATCAGTTTTTCTCACAAATTTATCTGAACCTGCACTTTTACTGAATTATTTTTGGTTTCTTGTAGTTGTTTATGCTGTCAATATGCATCAGGATGCCCATTTTCTCGTTATCTAGCTTGAGGAGGTTGTGATTCACGTGTGTCACAATCTCACATGGATGTTCTGAATGGGTTTAAACTTTAAATGCATTTGAAAAGCTATAAAGCTATTAATCTGCAGGAATAATTTCAGTATTGTTTGTTTTAGATAATACAATTAAGGATAGCATTCCAAAGACCCAAATACTTACCTGTTCAAGATATTTGAAAAGTTTTCTGCTTTGATGTTGCAGTGGAAAAGGCTCATTATGCAGCAAGGGATCCTATAGTGTCATTTAGGAAATACCTTATAGAGAATAATCTTGCTAATGAATCAGATTTGAAGTCAATTGAAAAGAAAATTGATGAAATTATTGAGGATGCCGTGGAATTTGCTGATGCAAGCCCTCTGCCACAGCGTGGTCAACTTCTTGAGAATGTGTTTGCAGATCCTAAAGGGTTTGGAATTGGTCCAGATGGGAGATATAGATGTGAAGAACCAGGTTTTACTGCAGGCATAGCACAGGTTTAGATGAGTCATAACTCATAGTTGATCATTCCTTTGCTCCCGTTGACTCCTGGTGTTATTCTGGAGAGGCTGAGGGATGCAAAGACATAGGGGACCTAGGGTGTGGACAATATCATTGTAACGCAAGATGAACTTTCTGCTTACCTGGCTGGTTTATTTAATTGGGGAAAATTTGTTAATCTGGGTTTTTTGTCCTTTACCTTTTTGAATGGTACATTGGTTGATTTGTACTTAGAATATTCTATTATTCAATTCTCAGTGAATTATGGGGTGGGAGTGCTATACACAATCTTTGTTGTGGGATCTTTTGCCATGTATTACATTGGTTGATTTGTACTTGGAATACTCTATTATTCAACTCTCAGTGAATTATGGGGTGGGAGTGCTATACACAATCTTTGTTGTGGGATCTTTTGCCATGTATTACATTGGTTGATTTGTACTTAGAATACTCTATTATTCAATTCTCAGTGAATTATGGGGTGGGAGTGCTATACACAATCTTTGTTGTGGGATCTTTTGCCATGTATTTGTCCAGATTTCAAGTGCCTTTTCTATGAGAACGGTTTTCGTGCAGTATGCGTGTCTATGTCATTTCTTAGTTTGTTTCTTCCATCATTAGTTTTCCAAAAGTTAATTCTTGCACGCAGACAACCCTTTTCAGCTAATTCTGTGATGGACAATTTTTCAGAATTCTATATCTAATTGGATACTGGCCTTTCACATTTTCTCTTAGTTATTGTACTATACAATAATTTATTTATATGATTTATACAATAATTTATTTATATGATTTATGCACCCAGACAACATTTTCTGGTAAACTATGCAATCAAATGACTGAAAATTGCGCACTATTTTGCACATCCTATTGTCAATATGATTCTGTGACACAAAGTGGTGAGTGCAATTCTTCACATCTAACAATTAATAAATGTGTTTGTTTGTCAATTAATAAATATGTTTGTTTGTCAGTATGATTCTAACTCATGATACAAAGTTGCAACTCCATGTCCTCATATCTAACAATTAATAAATGTAATATCTAAGAATTAATAAATGTATTTGATTAGAGAGTTCTATGAACATTACGCCATCCAGCTTCTTCATCTTTAGTTGGGTCCGCATGAACCATATGCAACAACATAGGCTTGTATTCACCTGATTAGCTTCTTTTTTAATATTGTCTTGTGTTGTTGTATAAGACACAAGTTTTTTTATGCTTGAGGTACTGCTGCTGAGGATACTTGTTTAACATTATGAATTTTTTTGTGACCTCTACCTAATTAATTTTTGTATTCATATCAGAGTCGAAATCCTCGAATAGAATATTAGGAAATTGGAAGCGAGGCCTACCATTTTACCATTTTAAATTAACATATGGGTGCTTTCAAATGAAAGGAACTATGCAGTATGTGACAGCAGGAAAGTCCCAGCATGAGAATAGTAAAGCCCACTGCTATACGAGCAGGAAATGAGGCTTAAGCATCAGAATAAGATGGGTCACAATTTATAACATTCTAGTATTGACAGCATACTGCTTCAATAATGCTTCGCATATGATTTGACAAAGGCAGTTAGCCCATACATCATCAGAATAAGATGGCTTACAATTTATAACATTGTAGTGTTGACAGCATACTGCTTCAATAATGCTGCGGATATGACTTCATAAAGGCAGTTCTCCCATAGAGATTTTTGAAAGTAATTACTGTAGGTTGTGCTCAGTACCATGATCTTTTGGTACTGATCTTTAAGCTTAAAAAATCATGCACATTTTTCTAAAACTGGGATGAGAAATCATGCACATATTTTCTAAAACTGGGATGAGAATTTTTGGAGAATTGTTAATTTCGATTAGATCAGTTGCCACTATTAGTATATTACCAGAGACAATTATTACATAAATGTTACTAATGGGCTAGTTACAACATGTTTTTGGGGACTTGAACCCATGCAATTATTATATAAATGTTACTAACGGGCTAGTTACAACATGTTTTTGGAGACTTGAACCTATTCAGTTGGAGAAACAAACTGTTCACCAAACCACTCGAGGCAAAATCTTTTGACCCAAGAGATAATATGCCACAAACTGTTCACCAAACCACTTGAACAAACTGTTTACCAAACTTTCATTCACCAAACCACTCGAACAAACGGTTCACCAACCCACTCGAGGTAAAATCCTTTTGACCCCAGAAATAATATCCTTTTGACCCAAGAAATAATATGCCACAAGTGGTTACCAAACCACTCGAAGTAAAATCCTTTGACCCAAGAAAATAATATCTTTGACCCAAGAAAATAAATCATATTAGAGGTGGAATCTGAAAATCTGATAGTTTTGGATTTTGAATTTCCTGAGGACTAGGAACATTTTTATGATTTTGCGATAGTTTGGATTTTGAATTTCTTGAGTACGAAGAACATTTTTATGATTTTGCAAAACTAAGAAGTGGCCTGATAGTTTTGGATTTTGAGTTTCTTGATTACTGTGAACATTTTTATGATTTTGCAAAACTAATAAGTGGCCTTAATGGCTTTGAAGACATTGCCAGCAAATTGCTGGCAGAATGGGAAGCCTATAAAAGATCCGGGACAACTCTATCAATGTAATGCCCCAGCCAAAATCTATCCAGCGTGTTAAATGCCCTTATGACAGGGTTCTACAATGCTTCTAGAGAAATGGAAATGCATGACATGTGCCATGCATTTAGAACATGCATGACACGGCATGGTATGCCATTATATGCCATGTGGCATCTCACGTCCTTATATGTCAACTAAAATAGCATTTTGTCGAGCGCCAAATTCTGACTGCAGTAACTCTCTTGAGGCATTTCTGGCGCCTACTTACACGCCAGCAACAGTTATACTAAACTAGGTTGCACAGACGGAGCTCATGCATTGCAAAATGAAGCAACTTAACGGCCTTCTCAGGAAGAAGGACCCGGAGCCATTACTTGTGGCTGTTCCATAGGTGGGGTGGTGGTTATATGGTTAAACAAATCAAGAAAAGAAATGGCAATATCACTTGAAAGGTATGATAGGTTTTATTGCTATATCTTTCCAGTTTTGTTAGTTTTGGGGTTTAATTGTTTGGCCATTTTTAGGGTTAATTTTAGAGGTTGTGGATATCTGTTGGAGCTGTCTCCATTATCTCCAGGAGTTTGTGCCTAATTATAAGCATCAGGCGTCTTGTGTAAATTGCTATAACCACCACGTTCCTTGTGCTTTCGCTTTTTCTATTTGTATTACAAACTCCATTTCTATTACCAACTCTAGGCTTCTCTTTGGAGTTCCTTGACTGATATTTTGTAAATCTTACTTCATAGGGTGGGTGCATTGTTAGTATATGCATCATTTTTAACCATTTTATTCTATGTTCTTTTCATAAAAAAATTGATGCTTCTTCAGCACAAAGGTCTTCATATAAGTGTAGGCCCTCGTTAAAAATTTCAAAGATGATTTGGTTTTTATAAATAAATCATGAGGTTGGTGTAACATTCCCTCTGACCCTCATGAACTATTTTGAGCTGCAGGAGGTGTTACATGTTTACTTTAACAGGGGTTACATGTTTACTTTAGCAGGGGAACATGTTTATTTTAGCATGACCTCCAAAGTTTGTCATGAAGATGGAGTTATATTTTTCATTTTTTTTTTCCAATATTGTCAAAACTCAAAACAAATGTCATCATCATGTTCAACTCATCGAGAGCTTTTTGACGATATTAAATTTATCTTAATCTGATTCTTAAATTGAAAGTTATGCCATTTTAAAGTTTGACCAATTATATAGAGCTACATCAACGTTAAGCTGCCGTGTGGCATCCATGTGTTTCCTAGCTGGCTCACATGGCACCACCATGTCAACATAATGTGAGGTCCATGCCATCATAATATTGCCATGGGGCATCCATGTGTAGTCCACATGGAACTGCCACATCATCACAATGCAGGTCCACATCATCATGGGTCCCTATGTGGCATCCACATGGCCATTATCAAGTCCTTGTGGCATTACCACATCAACTCTGGTGTGGGCCCATAGGGTCCTCCCCCTATGTGCTTGTAGGGTTTTCCTTGTTAAACATATTGTATAACTAAGAACTTAATAGATAATAGGTTAATTAAGTGGACTTCAGACAATCAGTGATAATCATATAAGTGATCCTATAAATTCATGAAAATGGCAACAATCACACCATTCAAGCATTCCTTACCACCATGGACAATTAAGATAGATTATCATCCATGAATATATAATAATTTAGACATTCTTTCATGAATCACATAGAACCATATATCAACCAATAACATAACAAGCATAGTCTTCATCCATATAACATAACAAGTGTAATCATCATCCATAAATCAAATATACATAAATCATTATATTTATTTGATCATGTTAAAATAGCTGGTAACTGCAGGAGGGACTAACACTCTCCACCCAACCATAGGCCAATTACTCTGCAATCTTTCTTGCAGTGGACCATCCCTGAGCTGGATCCAAAGTCAAAAAATGTTTGTATATTGGGGATTCACACCAATGGCTTTGTCCAACAATCAAAGAATAACGATACCCACATACTAGAATAAGATAGAAAGGGAGAACCAATTTCCAGTCATGATCAACAATCAAATGCCAAGAATTGATATTAGAATAAAGAGCCCAAACCAACCAAAGATAGTGAATTGCTAATTAGATGTAGTCCAAATAAGCTGAATATGAAGCCCCGAATGGTCTAGTGCGATCGAGAGAGAGAGGGAGAGTGAGAGCACCAACTTCCCTTCTCTACTTGTCCTTGAGAGCGTCCTTCGACTCTTCAGTGGATTTTCTCCTAAATTGTTTGTTTTTTTTTTTGTTGGTTTAAATCTAGGATAATTGGTAACTGGTGAGAATTATCCTGAAGACCCAGGATCAAATTTAATTGGCTGCCACTATACACCTAGGCTACGTGCAACCGCCTGCAAGCCACACAATAGCAGGGAACTTATGCCCCAACAAGAGCCGAGACGTCCGCTATGGGGTCGCCTACTCTTCTAGCCAAGACACAACAGGTCATATATATACTCAATGATATTTGAATCCTCATCTCGTGGGTTTCACCCAGCGAAACTTACCGTTAAACCCCACATTACTATATGATTTTCTCCTAAATTGTTGCCTCCTTGATTTGCGAGAGGGAAAGGGCAATAGGCACGCCCCACTCTTCCATTGCCCTAGTTCAGTCCCTTAAATGATTGTTAATAGACTCTACCAACTCTAGTTCACCCCAATCCCATCATATTAAACTTTGTTAGGTAATGGCTTCCCGAGTTTGCAAGCAACTGCAACATTAAATTCCTCTGGGTATCGGTCACGACTTTTCAAAACAGGCAAGCACACAAGCTTCCCTCAGAGTAATGATTCGTGAGGTTGCCCCTTCTTCAGTTGTGTTAATTAATTTTAAATGATAGTTTGTAGTTGCTTAATTAGAATTCCAACCAATTGTGGTTTTCCATGCTAGTGTTATAGTCACAATTATCATTACAAAAAGCAAGAGTAAAACAAGGGGATGTTCCATTGGATATAACTATGTTTCTATTAACCATAATGTAGCATATTCTAATGGACAAGCAGATCTAGAATAACAAACTCATAGACCTTTGTCCATGAGCAATGGTCAAGGTGTTGGTAAATTTCACACATTAAAACATAGCTACACAACTCAAGATAAGAGTCATATGTAAATCTCATTCTATTCTATACCCAAATTCTTTAAGATAATTTTAGATAAAAGTAGTTATAGACCTCAAGCTACATTTGGGACTTCACCTACTAATAAGATTTAACAAATGTTTTCAAGCCAACAATCTTTTATTTTCTTCCTAACCAACTTGACACGATAGATTTCATTATCTCTTCCATTTTCTACTTGGGGCATCTTACATGTGATGTCATCATAAATGTTATTCCTCGCAAACCATTTTTACACCATTAATTATTGTGTTGAGAGGCACTTTCTAGCCCTATATGGAAGAGATGCTGTAATGTCTTGTCTTGCCTATTATGTAGACATTTTGACTCCATCAAATAAAATAAAATAAAATTTAAAAAATAAAATAAAATAAAATAAATAAAATAAATAATTAAAATAAATTTGAGGTAAAATAGGTAATTTACCGTTTGTGGATTTTGACCTTTAGATTTTGACAACCCATGGTTTTTCCAATGATATTCTAAGAAGTAATATATATATATATATATATATATATATATGTTAAACCAACTTAAATCTATCTTAACTCCGAATCTACCAAGCATTGAGAGGGAGCAAACCTCTTTTTACTCTAAAAAGGCTTTGTACCTCAAGAGATTTGATCTATCTCAATGCTTGGTAGATCCAAAGTTAAGATGAATCTAGGCTGGTTAGAAATGTTTTAAAACTTGGATTGAGTTGACATGGACTTGATTGACTTGAACAAATTGAAGCTTGTCCATATTGGCTCAACTAATTGCTTGATTTGGAGGTGGGTTTGGTACTAAATTGGTCAAATCAAAGTATGATTATAATTGGGTCAGTTCGATACCAAACTAGACCCACTTGGTCGAGTTCGTAATTATTTGACCGATTAGGTTCTAGAATCTATTGTGGTGGACAATGCATGAAAAAGCCAAATTAAAAAGAAAAACCAAAAATCAAATGGATGTGCTGATGGAAAGAACTGTGCAGTCATAAATTTCCTTGTCTCTTTCCCTCGAGGAACCCCGCTTTTGAAATTAGTTGATGCATCTGATAAGGTGAAATGTGCAAACTTGTTATTTCAATGCTTGGATACGATTGTTATGTCAGTGTGGGAGGAAAATGCCTCCAACTATGATATTGTTGTTAAGATGTTAGAGTTCAAATAAAAGATCGTATCTTGGACCTCATGTGCTACAAGCTACATAGACCTCTTGCTTGAAGACATGTAATTAGGATTGGATCTAGAACATGGGAGAGCACACTAAGTGCTTCAAAAAATGTATCTACAATCACTCATGGGTGTTAAACCTAAATGAGGAAAAACACTGGGGGCAAGGACCCTGTTAGATTTTCCATCATGAGATTCACGATCCACTTTCTCATGTTGCAACCAATGTTGTCTGAACTAGACTGACATTGGTTGAATACGCTGGTTCGATTGATTTGAGGCCTTAATCAATCAGATCAATGGCACAAAACTGAAAACGATGGTTATATACATTGTGATGAAGGACTCTAGAAACACAATTAAAAAAAACAATAATTTATGAGTGGTGTAGATCAATATTCAACTCTAAGGCCCTACTAATGCTATGTAATTAATGGTAATGTTAAATTCCTAAAAGTAACATTCTCCTTTATCTTTCATTTTCATTCTTTTACTTAAATTTTTAACATTACCATTAACTATTTCAAGATATTTGAGAGTGGTTCCAAACTCATTGGATTTCATATGGAGGAAGTATAATTTTAGATCTCACTCAAAATCTAACATACTTCACAATTTTCAGGATATTACGATTGAAAGTTGCAATGTTTCCATTGGATTCTGTCATGTATGAGTGTTTGGAGTTGGCATTTAATCAAGAACACCATGCCCTTTATGTACCTCAATGTTGGTGACATTGATTGTTGAACTTCTTTGTCATGACCCTAGTAAAAATGTGCCTATCGCTCAAACAAAATCTTGATTTGACATGTTAAGCTTTTCTATCTTATTTAACATTTATGTGGTGATGTTGATGACGAGAATGTTGAGAAATTAATTGTTATTGATGTCGAACATTGTCCAAATTAAGAGAAGAATTGCATAGGCTTAAAGAATGCTTTAAGCCCTTTCCAACAAGGTATAATATGTCCCCTAATTCCTCTCCATTGAGGAGAAATAAAAATTTTAAGACAAAAATCCACTTATCTTACACTAGTCAAGTTGGCCTTGCTTGAGGACAAGTTGACCTTGTTTGGGTGACGAACAATATAAATTAGTGAGTCTTTTTCATTTGACCAACAACTCGGTGAAGCAAGAAGACAAGAAATTCATACTTGTGGAAGAAAGTGAAAAGGTTCATATTTCATGAACCTAGAAGCAGATTGAAGGAACATATTCAAGGTTTTTATTTCTGTTTTTAGCTAAGGGTTATTGGAGGGTTGTCTGATCAGTTTTGGAGTATCTTTGGAGCCATCTATCGTTCATAATTCAACCTCTTTGTAGCACAAAACTCGACCTCTTCTAGGGCCAGAACTTGACCTCTTGTAGGAGCATAACTCAACTTCTTGTAAAGAAGATCTTGGCCTCTTGTGGAACAAAACATGTGAAATTTCGCTTGAAATGCACCAACCAGAATTAATTCTTCTAACTGATAAATTATGTAGTTTATTTTGTTATAAAAAATAACAAATTAATCACACTGCAATTTCTTCACAAATAAAAATACTGAAACTGAGAAATATAGAGCACACACACAATAATTTTGACCCAATTATTTTTGGACAATTGTCCCAGGAAAAACCCAATGCAGGAAAATTGGTGCAACAGACGAGGGTTTTATTATTATGCAGCAAATTTTTTTTTGAGTACAATTTGGATGCTTAATCTAGCAATCCAATCTGAGAGAAATGTTGGCAAAATATCTGTGAGGCCAATACCCCAACACCACAACTGATTCTGCTCCAAAATATAGCTGATTTTGGCTATATGAAATCACCTTGCATGAGCCTTTATTGGTCCTTCGTGCAGGCTAATTCACATTGCCTCTAGAACACGCTGAATCCTGCAACTTTTCCTATATATGCCCCTGGAAGTGACTCGCTTGGCTTCCTGGAATTTATCTCGGCCTCCAACAACTAAATCAACTCCTCATCTGGCTAAATTGAACTATCCTCTGAATCCCTCTGTGCAATCCTTGCGCAACTTCCTGAAGAAAACTCGTCCCTCTCACAACTGACTCTTCCAGATTTGGAATCCTGCTCTAGAAATATGCTACTGATCTTCCTCTTTCTCCTGCTTCTTTCTGGCTCAAATTCTTCACTCTTCTCGCATGTCCTTTGCTCCAACCCCATCAATCTCCTCTTATAATCTCTAGTTGGATAACCAACGACCACAATTAAGTCCTTATCAATGGCTGAGATCATTTCTGAGTTGTTCCATGTGGGTTTCTAGAGAAGTCTTACCTTTCTCAATTAATTGTTGTTAATCAATCATTTTCCCTAAGTTAGACTTAGAAAAAATTTAATTACTGATTAATTAACTCAATTGAGCTGCTTTTAGGTGGATTTTTCATAAACGATTTTTGGGTTTTGGAGTTTTAATTTTTCTTAGCCTTTGACTAAATTCGAGACTAGAACAACATCTGATGCTACAAAAACTAACACTCCTTGGTGAGGAAGGTGTTCACCCAGTCTCCATAACATCCTCCATACACGTCACTGATGACTTACCACTATGACCATTGCCATTGCCCACCAACTATTGTGCAACTCTGAGATGAACCAAACATGCATCTGAATCGCTGATAACACTGCACTGTACACCTTGTACTGCTGCCAACTGTGCATCTGCACTACAAATGATCTCATGTTGCTACTACTGTTACAACTATTGCAACTGAGATCCAAAATACTGAATCTCCTATATCTATGAACTGCAACTGTCTTCTGAGTCATTCACTGCTACCAGTCTCTGCATTGCCCACTGAGTCTTCTTGCATTGCAACTACACTATGCTTCTTAACATCTAATTGCGACTATCCCTCAATAACTGACTGCACCATCTGACATTGATCCATATGCCACTGAACACTGTGGGCTCCTATAGCAAGGGTATTGATCCAAGAGGAAACACCTGTTCGATGCTCAACACCTGTATGATGCTACCCTCTAGAGATCCTGCCCAGCTTTACACAACTATGAAGTCTAGAGTTTAATGTCTCCCCACCCCTCACCTGAAGGTATAACTGCATATAGAGCGAAATCTTCCTCCAACCTAGAGGACAACTGATCTATCTTTGTTGAAGCTGCTACCTGCTCCTACTTCTCCTTCTTGTCCTTCTTTCTCCGAGGAAACTAAGTACTGTAGTGACGAAACTCCCCACACCTGAGGAACTTGACCTTTGACAAGTCCTTCTTCTTCTTCTCTCCTCCTTGCAATCCTTGTCCTTGAATGGGACATTTCTTTTCCTTTCCCTTTGATGCAAGGGCTACATTCTCCTCCTCCTTCACAATCTTCGATCCTCTACTGCTGCCATTGATATTACTCTTGACTAGAGCAAGTCACATCTCCTCTTGTGTCAAATCTGCCCATAATCGAGCCCAACCAGGCAACTGATCTTGTCCAGAGATGCCTTGGATGAAAGCAACCCATTCCTTGGTGAACCCATTGATGCCTACATGCACAAGAGTCAACTTCTTGTGGCATCTCTCCTATGACAATGTTGTAGCAGTTGCAACACCCTCCAAAATTTTGGCTTGCATCTAATTTTAGAACCTTTCTTGGGTTTTTCCTTGATGTTTGCAAGCAATCAAGCTCATCCTGTGAGCTCGTGTTGAGTCTTTGCACACTCCTCGCTTGACCGTTCAACGAACATCTTTTTGCATGTTGGTCACAATGTCATGCTTTCAGTCATGTTTTGGCCATGCCCAAGGTTCGTCTTCGTGTGTACAAGTTTTGTCTGCTATGTAAAAAATTGTCGCACTCACACACAAAGTTGTATGCATTGTCGCTTAAGCAATGTCGTGGTAAATCAACGATCTATCACAAGTGTCGCGCTTGTCGCTCACACTGTCGGTCAGTGACATTGAGTGTATGTTGTATTGTTGGTTCGAAGTGTCTTGTCATCAAGTCATGTTGAGTGTGTGTTCACGAGGTCATGCATGTACGAAGTCAATCGTTCACACACTTAGTCATTTTTTTGAAGCTTTGTTGACCGGACCATCCTTCAACAACCGGACATAAGCTGAGCTGCACTACGCAATTTCAGTTTTCAGTGATTATGTACTGCTACCTAGAATTGCACAGAGCTTGAGGCTTCCTCCCAGGCAGTCTGCACTGCGCAACCTTGGAATCGACTCGACCGACTGTCACCTAGAACAACACAAAAGTTTCCCATCAAGCCATTTCAATTTGCGCTACCCGCAAGTACATCAACCAAGCCTCTAGCTGGTCAATCAGAGAGTTTGACCGGGCAGTGACCACGAGACTCACTCCAAAATTGCACGAAAGCTGCAAAGCATGCCCACTCCATTGACTGAAGAAACTGCACAGACATGCCGGATAGACACCCTGTGTCCGTCATTGTCTCCCTAAAAAAATTGCGCAGTTTTTCCAGCCAGTCATCCAGTCAGCTGACCTGCTTCTCGCCCAGAAAACTGCGTAGTTTTCATGAGAAGTTCCCCAGCTGCCCAGCATCCCGCTCAGCTCAGAAACTGCGCAAGGATGTCCAATAGTCCAGCCTCCCAACATTGTGCAGTAATTGATAGTAGCACTCCCACAACCCATTGCCAGCTCCCCAGAAAAATTGTGTAGTTTTTGTCAACAATTCTCCTGCAGCCCACTACCAACTCCGTGGAGAAATTGCGTAGTTTTCGCTGCCAGTCCCCCTTTGCTGGCTACGTTAAATCCCTGAAAAATTTGCACAGATATGCCCTCCATCCGAGCCAGATCCCGTGGAGAGTCACTATTAATCTGGATTGTCCATCTCAGTTTCCTAGTGACCTCTGCACAATTTTCACTGGCAGTGCCAAAAGCCAGTATCCCAGCTTGAAATCCACCTTGCGCAGTTTCAGATCATTTCCTCTCTCCCCGTCACCTGCATCTAAAAGAGAAAGACAATGCATCATGGTAGAGTAGGAGATTTCTGGATTTGATGTTGTCTCTTCATGAGTGATTGCAGATAAAGGTACATGGATGAGACATGACGTGACAACAAACAAGATGAACAAGGAGAGCATGTGAGGAGATTTGTTTGCGAACAGACGAACGAGGAATGCATGCGAGGAGATTGTTTCGCGAACAGACGAACGAGGTGTGCATGTGAGGGGATTGTTTTACGAATGAACGAATGAGGAATGCATTCGAGGAGATTTGTTCCTGAACGGACGAACACATGAAGCATGCCAAAGTACTAGCGAAGGAGCGACATGCACATGCAACATCAAGCAAACACCAAGACCATTGAAGACTCCACACACCTTTCCATACGGAGGTGAAGCTGTGATACACCAAGAGGACATCCATCACTCAGCAACATTGCAGCTTGACATGCACACCACCAACAGCATGAACACACTAGCTCTGTCGTGTTGAGTCATGTCATGAGTCATTTCAGCCACATCACTACTGTGGGCCACACTGTTGTAATCATTGTAATGTAACATGGAATTCCAAGAGACCCACATGTATATATGAAGAGTCATGTAAAATTGAAGAGTCATGTATATCAAACAGTCATGAGGGAAGTCGAACAATCACAAGGGCCAGCTTTACCCTTTGCTATAAATACCCCTCATTTTTACATGCAAAGAAATTTTCACCTTGACTCCTCCCACATAGTCTTGAGAGTATGTAGTATTTTCTTTGAGGAGCAAGTAGTGGCTCCAACGCCCCGCTATCGGGGTTAGTGATGTATGGTGTATCGACGTGTCTTGGAACTTTCGCTTAATTCAGAAACCTGATAACAGGCCAACACGTTTTCACACATGTATTGTATTTGTTTGTAAGACTATTCTTTGGACAATTGTAATGCATGTTGCTTTAACCTATGTTAAAACAATTGAACTATTTCGGTTGTTCTAATACATATTCTCACAAAAATGTGTTGTATAAGTTGTTAACGCTGTCCCGCCTGTGTGGGCTATCCCATTAGACACTTGAGAAAACCATTCTTGTAAACTTGTTATAACGCTCGTCGCACTCGTGTGGACTATCTGCTGGGTGTTGTACGTGCTATCTGTTCACCTTGTGTTTGTGTCTGCCACATCCGTGAGGACTACTCCGCCAAAAGTTGTGCATGTCATGTTGTTCCGTGTGTCTCTAGGAGAGTTGGGACTATTCTCTTTCAACCTAAGACTCACTTCCACCCTCTCCCTCTACTGTGAAAGAACTTTGACACAAGTAACACCAAAGCATTCACTAGGCATGTGAACCTCATTGTTCAATGACAAAGCAAACCACTCTCACGTGTTGACAAGTAAGAGCTTCACATATATTTAAGATAATGGCAACCGGGCCATCGTACCGGATGGGACTCCTACACTAAATGATGTGAGGTCTAGTTGGGACATCATATCGGGGAGATCCCCTGAATGTTGGCGGGTCCAACACCATCAACACTTTTGGTGCTAGAAGGAGGGACATATGACTAGCTGAGTCCTCACAATTTGTTTTGAATCTTCACACATCTATCATGGAGTTTGTTGTAGTTCCCCCTTCGAAATGTTTGTCCAACAGACATATCTTTCACTTCGAGAGGGAGTTATGGGATGACTTGTCACAAATAACGTAGATGACTTCCATGCGCTCATGGAGAATGTGGAAGGTTTTAATGAAACAGAGGTTTGTTTGTTGCTCACGCACACACTTCACGACCACCCATTGCGATGGTGTAGCATACTTCCTCTTAACTCCATGCACTCATTCAGCAGTTCAATGATCTAATTGAATATGTTTTTCACCATTTTGATCCTGAAGCACTTGATAAAAAATGTTAAAATAATGGAAGGCCCTGTATGAATCCCCTATGGATTTTTCGCAGTGCTTCTGTCTATTCATGTTTGAAGCTCCGAAAAGTCAGATGAAATTCCAATATCTCATGGAAATATTTGAATATTTCCTTACCAAATCACTCTGTCCCAAAATGAAGTTAAAGTTCAAACCCCGCTCAGCATACTTTGGTGATGGAGTTGCACAATCACAAGCGGACACAGTCACTGTCACAAGTGACTGTCTGCCTTCCCCTCATCAAATAGCTCCACCACCGTAGAGTGATGTGGGAGAACATGCACACACGTTTGTTCAACTGTCACATCCTCCCACCCTCACTACTCTCAATATCTGTGCAGATTTGGTTAGGAAGCCCATGGGTTGTCATACACACTTGTTACCTCAACCTTCGTCTCCATGTTCTGCTGATCCTACAGATTGCATTGTCTTGTGTTCTTTTGTTCTGGACTCTACACCTATTGTGAATGAGGATCAAGCCACCGACGAAGTTGATGTTGCAAAACCTGTTGGCATTATGTTTCAAGTGTTGTCCTTGATGGCAACTCACTCAGAGGTTGGTACAGGTGCTCAGAGGTTGGTACAGGTGATGGCAACTTGATCAGAGGACAGATCTCAGTACAGCAGGACAAGAAAGAGATATACGCAGGTTCAGCAAGGAGAATCCGCGTGTACACGCAGGTTGGCTTCAGTAAAAGCGCGTACATGTGAAAAGTACCTTTGGTCCGTGGTAGTTAGACCTTGGAAGTTGTGCCTATGGTTTTGGACCATAATGTCTCGACGGACGTGTTGATCCCTAGTTTCGAGGTTGATGGTATTGTGTTTCTATGGTTTTGGCTCTTGGTATTGAACAAGGCCTAAGGCTATATAAGGAGAAGATCACTAGGCAAAGGTGTATGGATTGTGAGTGTCTGACACAGTGAGAGGATCTGGTATTGCTGGTTATCTGTTCGGGACGCTTGGTAAGGGTCGGATCTGACAGCGAAGGCAGAAGTAATCATTTCTAGATCTGCACGCGGGTTGCCTTTGGAGAAAGCGCGTATACACGCGGTTTTGGTACAGTGAAGTAGCGTATGCATGATAAGGGTTAATATTTCAGGTTGCTGCTGATTCTGGTGGTTGTTGCAGAGTTCTGGATTCTGGTTTGGGTTCTGTGTTCTTGATGACAGGGTTTCAGTGATTCGGTATTGGGTTGTTTAATGAATTATGATGCAAGTATAAGTTGATGATTGTATTGCGGTAATGTTTGCTTTGTACTCTTGGATCCAGTCTGAAAATTGATGAAACGTGGTCCCTGAAGGTTGTAGGGTCAGCACCTACGTACTAGTAAATGGATCAGCTAGTACAAGAGCTGAGGGGGTTGTAACTCCCTTCCAGAAGTAGTTGGAAAACGAGAGAGGGTTGTAGCCCTCTGCAGGTTGTAGCCTGCGTACTGGTAAAGGACTGCACCAGTACATTGTAAAAGAAGTTTCTCATTAAAGAAGAAAGAGACGAATTGCAGCAGGTGGTTTTCATCTACATTGGGTTTCCACCTTATATCATGGTGTTCATGTGTGTGGCTCTTGTGTGATGTTCTGTTCTGTTATACTGCGCCTGTTTACTGTTAAATTGCTTAATAATGTTCTGATGCATTTACTGAAGATTAAGCTAACTGAATTATAAGATCTCTGGGTATACGCTAGTTTCATTAGACACAGTCGCGTGTACATGCGGGTTCACTTATCTGAAGTCGCGTATATGTTTCTGAGTATGAAATTGAAAAGTTTTATCTGATCTGATAATACTGATTCACCCCCCCTCTCAGTATTATTTCCAACAATTGGTATCAGAGCCAAGTTCTTCAGAGGAAGCTTGATTGCTTGAAGGAAAAGTTCCATCAAAATGGCTAATCCAGAAAGAGAGGCACACATCAGGCCACCAGTCTTTGACGGGAACAATTTTACTCACTGGAAGATAAGAACCACTGCATATCTATAGTCTCTTGGAGCAGAAGCTTGGGGAATCGTAGAAGGAGGATACAAATTCCCATCAGCAACTCCTACAGATCCAGCAGAGAAAAAGCAATATGAGCTCAATGCCAAAGTAGTTAATGTCCTACTGAGTACTTTGACTCAATCAGAATTTATGAAGATCATGCATTTCAAATCAGCTAAGGAAATATGGGACAAAATCGTTACAAGCTACGAAGGAGATGATCAGGTAAAAATAGCAAAGCTTCAAACTCTTAGAATCCGGTATGAAACTCTTAAGATGCGAAGTAATGAAAGCATAGCTAATTATTTCCTGCGTATGGATGAGATTGTGAATTGTATGAGGGATCTGGGTGAAGAATTTGAGGAAGTTGTCTTAGTTCAAAAGGTTTTGAGATCTCTGTCTACTAAATTTGATTCTAAAGTATCTGCCATAGAAGAAAAGGAGAATGTGCAGAAAATTACCATGTCACAGCTTCACGGGATCTTAACTGCTTTTGAAATGCGACAAGAGGTACCACCAGAGGCCGCATTCGAAGTATCAGAGGAAGAAGATGAGGTAAATTTTGTCAAGAATCTTGAACGGGGAACTGGACGGTTCAAAGATAAGCTACCTTTCAAATGTTTTCTATGTGGTAGAGTTGGTCACTATGCTGCTAGATGTCCTCATAACAAAGGAAAGATATATGAAGAAGATGGTAGAAGCTATTATACCCATATTAAAAGTACATTAAATGATAGTGAAGATATTAGAAGTCTCATGGCACATAAGAAGAAGAATGCTTCATCCAATAATAGCGAGGATATTAAAAGTCTCATGGCACATGAAGAGAAGAATGCAGAAACTAAAGAAGTTGCCAAATTAAAAGAACAATTGGAGACAGAAACCAGGGTAAGGGAGAAATTGCAGGATATAGCAAAAGATCAAAGCACAACTATTCAGAGACTTGAATCAAAGATCCTCTCTCTAAAAGAAGATCTTGAAGATCAAAAACATGAAGTGATCAAACTAAAGCGACAAGTGGAAGAAGGGAGAAAAGTTGAAGAAGACCTAAGGAAGCAGTATCTGAAAAAGGAAGAAAAACATCAAGTTGAGGTAAATATCTTGAAAGGTAAACTAGAGGAAAAGGATAAGCTCTTACGATTTCAAGATAGTTCTAAAGTCTTGGATGATATTCTTAATAGTCAAAGATCTCCTGCTATCAAGACTGGTCTTGGTTTTCATGAATATGTTGAAGGTGAATCTAGTTCACAAGGTGAGGCAAGAAACTCTAATGAGAAATTTGAAATGCTCAAGGAACAACCAAGGAAAGAAATTCCTCAAGGAAGATCCTTTACTCCTAACTATGGACGTGATAGACGATTATTTCCTCCGCTGAATAATGTTGAATGTTATGTATGTCATAATCTTGGACATATTGCAGCCAGATGCAGAAGTAGAATGGTTCAAGAAAGATCATCGCATCCCAGGTATTTCAGAGGGTATTGCTTTGCTTGCAATGCATATGGACACAAAGCAATTGATTGTGATAGAAGGAACATGAAAAATATAAGGTGTTATACATGCAACAACTATGGGCATAAAGCAAGGGAATGCAGGAGCAGATTTCAAAATTCAAGACAAGGGGACCATACATCATCACAGTTGCAGGAATTGAAGAAGACAGAGACAGAAAGGTGTGGGATAACTCAGTCAGCTGACATAACAGACACAGGGGAATCTGAAAGTGATGAAATTCAGTATTCCATCCTGCATACGCTGATATAATGAAGACAAGTCGCGTATATACGCGAGTTACAGGCTGCAAAGTCGCGTATATGGAGAAAGGGCAGCAGAACAGACCCAGTTTCAGTCATGGTTGGCTCAGGCTCAGGGGGAGCAGAACAGACTCAGGAAATGGTTCAGACATGGTTGGCTCACACTCAGGGGGAGAATATTCTTCAAATAATTCATTGTTGGCACTATGGTTAGAAGTTGATGATACATCTTGTTGTTTGATCAAAGGAATGGTATTGCAGGCTGATGCTTATGATACAGATCTGAATGGCTGGTCTTAGAACTTGCATCTGCTCAAGGGGAGCGTGGATAGATTGGTACACTTTGGCATATACAAAGGGGGAGCCAAATCAGAAACTTCAGCATGTACTCAGGGGGAGTATGGACAGCAGTATGGACAGTAGAAGGTATACCAAAGAAGAGCATATCTTGGTACGCCCTTTGCCCTTGATGTCAAAGGGGGAGAGTGACTTGGTGTGGTGGTTGCCATCAAGTCCAAAGGGGGAGATTGTTGGCATTATGTTTCAAGTGTTGTCCTTGATGGCAACTCACTCAGAGGTTGGTACAGGTGCTCAGAGGTTGGTACAGGTGATGGCAACTTGATCAGAGGACAGATCTCAGTACAGCAGGACAAGAAAGAGATATACGCAGGTTCAGCAAGGAGAATCCGCGTGTACACGCAGGTTGGCTTCAGTAAAAGCGCGTACATGTGAAAAGTACCTTTGGTCCGTGGTAGTTAGACCTTGGAAGTTGTGCCTATGGTTTTGGACCATAATGTCTCGACGGACGTGTTGATCCCTAGTTTCGAGGTTGATGGTATTGTGTTTCTATGGTTTTGGCTCTTGGTATTGAACAAGGCCTAAGGCTATATAAGGAGAAGATCACTAGGCAAAGGTGTATGGATTGTGAGTGTCTGACACAGTGAGAGGATCTGGTATTGCTGGTTATCTGTTCGGGACGCTTGGTAAGGGTCGGATCTGACAGCGAAGGCAGAAGTAATCATTTCTAGATCTGCACGCGGGTTGCCTTTGGAGAAAGCGCGTATACACGCGGTTTTGGTACAGTGAAGTAGCGTATGCATGATAAGGGTTAATATTTCAGGTTGCTGCTGATTCTGGTGGTTGTTGCAGAGTTCTGGATTCTGGTTTGGGTTCTGTGTTCTTGATGACAGGGTTTCAGTGATTCGGTATTGGGTTGTTTAATGAATTATGATGCAAGTATAAGTTGATGATTGTATTGCGGTAATGTTTGCTTTGTACTCTTGGATCCAGTTTGAAAATTGATGAAACGTGGTCCCTGAAGGTTGTAGGGTCAGCACCTACGTACTAGTAAATGGATCAGCTAGTACAAGAGCTGAGGGGGTTGTAACTCCCTTCCAGAAGTAGTTGGAAAACGAGAGAGGGTTGTAGCCCTCTGCAGGTTGTAGCCTGCGTACTGGTAAAGGACTGCACCAGTACATTGTAAAAGAAGTTTCTCATTAAAGAAGAAAGAGACGAATTGCAGCAGGTGGTTTTCACCCACATTGGGTTTCCACCTTATATCATGGTGTTCATGTGTGTGGCTCTTGTGTGATGTTCTGTTCTGTTATACTGCGCCTGTTTACTGTTAAATTGCTTAATAATGTTCTGATGCATTTACTGAAGATTAAGCTAACTGAATTATAAGATCTCTGGGTATACGCTAGTTTCATTAGACACAGTCGCGTGTACACGCGGGTTCACTTATCTGAAGTCGCGTATATGTTTCTGAGTATGAAATTGAAAAGTTTTATCTGATCTGATAATACTGATTCACCCCCCCTCTCAGTATTATTTCCAACAAAACCAACCTGCACTGTCATTCACGAAGAGTATGACCAAGCATATGAGCATGAACCCGCGGTGAAGGATGACCTCCTTCTATCCGCACCTCCTCCACTTTTTCCTTACATCGTTGGTGATTCTGTTATCCCCGATTGTCCTTGTGTTAATCCATCCACAGATGCATCTGCTTCCGACCATACGTAGAACACACCTGATGTCAGTGGATCATTTGATAATGGAGAGGACAAATCGTTCATTAAAATCCACTTGATTTTTCATCCGTTTTTTCAGAAACGCAGGGCGTGAACATTCTTGCTTGTCATCTACCCCTTTGTATGATTCATCAAATCATGAGGATGCCGATAAACATCTTGAATTTTCTAAGCATGGTTGTCGTGATCTGTACTTCTTCATATGATCACGATGTTGATTCACTTGTTGTTAATCTGTCTAAGCCACTGGTCTCTGATTATCTATCTGTTGATGAAGTGGAAACCTCGCACACTGTCGAGGCACTTCAGCCTGAGATGATGGTTATGTTAGGTCCTCGCTATCCTAAGGTTAGTTCCACTTCTAATCAGAAAATTTGTGAAACACCCAAGGCTCCTCATCACTCATTCGTATGCATTGAGGATCAATCCAACACACAGATTTCACTTCCTCCATCGGAATCACATGATCCCATCACTTGTGCACTGGAGGAATCATTCACAACAAGCACACTCGCAAGGAGTAAGTTGTCTCTTTTTCTCATGTTTTCATGTCTTCCATAGTCAAGAGAGTGCATATGCTTATCATCTGTATGCAGTGTGTCACAACACCATGGTAAGTCCATAGAGGGTTTGTCTTGTGCTTTCACTCTTTCACTCTTTTCTTTTTTGTGGATGCGTTTAAACTCGGAGTGTGTTGGATTTCATTGTTATATCTTTTATGTTTGCTGGTTCACTTGACTATGCTTCTCATGAACCATGCCTTCACTAACATGGGCCAACCAATGCACCGGTGGCTGCATTGGAAATATCACTTCACATGAGTAGACCCATGCACTATTTAACGTAGGAGTAGGAGTAGTGTTTGTTTGCTTGCTCGCTTTGCTTGCTTGTTGTTTTGTTTGATTTTCTTACTATTTTTGTTTCGTTTTGTTTTGTTTTCCTACTATCATGATATTTTTAGTTTTGTAATTAAGTGTTACCCTCTACTGAGTTCTGGCTTTTGAATGAGTATGTGGCTGAGATCTAAAGAGTCTTGTGACACTAAAACACTTGGCCAGTGCTCGGTTCATCCTCTCTGTGCTTGGTTAAACCTTCGATCGATGAAGTCTTGATGGAAAATAAAAGCTGTCTGCAAGCGAAGTTTGGGTCCAACCATGAACCTGTGTCCACACTGGGAAACCCCATGTCTGTACTCAGCCCTCTATTTTGTGTGTTCAATCTCATCCAACTAGTAGAAACAGAGAAGGGGAAAATCTAAACGAGAAAATCTATGTCAGAGGTCTTAAATGATTCTTCGAAATAACAACCTTTTCTGCTCTCAATAAGTCAGGATCCCTCTTCCGCCCCAAAGAAATGAATAAGTGCCTATGCACAATCATCTTAAAAAATACAAAGGCGAAAGAAGAGAAAGGCTTTCTGCGCAGAGAGGTGAAGCATGCAACTCCATTGAGGTATTGACCAGGGTTTCTTGTAGTGGAGAAATGCGTGTGTTCCTGCTTGACTCCATTGGGGTACTGCCTAGGCCTGGTGGCAGTGGAGCAACACTAAAGATGAAAACGTATACTTCTATTTTTTTTTTTAACTTGCGAACCAAACTACCCTTCCCGATTTCGAAACACTGTGATCAAGATGAAACTTGTTTTTGTGTTTGACTGAGTTGGCAAAAGGTGAACCATGTCTATCCATGGGGTAAGTGGGAAAGCCGAAGTAACCCGCACAATGATTAAATACTCCCTGAAAGACCAAGGCCCTGTGCTGTAAATGAAAAAAAAAAAAGAGAAGTCGAAGTTCAACTAGTGAGTTGCCAAGTGTTGTAGCGGCTGCAAAACCCTCCAAAATTTTGGCCTACATCTATTCTTAGAGCCTTCCTTGGGTTTTGTCTTGATGTTTGCAAGCACTCGGGCTCATCCTGTGAGCTCGTGTTGAGTCTTTTCACCCTCCTCGCTTGACCGTTCAACAAACATATTTTTGCATGTTGGTCACAATGTCATGCTTGCAATCATGTTTTAGGCATGCACAATGTCCACCTTCATGTGTACACGTTTTTCCCACTATGTAAACATCCGTCGCACTCACACATGAATTTGTATGCACTGTTGCTCAAGCGTCGTTGTGGTCATTCAACGATCTATCACAAGTGTCACGCTTGTCGCTCACACCATCGGTCAGTCACACTGAGTGTATGTTGTCTTGTTGGTTCAAAGTGTCTTGTTGTCAAGTCATGTTGAGTGTGTGTTCACGAGATCATACATGTACAAAGTCACTCATTCACACAGTTAGTCATTTTATTGAAGCTTTGTCGATCGGACCATCCTCCAACAACCAGACATCGGCTGAGCTGCATTGCACAGTTTCAGCTCTCAGTTTGCACTGCGCAACCTTGGAAGCGACTCAACTGACTATCACCCAGAACAACGCAGAAGTTTCCCAGCAAGCCATTTCAATCTGCGCTGCCTGCAAGCACATCAATCAAACCTCCAACTGGTCAGAGAGTTTGACCGGGCAGTGACCCTGGGACTCACTTCCCCAAAAAATTGCGCAAAAGATGCAAAGCATGCCCGCCCTGCTGAGTGGAGAAACTGCACAGACATGCCGAAAAAAAACCTTGTGTCCATCACTGTCTCCCTCAAAAAATTTCGCAGTTTTTCCAGCCATTCACCTAGTCTGTCGACCTGCTGCTCGCCAATAAAACTGCACAGTTTTCATGAGAAGTTCCCTAGCTACCCACCATCCCGCTCAGCTCAGAAACTGCGCAAGGATGTCCAGTAGGCCAACCTCCCAACATAGTGCATTTTTTTCCCACAGCACTCCCGCAACTTACTGCTATCTCCCCAAAAAAATTGTGCAGTTTTTGTCAGTAGCTCTCCTACAGCCCACTGCCAGCTCCCTGGAGAAATTGCGCAGTTTTTGCTGCCAGTCTCCCTCTGCTGCTTGCACTGCCTCCCTGAAAAAATTGCATTGATCTTCCCCCCATCCTAGGTAGATCCTGTGGATAGTCACTGCTGATCCAGATTGTCCATCTCTATCTCCTAGTGACCTCTACGCAATTTTCACCGGCAGTGTCCGGAGCCCGAATCCCGGCTTGAAATTTGCCTTGTGAAGTTTCAGTGCCTTGTCCTTTCTCACGGTCACCTGCATCCGAAAGCGAATGACAATGCATCATGGAAGACTAGGAGATTTCTGAATTTGATGTCATCTCATCATGAATGATTGCAGATACAGGTACATGGATGAGACATGACGCGATGATGAACGGGATGAAGAAGGAGAGCATGCGAGGAGATTTGTTTGCGAACAGACGAACAAGGAATGCATGAAAGGAGATTGTTTCGCAAACAGACGAACAAAGAGTGCATGTGAGGGAATTTTTTTGCGAATGGACGAACGAGGAATGCATGCGAGGATATTTTTTTGCGAATGGACGAACACATGAAGCATGCCAAAGTACAAGTGAAGGAGCAATGTGCACATGCAACATTAAGCAAACATCAAGACCATCAAAGACTCGACACACCTTGCCATGCGAAGGTGATGCTTTGATACACCAAGAGGACATCCATCACTCAGCAGCACTGTCACTTGACATGAACACCAACAGTAGCATGAACACACTAGGTCTGTCGTGTCGAGTCATGTCATGAGTCATCTCGGTGACATCAATACTGTGGGCTACATTTTTGTAATCAATATAATGTAACGTGGAAGTCTAAGAGACCCACATGTAAATATGAAGAGTCATGTAAGTCAAACAATCATGAGGGAAGTCGAATAGTCATAAGGGCCAGTTTAACCCTTGGCTATAAATACCCCTCATTTGTACATGCAAAGGAGTTTTCACCTTGGCTCCTCCCACATAGACTTGAGAGTATGTAGTCTTTTCTTTGAGGAGAGAGCAGTGGCTCTAATGCCCCACTATTAACATTAGTGATGTATGGTGTACCAATATGTCTTGGAAATTTCGCTTAATTCAGAAGCTTGATAACAGGCCAACACATTTTCACACATGTATTGTATTTGTTTGTAAGACTATTATTTGGACACTTGTAATACATGTTGCTTTAACCCGTGTTAAAACAGTTGAATTATTTCGGTTGTTCTAATACATATGCTCACGAAAATGTGTTGTATAAGTTGTTAACGCTATCCCACCCATGTGGGCTATCCCGTCGGACACTTGACAAAACCATTCTTGTAAACTTGTTATAATGCTCGTCACACTCGTGTGGACTATTCCACTGGGTGTTGTACGTGTTATTTGTTCACCTTGTGTTTGTGAACGCTGCATCCATGTGGACTACTCCACCGGAAGCTGTGGATGTCCTGTTGTGTCGTGTGTCTTTAGCAAAGTTGGGACTATTCCATTTCAAATTGAGACTCACTTCCACCCTCTCTCTCTATAGTGAAAGAAATTTGACACAATTAATACCAAAGCATTCACAAGGCACGCGAACCTCTCTGTTTGAAGACAAAGAAGACCACTCTCACGTGCTAACAAGAAAGAGCTAAGACATATATTTAAGATAATGGAAACCGGACCATCGTACCAGATGGCACTCCTACACCAAACGGTGTGAGGTCTAGTTGGGACTTCATATCAGGGAGATCCCTGAATATTGGCGGGTCTAGCACTGTCAACATTTATGGCACTAGAAGGAGGGCTAGATGACAAGCTGAGTCCTCACAATATGTTTTGAAGATTCACACATCTATCATGGAGTTTGTTATAGTTAACTCTCTGAAATGTCTATCCAACAGACATATCTTTCAAGTCGAGAGGGATTTCTAGGGTGACTTGTCACAAATCACTTATGATGGTGAAGGCGAAGTGGCCTAGCCTGAGCACTTAGATGACTTCCATGCGCTCATGGAGAACGTGGAAGGTTTTAATGAAACAAAGGTCTGTTCGCTGCTCACACACACACTTCGCGACCACCCATTGCGATGGTGTAGCATACTGCCTCATAACTTCATGCACTCATTCAAGCAGTTCAGTGATCTAATTGAATTTGTTTTTCACCATTTTGATCCTGAAGCACTTGATAAAAAAATGTTAAAACAACGGAAGGCTCTGCAATGAAGCAATGCTTCCGTCTATTCATGTTTGAAGCTTCGAAAAGTCAAATGAAATTCCAATATCTCATGGATAGATTTGAATATTTCCTTACCAAATCCCTCTGTCCCAAAATTAAGTTAAAGTTCAAATCCCGCTCAACATACTTTGGTGATGGAGCTGCGCAATCACAAGCGGGAATAGTTGCTGTCATAAGTGACTGTCTGCCTTCTCCTCATCAAAGAACTCCATCACCGTAGAGTGATGTGGGAGAACTTGCGCACACGTCTGTTCAACTGTCACATCCTTCCACCCTCACTACTCTCAACATCTGCATAGATTTGGTTGGGAAGCCCATGGGTTGTCATACACACTTGTTACCTCAATCTCCGTCTTCGCATTCTGCCAATCCTCCGAATTACACTGTCTTGTGTTTTTTCGTTCCAGACTCTACACCTGTTGTGAACGAGGATCAAGCCATTGATGGAGTTGATGTTGCACAACTATTATCACCAAAAAATTGATCATCTAGCCTAATTTACTAGATGGATTGAAGTACACCATGTAAAACCAATTTTACCATAGTAAAATTTCTTTCACTGTGAGAAATTACTTAATAAACCACCTTTGTTAAGTAATTTATAGTTAAACCCATGAAGAATAATTAAATAAATCACTATTTATTTGATTTTCTTCTAGGAATAATTAATTAAACCATTGTTTTATTATTATTCCTTGTCATATTTGACCAAATCATGAAAAATAAATAGACAAATCATTAATTATCTTATTTTTCTCTAAGAATAATTAATTAATCACTAATTAATTATTATTCTTTGTTAAATTTGACTAAATCTCTTAGGAATAATTAAATAAATAATTATTTGTTTATTATTCCTTAACTAATTCCTTGAGATAATAAATAAATAATTTATTTATTTATTATTTCTAAATAAAAGTTTAAATATTTTTTCCCTCCCAAACAAATATAATAAAATATTCCAGGTGGTTATTCCAAGAATGGGATCAATAATATTGTATTATTGCTCATTATTCAAGGATAACTCATTATTTTGTTATAAATAGAAGGATTTTCCATTCATTATTCACTTTTGATTATTTTCATTGTTGCACTCACTGTTGTAACTCTGATTATTTTCATTGTCGCACACCATATTTTTGCTGGATTTATGCATTATAGAGGAGAGAGACTCTACACAAGCTGAAGACGTTTGAGGATAGCCAGGAATCCATCCCATAGAGGGGGACTGGTAATATCTAATTGTTCCCTTCACAGTTTTTATAATAAAATTATTCTTTACATATCTGGTTTCCATTGGATGATTGAAGTTATTACTTTTTCTTTTCGTTGTTTAACTATGATTGTGGTATAGATCCGAACTTTGGTAGGTTTTGTTTCTATCAGTTGCTATAGATCTACAATGTTTAGCAACCATTTATATTGTTGAGATTGTTTGTCATCCAAAATCTTAAGTGGATTCTTTTTGTACATCTTTGAGAAGAAAACACTACAACAAAATTGGCGACTCCATTGGGGAATAATTCCAATTCAGAAACTTGGGTCTCTAATACAAAATTGGTGACTCCGCTGGGTTTTATACTTCAGATCCAGAAACCTGGGTGACTTTCGGTTTTTAGCTTAGGCTTTCTTCTTTTTTTAATTCTCTTAATGTTTCTTAGTTTTTTAACCCTAGATCTGATAAATTTCTGACTTCCACAAGCTTTATGGTCTTTTCCGCAGGTCACAGGAACTCGCCGCGACAAATGCGGTAGTTTTTTTTGAGATTTGCCGATCGATAATCAAGGAGTATAAATCGCAGTTTTTAGCCCAAAAAGTGTGATCTGGGCTCCCGAACGCACCTTTCAGCCCAAAAAGTGCAATCCCTACAGAGAAACATGTCAGTACCTGCAATTTTTGGGTTTTAGGGTTTTTCTCAGATCTATTTTTGGGTTTTGCAAAGAGCTGTCTGTTGGGTTGTTTGACTTCTGCCTTATCCTACTTAGGCCTTGATCTAATCTGATTTACTCATCGAAGTCAAATTTAGCCTCCCCTAGGGCTTCTAGTACGCTTCCACCTTTCTAGGAGGAGTTTAGCTGAGTGAGTAGTCTGAGTTTTTGCAGCGCTTTCAGCCACATTTTCTAGATCTGTACCCTTCTATTTCAGATATGTTAAGATAGGTTGTTACCATCCATAGTTTCACATTTAAACTTGTTTGGTCATTTTCCTTAGGGTCCCATCAGTTTCCCTAGGTGTTTCACCCATCTCCCTATCTTTTTGCAGTAATCTTCCCCTCTGGTTTTTTGTTGTTGCTGCACCACTTTCCAGCAGCTTAGTGTCACTTGATCCCAGTCACACTGAAATTCAGATCTCTTGACCGTTTTAGTGTATTTTCCATCGATCTAGCCACCAAGAAGTACAGTGTTTGCAAACCCAGTTTGGGTGGGGTTTAGTTAATTGTTTTGTTGTTCATTTTCTGTTATTAATTTCAGTTTATTTTCAGCAAGTTTTTTTTTTTTTTTTACAAACATGATCTGGACTTAATCAATTAATACACTTGCACACACAAGCACACCTTAAGCGAAGGGGGCATGGTTTACACCACCAAGCCAAGACTTTGTTGGGTTGTGTTATATTCTTTCCATGACTAGCCCACGTAGTTAACTGGGGGTTTTGAGGGGTGCAGGTAACCCCACTTTATGGGGTCCGGGGCAGTGCCTCGGAAAATTTTGGTTTTGGACCCTATGTTAGGTTGGGTGGACCCACCTATGGTTTTGTGCATGATTTTCGCACATGTTTTTTGAATGCGATGGTTTTTGGGTCCATGGTTTTGGATGCGATGGTTTTCGGTCCATGGTATTGGATGCTTCGGCATGTATAAATATGTATTGTAACATTGAAAGGAATATAATTAAAAATCAAGCTGGTAGTCCCAGTTTTGGGATCCAGGGGAAAATCTCTGTGTATATGTGTTTTATGTGTTATGCTCTTGTATTGTTTATTTTCTGTGTTTTAGAATTAGTATGCAGGTAGTTTTTGTACGGAGTTAAAACCTACATTTGGTATCAGAGTTGTTTTGGCTTCAAGGGGATGTCTTTGTTGCTGAGGGGTTTCGCTCGGGCCTGTGGTAAACCCTATTCAGTGGGAGATTTGCGAGATCGATTCTGTTGGTGAAAGAAGATGGCGAGCAGTGGAAAGATAGAGATCAAGAAATTTAATGGTCAGAGTTTTGAGTTGTGGAACTCAAGATGGAGGATCTGTTGGTGGATAAAGATTAGTGGATAGCGGTAGATCCGAGTACTAAACCAACGGGAGTGTCTGATGAAGAATGGAAGAAGTTGGATCAGAAGGCAAAGAGCACAATACAATTGTGTGTCTCAGATTCAATATTGCTGAATGTATCAGGGGAAGCTACGACGAAGGCTTTGCGGGACAAGTTAGGGACTTTGTACCAATCGAAGTCTCTGGTGAATAAACTGTTCCTGCGGAAAAAGCTGTATAACCTGAGGATGAAAGATGGAGACTCGGTGACAGAGCATCTGAACACATTTAATACTATGGTAAGTCAGTTAGCATCTGTTGATATTAAAATTTCAGATGAAGATAAATGCATCAGTTTGTTGTGTTCTCTACCAGATTCATGGGATAGTCTGGTTATTGCAATAGGTAGCAATGCAACTGCCTTGCAGTTTGATGAAATAGTCTCATCCTTGCTGACGAAGGAGTTGAGACAGAAAAATATGGAGAGCCAGAATTGTGATGCCTTGTTTGTACGAGGATGGTCCCAGAACAGAAACAAAAATAAGTCATCGAGTAGGAGATCTAAATCTAGAGAGAGATCTAAATCTACAAGAGAACATGTAAAGGTGGTGTGCTGGAAATGCGGAAAGGAAGGGCACTACAAAAGGGACTGTAAATCTAAAGCTCCTGATAAAGGAAAGGGATATGATGATTCTCCTTCTGTAGAGGTGAAAACCACCTCAGATGAAGGTGGGGATGTGTACTTGGCTTCTTCAAGTACACATGTAGATCATGAGGCATGGTTGATTGACTCAGGTGCATCCTTTCATTTCACTCCCCATAGAGGGTGGTTCTGCGAGTATGAGAAATACGATGGTAGTGATGTCTTCTTAGGGGATGATAGGAAGGCTAGAATCGTTGGTCGTGGAAAAGTAAAGTTGAAGTTGTAAGGTGGAAGGGTTAGAAAACTTCCAGGTGTTCTACATATTCCTGCATTGGTCAGAAATCTAATTTCTGTAAGCAAGCTGGATGATGCAGGTGTAAAAACAGTGTTCGAGGAGGATACCTGCAAGATGGTTCGGGGAGCACTGGTATTGATGTGGGGAGTTCAGATTGGAACTCTGTACAAGTTGCAAGGTAGCACTGTTGTTGATGGTTGCAACAGTTCTGTGGTTCCTGAAAGTGGAGCAGAAAATCTAGTGGTCTCTGGAGAGAAGACCATGCTGTGGCATCAAAGGCTTGGACATATTGGAGAGAAGGGCCTTCGAATACTTCATGGTAAAGGTATGAGTAATAGCTCTCTGGATTTTGATTTCTGTGAAAATTGTGTATATGGGAAGCAGAATCGGGTGAATTTTCCCTCTAGAAATAAGAGGGTGAAACAAATATTAGAGCTTGTGCACAATGATGTGTTTGGACCTGTGAAGGTTCCATCACTGGATAAGTCTGTGTACTATGTATCATTTATAGATGACTTCTCAAGGAATACATGGATATATTTTTTTAAGAAGAAATCTGAAGTCTTTGGCAGGTTTAAAAAATTTAAGGCTCTGGTGGAAAACCAGACAGAAAAGAAGATAAAGGTGCTGATGATAGATAATGGTGGAGAGTTTTGTAGTAAGGAATTTGAAGAATTCTGTAAGAAGTGTGGTATAGCACGGCAGAAGACTACTCCATATAAGCCTCAGCAAAATGGAGCTGCAGAAAGAATGAATAAGACGTTGACGGAAAGGGCAAGAAGCATGCTCAATGGTGCTGGGTTAGGACAAGAATTCTGGGCAGAGGAGGTGGAAACATCATGTTACCTGTTCAACAGATCACCTTCATCAGCGTTGGAGGATAAGACTCCGCAAGAGGTATGGACTGGTAAGAAACCCTCTCTTTCACATTTGAGGGTATTTGGATGTGATGCATATGTACATGTTCCAAAGGAGAAATGAACCAAGTTGGATAGTAAATCTGAACTCTGTACAAGTTGCAAGGTAGCACTGTTGTTGATGGTTGCAACAGTTCTATGGTTCCTGAAAGTGGAGTAGAAAATCTAGTGGTCTCTGGAGAGAAGACCATGCTGTGGCATCAAAGGCTTGGACATATTGGAGAGAAGGGCCTTCGAATACTTCATGGTAAAGGTATGAGTAATAGCTCTCTGGATTTTGATTTCTGTGAAAATTGTGTATATGGGAAGCAGAATCGGGTGAGTTTTCCCTCTAGAAGTAAGAGGGTGAAACAAATATTAGAGCTTGTGCACAATGATGTGTTTGGACCTGTGAAGGTTCCATCACTGGATAAGTCTGTGTATTATGTATCATTTATAGATGACTTCTCAAGGAATACATGGATATATTTCCTTAAGAAGAAATCTGAAGTCTTTGGCAGGTTTAAAAAATTTAAGGCTCTGGTGGAAAACCAGACAGAAAAGAAGATAAAGGTGCTGATGATAGATAATGGTGGAGAGTTTTGTAGTAAGGAATTTGAAGAATTCTGTAAGAAGTGTGGTATAGCACGGCAGAAGACTACTCCATATAAGCCTCAGCAAAATGGAGCTGCAGAAAGAATGAACAAGACGTTGACGGAAAGGGCAAGAAGCATGCTCAGTGGTGCTGGGTTAGGACAAGAATTCTGGGCAGAGGAGGTGGAAACATCATGTTACCTGTTCAACAGATCACCTTCATCAGTGTTGGAGGATAAGACTCCGCAAGAGGTATGGACTGGTAAGAAACCCTCTCTTTCACATCTGAGGGTATTTGGATGTGATGCATATGTACATGTTCCAAAGGAGAAATGAACCAAGTTGGATAGTAAATCTGAAAAGTGCATATTTATTGGGTATAAGGATGGTTTAAAGGGTTATAAGCTTTGGAACCCAGTAACAAGGAAGGTTGTGTACAGTCGAGATGTGGTGTTCAGAGAGGTGAAAGATGTTATTAAACATGAAGTCCAACCAAAGGAACCTAAGAAGATAGAGTTTGAGCTTAAGGAGGAAGAATCAGACTCTACAGTAGAGGAGGAATCAGAAGATGAAGAGCCACAAACTCTGGGTGTGAGAAGATCAGTTCGAGAAAGAAGGTAGTCAGAAAGGTATAGTCCATCTGCTTTCTATTCAAATTTTGCTTTATCTATTACTGACAATGATCTCAAAACTGTGAAGGAAGCAGTAGATTCAGAGGACGACAAACTCTGGAAAGAAGCCATGGTTGATGAAATGGAATCTTTGCACAAAAATGAGGCTTGGGATCTGGTGGAGTTGTCGGCTGGAAGGAAACCCATTGGCAGCAAATGGGTGTTCAAGAAGAAGACAAATGCAGAAGGAAAGGTGGAGAAATACAAAGCTTGATTGGTAGCAAAAGATTATTCCCAGGTGTCGGGAATTGATTTTGGTGATATATTTTCTCCTGTTGCCAAGGTAGCTTCTATTAGATTACTTTTATCTGTTGCTGCTGCTTTTGATTTTGAGGTAGAACAGATGGATGTGAAGACAACATTTCTTCACGGGGATTTGGAAGAGGAGATCTACATGAAGCAACCTAAAGGCTTTGTGGTGAAGGGTAAGAAAGAACTGGTATACAAGTTAAAGAAGTCTCTGTATTGTTATCGGGAAATCTAGTGTCTATGCAGAGATGCTAGTCCCACTAAGACTGGTAACTATCTTAGAAAAAAACAAACTAAAACTACTTTCGTTTTCCTTTATGAGAAGTAGATAAGAGGGGAACAAAAGAGACCAACCTCTGTTTTGCGCTTGGTTCCTTGTTTGATTCCTCTCCCTTCTGATAGATCTTTGCCACTCGCTTCCTCATCTACCCAGCTTTAAAGAGCACCTGTGGAATCAAAGCAGCATAACACTATCCAAGAACAGAGATCTACTATCATAAACAATATAGGACTAGATATATAATGACCACGCAAATGCATATATCATCAATCATACAAGAATGCAGAGGAAAACTTGAATAACTTTATTAATATCAAGAAAAGCAAAAAGGATTACAACCAATTGTTCTGACCCAGTGCCATCCTCTTAGCAAGAAAGACCTTCTTCACCTCATGAAAAGCTTAGATCACCCAACACTATGATGTTACACCAAGAAACCAGCAGCACTTCCTTACAAGATACAAAATTCCAGCCTCTAAATCTCTGGGATGAGGGATCCATATATAGATGATTGCAGGGAGGTGAGTCAACTTCTGTGATTTGATTAGTGTTCTCTCTCTGATATTTCTTGATTCCACTTGGAGATTGATGATCTCTTACTCATCCCTGGGCGAATGCAGAGAGGCAAGTGTCACATGAAAAGTTTCTGGAAGATTCCATGATCATCACCTCGCAAATTGACCCTGCCATTTGTCCACTCTCGCCCATCGCACCCCATAGAAGGGCTTTTTAGTATGCATCGCACCTCCCGTGTGCATTTAGGTGGGATGCAGCACACTTTGACCATGGAGCAGGTGAGATGGTCCAATTTTGACCAGTTCTGAGTAGTTTTTCATGGAGAACTTCTGGGAGATGATGTAATCAGCTGACCTTGTTCTTTTAGGGGTTGGAACAACACTTTTAGGGACATAGGAGCCCTTAGTTTATGGACATATATGATTGGGGTTGCAGTGCCCAAAAATGTCTATAACAGTTGCCCCCTAAAGCATGAGGTCGTTAATCTTTTGATGTCGGGTGAAATGCTTTATCATGAGGATCCGAAGTTTTTTTCGAGCTGGAAGGCGACCTATAATAAGATACAATACAATACATTATCTTCATAATATTTTCATGATCTAGCTGAGGCGGGCATTCCCATGCTTAGCTTTATAAATTCATTTTCATGTACATAAGACAGACAATCGTCTGTGTGCAGACTGATGATTCCGGTAGAGCCATCATCCCTTATATTGGATGATTATCTATGTAGCAATGATGTACATTTGATGGCTTTATTTTCCTGAATATATATCGCAGCCTGGATGGATGAAACTAGATCCGGGGTCTTCAATCTCGTTCGATCTTCACTCAAAGTACAAGTGGATCCATGTGAGAGATGTTCTGGAGTCGAACATGGAAAGACATCGCCTAATTACCAACCAATGGTGTAAGCTGTTAACAGGCACGAGAGGAATCACTGATAATGATGATGACCCTCAAGGTACTACAGTACAATTCACGTGGTGTGAATAAGGGACTTGGAGTCGAACACCACGCAAAACCTTTCGGTCGAAGGCCATTGATGTAAACCTGTCACCGGAAGTGAGAAACTTGCCATTGAGGCATGCAAGCTTCAAAGTACTGAAAGGGTTGTCCCTAAGTCGACTTCTTGGATAATGATCTGATGTCGACAAGAAGTGACCCACCATAAGAGGACCTTAATGAATCCCAAATCTACGGCACGGAATAGAGCAAATGATTTTAATGGAGGTGAAAATGATCTGATGATGTAAGGTTCAGGGTGGCGGTCATGAAAGAATGGAGCGTAAATGTATTGTAGTGGATGAGACGCAGGTGAATTCTCTGAGCGACTTCTCTTGAACATATCGGTGACACTGACATGATGGATTGGTAGCGTTAACCCCAAATATGGATGGTGGATGGACCAATGGTGATATGACCGGTGAACGGAACAACCCAACCCGACTTGGATGGGGAGCGAAAGTGTCATGTTCAAGAGTGACTTGCTACCAATAAAGTTTCTTCAAGTTTTCTTCCCAATTTTTCCCCAGTCATTGCTGACCAGCACCTCTTTATTTTTGTCAAGCTTGAGGAGGATAACATATGCTTGTTCTATAATTTGCCCTTCGGGCAAACCCATCTCTATGTTTTAACGAGCCTAGCGATAGTGAAACTCGTTCTCGTCTGTATGGACAAGTTTGTCGCTATTCGGTTTTAACGAGTTTAATGACAAAGATAACTCGGTCCTTTTCAATTTTAGAGAGTCCGAAAGGGACGTAAATAAAACTCCAACAATCATTTTTCGTCATATAATCCCTTAAGTCCGAAAAAGTATAAAATACTACAAAAGGGATGAATTTTCGGTAATTTTAACAAGCTGAACAAAACAAGCGCTCGATCTTTTTGTGTAATAATCCCTCAGATCCAAAAAGATTAAAATCTAAAGGAGGGATAGCACTTCCGGTCACTTTAACGAGCTGGAGAGGCCAATTGCTCGGCAATCTTTTCATATTTTACGAGTCAGATGAAAATAGCTTAAAGGAGACTCGTTTTTCGAGGAAGGAGTGATAAATTCGGGTAGCAACTAATTCCAGGTAAGGTTTGGAATTTTCCAATCACGGCAGTGTCACAAGGATGGCTAACATGATCACTCTTCGTAGCTGTTCCTCAAAAGGGGTAAACAATCACATGGAGGTGAATGATCGGCCAATACAGAGTGGAGGTGACGATGAGAACATGACCAAGGCTTCAAAGGCTGATGATAATGCATTCACGATGGTTATGTACCAGAAATTGGTTCATTTTTTAATGAATGAGCTTAAACCCTGGGGGAAACATTTGCTCACTATTTATGTTTAATTTTTAACGAGCTTGAACTCCACATAAAAAATGCTCGATATAATGATCATTGATTACCTTGATTTTACCATTGACAACTTTGTTCCTTCAAAGGTTGTACTGCTTATTCAATTGCTTCATCAAACTAGTTAGAAACGAATAATATATGCTTGAAAAATGAGTCAAAACACTAATATTTTACTTGAATTACGTGAAAAGTAATTTAAAAGTGGTTTTTACCTCTCATTTTACCATTTCATTTGAACTTTGGTTTGTTGGAGCTTTGGAGGTGCTTTCCCCCTTGATTTTCACTAGCTGATTCTGGGAGATTCTGTGGATGATTCTTGGCGCCGTCTGGACCAGGTAAGAGCTAAACCTGAGCTCTTCAGTTTCATTCTTTCCTTTTTGAATTCTGAGCATGTTTCCTAGTTTTTCTGAGCCCCTGGGGTTTGAAGAATTCACCCTAGCTCCATCGCACCTTTCCTATATCGAAAGGTGCGATGCATGCTGGCTTGGCCATTGGCCAGTCAGCATGCATCCCACCCAGTACACTACTGGGGGTGCGATGGGCGCAAGGAGGGAAACTTGTGCACAATGTTTCATGGAAATTTTTGCCTGTTTTTCACCAAATCAGGATCCTGACTCTTCTCTTGTTTATTTTCAGAGATTCATTGGAGAAAAATGCCTGTTACATGGCGAGAACGTGAGCATGAAGAAGAGGACATGCTTGCTTTACATGATCAGGTTACGGTAAATGCACTGCGGAACTGTGGCCTGTTCAAGTTTTTCCGCATCTATTGCATGAGGCAACAAATCAACTTGTTGCAATATTTTCTCGATGCATGGGATCCTACCAATCAGGTGTTCTAGATTAGGGGCAAAACCATCCCCTTGACTGTCGTGGACCATTTTGTTCACTTTTGCTAGACTGGCTGGTAGTGCGGCTCTTCATGTGGCCAACAGGTCTTATATGCAGTATGTCTTGGAATGCCTTGAACCAAAGGTGTTCAACTGGTGTGATGCAGTACTCTCTGTGATGAAAGAACAACTGACCAAGGTAAAAAACGGAAGATTGAAGAACTTTGGATATGGTTCTATTTTGACCGCTTTTGCCTTGGAAAAGATCCCGCTGATGCAGCCGCAGTATGTTTCACTTAGTTTACCTCCATTGACTGAGCCACAGATGCAGAGATGGGTCGACCTTATGGCCAGACATGTTGGTCAGTCTCAGGTTTCCTTTTCTGATACCTTCTTCGAGTGGTTCAATCGTCAGGAGATGGTTTTTTCCAAGTATCCATATGCTGGTATGGATTTCCGGGGTGACATGGATTTGGTGCTGCCGGCTGGCAAGCAGTGGGGTGCCATTGGTAAATTCTCTGACCATATCTCTGTTTGTCATTTCTTTTTATAATGTTCTTGTGCTTTCTTTTATTAGGACTAATCAAAATTCATGTACTCATGCAGATGTTGGACCAGTTCAGCCAGTAGTACGCCTAAGAGTGCCAGTTGCCGCTCCAGTGGGAGAGGCTGTGGGAAGGGCTATCCTTCGTGACCTTGATGTGGCTGAGACTCATTCAGCTGCAGGATTAGGTCGAAGGCCTCACTCTTGGTATTCCGGACGTGAGGACTGATGAGCTGCCTCTGAGTTTGCAGCGACATACTACCGGCGTGCTGAGTCGATGGACTAGGCTTTTACGCATGATTGCACAGGCGGTGACTTGTTATCACCAACATCATTAGACTAGGGTGCCCCCTAGCGCTTTGAGTTTTGGGTCATCTGACCAATTTTGTCTTGGTTACAGAACATTATGTGTAAACCATAAACAGTTATATATATATATTTGATTTTCGGAGTTTTATTTTGGTTAAGTTACATGATCCTGATGCAAATATTGATGAAATGCTTCTTTTTATAAATGTTGCAAATGTCTATCTAACACATAATTTGCCAATGAGTCTGTTAATGTGTTTAAATTTATGGAAATATGCTGATATTGAATAGAATCAAACTGCCTTTCCAAAATCTTGACCCTTAGGAACATGCGATAGATAGCTGGATTTCGGACGGAGTAGATACCAGTGAGTTGTAGGATGACAAGTTGTGAGTCTAGCCTGATGACAAGTCGGCGTATGCCATGTGTGATGGCATCAGAGAGGAGTTCTATCAACGCGCTATATTCAACGATGTTATTTGTTGACCGACCAATACATACCCCTCTGAAACTTACTAACTCGTCGCTTGGATCCCCAGGCCGCAGAAGATAGGTTCCGCGAACTACGACTCGCTCCGTCGGCATATCCAACAAATGATTCCAATAAGTTCGACATCTGCAACAAATGTAAAAAGTGGATTACTTGAACAAAACAATTACCCTTAGCGAAAACAAAAATGTAACAAAAGCATAGGGGTTACTACACTAAATCATGCGTAGTAATGCTTAAGGTACAACCCGTTACGGGGTTGCGTCAATGGAATCCCGTCATAATCCACTAACTCATAGGCCCCTTTTGTTAATACATGTTTGACTATAGGGGCCCATCCACAAAGACTTGAATTTTCCTACCCCAATTTATCGGATCCCTGGTCGTAAAGTAAGACCAAGTCACCTTCTGAGAAGACACGGGGTTTGACATTCTTGTCAAACTACGCCTTGACTCGTTTCTTATGGGCTTCGTTAGCCAAAGCGGCATCACGACGGGTTTCATCCAATTGGATTAGTTCCAAGAAACGAGCCTCCTCTTCTGAAGTTCCGGGGAGAAGGTCGACTGCGAGTTTGAGGGACGAGATTTCACACTGAACTGGTAAGATTGCTTCTAGGCCATACACGAGTTGAAAGGGTGTGAACCTGGTTGCGTTCCTTACTGATGTTCGGTACGCCCACAAGGCTGAGTACAGGATCAGGTGCCAACTCCTTTTGTGGACTCCAATCATCCTTTGCAGCATCCGCTTCAGGACTTTGTTGATTGCTTCAACTTGTCCATTGGCCTGCGGGTAATATGGAGTAGAGATGTCGTGGGACAACCCCAATTTGGCAGCCAATTCAACCATCATGTGATTGCGAAAATGCGATCCATGATCTGTGAATATATCCTGTGGAACGCCGAATCTGGCGACTACATGATTGAAAAAGAAAAGGGCAGCTGTTTCGCCGGTGTTGTTTAATGTAGGCATCGCCTCGGCCCATTTGGTAAAATAGTCTACCGCGACTATGATATACCCATACCCCCCGGTCGAGGTGGGGTTACATGTCATGAAATCTATGCCCTATTTGGTGAATGGCCCAACAACAACTATTGGTTATAGGGGTGCGGGTGGTCTTCTGGTTTTGCTATCGAAAATTTGACATGCATGGCAACTTCTAACTGCGGTTATGTAATCTTTGAACATCGTTGGCCAGAAGTATCCTGCTCGTAAATTTTTTTGCGCCGTAGCATCACCATATTGATGCCCCCCACACGCGCTTGAATGGAAATCATTCAGGACTTTTTTGGCCTCCTCATGGGTGAGGCACCTTCTCAGAACTGTATCGACACCACGACGGTAAAGCGTATCACCGACGATCATGTAGTCTTTTGATTGGTATCAAATACGTTTTTGTTCAGAGCGAGAGGTATTAGACCTATATTTTTGGGTTTGGAGATAGATGATTATATTTCCATACCACGGATTGCTTGAAGATATCGGAAACAAAGATTCATCCACGATGGTTTCTTCGGATGTTTCATCGTTGGACGACGATGGGAGATCGCATAGTAATTCCGCGAAAACCAGGGATTTTTTGGATTTGGATTTTACAAATTCCAGATCAAACTCTTGAAGAATTGCTATCCATTTTGAATATTTTCCCCCCAACAACTATCGCGACAATATATAAGTCATGGGGTTGCAATCTGACAAAATGGTAGTTTTTTGAAAGAGGACATAGTGTCGAAATCTCTGCATCGCCTGAACAGTTGCGAGAGCCAGCTTTTCAACGTAGGAATACTTGCTTTCTGTATCATTTAAATTTCTACTCAAGTAATATATAGGATGTTCAATTCCATTGTCTTCTTGAACTAAAACCATTGCGATGGTTGTATTTGCTGCAGCCAGATACAGGTTAAAGTCTTTTTGATAATCAAGAGCGTACATTAATGATGATTTCATTAGGGATTCCTTTAAAGCATCAAAGGAAGCTTGCGCAACCTGATCTCAGACGAAGGGTACTTCTTTTTTCAATAGACATGTATAACCTTTAGCAAGTTCGGTGTAATTTGGAATGAACCTCCTCAGAAAGTTTGCTTTCCCTTGGAGTTTCTGAATCTGAAGAAAATTTGAAGGTGGAGGCAAGTTTATGATTGCCTGAACCTTACATTGGTCGGGACGAATCCCTTCCTTTGGGACTACAAAGCCAAGCAAATGCCCAGAACTGACACAGAACACACATTTGTGAGGATTGAGTCGTATCTTGTAGTGTCAGAAACGTAGAAATATAGCTCTTAAATGCTGCAGATGATCGGTCCTCTTTCGCAAATGAGCCGAAAGATCGTTGAGATATGGTTGAATGATGTTTTTGATGTCATGGAAGGCATAATTCATTGCCCTCTGAAATGTTGCCCCTGCGTTCTTTAAACCAAAGGGTAACTTGCGATATGAAAATGTGCCCCACAGACAAATAAATGCAGTCATTGACTGGTCCTGTGGGCAGATATTTATTTGATTATACCCGAAGAATCCATCCATAAAAGAAAAGATTTCACATCCGGTGCATTCATCAATTATCTGGTCAATAAAGGGTGTAGGGTAGTTGTCTTTTGGACAAGCTTGATTTACATCCCTATAATTGATGCACACTCTAATCGTTCCTTGTTTTTTCATTACAGGAACAATGTTCGATACCCAATCGGTTAGAGGAACCGGGTAAATAAAACCAGCATGGAGAAGTTTTTCGACTTCTGCCTTGATGGCAGCGGCTTTCTTGGGGTGCACCTGCCGTAGCCGTTGTCGTACTGGTTTGACATCTGGATACATATTTATTTCGTGTTCAACTATACTCGAGTCAATGCTTGGCATTTCATCATATGACCAAGCAAAGACATCTCTGAATTCGCGAAAAAGAACTTTGTATATTTCTAGTTCTGAAGGAGAACAACATTTGCCAACATAAATATTCTCTACAACATCTGTTTTGGTTGAGATATTTATGGCTATAGTCTCTTCGATATTGGACAAGTTTCGCTCGGAATCCACCGTGTTTACAGTATTTGATAGGAAATCAAAAACTGAAGGATGATGAAGGTCATCAGGAGTATCTTCTTGACAATCCGGAAGATGGGAACGATGGTGGTAATCTTCCCATGGTGCCCCGTCAATTATCATTGACCGAACAATTCCTTCGTCGGTGTAATGCACTTGTGACCAAGGATCTGAAGGGGTACCATATTCCTCAGACCTATCTATCCAAACGCTTGATGAGCGTTGATTAGGGTTTGCCTCCCATTCCAGAAACATTGATTTCTACAATATTTCTATTGGGTTTGGAGGCAATACCTGCAGATGATCCATGCTAATATCATTATCTGAGATCTTTTGAATAGAAGATATCATATTGCAGGTTCCTACTGTTGCCACTTCCACTAGACTGATTGGAGGTGGGAGGGGAAAAGTCCCCATTAATATAGGGTCTTTTAGTAGGCCTACTCCGATATTTTGAAGCGAATGGGGGCTTCCATGGATCATCAGAATGATTCCCGTAACTTGGGAACTATTGGGGAGAAATGTTTGTTGGTCGACGATTGTAATTCCCCCTTGAAAAGGAAATGCAATCTTCCTAAAGTAGGTCGACACAACCGCAGCCATAGCATATATCCAAGGCCTTCCCAGTAGGATGTTGTAATCGAGGTTTTTGTCGATTACTTCAACATCTATTTCTACTGTTTTTCCCCCTAGTTCCACTTGCAAGTTACTTAAAATCCCATATGGGGTATATGTTCGCCCATCAAATGCTTTTAATGTCGTCGAAGATCGTGACAAGGTTGGAGATCCTAAAGTTTTCCAGCAACTCATCGACATAATACATGTAGACGCCCCCTCATCAATAATTGTTCGATGAACAGTTTTGTTGAGGGCTTTCACTTGAATGAGGAAAGCTAGTTGAGCTGGTAACTGAGGATCATATCCTTTGTGATTAAAGGACACAAGATTAGAATCCTTTGGGTCAATCCCACCTATTGCTGATAATAAAGCCTGCTTTTGGGAGGGGCAATTTTGCAGTACCTCAAGTGTCGACATAGCGGATGGCGATTGGGCCAGATCTTCCACTATATTATAATGTTGTGCTGCTCTGGCACGTGGATTAAATGTCGACTTGTGTACTACTCCCTTTGGCGGTTTTATTGTTAGCTCTGGAAAGATGGGTGGCGCAACTTCTGTCAAAGTTGTTGTCGAACTACTAGGTTGATATTTATCCTTGTTGTTCGACAGCTGTGGATTCCCGTAATCTTTATTTCTTGTCGTTATCAAAGCATCATTTTGTTGCTTCGAAACTGACAACATCGGCACTTGGGACGGGGAAGTATTGTCACTGGCAACCAGATTTGTTCCTGGATTTGGAAACGGATCAGTTAATACTGCTGAGGTTTTTGTATTCTTGAAGAATTTTCTAAGCTCAGCTTTATACGGACACTCTCTTGTCCAATGATCCTCATCACATATTAGGCATGGACTTTTTGGTTTCCTATCTCCAGAAGGGTTTGCAGAAGAATTTTCAGGTGATGATTCCTCCTATTTCTTATTCTTCCCTCTGTTTTTCTTCTTGCCTCCTAGTTGCTTGGTTTCTTTGCCCTTGTCAGTTGAGACGACATTTACTTCCGAGGTGAGAAGATCTTCTTTCACATTTTGACTAGAAATCTTACGGGCCTTTTTAGATGTAGCCTTTGTTGATTTCGTGTCTGTCGTACCAATCACGCCATCGCTGGCATGAGAGTCATTGTTCGATTTAGGAGGAGGAGGAATGGAAAATTCCGCTATGGGAGCGTCAGGGATTTTATCGTAGAGCGTGCCAGACTGAGTATAAATCAAGTCTAAATATTGCGCATGAGCAATAACTTGCTCTTCAGTGACGACTCCTCCCTTTGCCACATCTTCTGTAATGGAAGGTAATAACGACTTAATAAACCATTCAGCTAAAAGCTGATCAGGAACGTAGGTTTTTACCATTCTACGATGACGTCGCCACTCATGAATATGATCGGATATGTGAGTGGCCGTCGTTTGCTTGAAATTGGTAAGACGTTCTGTTCTAGTTTCATACCTTATGGGTAACTGAAAATGGGTTAAAAAAGGTTGTGGCTAGGGCACTAAAGTTATCAAACGAAGCTCTAGGTAATTCGATATACCATTTTGCTGCTGGACCAGTTAACGTTCTCTGAAAAAGGCGAAGCCTAATCGAATCATCGTTTAGGGTGTTTGATGAACACCACAGATGAAAGGTCATCACATGATTCGACGGGTCTTCACCCGGATTTCCATTAAATTTAGGAATATCTGACAGAAGTTTATGCAGAATCGCTGGCCACCAAGGGGCGTAAGCAATTGGATCGTTCGTTAGCCGATTTAGATCCGGTAACTCTAAAGTCGCCACGAAGGGTAACTGTTGATTCAGGTTCGACGAAGCATACCCAGGAAAGATGGAATCGCTTGGGCAGTTGGTCTCTACATACCAACATAATGCATTTGATGCTGGTAACTTTGGTAAGGTTGATGGGCATACCCATTGTAGAATGGTTGATTTTGACCATTTTGAATATATGGCTGCCCATTATTTGCAAATATTTGTTGCTCAGATCCTTGGTAAACTTGTTGGAATTGTGGTTGTTGATATTGCACCAGCCATGGTTGTGAAGCCATGTGCTGTTGTCCAATACTGGCTGTTTGACCAAGATGAGGAGTAATTGTACCCATTTGGGCCTGTGTCATTCCACTAGTTGGCGATTGTGGTTGAGTCGCAGGGATAAGAGGTTGTTGCATTACAACCTGAGAAACCTGAGGTTGGCGTACAACAGGAAACACTTGTACTTGCGACATCGTCACAATAGCCGACGTAGTTGGTATATTTGACATAGGTAAACATTGTTGCATTGAGTATACAACTCTTGGTTGTTGAGGTAGCATTGACACCCAACCGCTAGATGTAATTCCAGCATAACCTGAATTTTGTTGTGAACTCTCGTATGGTTGTCCTCCCGGAGGAGACAATGAAAGGGTATATTGCCCCCCATATGGCGGTAATCCGGTACTTAAAGGAATGGTTTTCCCTTGAGGACCGGACTGCCCAAATTAACACCGTGAAGGATCAATTTGCTGAGTCTCAACATAAGATTTCCCGGATATTATTCCGGATGAACAAACGGGAACGGACCATACTGTCGAAATAGCCCCTGAGTGGGCCCCATCTAGCGATTGAGAGCTAGTTGGGACAGATGGTATGCTGGCGAACATTGTTGGAGTGACAGTAGGAAGTTCTGCCGTCGCTGTGTCAGATGACACAGTCTTAGATGTCGACTGTTGTTCAGACATTTCTAGTATATCCAAAAGATTTCCTAGCGATTCTACAGGAGCTTCCGATAATGGTAGACTAATTTATGATGAAGAAGGATATAGGATGATCCCGACTCCAAATTGCGATGGAGTACTAGATGGAGGATCCTCCACAATCTCTTCTATAGCAATCAGACCAGGTGGAAGAGGTAGATCGTCAGGTCCGTAAAATATTTCCGGTGTTGAAGAAGGTATAGATTCTGCAGCGACAGATGTTTGGGGAATAACACCTTCCGAATCAGCTGTAGATGGAGCTGGTTCAGTAATACAAGTGTTTATCTTCACACTAGGATCAGCTCTGCTGTCCTTTTGTGGCTGCGAAACTTCTTCTATAAAGGTAGGGATACCAGAAATGTTTGGAGTAACCGGACTCTCCAATGGTGTTGGAACATTTGTTCTAACTTTACCAGGGGATTTCGAACTGGTTAAACGAGTTCGCTTCGTCCGTAACAGTTTTGATTCTAGAGACAAAGACGGTTGACTCGTAAGCCTCCGCGAACGACGGGGTTTCAATTGACTTTCTTCCACGATTGCGGATTACTCAATCAACTAAAAATCAAGGGGAAATATATTTCCGAATTAAATGAATTTTAGATGCTTTGACACAACTTGTTTTTTCAATTTTTAAGAGTCGAGAAAAAACAAAAGATGACTCTAGTCGCCTTCGATTTTTAATGAGCTTGAAGTGACAAGTGCTCAGATGGACCTTTTTCTTTAAGGAGTCTGAAAAGGAACGAAAGGGACTACTCTGGAAATCTAGATAGAGAGATTACCAAACCAATCACAAAACTGTAGAATACTTTTTATGGTACGACAGTCAATCTTTCTGAATGTTGTGTTCAGTGCATTGCGATCGATAGGGCGGCAGACACGGCTTCCTATGGATAAAGGATATAGCCTATTGTGGTCTCTTAATATATACTCGACGGTACGTGGGAGCACAATTCCGTACTGGCACTTGTCGTCTCAAAGTGGAGGAATCACCCAACCAGCAATGAAAACAATAGTTACCAGGGTTTACGACGCCGGAATACGTCTCTAGCCTAGACTTCTAAATGTTGTGTGTTAGGTTCCAAAGCATTTTTAGATTCATTAAATTTATTTTACAGTTGGTCTTGTTTAAGAAATTTGCCTTTCAGGTTCACCGCGTGTAGATATACAATTCCTAAAATGCAATCTAAGATGATAAACAATCGTTTAATCTTCTTTTTGCAATGAAAATCCTAGCTACTAAAGAAAGAGAGATGATATTCTTTCAACATAGAGAAAAGAGCACACACTATATGCACTGTCCTAAATCAAACCAACAAACAGTCTAAATGCAAATGCACATGCATGTATTTGTTTTCAGCCTTCTTAATGTGTGAATGATAAAAAGAAAGCTAAGCGCAAATCTGAATTATTTTTCAAAGCGACATTACTAACAAGCTTCTTTTCAAGACAAAATGAAGACAATGACGACACTTTGCGATTTGGAATTGGAAACTTGCTTTCGACACTTGAAAAACTACTAATTCAAATCAAATACAAGAGTAACAGTGTAATCGACTATCAAGAACAATCAGATTCTCTTCTATGACTGAAAACGACACTTGCGACACTTCCAAATCAAGAAACGACAGTTCAATTACGCTACTTCTTTGTAAAAGAGAACTGAAAATGGCTCACAATACATAAAAACATTTACAGTTCTTTGCACAATGGAGGCAGAATAATGGCAAGGAAGGGGGTTTCCAACAGAGGTATACTGACTACAGACAGCAAAACTCCTGAATAGAGTTGAAAAGAGTGAAGAAAAACCAAAGTCTGGAGGCAAAATTAGCCTTTTCTGATCAGCGCACCTATTACACAGGGATTCCAGTATGCATCCCACCTACAGCACACGGGAAGTGTGATGCATACTGATATCCTTGAAGAGAGGGTGTGATGGTACAGTGCGAGACTTTTGATCCAGTTCTTGATCACAGTTTGCAGCACAGTTCAGGGATTTAGGCCGAGCAAGTGATAATCAGTAAATAAATCATAGGGGTAGATCTAAGGAGGTTACTAGAGCCACCACAAGGGCAATTAGAGAGTTTGTAAATCGATTGTTCAGTTCATAAACAAAACCCGGAGATAGACTGAAGCAGCATTGATCTACTTTGCATTTGCATAGCAAATGCAGTTCAAAGGCTAGCTGGCTTGAATTTAGGCTCCGTCTGCAAGTTTATAAAGCAAACAAATATAGACAAACAAACAATCTATTCGCTCCCCAGCGGAGTCACCATTTTGTTATCGGGAAATCTAGTGTCTATGCAGAGCTGCTAGTCCCACTAAGACTGGTAGCTATCTTAGAAACAAACAAACTAAAACTACTTTCGTTTTCCTTTATGAGAAGTAGATAAGAGGGGAACAAAGGAGACCAACCTCTGTCTTGCGCTTGGTTCCTTGTTTGATTCCTCTCCCTTCTGATAGATCTTTGCCACTCGCTTCCTCGTCTACCCAGCTTCAAAGAGCACCTGTGGAATCAAAGCAGCATAACACTATCCAAGAACAGAGATCTACTATCATAAACAATATAGGACCAGATATATATTGACCACGCAAATGCATATATCATCAATCATACAAGAATGCAGAGGAAAACTTGAATAGATTTATTAATATCAAGAAAAGCAAAGAGGATTACAACCAATTGTTCTGACCCAGTGCCATCCTCTCAGCAAGAAAGCCCTTCTTCACCTCATGAAAATCTTAGATCACCCAACACTATGATGTTACACCAAGAAACTAGCAGCACTTCCTTACAAGATACAAAATTCCAGCCTCTAGATCTCTGGGATGAGGGATCAATATATAGATGATTGCAGGGAGGTGAGTCAGCTTCTGTGATTTGATTAGTGTCCTCTCTCTGATAGTTCTTGATTCCACTTGGATATTGATGATTTCTTACTCATCCCTGGGCGAATGTAGAGAGGCAAGTGTCACAAGAGAAGTTTCTGGAAGATTCCATGATCATCTACCTCGCAAATTGACCCTGCCATTTTTCCACTCTCGCCCATCGCACCCCATAGAAGGGCTTTTTAGTATGCATCGCACCTCCCGTGCGCATTTAGGTGGGATGCAGCGCACTTTGACCATGGAGCAGGTGAGATGGTCCAGTTTTGACCAGTTCTGAGTAGTTTTTCATGGAGAACTTCTGGGAGAAGATGTAATCAGCTGACCTTGTTCTTTTAGGGGTTGGAACAACATTTTTAGGGACTTAGGAGCCCTTGGTTTATGGACATATATGATTGGGGTTGCAGTGCCCAAAAATGTCTATAACATGTATGGGTTAAAACAATCACCAAGGATGTGGTATCATAAATTTGATACGTTTATATGGGGACTTGGCTTCACCAGAAGCAAAGCAGATCACTGTGTGTATTTCAAATTAATTGGTGACTGTGTTATTTATCTGGTCTTGTATGTGGATGATATGTTGTTGGTTGGAAATGACAAAGAAATTATCCAGGATTTGAAGACCCATTTGTCCTCCAAATTCGACATGAAAGATCTTGGTTCTGCAAACTATATTTTGGGCATGGAAATTAAAAGAGATCAGGCAAAGAGGAAGCTCTGGTTAAACTAGAGGAAGTATAATATTGCAAAGATTTAATATGCAGGATAGTAAACCGGTGAAGGTTCCTATTCCTGTAGGTGTAAAGTTATCTACTGAACAGTGTCCCAAGACACATGAAGAGGAAGAGAACATGTCCCGTGTTCCATATGCAAGTGCAGTTGGTAGCCTGATGTATGCAATGGTCTGTACTAGACTAGACATTGCACACGCAGTGGGAGTATTGAGCAGGTTTATGTCAAAACCAGAAAAGGAGCATTGGACAGTAGTGAAGTGGGTTTTCAGGTATTTGCGTGGCACTAGTGATTATGGTTTGTGCTACCAAGGAAGACTAGGATTGGATAGAGTGTTGGATATTCATGGCTTTGTTGATGCAGACTGAGCTAGAGATCTGGATCATACAAGATCTACAAGTGGGTATGTGTTTAACCTATTTGGAGGTGCAGTCAGTTGGATGAGTAAGAAACAATCTGTAGTGGCACTATCAACTACATAGGCAGAATACATGGCAACCACTCATGCAAGCAAGGAAGCAGTTTGGTTGCAGAGATTGTGTTCAAGTATGGGGTTAGTACAGGGAGCTATAAGGATAGACTGTGACAGCCAAAGTGCAATTTTCTTGGCAAAGAACCCTGCATATCATTCAAAGACAAAGCACATTGATGTTTAGTATCACTTTGTGAGGGATATGATAGAAGACAAAAAGGTGTTGCTGGTAAAGGTGGACACTTTGAAGAATACTGCAGATGCATTGAAAAAATTTGTGAGCTCTGAGAAGTTCTCTTGGTGTAGAGAAACAATGGGCGTTGCAGGGCTGGATAAATGACTAATCTCTGATGTGGCCCCCTGTGGAAATAAAACAACAAGTGGGAGAATGTTGGGTTGTGTTATATTCTTTCCACAACTAGCCCATGTAGTTAACTGGGGGGTTTGAGGGGTGCAGGTAAAAATTTTGGTTTTGGACCCTATGTTAGGTTGGGCAGACCCACTTATGGTTTTGTGCATGATTTTCGCACATGTTTTTTGGACGCGATGGTTTTTCAGTCCATGGTTTTGGACGCAATGGTTTTCGGTCCATGGTATCGGATGCTTCGACATGTATAAATATGTATTGTAACATTGAAAGGAATATAATGAAAAATCAAGCTGGTAGTCCTGGTTTTGGGATCCAGGGGAAAATCTCTGTGTATATGTGTTTTATGTGTTATGCTCTCGCATTGTTTATTTTCTGTGTAGTATGCAGGTAATTTTTGTACGGGGTTAAAATCTACAAACTTAACAAAATAAATTTATCTCCCCACATTGAGACAAAAGATATATTGTTGATCTCCCTTCACCATTTCTGTGTTTCGCGTGTCGTACCACCATTGCGCCACCAAGGCATTTGTCGCGGAGACTGTTCACCCCCATTTTCCGCTTGGGTGTATTACCTCTCCCCGTTGGGTTCGAGTTCATGGCCCTTCAAGTCCTCACACTGACTCTTTTCCTAGTTCTTCTAATTCCTTATCTAATTCCGAGGCTTCTTCACCGCATATCATCACCATGTCTGGACCCACATCTGGTGTAGGAAACCAACTTGGTGTTGGCTCCGGTTCTATCCGGATGGTCACATCAAGTGGAATAGTCTCAGGAATAGTTCCGACAGCCCCCATGCTCCCCTTTATGGTTTGGTTAAGTCTACCGGATTTTAACCAGTTGATAAACGACCCCATACACCATGATGCTGGTTGGCCCTCAATGTCGACCGAGCTTCCCTCAGACATCCCAAAGTTTGAGGGTAATGCTGGAGAGGACCCTACCATCCAACTCCATAACCAACGACTCCATTGTTATTCAGATTTTCCAATGCACGCTCACTGGAGACGTTGCAAAATGCTATGTAGACCATCCCTCCACATCTCATTCCATTTTTGCGATGCTTGCTAAAGCGTTCCTTTCATATTTCCAGTTACCTCTTTGGTACGACACTGGTACGAAGATATTGACCACATTCCGTTAGTCCTCTGCCACTCGCCTTTCTGACCATGTTCAAGAGTGGCGTTGAAGGAGGACCACATGTCATGCCCTGCCTTTCGAAGTCCATGTCTATTTAGATTGGTTTCTTAGGAGCCTTTTATCCACATTGGGAAAGATGTCACGTCCGATTTTCCTCAGACTGTGGAAGAAGCTCTCCAAACCGCCTTGAGATATGACCTGATTTATGCTCAATCCGATTATGTCTATACCGTCATTCTAGACCTCCCTCATCTTGGAAGTGCCAATGCATTGGGCACATCTCACGCCACCGACGGCATCGTTGGATCCCTTTCACATTCTTCACCATATACTTAGAAGAATTATGGCTACCTACAAGGGGCCACGAGTTCCTTTGACACTTATGCTCCTCCTGCTAGCAACATGTTTCTAGGGCCCCAACTCGTCTACCAAACTATTGCTCCTCCTTATGCATAGCCTAGAGCTCCAGCCCCTCAAGCATTAGTGCTGCAACATCCTATGCATCCTCAACCCCAGTAGCCACTGCCCCATTAGGGTCAAGTGTTTTCACAACATAGTGCTACCAATCCCAAAAATTCGAAGAAAAATAATAAGGGGAAGGGTAAAAAGGGTAACTAGTGTAACCAACCTAGTGAACCCTAGGGGATCCAGCCTAACACCAACCAATTGCAATAGGGCGGCCAACCCAAGCATAACAAGGCTATTCATACGAACAAGCGTTGTGCATATTGTGATGTACATGGCCACTACACACATGAGTGTCCTCTCTTACCCCAGAAGCGCCAAATGTGGGAAGCTCAAGTAGCTTTTAGAAGTTAATAATTGCCTCAGAATCTTATGCCATCTCAACCGAAAGTACTCACTAATACTTTCCCTTAGTAAGGATTTGTTGCTGCTAAACCTCAGCTAGGTCAAGCAGCCCATCTCCCCCAACCTTTTGGTCCTGGTGACTATCATATTCTTATGATGAACTCTGATGAGGTTAACTGCTCGAATATCAACCTACAAATTCAGTGACGTCAATATGACAAGCCCTCAACTTCGTCAGCTACCGAGTCCAAAACCAAAGTATCTGTTAAGCCTTTTACAACACCAAATGGTCCTTTACAAATCCCTCAAACTAAAGTTGAGTCCATTCCTAAGATCCCAAAGGGAACATTATGCTGTAATGCGGTTTCTAACAGAGCTGCCCATACATACAGTATAATAGATGACTTGGCACAATCACTTGTTGCCATGTCGACGCCGGAAGTCCTCAAGTCATGCCCATCTCAAAAGAAAGCTCTACTAACTGCCTAGGTGCAGTAGATCCTTCTGAAGATCATTTGATTGTCTTCCCAGTTGATGCATCAGAGCATCCCCCATTGCCATCCTATGTTTATTTCAAGATACTAGTTAGAGTCTGCAATGCCATCATCTCCAGATGCATTATTGACAAAGGTGCATCCACCTGCGTAATGTCCGATGCTGTTTGGAAACAACTTAAGTCACCTGAGTTGTCTCCCTCCACCATCACTTTGCGTGCTTGGGACTACACTCTTTCCAACCTCTTGGCATGTACCACAACTGTCCAGTGACCCTTGCGTGCAAGACTGTCCATGTCAACATTGAAGTCATTGATGCCCCTTTGGATTACAATATTCTCTTAGGTCATAGTTACACATATGCCATGTCAGCTGTCGCATCTGTGGTTTTCCGCAAGATGTGATTCCCCCATGAAGGGAAGATCGTCACCATCGATCAGTTGAGTTACTACGAGCTGACATTCATGACTCTCTCGAGTCCATTATTTCATCGATGTCTGACAAATAGTCTTCAAGTCCTTCCACAAGTGTCTCACCTGGAGTCTATAAAGATTCCTCATTATTGGGATCTTTCCCTAGTCCTCCCCCTCCCATATCAGAGCCTACCTCTATGAGTGTTTGCATGTTACAAGCGTCACGGGATTCCCTTAAGTAGTCCGGTACACCTGATCAATAGCCAGCTCCTCAACACCCCGCTGTTTCTCTTCTAGTTGAACCCTCTAGACCCACTCCCCTAGGACCTCCTCCATTTGTGGGTGCCTCTCCTAAGTCCCCACCAGGAATTGTTCCTCCAAGTCTCAACCATCTAGGAGCTATTCCGCTGGGACATTATCCTGCTGGCCAAATACCTTTCTTATTCCCCCCTCCGAGAATTTTTTTTGTACCTTTCATGGCTTCGCTAGTCCTTCCTAACATGACTTTGGGGATTCTAGTGTGGTAAATCAATCCCCTTGCAAGCACTCCGCCTGGTCAATTATGGCCATATCATGCTTTGACCTTGGTGTTGGGTGTGGAGCCTGATTATATTCTTTATTCAGAGGTATCACTTCATTGGACCCCAGTTCATTGCTGCCTGTAATATTTTCACTGCAAGGGGGTTCTGGGGGGGCGAATGTGATCTTTGGGAGCCCCACCCCCCCGGCAGGGGATTGGGGGCAGCACCCCCAAAGCTAAAAAAATAGAGGTAAAATTGCCTTGTAAAAGTTGTAATTTCGTAGTCAATTTGGACCATTCATTAGGCAGAGATCTGACGGTAGAAGTTATGTTTACTTTAGGGTTTTTTTCCCTAGAAGGAAACCCCTTGCTATATGTTAGGTGTGAGGACCACATCCAGACTATATACAATTTTTTTTTTTTTTTTTACAGCAAATACAACCAAAAAGAAACGCATTGAAATTCAAATTTATTTTGCACACATATTCCTGCCACTCCTTTTAGGAAACATATCATAACATTTTCATACTTTTAACTAAGATCAATAGTAATGAAAAACATATGTACCATTCACCAGAAGGCGAGACTCCAATTGCTCTGCTGTTGCTGGTATTCCCTTGAAGCTGGTTACCTCCGTGAGTGAATGATGACGCACTTGATCCGATTGCGAAGACCCACCAGTTAACCTCCCAGCCTACTCCTTGGGTACTCTTCTTCCCCGCGGACCCCTGAGCTGCAATGGGGTTGTACATTGGAGGAAAGCACTAGCTGGTAGAGGAGAGCACACCTTGGCTCCACAGTCCCCTCTCTAAAATCCTCTACCTCACCAAACTCACTATAGCTTCGTAATCACTGCTCTGACATCATCTCATCCATCCAACAATAAGGTTCCCCCCCAAAAAAAGTCCCTTCTCCCATGGCTTGCCCCTTCTTTTATAGGATCCTCATAGGTGACACTTGTCATGTCATGCATAATTAATTATTCTTTTTATAATTCAATAGCTTGATTATTCACCCACCCATGTGTCATTCTCACATCAAGGGTCTCCCAAAATTATTTACTTAAATTTTTATTTAAAACTAATATTTTCCTCACCTCAACAAGATTCCTATTTCTTCTCCTAGTTGTCTCTTTATTCCCCCCCTTTTATTCCTTAATTTGTGTTCATTACTTGAAGTCAATTAATGAGTCAAGATTTTATCCCCAATCTACTCCCTAATTTAACTCAGGTTATCTCCTAGATGGATATTCTTATGTTGGTTGTTGACACATGGAGCTTCTCTACATTTCTCTAAATTTAATTTATTAATCTCATTTTAATTCACCTTTCTCTTTTCTTAATTAGGTTTAAATTAGTTTAGGATTAATCTTTATCCTTACCATTATGTTTGTCTTTCCCCTTTTTCCTAATTAAACCACATAATCTTCCTAGTATTTTCCAAAATGGGAAGGGTAGAGTTTTTAAGGTACTCTATTTTAATTCTTCCTATGATCCTCCTTATTCCAAGTTTTATTTTTGATTTAATTACATTGGTTTCCAATCATCATTTACCCTTGATGTAAATTTACCTAGTTTTCATTCCTTGCTTATATTTATTTATTATTATTTATTTTTAATGATTCCAAGGATGCCAAGTTTGGTTGTGCCCTTCAAGAACTTCCCTAGAAGTTCCAAGGGTGCCACACCTAATAGCTTATTTGTGATGTCAAGGTGCCAGTTTGGTTGTGCCCTTCAAGAACTTCCCTAGAAGTTCCAAGGGTGCCACACCTAATAGTTTATTTGTGATGCCAAGGGTGCCAAGTTGGTCGTGCCCTTCAAGAAATTCCCCTGAAGTTCCAAGGGTGCCACACCACTTGCCCTTCAAGCATCCAGTGATTACGAGGGGAAAGTATAGTGCAACGTCATAGACCACTATCATCTCTTATGTTGCCTGCTATAGTGAAACTAATGGTGTTGGGGATCAAGGAATCCGCCTTGATGCGCGCCCCCGGTAAAGTCCTCATGAGCGACCCAACTTTGGAACCTGCCCTCATGGCATCGTGATCTTCAAGGCGAAGGTGTTTTAACCCTTCCAGCCCAAGTCATGGCGGGAGTGCTAGTGGGTGAGATCAGGGACTCTGTCCCACCCCTCCCATGTAGTTCCATCCACTTGTACAACCCCATCACCCATATGTGAGTCATTCGGTCAAGCAACTAATCTGTGCCTGCAACCATTAATATATCATCAGAATATAGTTAAACATATATGGCAGATTCCAAGATCAACTTAGACTTTCAAAGATAAAGTAATATAAATTTTCATCAAACCAGGTGTCATCGACATGTCATATGCGAGTGCCTCTGATGGTTTCCTGCCATACTCAATAATCATCAGTAACAAGGTTTCTCAATGTTAGTCAATTATCATAATAGCATCATTAAAAATTCCTGGTCATTCACATCATTGTCCATTGTAAGTCTGAACTAAAGGAAGGTAACATAGGGGACACATCCCTCATGGCTATCATCAATAATCATCAATGGAAACATACATATTCATTAAGCTATCAACATCGTAACATCGTAGAAATATACCTATCCATAAAATTTATCCTCATTATGCTTTTAGTGGAGCGCATACATATTCTTTACTACCCTCATCATAATTTCAAATAGAGACCAACTTAACTATTTAATATTGCAATCATCAGAATGCTGATAGATAAGATAGAGAACCATTCATGCTACCATAATATCAATGGAAAGCATTCATAACATCACAACCATGAATTTCTCAATCGCTAATAATAGTGTCATGGGTCCATATCCTCAATCTGAGGTCCTCGAAGAATAGAGTGTCTAAGATAATGTCGTATTAGGGTCAGGAAACTAGAGTGGGCACTACATACACCCCCTCTTAACAATGGACTTCGTCCCGAAGTCCTTAGAACATAAAGGAGAAACGACGACACATAATCTTAGGAACCCTTCCTGAAACTCTTGCCAACCTTCTGGTGGGCAAGTTAAAATTTTCCCAAGGTATCTATAACACGAATTCCGTTATAACTGAAGGACTATATCTGGGGAACATTGCAACCCACTTTTTGTATAAATGTACAAAACATACATTATAGATATTATTAAAATTAATAGTTAAAGGAAGCGTCATACATAAACTTTTCCAACAAAATCATCATAATCAAAATCACAACTATTTAAAGCAACAATTAATAACACCCACCTTCCTTCAAATGACAAATTGACTAATTTAGGAGAAATCTCTCTAGTTTTATTCATTCAATCATGCAATTAAGATAGCAATAATTTTGTATTAACTCAAATTCATAGGGGATGCCTATGCCTTTTTCATAGGAGGAACTACCCACCTTAAGCTTGGACTTCAATATTTGTAATGGTCAATAATAATTGTGTTAATTATTGTTTGATATTTCACCTATGACGTAATCCACCTTTGTTTACCATGTTCTAAATCTTCAATTTTGTTAGGAACTACAATTAGTACTTTGAAAATAAACATATGCCACTGCTTGCTAGGGGGACCTAACAATGCCTACTACACCTTCTTAGAGACTTGATTTACCTTCATGATCCATGTTCTGAAAGTTCAATGTTGTACAACTACCATTTGCACTTTAAAATAAATGCATACCACTCCTTTCTAGTGGATACCTAATGGTACACACTATCTAGAGATAAAAAGATGTTAACTACATAGAACGTAATCATCACTTGCAATGAATGAGTAGTCCAAACCTTCATCCCTTCAAACCCAGCTACCCTACTTCCTTTCGCTAGGGTAAGCGAGTGAGGCTATCTGGGGCCTATCTTCATTTAATCCTACTGAATCTAATGATAAGGAGTGCAATATTGTTGCAATCTTTAAAGGTGTTGTGACTATTAAGGCTCTTAATTTCCTGGTGATGAGGAATGCATATTCTCGCAGTTTGGCCATCCAAGCTAATGGAAGACAAAGCATATAGCAAGTTTCACTAGTGACCAAAGATGGCAGGCAGACATCATTTACCAGTGTTTGCTTGATTCCAAGCAGAACTAAAAACTATATGGATTGAAGCCAAAGATATGTATAGAATGTAAAACAATAGAGAGAAACCCATGTCTAAATGATCATTGATTGTATCGAATGGCATTGGTAGAAGTATGGTGCTCCAGATAACCATAAACCAATACTATAGCTCTATTTCTGCATTAAGAACTAGCAAAGAATCCAAAAAGTCATAAAGGCAAAGTTTTCTTGTTACATTACAAAACATTGAACAAAGAAGTCAATCAAATCAAACAAAGAGAAGCTCAAACTCCCTGTGAGATTACAGGAAGAGAGCAGAGAAAGAACGACTAAGTTTGGCATCTAACATTCAAGGTGATGTAATTGAAAATCTGCTGCCTATGGTGGACAATTTTGAAAGAGCCAAAACACAGATTAAGATATAAATCATAAATATTACAATGTATAATATTATCATGATTGTAATATGCTCCTATGTTGCTTCTTGTTGTTCTGGTCCATTTTCAATTGTTCTAATTGGAATTAGTCTCAGTTAATCCTTTACCATTGATAAACAATAAGACCTATTTAGACATTGCATGTACATAATCACTCTTTGCTGGATCATTCTTTGTTGTTGGATAAAATAAATCTTAAATAAGGCTGAACTCTTGGAATCAAACTTCATCTACCAGCAAGGGGTTTATTCCATTATAAATTTGATAAATTCTTTATAGAAGTTTCAAGAATAAATATAGTTCTATTACTACTATTATGATTTAAGTTTATATATTAGATTACTTTTTATTGTATCAATTTATAGGGAACCAAAATGAGCAAGCTAAACATCAAGAGAAAAATCACAATAAGTCAAGAAAGTTGAATACTTAATAGAAACTAAAATAATTAGAATTACACTGTAAATTTTTATTGGAAATTTTATTTCAATTAAAAATAATACCTTCAATATATCTCACTTAAATTCTCCATGGCACAACAACCTACTCGAAAACATTAAAATATCAAATAATTTACAGACCAAAATACTCGACCAACCGCACAGAATCCATAAAATTGTAAATGCAATTGAAATGGAAAATCGTTGCAAAGAAAATTGAAATACAAATATCGAAGAAAGATATTTTAAATATTCTAGATTTACCCAATTTTAATGAATGGAAAATGTCGAATGTATATGATTACATGTTCCATGTTTTAATGAATGGAAAAGGCTTCTGAATACTCTTCAACAACTTTATTTTTCTTTGCCAATAAAGCAGAGAAACAATATATGTAGGAATTAATTGTGACAACTGAAAGTTCTACATCACCATATAACTGGTAAACCCAGAATACAAAGAGATATATGTTGAAGAATTCCTTAAAAAGAAAGCCAGTAAGATGGCTAATGTCAGGCAATTGGAAAATTGAATTGAAAATATAGAAACTGTTTAAGATATGCCTTGAACCCCTGTTATTTTCTTAAACTGTTTAAGATATGCCTTAAACTTTTTTATCAAATATTTTTATAATGCTTATTATTACTTTTATGAACCCCTGTATGAAAATAGTTTAGCAATGTAGGCATGAAAACAATTTAGAAGTGAAGGAGTCGTCAATCTTATCATTCCAATTTACTTTACAGATTGGCTTCCATTAGACGCTAATAATACTCCTAATTTGCATGGAGTATTTATAAACAGTTCGTAGAAATCATGAAAGGATTTAATGTTAATGTGGTCAATACTGTTGGAAAACCATTTGATCCCATGCTACACGAAGCAATTATGCGTGAGGAAGAAGACTGTCACTGACTACCATTTTTATGTACAAAAATCTCACTTTAAGTCATGACAAATACAATCACCTCCCTCGAAATTAATGACTGCCAGATCTACCAACTTCTTACCCTCATTGGGCCCTAAAGCACTGAACGTTTTTCTCCATTTGTCCAAAACAAATTTGCATAGATCTTGAGCATTGAGTCAAATCAAACACTTAACAAACAAAGCTAGACAACGCTTTGTTGTAAATAACGAATTCATAATGTTCTCTCTTCTCAGAAAACGTGTTGAATGTCATGTGCTAGACCATGGAAGTAAAGCTATAACCTTGTCCTCCAAACCTATTGGAGTTCATCGACAAGAACATCCTTAAAAACAAAACCATGAGAGCAAAAGCGAGAAGGATTTAAAGCAGAACAAAACCGTTTTTAATATCTAAGGGTAAGATGAATGCAGCATATATTCAGATGCCCTCAAAATTCTGGAAGGCTCACCAATTCAAAAGCCACCTCAAGTTCACCAAGCACAATGTGCAAAGTTTATATGAAATTCTCGAGATCATCTAGGACAAATATACTGAAACAAATAATGAGGAATGAAAACTTTAAAAGAATATTAATGTTCAAGAGGCAAAATTAATTGTGTTTCATATGCTCTGACATCTTGATCCATGGACTGCTAGACGACAGTTGTATGTAAAAGTGTGTAAAATCTCTTCTAATTGATCTAAATCCACAAAAATCTTCTCTTTCCATAATTCATGCGTCCCCTCACAGAAAAGCATCTCTTCCAACCCAAAATAACTGCATAAAGGCGCATTTGAAAAGGCATTCCCAACCTTTCAGTTGTCCATGTCCCATAAAGTTCATAGTGATACACTTTTCCAGCATGCAACAAATTTCCAAGCCAATCAATGTAATCGGGAAGAGGGAAACCTCTAAAATTAGAGCTAGGACATGAAAACAAAACTGCAGCATTTTGGGACCCATGAGGAGTTAACAGAACATCTGCCTCTGCTACCAACCTAACTTGCTGACAGACCTCGAGTGGTCCAGGTTCAATTACTTTTACTGCTAGATGCATTTCTTTTTCAAGCAACTCCTGCATTTCTTTAAAATTAGCTATATTTCTTGGAGAATTAGGCTGATTGCATATGATAACATCCAACAAAGGCCTTCTAGCATTCATACAAGGAGTTTTTTTTTTTTTTTTTTTACAGTGCCAAGACTTTCTGTCTCAACCAATCATGGGCAAATTCATTAGGAATGTAGGCAGCATTAGTCAATCCAGCAAAGGTTATGGATCCTTAAAGCAGATTGGAAATTCATCTGCAACCATGGGATGAAGATACTCCACCTCCATTTGCGATGCAAAACCTTAAGCAGGCCCTTAGGCCACATGCTAATGGATGTTGGGTCATAGGGGCCTGTAAACCAGCAAAAGGTAGAATTTTTTAGTGAGTATAGCTAAGACATGAGAATGGCAGGGATGACCTTCTCAGACTCATGATGTGGGTTGGGTCCAGTATTCCCATGAGGCATCAAAGTGAGATCTGCTACCATTTGCAATCCATGAATCCACCAAGCATGCTTTATTTTCGGATACCCACTTGTCCCTGGTTTGTCTTTTCTAGGGGCCTCTAATTATCAGGATCCCATCCAGGGCAAAACCCACCTCTCACGGAACCTTTTTCCTAGGTTCATCCATATGAAAACGCATTTTCTTGGGCATCTCCGAAGAAAATTGAGGTTGACCATCACAAATTGTGACTTGAGAATGACCGAAAGTCATACGAGGGAAACAAACTAAATAAAAAACAATGATAAATCCAGACTGAACCACTTTCCATAAGATAAATCGGAACCACTTTCCATAAAAATATACATGTTGCAAAACAATGATTTCATCCCACTCATCCCAAAAGGTTTCAGAACCAATTTCACTAAAATATATATATACTACAACGCCGCCATTAATTAATGGTAAATGATCAAAATTCTTAAAATCCAAATACGATTCCTGGTATGGACGAAAACCAAAATTCAAAACTGAAAATTCCATTTAATTGACACGACATTTATAGGATAGATTTCAAAATCCTCACTCAGCCATTCAAAGTAAGAGAAATCTTCTGCAACCGCTGATAGGGTTACTTCTTAAAGAATTTTACAGTCTACGCATTAATTCCAATCGCCACAAGAATACAGATGGTTACTTCAGTTATTTTACAAAGCAACACCCTGTACAGACATTCTTAGAAACGAAAAATGTACAGGCATTAAATAGAATTAAATAGAAGCCATGTCGGCTTACACAACAGTTCACTTGATCAAGTCGGCTAATTATAGAGACGAAACCACTATATATACCCAGTGAGGGTCTGCGCAAAACAGAGACAGGAAAATCGGATTCCTCTGTGATTTTCGTGGGTACAGTATAGAGGAGAAACTCGGACATTCTGAATTAATTCGATGGGTGCAGGAGTCTGTAATTCGTATTACAGGAGGACACTATTTTGAGGTCTCTGAAATTTCGTGGATATTTGCAGTGGCACAAGTTGCAGTCTCAGCGTAATCATTCATGATGGAGGATCACAATGATCCTACTACAGTCTTGACACCTGTTATATTACACTCTCGGCATAACTATAATCACAGTGTCTCTGTCTCGGCATACTTACAAGATGAAGTCATGGTCTCGGTATCTTCAACAATGAAGGGATACACACTGAGAATACTCTATAAGAACAGTCACAGTCAAGGCGTAAGTATGATGATAAGGATCTTAGCAAACACACCTTGTCTCACGTTCTGGACGCAGTTATAATCATGACACAGTGAGTTCATGACCGTAACGTAGATATAATTGCAAAGGCATAATCATAATAGAGTATCTCGGTGCAGTTTCAGTAGATAGACTTCGTAGCAAGAGTGATGATCTTCGTAATTACACAGTGATAATCTCAGGAAATATGCAGTGATGGTCTCAGTAAATGTACAGGCATTCTTAAAAACGGTGATAAATAAGCACCCAGTAATAAAATGCTGGAATGTTCACCATTGGATTAAAATGTAAACATTGATATCCCAATGTTGAAATTAGTGTAAGGACCAGATTCATGAAATTTAAACAGAGATGTTTTAGATTTCCTCGGCGGATAGAATTTCAAAGGAAAAAAAACAGGGCAACAGCTAAAATTGACGAATTTGTGAGCAGAGATTATTTAAAATTCCCCGCCAGACGAAATTGCAAGGGATAAACGAAGGAGGAGGTCGGAGTTCGTCACATTAGTTAGAGATTTTCATCATATTATTTAACAAAACTAGCCATACATGCATGGGCCCATAGGCCTCAAGGGTTCAACATAGCTCTGATACCAAGTGTGAGGACCACATCCAGACTATATACAATTTTTTATTTTTTTTTACAGCAAATACAACCAAAAAGAAACGCATTGAAATTCAAATTTATTTTGCACACACATTCCTGCCACTCCTTTCAGGAAACATATCATAACATTTTCATACTTTTAACTAAGATCAATAGTAATGAAATACATATGTACCGTTCACCAGAAGGCGAGACTCCACTTGCTCTGCTGTTGCTGGTATTCCCTTGTAGCTGGTTACCTCCGTGAGTGAATGATGACGCACTTGATCCGAATGCAAAGACCCACCGGTTAACCTCCCAACCTACTCCTTGGGTACTCTTCTTCCCCGCGGACCCCCGAGCTGCAATGGGGTTGTACATTGGAGGAAAGCACTAGCTGGTAGAGGAGAGCACACCTTGGCTCCACAGTCCCCTCTCTAAAATCCTATACCTCACCAAACTCACTATAGCTTCGTAATCACTGCTCTGACATCATCTCATCCATCCAACAATAAGGTTCCCCCCCAAAAAAAGTCCCTTCTCCCATGGCTTGCCCCTTCTTTTATAGGATCCTCATAGGTGACACTTGTCATGTCATGCATAATTAATTATTTTTTTTATAATTCAATAGCTTGATTATTCACCCACCCATGTGTCATTCTCACATCAAGGGTCTCCCAAAATTATTTACTTAAATTTTTATTTAAAACTAATATTTTCCTCACCTCAACAAGATTCCTATTTCTTCTCCTAGTTGTCTCTTTATTCCCCCCCCTTTTATTCCTTAATTTGTGTTCATTACTTGAAGTCAATTAATGAGTCAAGATTTTATCCCTAATCTACTCCCTAATTTAACTCAGGTTATCTGCTAGATGGATATTCTTATGTTGGTTGTTGACACATGGAGCTTCTCTACATTTCTCTAAATTTAATTTATTAATCTCATTTTAATTCACCTTCCTCTTTTCTTAATTAGGTTTAAATTAGTTTAGGATTAATCTTATTCCTTACCATTATGTTTGTCTTTCCCCTTTTTCCTAATTAAACCACATAATCTTCCTAGTATTTTCCAAAATGGGAAGGGTAGAGTTTTTAAGGTACTCTATTTTAATTCTTCCTATGATCCTCCTTATTCCAAGTTTTATTTTTGATTTAATTACATTGGTTTCTAATCATCATTTACCCTTGATGTAAATTTACCTAGTTTTCATTCCTTGCTTATATTTATTTATTATTATTTATTTTTAATGATTCCAAGGATGCCAAGTTTGGTTGTGCCCTTCAAGAACTTCCCTAGAAGTTCCAAGGGTGCCACACCTAATAGCTTATTTGTGATGTCAAGGTGCCAGTTTGGTTGTGCCCTTCAAGAACTTCCCTAGAAGTTCCAAGGGTGCCACACCTAATAGTTTATTTGTGATGCCAAGGGTGCCAAGTTGGTCGTGCCCTTCAAGAAATTCCCCTGAAGTTCCAAGGGTGCCACACCACTTGCCCTTCAAGCATCCAACGATTACGAGGGGAAAGTATAGTGCAACGTCATAGACCACTATCATCTCTTATGTTGCCTGCTATAGTGAGACTAATGGTGTCGGGGATCAAGGAATCCGCCTTGATGCGCGACCCCCGGTAAAGTCCTCATGAGCGACCCAACTTTGGAACCTACCCTCATGGCATCGTGATCTTCAAGGCGAAGGTGTTCAACCCTTCCAGCCCAAGTCACGGCGGGAGTTCTAGTGGGTGAGATCAGGGACTCTGTCCCACCCCTCCCATGTAGTTCCATCCACTTGTACAACACCATCAACCATATGTGAGTCATTCGGTCAAGCAACTAATCTGTGCCTGCAACCATTAATATATCATCAGAATATAGTTAAACATATATGGCAGATTCCAAGATCGACTTAGACTTTCAAAGATAAAGTAATATAAATTTTCATCAAACCAGGTGTCATCGACATGTCATATTCGAGTGCCTCTGATGGTTTCCTGCCATACTCAATAATCATCAGTAACAAGGTTTCTCAATGTTAGTCAATTATCATAATAGCATCATTAACAATTCCTGGTCATTCACATCATTGTCCATTGTAAGTCTGAACTAAAGGAATTAGGTAACATAGGGACACATCCCTCATGGCTATCATCAATAATCATCAATGGAAACATACATATTCATTAATCTATCAACATCGTAACATCGTAGAAATATACCTATCCATAAAATTTATCCTCATTATGCTTTTAGTAGAGCGCATACATATTCTTTACTACCCTCGTCATAATTTCAAATAGAGACCAACTTAACTATTTAATATTGCAATCATCAGAATGCTGATAGATAAGATACAGAACCATTCATGCTACCATAATATCAATGGAAAGCATTCATAACATCACAACCATGAATTTCTCAATCGCTAATAATAGTGTCATGGGTCCAGATCCTCAATCTGAGGTCCTCGAAGAATAGAGTGTCTAAGATAATGTCGTATTAGGGTCAGGAAACTAGAGTGGGCACTACATTAGGGAATTGTATTATGTCTATGTAGATCTGTATTCTGAGCAAGAAAGAGAGAGGAGATTGTGTGAGAGCGAAGAGGGAATTACAACAGATCTGCTGTAGGTTGTATCTCTTCATTTTGTTGGATAATATAAAAGGAAGGACTGGCTATTTCTTCGTGGATGTAGCCCAAATTGGGTGAGCCACGTATATCTGTGTCTCTTTTGTTTTATGTGTTTTCTGTGTTTATATTTCTTCTATATTTTATGTGTTCCATTGCTCAGTAATATATAATTTTCTAACAACTGGTATCAGAGCCGAAGGTTTATTTGGTTGATAAACTCGCAGGAGAGAAGGGTTCCTGGTTCGAGTGGGAGCAATGGCGGAAGATGGTATGTTTAGGGTAGAAAAATTTAACGTCCAAAACTATGACCTATGGAAGATGCAGATGGAAGATTATCTGTATCAGAGAGATTTGTACCTACCGTTGAGCGGAAAGACAAAGAAGTAGACGAGTATGATAGACACAAAATGGAATATTCTTGATAGAAAGGCACGTGGAACAATACGACTATGCTTAGCGATGTCGGTAGCCTTTAATATTTCAAAGGAAACAAAAACAAAGGGTTTAATGAAGGAATTGGCCAAACTATATGAAAAACACTTGACCTCAAATAAGCTATTCCTTATGAAGCGTTTATTTAATATGAAGATGTTGGAAGGTGGATCTATTGCTGATCATTTAAATGAATTCAATACAGTTACCAGTCGGTTAAGTTTTGTATGGGTAAGTTACTAATGCAAGATTGCCTTTACAATTTTGGGCAGTTATTGTAGATACTGTTGTTTATCTAATAAACAGAGGGCCTTCAAGTTCCCTGGATGGTGGTATTCTAGAGGAGGCATGGACAGGTGAAAAGGTAAACTATTCATTTTTAAAGACTTTTGGTTGTGAAGCCTTCGTCCACATTAATAAAGAAAATAGAACAAAGCTCGAGGAAAAATCAAATAATTGTACCTTTATTGGATATGGTGTTAATGATATTGGTAATCGCTTTTATGATTATGAAAAACACAAAATGATTAGAAGTAGAGATGTCATATTCAATGAAAAAGTTTTGTATAAGGATCAGCTACAGGAAAAGAAACAGGAAAAATAAAACAGAGAATACACAATGCTTGATGAGATCATAGAAAAAGTGATGGTGCCTAAAAATCATGATGATCAACAACCAGAACAACAAAAACCACAACAACAACAAGCACCTCAAACACCTGAAAGTGGTGTTAGAAGATCTACTAGGATAAGGAGACCCCCTGAACGATACTCTCCTTCATTATATTATGTATTGTTGACTGATTCTAGTGAACCAGAATGTTATGAGGAAGAAGTGCAGGTAGAAACCAGGAAGAAGTGGGAGCAAGCCATGAAAGAAGAGATGGACTCCTTAGCACATAATTAGACTTGGGACTTAGTCAGGTTGCTTGCAAGTAAAACAACATTGCAGAATAAATGGGTTTACAGGTTGAAGAAAGAATATGGAGGTAGAAAAGGTATAAAGTTAGACTTGTGGTGAAGGGGTTTGCATAGAAAAAGGGTAGATACTTTGATGAGATATTTTCTCCTGTTGTTAAAATGACTTCAATTAGAACTATTTTAAGTCTAGTAGTAGCCAAAGATTTGCATCTTGAGTAGTTAGATGTAAAGACAACCTTTCTCCATGGGGATTTAGAGGAAGAGATATATATGCAACAACCACAATGATATGAGGTAAAAGGGAAGGAGAAACTAGTGTGCAGGTTGAAGAAGAGCTTGTATGGATTAAAATAGGCTCTAAGGCAGTGGTATCTAAAATTTGACAGGTTTATGTCTGAACAAGGTTATACTAGATGTCACACTGATCATTGTGTTTATCTCAAAAGGAAAAATGATGGCATCTATATTATATTGTTATTGTATGTAGATGACATGCTTGTTGCAGGTTCTAACATGCAGGAAATAAATGTGCTAAAAATAAAATTGGCAAAATCATTTGCAATGAAGGATTTGGGTACTACAAAACAAATCCTTGGTATGAGAATAACTAGAGACAGGAAGAATCTAAATTTAACATTGTCTCAGAGTGAGTACATAGAAATGGTATTGAAAAGATTTAATATGCAGAATGCAAAACCAATTAGTATACCTTTGGATAGCCATTTCAAACTAAGTAAGGAGGTGTGTCCCAAGACTCAAGAAGAAATGGCTTATATGTCTAAAGTTTCATATGCATCAGCAGTTGGAAGCTTAATGTATGCAATGGTTTGCACAAGGCCTGATATTGCACATGCAATGGGAGTTGTAAGCAGGTACATGAACAATCCAAGAAAAGAACATTGGATGGCGGTGAAGTGGATTCTCAGGTATTTGAGAGGTACCAAAAATCAAGCATGATGCTTTGGTGGTTCAAACATTGCTCTATAGGGATATGTTGATGCATATATGGTAGGTGATAGAGATAAAAGGAGGAGCACCATAGGGTATGTGTTTACTATAGGTGGAACTGTCAATTGGGTTTCAAAACTGCAAAGTGTTGTTGCACTCTCAACAACGGAAGCAAAGTATGTTGCTGCTACAGAGGCTACTAAAGAAATGATTTGGCTACAAAGGTTTCTGGATGAATTGGGTAAGAAGCAGGAGTTTGGCAGGTTATACAGTGACAGCCAGAGTGCCATACATCTTGTAAAGAACTCTTCATTTCATTCCAAGACAAAACATATACAACTCAAGTACCATTTCATACGGCCAATGTTGGAATATGGACAGTTGAAGCTAGAAAAGATACACACTAGCCAGAATCTTGCAGATATGTTAACAAAAGTTGTAACCAGGGAGAAACTAAGATATTGATGGGTTTCAATTGGTCTTCAACTATGATGATGAAGATGAGAAAAAACCAGGTCCAAAGTGGAGTCATTGTCAAACAAATGAAGCAACGGTGGAGTTTCTATAATCAGTGTCCAAGTGGGAGATTGTTGGGTGTGGAGCTTGTTTATCTTCTTTATTCAGAGGTTTCGCTGTATTGGACCCCAGTTCGTAATGTGGCGGCAATGCCACCCATAATATTTGCACTGCAAGGGGGGTCTAGGGAGGGGCAACTACAATCTTTGGGAGACCCCCCTGGTGGGGGATCGGGGGCAGCGCCCTTGAAGCTAAAAAATAAATGTAAAATTTCCTTGTAAAATGTTGTAATTTCGTAGTCAATCTAGCCCGTTCATTAGGTGGAGATCTGACAGTAGAAGTTATGTTTAATTTAGGATTATTTTCCCTAGAAGGTAGCCCCTCGCTATATATGAGGTAATTGTATTGCATCTATGTAGATCTTTGTTTTTAGAGAGAAAGAGAGAGGAGATTGTGTGAGAGCGAAGATGGAATTACAATGGATCTGTTGTAGGTTGTATCTCTTCATTTTGCTGGATAATATAAAAGGAAGGACTGGTTGTTTCTTCGTGGATGTAGCCCAAATTGGGTGAACCATGTATATCTGTCTCTCTTGTTTTATGTGTTTTCTGTATTTATATTTCTGTAATATTTTATGTGTTCCATTGCTCAGCAATATATAATTTTATAACACCAAGTTCAACCGGTCCCTACGACCCCACTCAACAACAACCCATTCCTATTGCGAAAGCATCTAGACAGGGGGAAAAGCCAAAAGGAAAGAACCTAAGGACAAGGCTCCCCAAGATCCTCCAGCCCCTAAGGTCCCAAAGCCGACATCCCCATGTGCTTTGTGTAAAGTTGTTGGGCATGCCACCAAAAATTGTCATGAACTTACTCAACTTAAACCTGTGGTTCATGAAGCGTTCCCTGAGTCAAACATCCTAGAAGTCCATGTTGAATTACTAGTCCCACCTAAGAAACTCAAAACGTTGCACACAAATCACCCTTGTGCTCTGTGTGATCATCATGGTCACTATTCCCATTGTTTCCCTAGTCTCAATGAATTTCACATTTGCCTTGAGGCGATTCGCGAATAGGAGGCCACTCGTAGTGGATCATCTACTCCTCTACCCATGGATTCTGGTACCACTAGTCAACCAGAACAAGGAGACTCTGGCCCCACTATCGTGACCCCTCCCCCCGATGTCGAGATGACAGACACCATAGGCCATATCCTGTACCTGTCTTCATCCTTGAGTTCCTCGCAGAAAAACCTTTCTGAGGTTTCTGCGTGCGTTTCTATCAAACCTATTTCGACAGAATCCCAGGTCTCAACATTCGTAGATTCTCCATCTACTAGCTCATCATCTACCATTCCAGATGATGCGTATGTGAACCTTCTTTCTCAGGTTGATGCATCAGGTAATGCTGTTGCATCATGTAGTTAGTCTTCTTCCCGTCCGCCTATCTTCCAACCTGATGAGGACACCATGGAAGTTATTTCTACCCCTGATTATCCCTATACTTAAGTAAGGGGGAATTTCTTCAGAGGATTTTGAAGGCCATTTCCTTCCTAATTCTCCTAATGCACTCTACCTCAAGAAATTTTTCTCATAGCACATCCCTTTTATTTACGTGTCTCTATTTCTGTCATGAAGTTAGGTAGATTGCATAATCTCATTCGTTGTCTTTTTTTCCTTTCAGATGGATCCATCATCCACATCGTATATTGATCATGCCGATGGTGCGAGTTGCTTCTCCCATAATCTAGCCTCGACAACTCGGGCCATTTTTACCCCGTTGCATAGTTAGTTCTTTCGAACGCTGTGTGCATTGGATCTTCCACCAATAATTAGGCCGAATATGATGCAGTGATAGGTTTGTTAGTCGATGCCCTCGCTCATCACATCCTTCATCTTCATGTTCATTTAGATTCCTTGCTACTTGTCATGCAATTGAATGGTGGGTATCATGTGCGTAACCAAGTCCTATTTAGAAAATATCTATGAGTTAAGTTGTTGGTACATGAATTTGAAACCATTACTTTCAGTCATGTGCCTAGAGTGCAAAATCACTATGTAGATACCATTGCAAATAACATTCTAGATTGGCATTTATCACATGTACACCACATAAGACATCCATAAACAAAACACATGGTGAACCATCATTGTCATATCAAAATGCATAATCATATTATGTATCATATAAGTGTTTGGAACCGATAACTCTAAATACATCCAGTATGCCCATAACATACTTGGGGGCACATATGCCCCTACATCTCCTTTGGAGGATCTTGTGCTAAGTTGGGCCAGGATGCCTGAATCCCTTTTTCGAGCAATCGGAACACAATGGCGCTCCACAAACTCCTCCTACTAGGGGGCATCATTCCCACCTTTGCATTCCAGATCAACATTCCATGCTTGGGGGCATGACAATTTTCCCTTGGCCATATTCTCAATTGATTAACATAAGTCTCGACCTAGATCCCACTAGATCTAGGTATGATCGATGATCCTCCCACTCCTTGGATAGTTTGTCCTACTGACCTCTTCGACGAGCCATATGCACATCACATATCATAGACATTTGATACCATATCTTCAAATATTCTACTCTATGTCCACATAGTCCCCATGTTCGACTTCGTGGGTGAGGATGATTCTACACCTCCTCTAGTAGTTCATTCTCGTTTTCCTCTTCCCTTAATTCTTCACCAGGAACCATCGTTCCAAGAAGCATCAAGCCAATATTTAGATAAGTAAGGCCACTTGCTTGAAAGTTTCCGATCCCGATTCCAATGGTCGATTTGTCACTACGATCTCCACAAGATTTAGGAACTTTTCCTCCTCTCCAAATTCACCACAGCTCACTTAGCAAATGAATCCAAATTGGAGGGAAAGCGTCCTTTCATAGAAAAATCCACAATTTATCTCTCACCCATTGCGACTAGATCGTAGCTCAGTTTGATGAACCATCAGCACCGTTGGAAAGCTCTCATAGAGCTCTATAATGGGTCTTCCTCAGTTTTTGATGATTTGACACTTCACTAGGAAGTCATTTTTCCAAGAAAGGTCACTTCATCACCTTTCAAAATCGAATTTCGTCATAAGGAGACACTTGTAATTTGAGGTCCACCTCCTCTTAATACTTTCCATACCATATGTTGATTTTCGTCATGAGTAACCATCATCTACTCATGCTTTGATGGTCCCCATTGGGCCTAGTCTATGTGGCAGTGTCATCAAGTCACCTTGTTCAGAGCATCCATGATGAGTCACCCTTGCAATCTTGGAGTCTAATTCATGTCCCATTATATCATGTCATAGTATTACATCCATATTTGCATACCGTTCATCCTGTGTTGCCCATTTTGACCTTCAGTCATACTATCCCCATCCCCTCCGGAGTTAAGTCAGTTGCTGCCAAGTCAACCATGCACTTCATGATCTGACAAGGGTAGTCGTTTGTTTGTCCCTCAGTCCCACTTTTCCCCATTATCGCTGGTGTCAGTCCATCAGTCACATTACTATTTTCCCTCATGCTTTAGTTGAGGACCCTCATTGCCTCATTTATCGCAGGCCCTATTCTGTCAACATCAGCTCATTTATTCTAGAAGAACAGCCTAGAGGGCGGTGTATCTTGGTTCCAACTTCCATTCTTATTCAGTGCCTTGGATCGAGCATAGGGTCTCATTATTTCCCTTTGACTTGGTCGTTTCATGTTCATGATTCATACACTTGATGGTCCAGTGATGCAACAGATTGTACTAGTGATTCCTGGGTGTGTGTGAGATGTTTCAGACCTCATGAGGGGGTGGCCCTTCAGGTAGCCCCCCACATGCCCGGATGCATACCTACTATGCTACAACCTCAGATGCAGTTCCACAGAGTTTATGGGTTTGGTTCCTACTGATCGCAGTGTTCACAACATGCACGTCTCCTTCAAATGATCCATTCAGTTTTGCAGAGTCCTTCCTTGTTCAACAAGGCTTCTCCGGTTGTTGTACCTTCCCTCCCACCCATTTTTTTAGGGAAAGGGATTTGTATCTCATGTCCTCAGATATTATTGTATTCAGTCCTGGCTCAAGTTTTTACTAGGTGCATTATGTATATGGGACACATTGTATTATTTTCTGGCTCTGTTATGCCAGCATGTCACATACCATTCATCATGTACTTCATTACTCAGTTTTATATTTCTGGGAAACCATTATTTTTGTACTAAGTTATCTCAGTGGGTATGGGTATGCCTCCCTCACCTCATTGAGGTCCGATACCACAACATAAAAGGAGACTCACATTAGTCTCGCCACCTCTGTCCCTATCCTCTTTTGAATTTAGCTTCATTGGTCTCTCTCACTCTCTCTCTGACTCCCCTGTGTTGTCTAGTGATTGTGTCTTTACAACGTACTTCGGTCATACGTTTTTCTTCTGAAACTCATACGTTGGGGGCAAATCTGTTATCACCAAAAAATCTATCATCTAGCCTAATTTACTAGATGGATCGAAGTACACCATGTAAAGATAGTTTTACCATAGTAAAATTGCTTTCACCATGAGAAATTACTTAATAAACCACCTTTGTTAAGTAATTTATAGTTAAACCCATGAAGAATAATTAAATAAATCACTATTTATTTGATTTTATTCTAGGAATAATTAATTAAACCATTGTTTTATTATTATTCCTTGTCATATTTGACCCAATCATGAAAAATAAATAGATAAATCATTAATTATCTTATTTTTGTCTAAGAATAATTAATTAATCACTAATTAATTATTATTCTTTGTTAAATTTGACTAAATCCCTTAGGAATAATTAAATAAATCATTATTTGTTTATTATCACTTAACTAATTCCTTGAGATAATAAATAAATCATTTATTTATTTATTATTTCTAAATAAAAGTTGAAATACTTTTTCCCTCCCAAAAGAATATAATAAAATATTCCAGGTGGTTATTCCAAGAATGGGATCAATAATATTTTATTATTGCTCATTATTCGAGGATACCTCAATATTTTGTTATAAATAGAAGGGTTTTCCATTCATTATTCACTTTTGATTATTTTCATTGTTGCACTTACTGTTGTAACTCTGATTATTTTCATTGTCGCACACCATATTTTTGCCGAGTTTATGAATTATAGAGGAGAGAGACTCTACACAAGATGAAGACGTTTGAGGATAGTGAAGAACCCATGCCATAGAGGGGGATTGGTAACATCTATTTGTTCCCTTCACAAATGTTATAATAAAATTATTCTTTACATATCTGGTTTCCATTGGATGATTGGAGTTATTACTCTTTCTTTTTGCTATTTAACTATGATTGTGGCATAGATCCGGACTTTGGCAGGTTTTGTTTCTATCAGTTGCTACAAATCTACAATGTTTAGCAGCCATTTATATTATTGATATTATTTTTCATCCGCAATCTTAAGTGGGTTCTTTTCGTACATTTTTGAGAAGAAAACACTACAAAAACAACCAACCTACACTGTCATTCATGAAGAGGATGATCGAGCATCTGAGCATGAACCCATGGTGAAGGATGACCTCCTTCTATCTATGCCTCCTCTGATTTTTCTTGACATCATTGGTGATTATGTTATCCGTGATTGTCCTTGTGTTAATCCATCCACAGATGCATATGCTTTCGATCATACACAGAACACACTTGATGTCAATCCACCATTTGATAACGGAGAGGACAAATCGTTCATTAAAAATCCACTTGACTTTTCATCTTCTTTTTCCAGAAACGTAGAGGGTGAACATTCTTTCTTCTCATCTACTCCTCTGTATGATTCATCAAATCATGAGGATGTGGACAAAAATCCTGAATTTTATGATCATGGTAGTTGTGATCTCTGTACTTCTTCATCTGATCACGATGTTGATTCACTCGTTGTTAATCTGTCTAGGCCACTAGTCTCTGATGATCTATCTATTGACGAAGTGGAAGCCCCGCATGTTGTCGAGGCTCTTCACCCTGAGCTGATGGTTATGTTAGGCCCTCACTATCCTGAGGTTAGTTCCACTTCTGATCAGAAAATTTGTGAAACACCCAAGGCTCCTCATCACTCATCTGTATGCACTAAAGATCAATCCAACACACAAATTTCACTTCCTCCACTAGAATCACATGATCCCATCGCTTGCACACTGGAGGAATCATTCACAACAAGCACACTCACAAGGAGTATGTTGTCTCTTTTTCTCATGTTTGCTTGTCTGCCACAGTCAAGAGAGTGCATATTCTTATCATCTATATGCAGTGTGTCATAACACCATGGTAAGTCCATAAAGGGTTTTTCTTGCGCTTTCACTCTTTTCTTTTATGTGGACGTGTTTAAACTCAGAGTGTGTTGGGCTTCATTATTATATCTTTTATGTTTGCTGGTTTGGTTGACTGTGCTTCTCACAAACCATGCCTTCACCAACATGGGCCAACCAATGCACTGGTGGCTGCATTGGAAATATCACTTCACGTGAGTAGGCCCGTGCACTATTTAGAGTAGGAGTAGGAGTAGTGTTTGTTTTCTTGCTTGCTTTCCTTGCTTTTTGTTTTGTTTTTTTTTCTTACTATTTTTTTCATTTTGTTTTGTTTTCTTAGTATCATGCTAGTTTTAGTTTTGTAAATAAGTGATGCCCTCTACTGAGTTTTGGCTTTTGAATGAGTATGTGGCTGAGATCTAATGTGTCTTGTGACATTGCAACACTTGTCCAATCCCATGTTTGTCCTCTCTGTGCTTGGTTAAACCTTTGACCGATGAAGTCTTGTCAGAAAATACGAGCTGTCTGCAAGGGAAGCTTGGGTCCAACCATGAACCTGTGTCCACACTGGGAAACCCCATGCTTGTACTCAACCTTCTACTCTGTGTGTTCAAGCTCATCCAACTAGTAGAAATGAAGAAAGGGAAAATCTAAATGAGAAAACCTATGTCAGAGGTGTTACATGATTCTCTGAAGGAACAACCTATTTTTCTCTCAATAAGTCGGGATCCCTCTTCCGCGCCAAAAAAATAAATAAGTGCCTATGCACAGTCCTCTTAAAAAATATAAAGGCGAAAGAAGAGAAAGGCTTCCTGCGCAGAGAGGTGAAGCATACAACTCCACCGGGGTATTGACCAGGGTTGCTTGTAGTGGAGCAATGCCTGTGTTCCTGCATGACTTCGCTGGGGTACTTTCCAAGCCTGCTCGCAGTAGAGAAACACTAGAGGTGAAAACTTATACTCTGATTTTTTTTAACTCGCGAAACAAACTACCCTTCCCAATTTCGAAACATAGTGATCAAGATGAAACTTGTTGTTGTGTTTGACTGAGTTGGCGAAAGGTGAACCATATTTTTCCATTGTGTAAGTGGGGAAGCCGAAGTAACCCGCACAACGATTCAATATTTCCTGAAAGACCAAGACCCTGTGCTGTTAATGAACCAAAATAGTGAAGCTGGAGTTCAACCATTGTGTCACCAAGTGTTGTAGTGGCTGCAACACCCTCCAAAATTTTGGCCTACATCCAATTTTAGAACTTTCCTTGGGTTTTTCGTTGATGTTTTCAAGTACTCAGGCTAATCCCATGAGCTTGTGTTGATTCTTTTCACCCTCCTCGCTTGACCGTTCAACGAACATCTTTTTTCATGTAGGTCACAATGTCATGCTTGCAATCATGTTCTGGCCATGCACAAGGTCCGCCTTCATGTGTACAATTTGTGTCCGCAATGTAAACATTCGTCGAACTCACACACAAATTTGTATGCACTGTTGCTCAAGTATCGTCGCGATCATTCAACGATTTATCACAAGTGTCATGTTTGTTGCTCACATCGTCGATCATTCACATTGAGTGCATGTTGTCTTTTTGGTTCGAAGTGTCTTGTTGTCAAGTCTTGTTGAGTGTGTGTTCACGAGGTCATGCATGTACAAAGTCACTCATTCACACACTTAGTCATTTTGTTGAAGCTTTGTAAACCAGACCATCCTCCAACAACTGGACATCCACTGAGCTGCATTGCGTAGTTTCAACTCTCAGTGATTATGTACTGCTGCCCAGAATTGCACAGAGGTTGAGGCTGCTTCCCAGGCAGTTTGCACTACACAACCCTAGAATCGACTTGACCGACTGTCACCCAGAACAATGCAAAAGTTTCCCAGCAAGATGTTTCAATCTGTGTTTCCTGCAAGAACATCAACCGAGCCTCCAACTTGTCAACCAGAGAGTTTGATGGGTAGTGACCCTGGGACTCACTCCCCAAAACAATTGCACAAAAGCTGCAAAGCATGCCTGCTCCGCCGACTAAAGAAACTGTGCAGACATGCTAGACAGGCACCCTGTGTCCGTCACTATATCCCTCAAGAAATTGCGTAGTTTTTCCAGCAAATCACCCACTTAGCCGACCTGTTGTTCACCCAAAAAACTACATAATTTTCATGAGCAGTTCCCCAGCTGCCCAGTATCCTGCTCAGCTCAGAAACTGTGTAAGGATGTCCAGGAGGCTAGCCTCCTAGCATTGCGAAGTTTTTAACAATAGCACTCCCACAGCCCACTATCAGTTCCCTAGAAAAATTGAACAGTTTTTGTCAGCAACACTCTTGTAGCCCGCTGCCAGCTCCCCATGGAAATTGCACATTTTTTTCTTCCAGTCCCCCTCTGCTGCCTGCACTACCTACCTGAAAAAATTGAACAGATCTGCCCTCCAGCCGAGCCAGATTCCATGAATAGTCATTGCTGATCCAGATTGTCCATCTCAGTTTCCCATTGACCTTTATGCAATTTTCACTGGCAGTGCCCAAAGCCTGCATCCCAGATTGAAATCTGCCTTGTGCAGTTTCAGAGCCTTGTCCTCTCTCCTGGTCACCTGCATCAGAAAGCAAACAAAAATGCATCATGGTAGACTAGTAGATTTCTGGATTTTATGTTGTCTCGTCATGAATGATTACAAATAAAGGTACATGGATGAGACATGAAGTGACAACGAACGAGATGAAAAAGGAGAGCATGCGAGGATATTTGTTCGCGAACGAAAGAATGATGAATGCATGCAAGGATATTGTTTCACGAACAGATGAGCGAGGAGTGCCTGCGAGGGGATTGTTTTTTGAATAGACGAACGAGGAATGCATGCGAGGAGATTTGTTCGCGAATGGATGAACACATGAAGCATGCCAAAGTACAAGAAAAGGAGCGACTTGCGCATGAAACTTCAAGCAAACACAAAGACCATCGAAGACTCTGCACACCTTGCCATGCAAAGGTGAAGCTATGATACACTAATAGGACATACGTCAATCAAAAGCACTGCAGCTTGACATGCACACTACCAGCAGGATGAACACACCACCTCTGTCGTGTCGAGTCATGTCATGAGTCATCTCAGCCACATCACTATTGTGGGGCATACTGTTGTAATCAATGTAATGTAATGCGGAAGTCCAAGAGACCCACATGTAAATCTGAAGAGGCATGTAAAGTTGAAGAGTAATGTAAGTCAAATAGTCACGAGGGAAGTCGAATAGTCACAAGGGCCAGTTTTACCCTTGGCTATAAATACCCCTCATTTGTACATGCAAAGGACTTTTCACCTTGGCTCCTCCCACATAGACTTGAGAGTCTGTAGTCTTTTCTTTGAGGAATGAGCAGTGGCTCCAATGCCTCGCTATCAGGGTTAGTGATGTATGGTGTATCGATGTGTTTTGGAACTTTCACTTAATTCAGAAGCCTGATAACAGGCCAACACGTTTTCACACATGTATCGTATTTGTTTGTAAGACTATTCTTTGGACACTTGTAATGCATGTTCCTTTAACCTGTTTTAGAACAATTGAACTATTTTGGTTGTTATAATACATATATGCTCACGAAAATGTGTTGTATAAGTCGTTAACGGTGTCCCCCCCGTGTGGGCTATCCCACCAAAAACTTGACATAACCATTCTTATAAACTTGTTATAATGCTCATCGCATTCATGTGGACTATTCCGCTGGGTGTTGTATGTGCTATCTGTTCACCTTATGTTTGTGACTGTTGCATTCATGTGGACTACTCCACCAGAAGATGTGCATGTCCTATTGTGTCCTGTGTCTCTAGGAGATTTGGGACTATTCCCTTTCAACTTGAGACTCAATTCCACCCTCTCCCTCTGCAATGAAAGAAATTTGAAACAAGTAACACCAAAGCATTCACCAGGCATGCGAACCTCGCTGTTCAAAGACAAAGTAAACCACTCTCATGTGCTGACAAGAAAGAGCTAAGGCATATATTTAAGATAATGGTAACTGATCCATCGTACCGGATGGGAATCCTACACCAAATAGTGTGAGGTCTAGGTGGAAATTCATATTGGGGAGATCCCCTAAATGTTGGTGGGTCCAGCACCATCAACAGACAAATAACTCATTCCAGATATTCTGAATACTCGTAAGGTAGGGGGTAATTGCTCCCTTTTGCATCCTTGTGGTTCTCAATTTCGCCTTCACGAACAACTTCCCATTCTCGGAAGGATTCTAATATATTACTATGAGAGCATGCCGCATTTCTTTGGCTGTATTATTTGCTACTTAGTGTGAGACTATATGATCCCAAACCCCATGAAGGATCAAATGTTTCGCCTTGGCAATATCCTTTATGTAGTCTCTAGCTTCCATGGTTCAATAGGTATGGATACTAGTCTCTTTGCATATGTCCTCAAACCATGCTCATCTAGCAGAAAGAACATTATGGCCTTCCAAATACATAATTGGATGCACCATCTAATTTGTCCTGATCACGAAGTCCCGCTGATGCCATCTATGCAAAACTTACAACTAGGAAAAATAAATAGGAATCTCCTCCTCTCCTACTTAGCTACCTGCTCTGCAATTCACACTCCTTTATGGAATGTGCAGTCTTGCCTGTTGGTAATGCCTTTACAACTAGAAATTTTTGATTTCCTTCAAGACTGAAACTAGAAACCCTCTGAGAAAAATTCGTTCGCGTGTGTGATTTCTCTACCTCCCGGTGCTAATTTTGGCAACACAAAAACTGGTGCTTTTTGGAGCCACACAGACTCCTTAGCCACTGGCTTCTTCTGCTCCAGCATTTGGCACCTCTTTGACACTAGATTTTGGTGCAACTTCAACACTCGCATTCAGTTCTACCGTGTCTATTACATTTGGTTGTTAGCTTCTCGTTATTTTCTTTTTGGTTATTGAAATATGATTCTAGATTTTGGTCATTGAAACAATCGTGTGCAAAGTATATTGCACAAAAAATATGGTAGATAGGCTGCCACAATGAGGTAAAGTGGAAGTTATATAAAAAACCCTCGATGGTCTAGATCCTTGATTAGAAATAATAAATATGATATTTTTAGCTACAACTCTTTTTGAGATATTTTGGTTCACTAAAATCATCATAAAATTGGAAAATTAATAACTTGACATATTTAATCATAGAAATATAATCAAGCCTAGAGGTTCATTCTACAACCTAGTATGATTTCTAAGGGTGTCCATCTGATCAGGTGCTAAGAATTATGCTCAAAAATCAAAGTGTCAGAATATTGTCAAACTTAGCTTCATATTCAAGGGCTCATCATTCTGAATCCAATGGTGTGAACGACACTCAAATCTGAGTTCGTATGCAGAAGATAGAGCAAGTCAAAGTTCAAGTTTGACTTGTCTATGTGGCAGGATTGGATGACATGGAAAGGGTCCCAATGAATGGGGAAGCGCCAAGTGGCAGGTTTCCACTGGGTCCCGCATATCACATATTGGGAAAAAAAATAGGCGCCGGTTAAGAATCGCCCCCCGCAAATCACACCAAACACCCTGTTGTTATGTTGTTACCATTGGTAAAGTTTTGATTGCAATAAGACTATCGAATGAGATAATTTTATGTGTTACAGTTTAAGGTCCCAGTGGGTCCATCAAATCGCACTAGTTATGTACCTTTTTCAATTGCAATAAGACCTGGATGAGGAAATGTTATATATCAAAGTTTAATACCCCGATAGGTCCGCAATATGGCAATCACAGTGTTCCCATGTTAACAAGACCTTCAGTCGTTGAACTTCGTTGATTGCGATGAGCAGGAGGTTCCAGACGTGGGATTATATATGTTACAGTTAATTATCCCCGACGGGTCCGCAATACCACAATTGCAACATTTTTCTATGTTATTAGTTTTATATTTACAACTCACTCAGTGTCTTGATGAGGGTCAGAGACTTAGGATGCAGGATAACAGGGAAGAAAATGTCATTTTATGAGTTATGGAAATCACCAGAGCTTGATGGAACCTTCCACATTGCAGAGTGCTCAGAAAGAGATTTCCAATGGTATAAAGAAATCCATAAAAGGATCCCTGCATCAAAAGTTACACTCAGTTGAACTATCCCTTTAAAAAAGCCCCGAAAGCATGAAAAGGATAAAAATGGCTAAGTGTTCAAATAAAATCAAAATCGGGCTTGGAGGAATTATCACATCACATGAAGACAAAGATATCAGTTGATTGATGGGCCCGGGAGACATAAACATTGACACCGGCAGATCGCAACACATGTCCATATTGCAATCGGCGAAGTCCAAGGTGTCCTCCCTTAAGGATTATCGGCAGAGGTGAAGGCCGATTGCGATATATAGACAAAACTTGTCGAGGGAGGTGGATTTATGAAAAACAAAGAAAAAAATAGAAAAACAAGGCCTCGACAGGCCTTTTTCTCTCTCCTCCAGGGGGCCACGTGGCGACTTCTTATTGGTCCGTGGAGCTGATGTGGTGGATGACGTCAGCAATGATGTGGCAGGGGGACACATATCACTCATTTTCAGCCTTTTCAAGGGTCCAATCGACCTATTTCTAGGTGCCACATGGCACCACTCATAGGGTGACATGTGGCAATGATGATGTCATGATGACTTCAATGATGACGTCAGCGAGCTATCGACTATCGGCGATCAGTGTGTTTGGGTCTTAGTATTATTGGTGAGGTTGTGATGTGATAACAAAACCTAGATGCAATAAACTATAAACTACAGTTAATGAAGCCTTCGGGTCTAGGCATTTGTATTATCAGCGATCGCAATGCGCCAAAAGTTAAAAAGGGCGAGAAAATGGAGAAGCGCTGATTGCGATATGAGGGTTTTCTCCCGGATGCGATAAATTATAGGATGCATTTCATAACATTTCGCGTCTTCCTAAATCACAAAAAAGGGATATTTGTATTGAAAAGAAAGTCTCTTGCTCGCTCTTTAGAAGACTTAAATGTTGAAGTGAAAGAAACCCTGGTCACCGCAAAAAAACAGGAAAACAGAGTTGTTTCGAAGCTTGAAGGGGTAGAAGCAAAGATTTGAATGTAGTGATCAATTTATTCAGGCAAGACATATGAAGTAACTATGTTAGCCTGTTTTCACATCAACCACCTTAAAATCACCCATTGCAGTAGTACGTGGCCTTCACAAGATTTTTTCACAATAAAGGATGTTCTGACATCTCCTCCTTCTCCCTAGGATCCTCCTCTCTGCTCATTTACTCCAAAGATTTCCGGATCGTGTTTAAGAGTTCGAAGAGGCATTGCAGCTTGAAGATGATCCCCTTCCTTAGCCGAGAAGGCAACTTGATCTAACAAAGAAGCCCTCGACCCATGAATGCTCCTGTAAAAATCATTAATGTCTTGGTCATCCCCTTCTTATAAAGAGGGGGTCCTGATATTGTAAAAAGGGTTCGAAAATCTGGAGAGAAAAGGGCCAGTTCTGTAACTCCTGTGATAGCTTATAGATCTTCAGAATACCATAGATTGGTGGTGTTTCCTCTTCAACTTTGCAGCTTGTTTGTCCTGTAAAACTACTTGTTTTTTTGTTCCTCAGTTCTCCTATTCGTGCGCCAATAAGCACTTTAATGTCTTTAAATTATCCTGGATATTCATTTGTATTTCTTTAAATGCACATGCTTGTGTGAGGGTTCGAAATTACATTTGCAGCACTGTATGATGTGAAGTCATCTTTCTTCTATTGTCTGTTCAACACTCCTTTTTTAACTCAGAAAGTAGATCAACTTTCTGGTTCCAAGCTCATGCTATGTGTATGAATTTCTAGGGGTTGTAAGCTCCATAATTTTGAGTTTCTTTCCTCACTTTGTCTGTTATCATTTACTTTAAAACAATTTGATTAAAATGTGAAGTTCTTAAGGGCAAGGCCTCCACTATCTTGTTTTATTAATGAAATCTACTTCTGAGTATCAAGGCTTATATCATTGGCTTACATCTTTCGAAAGAATAACCACTCTGTCGTGTTCATGTTTGATACATAGGAGATGCCTCTTGTTATTCAAAATTCATTTGAGACACATTGATCTGGATGACCCTAGACACTGGTCTACAATCAACCCATAGGCTATCTTTAGGGGGGATTTCTCTGTATTATGCTGCATTTGTGTTGCATATGCATGTTTTAGCCACAACATCTTCTGGCGATGTTTCCGGGGAATGGATTAGAATATTTTTCCCTCGGTACAACAAAGTTTTATTTTCCCCTGTTAGGTGATCTAGGGAAGTGTGGGTTGAAGATCTCTCACCTTGGAGACTCTAGTGCCTATTCTATGGTAAACATCCTAGCAACTCCACTGTTCATTTCTCTATTTTGATCACTTTGGCTTTCAAGCAACCTCATACTCACTCTAATGCTACAACAACTGAAAGATCTCCCTAACGTTAAAACTAAGATCACTCACTTATGGTGTCTTCAAAATGGTCATTCTACATTTTTGGCCAACCAATTTTCCCCGATGAATTTTTATTCTATTGTTGGTTATCCCGATCATGTCCCTTCATTTCATGAATGGAATACCTATTTGCCTAGATTTAGTGGAAACACAGATAGAAGGTCAGACCAACGCCTTAAGGATTTTCATGAATGCATGGAGCAACAAGGTATTATTTTTGAAGATGCACAAATGAAATTGTTCATGTACTCTTTAGAAGAAGATTTTAGAGTTTGGTATAGAACAATACCTCGTGGCAGCATATCCTCCCTAAAATGTTTTCATAAAGCATTCCATATTTATTGAAAAAGATCATATCCACTGAATGCTCTGTTTGAAGATTGCTACACACATTTTAATGTCGAAAATATCCCTGAGGGTAATGATCGTGTTGAAGATGTTTGTGAGACTCCATTACAAGAAGATATACACTTACATAGGGAAGCATTGCCCAGTGGTCACGAAAGAAAAGAAGGAAACATCAACGAGCTACAAATAAACCCTCAGAGATCCTATTCAGCTGAATTTGATGGTCCTCCTTCTTATGATGAGTATGACTTCAATGAGAAGTCAAGCGGTGCAAAACTACAGTAGTCCTAGCCATGGGAAGATGCATGGAAAGAAGAGGCTCTAGTTTACAATGCACATCCTTCACTTGGAGCACAAGTTCAAGAACCTCTTCCTATTTATTATGCATATGATTATCAGGAGGATGAGATGGTCACAGATTGTCAAATGGATCTGTTTACCAACAAGTGGAGAGAAAGCTTCCAGAAAAAAGTTTTGCTTAAAAAATCTAAGGCTGAGGAGCTAAACAGTATTTGCAGCTGCCCTAACCAAGAAAATATTGGTCAGTGCATTGTCTATGAAAAAGAGGCAGTTGCAAATTTTTCTTGTCAGTTATATGACCCTATAGTTGATTACATGACCACATTCTTAGGTCAACAGTAGGGGTTATTTTTGGAGTATGCATCAGAGCTTCTTATTTGTAGTTTTTTCATGGTGCATGCTTGTTTTGTTTTTAATTTTTAGCAGCATGAAGGCATTAGGTCCAGCACCCAATTGCTAGCCTGGTTCCATTGGAGGGTTGAGCTCACTTAGCTGAATTAAGCATTGTGCATAAGTAGGATTGTACATAAATAATCTCACCATGAGCATTTACTTTTCAGTTGTTAGAATTTTTATTTGTCTGCATTTAGATTGATCAAGAAAGTCCCCTTGGAGTTTTTTCTGATTACAAAGATTAATTTAGTACTAAATCCATGCCCAATGGTGAAGGATAGTAATCTGCAGGTTCTCAACACCTTGCCATCAAGGCATTGTCCCTAGTAGAAGCCAATGTTGTATTCACATCTCACTTAGTGTCTTGATGAGGGTTAGAGGTTCGGGATGCATGATAGTAGGGAAGAAAATGCCATTTTATGAGTTATGGAAGTCACTAGAGCTTGATGGAACCTTTCCCATTACAGAGTTCTTGGAAAGAAATTTCCGGTGGTATAAATAAATCCAGAAAAGGATCCCTGGATCAAAAGTTACACTCAGTTGAACTATCCCTTTGAAAAAGCCCTGAAAGCATGAAAAGGGTAAAAATGGCTAAGTGTTCAAATAAAATCGCAATCGGGCCTGGAGGAATTATCGCATCGCATGAAGACAAATATATCAGCCGATCAGCGGGCCTGGGGGACATAGACATTAGCGTCAGTGGATCGCAGCACATGTCCATATCATAATCAACGAAGTCCAAGGGGTCCTCCCTTAAGGATTATTGGCGGGGGCGAAGGTCAATTGCGATATATAGACCAAACTTTCCAGGGGAGGCGAATTTGTGAAAAACAAAGAAAAACATAGAAAAATAAGGCCTCAGCAAGCCTTTTTCTCTCTCCTCCAGGTGGCCACGTGGCAACTTCTTATTGGTTCGCGACACTGATGTGGTGGATGACTTCAGCGATGACATCGTAGGTACGAAGGATGATGTGGCAGGGGGACACGTGTCACTCATTTTCGGCCTTTTCAGGGGTCAAATTGACCTATTATGGGTGCCATGTGGCACCACTCACAGGGTGACATGTGGCAATGATGACATCATGATTACTTCAGCGATGACATCAACAAGCTATCGACAATCGACGTATTTGGGTCTTAGTATTATCGGAGAGGTTGTGATGCGATATCAGAACCCGGATGCAATAAACTATAACTACATTTCATGAAGACTTCCAGTCCAGGCATTTGTATTATCGGTGATAAAAATGCGCCAAAAGTTAAAAGGGGCAAGATAATGGAGAAGCGTCGATTGTGATATGCGGGTTTTCTCCTGGATGCGATAAATTATAGGTTGCATTTCATAACATTTTGTGTCTGCCTAAATCGCCAAAAAGGGATATTTGTATTGAAAAGAAAGGCTCATGCTCTCTCTTCAGAAGACTTAACGCTGAAGTGAAAGAAGAATCCCTGGTCACCACCAAAAAATAGGAAAACAGATTTGTTTCGAAGTTTGAAGGGGCAGAAGCCAGGATTCGAATGCAGCGATCAATTTATTCAGGAAAGACATCTAAAGTGACCATGTTGGACCATTTTCACACCAACCACCTTAAAATCACCGATTACACCAGTACGTGGCCTTCACAAGAGTTTTTCGCAATAAAGGATGTTCTGACATATCCTCCTTCTCCCTAGGATCCTCCTCTCTGCTCATTTACTCCAAATATTTCTGAATTATTTTTAAGAGTTCAAAGAGGCAGCGCAACTTGCAAAAGATGATCCCCTTCCTCGGCCGAGAAGGAAACCTGATCTGACAAAGAAGCCCTCGGCCCATGAATGCTCATGTACAAATAATTAATGTCTTGGTCATCCCCTTCTTATAAAGAGGGGGTCCTGATACTATAAAAAGGGTTCGAAAATATGGAGAGAAAAGGGTTGATTCTGTAACTCCTGTGATAGCTTATATATCTCTAGAATACCACAAATTGGTGGTGATTCCACTTTCTGAACTTTGCATCTTGTTTGTCCTGTAAAATTACTTGTCTATTTGTTCCTCAGTCCTCCTATTCATGCATCAATAAGCACTGTAATGTCTTTAAATTCTCTTGTAGATTCATTTGTATTTCTTTAAATGCACATGCCTGTGTGAGGGTTCGAAATTACATTTGCAACACTGTATGATGCGAAGTCATCTTTCTTCTATTGTCTATTCAACACTCATTTTTTAACTCATAAAATAGATCAGCTTTATGGTTCCAGGCTCATGCTATGTGTATGAATTTCTTGGTGTTGTAAGCTCCATAATTCTGAGTTGCTTTCCTCACTTTGTCCGTTATCATTTACTTTAAAACAATTTGATTAAACTGTGAAGTTCTGAAGGGAAAGGCCTCCACTATCTTGTTTTATTTCTGAAATCTACTTTTGTGTATCAAGGCGTATATCATTCGCTTACATATTTCAGACGAAGAACCACTCTCTCGTGTTCATGTTTGAAAAATAGGTGATGTCTCTTGTTATTCAAAATTCATTTGAGACACGCTGATCTAGATGACCCTAGGCACTGGTCTCAATCAACCCATAGGCTGTCTCTAGGGGTATTTCTCTGTATTATGTTGCATTTGTGTTGCATATGCAAGTCTTAGCCACAACAGGGAGCTCGCAAAACTTACCGATTACGATTTGAATATGGTCGACATGATATAGCACACCGAGCGGTGAATTTCTCGCTCCATTAGTGGATTTTGGAGCAGAAATGGGGTTTTTGGTCGGTTTTGGAGCATTGTGCGGAACAAATACTAGAAGAACTAGGAGAAGTCATAACTTCTTCAGTTCTTATCCAAATTGGATGCAAAAAGAGGCTAGATAGTCAATTTTGAGTATTCTGAACTCATTGAGACAGGTTTCAGAGGAATTTGAGTATTGTAGACACACTTTTGTTGTAATTTGAGCATAATAGAGAGAAGTCATTAGAAGCTAAACCAAGGAGACGTAGCCCAGGAGGGGTGAACTCCTTTATCATGTGCTTGTTGTGTGCTATATTTTGATGTTCTTTGTTGTTATTTTGCTATTGTTTAGCATATATTCTTATGTTAAATTGTTTGATAACATTTACATAAGAAACTCTCATGGGAATCAATTAATTAAGCAAAAGTATTGAATCTTTAAGCACTTGATAAGAAAATGATAAGAATCTTGGGTTTTATTCTGAATGGGGAATTAGCACAACATTACTAATCTGTTCCATTTCAGATCACATTGGTATTAGAGCACTGGTTTTTTCTTACTAGATTTGCTTTGTGAAAGAAGGATTTAATTGTTTGCAAGTTTATGTCATGCTTACAAGGTTAAAACTCAAAATAGGAGAAGGGAAGCTGGTTGAAAGCCCTATAGTTTTCTCAAGGGGAAGAAGAGAAAGTTTTCCAAAGTCTTCTACACCAATAAATCCTCAAGTTGCAGAAGTTGCAGTTGAGTCTCCATAGATCATGTCTCATGAAGGAGAACCTATCATGACAGAAGATGAGAAGACCTTCAAAAAGGCGTTTTTTGATATGACAGAGATGGTTAAGGTCCTCTATGAAGAGAGGAATAACATGTTGCAAGGAGAAAGTTCCAAGCCTACCAATGGAGAAGGCTCTTCAGGAGGAGGTAATGGAAAATAAGATAAAGGAAAATGAGGTAATGGGAATGGAGGAAAACCTCCACCATCTCCACCATCTTCTTCATCTTCTTCTTCCAAGGCATCTTCACCCTATTCCACTACTACAACCCATACTCATACTCATCATCATTCTTCGAAAGGAACTGGTAAATCACCTTTCTAAATCTTGATGTTAAATTCGAGTTGCCTATGTAAAATGGTGAAGTTAATGCAGAGAATCTGGATAACTAGATTCATTAGTTGGAGGTATATTGTAGAATTCAGAGCCTTCAAGAGGATGATATGAAAATTTAGTTGGCTTCATTGAGAATGGGGGGAGAAACACTTGTATGGTGGGAATCAAGGACTCAAGACGAGATCCAAAAACATGGTAAGATCTCTATTTCTTGGAATGATTGTATTGCTGCTATAAAAAGACAGTTCTACCCTTTAGCTCATATGCAAAAATCTATCATGAATTGGAAAAATTTCAAACAGTTAAAAGGTCAAAATGTGCAAGATTATACTCAAGAGTTTAGGTAAAGAGCTCTTATGCTAGGAGTATACTTATAGTCATAAGATACTTTGTTGAAATACATAGGAGGGTTGCATAGCTATCTTCGACATACCATTCTTATGTTTAGTCCCACGAATATTGATGAGGTCTGTGTTCAAGCTACATGCCTCAAAGAAAGAGGGAAAAATGTACAAGAAGAAGGTAAGAAGAATCCATTTTAGAGTGGTGAAAAAGGGAAGAAATTTAAAGGAAAGTAGAAGAAAAATGCTTATGTTAAGAAAGAAGGGGAGAAACCCATGTGCAAGAATTGTTCCAAGGAGGGTCATGATGAAGCGCATTGTTGGAAGCTTCATCCAGAATTAAGACCAAAGAAATTTAACAATAAAGGGAAACATAGGACAAACACTACTGCACAACAAGACTTGGGTTCCGACTCAGGAGATGAAACCAAGATTGAAGCCACAGTCACTAAGGGAAAAGCCATGGAAAAAGCAAGCAAAGAGGAAGTTGTGGCAAGCAACAACGCAAAAAATAACTTCAATAATGCTTCAAATGAGGAAAACAGAATTGAGTTGTTCCATATCAGATTTATTTCCAAACACACCAAGATTGATAAGTTGTTTGACAATGGATCTCAGGAAAATTTAATTTCTGTGGATTTGGTCAAGAAATTGAATCTGGAAATCGTGCCTCATCATAAACCGTATCCGTTGGGTTGGACAACCAAGGATGCCGATTTTCAAGTCACATGGAAATGCGTTTTCAGGTTTGCAATTAATGCCAATTTCATTGATGAAGTTGAATTAAACGTTGTGCCATTGGATATTTTTGGGATTGTGTTGGGAAGCCCGTAGTTGTATGAAAGGAAAGCTGTTTTCCATCGATTTGAGAAAGAATATCATTTTTTCAAAAACGGAGTGGAGTATATTATGAGAGCCCATCGCAGAAAGCTTAGTACATCTTTAACAAGCGTAGGAGAAATGAAGCGATTGGTCAATTCCAGCAAGAGTCTCTTGCTCCTTATGATTAAGAAGAAGAATGACATGGAGCATGAATCCTTTGCAGGTTGTGATATGAAGTTGAAAACTGAATTGGTTGATGTGGTAAATCAATATGGAGACATGTTTCAAGAACCAAAAGGATTTCCACCACAAAGAGAAATTCAACACGAAATTTAGCTACAACAAGATTGTCCACTCCCAAACATCGGTATGTATCGAATGTCAACACTGGAAAATTTAGAAATTAAGAAACAAGTCCCGGAATTGTTGGATAAAGGTGTAATTCACCCCTCGACTTCACCATGTGGTTCACCAATTGTATTGGTACCCAAGAAATATGGAACCTGACGCATGTGTGTAGATTATAGAGCTTTGACTAAAATTACAATAAAGAATCGAAACCCACTACCCAGAATAGATGATTTGCTAGATCAGTTGAAAAATGAAAAATATTTCACTAAATTAGACTTGAGAAGTGGATATCATCAAGTAAGAATAGCTGAGGAGGCTATTTGAAAGACTGCTTTTAAAACCAAACAAGGATTGTTTGAGTGGTTGGTTATGCCTTTCGGTCTTTGCAATGCTCCAAATACATTCATGAGAGTTATGAATGATGTCTTAAGATCATTCCTTGATGAGTTTGTAATTGTCTATTTAGATGATATTTTGATATTCAACAAATCACAAGAAGAGAATGTCAAGCATGTGAGGAAAGTTTTGGATATCATGATAAAAGAACAATTATTTATGAAGATGTCTAAATGTGAATTCGGGAAAAATTCCTTAGTGTATTTGGGTCACATAGTTGGAGGAAGTGAGCTAAAGATTGACCCCTCTAAAGTTTCGGTCATTGTGAATTGGCAAATACCCAAATCATTCACAAAAGTAAGGATTTTTCTGGGAGTAACGCAGTACTAGAGGAAGTTTATTGCTAACTTCTCTTCCATAGCAACTCCACTACATGCCTTGACCAATGTGAAGGTTGTCTTCCAGTGGGGAGGCAAACAACAAAAATCATTCGATGCTTTGAAACAAAAGATTAGTTCAACCCCAGTTTTAGCATTGTCAGACTTGAAATAACCATTTGAAATACAAATAGATGCAAGTGACTACGCCATGGATGCAGTTATTTTACAGCATGGTAAGCCCATTTCATTTCATTCTGAGATTTTTAATGGTGTTGTTATTAATTATCCTACGTATGATAAAGAGATTTATGCATTGGTACAAAGTGTGAAGAAATGGAAGCATTACTTGATGGAAAAAGAAACCATTATTCACACTGATCATCAGCCTCTGCAATATTTACAATCTCAAACTAAATTTCAGTAGTTAAGGCACTTTTTTTGGATGGGATTTTTATAGCAATTCCACTAGTAATCAGGTACAAGAAAGGTATTTATAACAGAGTTGCGGATATGAATTATAGATCAGTTATTAATGTAGTCATTCTACTCAAGAACCATTCTGTTATGCCTGAAAGTTATGTTGAACAATACGCACAGGATGCTGACTTTCAAGCAGTATATTTAAACTTGAGTCAAGGCCACCAAGTAGAGGAATTAGACTACCATGTGCATGATCATCTGTTGTATCATTATGGAAAACTTTGTGTTTCACAGGGAGAGAGAGTAAATTTCAGAAGGGATGTGCACAATTCTCTTATTGTTGGACAATTCTGTGTAAGTAAAACAGTGGCAAATCTTCATAGGTATTTTTATTAGCCTCATATGCTTGAAAGTGTGTCATGTTTTATCAGGGGTTTTTCATTGTGTGTAGTCAGTAAGCCTAGTAATAGGAAATTAGGATTGTACACACCACTTCCAGTGCCTTCATGACCATGGGAAATTGTTTCTATGGATTTTGTAGGAGATCTTTCTTTATCAAGGAAAAGTCATGATTACTCGTATGTAGTTGTGGATAGGTTCAACAAGATGTGCATATTAATGCCTTGTAAAAAGAAAATTACAGCTGAACAAACAACTCAACTTTTCTTTCAAAATGTATGGGTTCATTTTGGATTGCATACTTCTATTGTAAGTGATCGTGATTCTCGATTTGTTGGGAAGTTTTGGTCAAGTTTATGGAACTTGATGGACACCAAGTTGAAGAAAAGTACAACCTTTCATCCACAAAGAAATGGTCAAACTGAAGTGGTTAACAGGACAGTTATTCATTTGCTAAGAGGATATTGCAACAAACATCCTAAGTTGTGGGATGAACAATTGCATTATATTTAGCATGCTTACGACCGAGCAAAACACTCTTCTACTCTAACTTCGCCTTTTGAAGCATGTCTTGGTTATTTGCCTAACTATTATTTGGATTTCATCTTTGAGAAATATGTAGTTGTAGATGGACATAGTGACATAGACAAAGCAAATAAATTCATTGATCAAATTCAGTTGATTCACCAAATAGTTCAAGAACAACTAGAAAAGAGTCAAGGCAAGTATAAGGCAAGGCATGATAAGCATCGTGTGGATCATCAGTTTCAAGTGGGTGATAAAGTTTGGCTATATATTAGAAAGGAAAAGCTTCAAGGTGAAGGTAAAAAGTTGAACCCAATTCGTTATGGTCCATTTAAAATTCTAGAAAAGATTGGTAATAATGCTTTCAAGCTTAATTTTCCTTCATATATGCAAATTTATTCCGTTGTTAATGTTGAAAATTTGAGATTGTATGAACCTCCTTTGATTGAAGATCAAGGAGAGAATGTTCAAATTTCATGTATTGAAGAGTTTTCTCCATAATTCCTTGATGTGCTTCAATAAGACACTATACTTGACAGAAGGACAAGGACAACTAAAAGGGGAAGTATTGATTATCTTCGGGTGGGTCTCAAAGGTACACATCCATCAAATGCCAAATGGATTGAAATGGGGAATGTGAGGGAATGATACCCTCATCTGTTCAATAACTAAATATAAATCTTTTGGGTTCCAAAAGGCTTCCAATGGGGAGGAGTGATCAGGTGCTCAAAATTATGCTTAAAAATCAAAGTGTCAAAATCTTGTGAAATCTCAGCTTTAGATTGAAGGGATCATCATTCTGAATCCAACGGTGTGAACAAAACTCAAATCCAAGTTCATATGTAGAAGATAGAGCAAGTCAAAGTTCGACTTGTCTATGTGGCAGGATTGGATGACATGGAAAGGTTCCCAGCGGATGGGGAAGCGCCAAGTGGCAGGTTTCCATTGGGTCCCGCATATCTCATATTGGGAAAAAAGAGGCGCAAGTTAAGAATAGGCCCCCACAAATCGCACCAAACACCCTATTGTTATGCTGTTACCATTCGTAAAGTTTTGATTGCGATAAGATTTCCAGACACAATACTTTTATGTGTTACAGTTTAACATCGTAGCAGGTTCGTCATATCACACTGGTTATGTACCCACATCTGATTTCCAATTGCGATAAGACACGGATGCGAGAATTTTATATATCACAGTTTAATACCCCGGTGGGTCCGCAATACCGCAATGACAATGTTCCCATGTTAACAAGACCCTTGACCATTGAACTTCGCCGATTGCAATGAGCGAGAGGTTCTGGACGCGAGATTATATATGTTGCAGTTAATTATCCCTGATGGATCCACAATACCGCAATCATAGTGTTCCCATGTTAACAAGACCTTCGACCATTGAACTTCGCTGATTGCAATGAGCGGGAGGTTCCAGACGCGGGATTATATATGTTGCAGTTAATTATCCCCGGTGGGTCCGTAATGCTGTAACCGCAACATTTTACTGTGTTGGGAGCCCGCAAAACTTGCTGATTGCAATTTGGATACAACCAACAAGATATAGCCTGCCAAATAGTGAATTTGTCGCTCCATTAGCGGATTTTGGAGTGGAAATGGGGTTTTTGGTCAGTTTTGGAGCATTTTGTGGAACAAATAGTGGAAGAATTGGGAGAAGTCATAACTTCTTTAGTTCTTATCCAAATTGGATGCAAAAAGAGGCTAGATAGCCATTTTTTAGTATTTTGAACTCATTGAGACAAGTTTTAGAGGCATTTGAGCATTGTAAACAAACTTTTGTTGTAATTTGAGTATAATAGAGAGGCCCAAGCCATTGGAAGCTAGACCAAGGAGACATAGCCCAGGAGGGTGAACTCCTTTATCATGTGCTTGTTGTGTGTTGTATTTTGATGTTTTTTGTTGTTATTTTGCTATTGTTCAACATATATTTTTATGTTAATTTGTTTGATAACATTTACATAAGAAATTGTTATGGGAATCAATTAATTAAGCAAAAGTATTGAATCTTTAAGCACTTGATAAGCAAATGATAAGAATCTTGGGTTTTATTCTGAATGGAAAGCAGCTAGTGGGCCAAGCTACATGAAGAAAACGAGCTTCTTAAACAGCAGCTACAGCTACAGGGACAACAGAAGGAAGACAGGCCTCACATCTTGGGAGAACAACAGCAATAGGAGAAGCCCACAATAGACAAAGAAACCCTTGATGAACAACAGAGACGAGATGGGTTGCAGGCTGAAATTGAGACACTAACTAGACAGCTACAGGAGAAGGACTTGCAAGCAGGCCAGGAGATACAGTCTCTGAAACAACAGGTACAAGAAAAGGAGGCCCAACTGGCCTGCATGGCCAGCTGGGCAATGGAAGCTCTGCAGTGTAGGCAGCCTGCCAAATCATACGCCCTATACCTTAAGGATCAGTGGTTGCAGTTTCAGATTAACACCTTGGCCCAAAGGGGCATCACTCCATTTCAAAATTATCATCAATTTGTGGCTTTATGTGACAGTAGCTCATCAGAGGACAAGGCTAAATTAGCAGAGTTTTATTTGCACAACTTAGCCCTTCCAAACATGAATTCATGGGATCCCAACACTGTGATAGGAGATGTCCAACTTATGGCCATGGCCTCTTGGATGAATCATGAGGAAAAAAGAGTAGCAGAGGTCCGCAGTATTATGAGCAGAGAACTCAGTGAGCCACTAATGATCAGAGCAGAGCCGGATGACCCCTCAGCAGTGATAAGTGCCCACCAGCACTTGGCCAACAGCCCTCAGGATTTACCAGAATACATTGAGCAACAGGCTCAAGCTATTGCCCACTTTGAGGACATGGAGAGACTGTTGGGGGATAACTGCCTTCATGCCTGCACAAGGCGGTGGAACACACTGCCTCACAGCTTGAAGATAAGAGAATACCACTCTCCCACCAGGATGAGGGAGGCCTTGGCAAGGGTACCTCTCTACAAACAGTTGATGCAAAATCTGCAGGCCAATTGGATCGGCCTGAAATTCAGTCCTCCCTTGCTTTTGGGATTGCTAGAAGGAGTTAAGGAAGAGGAGGAAAACAGACAGTGGGAGGAAGTGGAAAGGAAAGCAGGATTCCACGACCGGGAAGAAGATATCACCGCGGAGGCCTGGGACGTGAGGGAGGTGGTCAAATCTATAAAGAATGACGAGCTAGATTAGTTGCTCAGAGGATGAGCAACCCATTTAGCAGGGGGGTGATGATGAGCCCCAAAAATGGGTAACTTATTGGGCTCATTTTTCCTACTGTTCTTCATAAATCCACCATTTTTCATAGATTATGCATGTTTTTTTAGTATGTTTATGTTATTTGAACGAATAAGGGTGGTCACTTTACCAAGGAGGCTAAGACGTGGTTATTTCAGGTTTTTTGGACAAATTTTGGAACAAAGCCAAGCAATTATGAGCCAGGTGACAGCCAAGCATGAGGGATCAAGGGTGAGGATTCGTAGGAAGGTTGTCTCTTACATTAAATGGCCCTTCCTCGAAATCTCCATCCTCAACTCGGAGCTCAACAGGCCACCAAAACGAATCCTAAAGGCAGCCGAGTAGCTTTGTGAAGAGTCACTGTTTACTGGCAGTTTGAATAGCCGAGCCCCTTGAGTTAAGGAGGGCTGCTAGGACCCTCGTGGGGCATAAATAGGAAGGCTTCAGCCTTCGTAGTTTATTTTTGGAACTGTTGGGTTTTGCACTATAGTGCTATCATTGTCTCAGCTCGTTTTTGTAGCTACTGCTGTATAACTTTCTTGTGACATGATTATTTTTGAGGAATGAAGAGCGGCTTTACTTGGCATTAGTTCTGAGTTTTTTTTAGGAGCCTGTAGCTCTTGGGGTTGGGCCCAACCCAAGTGCCAAGGCTTCCTTTATGTACTGTTATTTTCTTTTCATGTCTTTGCAAAATAATTTCTATTAAGTAGATTAAAATCTTGCTGGTTACCTAGGTCATTGTTGATGATTAGAAAAGCTTTTTATGTTCAAATTGAGTTTATAGGTTATTAACAGGGAAAATCTTCAGAAAAAGGCCATCAAGGACCTCTGATCTCACCTCTCCCTTAGTGGGATCATGATCTGGGTCAAAGGTGACCTTGTTGCCAACAAAAACACTGTCATTGCCTCACCATGCAATCATTAGTGTTAGATTCTCATTTGCAGAAGTTGATACCAGTTGTGGTTAAGTGTTTAGATTCATGATTGCTCAGTTTGCATAACTATTTCACGTGATTCCATTGCAAATAAACTTATGTTCATTTCCTTTGCTGTTACTTAGGCCAAATTAGAATAAAGTAGCTAGGTCATTGGTTTTCCAAGTCATTGTTTGTTCAGTTTGAGAAGTAACTTGCAGAGCACCTGTAACACCTCTCCATCTACCCGTACTCCATCAATCCCATATGCTCCATCCACTAACTCTTATTCTTGCCTCTCATTTGCTATGTTTTCTCCCTTTGCCCTAATTTCCATATTTTTGTGCAACATTGCTCCACTCCTCCTTGAACAAATCCAGCCATCCTCATCTCTTCTCAGCTCCATCCACCAATTCTTGGACCTCCTCACACCCTTATCCTACCTCCATACTCACTCCTCCACCTTTCTCTCTCCATCCACCCTCCAAAATCCCATTTCTGAACATCTGGTAGAAAATACAGAACATCCTGTAGAACCCCTGCAGACTTCCCGTAGAAGCTCATGGAAGCGGTTTCTTGATAGCCAAACTTGGTGAAACTCTCTAGAAGGGTGCTAGGGACCCCTTAGGCCCCCTTCTAACCTTTCCAACCTCTTGTAATCATTTCCTCTCGCCAATCCACCTCTGCACAGTCAAAAAAGTCAAAGCACATGCATGATAATTCAGACAACTTACTCAAAAATACAAAAAGATGTTTTTTTTTTCAGATGTTCCTATAGAAGTAGCTTAGACACATGCATTTTACCTTCCTAGAAGTCAATGGCATCTCTTTCATTAGCTTGCATCCTCTTTCTTGCATCAGTAGGGCTAGCTGGTAAAATTAGGGTTTGCTAGGGTTTGCGTTTCCTTTCAGCGTTCCAGTTTCTTTCTGCAGATAGATTAGCCTTCTTTGAGTTAGCTTTCGTCCATCAGTTAAAAAGCTTCTTCTCAGAGCTCATATAAGTTGGCTTAAGCTCCTAGCGGACTTGTGCCAGCTGACCAAGTGACCACTACGGCAAGAGCTAGTACTTGTGCATACAGCACCGTTGCTTCCAAGTTTGTCACGAACTACCGAGTTGATAAGAGTAAAGAAGGGAATCCCAGGAGTTGCAGCATTATTGCTGCAATACTGGAGCCCACCACTAATTCCTGACCGATTCAGCTCGGTGGCCGTAACATAACGAATGGCCGGGTTGTTACCGAGACAGTCATTGACTCAGTCGACTCAGTAACAACTTGGCCGGCTCGGTAACAACTCGGCCGACTCGGCTCTTTGACAAAAATCCTAAAGCACATTTGTCAAAAGTTGTTCCGTCTCCTACATATCAATGGTTGGGTTGTTGTTTATTGAATATTTATAGCCCTAAAGTACTCTATCACTGTGAGAAAATTTTGAAAATTACAAGGCCGAAGTATGGTTATCCTGGTGGCATGAATTAGAAAATTGAAACAATGCATTGAGCCATACAATGTTTTTAAAAAGGCAAACGTTTTGGCAATTGACTAATAAATACATATTTACCTCTCATTGTTCTTGTGCTTGACCATAATTAAATCAAGGGTTTTGAGACTTCATTAGGGGCAAAGAATTGGTATTACTGTTGTTATAGTCTAGTGATTGTCCTTAGGTTGAGGCAGAAAAGAATCTTGGAATTGGTGGCTAAATATGAACTTTGTATGGGACAGTGCACTGGGTGGCATTTTGATATAATGAATATATTCATGAGCCTACTTTTATCATATGTTGTCTTCTCTCTATATTCTAAAGCTTTGTGTTTGGAAACATGAATGAAAATCTCTAAAATTATGTTTTTTATAAATAAATAAGTATTTAATGTATTTTTTACAATGACTTAGTCATTGAAATCAAACTGGCTGAGTTGATACCGAGTCGGAGTCGGAGCCGACCCTTGGCCGTTTCCGAACTGGAGTCGGAGTTTTAAAACATTGATTCTAAGAGAAAAAATCCTATTGCCTAAGCAAATCTGATAGGACATTAAAAGAAAAACACAAACGATAATTATTCGTAGCATACACAGCCTGCAAAGATCATTAATCAATTCTCATCGTAATGTCCAAATTTATTGTGAAATTTGTATAGTATATGACTACTTTTGGATTAGGAAAGAGGACGAATTAAAACATGGAAAAAATCGTTAATCAATTCTCATCCTAATGTCCAAATTTAATTTGTGTGAAATTTGCATATGCTAGGATTATTTTTGGATTGAGAAATGACACTAATTAAAGAATGCCCAATTGTATTCACTTTCCTCCTAGGGTCATTTCTATCATTTCTATCCAGCAATGCATGCATGATGAGCCCATGGATACTCCCTTCAATCTATTTACTCTAATTTATTTAGATGACACTCCATTTAACAATTGAGAGAAAAATTATTTTGAATCACTTCTTTGTTATATGTTTGACTCTTTTAGAGCACACCAATGAATGCCATAATGAATGCCATTAAATGAATATATGCTCAAATCATATATGATTTTTTTCAGCTAGTGAGGGAAACATGTTTTTTTTTCCTTCTCTGTCTTCATAAGTAACTGAAATAAGAAACAAATCGGTCAAGTCGATAAATTTCTTCTAACCTGGTAAGAAATATGACCATTTCCATACTCGAGTTTCCTTTACCTACCTTGATGAGAGTATTGAACATAATTTCGCCTTGAGTGAATTGGCGATTTTCTTTTTTTGGGGGTGAAGTATGAGTAGCTCATGTTTGTAGGTTTTATAACTGTTAGCTAATCTTCGGCATAATCACATAACCAATCTTTTGTCAACGCGTTTCGAACCAACCAGTGTGGTTCATCGTCAGGACAAGTTGAAGAACCAATCCGGCTTAGCGTGATTAAATAGCGTGTGCAGAGACTCCAATAGCTATAATGCTAACGGCTAATTTTGACCGAATGATCTTGGTCAAACCACTAAATTAGTTAATATTTCACGAAAAAACTAAAAAAGGTCAATAAAGGAATTCATATGGTAATTAAAATTAAATAGTTATATTATTGTTATTATCCACTTATCAAGAGAATACATATTTTAATTTTGACGGAATGATCTTGGTCAAACCACTAAATTAGTTAATATTTCACGAAAAAACTAAAAAAGGTCAATAAAGGAATTCATATGGTAATTAAAATTAAATAGTTATATTATTGTTATTATCCACTTATCAAGAGAATACATATTTTAATTCTGATGGTCATTATATATATATTAATTAATCTATATTTAATTATTATAAAATACAAGTATTAATCTATATTTAATTAAGATGGTCATTCTATCTCGTAACAAATATTAATTAATTTATATTTAATTATTATAAAATACAAGTAAAGGTAATCAATCATTATTATTTTTAGGATTTAGTTATACTAGGTAATTGTGTAATAATTAATCTATATTTAATTATTCTACAATACAAGTATTAATCCTTATTTAATTATGATGGTCACTAATCTCATAATATATATTAATTAATCTATATTTAATTATTATAAAATACAAGTCGAGGTCACCAATCATTATTATATTTAGAATCTAGTTCTATTAGGTAATAGTGTAATAATTATTTAATGGTCTTAGTTAAGTTAGATCTTCACTATTTTATTCCTATAATATATCATATATATAATATTTAAATATATTGGTCAATAAAATAATAAGTTATATAAAATAATATATATATATATATATATCAAATAATCTATATTTATAATAATTAATAAATCCTAATAGATTGTTAAACCATTAATCTTCCTAGAATTTAGTTATATCAGGTAAAAACCATAATTTAGAGTTGTTACAACCAAGCCTGTTAATAATAGAATAACTAATATTATTGTTATATCATCATTAATGGTCAAATAATTAGATCATTATTTATTATAAATTAATAAAGAAACTCAGACCTTAGGTCAATATATTATTACTAACAAGAAATTACCATAATTTATGGTTGATATGTTTACTACTAAAACAATAATATGGTATATCATACTATATCTTAAAGGTCAAATATCTAATAATCATCAAATTTTATTACATAATTATTTATTCCAAATTTTACTAAAGTTAATTAAGTCATTAATATTTATAAGGTTGACAAAGGGTTTTTTAGATAATAGGTTTTATAACTTTTAGATTTTTAACTAGTGGTTAAAATGTTTTTAAAAACTTATGGTATTTTATATTATTTATTTTATCTATACGTATTTAATATTTAATCATAATTATATTTTGAGTAATTTTTTTTAAATAAATAAAATTAAATATATTATTTCTTAAATTTATTTTTAAATGTTTTTTATTGTTTTTAAAAAGTTTTATAATTTGAAAAGTCATTATCATGGAAAATAATTTTTTATGTTTGGTTAAAATGCTGGTACACTCCGTTATTTAAATATTTATGAGATAAAATTAAATTAATTATTACTATTCAATATCAATAGTGAAATGTGATTGTTCTAAAAATTTCTCTTCATTTATGCATAATCTTTCATTCACATACATGGATGAGGTTGGTGATAAAAACCTTGAGAAAAAATAACATATTTAACAATAACATATATTTTAATTTAACTATATTAAATTAAGTTAATTTACCTATTTTAATTTAGCTATATTTAATCTAACACCATATATGTCTCTTTTTCATGAGAGTATGTTTAGAAGACAACTACACCTTTCGTCCAGAAAAAATATAGATTTTCCATACAAATCTGTACAAATTATAGATTAAATACACAAATATGGTATTAAAGTTAATAAAACCATCCACAAATAGAATCCTTACTATCTCTAGGTAGCTAGAGATAATGCAATCATGAATTATCTTGCTATTTTAATTGTAATCTTTATTAATATAAAATTGTATGTGTTTATTGTTTTTTACTCTAATTTAACTATATTTAAACTAAGGGAGAGTATCTACTCTTTATTGTCCAAATATGGGAGCTAGTTTCTATCTTTCAAAATTCAATAATGTGTTGTTATTATTATTATTGACAATGAACATAACTAGAGCTATTTCCTATTTATAAATGCAAATCATTATGTATAATAAGGAAAAACAACTTTTTATAAATTTAAATAAATAAAATTTCTGATAAAAATTAAATTTAAATCTAATTGAATAATATATATATATATATAAAGTTTGGGGATATAAGTTAAATATTTGATGAAAGATGATAAGCTTAGGACATTTATGTAAATAAAAAAGATAATTGTAATAAGATAATTCAATGAAATTCAATGTTGTTTTCACTAACTGGAATGTATCAGCTGTTCTGTTATGTACTCAATCACAGCATGTACCGAATCTTTTGACATATATAATACAAATATTCAGCTTTTTCTCCCAAAAAAATTCAGCGAAATTCAAATTTTAAAATTAAAAATCAATTATCTAACTTAAAAAAATATTTTAATAATACAAATAATCACAAATACCAAATTTATAAAATATAAATAACTTTGTAAATTTTGTCAAAACTTTTCATTACACCATATAATATTTGTTATTAAAAATCTTAAATCTAAAATGCTTTTAGATATAATAATTTTTTTATTAAATAAAAAAATTCGAAATAAAAAGACCTTTCAAAACTCCTGTTATCCTAAATGAATGCACCTGGAGCCATAAACACTCTTTATTAATGATTCCATAAGAGTCCAATAAAGGCCCTCCATTCGTCATCTCCAGAAATGCAAGTACAGACGTTAAGAATCCAAGAAGGCCAAAGGCATTTTTCATCAATGATGATAAAAGAATCCATATCTCCAAAAATATAACGGTGACCTGAAAGAGGACACTGGTGCAGAGGGCCCTACCCATGAATGTGGGGATAAGCCTCTCATTATAATTTATCCTTATCCTGGGTTATGGTGTTTCCTCAAAATATCTATCCTTACGCGGCCTGTCTTTTCTGCCTCTTGCATTCAGATACTTTGATACCAAAGGTCGTATATCTCGATAGGCAACTCACATCGATAGAAAACTTTGACTAGATCTCTACCTTATAAAAAAAATACCTCTTGTCTATATATTTCTGTATTACCCATTTATGAACTGTTTTATGCTTTGGGCAATTCATACTTCATAACCATATACCATCTGCAATTCACCCAATTTGAAGGACAGTTTCAGATTATATCTGTTTTGGGAAAAATGTTGTGTGTATCAACATCTGCTTGTTGCGGCCCTCTTCACGTGGGTTGTGCTTCAGCACAGCCTCAGAAGAAAATTGCTGGGCTTGGAAGGAACAATAGGAATCAGATACTTGCAATGTCAGACCAGAAATCTGAGAGCCCATCTCATCAGACTGGTCAGACACCCAAGCTTGAGCCATTCAGCAGGGACAAGATTACTAGGGGAGTAAGGGAACCTGGCCTGTTGAAGAAAGCAGAAAAGGCCATTATGGGTAAGTTGGTATCTTCTCAGTTTTGTATGTTCAATGAATGCATGCTTTAGATCAAACTATATTCTGAGGCCTTTACATTCAATGGACTGCACTCAAAAAATTCCTCCTTGAAGAAAGCAGAAAATGTGATTACGGATTAGTTGGTATCTTCTGTATCTTGAATGAATGAATGGGCTAGATAAAACTGTGTTCTGAGACCTATGCATTCAATGGATTGTACTCAAAAAAATTCTGAGTACTTTGCATTTCTGATATGATTGAACCACATGGTTCATTTTACATCTATGGGAAATCAATGAATTTCTTTCAGAAAAGATGTTCAGAACTTAAGAGACCAATATTTGTTATCTAAAATTCAAAATTTGATTGTAGGAATATGGGGGTGGATTAACCTCTCAAGACCAATCTTTCTAAAAGAGGTATTTAAAATCTTAGGCTATTTATAATTTGTGAGGGAATTTACCTAGATTCTGCAACTATATGATTTACAGTGGCTAAGATAGTGTCTACGTTCTGCTGTCTCTATATATCGCTATTGCGTACCTACTTCCTTACCTTGAACTATGCTTAAGACCTTTTAGGATTCCTTTTACTTTTAACTTCTCCTGTAAGATCTTCCACGGCCAACCATATGAAGGGTTGGTCTTTGTATATCATATGAAACGCGTATCTATCTTTGAATGACTTTTGAATGAAATTCCATTATATGGATATGCCACTGTAATAATATCTTCTAATATCACATAGATAACAGTCATAACTTTGAGAGTTACTTCAATTGGTTTAACCATTCCACATAAATACAACTACAAACTAGAAAGAACGAACCATCCCACATAAATACAACTACAAACTAGAAAGAACCTACAGAATAGGACACTGACATTGTTAGTGATGCTAGTATCAAAGAGAAAGGAGGTGCTTTAATGCCCTGATGGGGAAGATGCCATTTCTTCATGTCTTTGTGTTCATAATGGCCATATCCATACAAAAACAAATAGGATATATATAAACCCTGGATCTTTTAAGTGTTGTTTAATTGCCTTTTGATCCCTATATTCAGGTTTAAGTTAGATTTATGGTACTTGGAACATCTTAAATTGGTAAGTGAATGAGTACTTATTTCAAAATTAAGATTTGACACTGATATCTCTGTTGGACCTCACAACAAAAGAGTACAAGTTTGTATATAAGTTACGTTGAGCTGCTAGTGTAATGGTTTTTTTTTCCAAATAAAGAGTTAAGATGGATTTATGCTGAATGGAACTTCGTTAGTAAATGGATACTTCTTCTAAAGTTCAAATTTGAGATTGATGAACACCTATTGGACTACTTTGCCTAGGACTGAATTATTACTTCGAGAATGTGCAAATTTCTTGTACTCGAATCTTCTACAATTGCTGAGATGAGCATATTCTTGATTTCTTTTCATGGTTGATATATCCGAGTCCAGTTAAGGTAACTTGAATTTTCTCTGCAGAGCAATGTTCAACTCTAGAAGGCGAGGAATCATTCAGCTGCTGGGAGACATTTTTTGAATTTGAGAAGATGAAGGTTTGATTTTCATAAACATTGATATTTGTTCTGTTTAGCATGTAAGAGTAAGAGGCCAAATGTAAGAAGTGATTATTATATCAGAATAGTTGAAAAGCATTAAGGAACTACACGCTTTCCTAAATAGTTGGTGAACTTTCCCAATTTTTATAGTGATGCAAGAATTCTGATCAGCAAATGAAGAGCTTGTATCCACTTTTATATATTTTGCTCGGTTGAAAATTGCTGAAATATAGCACAGACGCAAAAAAGATCTGGAATGCTAGCCTTATGAGCTAGATACACATTCTAATGTGTTTAACGAGAATATAAAATGTAAAATTTGCAGGAGGAATCTGAGGAGCTGTGTAATGTTTCATCTTCAGAGGATGGAATCTCTGACTGTCAGCCCTTGGAACGAATGGAAAACTTAGTGAGACAATCAGGGGGCGTCAAATCTCTCATTGGCAATGTAAGCACGATTGCAAAAATGCCAAAGCTGCAAAATGAGGCTCAGAGCAAAGAACAAATCCCAATGACTTCATCCAGTTCTCCAGTTAGTGATGCCAATTCACCAAAAGAACATCCTTTCATTCAACCAGATGAATTGCCAAAATCCCAGGAAGATCTGGATGAAGAGGAGAGGGAAAAGATGCCTGATTCACCCTATACAAAAATGCTGAGACGATTTTCGATATTTACTTCATCCAGAGAGTGAAACTATTTGTATGTTTTGAATTGTGTTCGAGTTTGTGACACTGGTCACCTCCAGCAGGTCATTTGTAAGATACAATAAGTAGGGCTCTACTTTCATTTCATTATGATCTCGGTCCACTCTGTTTCCTATATATTCCCAGTGTTCTTTGGGAGGAAGAAAGCAGTTGACTGCAGTTTTCTAAGAGCCTTTACTGTTTATGGCTAATGTAAATATTATATATACGATACATTTTTCTAAATGTGATGTGTGCTCCACCAGGAATGGAGTAGAGCATATTGTGAGTAAATTATTCTGGTTTCATTGTTTGTTCTTCACTGGATAATAAAAACCGAACACTCATGCCTCATATTTGAATTATGAGTATTCAGTATGTGAATTAGCTATCCATGCTACCATATGATTGAAGTCACTCTTCTTAATCAACACTTTGTTTAATTACTGGTTTCTGGGGGATTTCTTAATTTGGCATATTAGATTTTGGTGTCCACAGACTGTCTTTAAGTTAGTTTCCATTTCCATTTAGGGATTGTGGATTATGTCAATGGGATATTTGCTTCTTCAAACTGAGGCCCCCCATCCGTTGATTGTTGTAGATAATGTGGATAAATTCAAGCTATCCTTGATTCAATAAGAGGCCATAGGGTATTCAATCCAGTGAGTGATTAGGAGTATAGCCTTGATGGTTGATCATGATTGGAGACGTGACCATGTGAAACTGAGTATTGCAACCTTTCGATATGGGCTGTTGCAACATTCCTCAATTATTTTTAGAGTTTATGGTTGACTCAGCCATGCCTGGTATATATGTCCAATTTGAATGAAATTCTTTTTGTTCCTTTGTTTAGTATAGCAGGGTGATTTCATCAATCTACAGGATCCAGAGCCTTCACACCAAGTAAGTACAACTTCACATCAGCGTTTATACAAAGATTTTCTTCAGCAAGTGGTGAATTCCCTCTCCTAGGGATTTCACTACACTTTTGGTGTCCTTTGGTTTCTGCTTCAATTCAACGTTAAAATTCCTAGTTTCTTGCCCTAATACCCCTGAACACACCTCATACACCTCCCTCAACCCTTTCCCACACTCCTCTCCCTCATTCTCATCATTTTCCCCAAAACCTTAGCCCCACGTTGCATTTTTGGCAAATTCCCAGTCTAGGACATTTTTTTGTCCTTTTTCCCTACTTCCCCTCACTCTTTTCAGGAAATTCCACCTACCTACACTCCCTAACACCTATCCCTACCCCCTAGAATTTTCCCATAAATTTACCTAACCCCTTCATTCCCTTCCCTCAACACAACTGTCCCATTTTCCCTGTTTTCCCAATACTACCGTACCCTTTCCTCCTACCAAACCTAGGGTTTTATCATGCAGACTAAAACCATGGATAGTGAGAAGAAAAAGTACAACAAAGGAGGGAAAATTTCTAGGTGTGATCCCACTCAGGTCCAAAAAATCATGGCCTCATCTTTCATCAAGAAATCCTTCCAAGATGCCGGCTGCCTAGGGTTTTGTGAAAGAATTCATGAGGTAGGTTTCCATGCCAAGTTGAAAAGCTTGTTTGCCACAAATCTCAGGAGGGATAAGACCACAATAGTAGGGATTGACTTCATCATATCAACAGAAGCCATAGCTTCAGCCACAGGTATCCCTAACCAAGGAGAGATTTGGTTTAAAGGGATGGATTTGGACATTGAGAATTACAAAGTTTTCCTAAAGTCATATTACAAAGATGCTCCTACACACATCTTTCCCTTCAGACAATTGCTTGACAAGTATGCTCCTTTAATGAAGATGATCATGAAGTACTTTACCTGTGAGGGGAGATTTTCAAGGCTGTACCAGTATCACATAAGGCTACTAATGCATTTCACTGCCATCAAACCACTAAACCTGCCTCACTACTTATACAGAAGTCTTGTCAAGATGACAGAGAAGGTACAGAGCAAAGGGAAAGATCACCAAGCAAACCTATTTCACCATGGCTTGGTCAAAGTCATTGTTCTTCATCAGCTTTCACAGGTTAATATATCATGGGAGACCTTCATGCAATCAATTGTCTTTTTGCCTACCACTAGTCAACCTACTAGTCAAAGCACTTCATCAACACCATCAAGGCCAAAGGAGGTTGGCTCATCCAATAGAAAGGCACCTAGGGCAGAGGTTTCACAGACCTACCAGAAGGGGAAAAGAGTGGTTTTTTCCCCTGAGATCACTAAATATGGGCCTACACCTAAAACTATGACTAGGTTACAAACTAGACAGTTGCCTAAGGAAACTACAACTGAGCTAGTTCAAGGAGAAATGGAGCAGTCACCTAGGCATGCAACTGAATCACCCTTGCAGCAATATGAAGAGGAAATGCCTCATGAACAAGAAATCTTGGACCATGCAGAGAAATCAGATGCAAATGTTATCAAGGAACATGAAGCACAAATCCAAGCACTCAAAGATGATTTGGCAAAGGCAAACCACATGGTGGCCTTTTCAAGACAACAAAACGAACTTTGGAAGGTGAGTTTGATGCAACACAATACCTCACCAGGTCCTCCATCATCCAACCAGACAAACGACAAAGGTAAAACAATGATTGGTTTAGAAGAGTAGGTTGAAGACAAGGGGCCATCTCCTTCATTAGTACAAAAAGACCCTGTTGACCCTATGGTTGCAAGCAGTGATAAGGATAGAGAATATTTGCTTGAGAAGGTAAATGAGCACTTGGAGAAGCCCCTGAAGAAGCCACAAACCTTGAAAGACATATGGCTAGGCACTACTTCACCAAGAACCAGATTTGCAAAATTAGGGTTAGAAGCATGAAAATGAAACTTAAGAAAACCCTAATCAAGCTAAAGAAGAAGGATAACTTGGATTTGCTTGTTGAGGCCTCTCTAGTTGTCTAGGCCACCACTCATAGAGATTAAAGATGAAGTTTTGGCCAATTTTGAGAATTTTTGGTCAATTTTGGAATTTTTGGTGAATTCTGGCAATTCAGTTGCACAAAAGTGCAGTGAGCTCATGCCGTGCTTCTTCTCAGGGCACCCAAATGTTAAATGGCTTGCATATTTGGATGGCTCTTGACCTATACTTTGCAGCGATACACCTGGTTTGCCATGTCAGCACATAATTTTCACGTTTCTGCCTCCTTTTTGGACCCCTCGCTGTGCTTCTGGAGTAGTCTTGGGAGAAATGGATTTTAGGTGCTTTGGAGAAGGAGTTTTGCAAGTTTAAAGGTTTAGTGGGCTTCTAGACATCCTAGGCTATCTTCACATACCTCCAATTCAGGAAAATGATCAAGGAAAACCCCTAAAACAACCTCCACAAGCAGCACGCTGTGCTTCTGAGAAATTTCGCTACACTTTTGCCAGGAGGTCAAATTTTCGAGTTTTATCAATTTAGGTCAACTTTTCATGATGTATTTTGTCTTCTTGGGTTTTTACATGATGTAATTAATTGTAATGGAGCTGGTAAATGTCAAATTGATGTAAATTCATGCTCATTTATGCTTGTAAAGTCAAAGTAAATCAGTTAAGTCTAAACAGGGAGTTGGTTTCTAACCTCCCTAGTTTTAGGTTTGGTTAGAGAGATTGATGTAAACAGTTCCTATCATGATGGATTCAACCCCTGAGAGGGGGGAATGTGGTTTTTGGTCTATATGTAGCCTGATCTAAGTCATAAAGAGGGTTGGATGTTTGATAATCATAGCTTGGAGCTAGTGTACACTTTTTTGTAGTAATACAACAGGCAATTGCAGCTATTATCTTGGGATTCTTGTGGTATGCTTTATTGACAGTGTTTTTCTCTGTTTATCATCAAATTGAATATATATTTTTCCTTATTACCATATCTATGCTTTCTTGTGATCATCTCATAGGTGTTTAAGCAGAATTCATAAGTTATATGCTCTGTTTTGATGAGATTTTCATACTAGTGTTTTATTTCTTCTGATGAGTGAATTCATGGTTACATGCTCATTCTAATCCTCTACCTTTTCATCCCTACACCACAATGACAACCTACTTCTGTCACTGAGCATACCTACCTTGCCCCATTATATCTCTGCAATTGATCATTTGAAACCCTAACCTAGTTCCTAGATCTATGAGCTTCATCCAGCAAACCCTAAAATCAAACCCTAGTGAGCTTAATATCTAGCCTAACATCTGATTTCCTCTCCAGCCACCTCGTTGGCTGTGAGATTCTTGAGAGAGCCCTCTCTGATTTGGTAGGGCTAGCTACCAGATCCAAAGTTGGTTTGAGGTTACCTCTGTCAGTCTCCTTTCTTAGCGTTGGGACACTTAAGAGTGCTAACAAAGTGCATATATTAGTTTTCTCTATGTAGCCGAGTTTAAGGTTCTCATAATTGGATTTGTGAAAGACAATATGTCTTTTTGTTCTCTTGTTCAGTATCAATAGACAAGTACACGTACTGGTTTTTTTAATGTAGTCGAGTCTAAGGCTTTTATAATTTGATTTGTCAAAGACCATCAGTTATTGTTATTCTCTTGTTCAGTATCAGTAGACAAGTACATATACTAGTTTACAAGCATTTTTTTTTCCATGTAACAAAGCACCTCACCCTCTAGCCTATAGGCAAGGGTGAGATATTTCATATGGCTCAAGGCCATACAACAACAAAGCTCAAAGTCATGAGCTGAACATGTTACTGGCAGGAATTGAATCTGGTTGGTGAGATAACAATCAATTCTCCCAACCACTTGAGATAAACCCAATTGACCAATGTAGCCGAGTTTAATGTTCTGATAATTTGGTTTATGAAAGACCATCAAATTGTTAGGGATAAATTACTTCTGCTCTCCATTTAGTGTGAAATTTGCTGCTGAACTGTACTCGCATTGCTTGATACTTCATAGTTTCACATTTGATTGTTCTGTAACATGGCAATTAGATAATTATTTTGATTTGGATACCACCTACAGGCTATAATTTGATAATTTTGAAGAGGTGACGAGTTGCAGATGATGATGCCACATTGTTGATGGACAATGGTTTTGTATCTGAAAGCTAGTTGGAAGATTAGGACTAAATGAAATCATGACCAGAAGTGTGAAGCAACTGGCCTTTTATTTGTGATTACAGGATTGGATGGCAAGCATTTTGGTAAGATTATTGTGTATGCTATTAATGTTTTGAGTGCAGGCATCTTTATCAGGCAATGAAAAGTAGTTCCAGCTGTTGATGACCCATTCTGAAATAACAAGGAGTTTATTATGCAGTGCTCACATTTCACACTGGATATCCAAATGTGATTCCGATATTTTATTTGTTGACTAGAGATTCAAGGACTAACAAAGGATTTTGAAATCTAATTGTGAAATCAAAAGTTTCCGCACCTTAGATGAGTATGAATGTCAGTATCGGGGATTTGTTTGGGTACTTAATTCGTCACAAATCGACTTTGTAGCATTGATGCAGTTGACAAACCAAGCATCTGGGAATCATCACTCGCCCCTCGCATAAAGCAGAGCAGGGTTGCTTTGGGTTCGAAAAGTGGTGTGTCGGCTTCTTCGCCAAAATCTATCAACTCTCATCGCACTAACTGGTTCTGGATTGAGTTTTGATTGTGAATTTTTTTATCTGTGTTGGAGAATAATCTTTTTGATTATTGCATGGAGAGGCCCATTCTACAGCCCAGCCCAGTATGATCGAGATGTGTAAGTGTGTCCATACTCAAAGTTAAATTTTAGATAATGTCTACCAACATAAAAATAAAAAATTAGAAATTTAATTAATATTTATGTTGTCTCTCCAATAAATAATAATAATGAAAATAGAAAAAAATAACATTGGCAAACAAAAATGAAAATAATCATATGGATTAAAAAAAAGCCTACAGTACAATTATCTCATGTGTTTAGATAAAAAAATTACAATACAATTATTTCATGTGTTTAATAGTTCAATTATCTCATGTGTTTAGATAAAAAAATTACAATACAATTATTTCATGTGTTTAATAGTTCTTTTATCGTATAAGTTGAATTTGAATGGATCATAAATTTACCTTCAACAAATTTTTTTTACCACATTAAAATTCCAAATTAGGTAAAATTTTAAACATATTTACTCTTTACTAAAGCCACTACCATTTCTTAAATCAAAGTAAAAAGGTTAATTCAACACAAAGAATCCATTCATTTAAAAATTGTAATATTTAAAAATATTCATTTGATGTAGTTTTATTATAAATTTTTTTAGCGTGCCATGTAAAAAACATCATTAAATTTAATATTAATATTATTATTAAATCTAATATTAATATTATTCAACTTAATAGGTTTTAATTAATACAATATTAAATATAATATAATATTAAATTTTTTTATTTTATAATATATCATGATATATATTAACTATAGATATATGTGGGAAGGAAGAACAAAGATATAGAGTGATAGAGGTGGAGAGATAGAGGGAGTGGATAAAGAGATGGAGTTGGAAGGAGAGTGAGGGAAGGAGAAAGACATAGAGAGAGAAGTAGAGAGAGAGGGGGAGTGACAAGGAAGAGATAGAGAGAGAGTGTTTATGCTTGGGGTGAGATAGAGAAACACAGAAGGAGAGAAGGGAGAGGTGGAGGAGAGAGGGAGGGAGATAGTGACAGAGTTGGAGGGTGAAAAGAGAGAGAGAGAGAGAGAGAGTTGAGGGGGAAGAGATAGAGGGAGGTGGGAAAGAAAAGGAGAGAGGAAGGAAGAGAGCGAGGACGTGAGAGGGAGAAGGGGAGAGGAAGGTAAGAAGAAAGACACATAGAGAGAAAGGTGGAGAGAGTGAGAGGGAGTTGTTGACACCTAATCCTTGTGATTGGGTGAATTATTGTAAATAGATAGATAGGAATATGAACAGTCATAAGGAGACGAACTGAACAGTCTCTCCCTCATGTATATAATGAGGACCTACCTGATGGAATAACACAGTCAATTAATTTCTGCTCTATGGAGTTACTGCCTGGCCTGACATGGTATCAGAGCCAGCTCCTTTTTTAGCTTTTATGCACTTTGTAACTCCCTATTCTGCTCCTCTGCTTTCCATTCACAAAATGCTGCCTGTTCATAAATATGGTAGCTTGCTCCACACTGTCACCTGAATGTTGCTGCCTGACACTTCCTGCGCCCTCTTCTCTGACCAATTTTTTCATATTCACTGTAAGCTGCGCTGCTCATCCTCTGAAATACATTCTGGACGTTGTCAGAGGCGTTAGAGGATTTGACAATCGTAGGCATTGAGGCAGGCAGAAGCGAGCGAGCATTGAAATGAGCTTGAACGATTGACTCTAGAAACACTGTGTTAAACGTTGCTTTACATAAACACTGATTTGTGAAGGTCCTGATATTTGAACGCTGTGAAGGTCTTGACATGGTATTGGTATCAACGCTGTTCATTCCATTGAACGCTGCCTGACATTCCATTAAGGCCATCATTGATCGTCTCCCTGGGACTCGAACTGAAGCCTTGGAGCAACGAAAGGGTTTAAACTTGCCACATTTTTTTCCAGTCTTCCCTGCGATTCGAACCTCTATCGTCTGAGCTATTTTTCTCCGACGGCATTACATTTCTTTAATATCTGCGTCCAAGGACGGGCAGTGTCGAAGGTTGGTTGGTAGCTTAAAAGGAGTCATCCAACTTCACCGGCAGAACGCAGTACAATTCTCCAGGCCGATTGCTGGGAATTGGAGAAGAGCTGTGGGTGATGTTACATGCACGCCAAAAAAAAAAGGGATCTTTGTATCTTGGTTCTTCAGAGGGATTTCTTAGTTTTCAGGAAATTGAATTAAATTTGGAGAAGTGCTTAAGCTTTTTGCAGTCTTGTGGTGTATTTCATGTGGCTTAAAATCAGAGATACATCTGTCTCAAATTATTCTAAATACTTCTCTGTATGACACAATATCTGAGAGTCTAAATACATCTAGACTACATTCTTCAGTTTTTCTTTGGTGAACGCAGTGCTGTTGAGGGTATTTTACACTGCCATATTTTGTGCTTTGAATCTGCTGTCCCATTATATCAGAACTATATTTTTTTTCCATTAAGAGTAAAATATTTGCAGCTGAAATTTTATTTGCTACAGTATGCATTCAATCATATCTATGGTGGGAATAGTTCTCACAGGCAAGGAGAACTATCCTGAATGGTCCCGGATGATAAAATAAACCCTCATTTTCAATGAGTTGTGGAAAGGAGTGTGTGTCGGAGACGGAGACAATGACCCAGTACAGCCTACCTCAAACAAAGAGCTCGTCATTTGGGAAAACAAGAACAACAAAGCTTATGCATTAATTGCAGCATCTGTAAATGAAGAGGTGAGTGGCCATATTTTGTCATATTCAACTGCCTTTGAAGCTTTACAAAAGCTGAAAGAACTCTATGACTCAAATTCTGCACTTGAAGTTGTCCAACTCATGATTAAACTCTTCACTCTTGAACTGCAAAATAATGATCCTCTTGCTCTTGCATCTGAAGTAAAATCTATAATGCATGATATCAAATCCACTAAGGTTGAATTGGATATTCCTCTTATCGCTTTTCTTAAGGCACTTTATCCTACTTACTCCAATTATCTTGAGTCATTGCAAGCAAATGGAAATCTCAAAGATATAACCTTTGACTTTCTTGTGAAAAAGTTTGCTGAAAGAGAGAAAGATTTTGGAAAGAAGACAGCCCCTGAATCTTCTAAAGAGGATGTGTGCCTTGCTCATAAAGAAAAGCATCCTGCTCAAGATTCTACAAGAGGAATAGGTGGTCGAAGAGGAAGAGGAAGATATTTCAGAGGCGAGGGGGCAGACATTCTCAAGGAGAAAAGGCAGATTTGCACAGCATTCGCTGCAAAAGAAATGGATCACATGATGCCTCTACATGCAAGCTACCATGGGACAAAATTGAGCAGAAAAGAAACCAACAGAAAGGTAAAACTGATGATACAGACAAAGGTAAAGCACCTGAATCCGCTCACTATGTTTAGGCACAATGTAACATTGGAGTAAATGAAGATTTGTTTAATGCTTCACTTGCTTCATGGAAAAATGATTGGTTGCTTGATTCAGGAGCAACCTGCCACATGACTCATAGAAAAGATTGTTTTGAAGATTTCACTAACAATGTTGATGGAGCAGTATACTTTGCAGATCAATAAAAAATCAAGCCATCAGGGCTTGGCACAATCAGGCTTAAACTGCTTGGTCTTCCAGACTTTCTTCTGGATCATGTTCTATATCTCCCACGGCTCAAGAGAAACTTGTTGTCCTTGGTCCACATCCGCCAGCAAGGTCACTCCATTCATATGTTTGATGGCAAGCTTGAGGTAAGAAAAACATCTGACCACTCACTTGTCATGAGGGGAATAGAAGAAGAAAGGCTTCTCAAGCTACAAGGAACCTCTACTCATGCACAACATTTCTCATACAATGCTCATCATGAAGAAGGTACACTTCCATCAAGTTTATTATGGCATGCTAGATTTGGACATTTGAACTATGACAGTCTCCGCTTGTTGAAGAAAAATGGTGTTGCTAGTTTGCCTACAATTCCTAGGAAACTTAAGCAATGTGATGCTTGCATTCTAGGAAAGCATAGCAAATAGTCTTTTCATGATTCACATTCAAGAGCACATAGGAAACTTGAACTCATTCATTCAGATTTATGTGGTCCAATGCTTGTTCCTTCTGCAAATGGAAATAAATATATCATGACATTTATTGATGACTACACCAGAATGTGTTGGGTTTATTTATTGAAGAACAAATCTGATGCTTTTCAAACATTCAAGAATTTTCATAAATGGATTGAAAATGAGGCACAATCTCATATTGGGTCTATTCGCACTGATAATGGAAAAGAATACACATCAAATGAATTTGAAAACTATCTTCGCCAACATGGGATCAAACATCAAACAACTGTGCCTTATAATCCCCAACAGAATGGTGTAGCTGAAAGAATGAAAAGAACAATCTTGAATATGGTACGATCCATGTTTTTCTTCAAAAATGTAAAGATAATGTTTTGGGTTGATACTGTTCTATGTGCTGCATATATAAAGAATAGATGTCCATCTAATGCTATAAGAAACAAGACTCCTTATGAATTGTGGTATGGACATGTTCCTTCGGTAAAACATCTCAGGGTCTTTGGTTCCACCTGTTATGCTTTGATACCAAAGGTACATAGAAACAAACTTGGTGCTAGAAGTCGTAAGTGTATCTTCTTGGGGTATTCAAACACCTCTAAAGCATATCGCCTCTATGATGAAGTAAATAAGAAATTTGTTGTATCTAGAGATGTAATTTTCCTTGAATCATCCAAAACTGACAATGTTGTTGAGCGGCAACTTGATCGCTTGGATAGATTCGCAAAAGCAAAATCATTTCAAGAATTTGATAATCAGATTCCACATCTTAAAGGGGGGATTCCTATACTAGATCAACATGTGTAATCTTCTTCTGAAGAACACTCTCCCCCGCATGAAACTCCAACAACGAATGATGCTTTAAGTGATGTAATTGATAGAATTGGGAGACTCAATCTTGATTCAATCCCAACTCAATCAACGGAGCAGCCTGGACCATCTCAGAAAGGTCCCCCAAAGTGGTTGACAAAGAAACTTGAAAGTGTTCATCTTGATGAAGTTGGAAAGACAGGAACCAGAAATTCAAACTGGCAAAATGGAGGTGATGTAGATGACTCTAATTCACCTGTTGATATGGATGTTTCTTATGATTGTGAATTGAACTTGTCTACAGATTTTGAACCAACTTCCTTCAAAGAAGTTGCTTCTCATGATGAATGGAAAGAAGCAATGCAAAAGAAGTATGATGCCCTCATAAAGAACGACACTTGGAAGTTGGTTGATCCTCCATTTGGAACCAAACCAATTGGCTGCAAGTGGGTCTACAAGAACAAGTATAAAGCTGATGGCTCACTTGACAAGCACAAAGCTAGGCTTGTGGCAAAAGGTTTTGCACAGAAGGAAGGGGTCAATTATGAGGAGACTTTTTCCCCCACAACAAAATGGGCTACCATCCGGACACTTTTTGCACTAGCAGCTCAGAACGGTTGGAAAGTCCATCAAATGGATGTAAAAACTGCTTTCTTGAATTGAGATTTAAAAGAAAATGTTTTGATGTCCCAGCCTGAAGGATTTGCTGTGAAAGGACATGAACATAAAGTATTCAAACTTGTGAAGTCCTTGTATGGCCTCAAACAAGCACCGCAAGCCTGGTATGAAAAACTAACTGAGCATCTTCTGAAACTCAATTTCAATCATTTTGATCTTGATGATGCAACTTTATTTGTCAAGAAAGTTGGCAAAACAGTTTTATATCTTGTGGTATATGTAGATGATCTTTTAATGACAGGGAACAACGAAAGCTACATTGCATCCATAAAGAAGGAATTGGGGAAAAGTTTTGAAATCACTGATTTGGGCTATGTTCATTACTATCTTGGCATTGAAGTAACCCAACATCCAAAGTCCATATATCTTTCTCAAAAGAAATACATTGGAGGTTTGTTGAAGAGGTTTGGCATGATAGAGTGCAATCCCCTTACTACTCCAATGGAACAAAACTTAAAGCTCACATCTATTGAAGGAAAGGAATTTGAGGATGCAACAAAGTATAGACAGCTTGTAGGAAGTCTCAACTAGCTAACTACTACCAGACCAGACATTTCATTTGTTGTTGGAATCCTCTCCAGGTTTATGCAAAAGCTTTGTGAGGGACATTGGTCTGCTGCAAAAAAAGTTCTAAGGTACTTGAAGGGAACTCAAGACTTTGGAATCAAGTATACACAGGTGGACGACTTCAGCTTGATTGGATACTTTGATTTAGACTTCGATGGAGACAAAGAAACTGGAGTATCTACTTCAGGATATGCTATGAGTCTTGGATCAGGAGCTGTCTCCTGGAGATCACGCAAACAATCAGTTCCAGCAGATTCCATAACAGAAGCAGAATACATGGCAGTAGCGGAAGCAACAAAAGAAATTGTGTGGCTTAGGAATTTTTTTGAAGATTTGCAGGTAAAACAAGTACAATCAACTCCACTCATGATTGACAATACCTCTGCAATAAAGTTGGCCAAGAACCCAAAGTTCCATGATCGAACGAAGCAATTCAATACTAAATATCATCTGATTCGACATCATGTTGAGGCCAAAACAATCCATCTCTGTCATTGTTCCACAAATGAGCAAATTGCAGACATCTTCACCAAAGCGCTTGGAAGGGAAAAGCTTGAACGATTCAGAATGATGCTTGGACTCACCAACATCCCTTCAGATTAAGGGGGGGAATGTTGACACCTAATCCTTGTGATTGGGTGAATTATTGTAAATAGATAGATAGGAATATGAACAGTCATCGGGAGACGAACTGAATAGTCTCTCCCTCATGTATATAATGAGGACCTACCTGATGGAATAACACAGTCAATTAATTTCTGCTCTATGGAGTTACTACCTGGCCTGACAATGATAAGGGAGAAGGAGAGAGAGGGAGAGAGGAGAGTAGTAGGGAAGAGAGATAGAAGGGGGGAGAGAGGGAGAGAAGGTGAAGAGAGACACTGGGGGAGAGGAAGAGGGCGACAGAGATAGATAGATATGGAGAAAGAGGGTGTATGTTTTGGGGGTGATATAGAAAGACAAAAGAGAGACAGAGGGAGATAGAGATATAGATGGAAGGTGAAGAGAGAGATGGATAGATAAATATGGAGAGAGAAAGCATGTGTGTTTAGGGGGTGAGATAGAGAGACAAAGATGGAGATATAGATATAGATGGAAGGGGGAGCGGGAAGAATATTTGTTGCACTGGATGCATTAATTTTAGTATAGATGGTGATTTCTAATCCTATTTGATTGTTTGCACAGAAGGAGATAAACTAAATTAGAGGGGAGATGGGGAATGAAGAGAGAGAGAGAAGAAGAGGAGTGAGAGAGGGAGAGAACGATAAGAGAGTGAGATGGAGATACAAATATGGAGGAGGAGAGAGGAAGGAAGAGAGTGACAGGGTTGGAGGACAAAGAGAGATAGAGAGAAAGAGAGAGAGAGAGTGATGGGGGGAGATAAATATAGAGAGGAAGGACAAGAGATAGGAGGAGAGAGGGAGGGACAAAGATATGGAGTTGGAAGGGGAGAGGGAGGGATAAAGATATGGAGTTGGAAGGGGAGAGAGGGAGGGAAGAAGAAAGACATAGAGAGAGAGAATTGGAGAGAGAGAGAGGAAGAGAGTGACAAGGGAGAGATTGAGAGAGTGCGTGTGTTTGGGGGCAAAATAGAGATACAAAGAAGGAGAGACATAGGAAGATATAGATATAGATGGAAGGGGGAGAGAAGGAAGAAGATTCCTTGCACTAGATGCATTAATTTTAGCATACGTGGTGATTTCTAATCCTATTTGATTGTTTACACTAAATGCATTGATTTTAGTGTAGATATTGATTTCTAATGATATTTGATTGCTTGCACTAGATGCATTAATTTCAGTGTAGATGTTGATTTCTAATCCTATTTGATTGCTTGCACTAGATGCATTGATTTCAGTGTAGATATTTTCTAATTCTATTTGATTGCTTGCACTAGATGCATTGATTTCAGTGTAAATGGTTATTTATAATCCTATTTGGATGCTTACACTAGATGCGTTGATTTCATTGTAAATGGTGATTTATAATCCTATTTGATTGCCTACACTAGATGTATTGATTTCAATACATGAAGATGTTGATTTCTAATGCTATTTGATTTTTCTGCACTAGATGCATTGATTTCAGTGTAAATGTTGATTTCTAATCATATTTGATTGCTTGAACTAGATGCATTGATTTTAATGTACATGTTTTCTAATTCTATTTGATTGTTTGCACTAGATGCATTGATTTCAGTGTCAATGTTGATTTCTAATAATATTTGATTTCTTGCACTAGATGTATTGATTTCAGTGTAAATGTTGTTTTTTATTATATTTGATTGCTTGCACTAGATGCATTGATTTACATGTAGATGTTGATTTCTATTCCTATTTGATTGCTTGCATTAGATGCATTGATTTTAGTGTAGATGTTTTTTTCTAATCATATTTGATTGCTTGCATTAGATGCATTTCTTTCAGTGTAGATGTTGATTTCTCATTTGATGTAACTAGATTTATGATGGTACAATAATATTAAAGTGTTTGGATTAACAGTTTGATTGATTTTAGTGTAAGCACAAAAAAATTATTGACAATGTGCATTTATTTTTGTGTTATAGTAATTAAACCTATTAATATTGGAGAGCAAGAGAAAAAATGTAAGATGTTTACTACAATAGCTCGAGTTAAAGATTTGAATGGTTTACAATTTCAACTGCACTTTTCATATAATAGATATGAAATTGTGGCAAAACTAACAGAGTGATCCAGGTGGATGTTGGTGGCCACCCACCTATCCCACTTGGACCCCCACAACTGTCTCTTTCAATTTTTCAGTTTCCTTAATTGTAGCACAATTTACTATTTTTAACAGTTTTTCAGGTCATGAACTTCTGGAGCCATTTTGAGGCCTTAAACGACATTTTTTTGGGAAAACTGAGAGCAACATAAGTCCATGGACCAATGTTGCTTTTCCCAAAGTTGTAGTCCTCGAATAGATATTTCTAACGAGGTATTGAACGCGTCAAACAGAGATCGTATGCCAAAGTTACGACCCATGGAAGTTGATGTACCAATTTACTCAAACAGGGCCTACAATTTGGTGTTTCATCTCCTAGGGTTAGGTTTTTGGATGTTTAGGGTTTTCCATTGTTTCTCAACAATAAACAGGCCTTCGAGCTTCATTGTAATACATTTTAGAGGCATGTATCCGCCACATCTCTTCTCAGAGATAAGCTACCATCGCCCTAGCTGGTTTATTTCCATTTCCATTTGTAAGCATATTCAATGTTTTACATTAATGAAATGAAGTATTATTTCCATTGCATCTTTGTATTTATGGTTATATCTATAATTTGTTGCATTCCTGTTTAAATCCGGATCAGTGGCATCAGAGGGGTCTGTTATTTCTCTGTTTTTCTTTGCATGTCCCCAACGAGGTCGGGATATAAGGAGTTAGGGCTTGAACTGGTCGAACCTTTGCAAGACTAGCCTCGCAAATCCCGACAGCGTCCCATGGCGGATGAAAGAAAGACGAGGGGGCAGGGGATTCTATCAAAATCTTGCTCGAAGAGGCCCTCGAGCGACAAAGGAACATGATGATGGACAACTTTGCCTAGATCCTTCAGCTGCTACCTAGGGGCGACGCAGCTACTTTGGAAACACCACACCCTTTAAGGTACAAGTTAATTTTGAAATCCCCATATTTGAGGGTCAGATAGACACAGATGTCGTAGATAAATGGTTGAATCTGCTAGAAGAGTATTTTTCTGTTCATGATTTTTCTGGTCAGGAAAAGATTATTTTCGCTCTTCTCAAAGCAGCCCCCCACGTCAAGGGCTGGTGGGAAACCTACTGTGAGCAGAAGGATGAGAGTACGGGCTCACTATTTTCAGCCACACCCACTTGGAATTCATTCCGGGATGCCATCAAGGAACAATACTACCCTATCAAGAGCTATGAGGACAAATACATAAAGTGGACCACGCTGTGGCAGGGAAGGGACTAAGACGTGCCAGAGTTCACCAATATTTTTCATACCCTTTGCAAAATGTTGGGTATCAAGGATTCTGAGCTGCATTTGGTACTCAAATACACGGTTGCCTACATAGGTACATCCAGGATGAGATGGAGTTCCTGAACATCTCCTCGCTCGGCACAACGTACTAATACGTTGTTAAAATCGAGCAAAAGTTCAAACAGAAGAAGCGAGACTTTGGATTTGCGAATCTAAAGCAAGGGAAAGGCTTCCCCAAATCGCAGAACCAAGGACAAAGCCAATATGGGGCAACCCAAGATAACCTATCGAAGCCACAATAAAAGAACAACACCACGAAGTCGAAGAAGGACACAAGAAAGTGGTGTGAGTTCCATAAGAGCCCCACTCATAACACAAGTGAGTGTCAGACCAAATAGTCATTGGTGGCTGAGTTGAAGGCTTCAGAATCAGATGCATGTTCCGACCCTGAGTCAGAACCCGACAAGGGGAATGACAAAGGGAAGCATATCATTGACGCAGAGCCCAACGCCACTGTTGCCACCACCAAGATTCAAAAGAATGAGCCCGAAGATCCAGAGGAGGGGGAGCGTCTTTTCCACTCACAGATGTGGGTGAAGAGTTTGCCACTACAATTCATTGTCGATAGTGGGAGCCAAAAGAACCTCATTTCAGCAGAGGTTGTGAAGTGATTGGGCCTACTAACTACACCACACCCACAACCATACAATAGCGGGTGGCTTCACCAAGGACAAGATCTCCGAGTCTGCCAACAATGCCGCCTTCCCTACAACATCAAGCCTTTCACAGATGAGGTATTGTGTGATGTTGCACCTCTTGATGTTTGTGATGTACTATTAGGCCAACCATACTTATGGAGGCAACATGCTGTGTATGAGTTAAGGCCTCGCACTGTTATTATTTCTTTGGGTAATTAATTATACAGGATACCAGAGATAGCCCCACTTACCGCCACCTCTTTTATCACGGCTAAGAAATGCATCAAGCTCATCTCCTAGACTAAGAAATTCATTTTATGTCTGGTTCGCCACATCCATGACCCTCACGAAGGGTTCCTCCACGCAACAACAATAACAGAGGGATACAGTCATGAAAGAATACAGGAACATCTTCTCCTCACCCACAGGGGTACCATTGCACTGCCAGGTCAAGCATTCATCTGATCAGACTTCCGGAGCACCTCTACCCAACGGGCCGATCTATCGCCACTCCATTGTGGAAAATGCCGAGTAAAAGCAATGACATGATCAACATCGGGTACCACACAAGTTTCAGGTGGGTGACAAAGTCTGGTTGCACATGCAAAAAGAACACCTTACAAGAACCCATCAGAAGCTCAAACCACTCTGACATAGTCCTTACACCATTACCAAGGCTATGGGAAACAATGCTTTGGAGCACAACATTCCTCCATTTCTTCACTTGCACCAAGTGTTTAATGTGGACAACCCTCGACCATGCTTCCCACCATTGCTAGACACATCAGAGGTTGCAGAACAACTCACCAAGGACCAAGTTTAGCAGAAGTTTCCTCATCTCATGGAGGAACTCAATGCAATGGGGACCATTTCTTCCTAAGGGGGGAGGAATGATCCAGGTGGATGTTGGTGGCCACCCACCTATCCCACTTGGACCCCCACAACTGTCTCTTTCAGTTTTTTCAGTTTCCTTAATTGTAGCACAATTTACTATTTTTAGCAGTTTTTTGGGTCCTGAACTTCCGGAGCAGTTTTGAGGCCCTAAATGACATTTTTTGGAAAAAATGGGAGCAACTTGGGTTCATGGACCAATGTTGCTCTGTTGCTCTTCCCAAAGTTAAGTCCTCAGATAGATCTTTTTAACGAGGTATTGAGTGCGTCAAACAAAGATCGTATGCCAAAGTTATGACCCCGAGAAGTTGATGTACCAATTTACCCAAATGGGGCCGACAGTTTGGTGTTTCATTTCTTAGGGTTAGGTTTTTGGATGTTTAGGGTTTTCCATTGTTTCTCGACAATAAATAGGCCTTCAAGCCTCATTGTAATACAGTTCAGAGGCATGTAGCCGCCACATCTCTTCTCAGAGATAAGCTACCATCGCCCTAGCTGGTTTATTTCCATTTCTGTTTGTAAGCATATTTCAGTATTTTACATTAATGAAATGAAGTATTATTTCCACTGCATATTTGTATTTATGGTTATATCTGTAATTTGTTGCGTTCCTGTTTAAATCCGGATCACAAAGCTGTCAATAAGAATAGTAGAAGAAAATAATTTGAGATTGAGCACAATGAAAACTATTTTTAATTAGCTACATTCTTATTATTCACATTTCTGTCCATTCAACACTATTACATTGTCACTTTGCATTCAAATTTTTTATTTTATCATTTTTCACAATTAACTTATTAACAATATATATCATCTCAACAAATTGAGGTAACTAAGCAAATTTAAAATTAAAACTACTCTTCAAGATATATGTAGTAATACCTGGATGGACATTATTAAGAAATAATTAGTTGTCAAAAACTATGATACCTAAAATTAAATGAAATAAATGTGTAGTATCATTCCTCCTGCAAGTTATTGACAAGGTTGTCTTCCTTCTTCATAACCAACTAATTATTAATAGACAATTACATACATATAGAGAAATATAACATAAAAACTATAGCATTCACAAACATTACCATCTAAATCCAAACACATAAACATAATGTCCAAACACAAACACACGCAAACCACTCAAAACATGCAAACACAGATGTACAAACCATTCAAGACAAGCAACATAGACTAAATTAAAGAACAAAATTATATGGTCATGTCAGGCAAAGAAAACATAATGTAAATTTCAAAGTATGATGTTTATCTCAAACATATACATAATAATGATAATCTAAAAATATGACATTGTTGCCCTTAGCTGGAACCAGCATAGATCCATCTAACTCCGGATCTATCATGCGCCGAGAGGGATCGAATCCCTGGAGGTGCAAACCTTTCCTCCAATTCTTCACTTCAAAAAAAAAGTTTGCACCTCAAGGGATTTGATCCCTCTTGACGCATGATAGATCCAGAGTTAGGTAGATCTAGAGATTGGTAGTGGATCCTTATTTTACAGTTTAACCGCCATGGATAAAAGTGAGAACTTTCGATAAGAAAAGGGCGCCCAATAAACTCAGACTTCACCAAAATTGTGAAGCGAAATCAAATTAATTAGAGCAATAATGGACCGATTTTTCAAATCCCGCAACATAGCTTACTATAAAAGCTTTCACATATATAATTATGCTCGATTAGAGCAGTGGTGGACCAATTTGCAATTTCCATAGAAAAGCTTAGTATAAAATCTTTCTCATATATAATTTAGTTCATTAAAAAAAAATTGTTGCAGTTTATCTGCACGACTTTGCTCTACACAGGGAAACAGCTTTCCAGTTTCAATATTTTCCTCTGGTGGTGAAAATTTTCTAAAATCTTAGCAGACATAGTCTATGAAAGAGGGAAAGAATATAATATAGAGACGGACGTAGTCTATGAAAGAGGAAAGAATGGTAATACAGAGAATTTGAAGCATTAATGATATTTTGAAGAATTTAGTGAAATTATTAATAATGATAATTTTTTCTTGTTAGATTCTCCATGTTATAAAGTAGTGTGTAAATCATGAGATGATCAAACTTAAAAAAAAAAAACTTGTGCTTAAATGTCTTTGAAGCATTATTGCAACCAGGTGATCCTCCTGTAAGCCATTTCCATTATAGAACCCATGGAAGTGGTGCATGAGAAAGCAAGGTAGGATGGACCATGGCTAGGAAAAGCATTTTATTGGTGAAGAGGACATTGCCAATCATTAATCCAGCTAGTGTGTTTTTTCCGAAGGAAATCTTGGCTCACCCTAAGAGTTGTTGCTGCATGTCTAATATTTTCCTCACATATTGACATTTGGGAAACTGTGCTTCTTCTTCATTTTAAAATTCATTGAATTAGCATTATTTATTTGTCAACACTCTGCTCTAAGCTATGTCATCCTCTATCATCCTCTAGCATGTTGAATCAGCTCTAATCTATGTCATCCTCTATCATCCTCTAGCACATTGAATAGACTCTCCATCTCGATGAGGGATTTTTTTTTTCATGGGAAGAAACCAAGCCTATAGCAACTCACGCATATATAGTCTTGCTCATGATTGGACCACAAGGCATGTGGGGACCAAACCTCCCCACCTAACCTTTGGACCACATCCTCGGGACTCCAAGCCTTAAGCAACTCGCACGCATATAAGTCTTGCTCATGATTGGACCACAAGGCATGTGGGGACCAAACCTCCCCACCTAACTTTTGGACCACATCCTCGGGACTCCACCTTGCCAAGGGCTTGCTGGGACTCTACTTTATGTCATCCTCTGGTACGTTGACTAGGCTTTCCACTTGACCTAGGGTTTGTTGGGGCTCTCCACCTCACTTAAGACTTGTTGGGGTTTTAGTGTGTAGGAGATGGAAGGAAATTGTATTGAAGATGTAGTTAGTGGCATTGGTGAAAAAGGTTAGTGGTGCTAGTGAATAGGCATTTTCTTGTTTTTATTGTTGGTGTGGTGTTAAGTGGAAAAGAGAGCTATCCCAATGGTGAAGAGATTGAACATCCTCTAGTCTTTAACAATTTTTGGGATGATATTTGTGAAGGCTTTCTATATGGATGAATAAATATAAGAAATGTTATGTCTTAATCACTAATTCTGTAAGTAAAAAGGTGAGTCATCATGTTAAAAGTATCAAAGATTCTTAGAGTGCTTTGAAGAAATGGACATATATATATTATTCACATTAAGTATTGGAGCTAATTGAATTGTTGAGGAAGCTCTCCAACACTGAATGAAGGATCCCATGGCTTTAGCGTCCAAAATTAAAGCCATCATGCATGATGTTGGTGTGAACATAGGCATTTCCCTTATGGGCTTCATCAAGATCCTCTACCCCATATATTATTAGTATGTTGATTCACTTCAAACTAGTGGGCAATTGAAGTCCCTCAATCTTGACTCTTTGGTGGAGAAAATTGCAAAATATGGGAAATCTCTTTGGGAAGAAGACCTCAAAAGAAGGGGGTAGACACAATCAAGGTGGGAGGTCTGATCTTCACTATGTTTATTGCAATAAGAATGAAATTCCATGCACATCAATGAAAACAATCATAGATTGTGAATTGCACTTATTTAATAGGATGATTATGATTGGAAATTTGTAATTTCTTGTGAAATTATAATTTGGGAATATCTCTAGTTTTTCATTTCTTGTGGATATCAAGGAAGCCCCTTATTGTTTCTGATGGTTATTTGTGATAGATACTTTTCCGCAGAAGTATGTAAACAATAATGTTCTTGGTCAATTTTGTTTAATAGGAAAAAGAAAAGATAGTTTATCTCACTACCCTTCAAGCTAGTGGGCGTTGTTGTAAGTTTTTTTCACATTTAGCCCAAATATCTATAAAATTAAACCATTTAATTTGAAGGAAGATGATCCTATCAAGGGCTTTGCCCCTGAAGGGTTATTCTCTAAACACTTGTTTCCAGTGAGGTATGGGAACTTGTTTACTAGGATTGTAGAGGAAATGGACAACAACAAATGGAAACACCAAAAGGAAAGGAGAAAGAAGAAATTATACAAAATGATGACCTAATTACACAAGTTAGTACAAATTCACAACAACAAAGCAAGATCAGACAAAGAGGCAATAATCCCATTAATGTGCAATCTTCATCATCCCCACCAACATGTAGGAGTTTCTCCTCTGCACGTAAAAAATAAAAAACAAGAAATAAGCATAGCTAGAGGAGAGAGGAATGATCAACGTTCTAGAAGAGATGATGGCGAAGAACCACCCTTGCATATCAATTTAGAAAAGGTCTCATGCTATTGCATTGTCAAAAGTAAGAGAAGCTCTAGTAAGAAAGGACCATGACAATTGGAAGGCCTCATATATATGGAGGTAGATAGCACCACGGTGCTTGATTGGGTCACACTATGATAGTAGAAAGTCAAAAGATGGCAGAGGAGTTAGCTACTAAAATTCCAAAAATATTTGAAGAACAACCACAGATTATGAACAATGCCCATTATAGTAAGGTGGAAAGAAAATTACAAATTGAAAAGGTTCATTTTAAAAATAAAAAGGTTAAAAGGAAATGGAGGTATGAAGTAGGTGTATTAGGAATAGGAAGTACTAGAGTTTTAAAGTACATATGACTATGGGGGATGCTTTTTCCCATTCTATCATGGAGCAAGAGATTGAAAACATAAAATTAAATATGAAAAATAAGTGATCTTGAGGAACCCTAAGCCCTAGAACTTTATTCATGCCCACTTTGGCTATTATAGCTCCATATAAGGCACCACCTAATACACTCGACACAACCAAAAGGATAAAGAAGGAAACAAATCTAATTAGTGAAATAAGAACTTGTCATAGGAAACATCAATAAGTGGCTAAGTGATCTGTAAACTGTCGTGGATATTCCACTAGATAGTTTGTCACAACAAATCTGATAATTATACTTAAAAATCCAAAATCTACACTATTACACTTTATTTCTTTTTATATTTCTAAATCTGTAAATTATTTTTTATTGTGTATGCATGCAAATTATAATTATGTATAAAATGGATAACAAGGAAATAAAAACTCACAAATCATGATTTGACACAAGATATAACCTGGGAAACCCTTTGAGGAGAAAACCCAGTTAGAAGGTGAGACCTCTTTGCTCTCTTTTTCTGAAAAAAATGGTTGAAAGTATAAATAAGAAAGGCTTATGGCCCATGGGCTACTATAGTGCATAAATCCTCTCTATGTTCTCTCTCCCGATCCCTCTCAGCTACTCTTCTCATCTATTGAACAAAATGCTCTTGAAAGAATGGAACCCTTTTTCCTCCTAATGGTCTAGTTACAACACAACTTGATAGCCTACCAATGGTTAGGTTTGACTCCCTACACTCTTAACAAAAGTTACAATATGGAATCTTCTAGAGCCTTACTCATCATGATCATGTGGCTAGCCCCTTTTCCTTGAGTAATGGGGGCTGACATGGCATCCTCTCAAATTATGGTGGTGAAAACATGAAATTCATCTTCTGAGTGGCATACCTTTTGCATATAGACTCTGTCATTGGAAAGGTCTTTGTGTGCATAAGACGAACAAATGGTGTGTACTAAAGCAACAAAGTTTTATCCACAAAAGATGTCGTTTGATGCCTCAAAATCCTCTGAGAAGGTTTCAGACCCCAATTTTCCAAATTGTGTCTCACCGATAAAAATGGTCGTGTGAGCTGATTCCTCCACTTTTTCCATTCAGAAAGCATCAACATGGATGGCGAATAATATAATGATGCAATCAAAATAACTAAATATCATTTCTGAAGCATGAAATATTTTCTTTTATTTAAGAAATCTCCCTTAGATAATTTCTTATTTTACCGATTATTATAGAAAAACCTTTGACAATGATGGGTATTTTGTAGAAAATTATTTAAATACATTCATTAGAAAAGTAGGGACTTCCATTGGGGAAATAAATAAATCATATATGAGTAGGATGGTTTGTAAGAATTCAAATGTTAAACGATGTCTAGCAGATTGTGCAAATATTATTCATTACAAAAATAATCATTTCCTCAAAGAAATAAAGGTTGTTCAAGAACTTGAAGGGCCACAATTGATGAAAGATTTTATGTTCTCTCAAGGACTAGCTAGAGAAAGAGTTGAGCGTCATCAAAATAACCTAAGCCAATGAGTTTGATAGTTTCACTAATTTTGCAAAAGAGGAAATCAAGAAAAGGTTGGTTATATTTGTTAATAATAATGATGATAATGTGGAAACTATTAATCAATTACACTCAAATTTAAAATAAATTGAAGATATTAGGTTGAATAAATATATTTTGTTCCTCCTATTAGTGTCAGTCTTTGCAACCTTCCTCCAGTGATCAAACATGCTCTTACAAAGTGATTTTAAGGTGTCAAGGTCAAATTTTGTCATTTCAGTGAGTTTTCAAGCAAAATTTGGTCACTAGGTATTAGGTCTAGGGTTTGTTTTCACTCTTTTCAAAGTTGTCCAAATGTCGGTCCATGTCACCATTCAGTTGAGTGTACCATCATTCAAAGGGTTTTCATCATCATGTCAGGTTCCAATGGGTCATTTTACATCTTGTTCATGTTTCAGTTGTGCCTAGGTAAGGTTCATTTCCCTCTCCTAGGGTTTTGGAGGTAATTTCTCTTGGATGGTCAAATCATTAGTAAAACTTGTATCCTGATGTTCATATACCTTCCCCTATCCATAATGTACCTTATTAAACACTTCCCATCACTAAAATCCCCCAAATTCCTCATTTTCGCACAAACCCTAGTTTCTTGCTACAACTTGGCAATTTTCCAGGCTAGGCCTGTGTTTTTCCCTTTTGGACCCCTTCCCCTCACTCAATCTCTGAAATTCCACTTTCCCCTGCATCCTAACATCCCTCCCCACCTTCCAAAATTTTCTCAAGAATTTAGAAGCCCCTTATCCCCTTCATTTCGCTTCATTTCGACAAATCCCCTGTTTCACACATCGGGGTAGATTTTACTCAAATGATGTTTATGAGAAATAAAAGATGAATTTGGGAAAACTGAGAGAGGTTTTTGTCAAAAATAGTCCAAGGAAGAAAAACCTCCTTCACTTTTTACACAGGTCTCATGGTTTTAGAGACATTTCAAAAATACAATTGCCTCGGGAGAATTGATGCACCTCTGAAGTGACCTTGGGAAAATCAAGTTTTCTCCTAGCTTGGTTGGCCAAATGACTTGCTTGATGAGTCAAAGGATAACTAGACAACATGAGCTATCATGAGCGCAATTTAGAGTTGAGGAACACCTTTAAATTTCGACTGCAACAGCCCTCTGCCTTGAGGCAGCCTCATTTGGCACATTTTGACCAGTCTTGGGAGATTTGATTTTTGATAGGGAAAATGAACTCAAAATTGAAAAATTCCAGTTGTGTTGGAAATTAGACTCAAATACCTTTCCAATGAGCTATCCTGCGCCCAATTTGAACATCGGGAAGGCCTCCAAAAGTCTTCTGGAAAAAGCATGACGCACTGGGCAGGAGGCGCGGCGCACTGGGCCTCAGAACTCAGTGTATTTTTGCACAGGCACGGCACATTGGGCTGGATGCGCGGTGCATATATCCAGAGAGCCCAAAGAACTTCCAAGATTCACTCAAATTGCCCAAAAATGCATGGATCGGTCTTGTGAAAAGTGGGGTAGAGCTTCCATCATTGTTTTTTATCCCATGTTGGTGTTTGTTTGATGGTGCTTGTGGCATGTTGAGTGTTCAAAGGGAAGCAAACCCTATTATGACATATTGCTACTACCAATTGATTTTGATGATGATGCACATATGGAGCGTGATGGATGCTAGGTTATTATGACTCTACTGTAGGATGTTCATTGATGGGATGCAGATGGCCAAGGTGTTGAGTGGCCATGTAATAGCATAAGATGATGTTAGTACCTCTATTTGTTGCTGCTACATTTTGAGAACTTATGTCATAGCTCGTGGAGGCCTTGCACTTGATGGATATGCCATGTATTACATTTTTATTGCTGTTGCCACATGGAGCATATGTTGATGCTCATTGTTGCCATGTACTCATGAAATTTCATGTTTTGGGCATGTATTGATGAGAGCACATTTATGTGCACATGTAAAATCCATGTACTATCATTGTTTCACCTTTTGCAAAGGATATGGCTGCTAGAGTTTTATATTGACTGTTTGCCTCCAAACATCTCCTCACCTTATCACCTCCTCATTCCATATTTCCTTTGTTTTCCCTATTCTCCAAAATCATACCCCCAATTCCTATTTCCCAAAATCTCAAGTTACTCCCACATTCAGTGGTTGTCCCCTCCTCCAAAGTTTGTCAAATCCTCAAAGGGAAAACTACCACTTGGCAAGACTTATTTGTTCCCACTGTTTTACCACAGTCCCTCATTTCCCTTTGGCCCACATTTGGCATTGAAACAAGACACTAAGTTCTCATTTCTCATTCTCAACAAACCAAACATACACTTGGCATAGACTTTCAACACCATGGAGGCGAACACCGATACATTATATGACCAAGACAGTGACTTTACAACTGAAACTGCATGCACCAGGAGGGCACTGAAACGCCATAAAAGGGAGGATAGACTCCGAATCTTGGCCGAAGCCTCTTTGGCTGAGCATGATACTTGATGAGGCACCTTTAGTCAAAATTTCAAGGAATTTGGAGAAAATTTTGTCATTTTTGATTTTTTTGGCCATAAAACAGAGTTTTCTGCCCAACGCGTAGCGCCACTTGGTGCACGCTTATGATTGGGACATCTTCTGGAGGAAAAATTGATATTTTTGGGTTTTTATGATAAATTATGCATGCTCAAGAATGGCTGAGAGATTTCATCAAGTTTTGGGTGGCCTAAAGGGTCAAAAACACCTTGAAAATGGCCTTTCTGCCACTTTTTCCACACACAGGAAGTAGTCTTGGGAGATTGGATATTTGGAGAGGAAAATGGAAACCAAATCTAGAAATTCCACTTGGGTTGGAAAGTAGACAGGTAGGGCTTTCCAACAAGCTATCATGAGCTCAATTTGGACTTCAGGAAGTGCCTAAAAATCAGCTCCAAAGTGGCGCGATGCATAGAGAATTTGGGCGTGGCGCATAGAGAAATTTGGCCTCATTTTCACTCTTCAGCTCAGAAATTCGCCCAGTTTTGACTAGTTTTACTTTTTGATGTAACTATTGATCTATCATGAGGTAATTTGATGACCATGATGAAATATTGGCACATTTTTACTTGTTCTAGAAGATTCATTCACTAAAAAGTGAAAATTAAATGAATGAATAAGTTTCCTAGCATATAGAGGCAAGTTGTTTGATTGCCTAGATTTCAGTTCCTTGTTTAGAATTGGTTCAAACAGCTCCTAGAATGATGAGCTTGACCCCTAGAGGCATGGGAAGGAGTTAGGCTTGTCTATATCATGTAATTTCTCAGTCATTTTCAGGGTTGGACACTAGGGATTTCTTGGCACTCCATTGTACATTTGATTTCTGCATTTTTGGCAAAGGAAAGACCAGGGTTTTGCAACACTTGTTGGGATCCTTGTGGCTCTGTGTTTTGATGGTGTTTTTCTTCATGCAATTGTAAGTTCATTGATGTTTCATGTATGCCATTTCCCTTCTCTTTGCTTTTGAAATTAAACAAATGAGTGACAAAAGGTAGAATTCATTAGCTTGTTGTGCTCTGCCTGTTGGTTTGTTTAATTTTCAATGTTTTCTTCAGTTTGAAGAGGATTCTTGGTTCCCTCTTGTCGTCTTCAGCTCCTCAGCGGTCTTTTCCATCTATTCATTTAATCTAAAGCATCAAAACTACTGCCTACCTCGCCCCAACCAGAACTCTGCAAAAATTTGGCCTCATCCCCGAACCCAAATTTGCCTTTCCCTTTTTTCCAACAAAACCCTCAAAAAATCAAATCAAATCCTTGCACTTCATACCCAGCCTAATATCAGTTGTTAAATCAGTCATCTCAAGCCCCATCGATTATCTTTCGCTGAGATTGACCCAGAGAGAGCCCTCTCCTGTCCTCGTAGGGCTAGCTATGAGGCTGAGCGTGGTTTGATGTGGACCTAGAACCTTGCCTTTTCAGCCTGAGGCAAATCTAGGCTCTAACACCTCCCATGAAGGATAACACTAATGGTAGGCTTAAAAGTTTGTTAACTAAAATCATTAATATTGAATAACTAACCAGAGTAGTTACATTAAGAAAAATCGATGAAAGATAAAAACATCATCCTTGAGGATGTAAATGATCATTTCATCCCTTACATCATGGAGAATGAGTTTACATAGGATATGTATGATTCCTTGATAATTATGTATCGAAGTGACTATTTTTCATAAGATGTTTCAACTGGACAAGCCTTCTTCCACACATAAGTGGCACATACACAATGGCTAGCTACATGATGAAGATCTCTAAATTTAGAGATGAATGCAATGCTATTCAAACGAAGGTCGAGAGTGATGCGTTGGTTCCCATAGCCCTAAATGGTTTTTTTAGTCTCAGGATTAGTTTGTTTGTGGTGTAGTGCATGCTTATAAGAAGCCTCCCAACTTTGACATGTTTTGGGATGATTTCATCCAGGAGGAGACATGACTATAGAGAGTTTCAACTAGAGTCGAGATGATCTAGAAATTGGCCCTCATAAGAAAGGTGTACTTCAAATGGGTAAGGGGGAATATTCAGGACCTTCTTACTAAGGAAATTTTCAAGTACCTCAAGATATGCCATTATGCATATCAGTGCTTTGAAAGGAAAAAAACTAACAAAAAAAATAAAATTGTAGGGAGTGCAAGGGATTCATTGTGGAGTGAATGTGTTACCATTCAAACTTGATATGACTTTCTCCATGGACTATTTCACATGTAGAGTCAGGTACATGCATAATGGGGTAGCCATATCTATATCCATCAAAAGAAGGAGGCTTACGTAGTTGCAAAACAAGATGCACAGATATAATTAGAGTTTGGTAATAATGCCACATATTTAGTCATTGGGATTAGGTTGGACTAATCTTAAATGCCTTCAAAAGATGTTATAAAGTTGTATAATATCTTGATATTCTTGGTTTAATAAATAATTTTCTTTCAATTTCTTGCATGATTTATCTATAATGGATAGTTGAGTTTGATGATCAATGAGTGATCATTAGAAAATATAATGTTGACCTTGGTTGAGTTATACCTAGAGGAGTGCATGAAGGTGGCATTTGTAAGATGGTAGTAGATCTAGTGAAGCATGGTGCTTTAGTGCATAAAAGTAAAAATCCATGGAAGGTATGGCCCAAGTGATTTGGTAGAGGAATACATCTCTTGAAGTAGATCGTATAGTGTTGTAGCGGCTACAACCACCCTCCAAATGTTTGCCTATGCCTCATTTTGGAGCCTCCCTCCTAAATCACATCATCTTATCTTGCATTGAACTTGTGCTTTGATTGATCTTTATATTTTGCAGTTTGGCTTGTGTTTTCTTACTTGGTTTACTATCTAACCCACAAGACGATCTCTTGACTTGGTTTCAACTAGATTCCAGGCTTGCCTCAGTCAACCGCAATCCTTGAGGGCAACCATCCTTATTCTTGGGATTTGTGTAGTCCAAGGCAATAATGAGCCTTCAACTCTAGAATTTCATAGAGCTAGCTGACACCCAACCTTTAGCTAGGAAATTGCGCAGAGCATGAGAGGCAGCTAGGGCCACTCAACCTACAAATTGCACAGAAGCTTTCCCTCGACAACTACCCAATGCATGAGCCAGTGAGTTGCCCAGTTATCCTTGGAAATGCACAATCTATCCGAGAAATGCATGGAAAATTTTACCCGAAAAAAAAAGGAAAAAAAGTGGAAAAGCATCCCTAGAGGGATCTATTTTTAGCAGTCCAGAGGTGGCACTTGAGTTATTTTGGAAACTACCGCCAAGTGTCGCTTTTTCCTAGATTTTTGGCCTTCACATCATAAACCCTAAATCGACCAAATCTATTTAATGGATGCTGCCAGAGCTCATTTTCACATTCGATATTGGAGCTCTAGCATTCTTGAGGAGATCTAGGAACCTTTGGCACAATCGTCACAACTTTTCCGGGTAAGTCTTGCTTTTCTAGTCTTTTACTGCTTTTTATGTCGCTTTTGTTTGTTTTTCTTGTGAGAGTGTTTTTTTACCCATTTTATTGAATGACCGCATTTTGATTTGTTTTAGCTTGTAGAAGTGTTGTTTTAATTTTTGCATTGCCTTTCCCAAGTGTCACATGCATTACCAAGTTTTTGCACTAACGGTCGCTGTTGCGACGCCTCTCTCCACATGCTTCATTGCTCTTTAGTTTGATTGATTCCTACACTCATTTTATTTGCATGCATCACCATTAACTTAGATCTGAACCGACCATCACTTCCACCTTAAGATCTGCTCATTTTTATACTCCCATTGGGCAAATTTGAGCTTCCTTGGCCCAGATCTTTCTCCTCCCTGGCATGCACAGTGCATTTTTGGATCTCAAGCCTCTACTTGGCTCTAGGAATTGCATAGAGGCTGCCAAGGCTTGGCTCCAACTACGAACTGTGTAGTTCCAAGAGCCAATCCTAAGCCTTAGCCATTATGATTGCACAATGTGCAGTCTCACTTGGCCTAAGCCTGACTAAACTATGCATTGCCCAATTCCAATCAACAAGATCTCCCCACTGGCAACTAGGACTATGCAATCTGCAGAACCAATTGGCAGTCAGCCACCTTTAAGAGCCCAAATTGCATAATTCTTCCCAGCAGTTACCCAATTTTTTGTTTGGTTTGTTCTTGAAGTTATTTTAGTTTCAAGCTAACATTTTCATGCCATGAGTGTCCTCTATGTCTCTAGGTACAATAGTTGTTCAAAAACTCTCCAACAATTATAGGTAACTATTGACTTAGGGGGGTCCTGACCCAGGTTCAGAGTTAGATCCGCCAAACAAATCCCTACACTACTGGCCCTTTTGGCATCAATCCGTGGAGCATAGATTGAAGTCTCACCTGAAACAGTAATGGGCGATGCTGGAACCAAGTTTCTGCACACAAAGATTAGTGTGATGTCTTTTTGGTGACCTAGATCTACCTTTGAGCAGACCTCTATGCTCCTGCAACTAATTGCTGTAATTTCCTCTAATCAGCCTCTAGACCTTTGCGAAGGTCTAAAATCTGATTTTGTGGACCTTGAGCATGCGAATTAACTACTTACGTGCACCATAGATTACTCTTATTCCATTATTAGCTCAGATCCAATTAAGTGTTCGATAACTTTAACATAAAGCATTAGAATCTTCGCGTAATCACTTAACATTAATTGTGTTTAGATAACAATGTATAACAAGTAAATTCGTGCATCAATACATCATTATTTCATAAAACCATTATTCATCATAACATAAAACACATTCGTACATAACAAAAGTTAATAGATAAAACACAGGAATTTCTACAACAATCTTCTTTATTGATATCTAGTTAAGCTTACAGAATCAAGACTTCCTTGCGCACTCAGCTGCAAGGGTCCATGAACTCATGTGCAGACACTACTCTAGGCCTTTATGCACTCAGCTGCAAATCCTTTCCCTCCCCTTTCCCTCCTCACTTCTACTTCTGCGCTAGACTTCTTCACCTGTACCCATAGACTTCTTACCTTTTTGCCTTAGACATTCCTAAGACACACTTATTTATACAATCCCATGGTTCATGGACCATGGGTAGATCTTCAAAGCCGACTCAAGATACATAAAAGAAGGGTAAAACCATTTTTGATTCTTTAACTAATTACGCGCTTCGCGACCACAACTTGCAGAGACTTTACATCTTTTTACATCAAAACTTGGGCTTTATGCCCCAAAACTTGGGCTTTTTCCCCAAAACTAACCCAGGGGACCCCATCCCAATAGGCCCCCAACATAAAGATCATGACTTTCCCTAGAGTCACTCAGTTGGCATGGAGATCCTGCTATGAAGATTCCCGAGCTTCACTTGAACCACTGCTACTTTAGTCGCACTCTGCGTGGCTGCCTGCTCCACTTGTTCGATCAACTGCTCTGTGGTTGGCCCTTCGCTATCCTGCTTGATCCCTACTGTGTAATCTGCATGGTTTCCAACTTATCCTATATGTTGGCGGAGAATTCCTAGGCTTCTTCCAACCAAGGATCCAACCGCGCCTTAAGGACAACCTCTTTTTTCTGTGCGGCTTCCACTTGTGCAAGGAGTTTCTTTCCCTCCTACAACTTGGTGAGGCGCTGCACTGTAGCCACTGTGAGCGCTGTCGCCCGCACTTCATTGTACTGTTGTTGAAGCTCACGGGTCTCTATTTTTAATCTCTACAAGCTGGGATCTTCTTGCAGGGCCGTCACTACTTCCATGGCCTGCTCAGACAACATTGTGCAGTCCACCACCGCAGCATCAGCAATATATATTTTGTTCTTAATAGTTGCTTCGCGCTATTCCCTAACTTCTGTCGGGGTTGAAGGTTGTGACCTGAGCTTCAGTTCTATGATTTTCAGGTTGAGCTCGAACTGAACTTGGGCCACCTTTGTCTTAACGTCGTGGAAACCTGCTATAAGCTTCTTGATCTTGGTCTCCAGTGGTGCCTCCTTTGGTATGTGCAGCTTCGGCACTATCCTGCATGCTTCTGCCACCGCAATTGCCTCTATCTTCTTGGCGAACATTTTCTCGTTGTTCACCTAATATTCACTGATTAGACTGAGGGCGCACTAATCCCGTGCTTGTAACTCTGTTGTCAAACCTGTATGCAGTGTGTGAAGATACTTGTTAGGGAGCGCTGTGAGGTTGAGGTCGATGTTCTTTAGATTACCTACGATGACCTTGTCATCAGCCGATTTTGCACTCAACGACCCTTCCGGTAGCGCAACTGCTCAGAGATCCACTGATCTCACTATCTCAGTAGCATGACTAGTCCCTGGTGCCAGACTTGTCTGTTCTCACCTACCCTGCGCCCACCTAGATCCTGTTGGTTTGTATCTGTAGCTCGCGCAGATCCTTTTGAAGAGTGCCAAGTGACCGCAGGTGCTTTTGTTCGAACTGCTGCAATAATTCCGTTGTGGTATCACACACTTTATCTATGATCTCGTCGAGATTGCCTTCTATGAGCGTGATGGGATCTAGTGGTGGCTTCGTTGCTTTCAATTTCTTTCGAGGCCCCTCCTTCTACTATTCCCTGTACCTCTTCACCCAGAATAAAGTGTTTTGTTCTTCATCTCTGCCACCTCCCTGTTGTGACTGATCGTCTTCCTTAGTCTGGGGTGAAGGGGATTTACCACTCTACTCAGAGTCATGTTGCTCCTACTCAACCTATTTCTTTGCAGCGTGCTCCTTTTCCAGCCAGGCCTTCTCCTTAGCCTCTTTCCTTCGCTTCTCGTCCAACTGCTGGACCACCTGCTTTGCTACCTCGTTGTTCTTTTTCTCCGTGGAAATCTCCACGCCTTTGCTCATTCCTGCGGCCAAATCGGATGGAGAATGCCAATCTACCTGCTAGCACTAGATAACCTCCTGAATAAAAATGTCTGTGGCAGGATAAGGCAGATCAAACCACTTTTGTTGCAGATCCTTCCACGCCCTGATATATACGCGGTGGAAGTCTACGTTAAACTTTGCATACTCTGATAACTAATCAAACATAGTCAGGGACAACCATGGCTTCTAGTTGATGGCCATGCGAATGCTTGCCTCCATCAGCACCCAAAATATTTTTGTCTCCATGACCCGCATGAAGTCCTTTGTGGCCCAAAGAGAGGCAAACTATGTAGCCTCCGACAATCCTTTCTCCAAGGGAGGAAACTGGCTGTCCTCTGGCAGCTCCCAAGTTACTAGCACGATGGAGAGAAACAACCACGTGTAGTGGAAGGTTTTGCTCTCATCCTGAGCCTTGTGACAATTCGCAAGGAACTCACTACAGAGGTAGCTCGACTAGTTAAACTGCATGCCTTCCGCACACTGTGTAGCTAACGAAATGACTGGCGTCGGAACCTCATCCGCACGACATTTCCTCTTGACCTTACTAGCAAGGATCTGCGTGGAAATTTGCACCGCGGGGTCGGTGATAGATGTGATGGAGTACCTGCGCGGCTTCTTAACTAGCTTGAACTTCTCCTTCATTTTTTCTTCTAGGTCGCACCCACTGGTTTTTCCGCCAAACGCCTTGGCCGGATTCAAGCCTGAATGTGGTAGGAGCATGATCCGATGGATCGGCGTATCTGTAATTGGGATTGTTGCGCTCAGCCAAAAACATCCATCATGTACCAGGGTCAACAATTGATGCTGGAGTGGTGGTAATGGGGCACCCATAGCAGGTTCAAAAACCCTGACTGATTCACTTCGCGAATCCACTCGACTGGCTCCAACACAGTGACACTAGATTCTTTATAGTACACGTGCTTCATGTAGTTCTCCATCGCGAGGTGGGGGAACCTTTAATGGTCTACCAAATCCTAGTCTTCCATTTTCAAATGTGGAATTCGTGCCAAGTGCGGGCCTTCAAAGGTGATAATTTCCGGTAGCAGGGGCGTATTTAGGAGGAATTTCCCCGCATCTAGGTCCTTAGTGACCTTCACCTTTCCCTTACATGGAGGAATGTACTTTGGTAATTTGAAGATGGGCTCCACGCCCTCGACATATATATCCTCTGCACCCTCTTCGACCTCCAAATATACAACTTTCTCCTTATCCTTCGCCGGTTGTTTATCTTTTCTCTAGGCCTGGGTAGTAGAGTGTTTCTTTGGCGACTTGTGCACCAACATTGGCCTCTTCTACTTATCTTTCTTAGGCTTGGGATTCTCATGTAGTGGTGTGGGCTTTGGCCTAGGCAACCTCAGTGCCGTAGGCAAAGGAGTTGGAGCCTCCATGCTTACAACTTCTGGAGCCTCTCCCTCGGAGGCAACAATTCTTCCGTTGCTTACAGTCTCACCTGGTTCGGACATAGTGATGAGAATAAATTGCTGAGTATCCTTAGGCAATGTATCAAACATAAAGTTGGTGACTAAATATGTGAAAAACTGAGGATTCATAAACAATGGACAATACAACTAAAAAATTCTAAGGATGCAAAGTGTTCTTTGCTGGATGGCCACGTGTAATTTATAGGAAAATTTGAATTCAAATTCGACCATCCTCCCCAAAATCCGCCCATAAATGCTGATGTGGCGGAAGATCTCCAAATATATCATCCTTAAATGCCTTAAATGCCGCCCCCCCACTTCTCTTAACAATCTCCTAGCTGTCAAATCATGAACAATGACTGTAACGGTCATTTTCTGGCTGTGCTGTGCAGTATCGCTCCCCATCGCACAGCTCCCTTCACGCACCTTCTGATATTGTGAAATTACCCTTTTCCACGTAGCCCCTCTAACACATAGTTCCACAAACCAGGCAGTGTAGTTTATAGTCCCGTGCTAAGACTGTCCTGCCATCATGTAGTCATTGGGCCAGATCCCCTGTGTATGGCTTCAACCGGCTTCCATTTACCCTTCCTGGAAATGGTTCTCCATTCAACTTTGCAAGTTGAACTGCACTACCATCAATAATTTCCTTGACGACATATGGCCCTAGCCAGTGCATCTGAAACTTTCCCAGAAACTTAGAAAACTTGCTATCATATAATAAAACCAAGTCATTTACCTTGAAGGTGCACAGTTTGATGTGTCGATCATGCCAAGCTTTTTCACGTTCCTTCTGAACCTGCTAATGGAATCCAGCCAGAAACCTATCTTCTTTGAGCTCCATTATCTGCGTGAGTCATTCTTCTAAGGCTCCATGGTCTGCCATTCCTGTGAAAGCCACTATGTGTAGACTTGGTATGATATATTCCATCAACATTGCAACCTCTACACCATAAACCAATCGGAAATGCATCTGACCTGTTAGTTTTTAGCAAATTGTTATGTATGCCCATAGCACTGTTGGTATGCGCAAGTCCCAATCATTCTGCTGCGCATTGCAAATCTTCATCAGCGCATTCTCCAATATCTTATTGAAAGCCCCAACTATTCCATTGGCCTGAGGATGATATGGTGTACTTTTCCTGATGGTAAAATTGGAACTCTTCTGTTAGTGCACTGATCGTTTCATTGAGAAAATGTGTACTGCGGTTGCTCATCAATATTTTTGGGTAATCGAACCTGGTCAACACATATTCAAACAAAAACTTTGCTGTTGTTGCCCTTGTACAGTGGTTCACAGGTTGTTCCTCTGCCCATTTGGTCAAATATTCTGTCGTGGTGATGATGTAGCACACACCTGTCTTTTTACCTAGGGGCTGAATCGGTCCTACAAAATCAATTTCCCACTTCTCAAATGGATGCAATGACACCTACGAATTCAGCGGTAGCTCATCCCTTGGCGACGGCCTGCCCGTCCTCTGACATGCATTGAATGCCTTACAATATGCTTTAGAATCTTTATGTAGTGTCGACCACCACAACCTAGCACAAAAAAATCCTGTGCTGTTGGTTTCCCTGCATAATTTCCTCCCACAGCTCCTCCATGAGCTTCAGTGAGGATACTATTGCATTCAAAATCAGTCACATATCGTCGAAGTATCTCGCCCGATCCCATCTTATACAAATGACCTACAATTACTGAGAAATTGGCCGCACGCACCACCAACTCTTTCTTCTGGTAACTGGTGTATCCTTCTGGGTCTGTCCCTGTAGTCAAGAAGTGGATAATATCCGTGAAGTGGTTATTTGCGCCGCGCACCATGAAGAGCTGCGCGTCGAGCAACCCTTCCTCCAAATTAGTAGGTTCCTCTCTTGTCTCAATGCACGATAGATGGACAGGTCCTGCATTCAAACTTCTTGGTTTCACAATTACCTCAAAATCATATTCTTGAAATAACAAAAACCATCTCCATATTCCCCCCCCCCCTCCCCCCCAACACAGGCTTCTTGACTAGGTACTTCAAGGCAGAGTGGTCTGGTCACATCTTGAAATGTACGCCCAACAGATAGTGCCTGAACTTTTGGAGCTTGTACACCATCAATAATCTTTCACACTCAATCGTCGAATAATTCTTTTTAGCCTTTGACAAATTCCTGCTTGCAAAGGCTATAGGATGACCGAGTTCTCCTTCGCCAGCTTGTGTTAGCACTACTCCCAACGCAATACACAAGGCATCAACATGCATATGGAATTATTTCTTCTAGTCTAGGAATACCAAGATCAGTGCGGTAATTATTTTCTCCTTCAAGACATCTAGAGTACGCTGACATTCTTCATTCCAACAGAATGTAGTGTCCTTATTTAGCAACTTTTCCATGGGCACGGTAATCTGAGCATAGGCCTTGATGAATTTTCAATAATACCTAGTATGGCCCAGAGTTGCGCGCAACTATTTAACACTCCTTGGGGCTTCCAAATTGATTATTAATGCAATCTTGGTAGGGTCCACCATGAGTCATTGCCTACATACCACATGACCCAACAAAATGCCAAAGGGGACACAAAACAAGCACTTCTTTTGGTTTAATGCAATCTGATACCTTCGGCACATATCCAACATTAAGATCAGATTGTCTACATTGCACTTAACTAGCCCAAACATTGTCCAGTCATAGAAATAGACCTCCAAAAATTTGTGAATAAATTCTTTGAATGCCATGATAACTACGTGTGAGAATATTGCCGACGCATTCTTGAGTCTAAACGAAATTACGGTATACTGGAAACGACCCCATTCCGTCCCGAAGGTTGTTTTATTCCTATCCTCTAGTGCGATCTTAATATGATGGTACCCATAGAACCCATCAATGAATAAATACACTTCCTGTCCTCTCACATTGTCTAGTACCTCATCAGTAAATGGTGTTAGAAAGGGATCATGGACACAAGCATCATTAAGCTTTCTGAGATCTATGCAAATCCTCATTTCATCCTTCTGCTTCTTTTCCTGAACTACCATTGGGATCACCCAATCAAATTCCTTCACTGGTTCAATAATACCCGCTTCAAGCATCTTGTCCAACTCCAAGTGGACCTTTTCCTTGTATTTGTGATTAAAGTGATATGGCCTTTGCTTAATGGGCTTCGCGTCCAGTTTTAGAGTTATTTTCATTACTCCCAAATCGCCTATGATGCCTTTCAAGTCTGAAAATTTTGTAGGGAATAAATTTTGATATTCACGGAGCAATTCAGTGACTTTATCTAATGTAGCATCATCTCAGTAATCCCCAATCTTTGCAAACTTCAGCTCTGCCTCCGTGCCAATGTTTACTTGCCTAGTTTTTAATGGCGCAGTGATGTTTGGATTCTCTATTTGCGGTCCCTCAACCTCGTGGTGGCCTTTTGCCTATGGGATATTGATATTCCTTAGATCCTCATCCTCCACTTCAGTTGTCATATTATAGCATTCCAGTGCATGGCGTAACTGGGTGCTCCAATCTGGTTGAATCAATTCGAAAGGATCCCACAGGATTCGGAAGATCACTGCCTTAACCTCCCACAGCACCTCATCAATGCTTTCAAACCCATCTTCAAAGCTAAATGTCCTGACAAACTCTTCTCTTAAAACATCCCACTCCGCGGTGCCATGGTGGAGCTCCGTTTCCAAATACCAATTCATAGGGATTACGTCCAGAATGTGATAGAATAAATGCACCCATTCTGGTTGCGGCTCCGTTCCATAAACCTTAGTCCATTTGGCCAAGTGATCGCGTGGATCATTCCTCCCATCATACTTCTCAGTTACCTGTACTTTAGGATGACCAAATCGCATTCTCATCATCCTTCTGTAATCGCGCCACTCATCAAAGCTGTCTTTGTGCGTACCCCACCACTGAGCGGGCGTAGCGCGCAGTGCCCAGTCCAATGCCTAAAAGTGGTAATCCTATGGAACTTCTCTTTCAAAAGCATCCAAAAATTTATCTATGTCAGTTAAACCATCATAATAAGGCAAATTTCTTACCTCCGATGACACATAGTGTAGTGATTTGGTCATCATGTTGCAACATAGTGTGGATACTTCATGCAACCTGTTTTGCCAATGTTCCAACTCTTCGTCTGAATCCAAGGTACAGGAACTTTCGTGGTCCCATGCAATTCGTCCATCAGCTGTCGAATTAACCCAGTCTTGGTCTCATGCTGTTATTTTATAGATCTAATCCAAATCATCATCACTCTCCTCATAGTCATGGACCAGTTCAGTATAGCGCGGTCCTTCTGCAGGGTCTAATGGTACTACAATGTGGAGCGATTTTCTTTCAAACGACATTGTCTGCTTCTTCAAATTGATGATCCCATTCATGTCGATATCCCAATCAATTCCCAGGAGCATGGGGTATGGATTGCTATCATCAACAATATCTATTACTTCAAAATCAACCAACGCACTTGCACCTTCTATATCTATGGTAACTCCCTGCAATCATCCCATAGGGATAATCTTCTGCTGGTTTGCCATCCTCAGTTGAATCGGAGACCACTACAGCACAGGTCTCCCCATTCTCTCCTAGGTTTTTTTAGGCAATACGCTTGCATCAGACCCCAAATCCAGAATAATTTGGTCCATCTCATAGTCTCTTATTTATGCGGTAAGCCTCATTTCGTGCCCTGTTCTTGCCTTATGCTTACCAATATTTCTGACTACTCACGGTCCATCAGGAGAATTATCCTTACCAAAACACTTGTTTATCAACTCTTGTAGCCCTTTCACAGCCTTGCTATCGTGCAGTAATTTCATACAAGTTTCCAAGAATGTGGCAAGCATAGCTGGGTCAACCTCTACAGGGGCACTGGTATCTGGCAGTCTGTTCTGACTCCCTAAGGTAGATGCCTCAACAAATATTTTCTTTGCTTCCACGAACATTTCCTTCGCACACTCCAAATCAAACCCAACCTCCTTTTCTGGAGCCTTGTGGACCCATCCACCTTCTTCAGGCTTCTTTCCCTTATCGTCACCAATCGTGATCCCGCTTCACAGTACGATATTCACATTCGGGTCCTCTTCGCAGGGCTCGTCCCTCATCATCTGTAAGTTCTGGGGAGGATGCTGAGGTTGTGCCTCCTTCTCCTACATCTTGGCCATTAACATAGGACATTCTTCGATTATGTGGTCAAATTGAGAACAATATTGACATGAAAGGAGCATCTGATTTGTACATTCTCGCGCGTAGTGTCCAAGTGTTTCGCAACTGTAACAAATGACCTGCCTCCAACCCAACGCCCTAATCTAGAGGCCAATTTTCTTCTTGCATTCGATACGTAGGCATCCTCTCCATCATTAATTCACAACTTTTATAGTGGCGTTCATCATGGCCTACCGGTTTGCAGAAATCGCAGAACAATTGTTGTGGTGTTTGTACAAATTTTTGCAGCAAATGACAATTGTCCATTAAGTGTTTTTTGACCACTTGAAAAATAGCACACCATAGTATGGGCCTCATGTCTAGTCAATTTAACGTCTTAAATTTCTCTACATAAATTATCAATCCAAGTATCGTAAACTGATGAAGTGTGGTGCACCATATGTGCTTAGTTAACTTTTTTCTTACTTCGTTGTTTTATAGTTTATGTCGTTTTTGGGGTTTTGTTCTTGTTGGTTTCCTAAAGCATTTAATGCAAATGGAAATCCTATTCTAAGGTCTTAAGAATACTTTTAAAGGTCAAGTATGGATGTAGATTTCAAAACAAGGTTTATGTCCCTTATGGTAACTTCCAAAACTTTGCACTTCAAAAGATCTCAAAACATGCTATTGATAAACTTAATACTTGAACAGAAATGTAAATATGCAGCTACTTAAATCAAACAAAAGATGAAATACTAGTCATGAAATCACTATCTCTGCTGCCCATCTAATTATAGAAATAAAATCTAAACTATTGCACTCAAACAAACCAAAAATTGCAGACTAACGAAAGCAAGATCAATTTACTTCACTTATAATCCGATAGCTTGCCAAGTAGCTTTTCAGGGTTAAGCCATGGTTCTAGAGATAACGTCAAATAACATGAATAATTGATATCTAAATGAAAGCAAAATCAAATTACTTCACTTATAATCCGATAGCTCGCCAAGTAGCTTTTCGGGGTTAAGCCATGGCTCTAGAGATAACGTCAAATAACATGAAGAATTGATATCTAAATGAAAGCAAAATCAAATTACTTCACTTATAATCCGATAGCTCGCCAAGTAGCTTTTCGGGGTTAAGCCATGGCTCTGGAGATAACGTCAAATAACATGAAGAACTTGATATCTAAATTACCTACTTGCAGATTAATGAAAGCAAAATCAAATTACTTCACTTATAATCCGATAGCTCGCCAAGTAGTTTTTTGGGGTTAAGCCATGGCTCCGGAGATAACGTCAAATAACATGAAGAATTTGATATCTAAACTAGCTAACAACAGCAAATAAATAAGACTGAAATCAAAACATAATTGAAATTGAAAAGCTTAAGAAAAAGTTCAGCAGAGAGGCAAATCTCATGTCACTATTTGATGCAAAAACATGTAAAGAAAAACTAATCTACAATCAACCGGTTGAACACACTTGCATGAATTAAAATTGCATGAATGAAAAATCTAAACTATCAAACTTGAAAGCAATAAAATGACATACATAAATGAAATCAAAGCAAAATTACAAAATAAAATCTACTCTACCTTACATTCTAATGTGCTCCATAACATTTACTTCACATCTCCTTCCATGTTGAGAACATCAAAGCTTTATTCAAATTCTTCAAAATTACAAAGTACAACAAAGCTCTCCAAAGCTTTCCAAAGCCATCAAGGAAGAACTACAAACTCCAAGCTAAAGAACTAAAAAGCCAAGCTAAGCTAAGACTAACAAGCTAACAAATGAAGGAGAGAGATCTCCTATTTATACAAAAAGATGAGAAGCCATCTCATTAATGAGAGTCCATGAATCTCTCCCTCTACCTCTAGAGTCCTAATCAAAGTAGGAATTGATAAGACACATGTCTTCTTAGACTTGCAATACAATTAGGAGATGTGACACATATCCTCATGATCCCATGATTCTTTCCACTCAAATTCGAATTTTTCCTTAGAGTGCCACATAAAGGTCTTCTAGAAGCCTCCTTTTGACCTACACATGTCAACAATCTCAACCCACCTGTTAGGTATAAGCATATGCACATTATTTTCTAATTTTTAACCACAAATTCACTTAAAAAGGCTGAGAATTAATAAAGTTTGGAAAAACATAAATGTTGCCCAATGATAATGAAAGTGGGATGAATGTGGTGACATAGTAGTGAAATGGAGGTGATATAATGGACATAATAGTGAATGTGTAATGGAAATGAATGACATTTTCAAGACCCAACACCTCACACTTGGTCCTGATGGGGCTTCTTGCCTTAGGGGCATAGGCCCCCCTCCTGTGATGTAATTCGCAAATACAGGGTAGTGATCTTTATCATGCCCCTAGTTTTTACACTTGAGACACCAACTTCTTCGTGTACCTCCTACCAAGCCAATTTTTCCTTTTTCAAGCTCTACAAGTCCAAGCAAAGGTTTTGCAACTCTGCGTGGATCTGTTGAACTCCTAAAAAAGTGTCCTGAATAGGCATTTCATGCAATCTCATCGCAATTTCCAGGGCTTCCGCCTAAGTTCCTATCTTTTGCTGTGATAAAGCGACCCTTAGGTGGGGCAGGAGGGAGGCTACAAACCATTTTCGGTGCTGGCTATCCATGAGATTCATATTAGCTTCGCGGATCTGGAACTTCAATCTTTAATCTAATTCCCAGGGCGTTTCACTGGGCCTCATCATGATTTCCTTGAATCCAATTACTAATTGTGATTCAGACTTAGGCTTACCGAATTCTTTGTTTAGAGCAGTCTGAGTGTTTGCTATTGATCCCAGTGGGTTATCGGAGCAGTACTTAATGTACCATGTTAATGCGCGATCCTGCAGAGTAGTAACCAACTGCGGCTTCTTTATATTATCATCCGTAATTTGTTGTGTTGTCCATACATCCTTCGCAACAAACCAAAATTGATCTAGATCCTCACTTCCTAAGCCTTTGAAAATTGGCAACTTCATCGTATTCAACATGTTGACCAACAATGGTGGTGATGAAAGTGTGGGTGAAGGTGTATGTTGTGGAGATGACGGTGGAGGTGGTGTGGACGGATGAGGTATCTGTGGAAAACCTTGCCTTATCAACTGGACAACGTTCTGCGGTGAAGCTTGTGCTGCTCCCTCATCGTCACTCGAAGGAGGTCCAATTAATGGACTAGATTCAAGTTATTTTCTTCCTTGATTTCTAAAGCTTTGTCCACTTCACATAGATCGAAACATCAAGGTAATGGCATAACTCACTTTTCACACAAGAGCATATTAATCCTAGTATTCAAATATCTCAAGTACTTACCTCACGGTCCCTTGAAGAAGCATCGCTCTGCTTCACTGTAAATGATTGAGGTATCAACCGCGAACTTTGTAACAAATCCTCCGATGACTCGATCAAGCCAGTGATCACCTACACACATGATCTTATCTTCAAAAGCTTCCAACTTCCACATGAGCTCTAGGGTCCACACTATCAGACCGTTAAGCTACCACCTTCCTTGGCCATTTGCCAATTTAGCGATCCACTCGTATAGTTTGATTGAGAAGGCGCAAAATAATATTTCATGTATTTCTGTGTACAAATATCTGCCCAACCACTATTCTTTCATAAGTTGCGGATTCATGTTTTATTGTGCCGCGAATTAGTGGATCATTCTATCCAACCACTTCTCAATTTCCTTCTTGGTAAGATTCTAGTGATGAGACATCACACATCTCTTTATGCGGATCCTGGTCTTAGCAACAGAACCATTTGTTGGCTTAGGGGGTCCTGACCCAGGTTCAAAGTTAGATGCACCAAACAAATCCCTACACTACTGGCCTTTTCGGCATCAATCCGTGGAGCGTAGACTGAACTCTCACCCGAAGTAGTATGGGGGGATGCTGGAACAAAGTTTCCGCACCCAAAGATTAGTGTGATGTCTTTTTGGTGACCTAGATCTGCCTTCGATTAGACCTCTATGCTCCTGTAGCCTATTGTTGTAATTTCCTCTAATCGGCCTTTAGACCTCTACAAAGGTCTATGATCGGCTTTTACATACCCTGAACAAGCGAATTAGCTACTTACACGCACCATAGATTACTCTTAGTCCATTATTAGCTCAGATCCACTTAAGTGTTCGATAACTTTCACATAAAGCGTTATAATCTTCATGTAATCACTTAACATTAATTGCGTTTAGATAAAAATATAGAACAAGTAAAGTCGTGCATCAATACATCATTATTTCATAAAACCATTATTCATCGCAGCATAAAACACATTCGTACATAACAAAAGTTTATAGAAAAAACATATGAATTTCTACAACAATCTTATTTATTGATATCTAGTTAAGCTTACAGATTTAAGATTTCCCTGTGCACTCAGCTACAGGGGTCCACACACTCAATTGCAGACACTACTCTAGGCCTTTGCGCACTTAGCTGTAGACCCTTTCCCTCCTCTAAGACTTCTATTTCTGCTCTAGACTTCTTTGCTTGTAACCATAGACTTCTTACTTTATTGCCTTAGACATTCCTAAGACACACCTATTTATACAATCCCATGGTCTGCGAACCATGTGTAGATCTTAAATGAAGGGTAAAACCCTTTTTGGTTCTTTAACAAATTACATGCTCCACGACCACAACTTGCAGAGAGTTTACATCTTTTTACATCAAAACATGGCCTTTTGCCCCAAAATTGACCTAGGGGATCCCATCCCAACAATAACATGGCTTCCAAGGGAGCAACATCAAAGGATATTGTCGAGAGTAGCACCGAGGAAGAAGTTGAGTAGGTGTCATTGAATTTTCTAGTTTATGTAGACACTCATTTGTTCATTGAGAAGGGAATGAAGTTAACATGGTAGGAAATCAAGGATATCTTTGCAGGCGACTTCAAGAAATATCTAGAGGATTGGCAGGTGTATGTCAATGTCCACTAGTCAAGCTTACATAAGGTTTCATGTAGGCACCCCACCTTCCCATGTGCAAACATCATCCACTGGATTGTCTCACACACATATCTAGAGACTATGGCATTGAGTAGTTCCAGTGGGACAAAATTGCTACCTTTAGGAAGGAGAAATATCATCAGATGTATCACTTACCTCAACCGGTGAACCGCATGGATGCACTTTTCTATGCCATCCAAAACTATGTGAACACCAGAGACATTATAAAGTGTTGGGTGAAAGAGCAGTTGAAGTTGAGAGTGACACCCAATCATGTTTACAAGACTAAGTCACTTAGAAAGGCATACCAGCTCTTGATCATATTTGCATGCCGATTGTACAATCAAGAGAGCACAAAGACCTTTTCAACTAATTGAGTGGTTGTGTTGGACCAGTTGGTGAATGATGGAAGGCCATTCAACTGGTCAGATCTACTGGCTCTTCAGTTGAACGTCACTGTGACTAAAGCCTAGAATCCACCCAAGGATGAGCAAGTGGGATTCTACATGTCCACATATTTACATGATGCAATATGTGCCCAACACCAGTTTCCTGGCTTGGGTTGGACATGGACACCAAAATAGAATGCCATCAACATTTATTGCCAGTTACTTTCCGAATGCAACTACCGAGGATTTATGTCGAGGCTAGCTCACCATTTCATCATCCTGATGTACAAGTTGATGTTTGAGCAGGATCCACTTTGCATGTCCCAAGAAGTGATGGTGGCAATACTTAACATTGCAGATTGGTATGCCTCACCTAGTGGTACATTCATCAAGATGTTTGGTGGAGAGAAGCCTCTACATGTTCTACCAAGGTATGTGACAGACAAGTTGGTCATGCAAGAGGTCTCATATCACATCTCCATAGGGTTATCAACAGGGCTACATAGGAGGAAGAAGGAACCATGGGTGCTCTTGCTTTGCGGATCATATTGTATGAGATTAAGAGCTTAAAGGATGCAGATGCCGAATCTAATGAGATAACAAAGTTTGAGTTCGGCACCAAAGACTTCAATCTGTGTGATCCCCATGGTATTTGCAAGAACCATTGTGCAAAGGTGCATTATCCATGGACCCATGGGACATGTCATTGGGCAGAGGAGGACCCTTGGAGGTATTGTTACAACTACTCCAAGCTCAATGAATTAGTCAGTATAACCACAACATGGAAGGCTTCTCTGCAAGAAACAACACCGTAGGGAGAAACAAAAACAACAACAATAAGAATAAAACCCGCGTAGGACAAGGGTAAGAGGAAGATTGTCGAGAACTAGAGGTTGAGAAAAGATACAATTTCAAAGAAGATCCTATCACTAAGAAATAAACTTTGGTAGTAGAGGCAAAGAGGGAGTAGTGGCTAAAGAGAGCAAAGCGAAGTAAGAGAGAAAATCAAAGGTTGGAGGAAGAAGAAAGGAATTTGCAGGAAATAGAAGAAGTTGAAAGAAGAACAAGAGCTAAGAAGGAGAGAGAGGGAAGAGAAGTAGAAACAAGAACAAGAAGAAGGGCAAGGCGCAATGACAGAGAAAACTGTGCCCATATAGGTTGAGGAGTCAAAACAATGAACATATGAAGAAGAGGGTGAGTAGATGCAAGATCAGGAGCTTGCTCAGCAGATTCAGAAAATGGTTGAAGTAACAAACATGGAGTTGGGATAGGAGCCACAAGATCAAGATACTAACCTCATGCCGAGAGCACTCGAGGTCACCCCTCAGTGTCCACCACCTCCAGTACTAGAACCAGTACCAAGTGAGAAAGTAGAGGTTGTTCTCCTTGATGATGATCTAGTGATGGATGTGTACAATCTATCATTTGACGAGTTGCAACATAAGATTTTATAGGCACGAATAAATAATTTCTAGAATGATCACGCATCACCTGCATTTATGAAGGAAAGGATGACAGTGTCATATGTCAGAAAGAATCCAGTCGCCATCGGCAATGCCACTATGGATTATGCAGGAGCCACGATCTCAAATGTCAAGTTTCTGTTAGCAGAGAATGAACAGATGGCAAATAACTTGCAAGTGGTCACGCAAAAGGCAGAACAATCTGCAGGATCTACAATGGAAGAGATGAGGAAAGTGATACTTGTTGAAGTATCAACTCTTGAGGCCACCATGCGGAAACTCTATGATGGATTTGTCACCATGCATAAGGCGGTTGTCCATCTACATGGTTTTCAGAAGCGGAGTAGAAAGGTTGTCCAAACTCTCAAGGACATACATGCTGCTATCGCCCATGTGCAGGAATGGACAATGAGGTATAAGGGAGCCCCAATTTACTTTCATAAGATGATGAAGTCACAGGAAGAGCTAGAAAAAGCGGTGATCTAGATGGTGATCCAGAACTATGAGCAGCTTGCCATGTTCATCAACAACATACATGCTTCATATGCATGGTTGTATAAGAGTCTGGAGGTCATGGTAAGAATACACAAGATCTCATTAACAGGTTCCCTCACCAAAGCCAAGGAGAAGAAGCAAGTGCGTCTAGAGGTCGATAGGTACATGGAGTAGCTAAGGCGAGGCCACTAGTGATGACTTGGAGCTAAGCGCAGAAAATATGCAGAAGTACATTTGTGGTCCCGTCGTAGGCAATACCACGTTGCACATGCTTCAGGATGAGTTGGACAAGGGTTCCAAGACCATATACCCAAAAGATATGGAGGCAAGAGTCCACTATCAAAAAGACACTATCAAGCAGTTTGGGGACACCATAGCACAGTACCAATCTTGGTATTGGTACGTCACCGAGAATTATCAAGTGGAGGTTGCCAAGTTGGTCCTTCTTGAAACCTCTGAGTCATAGTGTTTTGTCTTGTTAGGATGTTGCTAGCCTATTTTGTCTCACATGGGTACATGTGGAAAATGTATATTATTTGTAAATATGTTGTAAGTGAAATTCCAAGTGTCATTAGTGCAATGTGAACAGTCACTATGTAATGTAATGAGTTGTTTGCAATGAAGTTGAAGAGTTAGAGGGTAGTCAAAGAGTCACAAGGGGAATGTCAAGGGTAACCCCATAATTTGTTACAAATAGAACCTCATAACTCATAAAATGTGCTTTTGGGGGCCAAGCTTTTGACTTGGCTTAGGCATAGAGGAGGCTTGGGAGTATTGTGTGTTGAGAAATGGCAACAAGAAATTCCAGTTTAATTTGTCCTTGAATTAAACTGTGAATTAAAATCGAATTCTATTCTCATAGAAACTTGTAAATAGTTAATTAAGTTTAATTGACTTAATTATCTTAGGAATTTTGAGTTGGAAGTATTTCTGTAGTCATGTATATGTTCTCCTTAAATTTTAGGGGTCTAGTATGAATTTAAATTGGGTTGTAAATTAGATAACTCAGTTTACTGAGTTAAATTTAGCTAAATTAGTTCCAAACTATTTGTGGAACTAATAGAGAGTTAACAGTTAGTTGGTGCACTAGTGCATTGTTGGGACGATGTCCCCTAAGTCCAATTTGACTAAGTTTTGTAAAAGCCTTTGCATTTTAAGGAGTGGAGCGTACAGGTCACTAGGAATCAAGGGGTTTTAGGAAGGTTAAAGCCCCTTAGTTTTTGTATTGTTTTGAGCTCCGCCCATAGCTTTCGGGCCATGGTATTGTAATAGGAAAAAAGTATCTAAAGGGGTGTCTTAGCTTGTATAAGGCAACATGTGTGATTTTATGGGTGATACTTGTCTTAAGAGTTTGTACCCTTCTGTATTTGGGTGAAGGGGAAGGCTCCTGCTACTGTGTGTGCAGAGACTTGGTAAGTATGCAACTGAGTGCATGGGCCCCTACAGCTATGTGCGTGGGGTCTAAAAATATATGTATTGAAGATCTGGAATAATAAAGAGTAATTGAATCAATTCTATGTCCAAACTGTATACTTATGTGTTTTATGTATTTATGCTCATTTGAATACCATTTATCTATATTATTATCTTAATTACATTGCGAAGCTATGGATCTACTGTTATATGTTATTTTATGCATGATTATACCCTTAGGCAAAGCTCATAACTCTATTTAATTGTAAATTTCTTTAAGTTTGGGGATTTTGAGTATAATGGTTCGAAGGTTAGGTCAAGCCTTAAATTGAAGAAATGCCTTAACCCCACATCACATAGCCTTCTGGATGCAGAAACCTAGTTCTAGCATCCCCCAATACTGCCTCGGGTGAGACTGTAGCCTAGGCTTATCAGGTTGTTGCTGAAAGGGTCGATAGTGTAGGGTTTGTTGGTTAGCGCAACTAACTCTAAACTTGGGTCCAAGCCTCCCTCAAGCCAACAAATGGTTCTGTTGTTAGGAACAGTGGTGAGCACCAGTATTGCAACAATAATGTTGCAACTCCTGGGCTGCCTACTTTACTGTTATCAACCCGGTAGTTCGTAACAAACTTGGAAGTGATGGTGCTATATGCACAAGTACTAGTTTTTACTGTAGGCTGTCACTTGGTCAGCTGGTGCAAGATCACTAGGAGCTCAAGCAAACTTCTATGGATTCCAGAAGAAGCTCTGTATGTGATGAAATAAAGGAAAGCTTATTCTACAGAGGCTACTCTAATTGTAGAAAGGAAAAACACTGAAATGTAAAGTAAACCTAGCAAACCCTACTTAACCAACTAATCCTACTTTTGCAGAAAGCACTATGAAAACCATGAAATGAATGCCATTACCTACTCAAGGAAGTAAACAACATCTACTCAAGCTATTTCTAGAAGTAAATGAGCAAAAGACATCTTTTTGGATTTTTATGTGAAATTGACATGCATGTATTTTATTGTGTGGGAAGGTGGAAGCAAATAGGTGGTGTTTAAGGGCGAAGTTGGGCTTTGTGGGGATGTAGGATGGTGTGGATGGGTCCTAGGAGGTCTTGGGTGGCCTTTTGGAGGCTTTTCCCACACTCGGCCTTCAAAAGAAAGCCTATAGGAAAATCTACAGGAGGACACAGGGGATCTACAGGAGGTCTACATGAGGTCTACATGAGGTCTACAGGAGGATGCCGAGAGTAGTTTTGAAGGTTTTGAGGATGTGAGAGTGGGTGGAAAAGGTAGGTGAAGGTTGGGATGATGTTCTAGGGTGCCTAGGGTAAACCAAGAATCACTAGGAGAGGGAAGGATGATTGGGAGAGAGGAAGAAGTCCTATGGGAAAATTCAAAAAACTAAGGTAGATTTGAGGTGAACTTTGGGTGACCTGTAGGGCATGGATCAAAGAGAGAATGTGATGAATGATAGGCTGACCTGCTATGAGAAGAGATCTACTGCAAAAGAACTGACAGTCAACCAATGAGATCAAGCAAGCAAGGAAGTGAGTACATCTTAAAAATAGAATTTTGCATCAAGCTAGTCTAAATTATGAGCTATGGAAGTAAATGCTGAAAAATGATACAGGGAGAGAAAGCATGGAAGAATACTTATTGCAAATACAAAAATGGGCATGGTGGAAGAGATCTAAAGAAAAGCATTAACCTTCTAACAAACTGCAAACACTAGAAATCCTACGGGGAAGGAAAATCTGTGTTTTTGGGGCAGTAAGAGGGTCTTTGCCTCAATTCATAGTCCCAAAGGGAGGAAAAGAGGCCAAGGCACTGTTGCTAGCCTTTTGAATCTTCTTTCTATCACTGCTTAACCTGCTATAGAAAACACAAATGAAAGCAAACTACTAAACCATAAAAAACAACCTATTCTTAACCAAGAAATAAATTCATCTAACAACAACTAATCCATAAATTGAAACAAAGCATATAAATACAAACAAAGAGGAGCTTGGCTGCTTGGATTGGGCCCTAACCCAAGAGCTTCAGCCCTCTAAGGTAACTCAGTGCTAGCTCAAAAAGGATCTCATCTTTATTATCAAAACAGTAATAGGATTACATGAAACTATCCACAAAAGTAAGCTCGAAGTTGAGCAGAGTTTTACAATAGCAAAAGTACAACAAAAAAAGGACAAAAATTCAACCCTAGTGAGGCCCTAGGCCTCTCTACTTATACAATTGAAGCTCCCAACATCTTCCTTAAAATCAGGGACGGGCTCCCAAAACTCGAGATAAACATAAGTTATCCTCCACTTGCTCCGTTGCCTCCTAGTGCATTGATTTGGCTGTTTGTACTCCGAGCTACATGAAGGGGAATTCGAAGTGGGGAGTAATAAATGAGGGGGATTCCCTCATATAAATCCTCTCCTTTGTCCACTTCGAATTATTGCTACCAATTGTCCATTAAATCTTTGACTTTGTCTTCAAAATTCAACAAAAATCTGCATTAAACACATATTAGACCTCATGGCATCATAACTAACTCAACTCACTCCATAAGCATAAATATAATTGAAAAACATGCAATAAGCTAAGAGAATGGTTGATTTAACTATGTTAGGAGGCAAAATGAGCCCATATAATTACCCATTTATGGGGCTCATCAAACAAGATATATCTGAGGGATATGTGATGTGGCGTTTGTGGATACCAACTAAGAAAGAAATCGAGAAGTGGATAAATCGGAAGTTGAAGGAGTTTGCAGCTCAGGAGAATTGGAATTCGTGTTTGTCAAAAGAAAAGTGGTTACATAGATATCTCTACATAGAAGTGCATGAGTTTTTGTTTTCAACCTTCCCTTGCGAAGTACATGAGTGGTTGTCCAAATTAGCGGATAGAGAACCTACTTGGAAGCACGACAATCCTATTGTGTGGACTCCAGAGTTAGTCAAACATCTCGAAGGATGTAATTATAAGGTTGCAAGGGATGTTGATTACTGGATTGATAGTATCTTTGGTGGCTTTTGTTAGGGTCCTATAATAATAGGATTCATAATTTTGAATTGACTATGATTAGTCTTGTAATATTGTACATACTTTTGCTTTCTGCAAAATGTTTTCCCATATTAAAAATAAAAATGTAAAGAGGGTAAGTCCTAAAAGAAAAATCAAAGGACTAAAAGAAAGTATCAAAAAAGAAAATAAAATATGAACCCCACCAAAAAAATATAAAAAATAGATTCTGAAAGTGATGCAAATTCAAATGCCACTACTTTTTACTTTGCTTTGCAAAATAAGATTGTGTGTAGCTTGTCAAAAATTCCACAATCCATGATGGTCAAATAGTTTAATCTTGACTCATTCATGCTTTAAATTTCATGTTGATGGGTAGGTAATAAAGATCTAGCGAAACTATTTAATCTTGGTAGATCAATAGTTAGGTAGAGAATAATAATGAGCTCATCAATTTAATCTGACCCATTGGAAGTTATAAGATTAGAATTAGAGAGTTTGCTTATTAAAGAAAAAGAAATGAAGGGTCAGCAAGCTCAAATGCACCCAATGAATGAAGAGAAAATGTTAGGGTAAATAAAGGGTAGGTAAAAGAGGTTTTTGAATGCATAAGGTTGCTAGCTCAAATGCACCTTCATCATGCTTAATCCTATGTTTCATGTGCAGGAGGAATTATCAAAGAAAGAGGACATTCACAAAAGTCATATACTACTTTGGGTATTTACCCTAAAACGTTCTATATAATTTACGGTCTGAGTACTAAAGCTCATTCACTAATTTCTTCTCATTTCACTAAACTCCTAACATGTATAACTTATTAATTTCCCTTCATTACCCCTTCATTACTTTTCATTCACTACTTTCCCCTTCTTGATTCCAAAGGATCCTTCCCTTTTCATTTCCTCTTATTCTAACACAATCCCCTTGTAAAAATATCCTTTCCCCTTCATTTTAACCCTTTTTCCCTTTATTTCGCTCCTTTCCTTAGACATTTCCCTTTAAAAAGAATTCTCCCCTTATTAATTTCCCTTTTCCATCCCACCAAATCCCCCTTATCCTAAGTTTAAATAATGTATCAGGCCCCATTAAAAAACTCTCACCGATACCCTTTTAACTCATATCCCTAGTATATTTCTTCCCGGGTCCCGTATTTTATTGACCCATCACATATATTAAATCCCGTTACATTTTAATTAAAACCCTCCATGATACCCTTTTAACTCAACCCTTATATTATTCTAACCTATAGTCCTGCTTTATATATTTCAAGTCCCCCACTTTATAACTCCCCGACCCTCACAAAACCTTTGTATATATTTAACCCACCACACCACTTATCCTCGGGCCCCGCCAATCAATCCCCTACTCATCCCTCACAACTCTGCCACGCGATAACCCTCCGATCACCCACCTCCAGATCCGACAGTCCACATCCCATATCGTGCACTCCCAAATCTGATCTTTAGCATCCCAAAAGCATGCGAGATTCACGATTTTTCCCGATCACTCTTTTTCTACGTGGCAGCCCCATGTTATATCGCGTTTTATGAAAAAATACCACCCTACACTCAAAAGTGGTGCGATAAGCCAAAATACCGCCTCCCCATGTAGGATGAAACCGCCTACTGTTCAAAAATGATTTCTGTGCCCAAAGGTTGACCACTATTGGATAAAAACCAAAAAGTCGCCCTTTTTACCGTTTTCACTATTATTCTGTTGCCAAGAACCTCTGTCAACCAATTCTAACACCCCAGAACTCTGCTCAACTGCTTTAACCCATTTACAACCAGAAGACGCTGTAGACTCCGATTTGAAGCAGCATAAAGACCATTCAAGCCTTAGAAAGCCTCCGCTGCTCCCACAGAACCCTGACTGCACACCAAATCTTTGTTTTCCAGGTATTCTTGAAAGTACCAGAAAGGTGCTATACTTAAGCTCTGCACAATGTTTATAAAAGGTTAATCAATTGAGTTAATTAAAAACCTTGCCAAACTAAAGAAACCCACTGTGCATGCAAAAAACACTTTTTCTACAAACTGTATTCACCTTTCGCAGTGTTCAAGAGGTCCTAAGATTACTCCTTAAGCCAGATAAATATTAATTTAGTAAAATAAACAAAACTATGGCTTCCCAAAGCATTCTTAATGCAAAACCCCTGCAAACCCCTCACCTGGATATTGACCACCTCCCATTGGCCGACAAAGATTTCCAAATCAAAGACACAGCCTCCCCTACCCATCTATTGAAACTCCACCGCTGGAGTAAAGATAAATTCATAAACCATAATGATGACATTCATCTATGGGAATCAAATTTTCCCAAATAATTGTTCCCATAGGTATACTAGTTCCCTGAAATCATCCACCTATGCCAACTTTGCTATATCCCAAGTCAAAGAGCCATAGTCTCTCCTAACCAACAAATTTTATTCACAACCATTGTAGAGTTAATAAATGAGATGTTGCAGATCCAACCAAAGTCCAATTAAACCCCATTTTCTATGGAAAACCTACTTGACCTATACCTAAAGCTGGACCACCCAAAGAGATCTCAAAATTTTCAGACTTTCATCCTAGAAGAGGCTCATATTCCTACAGACAGACCTCCATACTCTACCACCATTTTCTCTGAGAGGTCCAGAAAGATTGTAACCATGTTGTCTTTTATTCTAAGATATACCACTGATGAGCATGTAGATGAGCCTATACTTGCTTTCCTTTCTATTTTTTTCCAAGGCAAGCATCCAACTACAGTTTTAATTTTTTCCTAGTTCCTGGCAGACAAAATCCATGACCATTTGATCAGATTTCCAGATGAAAGAGTATTAAAATACTCTTCAATATTGTTCCATATGTTCCTATATTTCCAGTCAGATAGGTTTCCAGTCAACATCGAAAAGCTGGACACTAAGGGCCATCCTAGATCTGTTATCTTTTGGACACCCTTAATCCAAAAATATTCCACTGTTTTCAGCTATAAGGAGTTCATTGATTCCTTTGTTCACCCAGTTGTTAATATGCTAAGCAGTAGCAATCAACCCAGGATCAATGATGAGATAAAGAAAGTTTTACAGTTGTCCAAGAATAGTAGAATAGGAGACTGGTATTTATACTAGGACCACACTGAAATAAGGGTGTATGGATGCCATCTCACTCCCTATAAGCTACCCAAATATCTCCCCATGAGGATATTTGCATTAGAGTATATCAGGCAGATTATAAATTCAGATGATGTGAATTTTCTATCAGCTAGGAAGAAAGCATAGTTCAAAATCAAAAACCAACTTGGTCCTTTTATCTGCAATAATAGGGAAGCTGGAGAAGAAGCAGAAAAACGTTTATAGGAAATGAAGTTCACGAATAGTTTCAAATGGAAGTATGACCCTTTAGGTGTCATAAACAAACTAAGACTCAAATTTAAATTGATCCATTTTATGCATGAGTCCAGGCTAGAGATTGAAAAATATGCCAACCAATCAGAGTGGTTGGAAAACATCTTGATAGATATGGAGAAATAGATGGATACTAGTTCCATTCTACATTCTCTTGCCCTACAGGATAGAAATGCAAAAAGGACTAGGGAAGAAGGTTCTTGCTCAAACAAGGATACAACCGATGATAGATTTGAAATCATGTACAAGAAGAAGCCCAAGCTAAATCATGTAAATGAGCAAGAAGAGATAGTTGAGACAGTTGAGACAGTTCAAATAATTGATATAGATACAATGGTCAGAGAAAGTACAACTCCAGCAGTTTCAGAGGAAACTCATCAGCCTTCAACCTCTAATACTAAGATTATTCAGAAGTAGCTTAGTATTGAAGTTTCTTCATCCAACATATTGGTGGATAAAGAAAAAGATATAAAGGAGAAGTATAAAGAAATCAAATTAAGAAATGAAGCATTAAAAGCTGAAAGCTATGCCAAATATTTCAAATAGGCTCCTAGCAATCAGAATAGGTTTCTTTCATCTTTTGACATTAAAACAATGAAAATACAAATGACCTTTTTGCAGCCCACAATATAGTAGCCTAAGTCATTAAAAGATTACAACAAGATAGAATTTGAAGTTTTGGCCAAGAATGTTCATCCTATAGATCAGATTGAATTTCATAAGAAAGTAGGAGAAATGATATAATCAACAATGACCAACAAAGCTATGAGTCTACAAAAACTTCAAACTTCTCTAGAGAATATCACAACACAGTTTAAGCTAGAGAAGGCATCCTCACAAGAAAAGGATAAAAAAATTAAATCACTAGAAGAATTGGTTATTGAGTTTGGATATAATTCAAATGACATCAAGGTAGCATAAAAACTCATAAAAAAGAAGAATGAAGATATTGCTGCATTGAAGAAGCAACTAAAATTGCCTCCTTCTGAACATCCATAGACCAAGAAAGTTCTAGATAATCAAATCCAAAAGGATGAGATGACGGACCTCATTCTTCAGCTAAATGCTCAATTGAAAGAAATGGAAAATGAAATGGACAAGTTAGTACAAGAGAAACAAGACAACATTGAAGCAGCTACTGCCACTGCTATTCCTACAGTTACTACAAAAATTCCTTCTACTTTGGTAGCCTCACTGGCCACAACAACTCCAGTGGCTACAATACTTCCCACTCCATCAACAACTACATCAACAACAAGTTCAACAATAGCAGTAGCTCATCCTAGTGATGAAGCAAGTAAACCGATCAAAGCCATGGAAGATATGTCCATCCAAACAAATGAAATAAATAGACTTAAAGAACAAATAAAAATTCTAGAGGATGAAAAGAAACTGGCTCAAATCATGCATAAGAATGAAACATAGAAATCAAACAGGTTGAATGAAAGGATACAAAAGTTAGAGAAGGAATTGACATTGAAAGAGCCACTAGCCCAAGAAAAAAAACTTTTATGGGCCAATACCATTGACTCAGTGAATGATATTTGGCCATCTATGCAGGTAATATTTGAACATAATGATTTGGCTCAAGAGGCTGGTGAGGCAATTCAAAGGATTAGAGCCAAACTTAGGAATAAGCTAGAAGAAGCCTCAAGAATAATCCAGTTCCTTAACTCAAAGAACAAGTATGAATTGTAGGAGCTTGGAATAGCTGACAGAACTGAGACCATATTAGAGGTAAAGAAGGTAATCACCAAGAGGAACATGATGATACAATTGGAGGAAAAATGCCAAACAATGGAGCTAGCAATAGCTAGGTTTATGGTAAAATTTGATGCTTTGAGGTAGAAAGGCCTACCTAATCCATTGGTGATTAATGACAGGTTGATGCTACATGAAGACTATGGTAAGAGAATCAGAGAAGTCGCAAAGGAACAAGCCAACAATTCCTCCATGAAAGGGATTCCTACAACAAAAGTTCTTTATTAGATTTTTGAGAACCTATTTTACCTCCAGCATGAGGTAAAACATCTCTTAACAAACAAGACTACTTTTGTAAAATATATAGAAATTGATGAATTCTATAGAAGAATGGTAAATATTAAATTACCAGATGCATAGTCTTGGGAAAAGTTGAATGATTTACTATGAAGATTAAAAGCAAAACATGTAAAAGAGAAATCATGATAAAAAAAAACAGAGCACTAACAGAGTTTAAAGATGAAAGAGTATTAGTGAAAGGTAGTGTAAAAGGACAGCCAATGTAGAAAACGACCAAAGAGAGAAAACAACAAAAGATCAAAACAACAAACAATAAAAGAGGGACAACTTGCATCAGTTACATATCTGTCTCTATCTTCTTGCATGAAGATATTTCTTTTTCCTTGAATAATTCCTAAAATAGTTTAGGATATTTTGTAATAGTTTTTTGTATAAATACTTCATAATTCGAAGTATAGAGTGTGGATTACTGAACATTTATATAGTTACATTGATCTAAAACTTGAGGGTTTATTGTAACATTTTCAAGTCAATAGACTGGACTGAGTAATAAAGGCATTGCATTACAGGATTCATGTGTTGGGCCACTTCAGTGAAGTATCTTTCATTTGTTAAATTGTTATTTTCTTAAGTATTTCACATACATACATGTTTTCAAATTTGAATGAAATAACTGGAATGTTACTACAGAATTTGTTTAAGTACACTCTGTCTTGAACAATTATTCATTTTGATGTTTTCTTCTGATATCCAGAGTAGGGAATTCTTCATTGCTCCCTAGTTTCGATTGACCTCTTTCATTTCCCTCATTATTTGGTTTGAGGAATCCTTAACTTCTCCTTGACCCAATTGAAAAACCACTTCACCATCCAGCCTAAAAGATCTAAATTTACTCAGCTACCTTACCCTGTGCACACTATCTTTAGAACTTGATTCAATTCTGTTTTCTTGACATTTGGACTCCATGGCCAATGGTTAAAAAACACTTCTCTATCCATCTAAATCAGTGATTCCACCACCAAATCAAATAAAAAACCAACCAAGCTTAAATAAATAGCGTAAAATCAATTAATCCAACAAAGTTAAATCATTAAGAGAGAGCCCTCTCTGAGCATTAGGAAGGCTAGATCCTAATCTCAAAAGTAGGTTTGTGGTTAACTCTATCATTTATTTAAACACAACATGACAACCCTAGGGAAATTTTAGAGTGATAACAACTTCATTACTGAATTTGTAATCGATACATCTGTGTCTTATAGCGAAGCTGAACGTCGATTCTTCAAAGGTCTAAGAGGTAAGTACCTGAAATTGCTAAAAACCTGGATTAAAATGTTGTTGTGCGAAAAAGGGGTTATGCCTTTACATTAATCTTTAAGAGAGGTATGACTGGATCTATGCAAAGTGGAAAGCAATTCAGAGTAGATTTAGACAAATTCATTGGGAGTGAATACAATCCTTTATTGGGAGAGTTTGGAAGTGAAGAAGAAATAAGTAGCCCTAGCACACCTAGAGGTGTGACCTAGTCAGCAGATCAGGACACTTATGGAATTCCACATCCATCCACTCCACCTTCACCTTCACCTTTGCCGCATACCACTATGCCTACACCTCCACCTCTGCTATTCAGTGTGGCAAATACAGTGGAAATGCAAGTATTCAGGGGGTAGGGGTCAAAGTATCCCTATCATTTCTGGTTCGTCGCAGAAGCTATGTGGAAGGCACAATAGGTCAATGATGATGACATGAAGAAAGAGAAACTGGTTACAACGCTACAGGACAGATCGCTTACCTGGTACATCATATATAGTATGACCCATCCAATTGCTTCATTAGCTGAGATGAGGGATGTGCTGAATGCCTAATGTAGGAAGCCGAAGTCACAAGATCAATGTGTGACCAAAATAAAGGAGATCAAGAAGAGGGTTAACAAGTCTACATGGGATATAGATCAATGACTAGAATGTTTACTGAGCCAAGCTAATATTCAGATTTCAGATGAACAACATAGGGACTGATACATAACTATGCTATTACCTCACTTAAGATTGTCGTTAACTCAGTAGAAGATTGGGTCTCAAGCCAAAACATTGGAGATTGCAATCAATCTAGAAGCTTCGTCGATCCAAGACATGAATATAGGAGTTCAACAGATCCAGTTGCAGTTAGCAAGCCTACATATGGAGTTGCAGGATCTGAAGAAGGGAAAGGAGGTTAAATCGGAAACACAATCTGAATTTTGGTGCACAAAGTGTAAGACTGAAGGTCATCATAAAGATAAGTTCCCTATATTTCGGGATTATATAACTTTGGGGTGTCCCAACCCATTGAAGCCAGAATATTCTGCTAGATCAAGCACCGGTGCAAGTGCCTAGTGTAGCATCTTCCAAGTGTTAAGACAACATTCAATAGATAATTGTTCTCTATTACAGAAGTTTGTACAGTCTCCAAAGAAAATCTTTTGTAACTTTTGTAAATTGGTTGGTCATGATGAAAGGAATTGTCGAAGCTATGAATTGATGATGGATAGGACTCTGATGTATAGTATACAGGCTGAAACATATGTACAGAATGATCAAGGCTCACGGGAAGCTCATGGGGGATTCCAAGGGTGGGGAAGAGGAGGAGGAGGAGCATCTGGAAGAGGTTGGGGCTAGATCATTTGCTACAACTGTGGAGAACTAGGACACTTTGCACGCGACTGTCAGAATCCAACTCACCCTTCTTGTCAATACTATCGACAATTTGATCATGTTATAGAAGATTTCTTGGTATTAATAGCGAAGATGCAGGAGAAGAAGAACCAAAAATCGACATAGAATATTTAGATGATGAGATACGAGCCATGTGAAGACGATCCCAGTATTAACATAGTCACGTGCAGTGGTATAGCCACTGGTGAAGATAAGGTCAGAGTCAAACAACCAATATCGGATATATGGTTTCCAAGAACCAATGAGAAAAATGTTGGGTTTGATTTACATAAATAAAAAGAGATATTCATGGAGGCAAGAAAACATTTTATGGATCTAAGTGCTTCTACATCTAAGAATCAGATGTCGCTAGTCCCATGAAAGGAGAAACCTAAAGAAGTTATTGCAATGTAGGATTCAGATTCCACGGTGTTAAAATCGTTTTTGCAGACCTGCATGAAGTTATTACAGGATCAGAAGGAAGTTGAAGGACTACAAGAACTGATAGATAATTGCGCCAGCAAGGATAAACTCTTACTATAACAACACGTAGTCAATAAGGTGAACCAAAGTAAGAATAGAACTGGTAGGGAGATGCGGTTGACAACGCTGGCTGGTGATTTGAAATGGACCAGGTAATCCTAGACTTGGGTTCTGATGCTAACGTATTGCTAAAGAAAACTTGGGAACGAATGGGGAAGCCTAAGTTATAGTGGTCACCAATTTAGTTGCACACAGAAAACCAACAAAAGATAATTCCAATGGGTCGCTTGCATGGAGTAACTCTAGATATTGAAGGCACAAGTGCAATGGTGGACTTTGAAGTTATTGAGATAGTAGATGACAGTAATCCATACCCAATGTTGCTTGGGATTGATTGGGCCTTCAACATGAATGCAATCATTAATTTAAAGAAGCAAAGCATGGTATTTGAAAAGAATGATCTTTGAGTGATTGTTCCGTTGGATCCAACAGAAGGTGCGTGATACATAGAACTAGTTTGTGATTATTATGAAGATGAAGACATTGAGCATATATATAATATAATTGCATGAGATGAAGATTGGATTAATCCCACTTCAGATGGAAGGATAACCTGGGAGAAGGACAGTTCCTACCAATCAGATTCAGATGAAGAGTTAGAAAACTGGTAGAATCAGTTGCATGAGGTATTTACGTTGCGATGTAATCAGCTTACAAAATCACTACGTTGTATATATACTAAGGTACATAAGCTTCCTTATTATGATGGCTTGGATGATGTTAATATGTTTCTTGACCATTTTGAAAGGGACGTGCTAGAGGAGCATCGATTCTAGGCCTTAGATCTAGCGTTGAGAGCTATGCCTGCAAGATGGTGGGGTACGCATAGGGATAATTTTGCTGACTAGAAGGAATATTGTACTATGGTGCACACAAAATAGGTAAATATTGGCTCAGAAGCAGAACCAAAATTCACGAACATTGGAAACTATTGGGATGAAGACATAGTGGATAAGGTCACTGAATTATTACACGAATATCAAGATTTATTTCCAGCTAAGTTCTCTAACGTGAAGGGGATAGTAGGAGATTTGGGTATGATGAAGATCAATCTAAAGCTAGATACAAAGCCAGTTAAGTAGTGCCCATATCTGTTGAATCCCAAATACAAGGAAAAGGTAAGATATGAACTTGATAAGATGATTGCGGTAGGAGATAAAAAGCAAAAGAAACCGTAGAAGGTTCCAGTAAGACAGTCGCCATGAAAATCCCCACAGAACTGAGAATGAAGAGAAAATGGAAAAACAAAAATAACCAATGGAGCCGCAAGACTTAGACGAAGAAGAGCTGAATGAAGGGATTAAGGATATCAACGTAGAAGCAGTGGAGCCAATTTCTTAGTTACCATTGTATATGCCACCATGGAAGCTAACCTCAAAAGTGGCTAAGGATCCAAAATCTATCAAATTTAAGGCATTCACACCGTTGTTGTTGGAGGAAGTGCCTATTGAAGGTGAATTGTTGGTAAGGGTAGCCCAACTCTGCATGGAAGATTGGTATTTGAGAGACCATGAAAAATTTCCGTAATTGGCACCCAACAAGTATCTGAAGGAGGTGTACTATGAGGAGGCAGGCTTCACAAGACTTAAACCAATGAAATGGGTGATCGATATTGAGCATGCAAGAATGTTGAACATGTTGTACATCCTGCAATTTGGCCGAAGCAACATTAACACTATTTGTGTGCGCCAGTTGTTGGTGCTGGTCCATGATGGGTGCTGTTGTAGCGACTGCAACACCCTCCAAAATTTTGGCCTGCATCCAATTTCAGAGCCTCCTTTGAGAGTTTTACTTGATGTCTGCATGCACTTGAGATCACTCCCTAAGCTCATGTGAGTCTTCACTCCCACCTTGCTTCATCGTTTGACATAAAACTTTTTCATGTTGATGTCAATGCCATGCTTGTAACCATGTTCTAGTCATATGCAAGGTCTTCGATTCGTGTGTACATGTTGTGTTCGCTATGTAAACATCCATCGCATTCACACACAGAGTCATATACACTAGTGCGCAAGTGTCTTCATGGTCATCCAACGATCAATCACAAGCTTTGCGCTTGTCATTCACACTGTCGGTCAGTCATGTTGAGCATGTGTGTCTGGATGGTTTGAGTCGTCTCGTCGTCGAGTCATGTAAGTGTGTGTGTGCAAGTTCACATATGCACCTTTTCACTCGCTCACACACTTAGTCATTTTGCTGAATTTATGATGACTGAATTCCCATCTGACAGCCAAACCTCCACCCTTCCATTGACTCGATTGCCTATCACCTAGAACAACGTAGAAGCACCAAGCAAATAATTTCAAACTACGCTGCTTGCAAGCTGATGAATCAACCTTCCTGCTGATCAACCGGAGAGTTTGACCCGACAATCACCTTGGGATGAACTCCCCTCAAAAATTGCACAAAGGTTGCAGACCTTGCCTTCTCCACTGACTAAGAAAATTGTACAGACTTGGTGGACAAACACCTAGTGCCCGTCCTTGTCTTCCTCAGAAAATTGCGCAGTTTTTCTAGCCAGGCCACTAGTCAGCCGGCTGAATGCTCACCTAGAAAACTGCGCAAATTTCATGAGAAAGCCCTCTACCTCCCAAAAGTGCACTCAACTTAGAAATTGTGCAGAGGTGATCAACATGCCAAACTCCCAGCATCAACTCAATTTTTCCCGCCAACAGCTAACTGCCAGTTCCCTCCAGGAATTGCGCAATTTTTGGTGCCAAGCTCCTAGTAGTTGACTACCAGTTCCCTCCAGGAATTGCGCAGTTTTTGTTGCCAAGGTCCCAGCAGCTAGCTGCCAGTTCCCTCCAGGAATTGCATAGTTTTGGCTGCCGGGCTCCCACTACTCGCTCCCAAAAATTTCACAAATTTTGTCTATCCAGCCTTCCCACAGCCCAGACTGCTCCTCCCAAAAATTGTGTAGTTTTGTCATCTAGCTGAGCCAGACCCTGCGGACAGTCACTGTCAATATGGATTTCCCATCACCATCTCCCAATGACTTCTACACAGTTTTCACCAGCAGTGCTCAGACCCTCCATCCCAGCTCGAAGCTCACAATCTTGTCTTCTCTCCTGGTAATGATCATGCATCATGGTAGACTAGGAGCTTTATGGATTTGATGTTATCTCATCATGAGTGACTGCAGATACAGGTACACAAAAAAACATGGCATGACGATGGATGGAATGACCAATGAGAGTACATGCAGAAGGACATGTTTGCAAACAGATGAACAAATGATGCAAGCAAAGAGATGTGCTCGTGAATGGATGATCATGCAAGAGATGCGTTCACGGACGGACGAACGAGAAAACATGCAAGATGTGTTCACGAATGAACAGACGGATGAACATGCACTTTTCATGAATGGACGAACCTGTCAAGCATACCAACATACAAGCAAGGGGAAACATGTGAATGCAACATTAAGCGAACCCAACGACCATCGACGACTCCATGCACTTTTCCATACGGAGGTGACATTGTGACACACCATCAGGGCATCCATCACCCAACAACTCTACAACTTGACATGCTCACCAACAACAACACGAATGTACTAGCATTGTCATGTAGAGTCTTGTCATGAGTCATGTCGTCCACATCTCTACTATGGGCCATACTCTCAGTCAATGTAATGTAATGTGGAAGTCCAAGAGATTCACTTGTCATATGAGGAGTCATGAAAATTCGAAATGTCATGGAAGTCAAACAATCATGAGGGAAGTTGAACAACCACAAGGGTCAGTTTCACCCTTGGCTATAAATACCCCCTCATTTGTACATGAAAGGGACTTTTCACCTCAGCTCCTCCCACATAGCCTTAAGAGTCTGTAATATTTTCTTTGAGGAGTAAGTAATGGCTCCAACACCCTGCCCACGGGGTTAGTGATGTATGGTGTAACGATGTGTCTTGGAACTTTCACTTAATTCAGAAGCCTGCTAACAAGCCAACATGTTTTCACACATGTGTTGTAATTGTTGTAAGACTAATCTTAAACACTTGTAATGCATGTTGCTTCAACCCATGTTTAACACTTGAACTCATTCAATTTTTCTAATACATACATATTAATGAAAATGTGTTGTATGAGTTGTTAACACTAGCCTACCCATGTTGGTTACCTCCCTAGACATCAAACAGAATCTTCACGTAAACTTGCTATAATGACTGTCACACTTGCACAGACTCCTCCGTTGTGTGTTGTACATGTTATCTTTCCTTGTGTGTTGTGACTGTCGCATCCATGTGGACTACTCCTTCGGAAGCTGTGCACATCCTGTTGTGTTGTGTGATCCTAATAGAGTTGGGGCTTCCTCCCATCTGACTTGGGACTCATTCCCACACTCTCCCTCTGTGGTGAAAGAACCATTGAATCAAGTAACACTAGCAATCACCAGGCACACGAACCTCACTACTTGAAGACAAAGCATACCACTCTCATGTGCTGACAAGCAAGAGTTGAGGAAAATATTTAAGATAATGGCAACCGGGCCATCATACTGGATGGGACTCCCACACCAAACGGTGTGAGGTCTAGTTGGGACTTCATACCAGGGTGATCCCCTAAATTCTGGTGGGTCCAACACCATCAATAGGTGCCTATGGTTGGGAGAGCCCATCCCAATTGACGACATGTTTATATGGAGAATCATAGCATTGCCCTATCAAGGTGCGAACTCCACAGATGATTTTGTGGGGAAGTCACTTGAGAAAAAGTTGGCAGACCAGATGAAGAGTGACTTCAGGCTAATCAAGAAGTCTAGGGGATATGCCATCAGTTCAATCACAGATGAAGCTGTGCAGTTTTCTGCATAGATCTTGGCAAGAAAGATCATGAGGAAGTGTCGTGCAGATGAAGTGCCGACACTAGTGGTGTCCTTGGCTGCGCAATGCAGCAAGGGGGTTCAGTTCAATTGGGTAGGATATATATGCCAAGAATTCCTCAAAGATTTCTGCGAAGCAAAGGAGGATGGAAAAGAATTCCACCACATGTGGCTCTTATTGTTGATCACGCTGATAGCTTGGAGGATGCCAGATGATTCAAAATTCCAAACTACGGATCTAGAGTTGTGCAAGGCTGCCAAATTTTCCTCGCTGTGGGGAAAAAAGGACCTTACCTATGTTATAGAAAATAAGATGTTCTGGGTGTTATTTGAAATGGATTTGTGAATGGTGATCAACCAGAAGTCGAGTTTGTCACCAAGTCTATTCAAGGAATATCAATGCATCGTTGATTACAAGACTGATTTCCACCATGTGTATATCCGTGCGAGGCATGATTTGAAGAAGACATGGACGACGTTGCCATTTCTGGTCACCAAAGAAGATATTTTCTAGCTAGTCAGTTAGTGGCTGACTAACTGGCTTATTCTGATAGAAGTTGCAGAAGGTGCAACAGGGACTAGTAAAGATGTACTGAAGGAAAAGAAAAAGGTGACCACGGAAGTCGACAAGACTACCATGCATGAACCAGAGCGTGAGGAAGAAGAAGAACATCACATAGCAGAACTTGATAAGGGTGGTGAAGAACCCTATGTAAACCTAGAGGACGTCAATTCTCCATTTATTCTAAAATGGCAATAGAAGACAAGTGCGGGAGGTGCACGTAAAAACCACAAATCTGATAAGTCTATTAGCCTGGAGGCCCTGGTCCTCACTAAGGGTACCTTGATGAAATTGGAGACACTGTCCGAGTTGCGACGAAGGAGATTTGGGGAAACATCGAGGATCAGTACAAAGTTGTGCTGACAAAGGTCCAAAAGGGCCTCAAAGAGTTGCAGGTTTAGGCGAGCCAGGTTCAAGTGAGCGTGGTTAAAGCGAGTTAGTCTTAAGCGAGCATGGTACCAATGACATCGGGAAGTGTGCAGTTGGTACTTACTTCAAAGCTTTGTGTTGTACCCTTGCCTGATGGATCTTTACACCTAAATAATGCCGAATATAGGGAGAGCACATAGCCAATTAAGAACGTTAGTATTAACCTTGCGGCACTCCATCTTCACACATTGCATGAGCTACACTAGGGTGTAGCAGATGAACTTAAGGTGCGAGAGAAACGAGCTCTCATTTTGATCAAATATGCAAATATCACTAGTCAGTAGATGTGAAATGAAAAGAACAAATATCTCTAGGATCATGATGAGGTAGCTACGCCAAGGAAGCATCTAGAGCAGGGCATTTCCAGAGTATGCAGTGAGCTTCGAGAGCTCCAAATTCAATCTGAGGCCACTTCAGAAGAAAACGTGCAACAACTGGCAGGTTCATTTAGAGAGTCAAACGCGCAAGTAGATAAGGTTTATTTTGATCTGAAAATGAAAATTACTAAGCTTCAATTGAAGCTACAACCCACCATGCCACTTGAGATCCAAGAGCATCGTGAGGCTGCCATCAGAATAGACATGGAAATATCAATGCTACAGTCAAGGACTATAGCCAACTGTTCGAAGAAACACTAGAACTATGGGCCTCTTTGCAGGAGGACCCATAGGTGAAAAATATTGAAGTAGCCATCCAGGATAAGCAACTATAGTATGATGAGATAAAGGCAACGACATGCACCTTGGCACTTGTGCAATGGTTCACCCGGTTGAAAGAAGTGGCATCCTTGTAAGCATAGATTGAAGAGTTGCAGAAGAAGATGCAGATTATCACTGCACGGATGCAACCTTGGGAAGACGAGGCAGGGTATCTCTTACAAACTGTGGAAGGCATGCCCAAGAGTATGTAGCAAACACAGTGGAAAATCAGCTTAGCAACAGAAGGACTGACTACAGAAAAGTTGGTCGAAGAAGTTCGATAGGAAGCAATACAATGCATGAAGGTGCTTCATCTAGTGAAGTCTTCATTCAAGAGCCCGAAAGAAAACATACAGATCATACCAGCGGAGTGACTCGGGGACGAGTCACATATTTGTGTTGGGGGCCTATTGGGACGACGTCCCCTAGGTCCAATTTTGACTAATTTTTGTAAAAGCCTCCACATTTTAAGGAGAGGAGTGTGTAGGTCACTAGAAGTCAAGGGGTTTTGGGAAGATCAAAGCCCCTTAGTTTTTGTATTATTTTGAGCTTCGCCCATGGTTTGTGGACCATGGTATTGTAATAGGAAAAAATATATAAAAGGGTGTCTTAGTTTGTCTAAGGAAACAAAATATGTGGTGTTATGAGTGATACTTGTATTAAGAGTCTGTAATATTTTGTATTTGGATGAAGGGGAAGACTCATGTTGCTGTGTGTGTGGAGACCTTGGAAAGTCCGCAACTAAATGCACGGGACCCTGCTGTTGTGTGTGCAAGCGCTGAAAATATACGTATTGAAGATCTGCAATAATAAAGCGTAATTGAAGCAATTATGCATCCGAACAGTATACTTATGTGTTTTGTGTATTTATGCTCAGTTGAATACCATTTATCTATTTTATTGTCTTAATTACACCACGAGGATCTGGATATACTGTTATATGTTATTTTATGCATGATTAAATTCTTAGGCAAAGCTCCTAACTCTATTTAATTGGAAATTGCTTTAAGTTTGGGGATTTTGAGGATAAGGGTTCATGAAGGTCAGATCAAGCCTTAAACTGAAGAAACACCTTAACCCCACATCACATAGCCTTCTGGATGCAAAAATATAGTTCTAGCATCCTCCAATACTACCTCGGGTGAGACTGCAACCTGCACTAAGCAGGTTGTTGCTAAAAGGTCTGATAGTGTAGGGTTTGTTAGTTGTAGTAGCTAACTCTGAACTGTGTCTAATCCCACCTCAAGCCAACATGCATCCACAAGTGTCATTCTAGTTAACTGAAGTTTCCCTCATTAGAAACTCATGCATGTCGATTTTGAGAAATACCCAGTTGATACTAGAGTGCAGGGACAATGTACTATCAATTGTGTGATTTACTGAGTTGTAAATATCATGCATGAAATTAGAGAAGGACCTATGTTTGGATTGCACAATTTTGGAAGAATGAATTTGCTTTAAATATGGGTTATTCATCCTAGGAATTATGCAAAAGATTAGGAGCTTGGAGAGCTACTGAATAGGCTAATGATTTGGCTTGAGCTAGCTTGTGATCTAAGAGAGTTGAGCATACTTATGTGGAATTGTTCTAGTGAGAACAAGATTTGTATATGCACTCATATTTATGATATATGCAATATAGATAGCGAGGTTTTGAGAAGTGGATTTCCCTATATAAATCTTGTGTTATGTGCCATTGATTTATCTTCTTCTTGTTCATAATGTTTTGATCGATCTACTGGCTTCCATTGGTTGAAAGTAGAAGTAGATTCTTGTCCTGTGATTTAGTACATTGCATGAGCTTGTTAATCTACATTATTTTATACATGGTATTGAAGCTGAGAACAATATGCTAGAGCAAATTTCGAAGTTTTGAGTTTTGGGTTACAGATGAAATTCGAATTTGGAATACATACTTCAGGATGGGCAGATGTCGTTCTATGGTTTCTGGCTCGAGTATGCCTTGGAAGGAAGCTTGAATTTTATAGCCTGGAGGGACAAAATGGAGGTTGTGCTAGAGGATAATGGCTTGAAGGAATTCATTGATCAAGAAATTCTTAAGCCAACAACATTAGATGCACAAAATTTGGCCAAATGGAAGAAGTGTGTGGCAAAGGTGAGGCGGATAATAATTGAGAGAGTTCAAAACCACATTGTCTCGAGTCTCCATGGCAAGGAAACTCCGTATACTATGTGGAAAGAATTGACGGACTTGTATCAGAATAATAGTGACCAAATAAAATTGGCACTAAAGGACAAACTGTGAAAAATCAAAATGGAGAAAGGCAAGATGAATCTAAAATACTTGACCAATTTCACTCAGTGTCATGATGAACTTGGAAGTGTTGGAATCACGGTTTTCGAGGATGATGTAGTGAGTCTTTCTATTCTAGGAATCACAAAGAATTGGTATAGTTATGAGGACTCTGTCAATGGTCGGGAGAAGCTTCCATATTGGGAACGACTGTGGTCAAATTTGATGCAGGAGGAGATCAGGAGAAACACCAAGGATGGCTTTTCATCAAAGATTGATGATGAAGAGAACTATGGCTTAGAAATTAAGAAAAAGAAGGGGAAATGGAATGCTTTCCATTCCAAATCAGATTTTTATCGTGGAGGTAAGAAGAAATAAATGACGAAAGTTCAGTGCTTTCATTATCATCAGCTGGGCCATTTTGATACAAATTGTTGACTCAAGAAGTCCAAGAAGAAGTCCTCAGGAGGAGCGGTGGGTGAGGCTTTGTCCTCTCAATTCGAATTGGACTTTTCCCTCATTGCATGCATGGTGTCATCAGTGATGGGAGGTGTATGGTACTTAGACAGTGGAGCTTCATCCCACATGAATGGTGACAAAGAGTTATTCATTGACATGGAGGAGAAATATCTCCAGATGCATATCAAGATGGGGTGACGATGGGAAGCATAGTGTTATTGGATTGGGCATGATTACTTTTCAGAGGGAGAATGGGGCTCCACTCACCTTGAAGAATGTTATGTATGTGCCCGGGTTGAAGAAGAATTGGGTATCCATTTCCATGCTTGAGGATAGAGGGTATGATGTGATCTTCTCGAAAGGAAATGTGTTCCTTCGAGACATAGCCATGGGTCAAGTAAGGAAGATAGGGATTCAGGTGAAGAATCTTTATAAGATGGAGGTAGATGAGTGTGATGCTTTGAGCATAAAAGTATAAAGGGTGTAGAGGTGAGACATTGGTGAGTTGTGGCATAGGCGATTAGGCCACTTACATCATGGGGATTTGAAGATATTGCTGTAGATCTCTACTGGTCTTCCCAAAGGTATGCTTGAGCAAGTTGATACATGCAAGGGGTTTACTTTGGGAAAATACACAAAGTCTTCCTTTCATGGCAAAGACAATCAAGCAAAGGCTATTCTAGAGAGAGTCCATTCAGATGTGTGTGGACCATTCTCAATAGCATCCATAGTAAAACATAGGTATTGTGTTATATTTGTTGATGACATTTCCGAAAATGCTAGATATTTTTCATGCAGAAAAAGGATCAAACTTTCTCAAAGTTTTGTGAGTTTAAAGCATTAGTGGAGAAAGAGTTGGGCATCAAGATTAAATCTCTACGGAGTTATAATGGTGGTGAGTATGTCTCAAATGAGTTTAAGAACTTTCGTGCAGTGGAAGGGATTAAATGAGAGTTGACGGAACCCCATAACCATCAGAATAATGGGGTGGTCGAGAGGAAGAAAAAAAGCATAGTAGGGGTAGTGAGGGTGATGTTGCATGATCAGGGCCTACCACTACACTTGTGGGCTGAGGCATGTGACACAATGGTTTATGTTCAGAACCATAGCCCACATCAGATACTTGAGATGATGACACTAGAGGAGGTTTATTTCGGTGAGAGGCCAGATGTTGGTCACTTTAGGATTTTTGGGTCATTGGTATATTTCTATGTGATCAAAGATGCACAAAAGATGCTTGAGACGAAAACAGAGTTTGGGATATCTGTGGGGTACACTAAGACACCTCATAACTATCAGGTGTACTTGCTGACCAACAGGATGACATTGGTTTGCAGGGATGTCAGATTTGATGAGGAGAAGGCCATGCGCATTTCCTTGAGAGGGAGCTTGAGCTACATGTAGATGAGAAGCTTTTAGATCCTAAGGTTGAGGAGCCTCAGATTTATGTGGAGAAATCACATGCAGAGGATCTGAGAATGGTGACGTCCACTCAGGTAGAGTCTTCTAGGGAGGGGAGAAAGTGCACCAGAGAGGTTGATAAATTGTTGGATGATGCACAAGAGAATGTGGGAGCATCCACTTCTTAGCGCATGTAGAGGTTGTCACTTGAGAGGTACACTAGATACATGGCTCTTATGGGTGAATGTGTTATGACAGACCCATATTCCTTTAAGGAAGTAGTGTAGCAGCTAGTTTGGGTTAATGCCATGGTGGAGTAGTATGACTCCATAGTTCATAACAGTGTTTGGGATGTGGTCTTGATATCGGAGGACAAGTCAGTGGTGAGCTCCCGTTGGATTTATAGGGTAAAGAAAGCTACAGATGGTAGTGTGGAGAAGCATAAGGCTATATTTGTGGTCTGTGGCTTTTCTCAGGTAGAAGGAATTAACTATGATGAGATCTTTACTCCTGTTGCAAGGTACTCGTTAATTGGATCTATATTGGCGCTATCAACACATATGGGTTGGAAGGTACACTAGATGGATGTAAAGACAACCTTCCTTAATGGCATGATTGAGGAATAGGTGTACATAGAGTAGCATGAAGGCTTTTAGACCTTTGACTGTGAGTCAGATGTGTGTCGACTCAAGAGAGCATTGTATGGGCTAAAGAAAGCACCCCGTTCTTGGTACACTAGGATAGATGGCTACCTCATCGGGTTGGGCTTCATGAAGAGTGAAGCAGATGTGAACCTATACCACATAGTGGTGGAAGGTAAGATGTTGATCATTGTACTTTATGTTGATGATCTCATATTGATAGGTGATGATCAGTTGATCAAGTCTTGCAAGGAGGACCTTGCAAGAGAGTTTGAGATGAAGGACATGGGGTTCATGCTTTACTTTCTTGGCATGGAGGTATGGTAGGGAGATGGGGAGTTGTATGTGTCTCAGGGAAACTATGCCAATGATATACTTAGGAGATTCTGCATGGAGAGAAGAAAACCCATGGAAACTTCTCTAGTAGGTAACTGGAGGAAGGAGGATGCTACTTCAAGGCAAGTAGTGGAAGCTATTGTTTACAAGCAGCTTGTGGGTTCAATCATGGTCTTGGTGAACACATGACTGGATATGTGCTATGCAATTAACCAGCTTAGTTAAGCGATGGTTAGGCCTACCAAGATGTATTGGAAGGTGACAAAGCATGTGTTAAGATACCTCAGGGGCACTTCTCAGTATGGATTATGGTATAGACAGACACAGGGACTGAAGCTTCAAAGCTTCACCGATGCAGATTGGGAAGGGATTCCATCCAAGCAAAAGAGCACATCAGGAGGGATCTTCATTATTGGGTCAGCGACAGTTTCTTGGTACAACAGGAAACAAAGATTGTTTGCACTCAGTTCGACAGAGGCAGAGTACATGGTTGCAGGTCAGGCAACATGTGAGGTCATTTGGAATAGGAAGATCGTAGCTGGTTTGTTTAGTCAGCAGATGGATCCAACTGTGATTTACTGTGATAATCAGAGTTGTATCAAACTCTCTGAAAATCCAATTTTTCATGATCGGTCCAAGTATAATGATATCTGATATCATCATTTCAGAGATTGTGTATTGAGGTGGATTATGTTGTTAGAGTACATTCCCACAGAGGAGCAAGATGCTGACATTTTGAAAAAGGCATTGTCAAGATGTAAATTCAAGTTTCACAGAGACAAGATTGGGGTAGCTAATCATCCCTTTCTTGTTGAGAGGGAGTTTTGAGAAATGGCAACAAGAAATTTCATTTTAATTTGTCCTTGAATTAAATTGTGAATTAAAATCGAATTCTATTCTCATAACAACCTGTAAATAGTTAATTAAGTTTAATTGACTTAATTAGCTTAGGAATTTCGAGTTGAAAGTATTTCTATAGTCATGTATATGTTCTCCCTAAATTTTAGGGGTCCAATATGAGTTTAAATTGAGTTGTAAATTAAATAGCTCAGTTTAGTGAGTTAAGTTTAGTTAAATTAGTTACAAACTGTTTGTGGAACTAATAGAGAGTTAATAGTTAGTTGGTGCACTAATGCATCCAGAAGTGTCACTCTAGCTAATTGAAGCTTCCCTCATCAGAAACTCATGTATGTCAATTCTGATAAAGACTCAGTTGAGACTAGAGTGCAGGGACAATGTATTATCAGTTGTGTGATTTACTGAGTTGTAAATATCATGCATGGAATTAGAGAAGGACCTATGTTTTGATTGTGCAATTTTGGAAGCATGAATTCCCTTTGAATACAGGCTATTCATCCTAGGAATTAAACAAGAGATTAAGGGCTTGGAGATCTGTTGAATAGGCTAAGGATTTGGCTTGAGCTAGCTTGTGAGCTAAGAGAGTTGAGAATACTTGTGCGAAATTGTTCTAGTGAGAACAAGCTTTGTATCTTCACTCATATTTATGATATATGCAATACATATAGTGGGGTTTTAAGAATTGTCTTTCCCCAGATACATCTTGTATTATGTGCCATTGATTTATCTTCTTCTTGTTCATATTGTTTTCATCGATCTATTGTCTTCCGCTAGTTGAAATTAGAAGTAAATTCTTTTCCTGTGCTTTAGTACAATGCATGAGCTTCTAAATATATAGGATTTTCTACATTGTGACAAGCCTTAGCTTCTCCACATCTCAGAACGAGTATAATTCTTTGGAGGAGAAGGTGTTATTGACTATAATGTTCCACTATTGGGGCTAGTGGTTGTCAATGGTGTATGTATGGATGGAAATCTCACTTATAATAATAATAATAACTGATCCAACACACTTTCATGCATATGTTGTTATTGTAGTTGGACTATTTTGGTTTCTTTAGAAATATATATTGTTTAACTAATGCATTTGTTTATGAACTAATTTGTATGCACTGTATGAATCTTGTTGAATGCGTGTTATTGGATTAACCCGTCACTTTGTTTTGTGGACTATTCCGCATTTTAGCTTGTGATCTCATTCCGCTTGTGTGTTCCTTTCAGGCTGTGTACTATTATAGGCTTATAAGGGGCACACTTGATTTTCCCCTTCGTGTGTTAGAACCCCCATGCATCTCATTTGACTCAATGCAAGGTCACGCACTTGCTTCTGACCAAAGTCATCATACTTATCTCTGCGCGCTACTACGGTTAAGGCACTACATTACCACCGACTGTTGGGACTCCTACTCCAAACAGTTTGAGGTCTAGTTGGGACTTCTTACTAGGGAGATCCCCTTGAATGTTGGCGGGTTTAGCACCGTCAAAATTTCTGATGCTAAAAGGAGGGCTAGATGATAATATGAGCCCTCAAAGTCTATTTTGAATCTCTGTACATCATTCAAGACTTACATCACAATCTCAACCCCGACATGGTTTTCTCATGCTTCTGATTTCAATGTTTCAGTGGATGTTATAGATGACTTATCACAGCGGATGTTATAGATGACTTATCACAGCTTCAATATGATGGTGAAAGCAGAACATCCTTGTTGATTCATGAAATTTCCTTTTTGGGTTTTTGTGACAGGAATGAAGTCCCTTTGGATGACATTGCCTGTGCGTTGTTCTCTTACACTTTTAAAGGGAACATTAAGCAATGGTGTCACACATTGCCTACAACCTCTATACACTCTTTCAACCACATGTTCAGAGAGTTAGGCCATGCTTTCTTCTTTTATGACTATAAAGCACTTAAATGGAAAATTCTAAAATTACAAAAAAGCACCTTAGGAATCTATTGTGCACTTTTATGATCATTTCCGTCATTACTGTTTTGAATTTCTAGAAGATGAAGTTGACTGGAAATTTCTGACTGAAAGATTTCAATATCTTCTTCACATCTCTGAGAATCCACATGAGCTAGAATCTTTCGAACCCCTCCCAGCATACTCTGATGTTAGAGCTTCTAAATCTAAGACGAACAAGGTTGTTTTCCCAAGTGACCCTCTGTCCCCTTCTCATCAAACAACTCTTTATCCACATGATGAGGTGGGAGAAGTTGTGAACCTTCCTATTGAATTGTCATCTTCTCCTCCCAACGCACATGCTCTAGATTTCTGCGCAGAGTTGGACTACAAGCCTAATGGTTGTCATGTAGTCTCATTCCCTAAGCCTCCATTCATTGGTTCCTTTGGTCCTCCATATTTTTGTTTGTTGTTTTCATTCATTCCAGATTTCACATGTGATGTTCACGAGGATCAAGTTATGAACAGAGTTGGTGTTGAATAGTCAACTTGCACTATCATTTTTTATGAATATGTGTGGGAATCTAAACAAGAAGCTACGGTGAAGGATGACCTCCTTATGTCCACACCTCATCCGCTTATCATAACATCTTCTAGAATTTTTCCATTTATGATTTTAATTGTGATAATTTATCCTCGGATGTTTCCACTTCTAATCATTCACAGAATGCACAGGATGTCAGTCTATCATTTGATTGTGGAGAGGACAAATGTTTCTTCTTGAATACACTTAATCTCTCACATTTCATTTTTGGAAACTTAGAGGGTGAAAGTTTTTTTTTTCCATCACCCCTCTATATGATTCACTAGACCATGAGGATAACGATGTCCATCTTGAATTTTCTGATTGTGGTTGTCGTGATATCTTCACTCATTCATTTGATCACAATTTTGATTCGCCTACTATCGATCTTTTGAAGCCACCTGCCTTTGATGACCCATCTTTTGATGAAGTGGAAACTCCTCAAGATGTCGAGGTACTTCAGCCTGAGCTAATGGTTATGTTAGGTTCTCATAGCCTTGAGGTTAGTTCCACTTTTGATCAAAAATTTGTTGAATCTCTTCAGGCTCCTCCTCACTCTCCTATTCACGTTGAAAATCAATCTGGTTTACAATTCCCACATCCTCCACCACATCAAACAATCCTATCGCTCATGCATTGGAGGAGTCATATGTAGCGAGCACTATTATGAAACAATTTTTTTTTTCCTTCTTCATGTTTGCTCTTTTGTCATGTTCGAAAGAGTGTACATCCTTGTTGTCCACGCGCAATGTGACACAATACCATGATACGTCTACAGGGTGCCTTTCATGTGCTTTCAATCATTTATTTTTTGTAGATGCATTCAAACTTCCAACATCTTGGTTTGCATTACTTTATATTTCTTGTCTATTGGTTTTCTTGAATATATTTCTCGTTAACCATGCCATCACCTAGCTGGGTCAACCAATGCGATGGTGGCTGCATTTGAAATATCACTACATGTGAGTTGGCCCATGCTCTGCTTAGCTTAGGAGTAGGAGTAGTGTTTGAATTCTGGTTTTTCCTTTGCTTATTTTGTTTTTCTTTCATCTTACTTCTTTCCTTTGTTTGTTTGTTTGTTTTACACACCTATAGGATTAGTTTCCACATGAAGCCATGTTTTGATTCTTGAGACAAGCAGGGTGAAATATAAGAGGACTTGTACAACTATCAACATTTGGTTATCTGCCTATTCCCTCTCTTGATGAAGATCTTGCATTTCTTCTAGCCAATGATACCATGATGGAAATTAAGTTCCTTCCAGAGTAAGTCATGGTGAAATCATGACGCTTGTACTCTTAATTAGTATCTCCTACTCTAATCGGTTTTCTATTTTTGGTTAACCCTTGTTAACTCAGTCAAGTAGAGTAAGGAGAGGGGGGAAAACTTAACAAGTATGTCAGAGGTATATATAAACATCCTTCTGTGAAGGGAGAAACTCTTCTACCTCATGAAATAAATATGTGGCTATGCACAGTTCTTGGAAAAATGGAAAAAGAAATAAATAATAATAAAATAAAGGCAAAAAAAGAGAAGGGCTTTCTACGCAAAGAGGTGAAGCAATTAACTCCACCACTATCCAGGCTTGCTGGAAGCAGAGCAACGCTTTTGTTCCTGAAGTGACTCCACTGCGGTACTATCCACTACAGTACTATCCAGGCCTACTAGTAGTAGAGAAACACCAAAGATGAAACTAAATCTCTGACAATCTATATTAATTGTGCATCAATATACCCCTCATCCCCAATCGAAATATCTTAGTTGACTTGGCTTGGTATGTGTGTTGCCGATAAAGAGAATGGTAGGGACTACATCTTTAACTCAAGCTGGTGAAGAAGCCATGACGATTAAAGAATCAAACAATACCTCCAGAAGAGTTAGACTCACTTTACACGAGATAAGGTCCATACTGAGAGCTAGATTTCTACCAGTGTTTCACCAATGTTGTAGCGACTACAACATTCCCTCCAAATTGTTTCCTATGCTTCATTTTAGAGGCTCCCTCCTAAATCACAACAACTTATCTCGAACTGACCCAGGTACTTGTGCTTTGAATGAGCTTTATATTTTTCATTTTGGTTTGTGTTTTCTTACTTGGATTACTATCTAACCCACAAGACGATCTTGACTTGATTTCAACCCGGTTCCAGGCTTGGCTTGGTGAACTACACAATCCTTGAGGGAAACTAACCTTGCTCTCGGGAATTTCTCAATCCAAGCCAGCAGTGAACCTTCAGCTCCCAAATTGCACAGAGCCAGCTAACACCCAACCCTCAACTGGGAAACTGCATAGACAATGAGAGGCAACTAGGGCCACTCAACCCAGAAATTGCGCAGCAAATTTCCCACAACAACTACCCTATGCATGAGCCAGTTATTTTCCCAGTTCTCCCCGAAACTGTGCAATTTCTCTGGGAAATGCATGACAACTTTTTCCCGAAAAAAGAAAAAAGCAAAAAAAAGCAAAAAAACATTCCTAGAAAGTAGGGATCTATTTTTAGTAGTCCAGAGGTGGCACTTGAGTTATTTTGGAAACTGCCACCAAGGGTCGCTTTTTCCTAGATTTTTGGCCTTTGAGTCATAAACCCTAAATCAACCAAATCTATTTAATGGACGCTGCCAAAGCTCATTTGCACATTCAATCTTGGAACTTTGGCTTTCCCAAGGAGATCTAGGAACCCTGGTGTACAAGTTGATCTTTGAGTAAGATCCACATTGCATGTTGCAAGAAGTGATGGAGGCATTACTTAAAATTGTAGATTGATATGCCTCACCCGATGGCACCTTCATCGGGATGTTTGGTGGAGATAATCCTCCACATGTTCTACCAAGGTATGCCACAGACAAGTTGGTCATGCAAGAGGTCTCATATCACATCTTCACACAGTTATCAACAGGGTGGCATAGGAGGAATAAGGCACCATGGGCCAATCTTCCTTTTCAGATCAGATTTTATGAGATTAAGAGCTTAAAGGATGCAGAAGTTGAAGCTAAGGAGGTATTGAAGTTTGAGTCCAACACTAAAGACTTAAATCCAGATGATTCCCATGGTATTTTCAAGAAACACAATGCGAAGATGTACTATCCATGGATCCATGGGACATGTCATTGGGTAGAGGAGGACCCTTGGAGGTATTGTTACAACTACTCCAAGCTTAATGAACTGGTCAGTATAGCCACAACATGGAAAGTTGCTATGTAGGTAGTAGCACCAGAGGAAACAACAACAACAACAATAATAAACAACAAACCAACACCAGACAAGGATAGGAGGAAGATTGCCGAGAACCCAGAGGTTGAGAAAAGATACAAGTTCAAAGAAGATCCTATCACTAATAAAGCGTATTTTGCAATGAAGGAAAATAGGGAACAATGGCTAAAGAGAGCATAGTGAAGGAAGAGAGAAAATCAAAGGTTGGAGGAAGAAGAAAGGAAGTTGTAGGAAATAGAGAAGAAATTGAAAGAAGAACATGAGCTAAGAATGAGAGGGAGGGAAAAGAAGCAGAAACAAGAAAAAGAAGAAGGGCAAGGTTCGATGACAGAGAAAATTGCACCCATACAGGTTGAGGAGTTAGAACAACCGGCAGATGAAGAAGAGGGTGAGAAGATGCAAGATCGAGAGCTTGCTCAATAGATTGAGAAAATGGTTGAAGTAATGGACATGGAGTTGGGACAAGAGCCATAGGACCAAGATACTGACCTCATGTCAAGAGCACCCGAGGTCTCCCCTCAGTCTCCACCACCTCCAATATCAGAACTAGTCCTGAGAGAGCAAGGAGAGATTATTCTCCTTAATGATAATCCAGTGATGGATGTGTACAATCTATCATTTAATGAGTTGCATCAAAATATTGTATAGGTGCAGAGAAATAATTTCCCAGATGATCACATGTCACCTGCATTTATGAAGGAAAGGGTGATAGTGTCAAATGTCAGAAAGCATCCATTCACCATGGTTGATGCCACTATGACTTATGCAAGAGCCACACGCTCAAATGTCACATTCCTATTAGCAGATAATGAATAGATGGCAAAGAACTTGCAAGCAACCAAGAAGAAGGTAGAACAATCTGCAGGATCGGAAATGGAAGAGATGAGGAAAGCGATACTTGTTGAAGTATCAACTCTTGAGGCCACTATGTGGAAACTATATGATGGTTTTATCATCGTGCATAAGGCAGTTATCCATATATATGGATTTCAGCAGTGGAATAGAAAGGTTGTCAAAACTCTCAAGGACATATGTGCTTCTATCGCCCATGTACAAGAATGGAAAATGAGGTACAAGGGAGCCAGGCTTTAATTGCATAAGATGATGAAGCCACAGGTAGAGCTAGACAAAGCATGGATCTGGATGTTGATTCAAAACTATGAGCAACTTGTCCCATTCATCACCAACATACAGGATTCATATGCATAGTTGTATAAGAGTCTGGAGGTCATGGTAAGAATGCGTAGGATCTCATCAATTGGTTCCCTCACCAAAGTTAAGGAGAAGAACCAAGTCTGGTTAGAGGTCGACATGTACATGGGTAGCTAAGGCGAGAGGCCACCAACTGTAGAAATTCTCATTGTAGATTAATCTGATTATGCAATGTACTAAAGCGAAATACTTAATCTACTTCTACAATCAAACTTGCAGAAGCTTAATCAATTTAAGCAAGATCAAACATAACACATATAACAGAGAAGAAGAATCAATTACACATGAAACATAGAAGAATACTCTGGGGAAAGCCTTAGCTAAAAACCCCGCTATCTATATTATCATACAAGTGGAAATATCTCAGGATTACACAAAGCTTTAGCTCTCACAACTATCCAGCTCTCAGTACAATCCCTCTCACTGCTCATAGACAGACTAGACAACTCATATGCCTTTCCTTCTGTCCTCCAAGCCTCCTATTTCCTTGCGTTGTTTTCCCTGGGTGCTCCAGCTGTAACCTTGTGTGACACTGATCTCACACACTGCTCCAACACACTGTAAAACTGCGCAATCCTCAAGGAATGAATTCCTTCTGCATGCAAGAGATTTTCTTATAGGAAAATTCTAGCAATTGATAGTACACTGTCCCTGCCTTTAATCTCAACTGGGCCTTTGTCTGAACTCACATGCATGAGTTATTTATGAGATAACATTCAGTTATCTAGAGTACACTAGTTTCATGCATGCATGCATTGACTAAGTGAACTCACAATCAGTTCCACAAACTGTTTGGAACTAATCTAATTGGACTTAACTCAGTTAACTGAACTAAATAATTACAACTCAAATACAACTCATCCTTATCTCCTTAATTAAGGGATAAATTCCTCAATCAAAGGGATAACTATTGCATGACTTCATAAAGACTTCATGTTTGAATTTCTCCAACTAATTTACTCAAGATGAATTAATTAATTATTTTTCAAACAACTGGTGAGACCAAATTCGAATTTTAATTCTCAATTTTAATTCAAGGAAAAATTAAAATTGGAATATTCTTGTTGCCACATTTCAACACTCCCTCTCAACAAGAAAGGGATTATCTGCCACCCTGATCCTATCTCTATGGAACTCGAATTTACACTTTGACAATGCCTTAGTCAAAATGTTTGCATCTTGCTCCTCGATCAAAATATACTGCAACAACATGATCCTCCTCGCCGCGCAGTCTCTGAGATGATGATACTGAATGTCGATGTGCTTAGACCTGTCATGAAATACTAGATTCTCATAGAGTTTGATACAACTCTGATCATCACAATAGATCATAGTTGGATTCATCCTCTGATCAAACAAACCAACTATAATTTTCCACATCCAAATGGCCTCACATGCTGCCTGACTTGCAGCCATGCATTCAGCCTCTGCTGAGCTGAGTGCAACCGACCTCTGTTTCCTGCTGTGCTAAGAAACTGCAGCTGATCCAAGGTTGAAAATTCCTCTTGATGTGCTCTTCCGATCTGATGGACTCCCTGCCCAATCTGCATCTGTGAAGCCCTGTAGCTTCACACCCTCTGTCTGTCTGTACCATAATCCATACTGAGATGTGCTTCTGCGGTATCTCAAAATAGGCTTAGCTGCCTTCCAAAACAGCTTGGCAGGCTAAACCATAGCTCAAATCAACTGGTTCACCGCATAGCACAAATCTAGTTGTGTGTTCACTAGGTACATCAGTGAACCCACAAGCTGCCTGTACACAATAGCTTCTACTACTTCTCCTGAAGTAGCATCTTCCTTCCTCTAGATACCTGCTAGAGGAGTCTGCATGGGCTTACACTTCTCCATGTGGAATCTCCTGAGTATCTCATTGGCATACTTGCCTTGAGACACAAACAACTCCCCATCCTTCTGCCACACTTCCATTCCAAGGAAGTAGCGCATGTGACCCATGTCTTTCATCTCGAATTCTCTTGTAAGGTCCTCCTTGCAAGACATGGTCAACTGATCATCACCTATTATTATTAGGTCATAAACATAAAGAACAATGATCAACTTCTTACCTTCTACCATGATGTGGTACATGTTTGCATCTGCTTCACTCCTTGTGAAGCTCAACTCGGTGAAGTAGTTGTCGATCCTGGTGTACCCAACACTATGTGCTTATTTCAGCCCGTACAAAGCTCTCTTGAGTCAGAACACATGTGACTCATGATCAAAGGTCTAAAAACCTTCCGGCTGCTCTATGTACACCTCCTCCTTAATCTTGCCATTGAGGAATGCAATCTTCACATCCATCTAATGGATCTTCCAACCCATTTGTGCTGATAGTGCCAACATCGATCTGATAGATGAGTACCTTGCTACAGGAGCAAAAGTCTCATCATAGTCAATCCCCTCGACCTGTGAGAAACCATGGGCAACAAATCTTGCCTTATGTTTCTCCACACTACCATTAGTAGCTTGCTTTACCTTGTAAAGCCAATGGGAACTCACAACCGACTTGTTCTCCGGTCTTGGAACCACATCCCAAACACTGTTTCGAACTATGGAGTCATACTCCTCCACCATAGCATCAACCCAAATCGGCTACTGCATTGCTTCCTCAAAGGAAGATGGCTCGGTCTCAACACATTCCCCAACAAAGGCCATGTATCCAGTGTACCTATCAGCTGACCTCTGTCTGCGCTGAGAAGATGGTTCTCCCACATTCTCTCTCGCATCCAACAACAATCTGTCAACTTCTCTCATGTGTTTCTGCCCATCTCTGGAAGACTTTGCTTGAGTGGATGTATCCACTCCTAGAACCTCTACATGCGGCTGCTCTACATTAGTTTGAGGTTCCTCCTCCTTAGGAATCAAAAGCTCCTCCACAGCCTGTAGTTGGAGCTCCCTCTCAAGGGAAACTCGCATGGCCTTCTGCTCATCAAACTTAAGATCTCTATGAACCACTGTCCTCCGACTGGTAGGCAAGTACACCCGATAGTTGTGGGGTGTATTATTGTACCCCACAAGTATCCCCAACTTAGCTATCGGCTCAAGCTTCTTTCGGGCATCCTTGGTCACATGGAAATATACTGATGAGCCAAAGATCCTAAAGTGACCCACATTTGGTCTCTTCCCAGAGAATGCTTCCTCTGGTGTCTTCATCCCAAGTATGCGATGCGGGCTTCTATTCTGCAAATAGACCACTGTGTTGCATGCCTCAGCCCACAAATGAAGTGGTAGGCCTTGGTCATGCAACATCACCCGAGCTGCCCCCACAATCGTTTTGTTCTTCCTCTCAGCCACCCCATTCTACTGTGGGTTATGAGGTGCTGTCAACTCCCGTTTAATTCCTTCTGCTGCACAAAAGTCCTTAAACTCTTGAGAGACATACTCTCCACCATTTTTTCTTCTCAAGGCCTTGATATTCTTCCCTGATTCTTTCTCAACCAAAGTTTTGAACTCACAAAACTTTGAGAAGGTTTGATCCTTCTTCTGCATGAAATAGATCCAACATTTACAAGAAAAATCATCAATGAAAATCACATAATACCTTTTTTTCACAGTGGAGGCTGTTGAGAATGGTCCACACACATCTGTATGAACTCACTCCAGGGTTGCTTTAGCTCGACTGTCTCGATCATGAAAGGAAGACTTGACGTACTTTCCCAAGGTACAACCTTTGCATATGTCCACTTCATCAAGTTTACCTTTAGGAAGTCTTGTAGAAATCTGCTACATTATCTTCAAGGCCCCATGATGCAAGTGGCCCAACCGCCTATGCCATAACTTGCCAATATCTTGGCTTTGCATCAATTATGCTTTGGAACTCAATTCAGCACAGTCATCTACCTCCAGCTTGTAGAGATTCTTCACTCGAATCCCAATCCTCTTGGTCTGACCTGTGGCTATGTGTCTCAGGAATGCCTTTCCTTTACTGAAGACTATATCATAGCCTTTGTCTTCCAACATTGTGACCGATACCAAGTTCTTCTTCAGTCCAAGCACATACTTTACATCAGTCAGGGTGAGAGGAGCTCCATGCTCCCTCTGAAACACAACCGTGCCTTCACCTGAAACATGGTACTTTCCATCATCGCCCATCTCTATGTGCATCTTGAGGTATTTCTCCTCCAAGGTACTGAATAAACTCTTATTGCCGATCATGTGGAATGAGGCTCCACTGTCCAGGTACCTAACATAACCCACCATCAATGAAATGATACATGGATGAGGGTAAAATCCAGTTCGAACTGAGAGGCCAGTGCCTCACCTTTTGATCCTTTGGAGGATCCCTTCTTGGATTTCTTCAATGGAAAATTAGTTGCATAATGGCCCACCTCATGACAATTATAGCATCTCACTTTAGATTTGTCAATATTCTTCCCACCATGAGAAGAAATCAATTTGGAATGGGAAGCCTTCACTTTCCCTTTCCTTTCCTTACTGGCTAAGGCTAGATTTTCTTCATCATCAAGCTTAGATGAAGAACCATCTCTAGTGCTCCTCCTAATTTCCTCCTGCATCAGATCTGACCATAATCGTTCCCAATCTGACATTTTCTCTCTTCCATTCACTGAGTCCTGGTAGCTATGCCAGCTTTGAGGAATACCGAGGAGAGCAAGACTCACCATATCATCATTGATTGTCATTATTCCTACACTTCCAAGCTCATCTCTGCAGGTGGTGAGATTGTTCAGATATGTAGAAATAGTATCGCCCTTTTAACACTTCATTTTCTGAAGCTTGTCCTTGAACGCCAACTTCCTCTGGTCACTACTGTTCTGATATAGGTCCTTCAATTTCTTCCACATTAAGAACAGAGTCTCCTTCCCATGGAGACTCGAGACAATATGGTCTCAAACTCCCTCCAGAAGAATCTTCCTCGCCTTCACCACACACTTCTTCCATTCCGCCAATTCTTATGCATTAGCTGCAGCTGGCTTGGGGATTTCTTGATCAGTGAAATCCTTCAAACCGTTGTCTTCTAATACTGCTTCCATGCAATCCTTCCATGCTATGTAATTCAAGTTGCTATCTAGTGCATACTCGAGTCTCAAGCCATTGAATGCCATTGGTGAACTTTGAGGTGTGATAAGAATTCGATTTTGTACCTGCAATCAAGAACTTCGAAATTCAACTTTTCCCTTCTCAGTATGATGTTCACAGCTCCGATCACCTTTGCTTTGATACCATGTAGAAATTCTCACTGTAGATTAATTTGATTATGCAATGTACTAAAGAAAATTACTTAATCTACTTCTACAATGAAACTTGTGGAAGCTTAATTGATTTGAACAAGATCAAATAGAGCACATATAACAAAGAAGAAGAATCAATCACACATGAAACACAGAAGAATACTCTAGGGAAAGCCTCAACTAAAAACCCTTATATCTGTATTATCATACAAGTGGAAATATCTTAGGATTACACAAAGCTTTAGCTCTCATAGCTATTCAGCTCTCAGTACAATCCCTCTCACTGCTCATAGAGAGACTAGACAACTCATATGCCTTTCCTTCTGTCCTCCAAGCCTCCTATTTCCTTGCGTTGTTTTCCCTAGGTGCTCCAGCTGTAACTGTTAGGGCTCAAGGAAACTTTCCTAGGTTGTAGCTCAGAGATGCCTGGTAACATATATTCTTCAATATGGTTCTAGGAACTTATTGGGATGGGTGATGGTTTGGTTCAAGCCAGATAACCACTTTTACTCTATTTTCACTCCAGACATGCATGAAAACCCTTAGACTACAAAGCTTTAGACCACCAATGCTCAACAATTTGGGAATTAGGTGAATAGACGAAGAATACTAACCACACTAGAAGATGCATACAGAATGTATGATGGCTAGCTGTAACTAGTAAAGAAACTTGCAAATCTAATCTATCAATGCAGAGATAAGATGATAGTTATCTTGCATTAGGTATAGAAGAAACTTGAGTGACCTACTTACTAATACATTCAATTGTCTAATCCAAAGATAAGATGACAGTTATCTAGCATTAGACATAGAAGAAATCATGAATACAACCCTTCAAGCACAAGCTTAGAATAGAGAAGAAATGGGCATTGAGCAATTAACATCAAAAGAAGCTTACATTGTTGAAAATGAAGATGAGACGCTGCAAGTTACAGAATATCTATATTCTCCAGAAGTTGAACCGAAACACAATTGCCAACCCTAAATACATCTTTCTTTTGGCTATTTATAATCTATCATTACAATGACCCTCAGCCGTTTAGGGATGGAGGGGTCTTAATTGACCACCAATTACCATTAATTGTCTGATAGCGTCTTTGAACGTAGTTGCTTTCTCCACTACGGAAACTTGATCAGTTCTGGTACCGTGCTGTCCTCCAGGTGGTCGGATTGATCATGGTAGTGGAGTTCCATGACTTTTTAATTCGGTTGCTGAGTCATGTTGTGTCCTTTTCTCTTTTGACCATGCTCTTCCTTTAATTCAGTTTCATGGTTAGACTGTCGCCAGACTGATAGAGTCGGCCATCTTCTTCTTCGCATAACAGACAGGATGTGGGGTATGGAGTGCATGGGTAGATGAATGGTTGTGAGTGATCATGAATGGTGACCGTCGGATCAAGGGAGATGTGTGGTGGGGATTGTTTTTTAGAGGCTAGTGGGAGTGGAACATGTCAAGGCCATTGGATCTTTCGGCCGGCAGATCGGACGGTTATCGGGCGGCAAAGATGCACGGAGGGTAACACATGGGGTGGTTTAGTTTAAGTGAAAATAGCTTTTATCGGGTGGGCATCGGGCAGTAAGTAGAAAATGTCATAACACACCTGATGCCATTCAATGGATGACAGGTAGCAGGGGGGAAAGAGAAAAACCGCCCTCATCGGGCGAGCACTTTTCATGCTTGTTGTTCGCGCGATATGGGTGCTGACAGTTAGATCTGGTGGGGTTGATCTAACGGTGGAGAAAAATTGGGCATGATGCATTGGTCGGGAGGAATGTGGGCCATAGGATCGACAGGAATTGATTTGACGGCGAAGATGCGGTGAAGGTACGAGATGTCTTCGAGGAATGTGTTATAAGCGCGTAAGACATATGGGTAAGGTTTTATGGGTATTTTCATCTTTCGCACTTGGGGCTAAGGCCAAAGGAGTGTTTTGTCAGGATTAGAAGGTTAATAAAGGAAATGGGATGGGTAGAGTGTGAGCGGGGTAAAAGAAGAAGGGGAATGATGGCCCATGTGTGACATCTTTAAGAACAACGAAGCAAACCGAGCCTTTCCTTCATCCTTCAAAAAAAAATCAGCACTACATCTCAGGGCTAACACTGGCTCCTTCTGGGGATGAAATCCTCCCTGTGAGGTTTCAAGAACCGTAGACCACTGCCTTTTACATAAGAAACAAGATCAGAAATATTACTTAGTATTCCATTGGGCATGGAGTCTATCTAAGCCTACACTAAAAATTTGAAAAATAACATATTTACAACACTGAGGCCTGAAAGCCTTAAACAAAATAAACTTTCAAAAACCGCCCATTGACTGGGCCATCAAAAACAATTTCTCCCTCCAAACTTTGCAGCATGAAATTATTGTTTCCCTGGACCTGAGAGATGACAAATGGTCCTGTCCATAGAGCATCAAATTTACCATGATTTCCTTTCTTTTCCTTCAGTGCATCCCATTTGAGGACCTAGTCACCAACCTGAAGATTATCCATCTTTGCCTTTCTGTCAAAAGCTTCCTTGATTTTCCTTTGATGTATTGCAGACCTCTTAATCAGTTGATCTCTAATCTGATGAACTTTAGCCAAGTCTCTCATCCTCCTTGCCATGTCACTTTCCTCGTTCTGCTCTTCTTGCAAGAATTTAGCCACAGGGAGGATCAATTGGATTGGGAAAACAGCCTCAGTGCCATATACTAACTTGAATGGAGAATTCCCTGTGGACTTCTTAGTGGTGATCCTGTCAGCCCACAATGCAAACTTTAGTTTGGAATCCTAGCTCCGCTTGTTGTCTTCCAGCAGCTTTTTGATTATCCTTACTAGGCTTTTATTGGATGATTTTGCTAGGCTGTTACCTTGAGGATAATATGAGGTGGAATGCACTAGTTTAATGCCCATTGAGTCACACATGTCCACCAATTCTTTCACCCTGAAAGCTGCTGCATTGTCTGTAACCAATTTGTTTGGGCAACCAAACCTGGTGAAAATGTTTTCTGTCAAGAATTTCATGACAACCTGGTGATCAACTTTCTTAGTGGGGATGGCCTCAATCCATTTGGTAAAATAATCAGTGGCTACTAAAATCCATCTATGCTGGCCACTGGAATGTGGATTAATCTCCCTTATGAAATCCAAACCCCACTGTTGGAAAGGACCATTAGTGTGTATTGGTTTTAGGGGCAAAGATTTCAGCTTTTGTTTTCTTGCAAACCTCTGGCATTTGTCACAAGACTTCACAAATGAAAATACATCAGAGAATAGAGTAGGCCAATAATACCCAGCTCTCAGGATCTTGTGGGCTGTGGTTTTCCAATAATGATGTCCTCCACAGATGCTAGAATGGAACTGGTGCATGACTTCCACAGATTTCTCTTTGTCTAGACATCTTAAGAGGATTCTAGCTGGGTCCTTCCAATAAAGTAGGTTCTTATTAATACAAAACTTGGCTGCTTTGAGCTTGATGGTTCTGGCTTGACTTGAGCTAAGCCCTGGAGGGACTTCTAGCTTCAACAGGAAATGAGCTATACTGGAATACCAATCACAAGAAGCCAAATTCTCAGCTAATGATTGGTTCTGCTTTCGTTCTTCTGTTGCCTCCTCTACTTGTTCAACCTCTGAATCTGCACCTATGCAATTTATGTCCAACAGACTACAATTTTCCTCAGCCATAAGCTTAGCTAGGCCTTGGCCTTTGATAAGCTTGGTGGGCTTTACCTCTATATTGAACTCTATGAGTTTTGCAACCCATTTGGCCCTTCTTCCATCAACATCTGGCTGCGTTAAGATATCCTTTACTGAAGCTGAAGGTACATAGGCAACTACCTTGGAGTGCAGAATGTAAATTCGGAATGCCTTTAAAGACTTTATGAGAGCATAGGCTTGCTTTTCAATGAGGTCATACCTTAATTCAACATCTCTCAAAGTCTTGCTGAAGAAGGCCACTGGGTGTTCTATACCTTCATTATTTTTTTGCAACAAGACTGCTGCAAGTGTATCATAAGAAGAAAAAGATAAAATATAAGAATCCTTGGTGTAGTCTGGGTAACTAAAGTGGGAGCTTCCATGATAGCTTTTTTTATGGCTTCAAAAGATCTTCTTGCAGCCTTTGTCCATTTTATCTCTGACCCCTTCTTTAACATGGAGGTGATGTGCTTTACTAGCTCTACAAAATTTGGAATGAACCTCCTCACAAAGTTAATCTTTCCTTGAAAAGATTGAATGTCCTTTTTCGATCTTGGGATGGAAAATGTCTGTATTGCTTGAACCCTTTCTGGATCAATCTTGACACTTGCAGCAGAAATGATATGTCCTAAAAGCTTGCCTTCTTCTAGAGCAAACTGTGACTTCTTGGGATTTATTGAGATTCCAAACCTTCTACACTTAAGGAACACCTTACTCAAATGTTGCAAATGATCCTCGTGACTGCCGGAGAAAACTGTTATGTCATCCAGGTAGATAAGGACAGATTTGTCCTTCTCTCCCACAAAGGCTATGTCCATGGCCCTCTGAAAGGTAGCCCCAGCATTCATCAATCCAAAAGGTATCTTGCAGTACATGAAAGTTCTCCAAGGAGTAGTGAAGGCAGTCTTTTCTTGGACCTCTGGATGTACAACAACTTGATTGTAACTGGAAAATCCATCTAAGAAAGACATGACTTTATCCCCTGAAACTTTTTGCAGCAAATGTTCCATCTTGGGCAGAGGGTAGTTGTCTTTCTTAGAGCACTTGTTCAGATTTCTGAAGTCCACACAGAGCCTGATTTCTCCATTTTTCTTTCTTACTACCACCAAGTTAGCTATCCATTTTGAATACCTTAGGGGAACTATGATCTTGGCAGCCAACAATTTCTTAATTTCCTTTTCAGCCAATGGGAGTAGCAGAGGCCTTGTGGGTCTCAGCTTTTGCTTGAAAGGGATGGTGTCTTTCTCCAGTGGGATGTTATGCTGAATAATGTTTTTGTCATAAGTCCTAAGGTCACTGTACTCCCAAGCAAAGACATCACAAAATTGCTTCATTAGGGTGAAATACTCAGAACTCTAGGTAGTAGACAAGTGGGAAGACAGATTTATGTACTTTGGGTGATTTGGGCTCCCTATATTGTGTCTATGGACTGCAGGCTCATGATCTTTCTGGGTAGGCTTATAAGGCACATCATTATGATCAAACAACTTCTTTAGAGAAACCAGCCCTTTGGGTATATGGTTACTAGGCAGCTGTACAATACTATCTTGACCAATTTTGTTTCTTAGCTAGGATTGATGGCCTTCCTCCACGGTTTCGTTATCTTGATCAATTTTCATTTCAGAGAATTCATCAATGACTTGTAGAAACCTATTGACTTCATCATCATCCTCAAAAACTTTCCAATACTTGACATTATCAGGAAATGATGGTCTGTATTTTACTTGGATTTCATAAGTTAGTCTGGGAGGTAAAGGAGGAACAAACATACTAGCAGACACAGCAAGGGAATCAGCAAGTTGATTCTTGACTCTAGGAATATACGAGATACAAAAGCTACTAAAAGAATATTTGAGCCTCCATACCTCATCTCTGTATGCTTTCAACCTAGGGTGCTTTTCTTGGAACGTTTTGTGTACTTGTTGAATTATGAGATCGGCATCTCCAAACACCTTTATGTCTCTGATTCCCATTTCTTTAGTAGAATTTAAGCCCAATATCAAAGCCTCATACTCTGCTATATTGTTGGTGACCTGAAAAGTCAGCTTGAAAGACAGATGTATGCATTCTTGCGTGGGGGATATTAGAACTACACATGTTCCTGCAGTTTCCCTAGAACAAGCTCCATCAAAGAACATGTCCCAAATCTATGGCCCTTCCCTCTATGTGACATGGCATACTGGTTTCTTGAGCTACACTGAGGCCAACTGGGATTCTTCAATTTGGAGAATACATGCTCCAAAATCAGTGTCCACAACATAAATGGGATGATTAGTGGGATTCTTTTCATCACTGATGATATATGCCAGCTGGGCTTCCCTGTATAACCTTCTGCTTTCTCCCCCAAAAACCGGGACAATGGCATAGGACATGTCATTTTTCAATGTCCCACCCAACCTCTTAATCCATCCTCTAGAAAGTAGCATGCCAAACTTAGGGGGGACATCTACTACTACAATATTCATCATCATGCTCTTCATGGGCAGCTGAGATAAGGTGATGGTCAAGTCTTTGATCAACCCTTGACATTTCACCTTTCTGGAATCAAAAGAAGACAAGTCATGATAAGGCTTGGTGATGTCAAGGCCTAACTCATCCATGACAGCCTTTGGCATTAGATTATGGCTAGCACTTGTGTCTAGCAGACAGTTGTGAAGGGTTTTGTCATGAATAGTCAAAGAGACATAGAACGATGGGGAGCTGTCATCAGAGGGTTCCATCCTTGGGCTATGCACAGCTACAGGTTTGTCATCTTGCAAATTCACATAGTCATTTGATGCTTGTGTGGCCTTAAGCCCAAGGGCTTCAAGGATGGGTCTCTTAAAGGCTTCATTCTTTACCAATTCCATTAGAGGTATAGATATTTTCAGCTTCTGGATTTTTGACTCAAAACTGAAAGGAGAAGGAACTTGTTAGGGCCTCTCACCTCTTGAGCTGGAGCTTTGAGGATGATGGGATTAGCTGCTAGTCATTTTTGCTTGTTAACTTGTTATTCTGCAGGAACAATAGTCTTTTGGATAGGGGTATGCTTGGCACTGTTCATCTTTGACCTCAGATTATATCTTTGCTAATCTTCAGTTTGTAGAACAGCCTCACCATCCCACTCTTGGCTGGTCTGGTCCCTACGTAATGACTCTTCATAGGTAGCTAAGGTCAAAAAGGAGGCACTGCCTTTGTCTTCCATGTAGTGGATCTCATAATCTTCCTCAAACTGCTCCTCTTCCATGATTGCATTTTGGAAAGGGGTCTTCACTCTTTGGTCTTCATTGGCATCTTTGCCCCTTTGCATGATCTACAACTGCTCATTTGCTCTCCTATATGGATTTAGGTTCCTAGGAGAAAATGTATTAGGGACCATTCCTTTCCCTGAATGCTGCTCAACCTTCAGATTGGTGATTTCAGAGGCCAATGACTCTATCATCTTGGTCATTTTGTCTATCTTGGGGTCTGAAGATGAAGAAGATTCACCCCTCTGTCTTCTTTGGTCAACATGTCCCTTGAGTTTCTCTGTAGCCATGATGTTGGACTCTACTTCCAAGGCTTCATGCTGCATTTCAGCCAAAGAAACACATCTTCTCTCCCTCAATAGTAGACAGAAATCAGAATCAAAGGCATTGGCATAGGTAAGCTTATAAGAGGTAGGGGTGGGTTTCACTTCAGCTGGTATCTTGCTCAACATGTGGTTAAAACTTTTATTGAAATCAGAAAGTGACTCCCCATTTTCCCTTTTCAGGTTCCCAAACTTAGTATGATAGTAGAGCAGATATTTCTTATCACCCAAATGCTTTAGGAACACATCATCTAAGGCCTCAATATCTGTTATAGATCTAGGGGTCAATTCTCTGAACCATTTTCTTGCCTCTCCATCAAGGCTTTGGACAAAAACTCTCATCCACACATCATCTTCACTAATGTCTAGATTATCTGCATAGCTATAAAAGGACTCAAGATGTTCTTCAGCTGTAATTCCTTCAGTCCCGGTGAACTTAGGCATGTATTTCTGATATTCTCCAGTAGGCATTGCATTCAAAGGAGTGGGTAGTACTAGAGGTCCATACCTAGCAGCTATGATTCTTTCCATTTTGGTGAGTGCTTGTGGACCTGCCATGGCTGTGGTGGATTGAAGAGTGTTGGCAGTCTGGATGATAGAAAGCTGAGGGGTGACTGACAGGACTAAAGGAATATGAGGGATAGGAGGTGAGGTTTCCTTCGGGCTTAAAGCAAGAGGAGAACCTAAAGAATAAGGAGCTTTATGAATCTCTGAAAGTTTTTCTTCACTGCTAGTGTTAGAGGCTATACTCTCAACATGTATTTGTTTTATTACTAGCTTTTCTTGCAGAGGTATAGAGGATTGTTTAGGTTTACCTGATCCTGATGCTCCTTTCTGTGGTATCTTTCTTCCTTTGATGATCTTTTTGGGGTCAGGTACTGGGTTAGATGGTGACTTCTAAGGATTTCTCCAAGTATGCCTCACAAACTAAGCTAGAACTATGACGTGGAGTTGCCAAGAGGTTTGGCCTCCAGTAGAGTCGCTAGATAGATGATTACAAACAAAAATGTGTCCAGACTTTGTCTATCATCAAAGCTAGATTTGTGTTGTCCTCCCAGGGAAGCTAAGTTTCAATCTCCTCTCCTCGACAACGATGCGAATTATGTTAGGGCTCTAGGAAACTCTCCTAGGTTGTAGTTTGGAGATTCCTGGTAACATATAATCTTCAATATTGTTCTAGGAACTTATTGGGATGGGTGATGGTTTGTGTCACACGGAATGAGTCGTTCTTGCGGACAAGACCGACCTCCCTAGTATCTAATGATATCTAGCGACAAGAAAACCAATCAAATTCTATCTTTCTCTAAATATGCAGTTTATAAATAAAGGCAAACAAGTGTTTTAGGCCTACCTTGGGTCCAATGCAAGTTTGTGGAAGCCTCGCTCCGTTGATCCAAATGAGCTCCCTTATAGAGAATCTGCAAACACAAACAAGCACACAAATTAAATAGCACCTGAAAAGCCAATATAATAAAGCATACTTATCATGATGATCAAGGAATTCATGAAACAAATCACATAAGACAATTTGTTGAGAAAAATGAATCTGATTGTATTAATTTAGATCAAGAAGAACTTTACAACCTGTGCCTTGATGCTGTACAAGCTCCTCCCAGGGTCCAGCAAGAAGTCTCCTCTACTTTGACAAGTTTCACTCTCTTCCCAATGAAGCCAAAAGGTATGCGATCTCTCCTCTCAAGCTTAACTAGGAAGTCTCAATTCCACTAGCATTTACCCTAAAAATGTTCAGCTTCTAACCTCCCTAGCAACCAGCCCAATGCCTTAATTTATAGTGCAATGGAGTGAAGTTACTAGGTCCACCTTCAAAGGGATAAAGCCCTCCTTCAAAGGGATAGCTCCTTTCATCAACGGGTTATCTCATTCACTTTTGGGATGCATGAACCACCTAGGAGTGAACCATCCACATCAAGATTCCTTCTAGAATCATCTAGAATTAACCCAAAGTGAGTTTTTAAGAATAAAATTTCGCCTTTTTGACTTTCACAGGGGTCTGCACCCACTCCTTTAGAGACAGAGCAGGCAGGTCCGCAGGTAACACGAACAAAGGGTGCAGGACCATAGGCAACAGTGAGAGAAAGTGCGGAACCAGAGCTTTAATGATTTTTAAGGTCTTTCTCTCATTTTCAAAGCTTGACATGAAGAGTTGAGGTTTGAGACTTGCTTAGGAGGACAATATGAATGATGATAGACCCATATTGACTGCAAATAGTCATGGTGACAATATTTTGTGTAACAGATTGCCCCCTAAAGTGTGAAGTCTATAGTAGATGAGGATTTCATTTATCATCTAGGAAGAGTGAAGTACTTTATCATTTCGAGGATCCTCTTGTGGAGAGCCCGGTTGGAACCTGTAAAAACATTCAATGCAAAATATATATATGAGATCATATCATCGCTGAGGTAGGCATTCCCATACTCAGATTAAAACTGACTAGAAAACTAACTACTGCTCTGATATAGGAATGATCTTGTAATACATCACAAGTATAGACACATGTAGACACAGTATGGACGTAGCCATCTGTTTATGAATAGTCCACTGTATAATGAATACAAAATTCCTCGCAGCCTAGTTGGTGGAAACTAGATCTAGGGTCTTGATTTCTACTTCCCGAAATAGTACGATTCTAACCATGTGAATGAATGTGTCGAAGTCGAACATGGTAGAAACCACTTGATTACCAGTCAATGATGTAAATTGTTAACACGTGTGAGAGACACCACCAGTAATGTCAATGGCCCTCAAAGTACTTAGTACAATCCATGAGATGTGAATAGATGTGTTGATGTTGAACATGTCACGGAATCCTTTGATCGAAGGTCAATGATGCAACCTATCGTCGAAGGCGAGAAACCTGCCATTGAGGCATGCAGATCCCAAGGTACTGATGATTTCTAGATCATCTTTCTAGATAAAGAGCTGGAGTCGATAGAAAGCGATCCGTCGTAGGCAAGCCCACAACACAAAATCATAGATCAAGTTTGAAGAAATTTAGTTGCAAGGACTGACTCAGGGATGGTCAAGATGGATGATAGATATTTTGCAGATGAATGGTTTATTTGCACTGACCTCTTGAACACATAACGACATAGCAGATGGTTTGGTGACAATTGACCCAAAGTTAATACCCAGAAATCGGCTAAAGACTTTCAATATGGTTTGATCAACTGTTAGGCAAAGGATTTCCCAACCCAGGTGAATAAAAGTGTCGTGTTCAGGAGTGGTTACAAAGTATGACAAATAGGCTCATTTTTCTCTCTTTTCCCCCACCATTTCTGGCAAGTACCTCTTTATTTTTGACAAGCTTGAGGAGGATAACATTTGCTTGATTATAAGCTCATCCTTCGGATGAGTCCAACTTAGTTTAAATTCGAACCCTAAGAAGGAGTGGTCCATTCCTGTTTGTAATTGAACAAGCCCTTTACTGTTAAATTTTAACGAGTCCAGTATAGGAGAAACTCAGCGTTTTTCAATTTTAGAGAGTCTGAAAAAACTTAAGAAAACTCCATGGTTGTCCTTTTTCGTAAATTTGTGTCTCCCAAGCCCGAAAAAGTATAAAATAATACTTGATAGAACCGTTTGATCATTACGACTAAGGAGTACTTTTCATAATTAGTGCCTCTGATCTGAAAAAGTAAAAAAGCAATCAATGACAAGTCGTTTTATAACCAATATAGAATTTGAAACGACAAAAATCCGGCAATCTTTTCATGTTTTTACGGTCAGAAAAGGGCTGTAAGTGGACCGTCTTTTTAGTTCCATTTTAACGAGTTTAAAAAGAAAAACTCGGCGATATTTTCATGTTTTAGGAGTCAGAAAAGAGCTTAAAGGTGACTCTAATGTTTTTTCGTCGAAAATGACCGATTTCGCCTGAAAAATCCATTATCCCGAACAAAAACTCAAAAATTACTCAAACCTGTTTAAAATGGATAAAAATGCTTCAAAAGTTACCTCTTTAAAGTGAAACACAAACAAATTAAAAACTCATTTATTCAAAAAACTTATAGAAAGGGCTTTTGTAAATTCATTTTTACCATTTGAGTTCTGGGTGAGAAAATAGAGCTTTTGGTCAGAAACTTCCCGTGAAGATTGTGGAAAATCCGTCCGTTGGAATCGAACGTCGTCTCCTCCAGGTAATCTACATCATCCTACTCTTTAATTTCATCTGTTTCAAAGTTGTTTTTAGGTTTTAATTTCATTTTTTAAGGGATTTTTAGGTTAGAAACCTGCGCGTAGGGGTCCGCAGGCATACCACAGGTAACCTGCGGACCCCGACTTTTTCGTAAAGGGAAAAAAGTCAGGGGTCCGCACTTGCCGTGAAGGAAAAGTGCAGACTCATGCACTGTCTCTAATAGAGAGGGTGCGGTCCCCGCAGCAAGGTTTTTTAAACCTAAATTTCTCAAAATTCACCCAAAAATTTTGCTTTTAGATATTCTAATTCACCTTTTCGTTGAATGTAGAGTATACATCATGCTTGATTGGCGAGAATGGGAGCATGAGGATGTAGATCTCGCCGTGATAAATCATCAACCTTTGATTGATGCATTGAAGGCATCCGACTTTACAAATTCTAGGCCACACCTGGCATGAGGGCCCAGGTGGACTTTTTGCAGTGGCTGGTAGACAGGTGGAGCATACAGGACCAGTGCTTCTTCATTGGTGGTCACCAGCTCGAAATGGAGCTGGAAGACATATACTTTTTGACTGGTTTGCCTAAGAGAGGTGAACACTTGGCTCTATTCGGGACTAGGCCAGGTGGCCAGTCTGTCGATAGCCTCCGGCTAGAGTTTTGCAACGACCAGACCAGAGACAAAGGGATAGATATCAAAACCATATCCCTTCCTGAACTGAAAGTGATTCTGTTTACTGTTACCAGGCTCTGCGGTAGCGTAGCACTACATATAGCCACTGGATCCCAGATGCGGATGGCAATATACTGCTTTCGAGGCACCATCTTCAACTAGTGCAATGCTGTGTTGGCTAATATAAAAGGCCAACTGACTAGAGCAAATAACGGACAACTGAAGACCTTTGGATATGGTGCTTTAGTCGCGAGCTTTGGTTTGGAGAGGGTCCCAATGTTGGTCCCACAGCACCTCACTATTGGAGCTAGACTTCCTCGAGAGCCCAAACTGATGTGATGGGTTGTAGTTATGGCCCGTCATCCTGAGGAGGGGACAGAGGTCGTTCGATTCACTCCTGAGTATTTCCATTGGTTGGAGAACCAAGTTTTTGCTATTCAGGACTTTCCTTACGCTGGGGTAGATTTTCGTGGTGACCCAGACATGGCTCTTCCACTAGGAGAGCAATGGGATGACTCAGGTAAAATTATTTTCAACATTTTGTAATTTATTATTATTTTTTTGTTTTTATCTCGTCCCAAAATTGATAGTAAAAGTTTCAAATGTAGATGTAGGTCCACGACGACCAGCTGCTCTCCGGCCCTATGAGAGGAAACAACTAGCTGTAGCAGCACCAGTCCCACAGGACGAATCAACAGAGACCTTGGCCGAATTGGAGAGTCATCTAGAGCGTTTGACAGCAGACATTTCGGAGACCAACATAGATGACATTCCTCTTAGGCTTCAGCACTATGTGATTGGGGTCCCAGGACCTTTCAGGAGGTTCCTTTGCAGGGTGGCCCGTACAGTGGTTTCTTATCGAGATCATCACCAGTGATAGGATGATCGCCTGTTGTAGATACATATGACATTTTTGCTTTTCGTACTATCATTTTTGCCGATCATAAGGTGTTTTTCAACCTATGATCGAAGACAATGTATATTTGACACACTCCTATGTTATACTATATCACTATTACTGGCTTATCTTGTAAAACATGTTATGGAATGTTTTTAAATTTACTTGTATGATCATTGCAAATGTCTACTTAACATTCGAGAAGCAATTGCATCTGCTAATGTATTTAAATATCTTGGAATATGCTGATATTCAATATAGTTAGATTCACGTTCCAAGAGACAAACTCTCAAAAATAATCTCAATAACACAGGATTTCTAATGGCATATACTCTATTAAGCTGTAATACAACGAGTTCAGAATCTAACCTCACTATCAAACTCCGAATCCCAAATGAAATAGACTTAGATAATAACTCAATCACTGCACTATACTTTGCAATGTTGTTTGTTGTTTGACCGAGGCTTACCCCATGCATAGATACCAACTCGTCAGAGGACGAATAGATAACCCAAGCTGCAGAAGAAATGTTCTGTGTATTACGACAAGCACCATCAGCAAAACCAATGTATGTTTGAAGAGGCGTCGACATCTGTAATATCAAGAGTAAAACCAAGATAAGCAGGAATAATGACGAAAAACACTCTCTAAGCTAAGTACACTTTTTTAATGTAAAACACACCAGCTAGAAAGAAAACTAACCTAACTAAAAATCTCCACACCCAGATTTAAGCATAATACCTCTTCAGGTAAAGACCATTTCTGGGTTTACCTAAAGAGACCCCGTCAAAGTCTACCAATTCATAGGCCCCTTTTGCTAGATTTCGCTTAAAAACATAAGGACCATGCCACATGGGTATGAATTTCCCAGCACCTAATTTATCATTTGCTTGATCGTACAATAAGACTAGGTCTCCTTCCGAAAAATTTTGAGGGGTAACATTTCGATCATACTGAGCGTTAATACGTTTGGCATGAGTTTCGATCGCTAATGCAGCATCACGTCGATTCTCATCTAGCTGAGCCAAGTATAACACACGTTTTTTCTCTTCGGAAGTGGCTGGAAGTAATTCGATGGCCATTTGCAATGACAGGATTTCGCATTCAATGGGTAACACAGCTTCCAGACCATAAACTAGTTGGAAAGGAGTGAACCCGGTTGATGTTTTTACTGAGGTTCGATACGTCCAAAGCGCTGAAAATAGCATGTTATGCCAATTCAACCTATGAATCCCAATGATTTGTCGGATCATGATGACTAGAACTTTGTTGATGGCTTCAACCAGACCATTAGCTTGTGGATAATACGGAGTTGAACTGTCATGACGCAAGCCAAGTTGGCCTGTAAGTTCAGTCATAATAATGTTTTGAAAATGACGCCCATGATCAGTGATAATCGCTTGTGGAACACCAAACCTAGCAATTATATGATTGAACATGAAAATCGCAGCAGTTTTGCCATCTGCCTCAAATGTAGGCATCGCCTCAGACCACTTGTAAAATAATCTACCGCAAGGATGATATACGCATGCCCCCCGGCCGAGTGAGGGTTACATGTAATAAAATCGATACCCCATTTTGCAAAAGGACCGACGGCAATTATAGGGTGGAGAGGAGCAGGTGGAGTGCGCATCTTTCGATCAAAAATTTGGCAGTTGTGGCATTTTCAGACCGCGTTAATACAATCTTTAAACAAAGACAGCCAGAAATAGCCAGCGCGCAAAATCTTTTGGGCTGTGGCAAACCCTGACATATGATCGCCACACGCTCTAGAGTGACAGTCATTTAGAACCCATTCAACTTCCTCATGAGTTAAACAATGTCGAAAAACTAAAGATTTCTTCGACTTAGACTTTTCAAATTCCAAGTCGAACTCCTGCAAGATCACAATCCATTTGGAGTACTTTCCCCCTAGCAATTGTTTGGTCAAAATATAGACCATAGGGTTGCAATAAGAAATTACTGTAGTTTTACGTAGTAAAATGTAATGACGAAAATGTTGGACAGCTTGAACAGCTGCCAATGCCAATTTCTCCACATGTGAGTATTTTAGCTCAGTTGGATTTAAAGTTCGACTAAGGTAATATATCACATGTTCAGTACCGAATTCATCTTCCTGAACTAACACCATTCCGATGGTGGAATGGGAAGCAGCGAGATACAAGAAGTAGTCTTGGTTGTAGTTGGGAGGATGCAATAACGGTGCATGGGTCAACGCATGTTTTAGTGCATCAAAAGATTTGTCAGCTATCTCATCCCAAAAGAATGGAGTATTCTGTTTCAATAACCGGGTAAAACCCTTTGTGATCTCGGCATAGTTAGGAATGAATCAATGTAAAAAGTTTGCTTTCCCTTGCAAACTTTGGAGTTGGCGAAGACTCGAAGGAGGAGGCAATTTGACAATAGCTTCAACCTTCGAGGGATCGACGCGGATGCCAGCTTTCGAAACAAAAAACCCCAGTAATCGACCCGTTTCTATATAGAAAACACACTTGTGTGGATTCAACCTAATTCGATAATGCCTACACCTCATAAAGGTTGCTCGTAAATGGATGAGATGATTAGCTCGATGTAATGAATGAGCAGGTAAATCATCGAGATAGGGTTGCACAATGTGCTTGATGTCATGAAACGCATAATACATGGCTCTTTGAAAAGTTACCCCGACGTTCTTGAGCCCAAAAGGTAATCTGCAATAAGCAAACGTCCCCCATGGACAAATGAAAGCCGTTTTTGGTTGATCAGTAGGTAGAATATTGATTTGATTGTATCCGAAAAAACCATCCATGAAGGAAAATATTTCACTGCCAGCACAATCATCAATGATTTGATCGATATAGGGAGTTGGGTAATTGTCTTTTGGACAGGCTCGATTAATGTCCCTATAATCGATACATATTCTTATTGTCCCTTGCTTTTTGTTAACAGGAACATATTCGATACCCAATCTGTTAACGGAATCAGATAAATGAAACCTGCTTTGAGTAATTTTTCAACTTCTGCTTTAATAGCAGCAGCTTTTCACGGGTGGATCTGACGCAAACATTGCCGGACGGGTTTAGCATTAGGGTAAGTTTTGATTTCATGAACAACAATTGCAGGGTCAATTCCTGGCATTTCCTCATATGACCAGGCAAACATGTCGCGGAATTCTTGAAATAGGGCCTTATATGTTTGAATTTCATCTTCCGTACAAGAGGCACCTATATGAATATTTTCAGCAATTCCAGGCTTAACTGAAATATCAATAGGAATAGTTCGAGAAATGTTTCCCAAATTTAACTCTGAATCAAGATTTTTCATTGGATTCTGAGGTTCCTTGACATATTCAGTTGTAAAAATAGATGAAAAATCATTTTCAAAACGATCAATCTCAGGTAAAAACGAAGATCTATGATGAAGATCTTCCCATGGTAAATCATCGACACATAGGATTTCACGAATTTGCTCATCAGTGTGAACAAGTTCGCAAAATGTTGTTGAATCCGAGTTTGATGTTGAAAGTGATTACTCATGGACCACATTCATTAAATCAATTTTGGTTGAAGAAGGGTCGGAAAACAACTGCACGGCCTGATATGCAATTTCATATGGACTCAAAGGCATAACATCACCAAATGAGTCTATCTCAGATTCAGAAGGTACGATCCAAGGATCATCATAAACAATAGTGTTTGACGAAATCATATGAATGGTTGCAATGGAAGATGATGCGTTGATAGTGTTATCACTCGGGTTGTCCTTGAGTTCCGGAAAGGATACGGCCGAGGTAACCACAGACCAACTTTGGACTGTAGGTTCTAGCCAACCTGCAGTCAGAGAGGGCTCTCTCTTTAGGATTTAGCTTTGTTTGAAAGGATTTTAGGCTAGGTCTTGCGTCCAGAGGGTTTGTGTTTTGTTTTGGTGGGAAAATTGATTCTTCCAGGTAAAGAGGCTGAGCATAGACTAAGGGTTTCGAACCATTGGGCATGGAGTCGAGGAGAAAGGCTGCTGGTGCGTTTCTTTAATAACAGTGAGGGAAAATGGAGCAAGATAGCTGAGCGTGGAGCAATATTTCAGGTTCAAGGGATGGAAAGAACAGCTAAGCGATGAGAGGCAGTAAGAATCTCTCGATCATGCCTAACAGGAAGGGATAACAGAGCGCTACCTAGGGGCAGTTAAGAATCCCTAGATAATTGGCTGACACAGGTGAATTGGGGTAAACATGAGCCAGAAGGAATTCAATATTCATAACCAATTCATTCAGAGGAAGAACATAAAGAAATAACAGAAACTGAGCATAGAGCGTACTTAAACGAATTCTAAGCTATTCTTTCTTTCTGTTATTTAGAAAATGGCAAACACATAAACAAAGATGAGAGGCACTTATTGCTTCAGGCTGTAGCACAAGAATTCCATCTTCATATCTTCAGAACATTCATTTGCAACAAACAGTTCGGTCTCCAAGCTTTTGGCAATCTTTGATTATAGAAAAACTTAGGTATACAGAGCGAGTCTCTAGTGAAATTCTCAATTGACCAACCCTTAAAACTGTACAGAGGGTGGTATATATAGGGTAAAACTATCTACAGAGTTTCTTTATTACATTTTGACCTAACAGGTCATAAAAAATGATTTATTGACCTAACTCTATCTGAAATGAATGCATGAAATAACTCAGGCTGCGCTGAGGGCGGCCGCATTAAAACTGAATGACTTATGTAGTCCTTGGTGGCTTAGTGCAGGTGCTTCTGAAATAAATGTGTATGGGTTTCTGCTTCTGTGCTGTCCTGGTGCTTTGAATGCCTTGATGGTGATTTGAAGGCATGGATGGGCTTTCACCGCCTGATTTGACTTAATTGGCGGCCATTCAATGTTGACCTGCTTTGGGAACTGAAGGTTTCCATCAAACAATCCAACTGGTACACTTTGCTGCTTCTCTTTCCTCTGATACTCTCTGACAAATGAACTGGGTCGCTTTTTTTCTTTGCTGCGGGTCTAATCACAAGTTAATGGCCGTTGTTCGGCCTCTGTTTCTTCTAGACTGTCTTCTGATCCTTTTGGCATGCTTGGTGAAGAAAACGGGTCATTTTAGCGCTTTTTCGGGCTTCCTGGGGCTGCATAATGAAAAGATTCCCTGAAGATTCTCCACTTTGGCCCAAAAAATCCTGCGATGCTCATCAAAAACTGCCTCAGAAACTGATTCCGGGGCTCTGAAGTGCAATTTTTGCCTCTTCGCGCCAAAAAAGTACTGGTGACGTCAGCATGACGACGTGGCGAGATGACGTCAGCATGACGTCATCATGTACGGATGGTGACGTGGCAGGTACGGTGGCAGGCAGGTGTGGCAGGAGGCCACGCAGGCAGGTGACTCGACATGGTGACTGGGCAGGGGGGTTGACGTAAACGGTGACTGCGCAGGGGGTGACGTGGGATGTGACGTCACGGGCGGTAAGCGGTTTTGTGGCGCACTGCTTTTTGGGGATGGTGGTTTCGTGAGGGGAGGCTCCGCCATAGCCCAGAGCCTGACGCGTGGCGGGAGTACGGCGGTAATACCGCCCATCTCCCGGACGCTAAAGCTCGGGCGCTTTGGAGATGGGACGGCCCGCCCACCGTTGATCTGTGGGGCGGGCGATCCAACGGCTGGCGGTCAGTGCGAGGTGACGGCGGGATAAGGGGCAGCATATGCGCAGGAATATTCCCTTTTTAATTATTTGCGGCGGTGGGTTTAGACTTAGGGAATGGGGTTTTTATGTGTTAAAAGGGCGCGGGTTAATATATTTACATTCGGACTTAGGGATAAGGGTGGAATATGGGTTTTTTGACAAGCGGGGTTGCACAGAACATAAGAAAAAGGTGCAAAAATGGGTCTTTGAAGGTTTTTGAGGGGTTTTTGGGCTAGGGAAGAGGTTACTAGCTGACCAGATGTCAAACTAGCTCCTTAATGACCCGGATGGGCTAAAGACAGCCCCAGATGGGCTGTGATTTCCCGGACTTATAGGACATATGGCTATATTGACACGGAGGGGGTATTTACATAGGGGAGTTTTATATACATAGTTTAGTAGGGGAATGGGAAAACTGATAGGGAGTTATATAATACAGTTAGTAGTTAATATGGAGATGATCAGCAAGCGCTAAGGTCAGGGACCTTAGGCTAAATTTGGGGAAAAGAACTTGTAGAGAAATGAAATCCTTGAGTGAAGCAGATCTTCACCAAGGCAGCTGATATGGATGATGATGAAACTAAGAGGAATCAAGCAGATCTTGACCTCTTTGGGGAGTTAGTAAGTGACTTGGGGAATTTAGAAGAAGGGGGAAGTTAGTGATGTCCAGCTTTGAACTCCTTTGAATAAAACTGCCTGCACTGATCTGAAAAGATAAAACAGTTTGAAACACAAAATTGATCATGAATCACCATTCTGCAACCACAGCTACCTACCCAACCTACTTCCTAACATTTTTTCTTCTTTTGATTTGGGTGCACTTAGACTTGCAGACCCATATTTACAATATCTATTTTCCTTTTTTCGATTTCCTATCTAAATCTACACTTATTTCTGCCAGGGCCCAGATTAAACAGTTGGGTCCCTTTGATTCTCTACCTATCTACAAATCTGCCAAGATTAAACTGTTTGGACAGATGCATTCTCTATATTCTAAAACAAGAAATTGAAACCTAGGGAGACCAAGATTAGACTGTTTGGACCTCCCTTAAATGAAAAACTCTTCAAAAGTGGAACAACTCATCAAAATTGGAATACAGCAGTGGCATTTGGACTTGCACACTCTCATGTCTTCTTATTGGGTCTCTGTCTGGAAATATGGAACACTGCAGCCTGCAAAGTATGACATATTTGGCATGTAAAAATGTCAATCATGAAAGATGATACCCTGTTGCAACAGGAGGCTAACAGATAGGAGGAAAAGGAAAAGTTCCTAGTAAACCAGAATCTTTAACTAGTCCTACTCCAACATCCTTATACGGGATAGTTGTTTTGTTGACATGCTAAATACTTTCAGAAGAGGCTAGGTCGGATGAAAAGTAAGCCAGCTGGTCTATAGTTATGATCTTTCCATTATGAGGGAACTTTATAAGCCGAAAGACCGATGAAACGACAATTGTCATAGCGTAAGACTAACTACGACCCAAGAGAAGGTTGTAATCTAGAGGGGCATCAACCACCTCCACATCTAGATTAACAATTTTGCCTTCAACCCCTATAGGTAAATCCTGTAGAATGCCAAAAGGATGAAACCCATGGCCATCAAAGGCCTTTAGAATCGTCGGGGATTGATTTAGCGTAGGAGAACCAAGCGATCTCCAACACTGTATTGACATAATACACATTGAGGCTCCCTCATCAATCACAGTCCTATAACAAGGTCTGTTTTTTACTAACACTGGGATCTGGAAAGCCATTTGATGAGGTAAGCATGGTGTACTATTTTCTAGATCGAAAATTATAAGGTTCGAGTCCTGAATGTCAACAGCTCCTATAGCTGACAATAGCAATTTACGCTGTGCTGGGCATGATTGCGGCACTTCCAAAGCCGACATTGCTGAAGGTGAAATAGCCACATCTTCAACAATGTTATAGTTCTGAGCCGCTCTCGCATGTGGATTGAAAGCTGACTTTCGAAGTATGCCCTTGGCGAGCGGTTTGATTACTAAGTCTGGGTTAGGTTTCTCGATCTGTAGTGGATCGGAACCGGGAGTTGAAGTTGATGGGCTCGAATGAGAAGATTCTGCTTCTTTACCATCAACAAGACTTTTACTTCCATAATCATGCGATTGAGTCACAATCCTAACATGGGACATCATCATTATGGGTTCTTCAGAGGCATTTGAGGAAGAACCTATCATCTTACTGTCTTGACTAGGAAAAGGATCCTTCAAAATCGCAGGCGTTTGGGAACCTTTGACAATTTTTGCAACCTCTGCACGATGAGGGCAGTCTCTTGTAAAATGCTCTTTGTCACAAATGAGACAAGGATAACGAGGTTTGCGTTTCTCATCAGTTGATTCCGATTTTTTTGGTTTCTCTTTCGAATTTTTATCTTTTTTATTTTTCTTCTTCCCTTTCTTCTTACCGCCGGATTTTGATTTGGCTGTAAATGACTCTACAACATGAATATCGGCGGAAATTTCTGCGGAAGAATCTCCTGTCAGGGAATCTGGTAAAGTTATGATAGGAGAAGAATTCTTGGAAGATTTCTTCTTACTTTTTGTATTAACTGTACTAATCATACCATCAGTGGCATGAGACCCTGAAGGAGCTGCAGTTATTTGATTTTGTTTAGTAAGGTCGGGGATTTTCTCGTGTAATGTACCTGACTGCGTATAAGCTAAGTCAAGGTACTGAGCTTGAGCAATTACTTGCTCTTCAGTAACGAATCCTACCTTAGCTACATCCTCAGTGATCTTCGGTAATAAAGATTTTACAAACCATTCAGCTAAGATCTGATCCGGAATAAAAACTTTCACTAAACACCGTCGACGTCTCCATTCATAAATGTGATCTGACATGTAGGTGGACGTTGACTGTTTTAATGAAGTTAATAATTCCATGCCATTTTCGTATCTGACTGGCAACTGAAAATGAGTTTAAAACGATGTAGCTAACTGACTAAAGTTATAAAAAGTGGCTCGCGGTAACTCAATGTACCACTTGGCTGCAAGACCAATTAGAGTGCACTGGAAATGCCTTAAATGGATTGAATCATCTGAAATGGAATTAGATGCACACCAGAGGTGATAAGTCATCACATTGTTCGATGGGTCCTCTCCTGATTTGCCTTCAAACTTAGGAATATCACTAGGCAACTTATTCGGCATTGGCGGCCAAAACGGAAGATAGTTAATTGGATCGTTCGTAAGGCGCCACAAGTCAGGCAAGTCCAAAGTTGCAATAAATGGTAACTGACGATTAGGGTCCCTGAAACCCTGGATCATGAGACCAGCCCTAGGAGGAGGATATCCAGGATAACTAGAAATTGGAATTGCATTTGGGATATTATATCCTCTCGGAAAACCAGGATTAACCGGACCGTACTAGGGTTGTTGACATTGTTGATATGTATATCCAGGGTATGGTTGATACTGATAGACTGGCTGCTGCACAACAGGACCGAATTGGTACTGTCCCTGGTACGGTTGATAAGTAAATTGAGGTTGACTTGTGACAACTGTACTTGGACCAGGTTGTCCTACAGGCATTTGAACCGAAGTCTGAATTGTGGATCCAGACTAAGGTAAAGATGTCTGAGGAGTTGATACAGGGACAGTAGAAACCGGAGCTGTCGATACTCCAGAAGTAGGTGGGGTAGATTGAACAGATGTTGCAGCAGTCACAGCAGTCATTTGAGGCGGAGTACGAGGCGTATTAGGCCCAGACTGAGAAACTACAGAAGGTGCAGAAGTTTGAATAGTAGACTGGACAGGTTGCTGGGGTGAACCGGAAACCAAGGGTTGTCTAGGTTGAGATGACAACTGCACATTCGGTTGCAAGATCTGTTGAGATTGAGATGGATCCCACACTAAGTTCATTCCGGGGTACGAACCCATAACAGGTTGAGAATATTGAGGACCATAACCGGGTTGAGGGTAGGGTTGATAATTCAAAGGTACATTTCCAATTCCTTGGACAAATGATTGACCGGAAGGTGGTTGGAAACCTTGGGTTGGGTATTGACCTTGAGGTTGATAACCTTGAGGCACGTACTGATACTGGGGTTGACCTTGAGGTACATATTGATACTAGGGTTGACCTTGAGGTACATATTGAGTCTGGGGTTGACCTTGAGGAACGTACTGTCCCGTAGGTATGTACTGTCCTTGAGGTTGCCCCCCAGGCGAAAATTGGGTACCTTGAGGTTGCCCCCCAGGTGATAATTGAGGACTTTGAGGCTGCCCCCCAGGCGGTAACTGGCCACCTTGAGGTTGAGGATTAGGAATAGTACCTGACATCATAAGAATATCTTCTACACTCAACAGCTTAGTTCCATTATTTCCAGTTAATAACCCTTGTTCAATAGGTTGAGGAGATGCTCCCGAAAAAGTACCAGTAAGTGACTGATACCCAGAGGGAACAGGAGGACTGCCATATAAAAAGGTTTCTGGAGATTGAGAAAACATGGACGACTGTCTTGACATATTTAATGGAGGATAATAACCCCTAGGTGTTGGGTGAAAAGGAATGCGAGGTGGTGAGAAACTTAGTCCCGGGTTTTCCAAAATTGGTCAATGAAAGATACCAGGCATTGCTCCTAGGTGGACTGTAAAAGGTCGATTCACTCTCCCTAAGTTCTATAACTAGTTGATTTTCAGGGATAGGGATACCTTCTTCTTCTGGAGTAACAAGTTCTTCAATAGCTATAAGTCCAGAAGGAAGATTTTGGGTAATTATTCTTTCTACCCTGGGTGAACCAGGACCACTAGAAGTTGGAGAGGAAAATCCCAATGTTGGCGTAGCAGCAAATTCAGTTTCAGGTTCAGATACTTCAGGTTCCTCACCTAAATCACTAGTAGATGAAAAACTACTAGTAACTTCGGAAACAGAAACAGATTGTGGATTATAATCTGCTACTAGAGCTTGATAATCAGGATGTACCACTAAAGAAGATTCTCCTTCTTCAGGTGACCCAACTCTACTGTCTCTAGGAGTTACAAGGGTTCGTAGCCCTTCAGGTTGGCTCGGTGAAAACTCAGGAGGTTGGCCACGAAGTCTACGGGACTTCCTTGGTAATTCAGCCACGATTAAATATTTTAACTACTTCACACGCAAACAAAGAAAAATCTCAATGAAAACCACCTAAAGCCTCTAAAGAATCAAACAATTTTGAATCACACGCCTAAAGAATCTAGGAGATCAAACCACACACAAATAGTAACTTTCCGTACTGAAAACACTAGTTGGTGATGAAATCCAACATGGTAGAGTTCAATACAGAAGTGGCGGTTGGAACAGTTACCTCGACAACCTGCTTAATGAATAGACTGGCACAAGTTTCTCCACTAAACCGTCTCGAGTGAAGAGAACCCCCCAGAAAATCCAAGTGAGTCTAGCCGACGTCTGCTCCAGGTACAGTGGGATCTTCCCTCCACCGTCACCTTAGGAAAGAATCCTATAGAATATGGTCACTATGGTTACCAATGGAAACAAATATACTTGGGGGAACAGTCTACAATCCGATACACACGCAAGGGCAGAGTAACAAGCTCAATCCCCTTGAAGGCTCCTTGACATAATCCAAGGTTTACCAACAAGTGACCCCAGGCTCCTCGATAATGGTTAATCCGAGGTTTACCGTTTTTAATATGTGAATATCTTCTATCGTTCCCAATGAGGAAGGATTGATTCCCACACTAGTTCAGATATGATCTCATGCTTCTCCTTTAAGAGGAGCTTTCCCAGAGCATAGATGTAACAATTGGATTTTATCTCCTACCGCAAGATACAACTACTTGTTTGTTTTACTATCTTGGAGAGTTAATTACTCCCTACTCCAAGATACTAGCCTAAGCTATGTTGGTGATATAGAGCCCTAGAAATAAAAAGATTACTAGATAGGTTTTACTTTAAGCGTTATTTTTATTGGTTTTTCTTTAAGTCAAAGTTGCGGAGATGAAACTTATGGTATGAAGACTCGACTCCAAATCACTAAAAAATGCACTTAAGATGATAAGCAATCTTTTCTCTTCAATGAATTTCTAGCTAGGAAAGAGTTGAGAATGCAAATGCTTGTAAAAACAAATCTTTTCCTTAACAAACAAATCAAAAGAAGAGCTTTTTGTCTTTTCCAATGCACTAAAAAACGAGACAACTAGTTATGCTCACAAAAATTTCCCTTTTCTTTCAAACACTCAAATACTACAAAAACAAACTTTTTCCAAAAGAGATTTTTTATTATTTTTTATAAAACACTCAAAACTATGGATAAATCTAATCTTGAGATCTATAAATTCTAAAAACTATTTGAAGTAAAAGCTTACAAGATTTATTTTTAAGGATGTTTTACTTAGCTATAAGCAAACTAAGGACTAATTTGTCCAGAATCACAAATCAGTAAAAAAACAACCAATTTTTGTTTTCTTTTCTAAAAATGAAATCCAAAACTTTTAATCACAAGTCCTTTCAAAGTTTCGCAAAGAGAAATAACAAGATGGATTCCTCAACAAAGGAAGATTTTGCAAACGGTCAGACTCATAAGAAGGCCAATAAAAACCAAGGTGATCTGAGGCTTCTAAGGCTTCTAAGCTCTGAGCTACTACAAGACCAAAATGAAAACCAAGCTCGGCAACCAAAACTTCTAGGAATTTCACCTAAAACCCTAATGCCAATGGAATTAACCTAAGAAAAGTTCCTGACAAGTCACATGCAGGTCTGGGTAGAGGCAAAAACACCTAAACAAATCCTAAGCTGACTGAAAGAGAAAATCTTAAGTTTTTCAAAATTTTGACAGGGTCCGCAGGCCCGCAGTCCACACAGGTGCGGTACCGCTCTGTGTGTAAAGCAAAAATGCGGATAGGTCCACACTGTGTTACAAACACAAGGTGCGGTCCTCTCCCAAAAGTATGAAAAAAAAAAATAATCCCAGATCTACTAAACCTACCCAATTCCACACACAACAAGCCAAAAACAGAAACAAAAACACAGTTTCTCAAGTCAAAGTAGAGCAAATCAAAAAATAAAGTCCCCAGCGGAGTCGCCATTTTGTCACAGGAAATGAGTCGTTCTTGCGGACAAGACTGACCTCCCTAGTATCTAATGATATCTAGCGACAAGCAAACCAATCAAATTCTATCTTTCTCTAAATATGCAGTTTATAAATAAAGGCAAACAAGTGTTTTAGGCCTACCTTGGGTCCAATGCAAGTTTGTGGAAGCCTTGCTTCGTTGATCCAAATGAGCTCCCTTGTAGAGAGTCTGCAAACACAAACAAACACACAAATTAAATAGCACCTGAAAAGCCAATATAATAAAGCATACTTATCATGATGATCAAGGAATTCATGAAACAAATCACATAAGACAATTTGTTGAGAAAAATGAATCTGATTGTATTAATTTAGATCAAGAAGAACTTTACAACCTGTGCCTTGATGCTGTACAAGCTCCTCCTAGGGTCCAGCAAGAAGTCTCCTCTACTTTGACAAGTTTCACTCTCTTCCCAATGAAGCCAAAAGGTATGTGATCTCTCCTCTCAAGCTTAACTAGGAAGTCTCAATTCCACCAGCATTTACCCTAAAAAATGTTCAGCTTCTAACCTCCCTAGCAACCAGCCCAATGCCTTAATTTATAGTGCAATGGAGGGAATTTACTAGGTCCACCTTCAAAGGGATAAAGCCCTCCTTCAAAGGGATAGCTCCTCTCATCAAGGGATTAGCTCCTTCACTTTTGGGATGCATGAACCACCTAGGAGCGAACCATCCACGTCAAGATTCCTTCTAGAATCATCTAGAATTAACCCAAAGTGAGTTTTTAAGAATAAACTTGCGCCTTTTTGACTTTCACAGGGGTCCGCACCCACTCCTTTAGAGACAGAGCGGGCAGGTCCGTAGGTAACACGAACAAAGGGTGCGGGACCGCAGGCAACAGTGAGAGAAAGTGCGGAACCAGAGCTTTAATGATTTTTAAGGTCTTTCTCTCATTTTCAAAGCTTGACATGAAGAGCTGAGGTTTGAGACTTGCTTAGGAGGATAGTATGAATGATGATAGACCCATACTGACTGCAAATAGTCATGGTGACAATATTTTATGTAATAGTTTGGTTCAAGCTAGATAACCACTTCTACTCTGTTTTCACTCTAGACATGCATGAACACCCTCAGACTACAAGGCTTTAGACCACCAATGCTCAACAATTTGGGAATTAGGTGAATAGACAAAGAATACTAACCACACCAGCAGATGCATACAAAATGTATGATGGCCAGTTGCAACTAGTAAATAAACTTGCAAATCTAATCTATCAATGCAGAGAGAAGATGACAGTTATCTTGCATTAGGTATAGAAGAAACCTGAGTGACCTACTCACTGATACATTCAATTGTCTAATCCAAAGATAAGATGACAATTATCTAGCATTAGACATAGAAGAAATCATGAATACAACCCTTCAGGCACAAGCTTAGAGAAGATAAGAAATGGGCATTGAGCAATTAATAGCAAAAGAAGCTTGCATTGCTGAAAATGAAGATAAGATGCTGCAAGTTACATAATATCTACAGTCTCTAGAAGTTGAACTGAAACACAATTGCCAACCCTGAATACATCTTTCTTCCGACTATTTATAATCTATCATTACAATGGTCCTCAACTGTTTAGGGCTGTAGGGGTCTTAATTGACCACCAACTACCATTAACTGTCTGATAGCGTCTTTGAACGTAGTTTCTTTCTCCACTACTCAAACCTGATCAGTTCTGGTACCGTGCTATCCTCCAGGTGGTCAGATTGATCATGTCGGTGGAGTTCCATGACTTTTTAATTCAGTTGCTGAGTCATGCTGTGTCTTTTTCTCTTCTAGCCATGCTCTTCTTTTAATTCAGTTTCATGGTCAGACTGTCGCCAGATTGACAGAGTCGGCCATCTTCTTCTTCGCGTAACAGACAGGATGTGGGGTATGGAGTGCATGGGCAGATGAATGGTTGTGAGTGATCATGAATGGTGGCCATCGAATCAAGGGAGATTTGTGGTGGGGATCGTTTTTTGGAGGCTATTGGTCGTGGCAGGAGTAGAACATGTCCGGGCCATTGGATCTTTTGACCGATAGATTGGACAGTTATCGAGTGGCAGAGATGCGCAGATGGTAACATGTGGGGTGGTTTAGTTTAAGTGAAAACATATTTTATCGGGCGGGTATCGGGTAGTAAGTGGAAAATGTCAGAATGTGCCCGATTCCATTCAATGGATGACATGTAGCAGCGGGGAAAGAGAAAAACCGCCCTCATTGGGCGGGTACTTTTCGCGCTTGTTGTCCACGCGATATGGGTGCTGATCGTTAGATCTGGCAGGGTTGATCTAATGGTGGAGAATGATCAGGCATTGTTAGTGTCGGTATCTTCATCCCTCCGTCAGAGATCAAATTCTCTTGTTGCATTGCATATTAGGTGTCTCGCTCAGTCAGCTGCATTCCATTAGGAGCATGGATCATCTGACAGTAGTGGCTTGTTGTACATTTTCCCTCATGTCCTTTACCTACTGGCCCATTTCCATTCATCAAGATCATCTACAGTCACTTTTTGTCTTTAAATTTGCAAGAGTCATTTCTAAGGTTTCAGTTTCATTAGGTCTAGGGTTTCGTCAAAAAATCTCTTCAAAATGTCCAATAACGATTAGCATGCACATGAGGAGGTTGAATAAAGTTCCAGTACCAATTTCATATTCACTTGCTCAGAAATGTTTTTTTCCTCAAAACCCTATTTTGAGGAAAAACAGAGTATTTTATGTTTTTATTGTATAAATTGGTGTAATTTCAGTTCTCTCATATGTAAAAAACTTCAGTGGCAACCTTGGTCACCTTGCCAAGCTTCAGCTGCTCCATCCCCTGCAAGGCAAACAAAAAATCAAGTCATTCAGTTCATCAAAGGCACAAATAAAGTAAACTACCCAAAAAACAGAGTTGAAAAAGTAAGTCACAATGAAAACATTACAAAAGTGGATTTTATGAATGAAAAATCAAAATATCTTGTATATAAATCATTTTTCATGATTCAAAAAGCTCATTTGCATTCAAAGAAGAAAGATTGAGCAAGAGAAGGCCGTGTTGAACAAAGGGAGCAAAATTGCAGCAAAACTGTGCAAGTTCGTGGGCGCGGCGCATTGGGTGAGAGGCGTGGCGCATTGGGCCGCCCTCCACAGTGTAAAAAATACACTGGCGCGGCGCATATAAAGGGCGCGATGCGTTGGGTTTGTGGCGCGACACATAGAGCTGCAAGCTCGATTTCACCATAAACTCCCTCAAATTTCCAAAATTGCTCAATCCTATGGTGTGCAAGTAAGTCTAGAGTTCTTCCCTTGCTAGTGAAAGAGTTTTTCTTAGAATTTATGGTGGTTTAGTGTGTAAAATCTCAAACCCTATCTCTTTGAAATTTTGCTAAAAAACAATTGCCTAGGGTTTGTATTTATGTTTTTTCTACCAAGTCTTTTTCATCACTCCCTTACTCTTTGACGACTCCATTTATTTTTCAGTTTCATCCACTCATTCCCTAATTCCTATATTCCTAAAATCATTCACCCCTATCCCCAATTTCCATTTTCCCAAATCCTAACTACAAAATCCCCAAACCCTACTTGTTGTCCCTAAAGCTTACATACTATTCCCTAAACCCCCTATTTCCCGAAAAACTTGTCATAATATTCCCAAACCCTTCATACCCTCTCCCTCCATAGTCCCTCATACATTCTTACGCTTGGTGGCAGAAAACTAAAAACACCATAAATATCTTCATACTCATCAAGAAAACTCACACATTAGCAAGCATGGAATCTGATCCTTCATATGACTGAGATGAAGAGACACACAGTGACTCTCCTACAGAAATGCATGCACCAAGGAGACCTCACAAGGGTGGCAAACATATACGAGAGGAGCCTACTTCACTTGTTGAGCTGCAGGCCTGCCCTCTTGCTATCACATGCTTCCAACACCAATCCTGTTATCAGTTCTGTGAGATGGTTGCTAGAGTCCAGTACCATCATGAGTTGGCTAGGTTGTTTGTGCTTCATCTACATAATGGCCAAGCCACTCTAGCTGGTGTGACATTCACCTTGACACCGGAGTCTATTTCTCTAGCAACCGGCATTCCTAATGTCGGAGAGCAGTGGAATAAAAGGCAGCAAATTGACAGGGAACATTATGAACCATACATCAAGCCCAGTTATTTGAGACAACTCAGCAGAGTTTTTCCCTTTCGGTACCTGAAAGACTCATATGCTCCCTTGATGAAACTCATAATTAAGTATTTCAGCTGTGAGGGCCGGTTTTCTTGCCTGTATGCCTACCATATCAGACTGTTGATGCACTTCACTAGGGTGAGAATGATGAATCTTCCCTACTTCATTTGCTGGAACATTGAGAAGATGACCACCATAGTGCACAAGAAGACTCCTCAGCAGCAGTATAACAATATATATCATTTTGCACTGATCAAGATTGTGGTCATGCATCAGCTTAGTTTACAAAACATCTCATGGGAGGATTTCATTTCACATGAGGTCTTCACCACTCCTCAAGTACCTCCAGTAGCTTTTCATGAGACAGGTGGACCTTCACATCAGCAGGAGAGTCATGAGATACAGACCGCTAGTGTGCCAATATTTGTCACCTATCAAAAGGGCACTAGAAGGTTGTTTGCAGCAGCAAAGCGAGTATTATCTCCACCTCGGGTGGAAGGGGTCTCACTTCCTCCATCAGCAGAGTAGGTTCAGGACAAGGGCAAGAGGCCATTACAGGATGAGGGGCCTTCAGGAGAGCAGGAGACATATTTTATTCTTATTCAGGATGATGACACTGATTTGGGCTCACAAAGCTCAAAGCTTAGAGAGATCATCCAGGAGCAACAAGCTGACATTCAACATTTGTCTCTCAACCTACAAAGAGCCAAGTGGATTGTCAAATATCTGGAGCAAAGAAACAAACAACTAGAGGATTAGCAAACCATAATGGAGCTAAGAAACATACGAGAAAACCAACAAGCTGCCAAAAGGAGGAAAGTCAAGTTCACAACACTTGAGCAAGAAATCAATGTTGATCATGAGTCTTGGTTGGAGAGGACTAATATCCACTTGGAGAGGATGCTAGAGAAGGCCATCAATGAGAAAAATATGTTGAGAAACATGGCATATCACTATTTTTCAAGGAATATGGTGTGCCAAGCTAGAATCAGGAACTTGAAGGCCAAGTTGAAGAAGAGATCGAGGAGGAAAAAAGCGCAAGATAAACTTCAGATCTTGGTTGAGGCTTCCTTGGCCTAGCATAGCACCTAATGGAGGACACTCAGCCCAAATTTCAAAAAATTTGGGACACTTTTTGCATTTTTGGAATTTTTGGGCCAAAAAACAGGTTTTTCTGCCCAATGCGCCGCGCCACCTGGCGCTCGCTTTTGATGGGGGACTCCTTTTGATGAAAACTCAACATTTTTGGATTTTTCATGAAAAAATATGCATGCTCACCAATTTCCAAGAAATTTTGACAGGTTTTGAGCCCCCAAAAAGGTCAAAAACACCCTAAAAATGACCTTTCTACCCCTTTTTTGACACACAGGAAGCAGTCTTGGGAGAACTCAGTTTTGGAGGGGTAAATGGAGGCCAAATTCAAAAATTCCACTTGTGCTGGAAATTAGACAGGCAGACCTTTCCAAAAAGCCCACTTGGAGCAAATTTGGACACCGGGAAGGCCTCCAAAAGCAGCTGCAAAAAGGCGCTATGCATAGGGAAATCAGCGCGGCGCATTGGAGAAATTTTGCTCAGTTTGACCAAAATACTCTGTTTTTCGCCTAGTTTCTTGAAAGTTTGACTTTTCTCCTTCTTAATGTCAAACTCATGATGTAATTTAATGTAATTTGATGGATCTTGATGTAATTATGTTTAATTTTTACTCATAGAGGTAGATTCATCCATGAAAAGGTAGTTTGCAACTGAATGAATCAGTTCCCTAGTTTTTAGAGGCATGCTGTTCCACTGCCTACTTTTTAGTTCTCAGTTTAGAATTTGTTGGAACAGCTCCTAAACTCATGAGCTCAACCCCTAGAGGCTAGGATGAGTTGTTGTTTGCCTATATCTTATGTTTTTTCAGTCATTAGCATGGTTGGACTTTTGAGAAAGCTTGGAGCTTCATTGTATACTCATCTCAACAGTTTTGGCTAAGGAATAGACCAGGGTTTGCAGCACTTTATGGGATTCATGTGGCATCTTGCTTTGGTATTGTGTTTCCTTTTGTAAATTGTAAGTTTATATGTGTTTATGTATGCCATTATCTCTCTTGTTTCTTCTTAACTAAAACAAACAAGGATAAAGGTAGAATCCATTGAAATTGCAGTGCTCTACCTAGGGTTTGCTTAGTTATTGATGTTTTTAACTGTTTGAAAAGGAACCCTGAGGTTTTCTTGCCCTCTTCAACTCCTCATCTATCTAAATCTCTCCATTTTATTCAATTTGAAGTGCCAAATCAGTTGCCTACCTTGCCCCATAGAGATCTCTACAAAACTGAGCCTCATTCCCCAGACCCAAATCTGCCTTTCCATTTGAGCCAACAAAACATCATTATATTCAATCAAGCTCTTCTACACACATACCTAGCCTAAGATCAGTATTCACATTAGTCATCTCAAGCCCTCATTGATCATATTTTTTTGAGATTGACAAGGAGAGAGCCCTCTCCCTACCTGGTAGGGCTAGCTACCAGGTTAAGTGTGGTTTGATGTTATCCTAGATCCTACCTTTCTCAGCCTGAGGTAGATTTAGGCTCTAACAAGCATGATGCATTGATCGGGGGAAATGTGGGCCGTAGGATTGGCAGGAATTGATCTGACGGTGTAGATGCGATGAAGGTAAAAGATGTCTTCGGGGAATGTGTTATAGGCGCATAAGACATATGGGTAAGGTTTTATGGGTATTTTTGGCTTTCGCGCCTAGGGCTAAGGCAAAAGGGGTGTTTTGTTGGGATTAGAAGGTTAATAAAGGAAATGGGATGGGCAGAGTGTGAGCGGGGTAAAAGAATAACGAGAATGATGGCCCATGTGGGACCCCTTTAAGAATAGCGAAGCAGACCAAGCCTTTCCTTCATCATTGAAAAACAAATCAGCACTGCATCTCAGGGCTAACAGTAACCTTGTGTGACACTGATCTCACACATTGCTCTAACACACTACAAAATTGCGCAATCCTCAAGGAATGAATTCCTTCTGCATGCAAGAGATTTTCTTATAGGAAAATTCTAGCAACTGATAGTACACTGTCCCTACCTTTAATCTCAACTGGGCCTTTGTCTGAACTCACATGCATGAGTTATTTATGAGAGAATATTCAGTTATCTGGAGTACACTAGTTTCATGCATGCATGCATTAATTAACTGAACTCACAATCAGTTCCACAAACTGTTTGGGACTAATCTAACCAGACTTAACTCAGTTAACTGAGACAACTGATTACAACTCAAATACAACTCATCCTTATCTCCTTAATTAAGGGATAACTTCCTTAATCAAAGGGATAATTGTTGCATGACTTCACAAAGACTTCATGTTTGAGTTTCTCCAACTAATTAACTCAAGATGAATTAATTAATTATTTTTCAAACAGATGGTGAGACTAAATTCGAATTTTAATTCTCAATTTTAATTCAAGGACAAATTAAAATTGGAATATTCTTGTTGCCACATTTCAACACCAACGATGACTTAGAGCTAAGCGCAAAAAAATGTAGAAGTAAATTGGTGGTCCTGCCATAGTCAAGACCATGTTGCACATGCTTCAGGATGAGTTGGACAAGGGTTCCAAGACCATATACCCAGAATCTATGGAGGCAAGATTCCTCTATTAGAAATACACTAGCAGCTTGGGGACACCATAGCACAAGAACAAGTTTGGTATCAGTACGTCACCGAGAATCATCAAGTGGAGGTTGTCGAGTTGGTCTTTCCCCAAACTTCTGAGTCATAGTGTTTTGTCTTGTTAGGCTGTCTCTAGCCTATTTTGTCTCACATGGGTACATGTGGAAAATGTACATTATTTGTAAATATGTTGTAAGTGAAATTCCAAGTGTCATTAGTGGAATGTGAACAATCACTATGTAATGTAATGAGTTATTTGTAAATAAGTTGAAGATTCATGAGGGTAGTCAAAGAGTCACAAGGGGAATGTCAAGGGTCACCCCACCCTTTGTTATAAATAGAACCTCATAACTCATAGAACGGGCTTTTGGGAGCCAAGCTTTTGGCTAGGCTTAGGCTTAGAGAAGGCTTGGGAGTATTGTGACGAGCCTTGGCTTCTCCACATCGTAGAGTGAGTATACCTCTTTGGAGGAGAAGGTATTCTTGACTGTAATGTTCCACTATTGGGGCTAGTGGCTGTCAATGGTGTATGTATGGATGGAACTCTCACTTATAATAATAATAACTAAGCCAACACACTTTCATGCATATATTTTTATTGTATTTGGACTATTCTGGTTGCTTTAGCAATGTATGTTTTGTAACTTATGCATTTTCTTATGAACTACTTTGTATGCAATTGTATGAATATTTTCTAATGCGTGTTGTTGGATTAACCCGTCACTTTGTTTTGTGGAATATTCCACATTTCATCTTGTGATATCATTCTGCTCATGTGTTCCTTTCAGGCTGTGTACTATTACAGGCTTCTAAGGGGCACACTTCCTTTTCCCCTTCATGTGTTAGAACCCCCATGCATCTCATTTGACTCATTGTAAGGTCACACACTTGTTAGAGAATTATATCTATTACAGAGCAATGGAACACATAAAATATTGCAGAAATATAAACACAAAAAAAACATAAAACAAGAGAGACACATATATACGTGGTTCACCCAGTTTGGGCTATGTCCACGGAGAAAACAACCAATCCTTCCTTTTATATTATCCAACAAACTGAAGAGATACAACCTACAATAGAATTGCTGTAACTCCCTCTTTGCTCTCAATATCCTCTCTCTTCCTCACTCAGAATACAGATATATATAGATGCAATACAATTCCCTCATATATAGCAAGGGGTTGCCTTCTAGGGAAAAAAACCCTAAGTTAAACATAACTTCTACCGTCAGATCTCCGCCTAATGAATGGACCAGATTGATGACAAAATTACAACATTTTACAAGGAAATTTTACATCTATTCTTATCTTCAGGGGCGCTGCCCCCGATCCCCCCTCTGGGGGGGCTCCCAAAGGTCGCAGCTGCCCGCCCTAGACCCCCCCTGTAGCGAATATTTTACGGTCGGCGTTGCTGCCCCATTATGAACTGGGGTCCAATGCAACAATACCTTTGAATACAGAAGATAATCAAGCTCCACACCCAACAACACTTACTTCTGACCAAGGTCATATTACTTATCTCTGCGCACTACAATGGTCAAGGAACTACATTACCACCCACTGTTAGGACTCCTACTCCAAATGGTTTGAGGTCTTGTTGGGACTTCTTACTGGGGAGATCCCCTTGAATGTTGGTGGGTCCAACACCATCAACATATAGATATTGTCATATTTGATGATTGATAACACATGTGTGTGCAAGGTTTGTGCCATAAGAAAGCATACGTAGACAATGTATTATTTTAGTGAGAATATATCAAGAGAGATTCTTGGTATGATTTGTTCATGTGTGTGTACATGTAACTCCCCCAAGATGACCTCTTTTATGTATTGTACATATTTTATTAGGATACTGAGCCAAGTTTTGATTGGCTCACGTGCCCATGTATATATGTGTTTATATTTATTTTGAGTCTTATGTGCCTATGTGATTAAGGTGAGACAGCCTATGCGCTAAAACGTCAATGAGCCTAGCAATGTCATATATAAACATACCCATGTTAATACAATACACCACTATTGTAAACCAAGTTAGGCACGAGAAATGGGGGCTAAGATGCGACAAGAGGGAAAGGCGAGGGGCAAAATCAATACATGGTTCCTAAGTCAAATAAATAATATAATATTCCAAAAGTGACTTTATGGAATATATCCCAAAGTAAGAAAGGGCATGTATAAGCCTAATTCATACCTTGGTGTTTTATCCTAAGTCTAAACTTGCATTTAAAAATAGTCTGTTCGAGTTTGCAAGTGATCGGGGTAAGTTCTTTAGGTGAAAGTCAGGAAAAAGACTCCATGCATACAGAAGTCTTGTCTTCCATCATTCTTGGCATCATTTGACTATAAGTCTTCCATCATTCTCCTTGGTCCCCTACTAGTTTATGCTACAAACTTGAGGGTAAGTACGCTTGGATAATGGTTGAGTCTACTGACCTAGTAAAGTATTGTGAATTCCTTAGGGGATTTATTTGACAAATCTTCCTTGTTCATATTAGTTAAGGTTGGAGCTTTGAGGGGAAATTGGTTAGGTGAGATTTCCCAGTGTGAGCCTAAATGGTGCTTGGAAGACTCTTTAGAATAGCTAGAACTCCTGGAGCCACAATACTTTGATACTTCCTAGGTAGCCCATGTTGGAAGCCCTGGAAGGGTAGTGACATAACGTGAAGGACTGCAAAGGTAGAGAAGGGGTACATTGCCTTGGCTTGTGTAGGTTGGGGGATGTGATACTATAGTTAGGGAGGTTTATATATTTGGTAAATATCCTAGTACTTGTTTGGAATTGACTATGTGACAATAGTTCCCTCTAGGTGATCCTTTACCTTGGTGGAGTCATAGTCCTAGCTCCAGGGTGATCCATTACTGAGAGATTAGAGAAATGAGGTCTATTTTTGGGTGGAACATTTAAAGTCTACAACTAGTCAAGGGATAATTACAAAAAATAAGTGTTCTTGTATTTCACATGCTATTTATTTTTTGTAATTACCTTTTTAATTATTTTATCAATTTAATGAATGTGCTACACATATTTCCTATGTGTGTCTTAGTCATTATGAACTTTATGCATTTAGACTTGCATATTTGAAACATATGTAGGGCATAGATTTTATAGAATAGTTATTTATATAACATGATGGGTAGTAAATACATACATTTAGTCAGTGAAATCTAACCATGCATGAAAATGACATATAATAGACTCAATAATATAGTCAATGGATACTAAAGTTCGACTACATGATTTATAGATAGTTGATAATTATTAAATTCATGTAGTTGATCAATGGGTTGTTCATACGCAGTCCATTTGGGTATTTGGCTAATGAGTAGTGGAACCATGTATATGATTGATGTTTAGTTCATATTCATGAACTAATGGGTTTTGTATACTTCCTTGGAAAATATGATTCTAAAATTCAGTAAAATTGGGTGTCGAAGTATAGAGTAGCAGGAAAATTGTATTTTAAAAGTGCCTCATAATCTCAATAGTGAAAAAAGATGTCGAGTACACTATTGGACTGATATATTCACCTTTTTTGATAAAGTGTTTGTACTACATCTCTTTTATTAATGATTCTTCTAGGAAGACTTGGATTTATTTAATAAACATTAAGCATGAAGATTTCAACAAGTTCATAGAGTTCAAGGTTGTGGTTGATAATTAGATAGGTTGTAATATAAAGGTATTGAGGTCCCTTTATGGAGGATAGAACACTTCTAAGGACTTTTATGACTTTTTTAAGGACACAAGGATCAATAGGGCATTGATGATATCTTACAACTCACAAAAGACTGGGTTTCTAGAGAGGAAGAACTAGTCCATGGTAGATACAACCAAGGCTATGATATATCTACCCAAGTGTTTTTGGGAAAATGCATGTGGTACATTTGTATACATATTAGACATGTCTCTCTATAAAACCAAGGTTGTGATTTATCTACCCATGTGTATTTGGGTAAAAGCATGTAGTACATTTGTTTACATATTAGATAGGTCTCATTATAAGATATTGTAGGACAAGACACTAAAAGAAGCTTTTGATAGTGAGAAAATTCAAGGATCTCACTTGTTCATATTTGGTTTCCATATGTATATTTATATTCATGAAGAGAAGAGTTCTAAATTTGAACCTACTATTAGGAAGGGTGGATTTGTTGGTTATAATGAGCCCACTAAGGCTTACTAGGTTTATGTTTACATATAATAGAACACAATGGTTAATATTGTTAAATATGACAAAGATGGATGGTCCTATAAGTCTTAGGAGTCTCCAAACTTAGGTCGAGAAGAGAGAAAATCTTGCTATCAAATGATGATCAATAGAAAGAGGAAAAGCCAAGTGAAAATAAGTAAAGTTTCGATGAAGGAACATAGACTCCACTATTGATCGACTCAAACAAGGAGTTGAAGGAGAAAATCTTGCTATCAAATGATGATCAATAGAAAGAGGAAAAGACAAGTCATAATAAGTATAGTTTTGATGAAGGAACATAGGCTCCACTATTGATCGACTCAAATAGGAAGTCGGTATGGCTTACCTAGACATTATAGGAGCACAAAGACGAATAAGAGCATCTAAAGCTACATTTTGGGCGAGTAACCCTTGTAAGAAATTTTCTACTCATGTTACATTTGATTTCTATTTGTATGAACAAATCTTTCAGTTCTAAGGATACCATTGAAATAGGTATAGTAGGATGCCATCATAGATGAGTGATTTATAGGAGGGAGTTCTAGAACCTATAGTGGAATTAATGATTGATTTGAAGCAAACCATTAAGGTTAGCATTAAATAAGCCTAGATTTGGTGGTCAAATATTCTCATAAAGAGTGGGACTTGACTATGATGATACCTTAGCTTTGTTGGTAGATATACTTCCATCAGAACCATTATGTCCCTTGGATCAATTTTTTATGGCTCTTTATACTAGATGGAAGTAGAGATTACTTGTCCTAATGATTTTTTTTTTTCCAGGGAAAAAATCACGACTTTTTATTAAGGCAATAAAAAGTTTTACAAGCTATTGTAACATATTCCACCATCTTTGGCTCATAAGACTGCTGCTCTGCTCAACATTTAAGGAGCTGTTCTGCTGTTCTGCTCAACAATTAAGGAGCTGTTCTGTTGTTCTGTGAGACACAGAACCTTTACAATCAACCTCCCAAAAACGAAGGTGCTATATCAACTGTGTATCGTAAATGTGAAAACAAAAAATACTGGGGCCTCCTTTTATAAGCAGGAAAACAGCCCCCCATAACAAAAAACTAAAATGTCTCATAGCCCGAGGGCAGTTCCAAAACGGATATCAAGGACATACACTGTTTGCTGTGTAAATATAAAACTGCTACTGAAAAACATGGTCACTAAGAAAAAAACAGTGCTGGAAAATACAAGGAAAAAACATATATATTATATAGTGCCGCTGCAAAAACTGTTTTCAAAAAGAAGCTGGACGGCCAAATCATAGAGACTGTGCATAGGGAGGCATATTTGATCTGACTGTATGCCCCTGTCTGAACTCTTCTATGATCCAGTTGCCCATATCCTGTTGTACACCAGCTTTAGATAGCTGGTCTGCTTCTTCATTCTTGTCCCTGTAAATGTGGCAGATAGAAAAAGTGTTAAAAGATGCCTTTAATAATAAAATTTCTTCCACAAGAGTTTTCAATATCTGATTATGACAAGATGCTTTTCCATTGACCCAATTAATGACATTGAGGGAGTCCCCAAAGATCTGTATCTTGTTTATGTTTCTGTGAAGAAGCCAACATAGAAGGTAACGAAGAGCTGATAATTCCGCAAAGTTATTAGTGCCAGAGCCCAGCCCAACAGAAGCTTTTAATGAATGATCAGGATCGATATGAAAGTACAATCCAGCTCCTGCCCTGTTATTTTGTGAGGCTCCATCAAAAAAACCCCAAGGAATGCCTTCTTGTATGGTGATTGGTTTTTGCTTTTGTTTTTGTTCTTTTTGTTCAGGAGGTGGTAATGCAGAATAAATGGCCGCAATGTTAGTGGCAGTGACGAAAGAAGGAGTATCCTTGTCTTGAAAAGTGCTTTTATTCCTGGCAAGCCATATTCCCCAGCAGTATATGAGTGGCAAGTTTCTCAGGTTTCCATCAGGGAATTCTTGCCACCAATTTCTCCAAGCTGACTCCAAAGAATCGAGGCCCCATCTAGCATTTACCTTAAGCAGCGCAGTAGCTTCCTCCCAAATCTGTCTAGAGATAGCACAAGATATGAAGAGGTGGTTTATGGATTCTTCCTCCGACTTGCACAGTGGGCATCTACCAGGCCCAACAAAGAATCTTGACTGTAGAATTTCCCAAGTTGGGATCTTCCTTTTTAAGATACACCAAAGAAACAGTCTGGCCTTGGCTGGGCTTTTGAGTTTCCACAAATTTTTGGCCCACCACTCCGGGATGCCCCAGCCTTTTTTTCCCATCAAGAAAAGGTATCCATCTTTAGGCGAGTAATCCCCATTTTTGCTCTGGGCCCACAACAGGCTATCAGGTTCTTCTTTTATCCTGACATTAGAACGTTGAAGTTCTTTTATAAAGACCTCCCATTCAGCCTTCCACCTGATATTGATTCCCATCTCGACATCATCCTTCCAGGCCTGACCCCAGATTGAAGCTTGTCCCACCTTCTCCACTTGATTTAGAGATGTAATACCTTTGTTATCCAGATGTCTGAGGAGTCCAGGTGAGAGGGCATAATCTTCATTGCATCCTACCCAAGGGTCTCTGCCAATCCTGATTTGTCTACCGTCACCGACTTTCCAAGCTAAACCTTGTTCGATCACGAAGAAAGCTTCCACCGTGGCCTTCCAAATGGCAGAAACGTTTTTTATCTTCTTGTTTTGACTCCGGATCCAATCCTCCAGGGGAATAGGGTCGATGTATTTCCTTTTCACCACTTTTGTCCATAAATTTTCCATGGTTATTAGCCTCCATCCCGATTTTGCAGCTAAAGATAGACTGAAATCTGGGAGTCTTTTAATGCCCCATCCACCCCATTCTTTTGGTCTGGCCACTTTGTCCCAAGATACCCAAGGCAGAACAGAAGATTCCTTAGTGCCGGCCCACAGAAATCTGCTACATATTTTCCTGATTTTCTCCATCACTCCTTTGGGGATCCAAGTCAGGGCTGCCCAATATACCGGAATAGCTAGGAGAACAGATTTTATAAGAGTCAGCCTCCCAGCTCTGGAAAGCCACCTGAAGCTCCAATGTGATATTCTAGCTTCAATTTTGGCTATGAGCCAGTTCCAATCCTCATTTTTGTAGCCTACAGGCTTTAGCCAAAAGCCCAAGTATTTGAAAGGAGTATCCAAAGGCTGAATAGGGAAGGGGAATAAATTAGCCAGACTGTTCCTTTCCCTTCTTTCAAATGCTGCAACACAAACTTGAGACTTCCCTGAATTAATCTGCATTCCAGTGGCTTTAAGGAAGAGATCAAATATACATTTTAATTCCTTCAGTTCATCAGCGGAGCCATTAGTGAAAATCAAAATATCATCAACAAAAAGGAGATGTGTGATGAAGAGATTGATTGCTACCTCTATACCTTTTACCTTACCCGTCCTTCTGGCTTTATGGATTAGTCTACTTAGACCTTCTGCCACAAGAAGGAACAGAATGGGAGATAATGGGCACCCCTGTCTTAATCCCCTCTGACTGTTGAAAAAAGAGGAGGCCGCACCGTTAACCAGAACAACAAAACTGACATTTGTGATGCACCCCATAACCCAACTAACAAAGGAATAGTTGAAGCCGAGATGTGTAAGCAACATCCGCAAATATAGCCAGCTGATCCGGTCATATGCTTTAGATAAATCAATTTTGAGCACAGCACCCTTCTTATTCTTCAGCCGAATACTATGAATAACCTCCTGGGCAACCCCGATGGCTTCATGAATTTGTCTTCCATCCAGAAAACCAAATTGTTCCATCGAAATGTTTTGTGATAGAATTGGTGCAATTCTGAGAGCAATAACCTTTGCAATAATCTTATAGATGCAATTACACAAGGATATTGGCCTGAAGTCTTCGAAACTATCCGGATCATCCTTTTTTGGAATAAGAGCTATGAAAGTAGAATTGAAGGGTCTATAGATTTCTCCTTTCTGTCTTGACTCTTCAACTACTTCAGTTATTTCTGTTCCCAATTGTTCAAAAAAATGAAGGAACAACTCTATAGTCCAGCCATCTGGGCCTGGGCTCTTGTCTTTGCCCATGAGTTTCATAGCTGCTTCCACCTCCTCCTTTGAGACCGGGGAGGACAGTTCTTCTGACTCATCTTCCTCTATGAACCTAGGAAAGCTTTGGGCCGTTTGAATGACTTCTGCTATCGTAGCCTCCCCAGAATCAGAGAAAATGTTCTGAAAGTGTCTTTTCCCTAGCCCAGAAAGCTCTGTGAAGGAATTGACCATCCTCCCTTCTTCATTTTTAAGGCGCCATATAGTATTTGCAGCTTTCCTACCTTTAGCAAAGTTATGAAAAAACTTAGTATTCTCATCCCCCGACTTTATATAGACAGCCCTGCTTTTTATCCTCCATTCTTCTTCCTTATCCAGTAGGATTTTATTTTGTTGTTTCTCCAAATGGAGGATTCTGTCTTTGGTTGACTGGGAGGAGTAACCATCAACCTCCATACTTTCCAACTGCTTCAGTTCCTCCCTAATATTTCCCAGCTCCTCACTTTGTTTCAGCTTTTTTTCCTTTGCCCAAGAGATAGTGGCTTTCTTCAAATTTTTCAGGTTCTCCATGAACAGGAAACTCCTATCCCCATCAGAGTTTGGTACAGGATGTCTCCATGAATTATTGAACAAGGTGCAGAAAGAGGGGTCTTGGAGCCAAGCAGGATTGAACTTGAAAGGAGCTGGGGGCTTGGGGGGAGGGAGGGAGAGGTCAAGAAAAACAGGGAAGTGGTCCGAATTTCCTCTTTCCTCAATCCACTGTTTGATCACAGGAATTTTTGATAACAGGGGCTCAGCAATCAGGAAACGGTCAAGTCTTTTGGCTATTCGATCCTCACCTGTTCTTCGATTTCTCCAAGTAGGTTTCAATTTGATCGGAGATGGATCAGAGAGATTGTTATCCGATATTAGATTGAGGAAGAAATCAGAAAGAGGATCTTCTCTGGCTGATGGCCCCCACGCTTCAGCTCTGCCAATGGAGAAATTTAAGTCACCACCCATGAGTAAATAAGGGGTCTTCATCACCGATTTCATCATCAGATTTTCCCAAAAGGATTCCCTGCCCTGACAGGGCCCATACACATTTACCAAGGTGATAGGGAAAGGGAAATCCGGTGAAAGAGCCTCCAATCCCAGAACAGATTTCATTGCCCATTGGTTTATAATTTTAATCCGTCCTTCTTTAATTCCAATGGAGATGCCCCCCGAATGACCAGAAGAGTCGACAGCTGTAAAGGACCATCCAGGTAAAATAGTTTTTAGTAAGGCCTCTACCTCAACAGCCTTACCCAAAGTTTCTTGCAGAAAGATTACATCCAGATTAGAGTTGTTTATCCATTCTTTTAAAGCCAGTTTTTTAGGTTTACTGGCCAAACCTCTACAATTCCATGTTGTCAAAATCATTTAATAACATTCTCAGGGGGATGGGCTGCTCTAAGGACCCCCGGAATAGAATATTGTTTGCCGTCTGCAACGTCAAGTTTTGCTTTAATCTTTGCTTTGGACATATCTGACTTCCTACCTCGCTTATTTTTGAGGCAGCTATGAACATCGATTTGTCCCAATCCACCTACAGTCCCAGTATCACTATGTTTCCCTCCCAAGGATCTCAGGTTATATGGACAGGGAGATCTGTCAACCGGAAGGGAAAGAGGGGGCCAATGGTCTTCACGATTAATATCTAGAGCTGGTAGAGCATCGGCAATTAGGTCTATGGAAGGAGGAATAGTGGAAATTTCCATAGACTTATCTTCTTCAAAATCATGTACATTTCCATATTGAATCACATCGGGATTAAGTTCCATGGATTCAATAGTAATATATTCATGTTCATTACAGTAATGAGAAGTAACATGTGGGGAAACATGTACATGCTCAGGCATAATAAGAGTAGAAGTAAAGGTTTTTGACATACCCTTTTCTTCGTCTTCACAATGAGTTTGTAAGGCCGGGACCGTCTTGGCATGCTCCTCCGCGATCGCCGAGTCTTTAACCTGTACCACCTCATGCTCTTTTGAAAAATTTGCAGTTTCCTGTTCTCCTTCTTGGTTCGGGGCCGATTCCTCCACTGGAACTTTCGCAGATTCCTCTGCCTCCATATACTCTCCTCCGAGCGTCTCCGGGATTTCGTTCTCCGTAGTCAGCTGATCAGGATCTTGTGCATTCCTTCTATTCGCTGAGACCCGCCGAAAGTGTCGCCTCCTTCGCATCAGTGGACAATCGTTGGCCAAATGTCCATACTCATGACATAGATGGCATCGGAACGGAAGATATTCATAGTCTAACATCTGTTCGAAAACGTACTCCTTATATTGAAGATTAATTGACTTTGCTAAGCCTCCGCTCGGCCTAAGGGTGGCCAGGATACGCGCCATCGATCGATCCTTTGTGTGCAAAAAGGACATGTCCGCCTCCAGATATTTCCCCAGACGGTTTCCAATGGATTTGAACACTTCTTCAGTCCATAGGAAGGAAGGCAAACCCGGGACACGAATCCACACCGGAAACTCATCTGCTCTCTCCTTGTATGCGTCGAACAAGGGTGTCCATTTCTTTAACAGAATGGGAATGTTCCCAATATGCCAATTGCGCTGGAAAACCCATTCTGCCGAAGCTTTATCTACAAAAGCGAGCTTAAACCAGCCCTTCCCTAGGACTTGTGCTTCAAACTGTAGAGGTCTGTCTGAAACAAAACAAGATTCTCCCCATTCTTGTAGGAATTCGGAGGAGTACTTCTTACCTCGAACTCTTCCTACCAGCGTGCATTCTGCAACAGCTAGGGAATCTTCGATACCGACCTCCATTCCTAGGACCAGATTACCCTCTATCGCCTGGGCTCCAATGGGTCTTAGAGACTTCCTCTTCGCCCCTTTGAATCCTAAGTCCTCCACCTGGATACCTTTGCCCTTACGGCTGTCGTTCTTTTCTGTATGTGCCTGCTGTAAGCCCCCGGAAGATGTTAGCTCCGGCTGAGTCGGATTTTGGTTTGCCAAAACTGCTTCCCCTTTTCTATATGATGGCATTCCCTTGGCCGGTCCATCAGTAACTGCCCGCACCTCACCATGTAGCTCTCCGGAACCCTGTGCGATCTGCCCTACAGGGGAATGGTATACCCTTGGCAACGAAACCCTATTTATCGGGGTAGTCCCCTCAAAGACCCTTGGGGGACTGTTACTTGCAGCAAGCCCTAAGATTGGCAAATCTTCAACACCCTTTGTCAACTGAAAACTCGAGAGAGCATTTTTACCTTTTGGGTCCAAGGGTAAACCCTCTTCGGTTGTTTCTCTGGGAGTCGAAACTCCGTCCCTCTGCTTATAACCTTCTGAGATGCTTGAATGAAACTCCTCGTTTTCCGCCGCCTTGTCCACTAGTGGAAACAGTGGGGTATCATTCGGATTTATTCCTCCAAGCCGCGACAGGTCGAAAGCCCCGAAATAATGCTCCACAGCCTGAGCGGTAGTGTCTTTCCCCCACATGGACAAAATGTCTTCTAATGCTGGGTCCAAATCGACTAAATCTGCGGGGTTAACCATGGTTATCTAGGAGCAGTTGCTGGTCAATGGCGGAAACCTTCACGGTTCTTGTTGGGGGAAACGAGATAAGGGCGGTGGATCAAACAGTGTTAAAAACAAAAGAGAAAAGATCGCATGGGGATTATCTCAGGCCTATACCGTCGCAGTTTATTGACCTCCATCTGCCAGTCAACCCTGAACCCGCGCCGGCAGCTGTTCTGCTTCCCTCTGACCTTGCAGGCTAACCGTGTCCCTTCCGAGGTTCCAAGCAGCTTCCAGGTTTCGAAACCCTAGCCGCCATGATCGCCTCAGAGCAACAACCTTCCTAATGATTTTGAGCAGGAAGTGTATGTTAATCAATTGAGGGTTTCAAGGTACAATGGAAAGATAACCATGGTTGAATATTTATATTTCTTTGTGTGGTGGACATGAAATAATTTTGTTTACTACATTATTGCCTTTTACTACAAATATTTTATTGTACATAAGGGGGTAATGGGCATAGTTTAAACTCATTTGGATTTATAGGTGGTGAACATTTCTTCGAGAAACTTAGGAGAAGGGAGGTTTGAGATGTTGTGATACTATCTTGGCTTGGTGGAGAAAACCTTCCTCAGAAAGAGGGAATGCTAGCTTATTTACATGTTTCTCCATATGTTTTACTCCCTATTGTGGCATGACATGATGAGTAGATTCAAGTAGATTCAACAACAATGAAATTATTAGTAATATATCCAACAATAGATAATACAATGATGACTGATTGAACAACAATAGTACCTCAATTATTATTCTCAACATATAAAGTGTTGTGATGATTGAGCAATGATGATGTGACTTGGGTGCTAAACAACAATAATTTAAAAAGAGGGAGGTGACTCCAATGTTGGTGCATTAATTAAAAAAAAAAACCTATTTACCCTGTTTCTTCATAGTTGGCATCTATATCTATACCCATCATATTAAATCATGTTGAAGGCATACATAAGGCAAGTTCAAGAGACACATCACAAAAATAAAAGGTTACCTGGAAATGAGTAAATAAATACATGCATACAATAGGTGATAGAAGATCATAGTTCTTGTAAAACTTCACAAGAGTGAGCATTTAAGTTGGGCCTAATAAAATAATATAAAGGAAAACTAAAGAGACTCGAGATGGATGGGGCTAAAAATTGAAAGAAGAAAAAAATGAATGTCATTAAAAACGAAAAAGATGGATTAGAAGATAGATAATAACATAAATAAATAGTTTTAATAAACATACAAACTGTTAATAAAATCACTTTATAAAATTACTCAAAGTTAACTAATAATAGTTATTTATCTTAATTACATATAATTAAACATAACATTTAAAAAATCAATTTGGTTTTCCAAGTTTTGGGTTCCAGGAGAAAAGCTTCTGTGTATATTTTATGTGATTGCCATTGTGATCCAAGTGGATATTGGTGGCCACCTTCCTATTCCACTTGGACCCCCACCATTGAATATTTCAATTTCCTAAATTGTAGCACAACTTAATATTTTTTGTAGTTTTTCGAGTCCTAAACTTCTGAAGCCATTTTGAGGGCCTAAATGACGTTTTTTGGGAAAATTGAGAGATAGCAAACATATAAAATTGGTCACTTATTTGTTTTCAACCTCCTCTTAGAGATCTTTGAAACCATGTATTATGATAAGCAAACAAAGATCATATGTCAAAGTTATGACCTTGGGAAGTTGACGTTCCAACTAACCCCAACATGGGTCCACACGCTTTTGGTGCTTCATCTCCTAGGGTTACGTTTTTAGATGCTTAGGGTTTCCCATAATTTCTTAACGATAAAAAGGCCTCTAAGCCTCATTGTAACATAGATTAGAAGGCATGTAGCCACCACATCTATTCTCAGAGATAAGCTACCATCATTTGATCTATTTATTCCATTCTGCATGTAACAATTTTTAGTACTTTGTTATTAATGAATTGAACTTATGTTTTCGTTGTATCTCTGTGTTTTTGTTCATATATGTATTTCATTTAGTTCCTTAATAAATCTAGATCAATGGTATTAGAGCGGTCTTCTCTTTCTCTATTTTTTATGCATGTCCCCAACGAGGTCAGGGTATAAGGAGTTAGGGCTTGAACTAGTTGAACATTTTCAAGATCAGCCTTGATGACCCTAAAAACCCCCATGGCTGAAGAAAAAAGAGATGAGGGAGAAGGAGATCCTTTCAAAATATTGCTCAAAGAAGCCCTCGAGTGATAGAGGAATGCAATGATGGATAAATTTTCCCAGATCCTTCGACGGATGCCCCTCAATGGTGCATCTTCATCCAATAGTCATTTCGGAGGCACCGCCCCCTTCAAGGTAAAAGTAAACTTCAATATCCCTATTTTGAAGGTCAAATAAATGAAAATGTTATAAATAAATGGTTGAATATGTTTGAAGGTTACTTTTCATTCCATAGTTTTTCCGATAGGGAAAATATTACTTTTTCACTGCTTAAGGCTACTCCCCATGTCAAGGACTGGTGGGTAGCTTACTATGAGAAAAAGGCCAAGGAACCCTCTCTATTTACAGCCACCCCCTCTTGGAACTCTTTTCGATATGTTGTCAAGGAACAATATTACCCCGTGGGTAGCTATGAGGACACGTATATATAGTGGACCACACTACGACAACAAAGGGACTAAGAGGTGCATGACCACATAAATATTTTTTATACTCTATGCACAAATTTGGGTATCAAAGACTCTGAGCGACATCTGGTGCTCACGTATGTTGGGAAAAATACTGGGGGGGGGGTGAATCAATGTTTTTAAACTCACTTTAAGCTTTTCATTTCATATTCTAATTTCCATATGTTGTTGTCTTTCATGCAACCAGCATATGTACATGACGTTAGTAAAGGAAAACAACATATATCAAATCATCTAACTTTTCATATATTTCATCATTAGTTCATCTTTAATTAATGAATCATTACTTCATTATTCATTAATTAAACAATGATCATGAGCAGTAAGAAGAAAATAGATCATCAACACACAAGAAACATTTCAATGCACATGAACACCAACATTTTAGGTGGAAGCCCAATGTGGGAGAAAACCATCGCTTCTGTTGTCTCTATATTCCTTTTATTATAAAGTTTTTTTTTTTACAATCTTGTACTAGCGCAGATTCATACCAATACATAGGAACCCACCTGCAGAAGGCCACAACCTTCTCTCATTCTCCAACACCCACTAGAAGGGAGCTCCAACCACCTGATCTCATTTACCAGCTCCTACTAGAAGGGAACACATACCTCCTACATAAATTCAATAACTGCTACTGGAAGGAAGCTTCGAATCCCTTACTGAAAGATCCAACCCTCAACACTTCATGTGGACCATGTTTCATAATGTTTCATACTGGATCCACTTGACTCAAAACATCAAACCTGTAGGCCAACTTTCATCATATTTTCATACTGGACTCACTTCCATCATTAAGCTCAAACCAAGTAACAATTATGAAACCAATCACTGAATCAAATTACCCAATCAATGAAACAACTGAATCATCAAATCAATCACTGAATCTTAATCAACCAATGTGACTATATCAAACCAATTATGTTATGAAACCAACTCACAAAAAGATAGAAAGGATAGATCAACGCCTTAGAAATCAACCTCTTTGAGGGGGAAACCTCCTTTACATTACACAAATGGACAATTATTCGATGATACAAATGACTAAACCTCCTTTCTATATATAGGAGTCTAAGAGGTCACAGTATAATTAAAGATGACATAACAATAATAATATAAGGGAACAACAATAACATTAGTGGGCTTCTATGGGGCACACTAATAACAATATGGAGACAATAGGGGCACAATAATAACAATAAGGGCTACAATGACAATAGTAATGGGGGAATCACTAGTATTATAGGGACGTAACATGCTCCTCTCCTTCAAAAAAGTGTTGTCCTCAACTCTTCAGTAGTTCTGGATGCTTCTGTATAAAATTCTCTTCCTCCCACGTGGAATCTTCGATGGGTAAGTTCTTCCACTTGATGAGATACTCCAAAATTGATCGATTTTGTAGTTGTCAAGTTCTTGTTTCTGTGACTTCTTCAGGTTCCAATATGATTTTTCATTCCTTATCAAGCTCTGGAAATATTGTTTGAACTGGGAGCTAGTCACTTATAACCTTCTTTAAACTTGAAACATGGAAAACTGGGTGCACTCGGGAAGTTGCAGGAAGCTCCAATTTGTATGCCATAGTACTAATATTTTGCAACACCTTGTATGGAACATAATACTTTGGTGATAATTAATTATCCTTCTTAGCTTTCTTGAGGGACATTTGTTTATATGGTTGTAGCTGTAGGAATGCCCAGTCACCTACATCAAAACATCTTTCGCTGCGATGTTGATCTGCTTATTGTTTCATTCTATTTTGCGCCAAAGTGAGGTTATCCTTTAAGAGGTTGAGACCTTGTTGTTGATGCTCGATGTGATCTTCCACTGCTTGAACCTTATAATTTTCTCTTAAATATGATGTGATGGATGGTGGATGATATCCATAAAGTGTAATAAATGGGGTCATTTTTGCTGCAATATGGAAGGAAGTGTTATACCACCATTCAGCCAGATGCAACCATTTGACCCATTGTGTCTGTTTATCAAAGACAAAGCAATGAAGATATCCTTCCAAACATTTGTTTACAATCTCAATTTTCCCATCATATTGAGGATGATAAGATGATCTATGAGCTAATTGAGTATCGAGACAAGAAAATAATTATGTCCAAAAATTTCCAGTGAAAATGGGATCTCTGTCACTTACAATAATCTTTGGGTTTCCATGTAGCTTTTAAATTGTTTCCATAAATGAAGTAGAAACTGTACTGGCTTTAAATGGATGAGATAATGCACAAAAGTGTGTATACATGGTAAGTCTGTCAACTACCACCATGTTGACACTTTTTCCTTCGGACTTGGGTAAACCTGTGATAAAATCCATTGAAACCTCCTCCCAACATTGGATTGGAATGGATAAAGGTTGTAATAGACATGAGGTCTTAATTGTTTCATCTTTATTTTGTTGGCAAACCAAACATTCCGACACAAACTTTTGAATATCCAATTTAAGGCCATCCCAAAAAAATTCCTTCTTAACCCTGTGGTAAGTTTTTAAAAATCTTGAGTGCCCTCCTAAGGGAGAAGTGTGCAATTCCATAAGAATATTTTGTTTGAGTTGGGAATTCTTACATAGGTATAAGTGATATTTGTACCATAGCGAATCATTTTTCTAGCTAAATGTATCAGATGTACTGGGATCTTGTTGTATCTTTTGAATTAATGCCCACACTTCTTCCTCATTCTTCCATTCATCCCTTGCTTTGTTTATCCAATCTGGTTGGATAATAGAAATGGCGCAAAGCAATGCTTCTACATCCTCATCCTTTCTTGAGAGTGCATATGCCACAAAATTTTTCTTCCCTTTTTTGTAGATGATTTCAAAGTCATAACCCATGTTGGGTAGCGGATCCCCTGCGTAACGGTTTTGGGGCTTAAAGCCCACAATTTTGGGTAATGGTATTGTAAAGGCTCCACGAAGTGCACGAAGAGCGAATTGTAATGAGTCAAGACAAAGGGTTGTCCGCCCTCAAATAATGTAAGGAAATGTAAAGTTTTTCGGCTATGTATAAATTAAGTGAGGCTCTAAGTGTAGAAGGCAGTTTTTAGTGTGGTTTTTCTGGATTATTATGGGTTTTTGAATGCGATATTCGCTTCGAGTCTATAAGTCCGAGTCTTGGGTTGTAGGAGTAGGAAGAGGCTTTGCAGCTGTGTGTGCAGAGGCCTGGTAAATTCCGTAGTTGTGTGCGCGGACCCTTGCAGCTGAGTGCATAGGGTGGAATTGGATTGTACTGGAATAGAAGGTTAATAAAAGATAAGTTGATTTTGGAATTTTGTGCATCTGACCTGTGTGTTTATGTTTCGGCTATATCCTTACATCTCGTTACAATTTATGATTGCTCACACTAGTTATAAATGTTAAATAAGTAAATAAGAATACTGGGCCGACAACATTAATTCATATCTATAATAATAACACCATAAGGGTAAAGGATCTAGGCAGCGCCTCTTCACGCTCTGTACAAAGCTACGCAAAGGTTAGACAGCTGTGCGGAGTAGTGTAAGCGTGTAGGATTGGTTTACGACCTTTCTAGACATCATCAAGACATCCCTAGGGTGAAAAAACCTGGTTCTATCACCCTCCCATACTACCTCAGGTGAGACCTCAATCCGCACTCCGTGAACTGTTGCTGAAAGGGCCTGTAGTTTCGGGATTTGTTTGGCTAAAACACTTCTGAACTTGGGTCAGGCCCCAACAAGCCAAAAAATGGTTTTGTTTCCGAGACCGGGATCTGCCTAAGGGATGTTTGATGTTAGAACACTAGAAACCTACGAAGAAGGAAATTGAAGGGTGATTACATTAATGATTGGAATGACGTAGAGCAGAAAGGTCTACAAAGGTATTGAAGGGTTAGGAAATAGTCCTTTAATTTCACCTCCGCGAGCGAGTGAAGAAGAGAGCACTCGGGTGTCTCCTAGGAGTGCGGTCAATTTGATCAGGTAGCACATTTTGCAGTAACCATCTCCACTTACACCACCACTCGCTTCACCTCCTTCACCTCCATCTTCGCCCACACCACCTCCACCAAACTAGCAGTTCAGTATGGCAAGCACGATTAAGCTACTCATATTTATAGGAGTAGGAAATGAGGACCCGGATCAATTTTGGTTCATGGTAAGAGCAGTGTGGGAAGCACAAGGGGTTATGGATGATAACATTAAGAAGGCTACCTTGGTAAGCGCACTGCAGGATCGCGCGTTGACATGGTATATCAAGCACTCAAATGATCACCCAAATGCAGGAATAACAGAGATCAAGAATGCATTGAACAGAGAATTCAGCCGATCGAAATCAGAGACGTAGTCAATTATCAGATTTAAGGAGATCGCGATGCTTCCAGGTGAGACCCCATGGGATCTGGATCAGAGACTGAAGGGTATGACCTGCGAGGCTAATATGACACTAACAGATGCGCAACACCACATGTGGTTTGTGGCGTCTTTGACACCACACCTGAGGACGGTGCTGTCGCAGCAGAAGCTTTCAAACCAGGCCGAAGCATTGGAAATGGCAATGAGGTTGCATGAAACACCGATACAAGATCTATGGTTAGGAGTTCAACAGATTCATGCGTAACTACAGAATCTCTGCATGGAAATGCAGAGCTTGAAGTAGGATAGGGCACTGTGGCCGGAGGCGCACGAAGAAGTGTGGTGTATAAAATGCAAAGGCTAGGGCCACGATAAGGATCACTGTCTGATATTCGTGAATTAATTGGTAGGAGGGGGGCCGATGCCACTGAGACCGGAGGTGCAAGCATGGCTGAGTGTGACACCCCTGCTATGGTGCATGATCTGTCATGTAGGAGGGAAGCACATGATGGACAACTGTCATTTGTTGTAGAAGTATACACAGACTCCCCAATAGCTATTTTGCAATTTTTGTAGATTAGTGGGCCATGATGAGCATACATGTTAGAGCTACGAGTTAATGATGGATCAAACCATAGACTATCAGATGCAGATAGAAATGCGAGGCCTTGACCCAGCCGCAGGGATGGCACACACTGGATTCCAAGGGTGAAGACAAGGACGAGGAGAAATGGGGCCAAGAAGGGGCCGCAGACAATTAATATGTTACAATTGCAGAGGACCGGGGCACTACACTCGTGATTGTACCAACCCGATGAGAGTATCTTGTTCATACTATGAGAAGTTTGATCATGAAATGGTAGATTTTCCTATGCTGATCGCACAGATGCGAGAGAAAGGGGTACTTCAGCCTATTTCGACTCAGAATATCCAAATGATGAGGTCTGAACTGCGCGAAGAAGACCCAAATGTGAATATGATGCTTCATAGTGGCATGACTACAAGGGAAGATAAGGGGAAGAAGCTCGAGGAAGATACGTGGGTTCGCAAAGCTCCTACAAAGGAATTTGAGTTTGACCTGGAATGCGAAAAGGAGACATTTATGGAAGCTAAGAAAAGCTTCGTGGAGGCCTCTACTTCAGGTAGTGAGGATCAACCAGGGACAGGGATGGATCATTCTATGCTAACTACCTTTTTAGAGACATGAATGAAATTGCTACGTGATAATAAGGCAGTTAAGGGACTACAAGAATTGATAACTAGGTGCGCAAGGTTAGGGGAACCACGTGTAGTCCGGAAGTTGGGAAAGCATACATTGCACACTGGGAGGGAGATGAGATTAACAGCGCAAATTGGTGAATATGAAATGGATCAGGTAATCCTACACCTGGGTTTAGACATGAATGTGTTACCAAAGTAGACATGGGAACGCATGGGCAGGCCCGTATTACAGTGGTCCCTGATTCAATTACGGATGGTGAACCAGCAAAATATCTTTCCCATGGGGAGATTACAATGGGTAATAGTTGATATCGAAGGCACAAGCACATAGACAGAATTTGAGGTGATAGAGATTGTGGATGAAAAAAACCCTTAACTAGCGTTGCTAGGAATAGACTGGGCCACTGATATGAATGGAGTCATCAACCTGAAGAAGCGAAAGATGATATTTGAGAAAGAGTATTTATGCGTAGTCATTCCACTAGATACAGCCAAAGGAGCGCACTACATTGAACCTGTACGCGATGATGGAAGTGCAAATGAGCTGGATTGTATCTACAAGATAACTGTGTAGGATCAGGATTGGGTAAATCCAATTGTAGATGGATGAATATCGTGGGAGCGCGTAGGTTCTTACACCTCATATTTAGACGGAGAAGACGAATGCTAGCACAATCGGTTGAATGAAGTGACAACACTAAATTGCAACATGATGATTAGATCATTATGTTGCGTAACAGCCCAGGCCTGAGATCTACTGACATATGATGGATTGATAGCAGTGGATGAATTCTTGAGCAAGTTTGAGAGTACAGTACCGGAGCAACAACGGTTCGATGCATTGAAGTGGGTGGTGCGTGCAACACTTGCGTGTTGGTGGGGAACACATAAAGGAAGTTTTGAAAACTGGCGTGACTGCGGGAGGATGATGTGGCTACGATTTGGGAAACCAGAGTTACAGCTAACAGATAAATCCGATGGACATGATGACCCATGCACACACCTCGCAAAATGGACCAAGGCCTATGGAGAAGAGCCTTATCCTGAATGGGTACACTTATTCTATCATACCCTGGATGTCATACCCATGAATTGGTATGTCAAGACTGAACTCCAACATGGTACGGCGAATGGGATGTGTTGCGCGAGGGATTTTTGTTAACATTCACCTTTGAAGACCAATGGTCAGATACTGTTGATGACATGCCGTAAGCTGTGAAAGTCGCCATCTTCAAAATATCTCAGGAACTATAGGAAGAAGTTCAACCAGCATGGGCAACCAAGTTAAGCCGTGCCTTAGAATGTTATAACGTACAAATAGAGGAGGATGATGAAGACCCTCGAAACTTTAATATTCCAGAAACTGAAGGGTGTCACGAAGTTCGAGGACCATCAATTGAGGACCACGACATCATTGCACCGCTAAAAACAAAGCAGGTAAACATAGGTACAGACATGGAGTTGAAGTACGCGATGCTTGGGGACTATTGGAACGATGCTACGGTAGATAAGGTCGCCGAGTTACTCCGCGAATACCAAGATTTGTTCTTGAACAAAATCACGGACTTAAAGGGGATCATTGGCGAATTAGGGATGCTGAAGATCACTCTGAAATTGGACGTGAAGCCAGTTAAACAACGACCTTACCGGTTGAATCCGAAGTATAAATAAAAGGTCCATGAAGAATTAGAAAAAATGCTTGTAGCCGAAATTATTGAACCAGTGGAAGAATCAGATTGGGTAAGTCCTATGGTTAGTCCAGGAGAAAAAACATAAGGGCGAAATTAGAATCTGCGTGGACCTCAGGAAGCTTAACGATGCCTGTGTTCATGATCCATTCCCGACACTGTTTACAAATGAAGTATTGGAGAATGTTGGTGGACAGGAAGCATACTCATTCATGGATGGTTTCTCAGGGTAGCATCAGATTAAGATCGTGCCAGAAGATAGAAGCAAGACAACCTTTGCAACCGAATGGGGCTTTTTTCAATACACCATTATGCCCTTTGGGCTGAAGAATGGGCCAGCGATATTTTCGCACGTAATGGTGGCTGCGTTCAAGGAATACATCCACAAGTTCTTGGAGGTTCCAACACCCTCCCCTACTACCTCGGGTGAGACCTCAGTTTGCGCTCTGCGGACTGTTGCCGAAAGGGCCGGTAGTTTCGGGATTTGTTTGGCTAAAACACTTTTGAACCTGGGTTAGGACCCAACAAGCCAACAACCCAACATCTCTGTGACCCATTTTTGCTACTCTTCTAAATATAATATTTGTTCTAAAAATTATTTAAGACTATCATGATTTGTTTTTACCTTGAAGTGTCTTCCCATTAGGTAGGGTCGCCATTTATTAAGTGCATGTAGTATTGCCAACATTTCCTTCTCATAAATAGCTTTGTTTAAATACTTTCCTTTGATTGGATGACTTTCGAAAGTAATGGGTCTTTGTTCTTGCATTAAAACAACATCAATTCCATTTCTTGAAGCATCACATTCCACAATAAAGGTTTTTGTGAAGTCCGGCGTCGCTAAAACCAGTGCTTGGCACATTGCATCTTTAAGATGTTCAAAGGCCTTTGTTGCTTCTGGAGTCCATGAAAATGCATCTTTCCTCAATAATTTTGTTATAGGTGCTCCTCTTCTCCCATAATTCTTAACAAACTTGCGATAATACCTTGTCAACTTGAGAAATCCTCGCAGATGCTTTATGGATGTGGGGATTTTCCATTCCTTAATGGCTTTAATTTTGCTAGGGTCTACCTTAATACCTTCATGAGACATAATATGACCCAAATATTCCACCTCTTGTACTCCAAAGAAACATTTGGAGCTTTTTGCATATAATTGTTTCTCCTCCAATAGTTTGAGAACCCTGTCAACATGGTTAACATTATCCTCCCAAGACTTGCTGTAGATTAGTATATCATCAAAGAATACTAACACACATTTTCTAATGAAGGGTTTGAAAATGGAATTCATGTAACCTTGAAATGTAGAAGGTGCATTGGTAAGGCCAAAAGGCATGACCAAAAATTCATAATGACCCTCATGAGTTCTAAATGTAACTTGTTTTAAGAATATCTTCAGTCTTCATTCTGATTTGATGATATCCTGAATGAAGATCCAACTTGGTGAAGTAAATTGATCCATGCAATTCATCCAATAATACATCAATGATAGGAATGGGAAATTTATCTTTAATAGTAAGCTTTTTGAGCTCCCTATAATCTGCACACATGCGCCATGATCCATCCTTCTTGTGCACCAATACTACAGGAGCAGAGAAATAACTTTGACTAGGTTGAATTATACTAGCCTCTAGCATTTCTGCAACCATACGCTCAATTTCACTCTTTTGGGCATAGGGATATCTGTAAGGCCTGATGTTTAGAGGAACACTATTACAAATCCATTTTGGCACATCAATCCCATCATCTAGATCAGTGTTTTAGGCCTCATCAAACCCTAATTTTAGTTGCTACATGCCTTAAACAAGTCACCCCTTTGAATGCCTCCTTTCCAAATAGTTTCATGACTTGAAGATATCCAGAAATAGCCTCTAGAAGAACCAGCGCAGGTAAGCCCTTGTAAAGGTGTGCTGTAGAGCAGTTGAGTCCACTATGAGGGTGCTTTGTAGAGAACTTAAGCTTCCTTTCACTTGCGCTGAGTGAGATTGAGCGAGATTCACATAAGGTTTGGGGAATATTCTTATCTTTTGGAGTCATCTAGAAGGTTCCCTCACTTATCAACTCCTATGAGCTCGAAAATGGATGAGGAATGAGTTAAGGTGCATCCTATCCTCTCATCCCTCCCTCCATGGAACTAATTCTAAGTATGGAAGGCCATTTAATGCCACCATTTATGACAAAACCACCTTTATCTTCCTATAAATTGACCACTCATATAAGTGATCAGGGGCTGGATTATGTTGAATTGTAAGGAGATAATGTTGCTATGAGATTTGGCTTTGAAGCAAGTATTGTAATGCTACAAGTTTGTCATGATTTTGAGGTGATGTGGATGGGATCCAAGCTGGAGGAATGGCTTTGAATCAGGCACCAATGGTTGTAATTCCTTCTTCTATTCAATAAAGTGTTTGAACCTTTCTCCCATATGTTTATATTGTTTCATAATGCTTATATGTGTGAATTGTATCTGATTCCTTTCACTTATATTTAGTAGATCGTGTGCTTTGATCGATTCTTTATTTTCTGTTGTGTTTACAAGTACTTCTCAAGCATATTAAGTATGGGATGGAGCAACAGGATCGATACAAGGGAGACAAGAGGAAAGCAGAACTACAAGTAGGTATTCTCATCTTCTCATCTTATCTATTGCTTATAGGAAAAGACTAAAACACTTTAAATTGTTGTTCTATATACAACTACTTATCTAGGGAATTAGTATTTATCCGTAGATACAAAATTCTCAAAAAGAAATTAGGGACTCCGCTGGGGAGTCCTCTTTCCTAGTAGCTTATCCACCTCCTAGGACATCCTGACAGACCTTATTTGTGTTCATAGATTGTAAATGAGCTCTTTGCATTGAAACTTTGGTCAAAACTATGTCAAATTGCCTCTTGAAATGGGTTACTGTCACTAGTGCAGACTTGTGAGGGACACAATGCACTACAGAGCACCCCTGGCTTAGGGACAGTGCTATGAAGTGCACTGTATCCCATTCAAGGCTGTGTTCATCCTCCTACACTCAGTTTCCTACCTTTGGAAAGTGTTTTTGCCAACTTCTCTCTGTTTGTTTGTTTGTTGATTGATCAATGAATGTTATGTCTCAGAGAATAAGTTTCTATCTCCTTGTCTTGCCCAACTTTGATTTGATTGATTAATGTTTCTTAATGTTTTCTTTGTCATTATCGATCAATAGTCAAAGTTAGAATATAGTTGATTAATCTTCATTCGAAGGAAAGTGTTGTAAAGTCTTCTCTTCCTTCGAATTAGAACTGTCGTAAAAATCATCGTTCTTATGAAAGATTGATTGATTGTATGTGCACATTTCCTTTTGTTCATACTAACATTAAGAAAATCGAAAAAAATACATGCATGTTGCATTGAAAAAGTTTGTGTGTGCTCTTTGGAATAGTGTAGGGAAATTGCATTAAATTTTGCTCTTTGCTCTTTGATCGAAAGAAATATGATTGCTCTATCCCTAAGTAGCTGGGATTTTCATCGTTAAATTGAATGGAAAGAATGATTATCATGATAGTTGCATTGCTAGGAATTTCAAAATACATCACGTGGTGAACTTGAAAGGCAAATTCCTAAGCAAGATCAACTTAAAATTAACATCAATTTACCTAATGGAGCATTGTCATTAACAAGAACATTTAGTGGTTTTAGGCTAGAGACGTGTTCTGGCATTGTAAAACAAAGTAGTTGACGCTAACTTGTTTGCAATACATCCCGAGTGTGATACCTCATTCCACGTATGTGAGTATATCGTAGCCCGTCCATGTACCTTCAGGTATATAGGGCGGTGTTACAGTATGTAAAGTATATGGGAATGCTCTCACTGTGCAGTTTTGCATTAGACAACACTTATATGGACTGGGCCTCCACGTACCTTCGGGTATATATGGGAGGACAACACTAGGTTGCTATCCATCCTTAGGTAACCGAGTCGGCCGCCTTGTACACTGTGATACACCAAACACAACATTCGAGGAGATTGCCTGCCCGTACTTCTTGGTTCTCCAGGAGGTATTTTGCAGTTCATAGTTGCTTGGTAAACCTTTTGCCTAGATTAGCCCTTTTTGTTTATTTCTTTTTTGATAATAAAATTAATCAACAATCATGGAGTAACATCAACCCTTACCCCGTTGTTCGCAGAGAGCAGCGAGAAAACTACCTTTGCCACTTGAAGCTACACCTATTTGTTCAAAGCGGTCTCGCCTAACTGAGTCAATTACATCAAGAACTCCTAGTTCTTCATCTGAATTACCTGAATCATCTATTTCGGTAAGTACTGAGACTCTAGTTACTCCAACCATTTCTGGTACATCCATTTCTGAAGGAGAAATTTCACAATTACTTTAGGACATTAGCTCTAATCCTAGTGAAACAGTGACCAAAGTTGTTCAACAACAAGTTGATCCTCAAGTTGAAGTTGCTTAACAAGAAATTACTTCTAAACTTGAATTAGTTCAACCAGAAGTTAATCCATAACCTATCACAGTTCAAACAAAAGTTACATATGAACCTAAAGTTGTTCAGGAACCTCTTTTTGAAACTGTTGTTCTTTTACCCGAACATCTGGACTTCGAATTTGAACATTCAGAAGTTTTTACTTTACCAGAAGACGATCAACCGGTTACCCCTCAAACATCAGTAACTACTAAAACTTCAACTTTATTAACACCAGAAATCTTTTACGGACTAGATGGTGAAGTTCTTCCACCGAGTTTAATTGCTATAGAGGAAGAATTGGAAGAAAATTATACATCTAGAACCCCATTCCACTTTGGAGTTGGGCTTTATCTTTACCCTCATACTCCTCATTTTACTGCTCCATTTGATCCTGCTTATTTTCAAGTACCCGTCGATTCTTTAGGACAACTTTTGGGTTAGTTAACTATGGCTGAACAACTGTCAACATCCCAGACTATATCATCTGATGCAGCTGTGGCAGAATCTTCTGTTGCAACTTCTTTGATGTTTTCTACCACACCTGAGTCACACCTATATGGTGAATCGTCCGTCCTGGTTGGTTACCAATCTTTATCTAGAACCCACTCAGGGGTTGCTTCTACACCATGGTCATCACCCATGTCCTCAACTGGAATTCTACCTGGTTCTTCTTTAACGGGAACTCAACAGTTTGATCCTGCATATCAATATCAAGCTGGGCAATCTGGTCAACAAAGACTTATGTATCCATTAAATACTAGATTACCACCATATGGGGAGTAATATGCTTATTCACCTTGTCCTCCCTATTCCGGAGGACCATCATATGGTAATATCCCACAGTATTCAGGTCAACTTGGAATTCAAGTTTGTCAATGGCAACCAACAATGCCAGTTCAACCAAGGCTTGTGTATCCAACAAAACCAATGCAAACTGTGTCAGATATTCCTACTACACCTGTTGTTACTACTATACCATAATCACAAGTTCAAATTGTTGTATCTCAACCAGTACAAATTGGTCCTTCTACCTCGCAACCACAAGTTTCAGGTCAAGAAGTTCAAGTTTCTTAGGTTGTTGTACAACAACCACTTGTTTCCGGGGTTCAACAACAACCTTAGGTTAGTATACCCTTATCTGGACTGACCCAAGCTTACACTGGTATAGTTTATTCACAACTTGGCCAACCTTTCATTGCTGGGCAACAACAACTGTTAAATCAACAACAGTTGTACCAACAACAACAACAGTTGATTCAACAACTGTGGCAGCCTCAATTTCAACAACCCCAATTCCAGCAATTCCAACCCCAATTTGGACTTGCCCAACAGGCTCAACCTGGGTTTGGACAGTATCAAGCTTACCAAGGTCTTGGTCAACAAGGCTTTGCAGGTTATGGACAACCACAAATTCAACCTGGTTATCAACAACCACCTTATGCTAGATTTGTTCAACAACAACCTTATCAAGGTTACCAAATGCAGATGCCCTATGTTGGTATGCAAAGACCTATTGCTCAGGCAATTCCATCATATCCTGGGTATGCTCAACCTAACCTGAATCAATAGTTTCCATTTGTAGCAACTTTAGAATTACCAGATTTAAATTGGCTCACTAATGATCCAATCTTATATGCACCTTGGTGGCCGATGATTCTGCATAAGTTACCTTCTGACATTCCAAAGTTCAATGGAAATCCCAGAGAAGACCCATCAAATCATGTCATGACCTTTAATTTGTGGTGCTCATCAAACTCCTTAAATGATGATTTGGTTAGACTCCTTATTTTCCAAAGAACACTTACTGGCCCGACTGCTAAATGGTACATTGAGTTACCAAGAGCTTCTTTTGACAAATTTATGACTTTAGCCAACACATTTCTAACCCACTTCCAGTTACCTATTAGATGCGAGATTGGAATGAAACTCCTGACCAACTTTAAACAAATTACTGCTACTCATATCTTAGATCATATTCATGAGTGGTGGTGTCATCGTCGAATGGTTAAGACATATGTTCCCGATCAACTTTTAGTTGAGTGGTTCATAAAATCCTTATTGCCATCAATCACCGAGGATGTGGCAAAAGGTGGAGTTGTCACAGAAGAGCAAGAAATTGCTCGTGCCCAATACTTGGATTTGATTTACACACAATCCGGCATGCTCTACGACAAAATTCCCAACGCACCTCGACCAGCTTTAACTACTCATCCTCCTCCACAATCGAGTAAGGACTCTCATGCCAACAATGGCGTGATCGGTTCTTCCAGCACGCAAATGGTAGGAAGACCATCTAGTCAAACTCTTTCCATTACCAATCAAACTACCAATGCATTAGAAAATACTCTTGCTTCTGAAGTTAATGCCGTGTCATCTGACAAAGGAAAAAATCAAAAGCAACTAGGAGGCAAGAAAAAGGGGAAAAACAAGAAAAAACAAGATAATTCCCCTCAAGAGAAATCATCTGATTCCTCTACTTCAACAAGGAAACCTCGTTATCCATGTCTAATCTGTAATGACAAGCATTTTACAATAGATTGTCCACACCACTCAGAGGTCTCCAAAATTTTAAAGACTTCAAACACATCTGTAGTGTTGACTGATCCGTTTCCAAACCCGGAGACACATTTGGTTGTGAAAGACCATGCTTCCACATCCCAAATACTCATGTTATCCATCACAAAGCCACAAAATGAAGTTTTGGTGTCAATGAGAAACAAAGATTATGAAAATCCACTGTCATCATCGAATAATTAGGCTACTGATCAACCTTATCCTTCGACTTCGACTTCATCCAAAAATATTCCACCTATTGTACCAGAATTGACAATTAAACCACCAAAGGGAGTTGTGCATAAATCAACATTTAACCCTCAGGCTCGAGCAACTCAGAACTATAACATAGTGGAAGATCTTGCTCAATCACCTTCTATTATGTTGACACTCTAGGTGTTACAAAATTGTCCCTCCCAGAAGTAGGCTTTACTGTCAGTAATTGGCAGAATAGACCTTATGAATTCCAATCTTGTGGTTTTTAACCATTCAGGATATACACCATAGTTACCGGTGCAGTTGGCTTTCCTAATTCAAGTAAAACATTTGAATAAGAATGTTCACCAAACTATTATTGATGAGGGGGCATCTACTTGCATTATGTTAATGAGATGTTGAAAAACACTTGGTTCACCATTGTTGTCACGATCACCAACCACGTTAAAATATTTTGACAGACAAATGTATACTCCTTGTGGGATTTTGAGTAACCTGCAAATCGAACTAGGGGGCAAAAAATTACTATTGAAGTTGAGGTAATTGATGGACCCATCGATTACAACATTTTATTGGGAAGGCCATGGGTATATGCTATGGCTGCTGTGGTTTCCACGTACTTTCGTACTATTGCATTCCCTCATAAGGGTGGAATCATAGTCATCGATTAGCTTGCCTTCTTTGCCAATAGTTCATAGGCTATGGGAAGCATTCCGTTGGTACACGGACCCCCGCTGTCACTTCAAAGTGTTGGAGTAGGTCTCTTTAAATATCCTTCCCTAATGGGTACTTTTACACTACCGTCACCATCTGATTTGGCGGAAGTGGCAAGAGTAGAGACTTGCAACATGATTTCCTCCACCTCATCTGATTTAAGGAGGATTACCAACAAGTTTGAAGTTGATAGTAATATTGAGGTAATGCCACTAAGCCCCATTGAACTAGCATAGCAATCAATTTTTCGGGCTTGTGCGGAAAACCCAAATCCGCATTCACCAATTGTATGGGTAGACCATTCATTAGAATATGGTACTTCTTTGGATCCTTTCTCACGTATACATTCTACGGATGAAGGAATCGTCCAATCAATGATGATAGGAGAAGAACCTTGGGAAGATTATCATCATCGTTCCCATCTTCCAGATGACATTGAAGATTATTCAAATGAACTAAACCACCCTTCAGTTGTTGATTTCCTTTCGAATTCAATTTTCATAGACATAGTAGAATCTGAGCGAAACCTGTCAAATATTGAAGAAACGATTTCTATTAATATTTCAACCAAGCCTAATATTGTAGAGAACATTCATGTCAGAAAATCTTGTTCTCCATCAGAACTCGATAGTTACTATACTCTCTTTCATGAATTTAGAGATATATTTGCATGGTCTTACGAGGAGATGCCAGGCATTGACTCTAGTATTGTTGAACACGAAATCAAAATGTACCCTGATGTCAAGCCAGTTCGACAGTGGCTTTGACCTGTTCATCCAAAGAAAGTCGCTACAATTAAAGCAGAGGTTGAAAAACTTTTGTGGGCTGGTTTCATTTACCCTATACCTCTTACTGACTGGGTTTCCAACCTTGTTCCTGTCATGAAGAAACAAGGGACAATTTGAGTGTGCATCGATTATAGGGATGTAAATCAGGCATGTCCAAAGGACAATTATCCTACTCCTTTTATCGACTAGATTATTGACAAATGTGCCAGATGCGAAATATTATCATTTATGGATGGTTTTTTTGGCTACAATCAAATCAATATCTGCCCATAGGACCAATCAAAAATAGCTTTTATTTGTCTGTGGGGCACATTCGCCTATAGGAAAATCCCATTTGGTTTGAAGAATGCAGGGGCCACATTTTAGAGGGCAATGAATTAGGCCTTCCATGACATCAAGCACATTGTTCAACCTTACCTTGACGATTTACCTGCTCATTCATGAAAGTGGACTGATCACCCGCAACATTTGAGAGCAATAATTTTATAGTGCCGACACTACAAGATACGACTCAATCCACACAAATGCATTTTTTGTGTTGGTTCTGGTTAGTTGCTTGGATTTTTAGGGTTTAGAGAGGGGACTCAACTCGATCCATTAAAGGTTCAGGCAATTTTTGATTTTCCTCCACCTTCAAATCTTTTACGGTTACAGAGACTCCAAGGGAAACAAACTTTCTGAGGAGGTTCATTCCTAATTGTGTTGAGATGGCTAAAGGTTTTACATGTATTTTGAAAAAGGAGATACCCTTCCATTGGGATCAGGTTGCACAAGCTTCCTTTGATGCTCTTAAAGATACCTTGATTAGAGCTTCATTAATGTATTCTCCAAAATATCAAAATGACTATTACATGTATCTTGCCACTGTAGATACAATCATTGGCATGGTTTTAGTCCAGGAAGAAAATGGGAGAGAACATACGATTTATTACTTGCGCCGTAATCTCAATGATATAGAAAGTAAGTACACTTATGTCAAAAAACTAGCTTTAGCAGTTGTGCAAGCTGTTCAAATATTTCGCCATTACATCATGCTACGGAAAACAAATTGTTACAGGGAAAAGTGTCTATTTAGAACTTCTCTATCCCACTAAGGTGTGACAGCTGCCTTAGAAACAAACAGAGAAAAACTACTTTTGTATTTCCTTTATGAACTATAGATAGAGAGGAATAGAAAGAACCAACCTGTGTCTTGCGCTAATCCTTTGACCCAATCCCTCTCTTCTTTGATAGTCTCCAGCTACCTGCTCCCTTACTTGCCCAGCTTCACAAAATACCTGTAAGATCACAGAAGAAGAACACTATACAAAGACATGGATCTATATTCATAAACAACTTAGGATTAGATTTAAGTTAACCATACAAATGTAACAAGCATCAATGATACAAAAGCATGGAGGAAAACTCAAATAGCTTTTATTGATAAACAAGAAAAGATTAAGGAGGAGTTACAACCAGTGGTTCCTGACCCAGCGTCAACCTCCCAGCAAAGAAGCCCCTCTTCACCTCAAACAAAGCATAGATCACCCAACAATCTGATGTTTGTCTCAAAAAACCAACAGCAATTCCTTACAATATGCAAAATTCCAGCCTCCGGATCTCTGGGATGAGGGATCCATATATAGATATCTGTAAGGAGGGTGAGTCAGCTTGTGATTTGATTAGTGTCTTCTCTCTATCAGTTCTTGCTTCCACTTGGAGACTGAAGGCCTCTTACTCATCCTTGGTCGAATTCAGTGAGGCAAGTGTCACAGGAGAAGATTCTGGAAGCTTCCATTGTCTCTCCACCTCGCGAAATGACACTGCCATTTGTCATTTCTCGCCCATCGCACCCCACAGAAAGGACTTTTGAAATGCAACGCACCCTCACAGTGTATTTAGGTGCAATGCAATGCACCTAGCCAGTGGAGCAGCTGAAATGATCCTGTTTTGACCAATTTTGAGCAGTTTCTGGTGGAGAACTTCTGGGAGAAGCTGTAATCTGTTGACCTTGTTCCTTTAGGGGTTAGAACAACACTTTTAGGGACTTAGGAGCCCTTGGTTTATGGACATTTCATGCTTGGGGTTGTAGGGCTCAAAAATGTCTATAACAGTTGCCCCCTAAAGTATGAGGCCGTTAACCTTTTTGGTGTCGGGTGAAATGCTTTATTATGAGGATCCGAAGTTCTTTCAACACTGGGAGGAGACCTGTAATAAGATACAATACAATACATTATCTTCATACTATTTTCATGATCTAGCTGAGGCGGGCATTCCCATGCTCAGCTTTATAAATTCATTTTCATGTACATAGGACAGACACTCGTCTGAGTGTAGACTGATGATTCTGGTAGAGCCATCATCCTTTTGAGTGGATGATTATCTGTGCAGCAATGATGTACATTTAATGTCTTTATTTTCCTGAATATATATCGCAGCCCGAATGGATGAAACTAAATCCGGGGTCTTCAATCTCGTCAGATATTCACTCGAAGTACAAGTCGATCCATGTGAGAAATGTTCTGAAGTCGAACATGGAAAGACATCGCTTGATTACTAGTCAATGATGTAAACTGTTAACAAGCACGCGAGGAATCACTGATAATGATAATCCTCAAGGTACTGCAGTACAATTCACGTGGTGTGAATAAAGGACTTGGCGTCGAACACCACGCAAAATCTTTCGGTCGAAGGCCATTGATGTAAACTTGTCGCCGGAAGTGAGAAACTTGCCATTGAGGCATGCAAGCTTCAAAGTACTGAATGGGGTGTTCCTAGATCAACTTCTTGGATAATGAGCTAATGTCGACAAGAAGTGATCCGTCACAGGAGGGCCTTAATGAATCCCACATCAATGACATGGAACAGAGAAAATGATTTTAATGGAGGTGAAAACGATCTGGTGATATAAGATCCAGGGTGGCGATCATGAAAGAATGGAGTATAATGTATGGTAGTGGGTGAGACACAGGTGAATTCTCTGAATGACTTCTATTGAACATATCGGCGACACTACTGTGATGGATTGGTAGCATTAATCCCAAATGTGGATGGTATGGCGTGACCATGGTGATGTGACCGGTGAATGAAACAACCCAACCCGACTCGGACATGGAGTGGAAGTGTCATGTTCAAGAGCGACTTGCTACCAACAAAGTTTCTTTAAGTTTTCTTCCCAATTTTCCCTAGTCATTGCTGACCAGTACCTCTTTATTTTTATCAAGCTTGAGGAGGATAACATATGCTTGTTCTATAATTTGCCCTTCAGGAAAACCCATCGCTATGTTTTAACGAGCCTAGCGATAGTGAAACTCGTTCTCGTCTATAGACAAGTTTATCGGTATTAATCTTTTTAACGAGTTTAACGACAAAGATAACTCGGTCCGTTTTAATTTTAGAGAGTTTGAAAAGGAACGTAAAGGTAACTCCAAAATTCCTTTTTCGTCATCTAATCCCTTGAGTCCGAAAAAGTATAAAACAATACAGAAGGGATGAATTTTCGATACTTTTAACGAGCCGAACAAAACAAGCGCTCGATCTTTTTGTGTAATAATCCCTCAGGTCCAAAAAGATTAAAATCTAGAGGAGGGATAGCACTTCCTGTCCCTTTAACGAGCTGGAAAGGCCAAGGACTCGGCAATCTTTTCATATTTTACGAGTCAATTGAAAAGAGCTTAAAGGAGACTCGTCTTTTGAGGAACAAGTGATAACATGGGTAGCAGCTGATTCCAGGTAAGGTTTGGAATTTTCCAATCACGGCAGTGTCACAAGGATGGCTAGTGAGATCACTCTTCGCAGTTGTTCCTCAAAATGGGTAAACAATCAAATGGAGGTGAATGATCGGCCAATGAAAAAGTGGAGGTGACGGTGCAAACACGACCAAGGCTTTAATGGCTGAAGTACTACATTCATGATGGTTATTTACCGGGGAATAGTTCATTTTTTAACGAGCTTAAACGCGGGTGGAAACATTTGCTCATGTCTTATGTTTATTTTTTAACGAGCTTGAACTATGTGCTAAAACTGCTCGATTAATCCAGTCGTATGATAAGAATGTCTCATATAAAAACGACAACTTTTAGACTTTTGCCCCACATCCTTTCTTTATGCAAGTTAGGAAACGACTAATCCAAAAAACAGATAAATAATCGCTCTTTGCTTGCACTCCAAAAGGTTTGCATGCCCCCAGGTATAAAACAGAGTTTCAAGGTTACCCCTTCTTCAGTCCGTTAAAACATTTGTTTTACCGAGAGAGGCCTACCTCTTACAGGTTACCCAAAGATTGTTCTATTCACCGTGCAAACAAAACACTTCTTCGGCAATGTCTACCGAAATAAACAAAGGTGAGCGGAAGGTATGGCGTGACCATCCCTGACATAACTTTGACAAGAGGATCTTGTTCCAGTCCAAATCCCCCTTCTAATCACGGATGGGAGTACAGAGGTCATATTCTCTTGCGGAAACCTACCTTATACCCGAAGTTTTCCTGTCAAAGCAGACCAGGATGCATGCCCCCTGGGTTTCAGTCATGTCCCCCCGAATCACTCGCGCTCATCAGGTGGACGGACTGGGGATTGAGACATTTCTTGCGTGAAAAGACCATTCAGGGTCGGTATATGACTATTTGCTATGTGTGATCCGAGAAATGAAAGCTGGTCTACGAGCTTGACCACTCTTCCTTCGTGCGGAAAACACATCACTCTAAAGAGTGATGAGACAATGGCTCTCATGCAATAAATATAGTCTCGTCCAAGGAGTAGATTGTAATCCAGGGGTCCTTGAACTACCATTACGTTCATGTGAACGGTTTTCCCTCTCAATGTTATGGGCACATTGGGAAGGATCCCTAACGGTCGACTGGTTCCTTTATCAAAGCCTGTCAGATTTCTCATCTCAGGCAAAAGCGATGGTGAACCAAGTGCCTTCCAAGCAATTGAGGAAAGGATACTCACAGAAGCCCCCTCATCTATGATGGTGCCAGCCATAACCATTCTATATATTTGAACAATAATTCGGAATGGTACACTAGCTGGTAAACGGGGTCTGCCTAGTTGATTCCAGTCGAAGGAGACAACTAGGTTGCTTGGAGGTGGGACCGAATAGACGGCTGGGTACGACTCTGAAGAACTTCCTTCCTGCGGTAAAGGAACGGGTAAATTGCCCCCATGTTTGTTGGAGTCCGTACTTATGAAGAGAATTTGGACGGTGTCATCCTTGTTCTCTTCAGTGATTGTATCATCTGAAGATGAAACCTTTGAAGGCAAGACCAGGTCAATTGCCACCTCGACCTTTTGACTTTCGTCTGGTATGGATTTAGATGGTTTATCTTCAATGATAGGTGCTTCAGCCAACCACCTGAGCGGGCCAGCCGGATTTTCAACCGGTGACAGACTCGGCAAGAGTTTTTTGTATCCAGGAGGAAGTCGTGACGGTGAAACCGGACGATCATCCAAAACTCTTTTAGCCTCGTCTAAGAAGGGACAACGGTGGACGGCGTGATCGCCTTCGCACAGTTTACAAGGAAATCTATATTTTCCTTTTTGTCCTGGGGCTTCACTTTCACTAGTTGACGGTGTGTTTTCAACATGATCATCAGAGGTTGACGACACCGGGTTGTGCAAACGGGGAGACCAGTCCCTTAAGATCCGAGGGATGCAGGGACAATCTCTGTGATAGTGGTCTCCCTTGCAAATGACACATGGCGATTTAGGCCTGGTCGGTGCAGTGTGTGGGTTTTCGTTAGACGACACTCGTTTGCCCCCATTCGCTTTTGGCTCCTTCTTCTTTTTCTCTTTCTTCTTCTTTTCCTTCTTCTCCTTAGGTACTTGACTTTTGGCTTTAGTAGCCCCATCAAGCGAAGAGGAAGGAGGAGAGGAAGAATTAGAGGAAGTAGAAGGTTGGTGGGTAACTCTGGACTCGTCTAATTACTGATTCGATTGTTCAGGAATAGTGGTGTTCTGAACGACAGAGGTTGAGAAGAGCCATACAGGCAAACCAATTGTCAGTCGTGGAAGCGACAATGTGGCCATATGGGGTGCACTAACATCTCCCGAAGAGGAGAAGGGACTAGGATTTCCTCCAAGGGGAATTCCTTGGTTGGTGGACTCCATTTTTCTCAACCCAAGATCAACGTAGGAAAGGGGTAATGAATATTCCGTTTAAAATAAATTTTAGACGCTTTGACACAACTTGTTTTTTCAGTTTTTAAGAGTCGAGAAAAAACAAAAGATGACTCTAGTCTCCTTCGATTTTTAAAGAGCCTGAAGTGACAAGTGCTCAGATGGACCTTTTCTGTTAAGGAGTCTGAAAAGGAACGAAAGGGACTGCTCTGGAAGTCTAGGTAGAGGGAGTACCAAACCAATCGCAAAACTGCAGAATACTTTTTACGGTACGGCAGTCAATCTTCCCGAATGCTGTGTTCAGTGCATTGCGATCGATAGGGTGGCAGACACGGCTTCCTATGGATAAAGGATTTAAGCCTATAGGGGTCTCCCAAAATATACTCGACGGTACGTGGGAGCACAAGTCCGTACTGGCACTTATCGTCTCAAAGTGGAGGAATCACCCAACCATCAGTGAGGACAACAGTTACCAGGCTTTACGACGCCGGAATACGTCTCTAGCCTAGACCTCTAAATGTTGTGCGTTAAGTTCCAAAGCGTTGTTAGATTCATTGAATTTATTTTAAGTTGATCTTGTTTATGAAGTTTGCCTTTTGGGTTCACCACGAGATGTAGATGTAATTCCTAAAATGCAATCTAAAGATGATAAACAAACTTTTTATCTCTTTTATGCAATGAAAATCCTAGCTACTAGGGAAAAGAAAGACAGAATCTTTTCACAAAGAGCAAAGAGCACACTGTAAATGCACTTTCCTAAATCAAGCCAAACAGACTGTCTATATGCAAATGCACATGCATGTATTTGTTTTCGACTTTCTTAGTATATGATGCTAAAAAGAAAGTGGATGCACAAATCTGAATTTCTTTTCAAGCGACAAACACAAACAAGCTTCTTTTCGAAATCAAAAGATAGAGACGATTACGACACCTTACGATTTTGAAATGAACACTTGTTTTTGACACTAGAAAATCACAAATTCAGACCAAAAGCAATAGTAACAGGATAATCAACCATCAACAGCAATCAAACTCTTTCCTACGATTGAAATCGACACTTACGACAGATTCAAATCAAAGGACGACAGTACGATTACGCTACTTTTGCTAAGGAGAACTGTAAATGACTCAACAAACACACAAAAACATCTACAGTTCTTTTGTACAAAGGAGGCGGAAAAAAAGCAAGGAAAAGGGGTTTCAAACATACATATACTGATCACTGGCAGCAAAATTCAGGAATAGAACTGGAAAGAATGAACCACAGAAGCCACAACTGCACAGAGCTAGTCTGATCAGCGCACCTGTAACACAGAGAATCTGAAATGCAGCGCAGGTTGTCCACTCGGGAAGTGCGCTGAAATTCAGAATCTCTTAACAGTACCTGCGTTGGGCCAGAAACGAGACTCTGTTCGGGTTCTGGGTCACAGTTTGCAGTTCAGTTCTTGGTTTTTGGCCGAGTAAAAGCAATCAGTAATTCAACAATCGGGGGTAGATCTAAGGAGGATCTAAGAGCTATCACAAGGGCAATCAAATAGTTTGTGAATCAGTTGTTTAAATCATAAATAGATCCAGCGAATGGATTAAAGCAGCAGCTGTCTACTTTGCATTTGTTATGGCAAATGCAATTCGAATGCTACTTATAAGTTTATGAAACAAACAAACAAAGAATGATAAACAAACAAACTAATTAGTTCCCCAGTGGAGTCGCCATTTTGTTACAGGGAAAAGTGTCTATTTAGAACTGCTCTATCCCACTAAGGTGTGACAGCTGCCTTAGAAACAAACAGAGAAAAACTACTTTTGTATTTCCTTTATGAACTATAGATAGAGAGGAATAGAAAGAACCAACCTGTGTCTTGTGCTAATCCTTTGACCCAATCCCTCTCTTCTTTGATAGTCTCTAGCTACCTGCTCCCTTACTTGCCTAGCTTCACAAAGTACCTGTAAGATCACAGAAGAAGAACACTATACAAAGACATGGATCTATATTCATAAACAACTTAGGATCAGATTTAAGTTAACCATACAAATGTAACAAGCATCAATGATACAAAAGCATGGAGGAAAACTCAAATAGCTTTTATTGATAAACAAGAAACGATTAAGGAGGAGTTACAACTAGTGGTTCCTGACCCAGAATCAACCTCCCAGCAAAGAAGCCCCTCTTCACCTTAAACAAAGCATAGATCACCCAACAATCTGATGTTTGTCTCAAAAAACCAACAGCAATTCCTTACAATATGCAAAATTCCAGCCTCCGGATTTCTGGGATGAGGGATCCATATATAGATATCTGTAAGGAGGGTGAGTCAGCTTGTGATTTGATTAGTGTCTTCTCTCTATCAGTTCTTGCTTCCACTTGGAGACTGAAGGCCTCTTACTCATCCTTGGTTGAATTCAGTGAGGCAAGTGTCACATGAGAAGATTCTGGAAGCTTCCATTGTCTCTCCACCTCGCGGAATGACACTTTCATTTGTCATTTCTCACCCATCGCACCCCATAGAAGGGACTTTTGAAATGCAACGCACCCTCACAGTGTATTTAGGTGCAATGCAACGCACCTAGCCAGTGGAGCAGCTGAAATGATCCTGTTTTGACCAATTTTGAGCAGTTTCTGGTGGAGAACTTCTGGGAGAAGCTGTAATCTGTTGACCTTGTTCCTTTAGGGGTTAGAACAACACTTTTAGGGAATTAGGAGCCCTTGGTTTATGGACATTTCATGCTTGGGGTTGTAGGGCCCAAAAATGTCTATAACACAACTGTCATTTCGAATTGGAACCCTATGACATACATTTTATCATGTCAATTGCTGGGGGGAAAGTACTAAAAAATGGATAGTTATTTTGTAGGAATTTGATTTGGAATTAATCAAGTCCAAATCAAAGAAATCTCTAGTTTTCGCAGAGTTACTTTGCGACCTTCCCTCAACCTCCATTGATTCAACATTCGAACCATCAATTTTGGATGAGTCTATGTTTCTAATATCATCATCTGACACGTGGTATGGAGATATACTGATCTATCTCCAGACCCAAACTTTCTGGCCTGATACCTCTCGCTCGCAACAACGACATATTCGATACCAAACCAAAGATTATCTGATCATTAGCGACACTCTTTACCGTCGTGGTATCGATATGGTTTTACGGAGGTGCCTCACACATGAGGAAGCCGAGAAAGAATTGAATGATTGCCATTTAGGTGCCTGTGGTGGACACTTATCTAGATATGCAACTGCACAAAGAATTCTCCATGTCGGTTACTTCTGGCCAACTATATTCAAAGTTTGTATTATTGCTATTAGAAACTATCATGCATGCCAGATATATGATCGAAAAACCAGATTACCACTTGTACCATTGCATCTAGTCATTGCTATTGGCCCATTTGCCAAATGAGGCATTGACTTTATGATATGTAAGCCCACCTCAGCCAAGGGACATGGGTATATTATAGTCACAGTTGACTATTTTACCAAATGGGCCAAAGCAATGCCAACATTGAACAATAGTGGCAAAACAACTGCTATTTTCTTTTTTAAACATGTGGTTGCCTGATTTGGTGTACCGCAAGCCATAGTTACAGATAATGGGTCGCATTTTCACAATCACATGATGGCTGAGTTGACTACTAAGTTAGGACTGTCACATGATAGTTCTACCCCTTATTACCCGCAAGCGAATGGACAAGTTGAGGCCATCAACAAAGTCCTGAAGCGGATGTTGCAGAGAATGATAGGGATTCATAAGCGAAACTGGCACTTAATCCTATACTCTGGCTTGTGGGCATATCGAACCTTGGTGAGAAATGAAACTGGATTCACACCCTTTCAGTTGGTGTATGGTTTGGAAGCAATTTGACCAATACAATGCGAAATTTCATCGCTCAAACTCGAGATTGACCTATTACTCGATATTTCTAAAGAAGAAGCATGTTTCTTGGAATTAATCCATCTGGATGAAACTCGTTGTGATGCCGCATTGGCTAACGAAGCGCATAAGAAACATATTAAGGCGCAATATGATAGAAATGTCAAGCCTCGTATCTTCTCAGAAGGAGACCTGGTCTTGCTTTACGATCAAGAAGCTGATAAACTTGGAGCAGGGAAATTCGAACCAATGTGGATGGGTCCTTATATTGTCAAGCATGTTCTGGCAAAAGGTGCCTATGAGTTAGTAGATTATGATGGGATTCCATTGTCACAACCCCGAAACGGGCTGTACCTCAAACGTTACTATGCTTGATTAAGTGTAGTAAAACTCACTGTATATATGCTTTCATTGCATGTGTGTGTGTAAGAATTTAAACTTTGAAACGGGAACTATAAACTCAAAACGGGAACTCTGGCCAAAAAACCCCAAAAAAACATCAAAAACAGTACTCAAAATGAAAAGTGTGTATACTGGAACGATGTTTTTATTTTTTAGGCGTCAATTTTGAACATGTTTTAAAAATGGTAGTGACTACAAAATTTACTATGAAATTTTCATGCAAAATATAGCTTCAAAATGAAAGTGATGACACTGGAACAATGATTTTTTTTTTTAGGGTCAATTTTCAAAATTTAAAAAAAATGCTAATAAAACCAAATTTTTATGTGTCAAACAAAGTTGTTTATGAGGGAAAAAACACACTAATGTTTTTGGTAGAATATCATTTTTCTTTCCTAAGTATAAATTTAACATGTTTTCAACCATAACATGCTAGATACAAAAAAATTGAAATTTTTTCAACTATAAAATTAAAAAACCATGACATTATGAACAAATTACATCACTAAATGCATTCAAAAGTCATTATTTGTATATTGAATAAAACATACATTATATCTCTAATTTAATATTGCATTGTAGATATTTTAAACAATAAAATTTATCATAATTAAGACATGTAATCCAACAACATAAAAATGCCTCATAAATTCTCATTTAACACCATATGGAAAACATTAATTTTATTTGAAGATACGATGCATACATCAGTTATATAAACTGTCTTAAACAATTATTCAAAATCACTCATATTTTCTGGCACACCATCAGAATTCACATCTTTAGATGAGTGACTGGATGATGACGAAGATGTTCCATATTCTTCTCTTTCATCAACTAGTGCCCCATTTGAGTCCACATGCATGCCCAACATTTCAGGTTTCAAAATTCTTCTAGATCTACGACTGGTTTCAAGTGACTCCCATGTCAACACTGTTCCTTCTGGTAACAACCTTTTCAGAATCTCTATCGTCTTGAAGGGAAGAGTTCCTCTCTTTGTTAAATTGAAGTCATAAACAAGTATGTCTACATCCTCTAATTTTAATATGTCTATGCGGCGGCGATTTACATTTGTACCCTTTCTTTTTCTTTTTCTGCCATTTTTTTTGTCAACTACCATCTCTGGCTTATACACACCATTGAATGGGTGTGTATTTGTGGCATACCAATGTACTTCAACACTTGTAACATCCTCATTTTCTGTAAATACCTTTATAACTTTAGCAACCCAAAATGGATAGCCATTGGGATCTCCATCTGCTAGCACTGCAATCATGAAACCCTCCTTAATATCCTGTACTGAACCCCTATAAAGGTCTTCCATGGCTTCACGTTGTGCACGAGATCTTCTGGAACCAATATACATCTCTCTTTCCGCTGCCTGTGAAGAATTGATAATACCTTGAGATTGTTGATGTTCAACAATGTTTACTTCCTCATGTTCATTCGACACATTTCGTGGCCAAATAAATGGATTTTTCAAAGGTATATTTTCATTTGTTGTTGTTGAAATGATATCACTTTGATTATTGAAAAATGACTCCCACCAAACTGAATCAGCAATGTCAAAGTACTCATATGTATATCTAATACATTTTTTAATTTCTTCCAGGCAATCAGAATAATTTATAGCCCTGTTCTGTCTGCGTGCATTCTGAACTTCACCAACTGATTGTAATAACAATATTTTTGATGCAAATATTGGATGATCTGGAATGAACTTCAAAAATTGCAAACCTGATGACGGTGCCCATTCTGTAGTAGTTGAATACTTCTTGCCCCATATTAGTGTTTTCCCATCAATTTTTTTGATACGAAATTGATGTTGGAAGCTAATGTCATTAAGTTGTTCAATGCATTTCCCCTCACCATATGATCCCAGAATAAACCTTCGCATGTCAACAATTTCTTCCAACACATCAAAAGTAGGCTCTGGCATGTATGATTTCTTAATACATTCAATTAGTGATGGCAAGCTCCCAACTTCCTTCCTCCTCAATGTGACTGAAGAATGACTGAACATCTGATCAATATGGTCATGAGCGTGCCCAACAAGAAGGAAACCAACCTTTACCTTTTGAAAAATTCTCAATTCAACAAGCATGTTTAGATATCCAAAAACAACCTGATTTTTGCTTTCACGGCAAGTGTTGTCCAATTGTAGATACAAAACTTTAGGAAGATTACCAGACCAATGAGAAACCACATCATGAATTATGGTTATGGTCAGATTTGCATCATTATGAATATTTGGAGCTGTGAAGTACACCCTTGGCAACATTTTCACATTGAAGACCATACAACCGACCAAGTGAAATTGAATAAAGTTTTCCTCCTGTAAATTTTTGGGTGTGCGAACAAAATGTGGTAAAAGTGTTTTCTTCTGGTCCATACCATCAATTATCAAACCCAAATATTTATTCGGATTATCATAACACTTCTTTCGATGCTTGTACAACTTATTCCTTTCGTTTGTTTGTTGTTCGCGATGCTCCTGAAGTTGTTTGACAATTAAATCTACACAACATAAAAGAGATTCATTAAGAAATACGTTTTCATAGTTGATGACTATACAATTTTAAAAGTTAAGGTTATGAATGCTTACCTCTTTCTGAGCCTTCACATTTGTCCCTTTTTTATTTAAGAGAAACACATGTACTGCAAATCCCCATCCTTGTCTTCTTAGGAATACGGACATTGTTGAATTCTTTCTTCCATACCTTCACAAAATATTGATATGTAATAAACTGGCCATGTCCCTCAGCACCTTCTGCATATTCTTTGTATAAGTTGTAGATTTCTCGTCTTGAAAAATTATCTGGAATATGTATCGTCTCTCTATTTGGCATACACTCTCCATGCTTTGAAAAGAAATCTTTCATCCATGACATTGCAGTATTTGATAGTGGATCAAACTGTCTTTTATGATGTACTTTTGAATAAAATGTGGGATACTTTTCCAAATTTTCTTGAATTCTCGAGAGATAAAAATTCCCAATCGAATGAAACACTTTGAAACCTTTTCTACAGATAAAAAAAGTCCCAATATGATAATCATAACCTGACAATGTAGATTGCATGCACCCAACTAAATATGAATTTTGCATTCTTTTATTCATTGAAAAATATCTCTTCCTGCTTTCTAATGCAAATTTGAAATCCATATGTTTCAAGCAATCTTTTTGGCAACATTCACTTGAAATGAGAGCACTGATGTTATAGACATTTTTGTGCCTTACAGCTATAAGCATGAAATGTCCATAAACCAAGGGATCCTAAGTCCCTAAAGATGTTGTTCCAGCTCCTAAAGAAATAAGGTCAACAAATTACAGCTTCTCCCAGAAGTTCTCCACCAGAAACTGCTCAAAACTAGTCAAATCAGGATCAATTTAGATGCTCCACTAGCTGCCTGCGTTGCAAAGCACCCAAATACACTGGCTAGGTACGTTGCAACGTAGGAGAATGCACTACCAGGGTGCTTTGAGCGGGAAATGACAAATGGCAAAGTCATTCAACGAGGTGGAAAGGCAATGGAAGCTTCGAGAATCTTCTCCAATGACACTTGCCTCACTGAATTCGACCAGTGATGAGTAAGAGGCTCTCAGTCTCCAAGTGGAAGCAAGAACTGACAGAGAGAAGCCACAAGTCAAAACATAAGCTGACTCATCTTCTCTGCTTACATCTATATATGGATCCCTCATCCCAGAGATCCAGAGGCTGGAATTTTGTACTTAGCAGAGAATTGCTGTTGGTTTTGAGATTGAGATTAGTGCATTGGGTGATTTATGCTTTGTTGGAGGTGAGGAAGGGATTCCTTTGCTGGGAGGTAGATGTTGGATCGGGACTCACTTGGTTGTATCTCCTCTTGGACTTTCTTATTATATCAATAAAACTATTTGAATTTCTCCTACATGCTTGTGTATCAATGATGTTTTGTTATATTTGCATGTTTAGCTTAAATCTGATCCTAAGCTATTTATGAATGTAAATCTATGTCTTTGTGTAGTTTTCCTCTTCTGTGATCTTGCAGGAACTTGGTGAAGCTGGGCGAGTAAGGGAGCAGGTAGTGGGAAAAAAACAAAGAGGAGAGCGATTGGATCAAAAAACTAGCGCAAGACACATGTTAGTTCATCCTTCCTCTTCATTTACATTTCATAAAGAAGAATACGAAAATAGTTTTCCTTGTTTGTTGCTAAGGCACTGTCACACCTTAGAGTGGGATAGGGGCGTTCTGAATAGATACTTTTCCCAACAACAAAATGGCGACTCCACTGGGGAGCGTGTCTAGTTAGTTTATTTGTGTTTCTATTGTTGTTCATCTCATAAACTCAGGAGTGGCGAATCGAACTGCATTTGCCATTTACAAATGCAAAGTAGAGATCTGCTACTCTAGTCCATTCACTGGGCCTGTTTATGATCTGAACAATTGATCCACAAATGCTCTAATTTCCCTTTGTGATAGCTCTTAGTCCTCCTTTAAATCATCCCTCTGATTGTGCACATTTGATTGCTTTTATCCGGCCAAAAACCATAGATTAAACTGCAAACCGTGACCCAGAACCCAGAAGAAATTCTCGTTTCTGCTTCAGCGCAGGCTCTGTGAAGAGACTCTGCATTTCAGCGCAGTTCCCGAGAGGGCTACCTGCGTTGCAATTCAGTTTCTCTGTGTAGCAGGTGCGTTGATCATCCTAGCCCTACCTAGCTGAGGTTCTTTGCTCACTTTTTCCAGTTTTACCTTTGATTTTTGTAGCCTGTTATCAGTGTGTGTACCTATCTGAAAACCCCTTTTCTTTGCCTTAATTCCACCTCAGTTGTATAAAAGAAACTGTATTTGTTTTTGTGTATTTGTTACGTCATTTATAGTTTCCCATTGCAAAAGTAAACTAGTCATACTGTCGCCCTTAGATCTAGATCTGTCGTAAGTGTCGTTTTGATCTTAGGAGAAAGTTTATTTGCTGTTGACAGTTGATTGCGCTTTTACTTTTGCCTATTGGTTTGAATTTGTGAATTTCTAGTGTCAAAACAAGTGTTTACTTCCAAAATCATAAAGTGTCGTAACCGTCTCTACTTTTTGATTTCGAAAAGAAGCTTGTTTGTGTTTTTCACTTGAAATCGAATTCAAATTTGTACAACAACTTTCTTTTTAGGCATCAACATTAAGAAAGTGAAAAACAAATACATGCATATGTGCATTTGCATTTTGACAGTTTGTATGGCTTGATTTAGGAAAAGTGCATTTACAGTGTGCTCTTTTCTCTTTGAGAAAAGATTGTGTCTTTCTTTTCCCCTTGTAGCTAGGATTTTCATTGTTGAAAAGAGATAAAAGCTTGCTTATCATCTTTAGACTGCATTTAGGAATTACATCTACATCTCGTGGTGATCCAAAAAGGAAAACTTCTAAGAAAGATCAACCTAAAATAAATTGAATGAACTTAACAACACTTTGTAACTTAACGCACAACATAGAGGTCTAGGCTAGAGACGTGTTCCGGCATCCTAAAGCCTGGTAACTGTTGTCCTCACTGTTGGTTGGGTGATTCCTCCACTGTGAGACGATAAGTGCCAGTACGGATTGCGCTCCCACGTACCGTCGAGTATATATTGGGAGACCCCTATAGGCATAAAACCTTTATCCATAGGAAGACGTGTCGGCCGCCCTACTGATCGCAATGCACTGAACACAGCATTCGGGAAGATTGACCGCCCGTACCCTAAAAAGTATTATGTGGTTTTGCGATTGGTTTGGCACACCCTCAACCTAGATCTCCAGAGCAGTCCCTTTCGTTCCTTTTCAGACTCCTTAACAGAAAAGGTCCATCTGAGCACTTGTCACTTTAGGCTCATTAAAAATCGAAGGAGACTAGAGTCATCTTTTGTTTTTTCTCGACTCTTTAAAATTGAAAAAACAAGTTGTGTCCAAGCGTCGTTAAAATTTATTTTAAATGGAATATTCATACCCTTTTTCCTGCGTTGATCTTTAGGTTGAGAAAATGGAGCCTACCAACCAAGGAATTCCCCTTGGTGGAAATCCTAGTCCCTTCTCCTCTTGGGGAGATGTTGGTGCGCCCCATATGGCCACATTGTCGCTTCCAGGACTAACAATTGGCTTGCCAGTCTGGCTCTTCTCAACCAATGTCGTTCAGAACACCACTACTCCTAAATAGTCGAATCAACAGTTAGACGAGTCCAGAGTTTCCCACCAACCGTCTACTTCCTCTAATTCTTCCTCTCTTCCTTCCTCTTCGCTTGACGGGACTGGTAAAGCTAAAAACCAAGTTCCTAAGGAGAAGAAGGAAAAGAAGAAGAAAGAGAAAAAGAAGAAGGAGCCAAAGGAAAATAAGGGAAAACAAGTGTCGTCTAATGAAAATCCACACACAGCACCGACCAGGCCTAAATCACCATGTGTCATTTGCAAGGGAGACCACTTTCACAGAGATTGTCCTTGCATCCCTCGGATACTAAGGGACTGGTCTCCTCGTTTGCACAATCCGGTGTCGTCAACCTCTGATGGCCATGTTGAAAGCACAACGTCAACTAGCGAAAGCGAAGTCCCAGGACAAAAAGGGAAAGCTAGATTTTCCTGTAGACTTTGCGAAGGCGACCATGCTCTCCACCGTTGTCCCTTCTTAGACGAAGCTAAAAGAGTTTTGGATGATCGTCCGGTTTCACCGTTACGACTTCCTCCTGGATATAAAAAACTCTTGCCGAGTCCTTCGTTAGTTGAGAATCCAGCTGGCCCGCTCAAGTGGTCGGCTGAAGCGCCTGTCATTGAAGATGAACCAGCTGAATCCATACCCGACGAAAGTCAAAAGGTCGAGGCGGCAGTCGACCTGGTCTTGTCTTCAGAGGTTTTATCTTCGAATGACACAGTCACTGAAGAGGATAAGGATGACACCGTCCAAATTCTCTTCATCAACACAGACTCCGACGAACACGGGGGCAATCCACCCATTCCTTTATCGTAGGAAGGAAGTTCATCAGAGTCATACCCGGCCGTCTACTCGGTCCCACCTCCAAGCAACCTAGTTGTATCCTTCGACTGGAACCAACTAGGCAGACCCCGTTTGCCAGCAAGCATACCATTCCGAATTATCGTTCAAATATACAGAATGGTCATGGCGGGCACCATCATAGATGAGGGGGCGTCTGTGAGTATCCTTTCCTCTATTGCTTGGAAAGCGCTTGGTTCGCCATCGCTATTGCCTGAAATGAGAAATCTGACAGGCTTTGATAAAGGAACCAGTCGACCTTTAGGGATCCTCCCCAATGTGCCCATAACATTGAAAGGGAAGACCGTTCAAATGAACGTGATGGTCGTTCAAGGACCCTTGGATTATAACCTACTCCTTGGACGAGACTATATTTATTGCATGGGAGCCATCGTCTCCTCACTCTTTAGAGTAATGTGTTTTCCGCATGAAGGAAGAGTGGTCAAGCTCGTGGACCAGCTTTCATTTCCCGGATCACGCATCGCAAATAGTCATATACCGTACCTAAATGGTCCCTTCACGCAAGAAATGTCTCAAGTCCCAGTCTGTCCTCCCGATGAGCGCGAGTAATCCGGAAGGATATGACTGAAAACCAGGGGGCATGCGTCCTGGTCTGCTTCGGCAGGAAAACTTTGGGTGTAGAGTAGGTTTCCGCGGGAGAATATGACTAGTCTGTACCCCGTCCGTCAGTGGAAGAGGGGTTATTCTAGAAAAAGATTCTCTTGTTAAAGTTATGTGTTTGGCGCTCGTTGTCACTCACCTTTGTCTGCTTCGGTAGGCATCGCCGAGGAAGTGTTTTGTTTGCTGTGCGAATAGAACAATCTTTGGGTAACCTGTAAGAGGTAGGCCTTTCCCGATAAAACAAATGTTTTGTCTGCAAATTGAGAGGTAACCTTGAAATCATATTTTATACCTGGGGGCATGCAAACCTTTTGGAGTGCAAGCAAAGGGCGACTATTTATTTTTTTAAATTTTTAGGTCCTCCCTTTAAACCCGTAGGCTAACCCTTTAAACTCGTAGGATTAGTCGTCACCTAACTTGCATAAAGAAAGGATGTGGGGCAAAAATCTAAAAGTTGCCGTTTTATATGAGACATTCTTATCATATGACTGGATTAATCGAGCAGTTTTAGCGCATAGTTCAAGCTCGTTAAAAAATAAACATAAGATCGAGCAAATGTTTCAACCCGTGTTTAAGCTCGTTAAAAAATGAAATATCCTCCGGTAAATAACCACCGTGAATGTAACATTATCAGCCATTAAAGCCTTGGTCGTGTTTGCACCGTCACCTCCACTTTTCCATTGGCCGATCATTCACCTCCATTTGATTGTTTACCCATTTTGAGGGACAGCTGCGAAGAGTGATTTCACTAGCCATCCTTGTGACACTGCCGTGCTTGGAAAATTCCGACCCTTACCTGGAATCAGCTGCTACCCGTTTTATCACTCGTTCCTCAAAAGACGAGTCTTCTTTAAGCTCTTTTCATCTGACTCGTAAAATATGAAAAGATTGCTGAGTTTTGGCCTTCCAGCTCGTTAAAGTGACAGGAAGTGCTATCCCTCCTCTAGATTTTAATCTTTTTGGACCTGAGGGATTATTGCACAAAAAGATCGAGCGCTTGTTTTGTTTGGCTCATTAAAACTATCGAAAATTCATCCCTTCTGTATTGTTTTATACTTTTTCGGACTTAAGGGATTAGATGACGAAAAAGGACTTCCGGAGTTACCTTTATGTTCCTTTTCAGACTCTCTAAAAATGAAAAGGACCGAGTTATCTTTGTCGTTAAACTCGTTAAAAAACATTAATAGCGACAAACTTGTCTTTAGACGAGAACGAGTTTCACTATCGCTAGGCTCGTTAAAACATAGCGATGGGTTTGCCCGAAGGGCAAATTATAGAACAAGCATATGTTATCCTCCTCAAGCTTGAAAAAAATAAAGAGGTACTGGTCAGCAATGACTGGAGAAAAATTGGGAAGAAACTCAAAGAATATTTATTGGTAGCAAGTCGCTCTTGAACATGACACTTCCACTCCGTGCCTGAGTCGGGTTGGGTTGTTTCATTCACCGGTCACATCACCATGGTCTTGCCATACCATCCACTTTTGGGGTAAATGCTACCAATCCATCATATAAGTGTCGCCGACATGTTCAAGAGAAGTCATCCAGAGAAGTCACCAGTGTCCCATCCACTACCATACATTATACTTCATTCTTTCATGACCGCCACCTTGAACCATATATCATCAGATCGTTTTCACCTCCATCAAAATCATTTGCTCCGTTCCGTGTCATTGATGTGGGATACATCAATTCCCTCCTTTGACGGATCGCTTCTTGTCGACATCAGCTCATTATCCAAGAAGTTGATCTAGGAACACCCTTTCAGTACTTTGAAGCTTGCATGCCTCAATGGCAAGTTTCTCACTTCCGGCGACAGGTATACATCAATGACCTTCGACCGAAAGATTTTGCATGGTATTCGACGCCAAGTCCTTTATTCACACCACGTGAATTGTACTGCAGTACCTTGAGGGTCATTATCATTATCGGTGATTCCTCTCGCGCTTGTTAACAGTTTACATCATTGGCTGGTAATCAAGCGATGTCTTTCCATGTTCGACTTCAAAACATTTCTCACATGGATCGACTTGTACTTAGAGTGAAGATCGTACGAGATTGAAGACCCCGGATCTAGTTTCATCCATCCAGGCTGCGATATATATTCAGGAAAAAATAAAGACATTGAAATGTACAGCATTGCAGCACAGATAATCATCCTACCAAAAGGATGATGACTTCACCAGAATCATCAGTCTACCATCAGACGATTGTCTGTCCTATGTACATGAAAATGAATTTATAAAGCTGAGCATGGGAATGCCCGCCTCAGCTAGATCATGAAAACAGTATGAAAATAATGTATTGTATTGTATCTTATTACAGGTCTCCTCCCAGCATTGAAAGAACTTCGGATCCTCCTAATAAAGCATTTCACCCGATAAAACGGCCTCATACTTTAGGGGGCAACTGTTATAGACATTTTTGTGCCTTACAGCTATAAGCATGAAATGTCCATAAACCAAGGGATCCTAAGTCCCTAAAGATGTTGTTCCAGCTCCTAAAGAAACAAGGTCAACAAATTACAGCTTCTCCCAGAAGTTCTCCACCAGAAACTGCTCAAAACTAGTCAAATCAGGATCAATTCAAATGCTCCACTAGCTGCCTGCGTTGCAAAGCACCCAAATACACTGGCTAGGTGCATTGCAACGCAGGTGAATGCACTACCAGGGTGCGTTGAGCGGGAAATGACAAATGGCAAAGTCATTCAACGAGGTGGAAAGGCAATGGAAGCTTCGAGAATCTTCTCCAATGACACTTGCCTCACTGAATTCGACCAGTGATGAGTAAGAGGCTCTCAGTCTCCAAGTGGAAGCAAGAACTGACAGAGAGAAGCCACAAGTCAAAACATAAGCTGACTCATCTTCTCTGCTTACATCTATATATGGATCCCTCATCCCAGAGATCTAGAGGCTGGAATTTTGTACTTTGCAGAGAATTGCTGTTGGTTTTGAGATTGAGATTAGTGCATTGGGTGATTTATGCTTTGTTGGAGGTGGGGAAGGGATTCCTTTGCTGGGAGGTAGATGCTGGATCGGGACTCACTTGGTTGTATCTCCTCTTGGACTTTCTTATTATATCAATAAAACTATTTGAGTTTCTCCTACATGCTTGTGTATCAATGATGTTTTGTTATATTTGCATGTTTAGCTTAAATCTGATCCTAAGCTATTTATGAATGTAAATCTATGTCTTTGTGTAGTTTTCCTCTTCTGTGATCTTGCAGGAACTTGGTGAAGCTGGGCGAGTAAGGGAGCAGGTAGCGGGAAACAAACAAAGAGGAGATCGATTGGATCAACAAACTAGCGCAAGACACAGGTTAGTTCATCCTTCCTCTTCGTTTACATTTCATAAAGAAGAATACGAAAATAGTTTTCCTTATTTGTTGCTAAGGCACTGTCACACCTTAGAGTGGGATAGGGGCATTCTGAATAGATACTTTTCCCAACAACAACTGATAGAACTTCTTCTCGTCAGATATTCTGCTCTACCCCTTGTATAACTAGAACAACTCGCATTGATATGAAAAGGTTTGCTCCTACTCCTTGATACAATATTTCTTGGCAACATCTCCATCATTGGATCATCATTTGTATAAGGCTTTTCATCATCATTAAGAGGAATGTTATCCACACTATGATCAGCTCTGCTTTTCAAATATTGACTTGGAGGATATTCTTCATCTTCTGCTTCTTCAGTGCTACTGTCGTAGTCCTTAGAATTCGGATTGAATGGAAAATCTGACTCGATGTTTAATCGATATTCTTCCTCATATACATTGCCAGTGCTACTCTCATAGTCCATAGAATTAGGACTACGTTGAAAATGTGGCTGTTTACTTATTGAAGATGCTACATCCCGTCCTTTGTCACTGCTACATTTATACTCATTAGAATTAGGACTAAGTGCATCATCCTGTCCTTCATCACTGCTGCTCTCATAGTCCTTAGAATTAGGACTAAGAGGACACAGTGACACTCCATTCTTTTGAAATTCATCATCACGCTCTTCATAACTATTGCTCTCATAGTCTGCGGAATTAGGACTAAGTGGACACTGTGGTACTCCAATCTTTTGAAATTCATCATCCCACTCTTCATCACTGCTGCTCTCATAGTCCTTAGAATTAGGACTAACTGGACACCGTGACACTTCATACTTTTGAAAATCAACATCATGCTTTTCATCACTACTGCTCTCATAGTCCTTAGAATTAGGACTAAGTGGACACTTTGACACTCCATACTTTTGAAAATCAACATCATGCTTTTCATCACTGCTGCTCTCATAGTCTTCAGAATTAGGACTAAGTGGACATCGTGACACTCCATTCTTTTGAAATTTGCCATCATGCGCTTCAAAACTGCTGCTCTCATAGTCCTCAGAATTAGGACTAAGTGGACACTGTGACACTCCATTCTTTTGAACTTCACCATCATGCTCTTCAAAACCACTGCTCTCATAGTCCTCAGAATTAGGACTAAGTGGACACCGTGACACTCCATTCTTTTGAACTTCACCATCATGCTCTTCAAAACTGCTGCTCTCATAGTCCTCAGAATTAGGACTAAGTGGACACCGTGACCCTCCATTCTTTTGAACTTCACCATCATGCTCTTCAAAACTGCTTCTCTCATAGTCCTCAGAATTAGGACTAAGTGGACATCGTGGCACTCCGTTCTTTTGAACTTCACCATCATGCTCTTCATCGCTGCGGCTTTCATAGTCCTTAGAAGTAGGACTAAGTGGAATATATGACTCTTTATTTATTTGAAATTCTCCATCCCCTCTTTCATCAGTGCTGCTCTCATAGTCCTTAAAATCAGGACTAAGTGGAAGAATTGACTTTCTATTCATAGTGGAAGAATTCTCGCTATATTCATCAATATGAATAGAGTTGTTACGGGATGAAGAAGTTGATGGTGTATAAATTGAAACTTCACTATCAGAACAATCCATCCCTTTCAAATAGAAGATGTTGAATGATACAAATGGAGAGTCTCCTAAAGATATTATATAGCTTAAAGAATGAAATTTTCCCTCCAAAAAATTTCACAAAAATATTTCCCTCCAAAAAGTTTCGCGAAAATATTTCCCTCCAAAAAGTCTGTTAAATTTATTTACCTTCATTATTTTGTTCTACAATTTATTGAAGAATGTAAACTAATTTTTTTTATGAAATCATAATTAAAATTGTACACTACAACTTCTACATTAATTCTTTTAATAGTTAAACCATATAATATTCGCTTTACAATATTACAATATTCACTTTATAATATTTTAAAACAAATTATCCCACATTCAACCCGTTGTAAAACAAATCTATAATATTCACTTTCTAATATTGTAAAACAAATTATCCCATATTAACCGTACAGTAAAACATCTCCGTAACTTCACTTATATATTAAAATTTCATTGTCACTATTACTCACATCACATCCAGGCTTTCTGAAAATCGTTGAAAGACTCATGAATTTGTGGAGCAACTAAATCGCTATCAACAACATATTCAACGAAGAATTCTCGCAATTGAAAGGTAAGTTAATTTTTTTTCCTTGAAAACTTTTATATTAAATTAGTTTAATGAAAAAAAAATATATATTTTTTAAATTAATAATTTTCCTGAGCCAAAATAACAATTACATTCATCGTGAGCATGGTGGGCCTGGTCAACCTCATTTGCTTAATACCTGTGGGTGCGCCCCCCTGCCCAACCCCCTTCCCCCCCGGGCGCGCCCCGTGCACCCTCCCTCGGCCCCACCACCCGGGCCGCCCACGCCCGTGCCAGGCAGGTGACAGGGTGATTCCGGGAATCACCCTGCCCCCTGTCGGGCGCGAGCGCGGGGGGCCCGGGTGGCGGGCCGTCACCCGCCCGCCCCACCCCCCTGGGAATCGCCTTGCCACCTGCCGGGCACGGGCGCGGGCGGCCCGGGTGGCGGGCCGTCACCCGCCCGCCCCACCCCCCCGGGCGCCCTCACCTGCCCGCCCCACCCCCCCGGGCGCCCTACCCTCCCGGGTGCCCTCACCTGCCCACCCCACCCCCCCTGGCGCCCTCACTCGCCTGCCCTCCCTAGCCCCCACCCGCCCGCCCGCCCCACCCCCCTCACCCACCCGCCTGCCCACCCCTCTCGACGCCCTCACCCGCCCACCCCACCCCTCCGGGCACCCTACCTACCCCCTCCCTCACTCGCCTGCCCCACACCTCCGAGCACCCTCACGCGCCCGCCCCACGCCTCCGGGCACCCTCACCCGCCTGCCCCACCCCTCCAGGTGCCCTACCTACCCCCCACCCTCACCTGCCCGCCCAGCCCGGGTGCCCTCACCTGCCCGTCCCACGCCTCTGGGCACCCTCACCCGCCCGCCCCACCCCTCCGGGTGCCCTACGTACCCCCCTCTCACCCGCCCGCCCAGCCTGGGCATCCTCACCCGCCACCCACCCCTCTCGGTGCCCTCACCCGCCCACCCACCCCTCCGGGCACCCTACCTACCCCCCCCTCACCCACCCGCCCGGCCCGGGCGCCCTCACCCACCCCTCCCGGCGCCCTCACCTGCCCACCCTACCCCTCTCGGCGCCCTCACCCATCCACCCCACCCCTCCGGGTGCCCTACCTACCCCCCCCCCCCTCACCCGCCCGCCCGCCCCGGGCGCCCTCACCTGCCACCCCTCCGGGTGCCCTCGCCCTCGCCCGCCCGCCTGCCTCGCCCGCCCTCGCCTCGCCACCCGGGCCGCCTGCCGGGCGGGGGCGTGGGTGGCCCAGGTGGCGCCTGCAAGAGGGCGGCTTGTGCAAGCACCACCCGGGCTGCCCACACCCTCGCCCGACAAGTGGCAGGGTGATTCCCGGAATTGCCCTGCTACCTACCGGGCGGGGGCGCGGGCGGTCGGGGTGGTGACTGCACAAGAGGGCACCTCGTGCAGGCGCCACCCGGGTCGCCCACGCCCCCGCCCGGCAGGCGGCAGGGTAATTCCCGGAATCACCCTGCGGCCTGCCGGGCGGGGGCGCGGGCGGCGCCTGCACGAGGGCGGGAATCGCCCTGCTGCCTGCCGGGTGGGAGCGTGGGAAGCTCAGGTGGCGGGGCTGAGGGAGGGTGGGTGGGGCGCCCGGGCGGAGGGGGGTTGGGGTGGGGCGGGTGGGTGGGTGAGGGTGTCGAGCGGGGGGGCTGGTGAGGGTGCTCGGAGGGGTGGGGCGGGCGGGCGGGAGAGGGCGCCCGAAGGGGTGGCGGGTGAGGCCGCCTGGGTCGGGTGGGCGGGCGTGCGGGTGGGGGGGGGGGGTAGGGAGGGTGCCCGGAGGGGTGGGGCGGGCGGGTGAGGGCGCCGGGAGGGGTGAGGGTGCTGGGAGGGTTGGGGCGAGCGGGTTGGGGGGGGGGGGGGGTAGGGAGGGCGCTGGGAGGGGTGGGGCGGGCGGGTGGGTGAGGGCACCGGGCGAGCGGGCGGGTGGGGGTGGGGTAGGGGGGGCGCTGGGAGGGGTGGGGCGGGCGGGTGGGTGAGGGCACCGGGCGGGCGAGGGCGCCCGAAGGGGTGGCGGGTGAGGGCGCCTGGGCTGAGCGGGCGGGCGGGTGAGGGGGGGGGGTAGGGAGGGCGCCGGGAGGGGTGGGGCGAGTGGGTGAGGGCGCCGGGAGGGGTGGGGTGGGCGAGTGAGGGGTGGGGCGGGCGGGTGAGGGCGCCGGGAGGGGTGCGACAAGCGGGTGGGTGAGGGCGCCCAGAGGGGTGGGGCGGGCGGGCGAGGGCACCTGGAGGGGTGGCGGGTGAGGGCACCCGGGCCGAGCGGGCTGGAGGGTGGGTGAGGGCGCCGGGCGGGGTGGGGCGGGTGAAGGCGCCAGGGCCGGCCGGGTGGGTGGGTTGGGGGGGGGGGGGTAGGGAGGGTTGGGGCGAGCGGGTGAGGGCGCCCGGGCCGGGGAGGGTTGTGGGGGTTGGGCCGGGGCGCCCGGGCGGTGGGGCAGGTGAGGGCGCTCGGGCCGCCCGGGGGGGGGGGGTTTGGGATGCTTGGGGGGGGCGGGTGGGTGAGGGCACCCGTGCCGTGCGGGGGGGGGGGGGGGGGGTGTTGGGTGAGGGCACCCGAGCAAAATGTTTTATTCGTGATTTACTTTTTTTACACTAGAATGTTAATGCATGCCCTTTTGGAATGTGAGGGGTGGTGGGTGGGGCGATTGTTGATTAAAATTTATGATATATTTTCGTTGTTAATTTAAGTTAATATGTTTTTATTATTTACTGATTTATGTGTTTCTATTTTTCAGGAAAATGGCATCAAAGAGAATTTCAGTGAATCTTTCTGGACCAAAGACTCTTAAAGGTGCATCTAAAAGAAACATTGGTGAACGAACTCCACCTGAGCTCATGACTACAAATCTTTCAAGTGCCTCAAGTGATAAGAAGATGATTTCAGACTGGAAGAATTCGAAAGAGGTGAAATTTCCATCGATAATGTGGTATGTGAAAGAAAGAGAAAGCACAAATGTGAATATATATCTATATATCGATATACCGAATGATAATGGAATTTTTGAGGTGACGGGAAGAGTCGTAGATATGTGTTCGGTACCGGACACTGAAGTTGTTTACGTACTTACAAAATCTCCCAAGTCACATGAAAGGGTTAAATACCAACTATCATATTCATTGTATGACACGAGAGAGGTATCTACAAAGTTGTGTAGTCAAATCGTAAATGAGATGACACAAAACATCGTAAGTATTGTTATTTATATTTGTATTTTGCGTTTTTGAAAGTGTCTCGCTATATTTTTTAACTTTGTTTTTTATTGACATATGATATTTTGTTTGGTAGAATTTCGTTGAAAGTTGTTCAATTAGGTTGGGAGGCATTCATTTTATTGAGCATGATATCATGAAAGTTGTCAGCAGTTTTTACTCAGTGTCAGAAGAAGATATGGAAAATACGCAAAATGAAGTAATTGATAATGCTACAAAACTACATCCAAAGAATCAGAAAAAAAGGTCTCTGGTGGATAAATCTAGCAAGGGTAAACAAGTTACTTTTGAGAACGATGAAGTTGAAATTGACAATGAAACATATGTTGTCATTACTGAAGATGACATTGGAACTGAGAAGAGCCATAAAAATCCAAAAGTAACAATGCCCAAGAATAAATCTGTTGGGGATGTTATGACCAAGAAAAGTAAAGTTGATGATTTTGAAGCAGTCATTACCAGCAGTCAAGAAGCTAGTGAAACTTCAAAAGAAAGCAGAGAAATCATTACACCAGGAGCTGATTTAGAAGATGGCATTATCAAAACAAAACAAAATGTCATTCGAGAGAATTTGACAAAGAGAAACTTAATTGATGGTGGTCGCACATTTCAGCTTAATGTCAGGAAAACCTATAAAGCAAGTGAAGGACAATGTTAATATCAAGTTAGAAAGCCACATCATCTACATGTTCACAACTTGAAGACATTGATGAGGTACAATCCATATGCTCATGTGGTTAGTTATGTGCTTCTTGTTGATCCACTTCAAGTTCCCAACAAAGAAGTATTTGATAAGTCAAAATGTTTTGAATACAATTATTATGTGCTTGGGGGGAACCATTCTATAGAAGCTCAAAGACAATTGATGGAGGAATATCCTAATAACCCACGTTTTGAAACAATGAAATGTATCATTTATGCTGGTTTATCTGATACAGAAGCAAAGTTAGTGGCATGGGATCATAATTCAGATAATGAATATAGGATGTCTATGACTTTCATCCAAAGGGTTAGATTTATTCATAGTGAATTTGAAGAAAAATGTGGTGGGGATAGGACAAATGTTACTGCAAATTTTCGAAAGGAATGTTGTATGGAAATAGGATATCAAATTGAAGAGAAAACCAATTCAAAAGGTGGAAAAGGTAGAAAACATAGTGATTTATTCAGAGGTGTTGATAACATTTTCCAATTGGCATTTAGAACTGGAGATGTTTGGAGGTTGATTGATGATATTTTTAGCATGTGGGAAGACATTGCCATTAAAAACCGGAAGGTCAAAAAGTCTAAGCCATTGATATGTGGCAATAGTAAATTAGCTCCTGAAATGAAGCATCTTCCAGATGATATGACTATCACACCTTGGAGGGCGATGCAAGGAGTGAAAGATGAAAAATTGTCAAAACAATATTATCTTGTGTGAGTTCAGGGGAATTATCATTGGAGGAAATGTCTGAAGAATTTCAAAAGTAAGTTTGTTGAAATATTTTTATTTATTTCTAGATTATAATTATATTTTAAATAAAACATGTTGTTCTTGGTAGTATTTGTTATACATATCATTATATTAACTTTTTGTTACTTTATCTATGTAGTCACAAAGTTTATATGAAAATTCAAGAACAAATGGTTAGATTGTTGAATGAAGATAGTTGGGATGATGTTGTACGCAACTATCTAGATTCAAGTTCTACATCAACATTAAAAGCTTTTTCTCTTGCATGTAAAAAGGTATCTTGATTTATACATTCATTTTTATTCACCTGTGTACTATTTTTAATTTATAACTTACACATATATTTGTTTATTTTATAGAAGATGAGGAAGGATGATAATGGAGTGCCAGATAGTTTCAAAACCTTTATTGAAAAAATAAAGATCGAAAGACTGAGGAAGCAACGTATTAAGGATGTTCAACTTGATCCAATTCTTAATCATTTCATTTGGAATGGGCTAGACACTATTCAATATCAAGTAATACAAAGCGACTGTGAAGACATTGCTAAACTCATACCTAAAAGGGATTATGCCCTAGTCATTGCAGATATTCCCCATGGTTTCAATATTCCAAACATTGACTATGATAGTGACCCTTATACTTATCAAGCTTTTAGTAAAGTGGTTGCGGGATTTGTAGAAGTCACGTCATCACCATTATGGAGATTTGTGACATTTCATTCAGACACACAATTGGCAATGATATTGTCAAGCTTCAAGGGGAAAACAAATTCAAGGATGCAGCTTACATGGTAAGACGTTTAAAATGCATATTTGATTAATGTTGAAAATTTTATTTATGTACAAGTTAATGGAACTTTTACTATTTCATGTTACAGGGAAAAGTCAAATCTTCTTCACAATGAAGATCAACAATTTATACATGATTGTGAGTTCATTCATATTGATAGTTGGGCAAAAGATGATAGCCATATGTCTATGATTTTTAATCGGGTAGACAGAAAGAGTCATAGCCAAACACTGACATATGATGCTGTTGTGAGAAAACTAACATATGAAGACAAAGAAGCAAAAGGAGAGATAGTTAACATTTATCAAAAACCACAATCATTGATTAACTATCTTATAGACATTTGTTCAAATGAAGGAGATTAGGTTCTGGATTTATTTTCTGGCTCAGGTAAGTTTTATTATATGGAATTGAATTTCAATATGTTATTTTTTTAATTAATATGTCATTGTACTAATTTAGTTCATTATTTCTTTTGTGCTTGATAATTAGGTACAACACTAGCATGTTGCCTTCAAAAAGGAAGAAATTGCATTGCAATTGAAAAAGATCCAGTACAGTGCAATTTCATTCAACAAAGAATTAATGCTATTCAATTTCTTCCAGATGCAATGCAAGAAATTGGGTTGAAGAAAGGGGACTTTAGTGAATCACGTGTGGCAAAAAAGGCAAAGGAACCCCAACCACCATTACATGGAATGTTTGGAAAGACATACATTGGGAGATTCGCAGACATCAAAGACCCATTAGAAGAGGAAAATGAGCAAAATGAAACAGAAAATATTGTGGAAGAAGACAATGATGAAACTCTAGAGGACGAAGAGTTTGGATTACGTGACATTGTTGATTAAATTTAAGTTATGCTTGTAAATCAAGCTTTGCAATGTTTTGACTTTGACATTTTATGAGAAGAATAAACACTCAATTAGGGTTGTTATACGTTCAATATTGGTAATATGTGATTTTTGCATTGATTTTTAAGTTAATCATTATTTTTTGAAAAAAAAAAGTGATTTTTATTATTTTTTTGACATGAAATTCATAGAAAAAGCTATTATTTAACCATTTTTAGTTAAAATTATCGTATAAAAATTGTGATTTTGACATGTCAATTCTAGCAAAAAATTATCAAAACGTGTAGTTTTTTAGTTATATTTATGTTAAAAATGGTTATTTTTATGTCCATTGTTAAAAAATATTGTTTTTTAGAAACAATTATTTCATGTGGATTGAAAAATTAATTAAGGATGTATAAATATGTAGAATATCGAAAAGTCTAAATATCGACCTTCTAATTTAAAAATGCAAAACAATAAAAACCTCACGGAAAAAAATTTAAATTAAAATAAAAAACAAGAAAATGTGAAGAAAACAACGACTTCAAAAATTATCAAATTTACAAAATAATTATTTACATTTTATACATTAAAAAATTTAAAGCCAAAAAATGGGGCTTTTAAAAAAGGGGTGTGATGCAGAATGCTAACTTTTTTAAATCAGCATGAAAATCACCACCATTCTAAAACGTGATGTACATAAAAAAAATTAAAGTGCCAAAAACTATGCTCTAAAAAAAACATGTGTGTTCTGCATCACCCCTTTTCAAAATCAGGTCACTTTTTTGCTATCTCTACGAAACGGGTAACAGTATTAGTTCCCGTTTCAAAGTTTACATTGTTGTGTGTGTATCTTTTAGAGTTTTTATCTGGTTAGTAATCCGCTTTGCATTTGTTGCAGATGTCGGAGTCTTCGGAACCTTTTGTTGGTTACGCTAATGGTGCTAGTCGTAGTACGTAGAACTTGTCTTCTGTAGCATGGGCTATTTTTGCTCCAAGTGGTGAGTTAGTAGGTTTTCAAGGGATTTGTATTAGTCGATCGATGAAAAACATCGCTGAGTATAGCACGTTGATTGAACTACTCTCTGATGCCATTTCACTTGGCATTCACCGAATCATCATTAGGCTGGACTCGCAACTCATTGTACTACAACTAACAAACATTTATACTGTCCGAAATCCAACAATTTTTCATATGTTCCTTAGAGTTCGTATTTTGGAAAGATGTTTTGAACACATTCAATATCAACATATTTCCAGAAATCTTAACACATTAACTGATTCTCTAGCGAATTATGTGTTAAATAGACATTTGCGACATATGTAGAAGTAATATTTTCAATTCACATCATCAATTGAATAGGATTGCATATAACCATATAAAACTCTAAAAGTAAAATAGATAGGTGTTTTAATTTTTTTTACAAAATTTGTGTCCAAGTCATGCTTGGTCATATGACCCAAAAAACTCAAAATGCACGCAAAACATCCTAAATAGATCTAGTGGCTCTCATGGTAACAAGTCACAACCTGTGCTATCATGCGCAAAAGCCTCGTCCAATGGCTAAGAACACCAATAGTGTGGCGCTGCAGCCTCATAGGTAACTCCTCGATTTGGACATCTAGAATACCAAGGGTTAATCCCTCTATGTGATCCTGCAACTCTACTAAGGTCTCAACCAAATCCAAGTCCTGGAGAACTGCTCTCACAATTTTTCTCTGCGGTGGCCCACCTGCAACATGTTGGTGCCCCACAAGTCAAATAGTACCCACATCTGCATGCATAAGAGTAATTTTAGTTTAGTCTTGGAAACATTAAAAACACAAAAAACATGTAGAAACTTGAAAAATCAAAAAACAATTTGGTCAAACAACTTACCCATAGCACCCCATTGTGCTCCAACTGGTAGAATCAAATCTGGATCTCCACGGAAATCCATCCCTAAGTATGGATGCTCCTCGATGACAATATGTTGTCGCTCAAGCCAACTGAAAAATGTAGTGGAAAAAATGATTGTTGACTAACTCGCATGTCGAGCCATCAATTCAACCCACCACTGCATATGTGGATCTCTAGGACCAGCTACACCTAGTGATACATATTGTGTTTGCATCAATGGGATTCTCTCTAAGGTAAAAGCAATTGAGATTGAACCATAGCAGGAATTATTCATCTTACCACTTTTTACCTTGGTCAATTGTTGTTTTAGTGAGGAAAGCACAACCTCGCACCAGTTGAAAACTTTTGGCTCTAAACACTCCTGTGCATACTGCATATAGGATATATTCGCTAGATTTAGTGTCACACTGCCAGCCAATTTTGTGATTGTGAAAAGGATCGTTCTCAAAGGAAAATCACCTACATCCATGATGTTTATTTTCCCATCCTTGCTAGGCTGTGTACCTAGCTGACAAAAATGTCTAATATAATCTCTCACTAATTCACCTCCATGGGCAAATCCAGAAAGTGAGATGGGGGCACCTCGCCTCGATAGTCTAGTAAGAAAGTAAATGTCATCAATGGTAATAGGGACCATCTTGTACCTAATGTGAAAAATCTGATCTATCGGATCCCATGCATGAACAAGGAACTACAGTGTTTCTATTTGTTGCCTCATTCCAGAAAACTTGAAGTATTTGAGTAACCGGCAGTTTTTGAGGGCCTCAACTGTACCTAGATTGTTTAGGGAAACCATGTCTTGTTCTTCATGCTCTTTTTCTCACCATGTAATCGACATTCTGATCTGATGAAAGCCTGAAACATAATCATAAGCTTAATTAGGATCCTTTCCATGCAAAAAATAGGACAAATTTTGGAGCAAACAACTAAATCAAACTTGGGAAACTCGCCTAGCACAGCCCAGGCATAAAAACAATGAATTGCAAAGAATGCAGGCTTCTATTTGGGTGCTCTTCAGTGCAGTTTTCGATGTGAAAGCCTGCGTTGATCCTAGAGCAAAAAAATGAAACCCCAGGGGCCCCAAAAAACCCTAAAACTTGCATGAAATGAAAAAAGAATGACTTGAAAAGAAAGTAGAGAGGTTTAGCTCCTACCTGGTCTAGACGGCTCGAGAAATGGTCCGCAAAATCTCTCGCAATCAGCTGGTGAAGATTGAGGTAAAAAACTAGCTTAGAGCACAAAACTGAATGGTAAGTTCCAAATGGTAAAAATGTCATGGTAAAAACTTGTTTTATGTTTATTTCATGTTCATTAATCGAGTAAACATTAGTATTTAGCTATTTTTGTCTATGAAACAGGTATTTTTAATCTGTTTGGTGTTGTTTTGAGTAGGTTTGAAACTGACTTACAGAACTCGACATGCTCGATTGTAAATTGTACCTTTGACCAAAGAGCACACTTTTATCTCTTTTTCGATCTCTGTTAAAAACAAAAAAAGAACCCCCTTGGAGTCCTCTTTAAGCTCTTTTCAGACTCTCTAAACATGAAAAGATTGTCGAGCACTTATCCTTTCCAGCTCGTTAACAGATTGGAAATGATATCTCTCTTGTATTACTTTCCGCTTTTTCGGGGCCTGAGAGATTAATTTACGAAAAAGAACTTGTGGAGTTTTCTTTTGTTCCTTTTCAAACTCTCTAAACATGAAAAGGACTAAGTTATATTTGTCGTTAAACTCGTTAAAACATCAAATAGTGACAAACTTGTCCATCTAGACAAGACTGAGTTTCACCTTCACTAGACTTGTTAAAACATAAAATAGCGATGGATTCACCCGAAGGGTGAAATTATACAACTAGCATACGTTATCCTCCCAAGCTTGATAAAAATAAAGAGGTACTAGTCAACAATGACTGGGGAAATGGTAAAAAGGGAAAAACCTCTTGAACATGACACTTTCACTCCATCACTGTGACTATTTGGTCTGGGTTATTAGCTTGATGGTTATCACACCGTTGGTCTATCATACCATCCATCACTTTGTTTTGGGTCAATGCTACCAATTCATTTCAGTGTTGTTGACATGTTCAAGAGAAGTCATTTAGTCAAAATTCATCCTTTGCAATACCATAAACCTTCATTTTCATGACTGCCATTCCTGAACCTTGTGTCGTCAGTCAAATTCCATCTCTAAAATCACTACACTCGTTTCGTGTCATTGATGTGGGATACATCAAGGCCCTCCTGCGACGAGTCGCTTCTTGTCGACATTAGCACATTATCCAAGAAGTTGACTTAGAAACACTCTTCCAGTACCTTGAGGCTTGCATGCATTAATGACAGATTTCTCACTTTTGGCGATAGGCATACATCAATGGCCTTCGACCGAAAGACTTTGTATGGTGTTCGGCATCACATCATCCATTCACACTATGTAGAATGTACTATAGTACCTTGGGGATCATTATCATTATCAGGGATTTCTCTTGCATCTGTTAACATCTTACATCATTGGCTGGTAATCAGATGGTGTTTTCCCATGTTCGACTTCAGATCACATATTCACATGGCTAGACTCATACTTGAGCAAATGATTGAACGAGATAGAAGACCCCGGATCTAGTTTCATCCATTCGGGCTGCGATTTTAGGAGTACTAAATCATATGTACAATGGCTTTACATTGATGGTCATTCCAATCATGGGTCTATATCTGTAGACGACTGTTTATGTACATGTAATGAAAGTTTATAAGTTGAGCATGGGTATGCCTTCCCTCAACAATTCATGTAAAATCAAATATCATGATATATTTATTGTAATTGATGCAGGTCACCTTCCACTTTGATACCTCCTCGTCACAACGTAAAGCATTTCATTAGACATTGGCATTTTGATGACTTCATGCTTTAGGGGGCAACTGTTACAGATCCATTTTGGCATGTAAATCTAATCATCCAGATCAGTGTTTTAGGGCTCATCAAACCCTAATTTTAGTTGCCACATGCCCTAAACAAGTCACCCATTTGAATGTCTTCTTCCCAGACAGTTTCATGACTTGAAGACATCCATAAATAGCCTCTAGAATGACCAGTGTAGGTAAGCCCTTGTAAAAGTGCATTGCAGAGCAGTTGAGTCCACTGCCAGGGTGCTCTGCAGAGCACTTAGGTTTCCTTTCACTTGCACTGGGCGAGATTGAGCGAAATTCACAAATGGTTTGGGGAATATTCTTATATGTTGGAGTCATCTAGAAGGTTCCCTCACTTATCAACTCCTATGAGCTTGAAAATGGATGAGGAATGAGTTAAGGTGCATCCTATCCTCTCATCCCTTCATCCATGGAACTAATTCTAAGTATGGAAGGCCATTCAATGCCACCATTTATGACAAAACCTCCTTCATCTTCCTATAAATTGACCACTCATCTAGGTGATCAGGGGCTAGATTATGTTGAACTATAAGGAGATAATGTTGCTATGAGATTTGGCTTTGAAGAAAGTATTGTAATGATACAAGTTTGTCATGCTTTTGAAGTGATGTGGATGGGATCCAAGCTGGAGGAATGGATTTGAATCAGACACCAATGGTTGTAATTCGTTCTTCTATTCAATAAAGTGTTTGAACCTTTCTCCCATATGTTTGTATTGTTTCATAATGCTTATATGTGTGAATTGTATCTGATTCCTTTCACTTATGTTCAATAGATCATGTTCTTTGATCGATTCTTTGTTTTCTGTTGTGTTTATAGGTACTTCTCAAGCGTATTAAGTACAGGAAGGAGTGACAGGATCGATACAAGGGAGATGATAGGAAAGTGGAACTATAAGTAGGTATTCTCATCTTATCTATTGTTTATAAGAAAAGACTAAAACACTTTAAACTGTTGTTCTAGATACAACTACTTATCTAGGGAAATAGTATTTATCCGTAGATACCAAATTCTCCAAAACAAACACTTCCTTGAATCAAATAAATAGCATGATCATGATCATGAATAGGTGGGATGCCTTTGGGAGTCTCAAATACCTTGGAATGATCGTCTAAGACTTTTTGGAGATATGGAGAAATAGATGATTTCGATGTGGGAACCTCTAGCGAACATAATTGTGCAATTACGTCTTGTTGTTCTTTATTTAGAAGCTTTGTCATTCCGTTAGAGCTGATTATCTTTCCCGGTTTCCCTGTGATATGTCTTAATTCAACTTCCTTTCCTTCCGAACAAAATTTCATGAAAAATTCTTGAAAATTAAAAGCTATTGTACCCAGCCATTGGACTCCTAGTACAACATCAACACCACCCATTGGAATGGAATGCATTGGGATATTCAATACATATTCTCCCATGGATAGCTTGATATTATGGAACTTTCGAGAGAAATTTATGGTTCCTCCACTTGCAACCATCACTTGGCACTCCGACGTTGGATATAGGAAGAAATTCAATTCCTTGGCTATCTTACAATGAATAAATTTATGGGTACTACCTGAATCAATCAACACTATTACCTTTTTCTTCTTGATATATCCTTCTATCTTGATAGTTTGAGGAGTGATAATTCCAACCAATGCATTACAAGATATGGTTGGATTCATTTCTTCTTTCTGTTGGGTTTTTTTGGGCATGGAATCCCCCCACAGCATGTTTTGGGACTCAAAGCCCAAGTTTGGTCAAAGGTTTTGTAAGACTCCATGAATTGCGGGTGCAGAGTGCGAAGTATAGGTTGAGTCATAGGGCTGTCCACCCTAAAGTATTGTAATGTAATGTAAAGTCATGTCAGCCTACCCATGGTCCATAGACCATGGGATTGTATAAATAGAGTGAGGCTCTAAGTTGTAAAGATAGCTAGGAAGGAATAAGAGAGAAGAATATAAATGGTTTGAGCTTAGAGTAGGAGTCTAATTGTATTAGGTCGTATTAGTAGGAAGAGGCTCTACAACTGAGTGCGTAGAGGCCTAGTAGAGTCCGTAGCTGAGTGCACGGACCCCTGCAACTGAGTGCACAGGGCGGTGTCGAGTCTGTAATCTGGATTGAAGAATAATAATGATAAGTTGATTCCTATTTTTGTGTATCTGTTGTGCATTGCTTTCTTTATGTTTATACTGTTTTATTTCTCGCGCGCACTGATATGATTGCTGAATATGCTATAATAATCATTAGTCTTACATAAACAAGTTAAGTAATCAGAAACTAACAGATTAAATAGCAAGGGACTTGGGTATTATATGGGTTGCGCCCCGAGTAGGGCTATGCAGAAGCAACCTTGCAGGTTGTGAATGGATAGCAAGTGCGCGTAGCAATGTGCGCGAAGGGTCAAACCGCAGACCTCCAGAAGCTCATCAGACATCCTCAGGGTGCAGAAACCTGGTTCTAGCAGCCTCTATTATAGACATATTTGGGAACTTCAACCCCAATCACATATGTTGATAAACCAAGGGCTCTTTAACCCCTAAAAGTGTTGTTTCATACCCTAAAGGATCATGGTCAACTAATTACATCATTTCCTAGAAGTTCCACTTGTAAAACCACTCAGAACTGGCCAAAACTGGACCATACTGACTGTTCCATGGTCAAGGTGTGATGTGTATTGATTGCTACACTAGCCAGGTGTGATGCATACTGAAAGAGCCTTCTTTGCGGTGCAATGATAAAGAATAGACAAATGGCAGAGACAATTTGCTAAGTGGATGAGCAGGGAATCTTCTAGAAACTTCTCATATGAAACTTGCCTCTTTGAATTCGCCCAGGGATGAGTAAGAGATCAAAGAAATCTCCAAGTGGAACCAAAAGCTATCAATGGAATGACACTAATTAGAAACCCAGAGCTGACTCACACCCTTGCAAGACATCTATATATGGATCCCTCATCTGAGAGATCTAGAGGCTGGAATTTTGTAATTCGTAAGGAAGTGTTGTTGGTTTCTCTTTGAGCCTTCGAACTGCTCTTGCTATGCAATTGCAAAGTAGATGAATGCTGCTTCAGTCAATCTCCAGGTTTGTTTATGAATAGAACATCTAACTTACAAACATTCTAAGTGCCCTTGTGGTAGCTCAATAACCTCCTAAGATCATACCCCTGTACTTTTCTTTTACTATCTATCATAGCTCAGCCTAAGTCACTGGACTTAGCTGCAAATTTTGAGCAAAAACCAAACTCAATTTCTCTCCCTAGACCATCGCACTGTCTATAACTGGAAGCCTATATGCATTGCACCTCCTGTGTGTTGCAAGTGAGATGCATCCCTGTTTTCCTTAAGGACAGGTGCAATGACTGAGTGATATTGTTTCTCTCTTTGAAATTTGGTTTTTTCCTCCTTGTTTTCAACTCTATTCAGTAGTTTTTCTGCTCATGATCAGTATCTCATTACTGAAGCCTCTTTCCTTTAGATTATTTAGCCTCCATTAATAGGGATTTGTAAATGTTTTTATGTATTTGTCCATCATTTACAGTCCTTCTTTGTCAAAAGTAGCTTAATCGAACTGTCGTTTTTGATGCAAATAAGTGTCGTAACTGTCATTTTAAGTAAAAAAGAAGAGTGTCGAAAAGTCTTCCTCTTCTAGACAGCTGATTGTACTTTTGCCATTGTATTTGATTTGAATTGTTAATATTTGAAGTGTCGAAAGCAATTTTCTATTCGAAATTGAAAAGTGTCATTTTTGTCTTCCTTTCATTTTGAAAATAAATTGTTGAAATGTTGCTTTCAAGAAAATAGTTCAGATCTGTACTTAGTTTTCCTTTTTGCATTCTCACATTAAGGAAACGAAAAACAAATACATGCATTTGCATTTTCATTTAGACTGTGTGCGATTATGATTTAGGAAAAGTTCATTTAATGTGTGCTCTCTACTCTCTGTTGAAAGAATCATAATCTTCTTTCCTTAGTAGCTAGGATTTTCATTGCTAAAATAAATGACTGTTTATCATTTTAGATTGCATATTTAGGAATTTTACATCTACATCACGCGGTGAACCTTGAAAGACAAACTTCTAAACAAGATAAACTCTAAAATAAATATCAATGAACATAAAAATGCTTTGGAACCTAATGCAACACATTTAGAGGTCTAGGCTAGAGACATGTTCTGGCGTCGTAAAACCTGGTAACTATCGCTTTCATTGAAGGTTGGGTGATTCCTCCTCTTTGATACGACAAGTGCCAGTACAGACTTGTGCTCCCCGTACCATCAAGTATATATTGGGAAACCACAATAGACTGATATCCTTTATCCTTAAGAAGCCGTGTCTGTCGCCCTATCGATTGCAATGCACTGAACACAGCATTCGGGAAGATTGACTACTGTACATAAGTCCTTGGTAATTTCTCTTTAATTTACCACCAAGGTGTATTTTTTAGTTTTGCGATTGGTTTGGTAATCCCTCTATCTAGATTTCCAGAGTAGTCACTTTCGTTCCTTTTCGACTCCTTAAAAGAAAAGGTCCATCTAAGCACTTGTCACTTTAGGCTCATTAAAAATCGAAGGCAACTAGATTCATCTTTAGCTTTTTCTCGACTCTTAAAAATTGAAAAAGTGAAGTTGTGTCAAAGCGTCATTAAAATTTATTTAATACGAAATAACATCCCTATTCCTTCGTTGATCTTAGGTTGAGATAATGGAGTCCACCAATCAAGGAATCCCTCTTGGGGGAAATCCTAGCCCCTTCTCTTCTTGGGGAGATATCGGTGCTCCGTATATGTGTTGTGGGGAAAAGTGTCTATTCAGAACGACCCTATCCCACTAAGGTGTGACAGTGCCTTAGCAACAAACAGAGAAAAATACTTTTGTATTCTTCTTTATGAACTATAAACGAAGAGGAATAGGATGAACCAACCTGTGTCTTGCGCTAGTCCTTTGATCCAATCTCTCTTCTCTTTGACAGCTTCCAGCTATCTGCTCCCTTACTTGCCCAGCTTCACCAAGTTCCTGTAAGATCACAGAAGAAGAAAACTACACAAATACATGGATTTATATTCATAAATAGCTTAGGATCAGATTTAAGCTAAACATACAAATGTAACAAACATCAATGATACACAAGCATGTAGGAGAAACTCAAATAGTTTTATTGATATAACAAGAAGATCCAGGAGGAGATACAACCAATGATTCCTGATCCAGCATCAACCTCCTAGCAAAGGAATCCCTTCTTCACCTCCAACAAAGCATAAATCACCCAATACTCTGATATCAATCTCAAAACCAACAACAATTCTCTGCAAAATACAAAATTCCAACCTCTGGATCTCTGGGATGAGGGATCCTTATATAGATGTATGCAAAGAAGATGAGTCAGATTGTCATTTGACTTGTGGCTTCTCTCTGTCAGTTCTTGCTTCCACTTGGAGACTGAGAGCCTCTTACTCATCCCTGGTCGAACTCAGTGAGGCAAGTGTCATTGGGGAAGATTCTGGAAGTTTCCATTGTCTGTCCACCTCGCGGAATGGCACTGCCATTTGTCATTTCCCGCTCAGCGCACCCTGGTAGTGCATTTAGGTGCGTTGCAACGTACCTAGCTAGTGTACTTGGGTGCTATGCAACGCAGGTAGCTAGTGGAGCAGCTGAAATGATCCTGATTTGACTGGTTCTGAGCAGTTTCTGGTGGAGAACTTCTGGGAGAAGCTGTAATTTGTTGACCTTGTTCCTTTAGGGGCAGGAAAAACACTTTTAGGGACTTTGGATCCCTTGGTTTATGGACATTTCATGCTTAGAGATGCAAGGCACAAAAATTTCTATAACAGTTGCCCCCTAAAGTATGAGGTCGTTTATCGGGTGAAATGATTTATTAGGAGGATCCGAAGTTCTTTCAATGCTGGGAGGAGACCTGTAATAAGATACAATACAATACATTATCTTCATACTGTTTTTCATGATCTAGCTGAGGTGGGCATTCCCATGCTCAACTTTATAAATTCATTTTTATGTACACAGGACAGACAATCGTCTGATGGTAGACTGATGATTTTGATGAAGTCATCATCCTTTTGGTAGGATGATTATCTGTGCTGCAATGATGTACATGTCAATGTCTTTATTTTTCCTGAATATATATCGCAGCCCGGATGGATGAAACTAGATCGGGGTCTTCAATCTCGTCCGATCTTCACTCGAAGTACAAGTCGATCCATGTGAGAAATGTTCTGAAGTCGAACATGGAAAGACATCGCTTGATTACCAGTCGATGATGTAAACTGTTAACAAGCGCGAGAGGAATCACCGATAATGATGATGACCCTCAAGGTACTGCAGTACAGTTCACGTGGTGTGAATTAAAGGACTTGGCGTCGAACACCACGCAAAATCTTTCGGTCGAAGGTCATTGATGTATACCTGTCGCCGGAAGTGAGAAACTTGCCATTGAGGTATGTAAGCTTCAAAGTACTGAATGGGGTGTTCCTAGATCAACTTCTTGGATAATGAGCTGATGTCGACAAGAAGCGATCCGTCAAAGGAGGGCCTTGATGAATCCCACATCAATGACACGGAACGGAGCAAATGATTTTGATGGAGGTGAAAACGATCTGATGATATATGGTTCACGGTGGCGGTCATGAAAGAATGAAGTGTAATGTATGGTAGTGGATGGGACATAGATGACTTCTCTGGATGACTTCTCTTGAACATGTCGGCGACACTTATGTGATGGATTGGTAGCATTTACCCCAAATGTGGATGGTATGGCGTGACCATGGTGATGTGACCGGTGAATGAAACAACCCAACCCGACTTAGGCACGGAGCAGAAGTGTCATGTTCAAGAGCGACTTGCTACCAATAAAGATTCTTTGAGTTTCTTCCCAATTTTTCCCCAGTCATTGCTGACCAGTACCTCTTTATTTTTGTCAAGCTTGAGGAGGATAACATATGCTTGTTCTATAATTTTCCCTTCGGGCAAACCCATTGCTATGTTTTAACGAGCCTAGCGATAGTGAAACTCGTTCTCGTCTAAAGACAAGTTTGTCGCTATTAATGTTTTTAACGAGTCTAACGACAAAGATAACTCGATCCTTTTCATTTTTAGAGAGTCTGAAAAGGTACGTAAAGTTAACTCCGGAATTCCTTTTTCGTCATCTAATCCCTTAAGCCCAAAAAAGTATAAAACAATACAGAAGGGATGAATTTTCGATAGTTTTAACGAGCCGAACAAAACAAGCGCTCGATCTTTTTGTGCAATAATCCCTCAGGTCCAAAAAGATTAAAATATAGAGGAGGGATAGCACTTCCGGTCGCTTTAACGAGCTGGAAGGCCAAAACTCGGCAATCTTTTCATATTTTACGAGTCAGATGAAAAGAGCTTAAAGAAGACTCGTCTTTTGAGGAACGAGTGATAAAATGGGTAGCAGCTAATTCCAGGTAAGGGTTGGAATTTTCCAATCACGGCAGTGTCACAAGGATGGCTAGTGAAATCACTCTTCGCAGCTGTTCCTCAAAATGGGTAAACAATCAAATGGAGGTGAATGATCGGCCAATGGAAAAGTGGAGGTGACGGTGCAAACATGACCAAGGCTTTAATGGCTGATAATGCTACATTCACGGTGGTTATTTACCGGAGGATAGTTCATTTTTTAACGAGCTTAAACACGGATTGAAACACTTGCTCGGTCTTATGTTTATTTTTTAACGAGCTTGAACTATGTGCTAAAACTGCTCGATTAACCTAGTCATATGATAAGAAAGTCTCATATAAAACGGCAACTTTTAGATTTTTGCCCCACATCCTTCCTTTATGCAAGTTAGGAAACGACTAATCCAAAAAATAGATAAATAACCGCTCTTTGCTTGCACTCCAAAAGGTTTGCATGCCCCCAGGTATAAAATATGGTTTCAAGGTTACCCCTCAATTTGCAGACAAAACATTTGTTCTATCAGGAAAGGCCTACCTCTTACAGGTTACCAAAGATTGTCTCATTCGCGTTACAAATGAAACACTTCCTCGGCGATGTCTACTGAGATAAACAAAGGTGAGTGACAACGAGCGCCAACTCACATAACTTTGATAAGAGAATCTTATTCTAGAATAACCCTCTTCCATCATGGGCGGGGTACAGACTAGTCATATTCTCCCGCGGAAACCTACCCTATACCCGAAGTTTTCCTACCGAAGCAGACCAGGACGCATGCCCCCTGGGTTTTAGTCATATCCCTCCGAATTACTCGCGCTCATCGGGAGGACGGACTGGGGGTTGAGACATTTCTTGCGTGAAAAGACCATTTAAGGATGGTATATGACTATTTTCTATGCGTGATCCGGGAAATGAAAGCTGGTCTACGAGCTTGACCACTCTTCCTTCGTGCGGAAAACACATTACTCTAAAGAGTGAGGAGACGATGGCTCCCATGCAATAAATATAGTCTCGTCCAAGGAGTAGGTTATAATCCAAGGGTCCTTGAACAACCATTAAGTTCATTTGAACTGTCTTCCCTCTCAATGTTATGGGAACATTGGGAAGGATCCCTAAAGGTCGACTGGTTCCTTTATCAAAGCCTGTCAAATTTCTCATCTCAGGCAAAAGCGATGGTAAACCAAGCGCTTTCCAAGCAATAGAGGAAAGGATACTCACAGAAGCCCCCTCATCTATGATGGTACCAGCCATGACCATTCTATATATTTGGACGATAATTCTGAATGGTATGCTTGCTGGTAAACGGGGTCTGCCTAGTTGATTCCAGTCGAAGGAGACAACTAGGTTGCTTGGAGGTGGGACCGAGTAGACGGCCGGGTATGGCTCTGACGAACTTCCTTCCTGCGGTAAAGGAATGGGTAGATTGCCCCCATGTTCGTCGGAGTCTGTGTTGATGAAGAGAATTTGGACGGTGTCATCCTTGTTCTCTTCAGTGACTGTATCATTCGAAGATAAAACCTCTGAAGGCAAGACCGAGTCAACTGCTGCCTCGACCCTTTGACTTTCATCTGGTATGGATTTAGCTAGTTTATCTTCAATGATAGACGCTTCAGCCGACCACTTGAGCGGGCCAGCTGGATTCTCAACTAACGATGGACTCGACAAGAGTTTTTTTATATCCAAGAGGAAGTCGTAACGGTGAAACCAGACGATCATCCAAAACTCTTTTAGCTTCGTCTAAGAAGGGACAATGGTGGATGGCGTGATCGCCTTCGCACAGTTTACAGGGAGATCTATCTCTTCCTTTTTGTCCTGGGGCTTCACTTTCGCTAGTTGACGGTGTGCTTTCAACATGATTATCAGAGGTTGACGACACCGTATTGTGCAAACGGGGAGACCAGTCTCTTAGTATCCGGGGGATGCAAGGACAATCTCTGTGAAAGTGGTCTCCCTTGCAAATGACACATGGCGATTTAGGCCTGGTCAGTGCAGTGTGTGGATTTTCGTTAGACGACACTCGTTTGCCCCCATTCGCTTTTGGCTCCTTCTTCTTCTTCTCTTTCTTCTTCTTTTCCTTCTTCTCTTTAGGAACTTGACTTTTGGCTTTGCCAGCCCCATCAAGCGAAGAGGAAGGAGGAGAGGAAGAATTAGAGGAAGTAGAAGGTTGGTGGGTAACTCTGGACTGGTCTAACTGTTGATTGGATTGTTCAGGAAAAGTGGTGTTCTGAACGACATTGGTTGAGAAGAGCCAGACCGGCAAGCCAATTGTCAGTCCTGGAAGCGACAATTTGGCCACATGGGGTGCACCAACATCTCCCCAAGAGGAGAAGGGACTAGGATTTCCACCAAGGGGAATTCCTTGGTTGGTAGACTCCATTTTATCAACCTAAAGATCAACGTAGGAAAAGGGTGATGAATATTCCGTTTAAAATAAATTTTTAGACGCTTTAGACACAACTTGTTTTTTCAATTTTAAAGAGTCGAGAAAAAACAAAAGATGACTCTAGTCTCCTTCGATTTTTAATGAGCCTGAAGTGACAAGTGCTCAGATGGACCTTTTTCGTTAAGGAGTCTGAAAAGGAACGAAAGGGACTGCTCTGGAGATCTAGGTAGAGGGAGTACCAAACCAATCACAAAACTGCAGAATACGTTTTACGGTACGGCAGTCAATCTTCTCGAATGCTGTGTTCGGTGCATTGCGATCAGTAGGGTGGCCGACACGGCTTCCTATGGATAAAAGGTTTTAAGCCTATAGGGGTCTCCCAATATATACTCGACGGTACATGGGAGCACAAATCCGTACTGGCACTTATCGTCTCAAAGTGGAGGAATCACCCAACCATCAGTGAGGACAACAGTTACCAGGCTTTACGACGCCGAAGTCCGTCTCTAGCCTAGACCTCTATGTTGTGCGTTAAGTTCCAAAGCGTTGTTAGATTCATTCAATTTATTTTAAGTTGATCTTTCTTAGAAGTTTGCCTTTTGGGATCACCACGAGATGTAGATGTAATTCCTAAAATGCAATCTAAAGATGATAAGCAAGCTTTTATCTCTTTTCAGCAATGAAAATCCTAGCTACAAGGGGAAAAGAAAGACACAATCTTTTCTCAAAGAGCAAAGAGCACACTGTAGATGCACTTTTCCTAAATCAAGCCATACAAACTATCAATATGCAAATGCACATATGCATGTATTTGTTTTCACTTTCTTAATATTGATGCCTAAAAAGAAAGTTGTTGTACAAATTTGAATTCGCTTTCAAGTGAAAAACACAAACAAGCTTCTTTTTGAAATCAAAAGGTAGAGAAGATTACGACACTCTATGACTTTGAAATAAACACTCGTTTCGACACTAGAAAGAGACAAATTCAAACCAAAGGTAAAAGTAAAAGTATAATCAACTGTCAACAGCAAATAAACTTTCTCCTAAGATCAAAATCGACACTTACGACAGATCTAAATCCAAGGACGACAGTATGACTAGTCTACTCTTTCAATGGAAAACTGTAAATGATGTAACAAACACACAAAGAACATCTACAGCCTTTTTGTACAAAGGAGGCGGAATTAAGGCAAAGAAAAGGAGTTTTCAGACAGGTACACACACTGATCACAGGCTGCAAAAATCAGAGACAAAACTGGACAAAATGAAGCAAAGAACCTCAGCTGCACAGGGCAAGGCTGATCAGCGCACCTGTTGCACAGAGAAACTGAATTGCAGCGCAGGTAGCCCTCTCGGGACCTGCGTTGAAATGCAGAACCTCTTCACAGAGCCTGCGCTGGGGCAGAAACGAGACTTCTATCCAGGTTCTGGGTCACGGTTTGCAGTTTAATCTATGGTTTTTGGCCGAGTAAAAGCAATCAGTAAGGTACAATCAGAGGGATGATTTAAAGGAGGACTAAGAGCTATCACAAAGGGCAATCAGATCATTTGTGAATCCACTGTTCAAATCATAAACAGATCCAGTGAATGGATTGAAGTAGCAGGTGTCTACTTTGCATTTGTAAATGGCAAATGCAGTTCGATTGCTACTTCTAAGTCTATGAAACAAACAGCAAGAGAAACACAAATAAACTAATTAGACAATCGTCCCCAGTGGAGTCGCCATTTTGTTGTGGGGAAAAGTGTCTATTCAGAATGACCCTATCCCACTAAGGTGTGACAGTGCCTTAGCAACAAACAGAGAAAACTACTTTTGTATTCTTCTTTATGAACTATAAACGAAGAGGAATAGGATGAACCAACCTGTGTCTTGTGCTAGTCCTTTGATCCAATCTCTCTTCTCTTTGACAACTTCCAGCTATCTGCTCCCTTACTTGCCCAGCTTCACCAAGTTCCTGTAAGATCACAGAAGAAGAAAACTACACAAAGACATGGATTTATATTCATAAATAGCTTAGGATCAGATTTAAGCTAAACATACAAATGTAACAAACATCAATGATACACAAGCATGTAGGAGAAACTCAAATAGTTTTATTGATATAACAAGAAGATCCAGGAGGAGATACAACCAATGATTCCCGATCCAGCATCAACCTCCCAGCAAAGGAATCCCTTCTTCACCTCCAACAAAGCATAAATCACCCAATACTCTGATATCAATCTCAAAACCAACAGCAATTCTCTGCAAAATACAAAATTCCAGCCTCTGGATCTCTGGGATGAGGGATCCATATATAGATGTATGCAAAGAAGATGAGTCAGCTTGTCATTTGACTTGTGGCTTCTCTCTGTCAGTTCTTGCTTCCACTTGGAGACTGAGAGCCTCTTACTCATCCCTGGTCGAACTCAGTGAGGCAAGTGTCATTGGGGAAGATTCTGGAAGTTTCCATTGTCTGTCCACCTCGCGGAATGGCACTGCCATTTGTCATTTCCCGCTCAGTGCACCCTGGTAGTGCATTTAGGTGCGTTGAAACGCACCTAGCTAGTGTACTTGGGTGCTATGCAACGCAGGTAGCTAGTGGAGCAGCTGAAATGATCCTGATTTGACTGGTTCTGAGCAGTTTCTGGTGGAGAACTTCTGGGAGAAGCTGTAATTTGTTGACCTTGTTCCTTTAGGGGCAGGAACAACACTTTTAGGGACTTTGGATCCCTTGGTTTATGGACATTTCATGCTTAGATCTGCAAGGCACAAAAATGTCTATAACAATATGGCTACATTGTCCCTTCCGGGAATCACAATCAGCCTGCCAGTATGGCTATTCTCAACCTCTGTCATTCAAAATACCATGATTCCTCAGCAATCGAATCAGCAACTAGATGATACTGAAGTTGCCCCTTCACCATCTACTTCTTTTGTTTCTCCCTCCCCTTCTTCCTCTTCGCTTGGTGAAACTAGTGATACTAAAAGCCAAGCAACTGAGAAGAATAAGAAAGGGAAGGAGAAGAAGAAGAAGTCGGCTAAGCAAGGGGCCAACCATGAATCATCTGGTGAAAATCCACACACCAAAATTTCCAAACACAAATCTCCATGCATAAGTTGCAAGGGAGACCACCTTCATCGAGATTGCCCTTGCATTCCATGGATCTTGAGAGAATGGTCTCCCCGTTCGCTCCGTCCTTTGTCATCAACCTCTGGCGATCATGTTGACAACACACCATCAACTAGTGAAAATGAAATTGATAGACAGAAAGGAAAGGTCAGATTTCCATGTAGGTTATTTGAAGGTGATCATGCCCTTCACCGTTGTCCTTTTATGGACGAAGCCAAAAGTGTCTTGGATAACCGTCCTACTTCACTGCAGCGACTTCCACCTGGATACGAGAAACTCTTACCAAGTCCATCGCTAGTTGAAAACCTGACTGATGTAACTCAATCATCAGTCGAAGCATCTATTGTTGAAAGTAAACCTTCTAAGTCCATGCTAGACCAAAGTCCGCAGGTCAAGATGGCAGTCGACCCAGTCTTGCCTTCAGAAGGTCCGCCTTCAGATGATACAATTTCCAAAGAGAATAAGAACAACACTGTCCAAATTATTTTTGTTAATACAGAGTCTGATGAACTTGGGGACAATCCACCCATTCCTTTACAACAGGAGGAAAGTCCCCTAGTTCAAGGGGTTCATCCAGCCATTTATCCGGTACCCCCTCTAAGCAGGCTAGTCGTTTCCTTTAATTGGAATCAACTAGCAAGTTCCCGCCTTCCATCTAATGTACCATTCTGAATCATAGTACAAGTTTAGAAAATGATCGTGTCTGGGACTATCATAGATGAAGCGGCTTTAGTGAGTATCCTTTCCTCAACTACTTGGAAAGCACTTGGTTTTCCATCGCTACTGCCTGAGACACAAAATTTGTCAGGCTTTAACAAAGGAACCAGTCGACTGTTAGGGATCCTTCTGAAGTTGCCGATAACTTTGAAAAGGAAAACCGTTCATTTTAACGTGATGGTAGTCCAAGGGCCACTAGATTACAATCTACTCCTTGGGCGTGACTATGTTTATAACATGGGAGCTATTGTTTCCACACTCTTTTGAGTGATGTGTTTCCCGCATGAAGGCAGAATGGTACAACTTATTGACCAGCTTTCATTTCTCGGTTCTAACATAGCTACAAGTCAAACATCATCCCTGAATGGTCTCTTTGCGTCTACAATGTCTCTTCAACATTCATTTCATCCACCTAATTACCGCAAGTAATTTGGTGAATGTAACGAAGTTTAGGGGGCATGCACCCTGTTCTGGTTTGGAAAGCAAACCCAACTGAAAAAATAGATTTCCTTGTAGGTTACATGATTGGTCTAAAATACCATTTCCTTGTAGGTTATGGAATCAGTCTAAAACAGTTATTTCCTCACAGGTTATGTGATTGGAAGCTCACACCATTCACCTTTGTCTATAGACAAAGCCAAGGAAGTGTTTTTGTCTACTTCGTGAACGAAATAATCCTACTTAAATGCAGGGACTTCCATATGGTGACCTGGAAACTCTCGTTTTCTCAATACCTGGGGGCATGCAAACCTTTCTTATGCAAGTGAAAAATGACCAATGTAATTTTTTAGCTTTTTAGTAGTTTTAGCCTTTTAGCTTTGTAGTGTCAACTTCTTAGGTTAGGTGATTGGTCTAACCACCATTCACCTTTGTCTGCAGCGCGTGGATAAAGCAAAGGAAGTGTTTTGTCTGCAGATAAAACCATCCTACCTAACCTCAGTAGTTCCTTAGCTTTTAGTATAGTTAGCTCTGTAGTTTGGTCGTTTCTAGCCTACATAAGAAGGTAATAAGAAAAGTTTCGCATGGTGCAAGCTCATTAAAAAATGAACCTACTAATGAGAGACATCTTTAAAACGACTGGAATGAGCAAAGTTTCACATGGTGCAAGCTCGTTAAAAAATGAACCTACTAATGACAGACATCTTTAAAACAACTGGAATGAGCAATGTTTTCGCAAGGTTCAAGCTCGTTAAAAAATAAACCCGCCAATGAGCAATGTTTCAGCAAGGTTTAAGCTCGTTAAAAAATAAACCCACCACTGAGCATATGTTAACGTAAGGTTCAAGCTCATTAAAAAATAAACCCACCTTTAGTAAACGACCTCTGTGATTGCATTGCTATCAACCTTTTGAGCCTTGGTTGTGTTCTACCATCACCTCCATTCTTTTGGCCGATCATACACTTCCACTTGACTTTTTACCCTTTTGAGGAACAGCTACAATGAGTGGTTCTGTTAGCCACCCTCTTCACACTACCTGTTTTGAGAAGTTCCAAACTTACCTAGAACCAGTTGCTACCCAAAAACACCAATTGTTCCTCGAAAACGAGTCTCTTTTAAACTCTTTTTAGACTCATTAAAAATAAAACGATTGTTGAGCTATTGGCCTTTCTAGCTCGTTAAAGTAAGGGGAAGCACCATCCCTCCTGTACATTTTAATATTTTGGGACCTGAGGGATTATCAAACAAAAAGATTGAGCACTTGTCTTTTTGGCTCGCTAAAGCGATCGAAAAGTCATTCCTTTCATATTATTTTATATTTTTTTGGACTTAGGGGATTATGCTACGAAAAAGAACTGCTGGAGTTTCGTTTTCATCCCTTTTCAAACTCTCTAAATATGAAAAGGACCGAGTTTTCTTTGTCGTTAAAATCGTTAAAACAATAGCGACAAACTTGTCCGCCTAGACAAGAACAAGTTTCACTGTCGCTAGGCTCGCTAAAACATAGTGACAGGTTTGCTCGAAGGGCAAATTATAGAACAAGCATATGTTATCCTCCTAAAGCTTGACAGGTCAGAAATGACTAGGGAAAAAGGGAAGAAAACTTGAAGAAATTTATTGGTAGCAAGTCACTCTTGAACATGACACTTTCACTCCATCACCATGATCGAGTCGGGTTGAGTTATTCCATTCACTGGTCATATTACCATTGGTCCTCCATACCATCCATATTTTGGGGTTAATGCTACCAATCCATCTCAGTGTCGCCGAAATGTTCAAGATAAGTCATTCAGAGAATTCGCCATCTAGCTAACACCTCATCCACTGCAATACCTTCACCCTCCATTTTTCATGACCGCCATTCTTGAACCTTGTATCATCAGATCGTTTTCACCTCCAGAAAATCATTTGCTTCGTTTTGTGTCGTAGATGTGGGATACATCAAGGCCCTCCTACGACAAGGTCACTTCTTGTTGACATCAGTTCATTATCCAAGAAGTTGACTTAGAAATAACCCTTTCAGTACTTTGAAGCTTGCATGTCTCAATGGCAAGTTTCTCACTTCCAGCGATAGGTTTACATCAACGGCCTTCAACCGAAAGATTTTGCGTGGTGTTCGACATTGACTCATATATTCACACCACGTGAATTGTACTGTAGTACCTTGAGGGTCATTATCATTATCGGTGATTCCTCTCGCACTTTTTAACAGCTTACATCATTGGCTGATAATCAAGCAATGTCTTTCCATGTTCGACTCTAGAACATCTTTTCACATGGATTGACTTGTACATTAGGCGAAGATTGAACGAGTTTGAAAACCCTGAATCTAGTTTCATCCATTCGGGGTGCGATATATTCAGGAAAATAAAGACATCAAATGTACACAAAAGTTGCACAGATGATCATCCAAGCTAAAGGATGATGACTCTACACATAAAGATCAACCAATCTGCAATAGCAGATGATTATTTGTCCTATGTACATGAAAATGAATTTATAAAGCTGAGCATTGGAATGCTCGCCTCAGCTAGATCATGGAAATATTATGATGATGATGTATTGTATTGTATCTTATACAGGTCGCCTTCCAGCTCAAATCCCTTGGATCCTCATGATAAAGCATTTCACCCGACATCAAAAGATTTACGACCTCATGCTTTATGGGGCAACTGTTATAGACATATTTGGGCACTTCAACCCCAATCACATATGTCGATAAACCAAGGGCTCTTTAACCCCTAAAAGTGTTGTTTCATACCCTAAAGGATCATGGTCAACTGATTCATCACTTCCCAGAAGTTCCACTTGAAAAGCCACTCAGAACTGGCCAAAACTAGACCATATTGACTGCTCCATGGTCAAGGTGTGATGCATACTGACTGCTACACTAGCTAGGTGTGATGCATACTGAAAGAGCCTTCTGTGGGGTGTGATGAACGAGAATATACAAATGGCAAAGACAGTTTGCTAAGTGGATGGGCAGGGAATCTTCTAGAAACTTCTCATATGACACTTGCCTCTCTGAATTCGCCCAGGGATGAGTAAGAGATCAAAGAAATCTCCAAGTGGAACCAAAAAGTATTAGTGGAATGACAATAATCAGAAACCTAGAGCTGAATCACACCCTTGCAAGACATCTATATATGGATCCCTCATTTGAGAGATATAGAGGCTGGAATTTTGTAATTCGTAAGGAAGTGCTGTTGGTTTCTCTTTGAGAAGGAACATTGTATTGTGGGGTGATCTTGCTTTTTCATGAGGCGAAGAGGGCTTTCATGCTAGGAGGATGATGCTGGATTAGACGGCTCGGTTGTAATCCTCTCTTCTACTATTAATAAAGTTATTTGAGTTTTCCTCCATATAATTGTGTATTTGTGAATGCAATTGTATGGTCAGTGTATTTCTGATTCTGCATTGTTTATGATATTATAGATCAAGATGCTTTGATGGTGTTTTGTTGCTTTGCCTCTACAGGTATTCTCTAAAGTGGGATAATTAAGAGAGAAGTGGCAAGCTCTATCAAAGGAGAGAGGAAACAAGTAAGGAGCCAAGCAGAAGATCGTTGGTCCTCTTTTGCTTCTCTCTTATCTATCATACATAAAGGAAATTGCAATTTGCTTTGATTGTTTGTTTCTAAGATAGCTACCCATATTAGTGGGACTAGTAGATCAAAAAGACACTAGTTTTCCTTGTAACACCCTCCCATACTACTTCGGGTGAGACCTCAGTTTGTGCTCCACAAACTATTGCTAAAAGGGCTAGTAGTACCAGGATTTGCTTAGCTAAATCACCTCTAAACCTGGGTCAAGCCCATACAAGCCAACAAATGGTTCTGTTTCCAGGATCGGGATCTCCATAAGGGATGTCTGATGTCGTGCCATTGGAATCCAACAAAGAAAGAAATTGAAGAGTGGTTGGACAAGACGATTCACGAGTTTTTTGTGCAGGAAAATAGAAATACGTGAGCATCTAAGGAACAATGGTTGGAGTGCTACTTATATACAGAAATCCACAAAATTTTCTTTGCATCCTTTCCCTCTAAGCTGTATGAGTGGATTGCGAAGTTAGCAGACAACCAGGGAAGGTGTAGGCTCGACAAACCAATAGTGTGGACTCCGGAATTAGTGTGCAGACTAGAGGTGTTAGGAGATAATATTGCACGAGCTATGGACCATTGGCTCGACCCAATAATAGGAGGATTTATCACTAAGTTCGTGGTAGACACGACTGTCAGTGATAGTGAGGCAGAGCAACGTTTTCTGAAGGGACTGCGAGGTAAGTATATTAAATATTTGACCACTTGGATTAAGATGCTATTGTGTGAAAAGTGGGTTATGCAAATAAATTAATGTTTGGGACTACACGAAGTGGGAAGATCTACAGAAGCGGAAGTAGTGAAGAGTTGGAAACCAGTCCCTTAATTTCACCCTCGCGAGAAAGTGAGGAAGAGCTCGTCAAAGTCTCTTCGAGAAGCGTGGTCAGTCTGATAAGGCAATGTATTCCACATTTACCACCTCCACCCACACCACCACCTGTGTCACCCTCCTCACCTCCATCTCCACCCACCCCACCTCCGCCACCACCACAGTTCAGTATGGCAAGTGCGATCAAACTACCGGTATTTAGAGGAGTGGGGAATGAAGATCTAGACCAATTCTGGTTCGTGGTAAGAGCAGTATGGGAGGCACAAGGTGTCGTGGATGACAATATTAAAAAGGATACGCCAATGAGCGTGCTATAGGATCATGCATTAAGGTGGTATATCAAGCATTCTAATGACCACCCGAACACAGGAATCGTAGAGATCCAGGTCGCGTTGAAGAGGGAGTTTAGCAGGCCAAAATCAGAAACACAATCAATCATTAGGTTTAAGGAGATCACGATGCTCCCAGGCAAGACCCCTTGGGATCTAGACCAAAGGCTGAAGAGTACGATCCGCGAAGCCAATATGACATTAACAGATGCATCACATCGTGCATGGTTTGTGGCCTCACTTATGCCACACTTAAGGACGGCGATGTCACAGCAAAAAATTTCCACCCAGGGTGAAGCATTGGAAATGGCAATGAGATTACATGAGACCCCTATACAAGACCCTGGGTTGGGAGTCCAACAAATCCGTGTGCAACTGAAGAATCTGTGTCTAGAAATGCAAAGTTTTAAACAGGACAGAACATCTCGGCTGGAGGCGCGTGAGGAAGTATGGTGCATAAAATGCAAAGGCCAAGAGCACGACAAGGACCACTGTCCAGTGTTCGCAAACTACTTGGCAGGAGAAGGGCTGATGCTGTAAAGACCTGAGGCATAGGCAGGGCCGAGCGCAACGTCTACACTATGGTGTGCGATCTGCCAGATAGGAGGAAAACACACTACGGATAATTGTCATCTGTTGCAGAAGTATACGCAGACATCCCAACAATTGTTTTGTAATTTCTGCAGGTTGGTAGACCATGATGAATGCATCTGCTGAAGATATGAACTAATAATGGATCAGAATCCTGCCTATAGGGTGCAGACCAAAAAATGAGCCCTCGACCCAAATGCATGGATGGCGTGTGTTGGATTTCAGGGGCACGGTCGAGGTTGAGGCATAATGGGACTAGGGAAGGGGTCACGGACAGCTAATTTGTTACAATTGCGGAGGGCCAAGTCACTATGCCCACAATTGTACAAACCTGACAAGAATATCATGTCGGTACTGTACTCAGTTTTATCATGAGGTAGAAGACTGCCCTTCGCTGATAGCGAGGATGCACGAAAAGGGGGTACTCCAGCCCCCTCTGACTTAGAATTTACAGATGATGAGGTCTGAGCCACGCGAAGAAGACCCGAATGTAAACATGATACTCAAAAGCAGTATGACCACGGGAGATGATAAAGGGAAGCAGCCAGAAGAAAGTGCGTGGGTTCGCAAGGCTCCTACAAAGGAACCCAAATTTGATTTAGAACATGTGAAGGAGACATTCATGGAAGCTAAGAAGAGCTTCACGGAGGCCTCCACTTCAGGTAGTAAGGATCAAATAGAACCAAGGATGGATCCTTCAATGCTCACTAACTTTCTGGAGACATGCATAAAACTGCTGCATGACAAAAAGGAAGTTAAAGGACTATAGGAACTTATCACTAGGTGCGCAGGGTCAAGAGAACCGCGCGTGGTCTAGAAACTTGGAAAGCATGCATTGTGCACCGGAAGGGAAATGAGGTTGATTGCACAAATCAGTGAATATGAAATGGATCAGGTAATCCTGGATCTGGGTTTGGACGCAAATGTACTACCAAAGCAAACATGGGAACACATGGGCAAACCCGTGCTATAGTGGTCTCATATTCAGTTACAAATGGTGAACCAACAAAATATTTTTCTCATGGGAAGATTGCAAGGGGTAATGGTAGATATTGAAGGTGCGAGTGCGTAGGCAGATTTTGAAGTGATAGAGATTGTCGATGACAGTAATCCCTATCCCACGCTACTAGGAATAGACTAGGCCACCGATATGAATGGAATCATAAATCTGAAGAAGCACAAAATGATCTTTGAGAAAAAGTCACTACACGTAGTAGTACCGCTAGATCCAGCCAAAGGAGCGCGATACATTGAACCAGTGTGCAACGATGATAGTCATGACAATCTCGATTGTATTTACAAGATCACTGCATGAGAACAGGATTGGGTGAATCCAACTGTAGATGGAAGAATTTCATGGGAGCGCGAAAGCTCATGCACTTCAGATTGAGACAAAGAAGTAGAACAATGGAAGAATTGGCTGCACAAAGTAACAACGCTTAATTGCAACATGATGATTAGATCATTGTGTTGCATGACAATAGAGGCAAGGGAGTTGCTGACATATGATGGATTAACAGTGGTGGATGAATTTCTGAGAAAATTTGAAAGCGCAGTACCAGAACAGCAGTGGTTCGATGCGCTGAAGTGGGCACTGCATGCAACACCCACACGATGGTGGGGTACACATCAAGGAAATTTCGAGGACTGGCATGGATGCAGAAGGATGATGCACCTATGTTTTGGAAAACCCCAGCTCCGAACGAAAGCCAATCAGTAGGGGCAAAACAACTTGCACACCACCTTTCCTGATGGGTACAGACATATGTTGTACAGTCCACACAAGCACACACCACCCCCAGACTAGAGAATCAGAACAAACCACAGTAGCAGGAAAGGCAATGCGCGCTACCAATTCTCCACAACGAAGCATTCGATAGGGTGTGCGGAGTACTGAACAAGGTTCACTAGGCGAGACAAACTGATTGGGACCTGCACGTGCCAGTGGTTCGATGGGCCTACAGGACCATGTGAAAAACCCTGAACGTGGAGACGATCCCAAAGGTGCGAAATAAAGTGGAGACCGTAATTACTGAAGAAAATACAAAAAGGAATCTGCACGTACTGGACCTCGTAGTGGTGACAGTGCGTGATGACCAGGAGGAAGAAATCACACATCTATGCGAGGTCGAACATATAAGGATTCAGGAAGCCATCCGGCAAGGGAACCTTAGACTTCACGAACTCGAAAAGGACTGGGTATGATTGAGGAAGAAAAGATTTTGATGGACGTTGAGATCAAGAGGCTTGAAAATGAGATCACGTAAGCATGTCTCGTCGATAACCCAAGGATGACAAGACAAGATATGGATGATCGTACCACTACATTAGAAGATTGTCGCCGAGAATTTATGACTCTGCTGCCATGTCTCTGACTGCACCTCACCAAACACAGTAACTAGAGGAGCACACTACACACAGTATAACGCGCGGCGCCGACTATTGCAAAGGCGATTGAGGAATTTCCACGAACTATGCCTAAAGTTGAGTTGAAGTCTCGCACAGGTGTTGCGACCACCTGACTAACCATAGGGAGCATAGTCTCAGCACTCCAAGTAGTTGAAAGAGAGCGTGGGACTATAAAAGAGTCTGTTTGGGAGGTGCGCGATGAGGGAGGTGCGCGCAGAATTAACATGTCACAAGGTTCGTGCCCACACACGGGGGGCTGCGCTACCACGCGGGTAAGATGGAAAGTAATCATTAGTGTCACTGTTCATGACAAGATGTCCAATTTAAGGAAAAAGGGAGAGGGTGGTGGCCATTTAAGACACGAATTAAGGACAAGATTTGGGGCAATTTGCCGCCAAGAAAGCATTAATGGCCTAGAAATGGGGGGAATGGTCGAATTTTAATTCAAAAGGTGCTATAAAACTCCAAGGGCTAACCATGAGACAACACTTGTTCATTTGAGATTTGAGAAGTTGACTAGAGCACTGAGTGTGGAGTGCTGAGCAAGATTTGAGCTCTGAAGTTCGCAAATGACCACAAATAGCTAAAACAGAATGACGATTACCAGGAGAGGTTTGGGCTCGGCAGAAGGAACCACCGACAAGGCCGTGTAGAACTGCATGGTACATGATGTTCCTAGAGACACTGGGGTCATGCCGGAAATCCCAAAATCGCCTCAAACACCAAGGCCCAAGAAAGATAAGCAGGCAGTGGGACCAACTCGCATGTACCAGAGGAATCCGTGGTTCAGTGAACTCTCAAAGGAAGAAAAGGGCAAGGCTATCACCATTGAGACAGATGATGAGGAGGAGGACCTATAGGCTCTCATCGATTAGATAGAGGTAGTAGAAGACATGGAAGAGGACATCCAGCAGGTGCGCTTTGCAGCAAAATTGCCTGAGTATGTCCCTCCATGGAAAGGGAAAGCTAAGATACCCAAGGACTTGGATGCCACTAAGAGTGCACTCCAGACCCCACTCCTCCCCGATGGAATCGTGTTTGAGGGCTTGCACTTGGGTCGCCTACCCACAATGAATATTGAAGATTGGGACCTTGTGGACTGTGAGAAGTTCCCACACTTGGAGACAGAGAGCCTCATAAAGCAAAGCACAAAGGGGCTAGTCACAACACTAGAGCCACAAAAATGGCTGCGCAGTGTGGAGAAGGCTAGATTACTTCATTTGCTCTGGATTCCACACTTTCACCACACGCCTATCACTATTTTTGTCATCAGGCAGCTGCTTTTCTTGGTGCACGATGGGTACTTATGGTTGGAGGAGCCTATTCCCATCACGGCGGATCTCATCCATAGGATTTCCCAGCTCCCCTGTAAGGGAAAGGACCCTGTGGCGATAGCAGGAAAAAGCAGACATTTGGCGCTCGCAGAGGCCATGAAGAAAAAATACAATCTGAAGAAGAAAAAGAGGGGTTACGCAATCAGCAACATTAAAGATAAAGGGGTGTGCATATCCACCCAACTCCTGATCGGGAAGGTAATGAGAAAATGCCGCGAAGATGAGGTACCAGCGCTAGTAGTTGTGCTTGTAGAACAATGCGCAAAAGGTGTCCAATTCAATTGGGCCAAGTTCCTCCATGAGGAGTTCTTAACTAAATGCAAGGAAGCCTAGAAGCAGGGCAAGACCTTCCAGTACACGTGGTTGCTCTTGTCCATTTTACTGGTAACAGGGGAACTTCCCGAGGACAGTCAGTTCCCCAACATTGAACAAAACTTACCAGAGGCCGCAAAGTATGCATCGCTTTGGGTCACCGAGGACACCAAGCGGATTCATGAGACCAAGATATTCTGAGTGCTCATGGAGGTGGGCATCTAGATGTGGATCAACAAACAGCCGCACCTGTCCCCCACTATGTACAACAGTTTGTGGAGCTTTGCAGACTTCAAGGCGGACATGCATAATGTGTACATCAAGGTGCGTAAAGACCTGACGCAACAATGGACCAAGCTCCCCTTCATTGCTATTGATGATGCGATCTTTTCAGTGTTAGAATCATGGCCCCTCGAGTGGCATGCCTCGGATCTGGCAGAGAGGGATGGAATAGCAGCACAAAAACAAAAGGATGCAGCCAAATTGCATGTCATGAAGTTGGCCGAGAAAAGGCACAATGAAATAGCGGCCGCAGAGGCAAGGGCTATTTATGAGGCAGCAAGGGCAGTCGTGGAGCAGGAAAAGGCCGCCGAAGTAGTAGCAGTAGCATAGGCAACAGGGGCCACCACAACTCAGGACGAGGAGGGCTAGGACTTGTCTACATGATAGGGAGTAGAGGATACAGAAGAAGGCGTGGACATGGCACAACGTCCACCCAGCTGAAAAGGCCATGCATCATAGAGAGATCGGGTCCACAGAAAAAGGTCAAGGCCTCCAAATTGACCTTTGACTCGATCACATTAACAGAAGGCGACCTCTATGACATCGGTGACAAGGTTCACGAGGTCACCAAGGAAGTGCTCCAAGAAGCCATGTCGAAGCAACAGATTGTGTTGGGGCCCTAAGGGAGCAGCTCCAGGAACTTCAAGCACAACCCCCATAGGAAGGAACTGTAGCCACCTATGGCATCGCAAGTACATCATCAACTGAACAGCTACTACGCACAAAGATGGACAATACCGTAGTGCAACCAGAAGGAGCAATAATAGCAGAAAAAGAGGATGACAGAGCCATGGTGGGCAGGATCAAGGGACTTGGCCTAAATTTGGCTACCCTTCTGCGAGACACATTGTACCATCTACAGGATGGCATAACAGCAGAACTCCGTGCCAGGGAAGGCCACACGATTTAGGTAATGAGTGTGAAGAAGGTCAACATCGAACAGCTCAGCCTGCAACAAGACAAACTGGTGTCACAGAACTAGTAGATCATAAAGACAGTTGATGAAGCATGTCGGTGAGTCACAGAGTTGTCCATCGCTGCAGACCTACCAATAGAGATGCGGATCCACTATCTAGAAAGTGGAGTCTGAAGCACGCATGAGGAAACAACGCGAGTGCAGCTAGTGCTGAACCTCCAGATTGCTGAGCTGTGGCTGAAGACGCAACCTTCCACTCCTCCGGAAGTTAGAGAACAACGTGTTAGCACGATTCAAACAAGATTAGAAGAAATTGGATGGGCAGTGCAGGATTGTATCGATATGTTGGATCAAGCTTTTGATGTCCTCACATCCTTGCAAGAGGACCCCAACATACAGTGCCTAGAAATAGAGGCACACGAACTGTAGGAGAAGTATGATAATGTCAGGGGAACTACATAGACAATCGTCCTCACCCAACGACTGGAAAAGATGCAACAAGAAAGGGTGCTGAAAGAGCAGGTGGATGCCGCCAGACAGAAAGAAGCACTTCTCAAGGCGCGCGTCCAGCCATGGATTGATGAGGCCTTCACCATTACGACCGATTATGAGTGCATAGAGGCCTAATAGAGTCTGCAACTGAGTGCACAGGGCAGTGTTGAGTATGTAATCTGGATCGAAGAATAATAAAGAGAAGTTGATTCCTATTTCTCTGTATCTGTTGTGCATTGCCTTTATTTACGTCTATACTGTTTTATTTGTCGCACACACTGATATGATTGCTGAATATGTTGTAATAATCATTAGTCTTACATAAACAAGTTAAGTAATCAGATACTAACAGATTAAATAGCAAGGGACTTGGCTATTATACAGGGTGCGCCCCGAGTAAGGCTACGCGGAAGCAGCATCACAGGTTGCGAAGGGATAGCAAGTGCGCATAGCGACGTGCACAAAGGGTCAAACCGTGGACCTCCAGAAGCTCATCAGACATCTTCAGGGTGTGGAAACCTAGTTCTAGCACCCTCCCATACTACTTCGGGTGAGACCTCAGTCCGCGCTCCACAGATTGTTGTTGAAAGGGCCAGTAGTACCGGGATTTGCTTGGCTAAATCACCTTTGAACCTGGGTTAGGCCCATATAAGTCAATAGGTTTGTTCTTGGTGTATATCCTCTTATTTTAACATTTATTTTTCCTTTTCTTCCTCCTCTTCACAATCTATGTAAAATAATTTCCTCTTAGCACACTTATGACCTTGAGTGTATTTGCGATCACAACTGTAACAAAGCCCTTTTGCTTCTTTTTATTCCAATTTTTGTGGTGTCAACCTTGTAGGTTGTGGAAGGCTAGGGGTAACAACACTTCCATCTTTATAGTTGTGAGTGGTAGGCTTCTTGGTTGCCATAATTTTTCTTTCCATTTTTCTTGCCAACCTGAATACCTTCTCCAATGAATCAGGTTCCCAAAGGTGAACCTCATGTTGGATGTTATCCTTTAAAGTCCCTATGAAAACATAAATCTTATGCTCCTTTGGAATATCTTTTACCCTTATATTCAATTTTTGGAACTCCTCAATGTGCTCCATCATTGAACCCTTTTGTTTGAGATTTATCAATTGGATAAAAAAGGTGTTGCTTTTTGTATCCTCATAATGTGCTATCATTTCTTCCATAAAAATTTCCCTAGTGACAATTTTTTTATGAGAGCAAAGCCATCAATACCATACAAACTGATTTGGTTCCAAATATAAAGTTGCAATGCATACCTTTTGTGTGTTTTGCACATTATGGAGATTGAAATATTGCTCCATTTGTGGTATCCATGTTACGGGATCCTTTCCATCAAAGTTCCTCATATCAATCTTTGGAACATGGTGGGTCTTCAATCCAATGTTAGAGTCTATGAAATCATGATTAACACTTATTTTGTTCTCATCAAGAGTTTCCTTTACTACCCTTTCACCATTAGTAAGCATTTCTTGTAGCAACTTTTTCAAATGTGTCTTCAAATCTTCCATTTTTCCTTCCATCTTAGCTTCCACATCATTCATCTTAGCTTCCAAACCATCCATCTTAGATTCCACATAATTTATCTTAGCTTCCATACCTTTCTTTAAACCATACATCTTATCTTCCATGCCATCCATCTTAGCTTCCATGCCTTTCTTTAAACCATCCATCTCAGCTTCTGTTACTTTTTGTGAGAGTGAATTTTGTTGCACTTGGTCTCGTAATTTTGATATATCATGTTGCATTTCTTCCTCTTCTTCAAGAGTCATGATAGATCTTTCAAGTTGCTTACTAGGTGTTTCCATTTTCTTTCTTCCAGACATCAATTAACGATAATTATGCTTCACTATGCACTTTGAATTCCTTCAAACTAATTTTTCAAACCAAACTTGTGAAAAATTAAAAAAAACTACACACTTTTTTTTTTCACTTTGTAGGAGATCGCTATTGAATATGATGTATCTCAGAAATTTCGGATCCCCAAGGTCTACAATTGTGAATTATGGTGTCCTTTTGAGTCCTCTTTCTAATGCCACCAGTGTGATCGAAATTGGATTCTCCAAGAAATAGTTATGCCCAATCTCCCAAGATGACTAGATTATACACGTTTTCAGTAGAGCGAACTTTTACGAAGTGACACAAGTCACTGTTTAAACCTCTGGACCTAAAAACAATGCACATAAAACTACAGTCTGTCCTCTTTCTACAATTTTTTATGAAATTTAAATCTGATACTCAGAGGGAAATATATGACGATTTTCCCAAGGTCACCTGTTTGGGATGTAACTCGGGAGCCTACAAAAACACTAACTTCCTTAGTTCATATCTCCGACAATATAGCGATACAAGACTTGAAATTCAGACCCAAGAATCATCAAGATGTCGTCTTAAATGTTTTTTTTTTTACCATCTGAAACGTTGCAAAAACAAAGTTATAGTGAAAATTCCACGATGACCTGTTTAGAGCAGCAAAATCCTAGAATCCAAAGCTCTGATACCAAATGTTATGAAACCAACTCACAAAAAGTTAGAAAAGATAGATCAATGCCTTAGAAATGAGCCTCTTCGAGGGGGAAACCTCCTTTACATTACACAAATGAACAATTCTTCTATGATACAAATGACTAAATATCCTTTCTATATAAAGGAGTCTAAGGGGTCACAATATAATCAAAGCCAACATAACAATAATAATATAAGGGCACAACAATAACAATAGTTGTCTTTTATGGGGCACACTAATAACAATATGGGGATAATAGGGGCACAATAATAACAATAAGGGCTGCAATGACAATAATAATGGGGGAATCACTAGTATTATAGGGACCTAACAAATTCATATCAAATTATATCAATGCACAACCACTCATAAGTATACCATATTATATATTGTTCATCACAGAAACCAATTGCTATCACTGAAAACCCTAATCAAACACATGTTAGAATGTATACGCTACTTCTATGAAGCACAACTGCATATGTATGTGATTCCTCTGAATATGGTCTGCTCATGGATCTCAATATACTGATAGTTGAATCTAAATCACTGTAATATTGAAACAACCACTGAACCAAATACTAAATCAATCACATATCACTGAGCCAATTACATATGATAGCATAGTAACATCTTTACTAATCAACATTCCATTCCATAACCAACTCAACCCAACCAGTACTGTCAAACACAGATTATCATGATAGAGACATCATCGACAGACAACAACAAACATAACAAAACTGATCAAATGTCATCAACAAGACATATTGTAAAACCCTAGTATGTATACATTATTTTCACAAATCATATCGACATATGTACACACTTATCATCCACAACATGTGCATACAGATTCTGAACACACTGAAATCCTTTCACAGAATATATATGTGACTATCCAAAATTTGATCCACGTATGTACACGACCTTTCAGAGGCAAATCATCATACAAATTGGAAATCACTGAATCATACCTTCATTACAACCCCAACACATACTTCACAAACTTTATTGTCACAAATTCATAACAGAATATCATTATCACCATAAATATATCATTGTTATCTATAATCACAAATAGATCAAGCAAGAATATTCATTACTATTCCTTCAAATATATCAGATATGAGCCTCTTCCATGCTCCTTGGTGCACACCTGTTTCAGATCAGATTACACATTAATAACTCGTAACTTGCACACTTAACACTTTGATCTCCATCTCCTTATATATATTTTTCCTTAGCCAATAACTTAGGCCAATCCCTTAGCAATGCCATTAGTATTCTTTGACGAGATAAAATAGCCATTTTTGCACTCATTACTATGGGTTAATACCATGGTAAAGACCCCTAGTATTCAAGTTACCATGGTGTAGATTATGTACATGACTTTTCTTTACGATACTTGTGTATGCACGTGACATTTCTTCACAACACCTATGTATACTTTCTCAAACTTTACCTTTACCATCCATTTGTCTATCAACTGATTTCATATCACCTTTAACATTTGCATAACCTTCATGTTGACATGTTTATCAAGTAGGTTTCCATCAATGACAACATGTTATCCATAATTCTAATAATATCCCCCTTTGTACTTGATGGCAACCATTTTGGTGTTTGGTCACCCCCTGTAAATACCTGTAAACACATCTGTAAGCACACCAAGATTCTCTCCTAAGAATTTTCACCAGTCATTCTTTTCCAAACACCAATCTTCTCCCCCCCTTTGACATCAAGGGAAAAGGGTTGACCAATTATGAATGAAGACTTCTCTCCCCTTGTGAAGAGAGGATAATTCTAGATTGGATCTGCTTAATATTAAGATTGTATACTGACCATGCTCCCCCTGAGCATATGTTGAAGATCTTTAATGAAGTGTTTGACTATATGACTCAATCAAATATGACCTTTCCTATCACCAAGGACTAATGCTTACATCAATCACCCAACATAGTGGGGTTACATATTTGACTCACCATTACATCAATGCCCAAAAAAATTGAATTACATACATAAATTACTTGACCCAATAGCCCATACATGACTGAATTACAATGTTTAAATCCGATGTCTCCAGATGACATTTATATCAAAAGACATATATGACATTTATAAGGAAAACCAAAGTCCTCAATAGTGAGGTAGCAAGACCATGATAGTTATCAACAACCATCATGAACATCTGATCACAACAAAATAAATAGCAACATGAACATCCTCATCATCAATATGAAGTATGACAAGAAAATGTAGCATCAATATTCAACAACATCAATAGTTGACCAAATATGTAACGCTTTCAAGCATCACCAGGCAATTGTAACAACAACATATCAATAAACATCTTATTGAATTCATGTAACATTCCTTTTGCATATATAGGAATAGACAACAATATGATTTTATTGGACCATAATTCCATCATATTATCTTCATGCATTCATATTCAACATCAATAATGACCATAGAATATACTTCATCAAGTGTATCAAGTAGAATTATCACACCTTAAACAAATTCACCAAAATGCAACTCAAGTAATCGTCCCTAAAGTCCCTATCTGCAATTCATCCATCATTGATAACCTATGACATAGTGACAACAATATGTATATTTCTTCTCATAAATGAGAGATGCCAACAACAATGATAAATCATTAACCAATCATAGCATGAGATTTTGCAATCAAGCTCGTAACACATCTCCTTGATCTCATGTCATAAAGATCAACATGCTATTTCCATTTATAGGAAGAGACACGATCCATGAACATCAAATACATATTAATCTATTGTAGAATAACATCATATCTTTCCATTCATCAACAATATATGTGAGAACCAAGAATATCGCATAGAACTTCACAACAACATCATAACAACTTCAAGAAACATATAGGCATCATCCATAACTTCACCATATGCAACCTATGCATCATTGAAGACATAATGACAACAACATATGTGTCTTCAGTAGAAATAACTATACATCACCAATGATATATACTTATCATGAATCAACATGCTACAAGAGATTCTTCAAGAAACCATAATGTCAAAAATGCACTATTAGAAGCATATCAGATCTTCCCACTGAACTTGTGTGAACTTATCATTATCAAATATGATTAGATCCAACTCATCAATCAATACATCCATCAAAAGAACAAAATAAAGAATGGCACATTTATGAACCATCATCATTTGTAAGTAACATATGAGCATCATCATTAGACTGTAACTAATAAATGTCAGAACTAGAAAGCCAAATAATAATTGATTAAAGCATATCAAAAACTCCCCTTGAGTCTATCCCTCTGTTTCTTCATCTCAAAACTCACATATGTACGCGATTGTATAGATCAAAACTCACGTATATACGTGAATTTTTCTTCATGTAATCCACTTACAGAAAGTAAAATGCTAAAATTTTCATAACAACAACTCCCTGTGAACATACCATACCTATTCATGTTCACTGTTACTTCATAAATGCAATGTTAGCAATATAAGCGTCACCAAATGAATATCAAATGAAATAGATAAACATCACTAAGATACTTATGCATAACTCCCCCTAAGATCATACACTATTGATCCTCTAGACCTGATAATCATCACCTGCTCTTCATGAGGTCATGTACTTCACATCACTTTTGCAGTCACTGTTAGAAGTATGCTTTAAAAAAAATAGATTGTAGTGGGAACTATATTCTTGTATTTTGAATCTAAAGAAGTAGAGTAACTACACCTCTTATTTCTTCTTGAATTATTTTCTATTAGCACACATAATTTGTTTGGATATCTGTATCCTCTTTCTATAACTTTTCCAGTTTCTTTGTCTACAAATTTTCACTTAGTTGATGTAAACAAAATTATACACCCTTTTTCAGCCATCTGACCTACACTTATAATATTCTTCTTTAGCCCTTGAATTAACAATGCATCAATGGATTTTGTATACTTTTAAAGTATGAGTCTACCTTTTCCCATAACTTTTCCTAGAGCACTATTTCCGAGAATCACCTTACCATATTTTTTTTCTTGAGAAATTCAAACTTGTCTTTATCTCTAGTCATGTGATGAGAGTATCCACTATCTATGTACCATTATTCTTCATTATTCTTATTATGAGAAGTGTCGGTGGATACATCGTTCTCAAAGATTTTGGTAACAATATTATTATTTGATTTCTTTCCATGTTGTCTACGGAGGTTCATTCTCTTTTTCCTACATTATTTTGATACATGCCCAAACTTGTTATGAGCATAACATCTTATATGACTAGAAAACAGAGTTGATGAATCATTATATGTCCATTTCATATTCCTTCTATTGTAATCAATAGCTTTGTGACCAAATATGTTGCAAGCAAAACAATATCCCTTAAAGAAACCTGAGTACCTGGGAGTTGATGATCTTCCTGTGAAGTGGCTATTTTCTTGAGATCGAAACAATCTACTTTTGTAATTGGCTGCAACATGTCCATAATTATGACATATAAAGCATTCAACATTATTGATCAAAGGAGAGAATCGATTAATGTTTCTATTATTGGGAGCAAATGATTTCTTTTGAAAATTCATCTTCCTTGGATGTTGATCTGGTTGACTTCTTATCTCTTTAACAAGAATTTCATATTTCATATTGTTATCCTTCAAGATCCTTGTACAAGCCTATGAACTAGATTCTCCTTTTACAGTTTCATGAAAACCGAAACCAAATTTCATTGAAGGAGACCTTTGATTACCGAGAATGTTATCCAAAATCTTAGTACTATCTTGAAATCTCAGGTGTTTATCCTTTTCTTCTAATTTACCTTTTAGAATTTTTACCTCAACCTCCATTGTTTGGTATTGTTCTTCATTTTCCTGATACTAATTCCTCATTCCTTCTTCAACCGTTCTTCCTTCTTCTAATTTCTCCTTCAATTTGATAATCTATTCCTTCAACCCATTCTCTTGTTCTTCAAATACTTGAAGTAGTTATTCGTTTCTCTTGTTTTACTTTTCAAGATTTTTTCAAAGAGAGACGATCTCAACTTCAAGTCTGTCACAATATTGTTTAGATTCTCCTGTAACACTAACTAATTTAACATGATCCCTATTATCATATGTCTGCAACTTATCCTTAAGATTGTTAATCCTTTTTAAAGAAAAATCAAGTTTTCTTCTAAGATTGAGAACTTCCTCTAACTTGTCTTCTTCTGAATTAGTAACTCCATCTGACATAACATACTTAGATTTTGATACATAATTATTTTATTTAGACATAAGATTACCTGTTGGTTCTCCTAATGAACAATATTCCCTTTTTTTCCTTCATGAATTTCTTGTATATTATCCCATACTTCCTTTGCAATTTCATAGTGCATAATCTTTCCTAATGCTGAATCAGGTATGTTATCAAAGATTTCATTTAATGCTACATTATTCTTTTGTAATTCTTCACCTAATGGAGGAGTTTTAGTGCAACCATTACATACTAAATTCCAACTTTAGATCCTAGGATCATTAACTTAGACTTCATCTCTTCTTTCCATTCATAATAGTTATCATTACTTAGCATAAATATACTTTTATTGTCCATTGTTTCTAACTTGCCTTGTTCTTTCACTGCAAAATTTTCTTGACCCATAAATGCAATTATTTCCATAGCATCAGATGCTTCACTTTCATTGTTCTCTGGAATTGACTTCTTCCTTTGAGTTGATTTCTTATTTTGCTTCTTTCCCAATGTCTCTGATCCACTTAAAGTGGTCAAGATTTTGCTGAAGTGATCTACTCTGATAACAATTTTTGCGAAACATACTAAGGGGGGAGGGGGTGTGAATCGATATTTTTAAACTCACTTTAAAATTTTCATTTCATAATTTGATTTCCATACGCTATTTCCATTCAAGAAACCATCATATGTACACAACTTTAGTAAAGGAAAACATCATATATCTAGTCAAGTAAATTTTCATATATTTCATCATCATTTCATCTTTAACCAATGCATCACTACTTCATTATTAATTAATTAAATAGTAATCATGAGAAGCAAGAAGAAAATAGATCACCAAAACATAAGAAACATATCAACACACATGAACACCAAGATTTTAGGTGGAAATCCAATATGGGATTAAACCAGTGATGTCGTCGTCTTTGTATTCCTTTTATTATAAACAAAAAATTCTTACAATATTCTACTGGCACAGACTCATACTAAAACGAAGGAACCCACCTGCAGAAGGATACAACCTTCTCTCGTTCTCCAGCACCCATTGGAAGGGAGCTCCAAGCCCATGTTCTCGTTTAACAGCTCCTACCAAAAGAGAGAAACTACCCCTTGAACAAGTTCACCAGCTGCTACTGGAAGGAAGTTTTGTATTCCCTTACTGAAGGATCCAACCCTCAACACCTCTTGTGTACCACATTTCATAATGTTTCATATTGGATCCACTTGACTCAAAACATCAAACCTGTAGGCCACCTTTCACCATATTTTCAGACTATACCAATTTCCATCATTAAGGCTAAACCAAGTAACAATTATGAAACCAATTGCTCAATCAACTAAATCATCAAATCAATCACTAAATTGTAATAAACCAATGCAACTATATCAAACAAATTATATCATATTATATCAATGCACAACCACTCATAAGTATACTGGATTATATATTGCTCATCATAGAAACCAATTACTATCTCTAAAAACCCTGATCAAACACATGTCAAAATGTATATGCTACTTCTATGCAACACACCTTCGTATGTACATGATTCCTCTGAAGTTGAGCTGCATACTGATCTCAATATAATGACACCTGAATCTTAATCACTATAATAATGAAACAACCACATAACCAAATACTGAATCAATCTCATATCATTGAGCCAATTACAAATCACAACACAATAGCATATTTACTAATCAACATTCCATTCCATAACCAACTCAACCCAACCAATACTATCAAACATAGATTATCATGATAGAGACATGATCAACAAATAGAAAAAAACATAATGGAATTGATACTGCAAAGCCCTAGTATTGATCCAGATTTAAACAGGAACACAACAAATTATAGATATAACCATACATATAGAGATGTAGTAGAAATAATACTTCATTTCTTTACTGTAAAATATTGAAATATACATACAAATGGAAATGGAAATAAACTAGCTAGGGTGATGGTGGCTTATCTCTTAGAAGAGATGTGGCGGCTACATACCTCTGAACTGTGTTACAATGAGGCTCAAAGGCCTATTTATTGTTGAGAAACAATGGTAAACCCTAAACATCCAAAAACCTAACCCTAGAAGATGAAATGCCAAACTGTGGACCCCGTTTGGGTAAATTGCTACATTAACTTCCCGGGGTCGTAACTTTGGCATACGATATCTGTTTGACGTTCATAATATCTTGTTAGAAATATCTATCTGAAAACTACAACTTTGGAAAGAGAGACATCAGTCCATGATCCCATATTACTCCCAAGTTTCCCAAAAAAATGTTGTTTAGGGCCTCAAAACTCCTCCGGAAGTTCAGGACCCGAAAAACTACTAAAAATAGTAAACTGTGCTACAATTAAGGAAACTGAAAAGCTACAAGAAATAATGGTGGGGGTCCAAGTGGACTTGGTGGGTGGCCACCAATATCTACCTAGATCATTCCTCCCCCCCAGGAAGCAATGGTCGCCATTGTGTTGAGTTCCTCCATGAGATGAGGAAACTTCTAGTGGACTTGGTCTCGGGTGAGCCACTTGCCCTGGTGAAGGAGTTGGCCTACTTTGACAACTCGATATAGTTGTATATTCTGCTGGTGAGTGTGCTTCATATTTGTGTCCATGTTCCGATCAATTGTAGCTTGTTCCATGCAATTTGGATTTAACATTGTGGGTGTGAGTTGTTTTGCAATGTCGGATGTGTCTAGTAATGGTGGAAAGTATGGCCGAAGGTGGTCCAAATTGAACACTGGGTGCAGGCCAAGGAATGGGGGAATGCTGAGCTGAAATGTATTATCTCCTATAGCCTTGGTAATGCTGTAAGGACCATATCAGAGAGGTCTGAGTTTTCGATACGCCCCGGCAAGGCGTTCCTTTTTAAAATGCAACTAGACTTTATCGCCCACCTGAAGCTTGTGTGGCACCCAATGTTCATCATGTCATTGATTGTACTTGGCATTTGATTTCTCCAAAATGTTGTGGACCTGCTGGCAAATATGTTGGATGTTCTCAATGAAATTTTTGCCTTATTTGTTTCAGACTGGACATGAGCCGAATCTACGTGAGTAGCTGCAAATGGCATGGCCACATCAATGGGACGTAGTGGTTGGAATCCAAAGCCCACCTAAAAAGAGTTGTGGCCAATCGAGCTATGGAGAGCCTAGTTGTAGCTGTGCTAAGAATAGGGGAGGCCCTCATCCCATGTGCGTGGATACTTTGAGTTGTACATCCACAAAATGTGTACGATCATCCTATTGACAACCTTTGTCTAGCCATTAGTTTGAGGATGGAAGGCTGTGGACTTAGTGAGTTTGGTGTCCAGCATCGACCAAATATTGGACCAAAATGTACTAAGGAACTTGTTGTCCCAATCTGAGATGATAAACTATGGGATCCCAAAGTGTACCCACACTTGTTTAAAGAAGAGTTTAGCAGTGGCTTCTACTGTGATATTCTTCTTGTAGGAATCCATAATGGCCATCTTCGAGAAGTCGTCGACAACCACAAAAACACAGTCATTTCCATGCTTAGTAGAAGGAAGGCCCGACATGTAATCCATGGAGATGGATTCCCAAGGTCGAATAGGGGTAGGCAGCGGGGTATAAAGGCCTTGCTTCTTGATGGTTAGTTTCGCAATGGCACAGGTAGTGCATGATATGATGTACTTCCTGACATCCTGTCAAAGATTTGGCCAATAGAGATACTTTTGCGGTACTACCACCATTTTCTCAACCCCAAAATGCCCAACAGCCCGACTGTAGTGTGCTTCCCAAATCATCTTGGGATGCTTGCTTGAAGGAACACAAAGGTGACCTAGGTGACATAACAGGGCATCCTGGAGGAGAAAATTTGGAACATGTTGACCCTCCAAAAGTGTCTGGTATGTGTGGCAGAATTCTGGGTCGCTTTTGTAGAGAAGTGGCCAATTAGAAGTCTACTACCCATAAGAGTTGAGCATGGTGGTTAACACCATCATCGGTGGTCGATTGAGGCAATCTGCAACATTATTGGTGCTACCCTTCTTATACTTATTCAAATGGAATTGTTGCAGGTATGTGGACCACTTCTTATGGCAATCATTTTGCAATTTCCCTTGGGTCTGTATGAACTGTAGGGGTCGATGGTCTGTGTGGATGATCATTTCCTTCCCCAAAATGTAATGCTCCCATTGTCAGCAAGCCTGCACAATGGAATACATCTATTTGTCATAAGTGGGATACTTCTGGATTGTGTTTGAAAGTGTCTCACTATGATATGCCATTGGATGCCCGTGTTGAGTAAGGACTGCCCCAATAACATAGTCAGAGGCATCTATCTCTACCTCAAATGGTTGTTGCAAGTCTAGTAATGCGAGCACTGGTGCCGAGCAGAGGCAATATTTCAACTCTATGAATTCCTTCTGTTGAGATTTAGACCAAAATAATTTTTCTTTTGCTCCTCCCTTGGTGACTTGACTCAAGGGCAAGTGATATGAGAAAATACCAACATGAACCTATGGTGGAAGTTGGTAAGACCTAGAAAGCTGTGCAGCTCTGTCAGAGTGGTTGGAGATGGTCAATCCCAAATGAATTGGATCTTGGCTAGATCCACATGCACCCCTGTTCATCAATAATGTATCCTAGATACTGAACCTGGGTCATGCCAAAAGTGCATTTCTCCAAATTGGAGCATAACTTGTGTTGCCGCAGTGTTTGGAGAACCTGTCGGATGTGGTGGAGTTGCTCTTCCCAACTCTGGCTGAAGAACAAGATGTCATCCAAGTATACCACTACAAATGAGTTGGTGAATGGCTGCAAGATGTCATCCATTAGCCTCATGAAGGTTGCAGGAGCATTCGTCAATCTGAAAGGCATAACCAACCATTTGAAAAGGCCCTCCTTGGCTTTGAAGGCAGTCTTCCACACATTGGAGGGTTTGATTGGTACATGGTGATATCCTGATTTCAAATCGATCTTGATGAAATATTTTTCCCCCTTCAGTTGGTCTAGGAGGTCATCAATCCGTGGGATCGGGTACCTATTACGGATAATGATCTTGTTCAGTGCCTGATAGTCAATACAGAGTCTCCAAGTCCCATCCTTATTCTGTACCAACATGATTGGGCTCCCACAGGGTGATGAACTCGGACAGATGTGACCTTTCTGTAGCAGCTCCTGAATCTGCCTCTTGATTTCATCGTTCTCCAGAACAGAGCAGTAATAGATTGGTCCATTGGGCAATAGCCCACCTGGGGTCAGATCGATGGAGTGCTTGACCTGACAGTGCAGAGGAACCCCTGCGGGGAAGGTGAAGATGTCCTCATACTCCTCCATGATCTTTTCCATCTATAGTTGTCATGTAGAGGGGCCTTATCCGGAGGTCATGGCCACTGTCTTCTTCTTTCCTTGAGGGCGTATCATTAGGAAAAAAAATTTCCAGTTTTGGAAATGAGATTACTGCATTTTTTTGTAGTAACTAAAGAGATGGCTGTAGGCGGTGCTACCTCTGGTATCCTGTACAACTTATTTCTCAAAGTAACAATAACAACACGGGGCCTTGATTCATACATAGCATGTCGCTTCCACAAGTATGGTTGTCTTAATAAAACATCACAAACATCAAGGGGAGAAACATCACATAATACCTCATCTGTGAAGGGCTTGATGTTGTATAGAAGGTGACACTGCTGGCTCATGCAAAGATCCCGTCCTTGGTGAAGCCACCTGATGGTGTATGATTGTGGATGTTCTATGGTCGGTAAGCCTAGCCACTTCACGACCTCTGCCGAAATGAGGTTATTTTGGCTCCCACTGTCGACAGTGAACTATAGCGGGGAGCCCTTTACCCACATCTGGGAGTGGAAGAGACGCTCCTCCTCCTCTGGATCTTCGGGTTCCTCCTTTTGGATCTTCGTGGTGGCAATGGTGGCATTGGGCTCCACATTGATAATCTACTACCCTTTGTCATTCCCCTTGTCGAGTTCTGACTCAGAGTCGGAACATGTATCTGATTCTGAAACCTTTAGCTTAGCCAATAGTGACTGCTTGGCCCAACACTAACTAGTGTTGTGAGTGGAGCTTTTATGGAACTCACACCACTTTCTAGTGTCCTTTTTCGGCTTCGCGGCACTATTCTTTGCTTGCAACTTTAGCAGGTTGTCTTGGGCCGCCCTGCCTTAGCTTTGTCCTTTGTTCTGCGGTTTGGGGGCACCTTTCCCTTGCTTCGGATTCACAGATTCAAAGTCTCGCTTCTTCCGTTTAAACTTTTGCTCGATCTTGATGGCATATCAGTATGCTGTGCCGAGTGAGGAGATGTTCAGGAATTCTATTTCTTCCTGGATGTACCTGTGAAGGCAACCGTTGTATTTGAGTACCAAATTCTACTCTGAATCCTTGATACCCAACTCTGTGTGAATGGTATGGAAAATATTGGTAAATTTTGGCATGTCTTGGTCCCTTCCCTGCCGTAGCATGGTGCACTTTATGTATTGGTCCTCATAGCTTCCGACAGGGTAGTACTGCTCCTTGATGGCAGTCCGGAATGAATTCCAAGTGGGTGCAACAGAAAACCTTGTGGTCATATTTTCATCCTTTTGCTCGCAATAGGTTTCCCACTAGTCCTTGACGTGGGGGGCATCTTTGAGAAGAGAAAAAGTTATCTTTTCCCGGCCGAAAAAATCATGAATAGAAAAATACCCTTCTAGTAGGTTTAACCATTTATCTACAGCATCTACATCTATCTAACCATCAAATATGGGAATGCAAAAATTAACTTGTACCTTAAAGAGTGTGGTGCTTCTAGAGTAGCTACTAGAAGTAGATGTGTCTTCCCTGGGCAGCTGCTGAAGGATCTGGGCAAAGTTGTCCAACATCGCGTTCCTTTTTCACTCGAGGGCCTATTCGAGCAAGATTTTGATAGGATCTCCTGCCCCCTCATCTTTCTTTTCATCAGCCATGGGAGGCTGTGAGGATTTACAAGGCAGGTCTTGCAAAGGTTCGACCAGTTCAAGCCCTAACTCCTTATATACCGACCTCATTGGGGACATGCAAAGAAAGACAAAAAAAGAGTAGAGCGCTATGATACCACTGATTCAGATTTAAACAGGAACACAACAAATTACAAATATAACCATACATATAGAGATGCAACAGAAATAATACTTCATTTAATTACTATGAAATACTGAAATATGCTTACAAATAGAAATGGAAATAAACAAGTTAGGGCGATGGTAGCTTATCTCTTAGAAGAGATGTGGCAGCTACATGCCTCTGAACTGTGTTATAATGAGGCTTAGAGGCCTATTTATTATTGAGAAGCAATGGAAAACCCTAAACATCCAAAAACCTAACCCTAGAAGATGAAATGCCAAATTGTGGGCCCCATTTGGGTAAATTGGTACATCAACTTCCCGGGGTCATAACTTTGGCATACAATCTCAGTTTGACACACATAATATCTCGCTAGAAAGATCTATTTGAGAACTACAACTTTGGGAAGAGAAACATTGGAGTCGTGTTACTCCCAATTTTCCCAAAAACCGTCGTTTAGGGTCTCAAAATGGCTCTAGAAGTTCTGGACCTGAAAAAACTACTAAAAATAGTAAATTGTGCTACAATTAATGAAATTGAAAAGCTAAAAGAAACAATGATTGGGGTCCAAGTGGACTTGGTGAGTGGCCACCAATATCCACCTGGATCAAGTATGTATACATGACTTGTTGCATGTGTGCGTAGCCCCCCCTGTCGGGGGGTTTGAGGGGGATGGTAGCCCCCCCGTGCCCTAAGAATTTTTTTTTGGACCCTTGTTGGCTTATATGGGCCTGACCCAGGTTTAGAAGAATTATTTAGCCAAACAAATCCCATAGCTACCGGCCCTTTCGGCAACAGTCCGCAGAGTGCGAACTGAGGTCTCACTCGAGGTAGTAGGGGAGGGTGCTAGAACTAGGTTTTCGCACCCTTGGGATGTCTAGATGTGATCTAGAGGTTTCGCGCACCGTTTCACAACGTCGAGCTGCCCTGTTTTGCGCTAATCCAGACCACTCTTTACTAGATATTAGCGCACCGTTTACAGATCTAATCTAATTGATGAAGTATTATTTAGAAGGGTCTTTAAGCAAACATTTATCAGATTTATCCAGTTTTCACAATTAATTTAAATGCAGATTCACATGTATTCAAAATGTAAGCATATGCGCATAGATCAAACAGTGATATTAACCATACAAAAAGCTAGATCTGTGATACTTCATATTAACACAGAATTACCCAAGAAACTTATCTTTATTTACTTCCTTCACTAATACATCTAGATCCGCCCTATGCACTCAGCTGCAGGGGTCTGTGCACACAGTTGCAGACTCTTCCAGGCCTCTGCGCACACAACTGCAAAGCCTCTACCCACTACCCACACCCTCGACTCGGACTTGCAGATGCTTACAGATTGTTCTCCTCAAAACCCCATTACATTACAGATCCAAGATCATACCCAAAAGAATTGCCTTTCCCTCGTAGAGCCACGATCTATTTATACCTTCCTATGGTCCGCGGACCAACCTACTTCCTATTATTCTATATTATTTCTTCGGTGGACAACCCTTTGACTCGATCTTTCATCTTTTGTGCTCCACATATTTTGGAGGTTTACAATAATTTTATCCTACTTTCTAGGCTATCAAACCCAAAACTGTTACGGAGGACCTCTGCTACCCAACAGTCCCCCAACACAATCATCATGACTCGTCCTGAGTCACTTGTTGGTGCGGCGAGACGTGTTGCCGTGGCTTCACGGTTCACCTGCCTCTAAGTGAAGCTCGTTGTTCTACTGCTTCTTCATTGTCTCCTATGACATTTCCTCCATCTCATGCTTCATTCTTACTACCCATGCTTGCGACCGATAGTGCTCATTCTACTCTGCTCGGTTAACATAAAACACCCCTTGCTAGGATTTTAGCTCTAGCGGGGGAGCCGCATCCAGGACCTCCTTGTACCACCACAGCCATTTTCGACCTTCGCATCTATTCTTCGTACTGTCTACTTTAGCTTGTGTTGCAATTTTGCAAGACCTATGCTACTGTCCACGAGATCCCAATCCTCAAGGTCCTTCAGAGATGACTTAGTAACTTCGTTTCTTCCCGTGATCTCCATTCGTCTATCCTTTCACCTCTTTGTTGTGGTTTGCCGACCTGCCCTTGGGTGGGGCAATGGCATCCTAACCAATTCTGCTTCGTGTCTCCCCTTTTCCGGTACATCCCCTACTGTGGATGATGTCTTCTGTGGGACACCCACCACTATCAACACCATGCACATTAGAGAGTCCTGCTACTCCATCGGCCATATCACCACCCTCGGGCTTACTCCTTGTGTAGAGATAATAAACAGCTCCATATTGATAATTAGCATGTATTTTCTAGAAGTGTAAGTCACCTGGTGGATGCCCCTCGGTGATTTATAAGTGATTCGAATTTCAAATTCATTGGTTCCTGCTTGTTCTAGCATCCTCGTGTAAAATCTGTGGCAGCTCGTTTCATATCTGACTCGTACTTCCTCTCTTAATTGCCCACCGCCCGCTCCCTTTTGCCATAATGCAGACATCTTGTCATGAATAGTGATAGGAACGGTCACCTCTCTTCTTATCAATGCATTGGTGCACTTTTTATCACACAACCGCGATCTTGTTAATAAGCCAAATCGACGCGTAGCCTGGTACTCGTGCCTCTTTCTCCCATACTACTTTACCATCTCGCAAACTCTTTCAATTGGTTGGAGCGGCGAGACTGTCCCTCAAATGGCTAGGCAGGCAGCTTGCCCGCCCGTGTAGAGCTTCAGGCAACTGCCATTCACTCGGCCTGGAAAGGGGTCTCCATTGAGTTTGGCAAGCTAAACTGCACACCCATCGGTAACTTCTTTGACGATATAAGGCCTTAACCAATGCATTCGGAGTTTTCTAGGGAATTTCTCGAACTTGCTGTCATATAGCAATACTAGATCATTCTTATTGAAAGTGCGCACCTTGATATGGCGATCATGCCACACTTTCTCATGCTGCTTCTGTACTTGCTGATGGAATCCAGCCAAAAACTGTTCCTCTTCCAGTTCTGCTAGCTGCGCGAGTCGTTCCTCTAAAGCCCTGCAGTCTGTCATACCTATGATTGCTATGATCCATAGACTAGGCACAATATATTCCATAGGCATGATGTCCTCCTTGCCATAGACTAACCGAAAAGATGTTTGGCCCATAAACTTCTTGCACGTGGTTCAGTATGCCCATAGCACAATAGGGATGCGCAAGTCCTAGTAATTTCGTTGCACATTACAGACCTTGGTCAACGCAGTCTCCAAGATTTTCTTGAATGCCTCAACTATCCCATTCGCTAGGGGGTGGTATGGCATACTTTGTTGGTGATATATCTGGAATTCCTTGGTGAGTGCATTGATTGTTTCATTCAGGAAATGCGTACCTCGATCACTCATGAGAATTTTGGGACATCCAAACCTTGTCAGTACATTTTTGAACAGAAATTTCACCGCTATTGTAGCCATGCAATCCTTGACCGACTATGCCTCTGCCCATCAGGTCAAATATTTTGTCACGGTGATGATATAGCGGGCGCCTGTCTTCCCTCATGGCTCGATAGGTCCTACGAAGTCAATTGCCCACTTCTCGAATGGTTGTAGCGTCATTTGTGGCTGGAGTGGCATTTCATCTCTTCGCGATGGTTTCTCGGTCTGTTGGCATATGTCACAGGCTCGACAGTATGCTTTCGAATCTTGATGCAAAGTGGGCCACCATAATCCTGTGCGAAGAATATTTTAGGCTATGGAACGACCTGGATAATGTCCACCAGCAACCCCCGCATGTGCTTCGGCCAGGATCTATCCTCGCTCAAACTCCAGGACATACCTACGTAGTATCTCATCGTTGCCCATTTTGTAGAAGTGTCCTGCAATCACGGTGAAGTCTGCTGTGTGTATCACCAATTCCTTCTTCTGCTGAACAGAATATCCTTGTGGCACGGTTCCTGTAGTTAAGAAATGGATTATATCCTCAAAGTGACCATCTGCTACGCACACCGCATATAGCTGTGCATCCGGGAGTCCATCCTCTAGATTTGTGGGTTGTTCGCCAGTCTCAATTTGGGACAGGTGATCTGGGCTTGCGTTTAGACGTCCCAGCTTTACGACGACCTCAAAGTCATACTCTTGGAATAATAGTAACCATCTACAAATACACCCCCCCAACACAGGCTTGTTCACTAGGTATTTTAATGCCGAGTGATCAGTATACATATTGAAGTGGCTTCCAAGAAGATAGTGGCGGAATTTTTGAAGTGCATATACCATCGCTAATTCCTCGTGCTCGGTAGTGGAGTAATTCTTCTCAGCTTTTGACAACTGGTGACTTGCAATCGGGTGGTCAATTCCCTCCACTCCTGGTTGAGTAAGTACCACCCCCAGCACAATACATGACGCGTTGACATGCACATGAAACTCAACATCCCATTTTGGAAAGACCAATATAGGGGCTGATGCCATCGTTTCATTGAGTGTCTCCAGAATTTTGTTGCATTCCTCATTCCAACAACAAGTAGCATCCTTCTTCAGCAATTGTTCCATCAGAGCTATGATTTGGGCGTAGCTTTTGATGAACTTCTAATAGTAGCCCATGTGTCCTAGTGTGGTGTGTAGTTGTTTGACACTTCTTGGCGCTTGTAGATTGAGTATGACAACGATCTTTGCTGGATCCACCATCAGGCCTTGCTTACAGACCACATGGCCCAGCAGGTTCCCGAATGGGACAAGGAAAGTACACTTCTTTAAGTTTAGCACAATCTGGTGTCGAAAGCAAGTATCTAGCATCAACCGTAAGTTCGCTACGTGCTTCTTAACCAGTCCAAACATGGTCCAATCATCAAGATAGACTTCTAAGAACTTGTGTACAAATTCTTTGAATGTTGCTACCACTATTCGTGAAAATATCACTGACACATTCTTCAGTCCAAAGGGCATCACCATGTACTGAAAGCAACCTCATTGAGTGGCAAACGTCATTTTACCCCTGTCCTCTGGTGCGATCTTGATCTGGTGGTATCCTGAGAACCCATCCGTGAAGGAGTAGGCTTCCTACCCCCCCACATTTTCTAGCACCTCATCTGTAAATAGAGTTGGAAATGGATCATTAACGTAGGAATCATTGAGCTTCTTGAGATCCATGCAGATATGAATCTCACCCTTCTGTTTCTTCTCTTGCACAACCATCAGACTTACCCAATCAGACTCCTCGATTGGTTCAATGATTCGTGCTTCCAGCATCTTATCTAGTTCTTCATGGACTTTTTCTTTATATTTTTGGTTCAATCGGTAGGGTTGCTGCTTAAGTGGTTTCGCGTCTAGCTTCAACATTATCTTCATCATTCCCAAGTCTCCTAGGATCCCTTTTAGCTCCGTGATTTTTGTTGGGAATAAATCTTGATATTCGCAAAGCAATTCGACAACCTTCTCCACTGTGGCATCATCCCAATAGTCCCCAAGCGTTGCATACTTTGGCTCGTCTTCTGTTCTGATATTGACTTGTCTCGTTTTCAATGGTGCCGTGATATTTGGATCTTCGATTGCAGGTCCATGTACCTCATGGCTCCCCTTTGTTTCCAAAATATTAATGTTTCGCGGGTCGTCCTCATCATCTTCTACCTGGACATTATAGCATTCGAGATCCTGACTTAGCTGTCGCGACCAGTCGGGCTGCACAGTTTATTTTGGTTCTAGTGGTGTTTTGAAAATGGCAGCCTTTACGAGGTGTAATGCATCATCCATGGGATCCATCCATTGATATTCAAAGAGGAAGGTTGACAAAAACCCTTCGCCCAAGATATCCCACTCACCTATGTCGTGCTGGAGCTCTGCTTCATTATACCAGCTTCTGGGAATGACGTCCAGGGTGTGATAAAATAAGTGTACCCATTCTCGCTGAGGTTCTTCTCCGTTGGCTTTGATCCATCTGGTAAGGTGCATGCACGGGTCATCACGTCCATCATATTTCTCCGTTAGGTGTAATTCCGGCTTCCCAAACCTGATATTCATCATACGCCTACAGGTGCGCCAGTCTTCGAAAGTCCCTTCATGTGTTCCCCACCATCGCACAGGCATCGCGCGTAATGTCCACTCAACACATTAAACCTTTGGTGCTCTGGTACTGCGACTTCAAATTTGGTCAGGAATTCATCTATTATTGTCAACCCATCATATGTCGACATTTCACGATCTTGGGCCCTCACGCAGTACAAAGATTTAGTCACCATGTTGCAATGTAGCGTAGTTACTTTGTTCAACCTGTTGCGCCACCGCTCGTCTTCCTCCTCTAACTCAGAAGTGCAGGATTCTTCATAGCCTCGTGATATTCTTCTATCCTCCATTGTCTTGACCCATTGTCGCCTTTGTGCAGACATTCTATAGCTACACTTTGCATCGTCGTTGCTTTCTCTGTCGTGCATAGGTTCAATGTAGCACAGTCCTTCAACCGGATCTAGCGGAATGACTACATGGAGTGCCTTTGTTTCAAATACCATTGTCCGCTTCTTTAAATTGATAACCCCATTCATGTCAGTGGCCCAGTCTATTCCTAAAAATGTAGGATAGGGAGTACTTTCATCCATGAGGTCAATAACTTCAAATTTTGTCCAAGTACTTGCACCATCAAGATCTACCATTACTCCTTGCAGCCTTCCCATGGGTAGCACCTTTTGCTGATTTTCCATCTGTAGTTGGATAGGGGACCATTGTAGCATAGGCTTATTCATGCATTCCCAAGTCTGTTTAGGTAGTATGTTGGCATTTGATCCTAGATCCAGAATGACCTGATCCATTTCATATTCGCCGATCTACACTGTTAGTCACATTTCCCTCCCGGTCCATGACGCATGTCTTTCCAACTTTCAAACTACGCGAGGTTCACTCCATCCTACGCATCTATTTATTAGTTCCTGTAAGCCCTTAAATTCCCTGTTGTCACGAAGCAATTTTATACATGTCTCTAAAAAGATAGTTATCATCGAGGGATCCCCGACCGTCTCAGGCTGATCACTACTACCTGGGGTAAAGGCTTCCACGAAGCTCTCCCAAGCTTCCATATATGTCTCCTTACCCACCCCTGCATCTTCCTTACTTAAGCTCCTTCCATCCATTCCTGTGGTCATGCCACTCCTTAGTACCATGTTGACGTTGGGATCTTCCTCGCGAGGTTCAGACTTCATCATTTGTACGCTCTGGGTTATTGTTGGTTGCGTTTCCCTTTTTTCATGAATCTGTGCTATCAGCGTAGGACAATCTATCAGCTCATGATCGAATTGTTCACAATAATTGCATGAAATTCAGGTGGGGTTGGTACAATCTCGCGCATAATGTCCCAGTCCTTCGCAGTTGTAGCAGATTATCTACCCACGACCCCTTCCTGGCCCCATTTCACCTTGTCCTCACCCACGACCCTGGAACCCACTGCACGTAATCGCCGTGGATGGATCCTGTCCTTGCACCTCAGTCTACATTTTGTAAGTAGGTGACTGGTCCATTAGCAATTGGTAGCTATGACAGTCTCTTTCTTCGTGGCCCACCGACCTACAAAAGTTGCAAAATAGCTGCTAGGGGGTTTGGTTATATTTTGGTAATAGATGACAGTTATTAGTGTTTTGCTTTCCTCCCACCTGACAAATTGCGCACTAGAGTGGGGCTACAGTGCTTGGTCCTACTTGTGCCTCTGGTCACAATAGTATTGGTCACCCCGTTGGTACAAAATTCACTGAGACCAGGCAGTGATCTTTGTCATGTCCCTAGCTTCTGCACTTTATACACCATACTTCCTCTCAGACTTCCGGTTGTTGTACCTATTCTTGTTTTAACTTCTTCATTTCCAAATACAATTTTTGGACTTGCACTTGGATTTACTGAACTCCCAACCTCGGGTCTTGTAATAGATTTTCGTGTAATCTCATTGCTGTCTCTAGTGCTTCGGCCTAGGTTGAGATCTTCTGTTGTGATAATGCCATCCTTAGATGTGGTGTTAAGGATGCCATAAACCAAGCGCAGTTCTGCGAACCGTCAATGTTATGTTAGCCTCATGAATAGAACTTTTCAGTCTTTGGTCCAAATCCCACGGGGTTTCACTAGGCATCATCGTGATCTCTTTGAACCCTATAATCAACTGTGTTTCTGACTTCAACTGGCTAAACTCCTTTAATTCAGTCTAGATGTCTGTTGTCCCTGCCGTTGGGTGATCGCTTGAGTACTTTATGTACCATGTCAGTGCTTGGTCTTGCAGCATGCTGACTAAGGTAGCCTTTCTGATATTATCATCCACAATTCGTTGTGCATTCCATACTGATGTTAATACAAACCAGAATTGTTCCGGGTCTTCGCCTCCTGCTCCTTTGAATACCAGTAACTAGATCGCACTCGTCATTGTTACCCTTGAACTACTATCGTTTCTGGTTTCTTTCGAGTCCCTGCATTTCACACCAGACACCCCTTAGGCAGATCTCGGTCCCAGCAATGGAACCATTTGTTGGCTTATATGGGCCTGACCCAGGTTCGGAAGAATTATTTAGTCAAACAAATTCCACAGCTACCGGCCCTTTCGGCAACAGTCTACAGAGTGTGAATTGAGGTCTCACCCGAGGTAGGAGGGGAGGGTGCTAGAACTAGGTTTCCGCACCCTTGGAATGTCTAGATGTGATCTGGAGGTTTTGCGCACTGTTCTGCAATGTCAAGCTACCCTGTTTTGTGTAGATCCAGACCACTCTTTACTAGCTATTAGTGCACTATTTACAGATCTAATCTAGTTGATGAAGTATTATTTAGAAGGGTCTTTAAGCAAACATTTATCAGATTTATCCAGTTCACGCACTTAATTTAGACGCAGATTCACATGTATTCAAAATGTAAGCATATGCGCATAGATAAAACAATGAAATTAACCATACAAAAAGCTAGATATGCGATACTTCAGATTAACATAGAACTACCCAACCAACTTATCTTTATTTACTTCCTTCACTAATACATCCAGATCTGCCCTGCGCACTCAGCTGCAGGGGTCCGCGCACACAGCTGTAGACTCTTCCAGTCCTTTGTGCACATAGCTGCAGAGCCTCTACCTGCTACCCACACCCTCGACTCAGACTTACAGACGCTTATAGATTGTTCTCCTCAAAACCCAATTACATTACAGATCCAAGATCATACCCAAAAGAACTACCTTTCCTATTATTCTATGTTATTTCTTGGGTGGAAAACCCTTTGACTCAATCTTTTATCTTTCGTGCTCCGCATATTTTGGAGGTTACAATATTTTTATCCTACTTTCTAGGTTATCAAACCCGAAACTGTTATGTGGGACCTCCACTACCCAACAACCCTATATTAGGTGGGAAAACCTACCTATGGTTTTGGGGATGGGTTTCACACATGGTTTTGGGCATGATGGTTTTTTGCCCATGGTATTTTGTAGATGCGGTCAAGGGAACTACAGTTATGTTCTAATCCAGGGTTAATGGGTTGGTTTTATGAATGCTTTGACATTTATATTTATGCGTTGTAACATTGAAAGGAATTTTTATATAGGAGAATGACCTCCTCATCAACTCAGAGGACAAAAACAATCTGGTTAAAGACATAACCTAATTCACAGGCCTATTTTCCAACATAACACTCCCCAGGAACTAGCAAGAAGAGTTAGAACGCTCCCTATGCATGAGCCAGGGGCATTAGTCCCTATGGAAACTCACTATTTTTCCCAAGGGACAACATTACCAAAGTTTTGTGAGATTCTAGAGGTCAAAGGGTGGGTTGATTGATTGGAATTCCACTTTTCGCTCAAAGTCAACCTGAAAAGTAGCAAACATCTACCTTCAACCTATCTAAGGATATTTCTATTTCTAATGGATTATAATGGAAGGGGAAAGAGAAATAACGCAAGGAAACATCCTAGCTTTTGCCTAAGGGAACTCATCAGAGAGTTGGCAAGGATAAGCCTCTCATCATCTATATATTGGAGGCTTGGGCATTGTGAAAGATGTCGAAGGGTTGTCAAATGATTGTCAAAAATTTGTATGAGATATAGTTGTTTTGTTGCCAACTGGTTAAGAAGAGAGAGAGAAAGGAGCTGGAGTATTAAGGGAAGCTGGATTCACCAGATGGTTGTAATCATTATTTCCAATCTAATAATATAGACATGTTGTTGTGTTGTCTGCACGATGGTGATAATTTCGTGTTTATTTACATGTTGATTCAATACCATAGTTCATGAGTAGCTTAGATGCATGTTGTTTTCATATCTTTGTGTATTAATGTTTTGAATATCATAGTACATATGTTGTAGTATTACTATATGTATTGTTTATATGCAGGTGTTGATCTAGGATATAGAAAAGGGGTCATCTGCTCTGCTACATTTCCAACAAGACTGCATCAATATCTGAGGTAATCTCTCCTTTTATTCTTTGATTTTCATGCATCGATATAGATATGTATATGCTTCTTTGTGCCAGCTGCAATTAATATGAATGGTCTACTTTGGATCCCGAGAAGATCCCTGATGGTATTCCATCCACAACCACTCGTGCATTAATCCCTATAGTTGGAATATAATGAAAGATCAATCTGGCAGTCCTGATTTTGGGATCTAGGGGAAAATATTTGTGTATTTTGTTTTTTGTTTCTCACCATTGTATATTTTCTATTTGTTAAGAATTCATTTGCAGGTAATTTCTGTACAGGGCTAAAGCCTACATTTGGTATCAGAGTTGTTTTGGATTCAAGGGGGGCGTCTTTGTTGCTGAGGGGTTTTTCTTAGGCCTATGATAGACCCTGTTCAATGGGAGATTTGTGGGATTGATTCTTACGCTGAAAGAATATGCTGAGAAGTAGAAAGATAGAGATCGAGAAATTTAATGATCAGAGTTTTGAGTTTTGTAAACTCAAGATGGAGGATATGCTGGTGGAGAAAGATTAGTGGATCACGGTAGATTTGGGTACTAAACCAACAACAATGTTAGCAGAAAACTGGGTGAAGTTGGATCATAAGGCAAAGAGCACAATATAGTTGTGTATCTCAGATTCAATATTGTTGAATGTATTAAAGGAAGCTATGACGAAGGATTTGAGGGTTAAGTTAGGGACTCTATACTAATCTAAGTCTCCGGTGAACAAATTCTTCCCGTTGAAAATGTTGTATAACCTGAGGATGAAGGATGGAGACTCGGTGATAGAGCATATAAACACCTTTAATACCGTGGTAAGCCACTTGTTATCTGTTGATATAAAAATTTTATATGAAGATAAGTGCATCAAATCCTGTGTTCTCTACCAGATTCGTGGGATAGTTTGGTTGTTGCAATAGGTAGAAATACAACTACCGTGATGTTTGATGAAATAGTATCATCCTTGCTGTTGGACGAGATGACATGGAAAAATATGGAGAGGCAGAATGAAGATTCCTTGTCTATACGAGGACAGTCCCAAAACATAAACAAAAATAATTTCTTGAGTAGGAGATCTAAATGTAGAGGGAGATATAAATCTCCAGGAAAAATTGTAAGGGTATGTTGGAAATGCAGAAAGGAAGGGCACTACAAAAATGATTATAGACCTAAAGGTCCTAAGAATAGAAAGGGATTTGATGATGCTCCTTTTGTAGAGGTGAAAACCACCTCGGATGAAAGTGGGATGTGTACTTGGATTTTTCTTCAAGTACACATGTAGATCATAAGGAATGGTTGACTGACTCAGGTGCATCCTTCCACTTCACTCCCCATAGGGAGTGGTTCTGCAAGTGGGAGAAATGTGATGGTGGTGATGTCTTGTTAGGGGATGAAAGGAATGCTAGAATCGTTGGACATGGAAAATTCAAGTTGAAGTTGCAAGGTTGAAGGATTAGAACAATTTTGAGTGTTCTATATATTCTTGCATTGGCCAGAAATCTGATTTTTGTAAGCAATATGGATGATGCGGGTTTAAAAACATTGTTAGAGAAAGATATTTGCAAGATGGTTTGAGGTGCACTGGTATTGATGTAGGTAATTCAGGTTGGAGCTCTGTACAAGCTTCTGGGTATTATTGTTATTGATGGGTGCAACAATTTTGTGGTTCCAAAAAGTGGAGTAGAAAATCTAGTGGTCTCTGGAAAAAGGACCATGCTATGGCATAAAAGGATTGGAAATATTGCAGAGAAGGGCCTTTGAATATTTCATGGTAATGGTATGGTAGAAGGTGTGTCTAATTTCTCTCTAGATTTCGATTTCTGTGAACATTGTGTGTATGGGAAGAAAAATTGAGGAGTTTCCCCTCTCTAGTGTTAAGAGGGTGAAAGGAATATTAGAGCTTGTGTACAATGATGTGTTTGGACCTGTGTCATTTCCCTCACTAGGTAAATCTGGGTACTATGTATCATTTATAGATGATTTTTCAAGGAATACATGGATATATTTACTTAGGAAGAAATCTGAAGTCTTTGACAGGTTTAAACAATTTAAAGCTTTGGTGGAAAACCAAAGAGAGAAGAAGATAAAGGTACCGAGGACAGATAATGGTGGAGATTTATTCAAGAAGGAATTTGAAGAGTTATGTAAGAAGTGTGGTGTAGCAAGACATAAGACTACTCCATACACACCTCATGAAAATGGAGTTGCATAAAGAATGAATAGGGCATTGATGGAAAAGGAAAGAGCATTCTCAGTGGTGTTGGGTTATCACAAGAATTTTGGGCAGAGGTTTTAGAGACTGCATGTTACCTGGTCAATAGATCACCTTCATCAGTGTTGGAGGATAAGACTCCACATGAGGTTTGTACAGGTAAGAAACACTCTCTTTCACATCTGAGGGTATTTGGCTGTGATGCATATGTACATGTTCTGTTATGAAACCAATTCACAAAAAGATAGGAAAGAAATATCAACACCTTAGAAACAAGCCTCTTCAATGGGGCAACTTCATTTAAATTACACTAATGAACAATTCTTGGATGATACAAATGAAAAGACCTCCTTTCTATATATAGGAGTCAAAGGGGCCATCATGTAATCAGAGCCACCATAGCAATAATAATGTAAGGGCACAACAATAACAATATTGGGATTCTATGGGGCACAATAATAATAATATGGGGACTACATGGGCACAACAATATAATAAGGGGGTAGCACTAATAACAATAATGGGTTACACTAGTAGTATAGGGACCTAACGTGCCCCTCTCCTTCAAAAAGTGTTGTCCTCAACGCTTGAGTAGTTCTGGATGCTTCTGTATAAAATTCTCGTCCTCCCATGTGGAATCTTTAGCTGTAAGTTCTTCGAATTGATGAAATGCTCTAAAGTTAATTGATTTCATAGCTGTTGGGTTCTTGTTTCCATGTCTGCTTCAGGTTCCAATATGATTTTTCCTTCCTCATCAAGTTTCAACAATATTGTTTGAACTGGGAGCTTGTCACTTATAAACTTATTTAAGCATCAAACATGGAAAACTGGGGGCACTCAAGAAGATACAGGAAGCTCCAGTTTGTATGCCACAATACCAATCTTTTGCAGTGCCTTGTGAGGACCATAATAATTTGGTGATAATTTATTATGATTCTTAGCTTGCTTGAGGGACATTTTTTTGTATGGTTGTATTCGTAAAAATACCCACTTGCCTATATCAAAACTTCTTTCGTTGTGATGTTGATCTATCTTTTGTTTCATTTGATTCTGTGCCAAAGAGAGGTTATCCTTTAAGAGTTGGAGAACTTTTTGTTGTTGAGGGTCAACCTTAACACTTTCATGAGATACAATAGGACCCAAGTATTCCACCTCTTGTACTCCAAAGAAACATTTGGAGGTTTCTGAATATAATTGTTTCTCGTCCAATAGTCTAAGCACTCTATCAACATGTTGAACATGATCCTTCCAAGACTTGTTGTAGATTAGTATATCATCAAAAAATACTAACACAAATTTTCTAAGGAAGGGTTTGAAAATGGAATTCATCAAAACCTGGAATGTAGAAGGTGCATTGATAAGGCAAAAAGGCATGACCAAAAATTCATAATGACCCTCATGAGTTCTAAATGTTGTTTTCAGAATGTCTTCAATCTTCATTCTGATTTGATGATATCTTGCATGAAGGTCCAACTTGCTGAAGTAAATTTCTCCATGCAATTCATCCAATAATTCATCAATAAGAGGAATGGGAAATTTATCTTTAATAGTGAGCTTGTTGAGCTCTCTATAATCCAGACACATGCACCATGATCCATCCTTCTTGTAAACCAATACTACTAGAGCAAAGAAAGAACTTTGACTAGGTTGAATTACTTGGACAATGGTGAGGGTCCAAGTGGACTTGGTGGGTGGCCACCAATATCCACCTGGATCATTCCTTCCCCCTTAGGAAGTAATGGTCCCCATTACATTGAGTTCCTCCATGAGATGAGGAAACTTCTGCTAGACTTGGTACTGGGTGAGCCACTTGCCCTGGTGAAGGAGTTGGCCTACTTTAACAACTCGATACAGTTGTATATTCTACTGGTGAGTGTGCTTCATTTGTGTTTCCATGATCCGATCAGTTGTAGCTTGTTCCATGCAATTTGGATTTAACTCTGTGGGTGTGAGCTGTTCTGCAATGTCGGATGTGTCTAGTAATGGTGGAAAGTATGGCCAAAGGTGGTCCACATGGAACACTAGGTGCAGGCCAAGGAATGGGGGAATGCTGAGCTCAAATGCATTGTCTCCCACAACCTTGGTAATGGTGTAAGGACCATATCTAAGTGGTCTGAGTTTCCAATAGGCCCCGGTAAGGTGTTCCTTTTGCAAATGCAACCAGACTTTGTCGCCCACCTAAAACTTGTGTGGCACCCGATGTTGATCATGTCGCTGCTTGTACTTGGAAATTGATTTCTTGAAAATGTCATGGACCTCCTGGAAAATATGTTGAATTTTATTAATGAATTTGTTTGCCTTATCTATTTCAAACTGGACATGAGCCAAATCTGCGTGAGTAGCTACAAATGGCATGGCCACATCAATGGGACATAATGGCTGGAATCCCAAGCCTACCTGGAAAGGGTTGTGGCTAGTTGAGTTATGGAGAGCTCGGTTGTAGCTGTGTTGAACATAGGGGAGGCTCTCATCCCATGTGCGTGGATGCTTTGAGTTGTACATGCGCCGAATGTGTACGATCATCCTGTTCACAACCTCTGTCTGGCCATCAGTTTGAGGATGGAAGGCTGTGGACTTAGTGAGTTTGGTATCTAGCATCGACCAAAGACTGGACCAAGTACTGATGAACCTACTGTCTCGATTTGAGATGATAGACTATGGGATCCCAAAGTGTACCCACCCACGTTCAAAGAAGAGTTTAACAGTGGCTTCTACTATGATATTTTTCTTATAGGGTGCCATAATGGCCATCTTCAAGAACCTATCGACAACTAAAAAAACACAGTCATTTCCATGCTTAGTAGAAGGAAGACCCAACATGTAATCCATGGAGATGAATTCCCAAGGTTGACTAGGGGTAGGTAGTGGGGTATAGAGCCCTTGCTTCTTGATGGTCAGTTTTGCAATGGCATGGGCAGTGCATGATATGATGTACTTTTCGACATCCTATCGAAGATTCGGCCAATAGAAATACTTCTGCAGTACTGCCACCATTTTCTCAACCCCCAAATGCCCATCAGCCTAATTGTAGTGTGATTTCAAAATCATCTTGGCACGCTCACTTGAAGGAACACAATGGTGACCTAGGTGACATAACAAGGCATCCTGGAGGTGAAAATCTGGAACATGTTGACCCTCCAAGAGTGTCTGGTATGTGTGGCCGAATTCTATGTCGCTTTTGTAGAGAAGTGGCCAATTAGAAGTCTCGTCCCACAAGAGTTGAGCACGGTGGTTAACGCCATGATCGGTGGTCAACTGAGGCAATCTACAACATTATTGGTTCTACCCTTCTTATACTTGATATTCAAATGGAACTGTTGTAGATATGTGGATCACTACTTATGGTGATCATTCTATAATTTCCCTTGGGTCTATATGAACTGGAGGGGTCGGTGGTCTGTGTGGATGATCGTTTCCTTCCCCAAAATGTTATGCTTCCATTGTTGGCAGGCCTACACAATGGAATACATCTCTTTGTCATAAGTGGGATACTTTCAGAGTGTGTCTGAAAGTGTCTCGCTATGATATTCCACTGGATGCCTGTGTTAATAAGGACTGCCCCAATAGCATAGTCAGAGGCATCTTTCTTGATCTAAAAATGGGGCACTTAGGCTTCTTTTCTGACTTACAAGAACCTCTCCCACTTCAAAAGCTTTAAATATTCCCAAGTCTTTATGATTAACCGGTGCGGAATTAAATATGTGCTTGAATAGAAGGTGTATGCTGGTGTTATTTATTAAAAATGTTTATGTACTTTAAAATTTGTTGTTTATGTTGATATAACACATACATATAATAGTAAACAATGCAGTAGTAAGAACAAACACATAAGACAACAATTTAATTAGGAGTTCAGCCAAAACTCTTAGGCTACGTCTCCATGAGCTCTAGTCAACTCAACTAGGTTCTCTGGGATTATGTTAAAGTCCTTTTACAAGCTCCCTAGCTCAACTCCATTGGTTTTACACAGAAACAATGGGTTTAGACACCATTTTATCCCTGGTTCTTGAAGCTCTCGGCTTTCTGGCTCTTGGCTCTGGCTTTGGCTCTTGGCTCTGGCTCTGGCTCTAGCTCTTCAGCTCTAGCTTCTTTGGCTCTCAGCAATGTACAACTCTCTGGCTTTTCACTTGAACTCCAAGTGACTCCCTTGGCTGCTCTGCGCATTCAGTTTTTGCTCTCTTGACTTCTTTTTTCTTCTACGCTCTTGCTTATTCTCTGTTTTAGCAATAACCCCAACAACCAACCTATGTCTCTGACATTCATGGATTTTTATCCAATCGGTGATTGTCTGTTCATTTTCCCTCTCAGGCTCAATGTCCCTTCATCTTCCTTCTGTAGTGTTTAACAATCATTGCTAACGTCCCAAGGTATGGTGGCCACCTGTTTTGCAACGGAAAAGGCCACTGGTGTGTTGAAATCCCAAAGATATCATTTCTCTATTTACATAGAGAAATACACCGGAAACACTGAAAAATCTGGACAAATGCCTTTTATTGGACTTGAAAATCTCTTAATTCCACTCTATAACCCTATTAGGTCCGCCTTTATGTCGCTTATCACATCCCCACCATTGATCTGGGAGATTTGGATCCAATGGTTGAGGTTCATTTTAGGTAGCTCATTCGTACGGGGGTTAACCACCTGAAAAGGGTAATTTTCTCTCTCCAGGCCCTGGGCATGTGGCAGCCAATGTATGGGCTCGGGCGGAGCCTAGCCAAAACCACTTACCGCCTTCGGCCCGCTCGAAATCCCGCTTGTATTGTGATTTCCATTTGTATTTAAAAATACATTAAAACATGAAAATCCCACTCATATCAGACTTGACATAATATATATTTTCATTAACAAACCCTTTTCGGGTTCGGTTTCATCGCTTTATTCGCATTTCTTTGGTTTTTCGTTCATTTAATGAAAATGCAATTTACATTTAAAAAGCCCTTCTTCCGTACTTGAAATATTATCAAATATCGTTTATAATTTTATCGGTTCCGGCCCTTTTATCAACATTTGGGGTCATCGATCGCTGATCGTTAATATCGGGGATCGCAATGTCACTCGACCACGGGTTCTATGTATCGTCGACGCCGATTCGCCGATCCGATCATTGGCGATTGGCAATCGGTAGATCTAGGTCCGGATATCGCATATCTGTTTGCCCTCGATCTAATCGATCAGATCAGTGGATCGGAGTTTCCTCCGCCTTTATGTAAATCCAGCCTTTGCCTTTTTTCGATGTGATTTCCCTTTTTAAGGGTTTTTTTCCATTTTTAGGGGTTTTTGCCTCTTTTTTCAAAGAAACTGGGCATCTTCTACATGCGATAACTTTTGCATCCTAAGTCCATTTTAGCCCATTCAAGTTGCAGTAGATTCAGAAGGAAAAGATCTTTGCAATGGGGCTATTTCCAAGAACTTCCTTGGACTTTCATTTTTCCTTTGTGAGGACCACTTAGACTTAGGAGTCTATCCAAAATCCATTTTGGATCACGCCTTCCCACTAAAAGAACTTTTGGTCTCCAAAAGACTAATATACTGATCTGAGCAGTAAATGAGAGTGACAACACTCTCTTCTATCAGTCTCCATACCTTGCCTTGCATAGTGCCTCTGGACCAAAATATCTGACCACTTTCATTTCCTGGATGGGCTGGTCCTCCTGGGATAATTGTCCTCCTCCTTGCCTTCCTGCAGAACTTCTACTGAAATGGTCATAGAGGTGGTTTGAACTTCTTTGCCTTGATCATTGATCCAAGGTGGCTCAAACAAATGTGACGTTCATCTTCTCCACCAAACTTTCATTTGTACCTATTTGACAAGCTGTCAACAACAACATAAATATAGACAACAACTAGATGGCTTAAACTCCTAGTTCAACAAAAGAAACAAATTTCACAGCTTCTGAACACCTTCATGTCTTATATCTTCATACAAATGATGGAATAGATACCAATCCCACAAAACATGCCTTTAAACAAATGACTCTCCAAGTCAAGCATGTAGAAAAACACCATTAGGACTCTTTTCAAAATATGGAACACTTCATTATTATCTCCATCTTGGAGACCAAGTTAACTTCTCCCAAGTCAACATTGCATCAAAACAATCAAACCTACAAGTTAATTACTCATACATGTTCAAAACAAGGAAAACATCAACATCCCTATGTCCATGCACATCATGCTCATGCATGCATTTCATCCTTCAACTTTCACTTAAGTACACTGTACTTTTGAAGCTAAAATATAATGTTGCAGCAACACAGTGAGTCTCCTACTCAACTTTTCCATTCACCTTCTTGGTAGGAACTTGCAACTTGCATCTCATTAACAAAGAAATGCAAATAGATGCATCAATAGACATGCAACCTTAATTGGATAAGAACTCTATCCATTTCTCACCAATCCCTTTCAAAGGTACTACCTTTGTCTGCACGTTAGCATCAACATGTGAATCAACTTCAGACACATCAGTCATGGAATCTTCCTTTCCATTTATGCCATCTTCTCTTTCCACTTTCTTCAGATTTTGTGGAAGCATTGCTGGATTCAAAGTCCAACATCTTTCAGCAAGATGCCCTTGCTTATGGCAGTAAGTGCAACACATGTGCATCCTCTTGGCAGCATGATTTGCCTTGCCCAATGGACATTTGACTTTTTTTTCTTTTCCTTCAAAAGTTTCCTATATGTGGCCATTCTCTTCCAACCTCTAGAAACATGATGGTTATCAAAACCAAAAAAGGAACATGCAATTATTTTCCCATGCTTATGTGGAAATTTATCATGCTTTGCACAATCAAAAGGAAAATGTTTAGAACCAGATTTATACATTTCTCTTTCACCTTTATTGCCTTCATGAGGAGGTGAATCAAATGAAGAAGTGGCTCCCTTTGGGACAACACCAATCTCTTCAAGGCTATTAGAGTCTCCCCAACTCTCTGGTTCAAGTGTGTGCTTCTGAACACCTGCATCCTACAAATGATGTTTCAAGCTGTTGCATTCCTCCTAAACACAATCTTCACACTCTGCAATGCAACCTCTTCTTGGAACTGTTTCAATGGTCTTCATGGTAGCGTTGGAACTCTCTCCATAGCCAAGACCCAAATACTTAGGCCTTTCCTCAATTACTATTGGTTCAACAATACCTTGTGAATGCTTTCCCAAGCCCTTTCCTTCATAGCCCATCTTGGACATTAGCTTGGAACCTATGCCTTTAGTATGTTTTTCAAAAGAACCAATATAAGCATTCTCAGAAGAATTTGAAGACAAATTGGAATGGTTTACCTCTTCTTCAAGCTGATACTTGAGCAAGGCTTCTTTGGCAACAAGGAGCTATGTCTCCAACTCATGCATCCTCTTCAGGTTCATATTTGCAATATGAATTTGCCTCTCCGTTTCCTGCAGTTTATCAGAAAGCAACTGCTTCTCTTCCTTCATGTAATTCAACTGCTCTCTAAGTATGTTTCTCTTCCTTCCATCCTCATACATTTCTCTCAGCTTGTCCATCATGATGAACAAGTCTTGCTTCAAGTCTTCATCATAGAGTCCTGTGATAAAGGAGGAATTTATGGATTCACTTGTAGAAGTTGTCATTATACCAATGAATAAAAGAACTTCAAACAAGATTAATAAAGTGCTTTATTAAGCAACCTTTTGAAACAAACCTCTTGTGCTTCTAGGAAATCTTTGAGGTCCTTGGGAATAGAAGAATGCCTTCAGCCCTTCTTCCTTATTGTCATTCTGGGACTAAGCTATCAACAGATTTCCCTTCACCTCTGCAAACTAAGAAAATAGTCAGTCTGCAACAAGCATACAATCACCCTCTGACTATTTGAACACCTTTCAAACAAGTAATATTTGCTCTGTCATTCAAGCATTATGATATAACCTTCTTTGAAGGTGAGGTCAATCATTCTCAGGCTCTGATACCCCCTGATCTGAAAATGGGGCACTTAGGCTTCTTTTCTAACTTACAAGAACCTCTCCCACTTCCAAAGCTTTAAATATTGCCAAGTCTTTATGATTAACCAGTGCGGAATTAAATATGTGCTTGAATAGAAGGTGCATGCTGGTGTTATTTATTAAAACTATTTATGTACTTTAAAGTCTGTTGTTTATGCTGATATAACACATACATATAACAGTGAACAATGCAGCAGTAAGAACAAACACATAAGACAACAATTTAATTAGGAGTTCACCCAAAACTCTTGGGCTACGTCTTCGTTAGCTCTAGTCAACTCAACTAGGCTCTCTAGGATTATGGTAAAGTCTTTTTGCAAGCTCCTTGGCTCAACTCCATTGGTTTTACATAGAAACAATTGGTTTAGACACCATTTTATCCCCGGATCTTGAAGCTCTTGGCTTTCTGGCTCTTGGCTCTGGCTCTGGCTCTCGGCTCTGGCTCTGGCTCTTCAGCTCTAGCTTCTTTGGCTCTCAGCAATGTACAACTCTCTAGATTTTCACTTGAACTCCAAGTGACTCCCTTGGCTGTTCTGCGCATTCAGCTTTTGCTCTCTCACCTTCTTTTTGCTTCTGCACTCTTGCTTATTCTTTGTTTTGGAAACAACACCAACAACCAACATCTATCTCTGACATTCATGGCCTTTAAGCCAATCAGTGATTGTCTGTTCATTTTCCCTCTTAGGCTCTATGGCTCCCAGTCGCTATCTCTTCATCTTCCTTCTAGAGAGTTTAACAATCATTGCTGATGTCCCAAGGTATGGTGGCCACCTGTTTTGCAACAGAAAAGGCCACTAACATGTTGAAATCCCAAAGATATCATTTCTCTGTTTACATAGAGAAATACACGGAAATGCTGAAAAATCCATATCAATGCCTTTTATTGGATTTGAAAATCCCTTAATTCTGCTCTATAACCCTATCGGGTCTGCCTTTATGTCGCTTATTGCATCCCCACCATTGACCTGGGAGATCTGGATCCAATGGCTGAGGTTCATTTCAGGCGGCTTGTTCGTATGAGGGTTAACTGCCCAAAAAGGGTTGTTTTCTCTCTCTAGGCCCTAGACACGTGGCAGCCAGTGTATGGGCTCGGGCGAAGCCCGACCAAAACCACTCACCGCCTTCACCCCGCCCAAAATCTCGCTTGTATCGTGATTTCCCTTTGTATTTAAAAATACATTAAAACAAGAAAAGCCCGCTCATATCAGACTTGACATAATATATATTTGCATTAACAAACCCTTTTTGGGTTTGCTTTCATCACTTTATTCGCATTTCTTTGGTTTTTCGTTCATTTAACGAAAATGTGATCTACATTGAAAAAGCCCATTTTCCGGACTTGAAATATTATCAAATATCATTTATAATTTTATCGGGTCCGACCCTTTTATCAGTATCGGGGGCCATTGATCACCGATCACTGATATCGACAATTGCAATGTCGCTCGGCCGGGGGTTCTGTGTATCTCCGACACCGATTCGCCGACCTGATCATCGGCGATCGGCGATCGCATGATCAACGATCTGTAGATCTAGGTCTCGATATCGCATATCTTTCTACCCTCGATCTGATCGATCAGATCGGTAGATCAGAGTCTCCTTCGCCTTCGTGTAAATCTGGCCTTTGCCTTTTTCCGATGCGATTTCCCTTTTTAAGGGTTTTTTTGCCATTTTTAGGGGGTTTTTCCTCTTTTTTCAAAGAAACTAGGCATCTTCTACATGCGATAACTTCTACATCCTAAGTCCATTTTAGCCCATTCAAGTTGTAGTAGATTCAGAAGGAAAAGATCTCTGCAATGGGGCTATTTCCAAGAACTTCCTTGGACTTTCATTTTTCCTCTGTGAGGACCACTTAGACTTAGGAGTCTATCCAAAATCCATTTTGGATCACGCCTTCCCACTAAAAGAACTTTTGGTCTCCAAAAGACTAATATACTGATCTGAGCAGTAAATGAGAGTAACATCACTCTCTTCTATCAACCTCCATACCTTGCTTGCATAGTGCCTTTGGACCAAAGTCTCTGACCACTTTCCTTTCCTGGATGGGTTGGTCCTCCTGGGGAGAACTGTCTTCCTCCTTGCCTTCATGTAGAACTTTTGCTGAAATGGTCATAGAGGTGGTTTGAACTTCTTTGCCTTGATCATTGATCCAAGGTGGCTCAAACAAATGTGAAGTTCGTCTGCTCCACAAAACTTTCATTTGTACATGTTTGACAAGCTGTCAACAACAACTGTTAACAACAACAGAAATACAGACAACAATTGGATGGCTTAAACTCCTGCTTCAACAAAAGAAACAAATTTCACAGCTTGTGAACACCTCCATGTCTTACATTTGCATACAAATGATGGACTACATACCAAGCCCACAAAACATGCCTTTAAACAAATGACTCTCCAAGTCAATCATGTAGAAAAAGACCATTAGGACTCTATTCAAAAGATGGAACACTTCATTATTATCTCCATCTTAGAGACCAAGTTAACTTCTCCCAAGTCAACATTGCATCAAAGCAATCAACCGTACAAGTTAATTACTCATACATGTTCAAAACAAGGAAAACATCAACATCCCTATGTCCATGCACATCATGCTCATGCATGCATTTCATCCTTCAAATTTCACATAAGTACACTGTACTTTCGAAGCTGAAATATAATGTTGCAACAACAAAGTGAGTCTCCTACTCAACTTTTCCATTCACCTTCTTGGTAGGAACCTGTAACATGCATCTCATTAACAAAGAAATTCAAATAGATGCATCAATAGGCATGCAATCTTAAGGATAAGAACTCTAGCCATTTCTCACCAATCCCTTTCAAAGGTACTACCCTTTTTTGCACATCAGCATCAACATGTGAATCATCCTCAGACACATCAGTCATGGAATCTTCCTTTCCATTTCTTCCATCTTCTCTTTCCACTTTCTTTAGCTTTTGTGGAAGCATTACTGGATTCAAAGTCCAACATCTTTCAGCAAGATGCCCTTGCTTACGGCAGTAAGTGCAACACATGTGCATCCTCTTGGCAGCATGATTTGCCTTGCCCAATGGACCTTTGGCTTTTTTCTTCTTTTCATTCAAAATTTTCCTGTATGTGGCCATTCTCTTCCAACATCTAGAAACATGATGGTTATCCAAACCAAAAAAGGAACATGAAATTCTTTTCCCATGCTTATGTGGAAATTTATCATGTTTGCACAATCAAAAGGAAAATGTTTAGAACCAGATTTATACGTTTCTCTTTCACCTTTATTGCCTTCATGAGGAGGTGAATCGAATGAAGAAGTGGCTCCCTTTGGGATACCATCAATCTCTTCAAGGCTGATAGAGTCTCCCCAACTCTTTGGTTCAAATGTGTTCTTCTGAATACCTGCATGCTGCAAATGATGTTTCAAGCTATTGCATTCCTCCTGAACACAATCTTCACACTCTGTAATGCAACCCCTTCTTGGAGCTGTTTCAATGGCCTTCATGGTAGCTTTGGAACTCTCTCCATAAGACTCTCCACAGCCAAGACCCAAATACTTAGGCCTTTCCTCAATTACTATTGGTTCAACAATACCTTGTGCATGCTTTCCCAAGCCCTTTCCTTCATAGCCCATATTGGACATTAGCTTGGAACCTATGCCTTTAGTATGTTTTTCAAAAGAACCAATATAAGCATTCTCAGAAGAATTTGAAGACAAACTAGAATGGTTTACCTATTCTTCGAGCTTATACTTGACCAAGTCTTCTTTGGCAATAAGAAGCTATGACTCCAACTCATGCATCCTCTTCAGGTTCATATTTGCAATATGAAGTTGCCTCTCCATTTCCTGCAGTCTGTCAGAAAGCAACTGCTTCTCTTCCTTCATGTAATTCAACTGCTCTCTAAGTATGTTGCTCTTCCTTCCATCCTCATACATTTCTCTCACCTTGTCCATCATGATGAACAAGTCTTGCTTCAAGCCTCCATCATAGATTCTTGTGATGAAGGAGGAATTTGAGAATTCACTTGTAGAGGTTGTCATTATACCAATGAACAAAAGAACTTCAAACAAGATTAATAAATTTATTTATTAAGCAACCTTTTGCAACAAACCTCTTGTGCTTCAAGGATTTCTTTGAGGTCCTTGGGAATAGAAGAATTCTATCAGCCCTTCTTTCTTCTTGTCCTTCTGGGACTGAGCTATCAACAGGTTTCCCTTCACCTCTACAAACTTAGAAAATAGTCAGTCTACAATAAACATACAATCAACCTCTAACTATTTAAACACCTTTTAGACAATCAATATTTGCTCTGTCAATCAAGCATTCTGATATAACCTTCTTTGAAGGTGATTTCAATCAATCTCAGGCTCTGATACCACCTGATCTGAAAATGGGGCACTTAGGCTTCTTGTCTAACTTATAAGAACCTTTCCCACTTCCAAAGCTTTAAATATTCCCAAGTTTTTATGATTAACTAGTGCAGAATTAAATATGTGCTTGAACGTAAGGTGTATGCTGGTGTTATTTATTAAAACTATTTATGTACTTTAAAATCTGTTATTTATGTTGATATAACACATACATATAACAGTAAACAATGTAGCAGTAAGAACAAACACATAAGACATCAATTTAATTAGGAGTTCACCCAAAACTCTTGGGCTATGTCTCCATGAGCTCTAGTCAACTCAACTAGGCTCTCTGGGATTATGGTAAAGTCCTTTTACAAGCTCCTTGGCTCAACTCCATTGGTTTTACACAGAAACAATGGGTTTAGACACCATTTTATCCCCGGCTCTTGAAGCTCTCAGCTTTTTGGCTCTCGACTCTCGCTCTGGCTCTTGGCTATGGCTCTGGCTCTGGCTCCTCAGCTTTGGCTTCTTTGGCTCTTAGCAATGTACAGCTCTTTGGCTTTTCACTTGAACTCCAAGTGACTCCCTTGGCTGCTCTGCGCATTCAGCTTTTGCTCTCTCGGCTTCTTTTTGCTTCTGTGCTCTTGATTATTATTTCTTTTAGAAACAACCCCAACAACCAACCTCTATCTCTGACATTCATGGCTTTTAAGCCAATCGGTGATTGTTTGTTCATTTTCCCTCTCGGGCTCTCTAGCTCCCGGTCACTGTCCCTTCATCTTCCTTCTGGAGCATTTAACAAGCATTGCTAACATCCCAAGGTATGGTGGTCACCTATTTTGCAACAGAAAATGCCACTGGCATGTTGAAATTCTAAAGATATCATTTCTCTGTTTACACAGAGAAATACACCAGAAACACTGAAAAATCTGCATAAATTCCTTTTATCAGACTTGAAAATCCTTTAATTTCACTCTATAACACTATCAGGTCCACCTTTATGTCGCTTATCGCATCCCCACCATTGATCTAGGAGATCTGGATCCAACAACTGAGGTTCATTTCGGGTGGTTCATTTGTACAAGGGTTAACTGCTAGAAAAGGGTGGTTTTCTCTCTCCAGGCCCTGGACATGTGGCAGTTAGTGTATGGGCTCAGGCGGAGCCTGACCAAAACCACTTACCGCCTTTGGCCCGCCCGAAATCCCACTTGTATCGTGATTTCCCTTTGTATTTAAAAATACATTAAAACATGAAAATCTCGCTCATATTGGACTTGAAATAATATATATTTGCATTAACAAACCCTTTTCGGGTCTAGTTTCATTGCTTTATTCGCATTTCTTTGGTTTTTCGTTCATTTAACGAAAATGCGATTTACATTAAAAAAGCCCTTTTTCATGACTTGAAATATTATCAAATATCGTTTATAATTTTATTGGGTCTGGCCCTTTTATCGGCATCGGGGTTCGTCGATCGCCGATCTCCAATATCAGCGATCGCAATGTTGTTTAGCAGGGGGTTCTGTGTATCGCTGATGCCGATTCGCCAATCTAATCATCGGCGATTAGCAATCGCATGATCAACGATCGATAGATCTAGGTCCCAATATCGCATATCTGTCTGCTCCCAATCCGATAGATCAGATCAGCGGATTGGAGTTTCCTCTGCCTTTGCGTAAATCTAGCCTTTGCCTTTTTCCAATGCGATTTCCCTTTTTAAGGGTTTTTTGCCATTTTTAGGGGTTTTTGCCTCTTTTTTCAAAGAAACTGGGCATCTTCTGCATGCGATAACTTCTACATCCTAAGTCCATTTTAGCCCATTCAAGTTGCAGTAGATTCAGAAGGAAAAGATCTCTGCAATGGGGCTATTTCCAAGAACTTCCTTGGACTTTCATTTTCCATTGTGAGGACCACTTAGACCTAGGAGTCTATCCAAAATCCATTTTGGATCATGTCTCAACCTCAAATGGTTGTTTCAAGTCTGGTAATGCGAGCATTGGTGCTGAGCAGAGGTGATATTTCAACTCTATGAATGCCTTCTGATGAGATTCAGACCAAAATAATTTTTCTTTCGCTCCTCCCTTGGTGAATTGACTCAATGGCCAAGTGATATGAGAAAATCCCAACACAAACCTGCGGTAGAATTTGGCAGGACCTAAAAAGCTATGGAGCTCTGTCAGAGTGGTTGGAGATGGCCAATTTCGAATGAATTGGATCTTGGCTAGATCCACATGCACCCCCGTTCATCAATAATGTATCCTAGATACTAAACCTGGGTCATGCCAAAAGTGCATTTCTCCAAATTCGCACATAACTTGTGTTGCTGCAGTGTTTGGAGAACCTATCGGATGTGGTGTAGGTGCTCTTCCCAACTCTGGTTGAAGATTAGATGTCATCTAAGTATACCACTACAAATGAGTTGGTGAATGGCCACAAGATGTCATCCATTAGCCTCATGAAGGTTGCAGGAGCATTCGTCAATCCGAAAGGCATAACCAACCATTCGAAAAGGCCCTCCTTGGCTTTGAAGGCAGTCTTCCACAAATCAAAGGGTTCGATTGGTACCTGGTGATATCCTGACTTCAAATTGATCTTGCTGAAATATTTCCCCCCTTCAGTTGGTCCAGGAGGTCATCAATCCGTGGCATCGGGTACCTATTACGAACAGTGATCTTGTTCAGTGCTCTATAGTCAATACAGAGTCTCCAAGTCCCATCCTTATTTTGTACCAACATGATCGGGCTCCCACAGGGCGATGAACTCTAGACATATGTGACCTTTCTGTAACAGCTCCTGAATCTGCCTCTTGATTTCATCTTTCTCCAGAATGGAGCACCGATAGATTGGTCCATTAGGTAGCAAAGCACCTGGGGTCAGATTGATGAAGTGCTTAACCTGACAGTGCAAAGGAACCCCTACAGGGGAGGTGAAGATGCCCTTGTACTCCTCCATGACCTTGTCCATATGTAGTTGTCATGCGGAGGGGCCTTGTCTGGAGGTCGTGGCCACCGTCTTCTTCTTTCCTTGAGGGTGTATCATCAGTAAAGGAAATTTTCTGGTTTTGGAAATGAGCTTACTGCATTTTTTGTAGTAACCAAAGAGATGGCAGTAGGCAGTGCTACCTTCGATATCCTATACAACTTATTTCCCAAAGTAACAATAACAACATGGGGCCTTGATTCATACACAACATATCGATTCCATAGGTATGGTTTTCCTAATAAAACATCACAAACATCAAGGGGAGCAACGTCACATAATACCTCATCTATGAAGGGCTTGATGTTGTATGGAAGGCGATATTGCTGGCTCACACGAAGATCCCGTCCTTGGTGAAGCCACTCGATGGTGTACGTTGTGGATGTTCTATGGTCGGTAAGCCCAGCCGGTTCAATACCTCTACCAAAATGAGGTTATTTTGGCTCCCGCTGTCGACAATGAACTGTAGCGGGGAGCCCTTTACCCACATCTAGGAGTGGAAGAGACGCTCCTCCTCCTCTGGATATTCGGGTTCCTCCTTCTGGATCTTCAAACGGTGGTGTTGAGCTCCACATTGATAATCTGCTTCCCTTTTTCATTCCCCTTGTCAAGTTCTAACTCAGAGTTAGAACATGCATCTGATTCTGAAACCTTTAGCTCGGCCACTAGTGACTACTTGGACCTATACTCACTTGTGTTGTGAGTGGAGCTCTTATGGAACTCACACCACTTTCCAGTGTCATTTTTTGGCTTCGCGACACTGTTCTTTGCTTGTAGCTTTGGCAGGTTGTCTTGGGCTTCCCCACCTTGGCTTTGTCCTTTGTTCTGCGGTTTGGGGGCACCTTTCCCTTGCTTTGGATTCGTAGATCCAAAGTCTCGCTTCTTCTGTTTAAACTTTTGCTCGATCTTGACGGCATATCAGTATGATGTGCCGAACGAGGAGATGTTCAGGAATTCTATTTCTTCTTGGATGTACCTATTATCACTATAAAAGTTTTTAACAAAATTTTGGATAACCCGCATCATTCCAAAGTTTTTGTGTTAGACATGGTCAAGTCATTTTTTATGTTTTTAGAGTCTAAGTCATAGGTTTAGAGTCTCATTTCCATCATCAAATGAAGTTCAACAACCTTTTTTTGCTCCTTATGGATCCCATATCATGCTTAAAGTTTCATGTGTCTAGTCATTTCAAAAATTTGAACGCACTACGAAACTGTCTAGGTGTTTTCGTAGCGCAAAGTCCTAAAATTACACTACATGCGCTACAAAATCGGGGATTCGTAGTTAGGTGTTTTCGTAGCGCAAAACCCCGAATTTACACTGGATGCACTATGAAATCGGGGATTCGTGAACAATCATGTCTAGCTGTCAAATCCACCAGAATCCGTTAAAATTTCATCATCAGGTGTCAGTCCATGAACCTTACCTCTCACATGCAACCATTCATATCCATCATTAGATTCGTTAGGGGTCATTTGTCTGCAGTCATTTCAAATTTCAAAAAAGGAATGTGTTAGTTGATCCTGGTCATATTCATGTTGATCTTGGTCATATTCATGTAAGAGACACTTGATGTTGTTCTTAAGTTCGAGTAAACAAGCCCAGGGTGAGCAGAGACTAGGCATGATATTTAGAAGGTAGATAGAGAATGGTCTTCATTTCTCTTTATGTCTGGTTTTAGAGTTGAAACAGGACTTAGCCCTAGGGCTAAGGAAATATCATTGTGAATGATTAGTCACCATGCAGAAGAAAGGTCAAGCAGGTTTGTTAAACTAAAGGCCAGAAAGCAAGTTAAGGAGCCAGTGACTAGAACACCATTGGCTGTTCAAGATACTCCTCAGCATTCACAGAAGAAGAAAGTTCAAATTAAGGAAGCAGCACAAGAGCAGTCCATTGGTGAAACAGTCCAGAGAAGGGTAACTAGAAGTCAAATAGCCAAAGAAAAGGGTAAAATAGTGGTCATTGATGAAAGCCTAGTCTCAAAGGGAAATTTGAATGATCTTCTTCAGGCTATTGACATTGAAGAGTCCCCTCTGGTCCAAGCAGACCTCATTGAATTAGGTGAGGGCAAGTCAAAAAAGATGAAATCCTCTAAAAAGCTACAGTTTGATGATCAGGTTTCAGAATTTGTTTTTAAGCCCAGAAGGCCTGTGACTAGGCAGTCCAAAAGGTTACAGGAGACAGAGCCGGAGGTAAGTGAGGCAGGGGAGATATTAGGATTTCGTGAAGAGCTCATAGTTCCAGTAGTGCAACCATCACTAATGCACGAAGATGACTGAAACATAGTAGTTGATACTCAAAAAGAAGAAAATAACTATGAGGAAGTCAAGAAGAAATTGAAGCTTGCCAATCTTGAGATTGCCCAACTTAAGAAAAGGGCAAGGAAACATGCAATTGAAAAATCCAATTTCAAAAGAATGAAGGCCATGTGGGAAGATGAAAAAGTTTCAAAACCTGAAGTAGTTAGCAGAAAGGCTCAATACTTCACCTAGACTGTCCCTGCAATCAAGGAAGAAAGGTATATCAGATGGATCAATGACAGACTAAGAACTAATATCAGGGTAATGAAAAGACAAATTGAAGACCTGGAAATTCAACTAAGCAAATCTGGAGGTCAGCCTTAACACAAATGAATAGGGCAGTAAGTGATGAAACCCTAATACAATTTTGGTTGAAACAAAGACATTACTTTTTAAAGATGTTTCATGGATGGGTGATTTCAAGTATATGTGGCATATTTACATAATGAAACAGCTGTGAAGAATCCTTAGAAGGAAAGTTTTTGTTAAAAACTGTGTAAATTGATTCACATAGTAGTTTCATAGCGCACTACGAAACCGCTGTAGGTAACATGCACAGTAGTTTCGTAGCGCGCTACGAAACTGCTGTAGGTGCAGTTTTGCTTTTTTATTATCAATCTTCAAAGGAAAGAAGGGGTTCTATGGCTAATTCAACATGTGTTATATGATTAAAGGGGACAGTTTGGTCAATAGGAGATTCGAGGAACACCATTGAAGACCAAGGCTACACTGCAAGGGGCATTTTCCTAGTTTTCAGGACAGATAAAGAAGAAGTTATTGAAGACCAGCAGGAGGGTTATGGACATCATCAAGGTCAAAGTTAAGGAGGATCAGCTGTCAAATATTGAATTTAATTCCTACTTTAGGCTGTTACTATCATAATAGGGAGCTATACTCCTAATTGTATTAGGACTCCAAGACTGTTAGATAACTGGTACTTGTAATTAATAGTTTGTTTTAGGTATGAATAGCTTTCAAGATAGGAAATTCGAATTCCCCTTATGTTGGATCAGGGAATCCAAGATTGTAATGATAACTCTATAAAGGACAAGAGGTGGAATGCCTCAGGGTTGGAAATTTTCAAAAGAAACAAGCATACTGTGTTATTGTAAGAGACTGTGTGTTTTTATGTTAATACAGAGATTTTGGCTTCACTACTCAGGATTCAAAGAGAGTTTTAATGTTTGATTTTCTCATGGCCTTTTTCATCTACTTACTTGCAGTGGTATGAACACATGTTACTTAGAATTCATTGATAATGCTCTAACTTCCTTCATGTGTTTATAAACTGTGTTCCTTGCATTATGACTCTGTTTTGCTGATACATTAAGACTCTTTATGCCCTGACTTCCATGTTAAGTTGATCTTGTTGTTGTACTGAAACATGCTCAGACTCCATAGCCCAATAGATGTTTGTTTATTGGTATTTCAACCATTTATATGTTTTCATTTGTTTTTTTTCATAGAGTTAGCCATCTAATCCTTCAATTGAAATGTTTAACCTGGTGAGAGAGCCCTCTCAGGTTGAGGAGGCTAAGCCTTAGCCAAAAGTTTGGTTTGAAATAGTTACTCAAATTCTTCTTGATTAGCAGACTATCAGGGTCTGGTTTTGTGATAACAGTACCTGTGAAGGTAGCTGCGGTATTTGAGTACCAAATGCTGCTTCGAATCCTTGATACCTAACATTGTGCAAAGGGTATGGAAAATATTGGTAAACTCCGACACGTCTTGGTCCCCTCCCTACCACAGCGTGCTCCACTTTATGTATTGGTCCTCATAGCTTCCGATAGGGTAGTACTGCTCCTTGATCGCGGTCTAGAATGAATTCCAAGTGGGTATGGCTGAAAACAATGAGGCCGTACTTTCATCCTTCTACTCGCAGTAGGTTTCCCACTAGTCCTTAATATGGGGGCCAGCTTTGTGAAGAGCAAAAGTAATATTTTCCCGACCGGAAAAATCATGAATAGAAAAATACCCTTCTAACAGATTTAACCATTTATCTATGACGTCTGCATCTATCTGACCCTCAAATATGGGAATGTCAAAGTTAACTTGTACCTTAAAGGGTGTGGCGCTTCCAAAGTAGCTGCTGAAAGTAGATGTGTCACCCTTGGGTAGCTGCTGAAGGATATGGGCAAAGTTGTCCATCATCGCATTCCTTTTTTGCTCGAGGGACTCTTTGAGCAATATTTTGATAGGATCTCCTGCCCCCTCATCTTTCTTTTCATCTACCATGGGAGGCCATGGGGATTTGTGAGGCTAGTCTTGCAAAGGTTTGACCAGTTCAAGCCCTAACTCCTTATATCCCGACCTCATTGGGGACATGCAAAGGAAGACAGAAAAAGAGTATACCACTCTGATACCACTAATAAGGATTTAAACAGGAATGCAACAAATTATAGATATAACCATATATATAGAGATGCAACAGAAATAATACTTCATTTTATTACTATAAAATACTGAAATATGCTTACAAACAGAAATGGAAATAAACTAGCTAGGGTGATGGTAACTTATCTCTTAGAAGAGATGTGGCGGCTACATGCCTCTAAACTGTGTTATAATGAGGCTTAAAGGCCTATTTATTGTTGAGAAACAATGGAAAACCCTAAACATCCAAAAACCTAACCCTAGAAGATGAAACGCCAAACTGTGGACCCCGTTTGGGTAAATTGGTACATCAATTTCCCAGGGTCATAACTTTAGCATACGATCTCAGTTTGACACACATAATATCTCACTAGAAAGATCTATCTGAGAACTACAACTTTGGGAAGAGCAACAATGGATGTATGTTTCTCCCAGTTTTCCCAAAAAACGTCATTTAGGGCCTCAAAACGGCTCCGGAAGTTTAAGACCCGAAAAACTGCTAAAAATAGTAAATTGTGCTACAATTAAGGAAACTGAAAAGCTGAAAGAAACAATGGTGGGGGTCCAAGTGGACTTGGTGGGTGGCCACCAATATCCACCTGGATCAAGTATGTATACAAGACTTGTTGGGTGTGTGCATAGCCCCCCCTGTCCTGGGGTTTGAGGGGGACGCTAGCCCCCCCCTTGCCCCGAGAATTTTTTTTTGGACCCTATATTAGGTGGGAAAACCTACCTATGGTTTTGTGGATGGGTTTCACACATGGTTTTGGGCATGATGGTTTTCTGCCCATGGTATTTTGTAGATGCGGTCAAGGGAACTATGGTTATGTTCTAATCTAGGGTTAATGGGTTGGTTTTATGAATGCTTTGACATTTATATTTATGTGTTCTAACATTGAAAGGAATTTTTATATAGGAAAATGACCTCCTCGTCAACTTAGAGGAGAAAGACAGTGTGGTTAAAGACATAACCTAATTCAAAGGCCTATTTGCCAAGGTAACACTCCCCAGGAACTAGCAAGAAGAGTTAGAATGCTCCCTATGTATGAGCCAGGGGCATTAGTCCCTAGGGTAACTCACTATTTTTCCCAAGGGACAACATTACCGAAGTTTTGTGAGATTCCATAGGTAAAAGGGTGGGTTGATTGATTAGCATTCCAATTTTCACTCAAACGTCAGCCTGAAAAGTAGCAAACATCTACCTTCGACCTATCTAAGGATATTTCTATTCCTAATGGAGTCTAATGGAAGGGGAAAGAGAAATAAAGCAAGGAAACATCCTATATTTTTCCTAAGGGAACTCATGAGAGAGTTGGCAAGGATAAGCCTCACATCATCTATATATTGTAGGCTTGGTCATTGTGAAAGATGTCGAAGGGTTGTCAAATGATTTTCAAAAATTTGTATGAGATATAGTCGTTTTGTTGCCAACTGGTTAAGAAGAGAGAGAGAGAGAAAGGAGCTGGAGGATTAAGGGAAGCTAGATTCACCAGATGGTTGTAATCATTATTTCCAATCTAATAATATAAATCTGATGTTGTGTTGTCTGCACGATGGTGCTAATGTCGTGTTTATTTACATGTTGATTCAGTACCATAGTTCATGAGTAGCTTAGATGCATGTTGTTTTCATATCTTTGTGTACTAATGTTTTGATTATCATAGTACATATGTTGTAGTATTACTATATGTATTGTTTATATGCAGGTGTTGATCTAGGAGATAGAAAAGGGGTCTTTCGCTCTGCTACATTGGGTTCTCTAGCAATATTGCATCAATATATGAGGTAGTCTCTCCTTTTCTTATTTGATTATCATGCATCGATATAGATATGTATATGATTCTTTGTGCCAGCTGCAGTTAATATGAATGGTCTACTTTGGATCCGGGGAAGATCCTTGAGGGTATTCCATCCACAACCACCCGTGCATTAATCCCTATAGCTAGAATATAATGAAATATCAATCTGGCAGTCCTGATTTTGGGATCTAGGGGAAAATATCTATGTATTTTGTTTTTTGTTTCTGGCCATTGTATATTTTCTATTTTTTAAGAATTCGTTTGCAGGTAATTTCTGTATAGGGTTAAACCTACATTTTGTATCAGAGTTGTTTTGGCTTCAAGGGGGGTGTCTTTATTGCTGAGGGGTTTTTCTTAGGCCTATGATAGACCCTGTTCAGTGGGAGATTTGTGGGATTGATTCTTACGCTGAAAGAAGATGCTGAGAAGTGGAAAGATAGAGATCGATAAATTTAATGATTAGAGTTTTGAGTTTTGGAAACACAAGATGGAGGATCTGCTAGTGGATAAAGATCAGTGGATCACAGTAGATCTGGGTACTAAAACAGCAACAATGTTAGCGGAAAACTAGGTGAAGTTGGATCGAAAGGAAAGGAGCACAATATAGTTGTGTATCTCAGATTCAATATTGTTTAATTTATTAAAGGAAGCTATGACGAAGGATTTGAGGGTCAAGTTAGGGACTCTATACTAATCTAAGTCTCCGGTGAATAAATTCTTCCTGCTGAAATAGTTGTATAACCTGAGGATGAAGGATGGAGACTCAGTGATAGAGCATCTAAACACCTTTAATATTATGGTAAGCCACTTGTTATCTATTGATATAAAATTTTTAGATGAGGATAAGTGCATTAGATCCTATGTTCTCTACCAGATTCGTGGGATATTTTGGTTGTTGCAATAGGTAGAAATACAACTACCATGAAGTTTGATGAAATAGTCTCATCCTTGCTGTTGGAGGAGATGAGATGGAAAAATATGGAGAGGCAGAATGAAGATTCCTTGTCTATACGAGGACAGTCCCAAAACAGAAACAAAATAATTCCTTGAGTGGGAGATCTAAATCTAGAGGGAGATATAAATCTCTAGGAAAAATTGTAAAGGTATGTTGGAAATGCAGAAAGGAAGGGCACTACAAAAATCATTATAGATCTAAAGGTCTTAAGAATGGAAATGGATCTAATGATGCTCCTTTTGCAGAGGTGAAAACCACCTCGAATGAAAGTGGGGATGTGTACTTGGATTTTTCTTCAAGTACACATGTAGATCATAAGGAATGTTTGATTGACTCAGGCGCATCCTTCCATTTCACTCCCCATAGGGAGTGGTTCTGCGCGTAGGAGAAATGTGATGGTGGCGATGTCTTGTTAGGGGATGAAAGGAAGGCTAGAATCATTGGACATGGAATATTCAAGTTGAAGTTGCAAGGTTGAAGGATTAAAACACTTTTGAGTGTTCTATATATTCTTGCATTGGCCAAAAATCTGATTTTTGTGAGCAATATGGATGATGCAGGTTTAAAAACAATGTTAGAGAAAGATATTTGAAAGATGGTTCGAGGTGCACTGGTATTGATGCAGGGAGTTTGGATTGGAACTCTATACAAGATTTTGGGTAGTACTGTTATTGATGGGTGCAACAATTTTGTGGTTCCTGAAAGTGGAGTAGAAAATCTAGTGGTATTTGGAGAAAGGACCATGCTATGGCATAAAAGGATTGGACATATTGGAGAGAAGGGCCTTTGAATATTTCATGGTAATGGTATGGTAGAAAGTGTGTCTAATTTCTCTTTAGATTTTGATTTTTGTGAACATTGTGTGTATGGGAACAAAAATTGAGGAGTTTCCCCTCTCTAGTGCTAAGAGGGTGAAAGGGATATTAGAGCTTGTGTACAATGATGTGTTTGGACCTGTGTCATTTCTCTCACTAGGTAAGTTTGTGTACTATGTATCATTTATAGATGATTTCTCAAGAAATACATGGATATATTTACTTAGGAAGAAATCTGAAGTCTTTGATAGGTTTAAAGAATTTAAGGCTTTGGTGGAAAACCAAAGAGAGAATAAGATAAAGGTACTGAGGAAAAATAATGGTGGAGATTTATTCAAGAAAGAATTTGAAGAGTTATGTAAGAAGTGTGGTGTAGCATGACATATGACTACTCCATACACACCTCATGAAAATGGTGTTGTATAAAGAATGAATAGGGCATTGATGGAAAAGGAAAGATGCATTTTCAGTGGTGTTGGGTTATCACAAGAATTCTGAGTAGAGGTAGTAGAGACTGCATGTCACCTAGTCAACAGATCACCTTCATCAGCATTGGATGATAAGACTCCACATGAGGTCTGTACAGGTAAGAAACACTCTCTTGCACATCTGAGGGTATTTGGCTATGATGCATATGTACATGTTCTGTTATGAAACCAACTCACAAAAAGATAGAAAAGAAATAGCAACACCTTAGAAACATGCCTCTTTGAGGGGGCAACCTCATTTACATTACACAAATGAAAAATTCTTGGATGATACAAATGACAAGACCTCGTTCCTATATATAGGAGTCTAAGGGGTCATAATGTATTTAGAGCCGCCAAAACAATAATAATGTAAGGGCATAACAATAACAATATTGGGATTCTATGGGGCACAATAATAACAATATGGGGACTACATGGGCATAAAAATATAATAAGGGGGTTTCACTAATAACAATAATGGGCTACACTAGTAGTATAGGGACCTAACATGCCCCTCTCCTTAAAACAGTGTTGTCCTCAACGCTTGAGTAGTTCTGGATGCTTCTGTATAAAATTCTTGTCCTCCCATGTGGAATCTTCACCAAGTAAGTTCTTCCAATTGATGAGATACTTTGAAATTAATAGATTTTGTAGCTGTCAGGTTCTTGTTTCCGTGACTGCTTCAGGTTCCAATATGATTTTTCCTTCCTTGTCAAGTTTCAACAATATTGTTTGAACTGGGACCTTATCACTTATAAACTTCTTTAAGCATCAAACATGGAAAACTGGGGGCACTTAGGAAGATACATGAAGCTCCAATTTGTATGCCACAGTACCAATCTTTTGTAGTGCCTTGTAAGGACCATAATACTTTGGTGATAATTTATTATGCTTCTTAGCTTACTTGAGGGACATTTGTTTGTATGGTTGTATTCATAAAATTACCTAGTCGCCTATATTAGAACTTCTTTCGCTGCGATGTTGATATGTCTATTGTTTCATTCAATTCTATGCCAAATTGAGGTTATCCTTTAAGAGTTGGAGAACTTTTTGTTGTTGAGGGTCTACCTTAACACCTTCATGAGATACAATAGGACCCAGGTATTCCACCTCTTGTACTCCAAAGAAACATTTGGAGGTTTCTGCATATAATTGTTTCTCGTCCAATAGTCTAAGCGCTCTATCAACATGTTGAGCATGATCCTTCAAAGACTTGTTGTAGATTAGTATATCATCAAAAAATACTAACACATATTTTCTAAGGAAGGGTTTGAAAATGGAATTCATTAAAACTTGGAATGTAGAAGGTGCATTGATAAGGCAAAAAGGCATGACAAAAAATTCATAATGACCCTCATGAGTTCTAAATGTTATTTTTGGAATGTCTTCAGTCTTCATTCTGATTTGATGATATCCTGCATGAAGGTCCAACTTGTCGAACTAAATTTCTCCATGAAATTCATCCAATAATTCATCAATGGGAGGAATGGGACATTTATCTTTAATAGTGAGCTTGTTGAGCTTTCTATAACCCAGACACATGCACCATGGTCCATCCTTCTTGTAAACCAATACTACTGGAGCAGAGAAAGAACTTTGACTAGGTTGAATTACTTGGACAATGGTGGGGGTCCAAGTGGACTTGGCGGGTGGCCACCAATATCCACTTGGATCATTCCTCTCCCCTTAGGAAGTAATGGTCCCCATTGCGTTGAGTTCCTCCATGAGATGGGGAAACTTCTGCTGGACTTCGTCCCGGGTGAGCCACTTGCCCCGATGAAGGAGTTGGCCTGCTTCGATAACTCGATACAGTTGTATATTCTGTTGGCGAGTGTGCTTCATCTGTGTGTCCATGATCCGATCAGTTGTAGCTTTTTCCATGCAATTTTGATTTAACTTTGTGGGTGTGAGCTATTCTGCAATGTCAGTTGTGTCTAGTAATGGTGGAAAGTATGGCCGAAGGCGGTCCACATTGAACACTGGGTGCATACAAAGGAATGGGGGAATGCTGATCTCAAATGTATTGTCTCCCACAGCCTTAGTAATGGTGTAAGGACCATATCGGAGTGGTTTGAGTTTCCGATAGGCCCCGATAAGGCATTCCTTTTGCAAATGCACCCAGACTTTGTTGCCCACCTAAAACTAGTGTGGCACCTGATGTTGATCATGTTGCTGCTTATACTTGGCATTTGATTTCTCTAAAATGTCGTGGACCTATTGGCAAATACATTGGATGTTCTCAATGAATTTGTTTGCCTTATCTGTTTCATACTGGACATGAGCCGAATCTACGTCAATAGCTACAAATGGCATGGCCACATCACTGGGACATAGTGGCTGGAATCCCAAGCCCACCTGAAAAGGGTTGTGGCTAGTTGAGCTATGGAGAGCCCGGTTGTAGCTGTGCTGAACATAGGGGAGGCTCTCATCCCATGTGTGTGGATGATTTGAGTTTTACATGCACAGAATGTGTATGATCATCCTGTTGACAACCTCTGTCTAACCATCAGTTTGAGGATGGAAGGTTGTGGACTTAGTGAGTTTTGTGTCCAGCATCGACCAAAGACTGGACCAAAATGTACTAAGGAACCTGTTGTCTCGATTTGAGATGATAGACTATGGGATCCCAAAGTGTACACACACTCGTTCAAAGAAGAGTTTAATAGTGGCTTCTACTATGATATTCTTCTTGTAGACTGCCATAATGGCCATCTTTGAGAACCTATCGACAACCACAAAAACACAGTCATTTCCATGCTTAGTAGAAGGAAGGCTCAACATGTAATCCATGGAGATGGATTCCAAAGGCCAACTAGGGGTATAGAGGCCTTGCTTCTTGATGGTCAGTTTGGCATTAGTGTAGGTAGTGCATGATATGATGTAATTCCTGACATCCTGTCAAAGACTTGGCCAATAGAAATACTTCTGTAGTACTGCCATTGTTTTCTCAACCCTGAAATGCCCAGTGGCTCGATTGTAGTGTGATTCCGAAATCATCTTGGCACGCTCGCTTTAAGGAACACAAAGGTGACCCAGGTGACATAACATGGCATCATGGAGGTGAAAATCTAGAACATGCTGACCCTCCAAGAGTGTTTGGCATGTGTGGCCGAATTCTGGGTCGCTTTTGTAGAGAAGTGGCCAATCAGAAGTCTCGTGCCCACAAGAGTTGAGCATGGTGGTTAACACCATGATCGGTGGTCGACTGAGGCAATCTGCAACATTATTGGTGCTTCCCTTCTTATAATTGATATTCAAATAGAACTGTTGTAGGTATGTGGACCACTTCTTATGGCAATCATTCTGCAGTTTCCCTTGGGTCTGTATGAACTGCAGGGGGCAGTGGTCTATGTGGATGATAATTTCCTTCCCCAAAATGTAATTCTTCCATTGTCGGCAAGCCTGCACAATGGAATACATCTCTTTGTCATAAGTGGGATACTTCCGGACTGTGTCTAAAAGTGTCTCACTGTGATATGCCACTGGATGCTTGTGTTGAGTAAGGACTGCCCCAATAACATAGTCAGAGGCATCTGTCTCGACCTCAAATGGTTGTTGCAAGTTTGGTAATGCGAGCACTGGTGCTGAGCAGAGGCAATCTTTCAACTTTTTGAATGCCTTCTGTTGAGATTCAGACCAAAATAATTTTTCTTTCACTCCTCCCTTGGTGACTTGACTCAAGGGCTAAGTGATATGAGAAAATCCCAACATGAACCTACGGTAGAAGTTGGCAAGACCTAGAAAGCTACAGAGCTCTATCAGAGTGGTTGGAGATGTCCAATCCTGAATGAATTGGATCTTGGCTAGATCCACATGCACCCCTGTTCGTCAATAATGTATCCCAGATACTGAACCTGGGTCATGCCAAAAATGAATTTCTTCAAATTGGCACATAACTTGTGTTGCCGTAGTGTTTGGAGAACTTGTCGGATGTGGTGGAGGTTCTCTTCCCAACTCTAGCTGAAGATCAAGATGTCATCCAAGTATACCACTGCAAATGAGTTGGTGAATGGCCGCAAGATGTCATCCATTAGCCTCATGAAGGTTGCAAGAGCATTCATCAATTCGAAAGGCATAACCAACCATTTGAAAAGGACCTCCTTGGCTTTGAAGGTAGTCTTCCACACATCAGAGGGTTCGATTGGTACCTAGTGATATCCTGACTTCAAATCGATCTTGCTGAAATATTTTTCCCCCTTCAGTTGGTCCAGGTGTTAACGGGAAATCTAGTGTCTATGCAGAGCTGCTAGTCCCACTAAGACTAGTAGCTATCTTAGAAACAAACAAAATAAAACTACTTTCGTTTTCCTTTATGAGAAGTAGATAAGAGTGGAACAAAGGAGACCAACCTCTGTCTTGCGCTTGGTTCCTTGCTTGATTCCTCTCCCTTCTGATAGATCTTTGCCACTCGCTTCCTCATCTACCCAGCTTCAAAGAGCACCTGTGGAATCAAAGCAGCATAACACTATCCAAGAACAAAGATCTACTATCACAAACAATATAGGACCAGATATATATTGACCAAACAAATGCATATATCATCAATCATACAAGAATGTGGAGGAAAAATTGAATAAATTTATTAATATCAAGAATAGCAAAGAGGATTACAACCAATTTTTATGACCCAGTGTCATCCTCTCAGCAAGAAAGCCCTTCTTCACCTCATGAAAAGTTTAGATCACCCAACACTATGAAGTTACACCAAGAAACCAGCAACACTTCCTTACAAGATACAAAATTCCAGCCTCTGGATCTCTGGGATGAGGGATCCATATATAGATGATTGTAGGGAGGTGAGTCAACTTCTGAGATTTGATTAGTGTCCTCTCTCTGATAGTTCTTGATTCCAATTGGAGATTGATGATCTCTTACTCATCCCTGGGTGAATCCAGAGAGGCAAGTGTCACGGGAGAAGTTTCTGGAAGATTCCATGATCATCCACCTCGCAAATTGATTCTGCCATTTGTCCACTCTCGCCCATCGCACCCCATAGAAGGGCTTTTCCGTATGCATCACACCTCCCATGTGCATTTAGGTGGGATGCATTGCACTTTGACCATGGAGCAAGTGAGATGGTCCAGTTTTGACCAGTTCTGAGTAGTTTTTCATGGAGAACTTCTGGGAGATGATGTAATCAGCTGACCTTGTTCTTTTAGGGGTTAGAACAACATTTTTAGGGACTTAGGAGCCCTTGGTTTATGGACATATATGATTGGGGTTACAGTCTCCAAAAATGTCTATAATAGTTTCCCCCTAAAGCATGAGGTCGTTAATCTTTTGATGTCGGGTGAAATGCTTTATCATGAGGATCTGAAGTTTTTTCGAGCTGGAAGGCGACCTGTAATAAGATACAATACAATACATTATCTTCATAACATTTTCATGATCTAGCTGAGGTGGGCATTCCCATACTTAGCTTTATAAATTCATTTTCATGTACATAAGACAGACAATCGTCTGTGTGCAGACTGATGATTCTGGTGGAGCCATCATCCCTTAGATTGGATGATTATCTGTGCAGCAATGATGTACACTTGATGTCTTTATTTTCCTGAATATATATCGCAGCCCGGATGGATGAAACTAGATCCGGGGTCTTCAATCTTGTTCGATCTTCACTCAAAGTACAAGTCGATCGATGTGAGAGATGTTTTGAAGTCGAACATGGAAAGACATCGCCTGATTACCAGCCAATGATGTAAGATGTTAACAGGCACGAGAGGAATCACCGATAATGATGATGACCCTGAAGGTACTACAGTACAATTCACGTGGTGTGAATAAGGGACTTGGCGTCAAACACCACGCAAAATCTTTTGGTCGAAGGCCATTGATGTAAACCTGTCGCCGGAAGTGAGAAACTTGCCATTGAGGCATGCAAGCTTCAAAGTACTGAAAGGGTTGTCCCTAAGTTGACTTCTTGGATAATGAGCTGATGTCAACAAGAAGCGACCTGCCATAGGAGGGCCTTAATGAATCCCACATCTACGGCACGGAACAGAGTAAATGATTTTGGAGGTGAAAACGATCTGATGATACAGGGTTCAAGGTGGCAGTCATGAAAGAATGGAGCGTGAATGTATTGTAGTGGATGAGACACAGGTGAATTCTCTCAGCAACTTCTCTTGAACATATCGGTGACATTGACATGATGGATTGGTAGCGTTAACCCCAAATGTGGATGGTGTGATGGACCAATGGTGATATGACCAGTGAACGGAACAACCCAACCCGACTTGGATGCGGAGTGAAAGTGTCATGTTCAAGAGCGACTTGCTACCAATAAAGTTTCTTCAAGTTTTCTTCCCAATTTTTCCCCAGTCATTGCTGACCAATACCTCTTTATTTTTGTCAAGCTTGAGGAGGATAACATATTCTTGTTCTATAATTTTCCCTTCGGGCAAACCCATCGCTATGTTTTAAGGAGCCTAGCGATAGTGAAACTCGTTCTTGTCTGTATGGACAAGTTTGTCGCTATACGGTTTTAACGAGTTTAACGACAAAGATAACTCGGCCCTTTTCAATTTTAGAGAGTCTGAAAGGGACATAAAGAAAAATCCAACAATCCTTTTTCATCATATAATCCCTTAAGTCCAAAAAAGTATAAAATAATACAAAAGGGATGAATTTTCGGTAATTTTAACGAGCCGAACAAAACAAGCACTCGATATTTTTGTGTAATAATCCCTCAGGTCCAAAAAGATTAAAATCTAAAGGAGGGATAGCACTTCTGGTCACTTTAACGAGCTGGAGAGGCCAATTACTTGGCAATCTTTTCATATTTTACGAGTCAGATGAAAAGAGCTTAAAGGAGACTCATTTTTCAAGGAACGACTGATAAATTCGGGTAGGAGGCAAGAAGAAAAACAGAGGCAAGAAGAAGAAGCAGGAGGAATCATCACTTGAAAAATCTTCTGCAAACCCTTCTGGAGATAAGAAACCAAATCGTCCATGTCTTATATGTGATGAGGATCATTAGATAGGAGATTGTCCATATAAAGCTGATCTTAAAAAATTCTTCAAGAATTCAAAAACCTCGGCAGTACTAACTAATCCGTTTCCAAATCCAGGAACAAATCTGGTTGCCAGTGATAATGCTTCCCCGTCCCAAGTGCTGATGTTGTCAGTTTCGAAATAGCAAAATGATGCTTTGATAACAACAAGGAATAAAGATTACGGGAATCCACAGCTGTCGAACAACAAGGATAAAGATCAACCTAGTAGTTCGACAACAACTTCGACAGAAGTTGTGCCGCCCATCATTCTAGAGCTAACAATAAAACTACCAAAGGGAGTAGTATACAAGTCGACATTTAATCCGCGTGCCAGAGTAGCACAGCATTATAATACAGTGGAAGATCTGGCCCAATCGCCATCCACTATGTCGACACTTGAGGTACTGCAAAATTGCCCCTCCCAAAAGCAGGCTTTATTATCAGCAATAGGTGGGATTGACCCAAAGGATTCTAATCTTGTGTCCTTTAATCACAAAGGATATGATCCTTAGTTACTAGCTCAACTAGCTTTCCTCATTCAAGTGAAAGCCCTCAACAAAACTGTTCATCGAACAATTATTGATGAGGGGGCATCTACATGTATTATGTTGATGAGTTGCTGGAAAAATTTAGGATCTCCAACCTTGTCGCGATCTTCGATGACATTAAAAGCATTTGATGGACGAACATATACCCCATATGGGATTTTAAGTAACTTGCAAGTTGAACTGGGGGGGGAAACAGTAGAAATAGATGTTGAAGTAATCGACAGAAACCTCGATTACAACATCTTACTGGGAAGGCCCTGGATATATGCTATGGCTGCGGTCGTGTCGACATACTTCAGGAAGATTGCATTTCCCTTTCAAGGGAGAATTACAATCGTTGACCAACAAACATTTCTCCCCAATAGTTCCCAAGTTACGGGAAGCATTCTGATGATCCATGGAAGCCCCCATTCGCTTCAAAATATCGGAGTAGGCCTACTAAAAGACCCTATATTAATGGGGACTTTTGCCCTCCCACCTCCAATCAATCTGGCGGAAGTGGCGATGGTAGGAACCTGCAATATGATATCTTCTATTCAAAATATCTCAGGAAATGATATTAGCATGGATCATCTGCAGGTATTGCCTCCAAGGCCAATAGAGATATTGTAGCAATCAATGTTTTTGGCATGGGAGGCAAACCCAAATCAACGCTCATCAAGCGTTTGGATAGATAGGTCTAAGGAATGTGTCACGCCCTCAGATCCTTGGTCGCAAGTACATTACACAGACGAAGGAATAGTTCAGTCAATGATAATTGACGGGGCGCCATGGGAAGATTACCACCACCGTTCCCATCTTCCGAATTGTCAAGAAGATACTCCTGATGACCTTCATCATCCTTCAGTTTTTGATTTCCTATCAAATACTGTAAACACAGTGGATTCCGAGTGAAACTTATCCAATATCAAAGAGACTATCACCATAAATATCTCGACCAAAACAGATGTTGTAGAGAATATTTATGTTGGCAAATGTTGTTCCCCTTCAGAACTGGAAATATACAAAGTTCTTTTTCATGAATTCAGAGATGTCTTTGCTTGGTCATATGATGAAATTCCAGGCATTGACTCGACTATATTTGAACATGAAATAAAGATGTATCCAGATGTCAAACCAGTACGACAACGGATACGGTAGGTGCACCCCAAGAAAGCCACTGCCATCAAGGCAGAAGTTGAAAAACTTCTCCATGCTGGTTTTATTTACCCGATTCCTCTAACCTATTGGGTATTGAACATTGTTCCTGTAATGAAAAAACAAGGAATGATTAGAGTGTGCGTCGATTATAGGGATGTAAATCAAGCTTGTCCAAAAGACAACTACCCTACACCCTTTATCGACCAGATTATTGATGAATGTGCTGGATGTGAAATATTTTCATTTATGGATGGATTCTTTGGGTATAATCAAATAAATATCCATTCACAGTACCAGTCAAAGACTGCATTTATTTGTCCGTGGGGCACATTTGCATATCGCGAGTTACCCTTTGGTTTAAAGAACGCAGGGACAACATTTCAGAGGGCAATGAATTATGCCTTCCATGACATCAAAAACATCGTTCAACCATATCTCGACGATCTTTCGGCTCATTCGCGAAAGTGGACCGATCATCTGCAGCATTTGAGAGCGATATTTCTACGTTGTTGACACTACAAGATACGACTCAATCCACACAAATGTGTGTTCTGTGTCAGTTCTGGTCATTTACTTGGCTTTGTAGTCTGAAAGGATGGGATTCGTCTCGACCCATGTAAGGTTCAGGCAATCATAAATTTGCCTCCACCTTCAAATTTTCTTCAGATTCAGAAACTCCAAGGGAAAGCAAACTTTCTGAGGAGGTTCATTCCAAATTACGCCGAACTTGCTAAAGGTTATACATGTCTATTGAAAAAGAAGTACCCTTTGTCTAGGATCAGGTTGCACCAAGCTTCCTTTGATGCTTTAAAGGAATCCCTAATAAAAGCATCATTAATGTACACTCCTAACTATCAAAAAGACTTTAACCTGTATCTGGCTGCAACAGATACAACCATCACAATGGTTTTAGTTCAAGAAGACAATGGAATTGAACATCCTATATATTATTTGAGTAGAAACTTAAATGATATAGAAATCAAGTATTCCTACGTTGAAAAGCTGGCTCTCGCAGTTGTTCAAGCAATACAGAGATTTCGACACTATTTCCTCTTTCAAAAAACTACCATTTTGTCAGATTGCAACCCCATGACTTATATATTGTCGCAACAGTTGCTGGGGGGCAAACATTCAAAATGGATAGCAATTCTTCAAGAGTTTGATCTAGAATTTGTAAAATCCAAATTGAAGAAATCCCTGGTTTTCGCGGAATTACTATGTGATCTCCCATCGTCATCCAACGATGAAACATCCGAAGAAAACATCGTGGATGAATCTTTGTCTTTGATATCTTCAAGCAATCCGTGGTATGGAGATATAATCATCTATCTCCAAACCCAAAAATATAGGTCTAATACCTCTCGCTCGGAACAAAAACGCATTCGATACCAATCAAAAGACTACATGATCATCGGTGATACGCTTTACTGTCGTGGTGTCGATATAGTTCTGAGGAGGTGCCTCACCCATGAGGAGGCCGAAAAAGTCCTGAATGATTTCCATTCAGGCGCATGTGGGGGGCATCAATCTGGTTACGCTACGGTGCAAAAAATTTTACGAGCAAGATACTTCTGGCCAACAATGTTCAAAGATTGCATAACCGTAGTCAGAAGTTGCCATGCATGTCAAATTTTCGATAGAAAAACTAGAAGACCACCCACACCCCTACAACCAATAGTTGCTGTTGGGCCATTCGCCAAATGGGGCATAGATTTCATGACATGTAACCCCACCTCGACCGGGGGGCATGGGTATATCATAGTCGCGGTAGACTATTTTACCAAATGGGCCGAGGCGATGCCTACATTAAACAACACCAGTGAAACGGCTGCCCTTTTCTTTTTCAATCATGTACTCACCAGATTCGGCATTCCATAGGCCATAGTCACAGATCATGGATCGCATTTTCGCAATCACATGATGGTTGAATTGGCTGCCGAATTGGGGTTTTCCCACGACAGCTCTACTCCATATTACCCACAGGCCAATGGACGAGTTGAAGCAATCAACAAGGTCCTGAAGCGGATGCTGCAAAGGATGATTGGAGTCCACAAAAGGAGTTGGGACCTGATCCTGTACTCAGCATTGTGGGCATACCGAACATCGGTAAGGAATGCAACCGGGTTTACACCCTTTCAACTGGTGTATGGCCTAGAAGCAATCTTACCAGTTCAGTGTGAAATCTCGTCCCTCAAACTCGCAGTCGACCTTCTCCCCGGAACTTCAGAAGAGGAGGCTCGTTTCTTAGAACGAATCCAATTGGATGAAACCCATCATGATGCCGCTTTAGCTAATGAAGCCCATAAGAAATGAGTCAAGGCGCAGTTCGACAAGAATGTCAAACCCCGTGTCTTCTCAAAAGGTGACTTGGTCTTACTTTACGACCAGGAATCCGATAAATTGGGAGCAGGTAAATTCAAGTCTTCATGGAGGGGTCCCTATATTGTTAAATGTGTATTAGCAAAAGGGGCCTATGAGTTAGTGGATTATGATGGGATTCCACTAGCGTAACCCCGTAACGGGTTGTATCTTAAGTGTTACTACGCATGATTCAGTGTAGTAACCCCTATGCTTTTGTTAAATTTTTTTTTTCGCTATGGGTAATTGTTTTGGTCAGGTAATCCATTTTTTACATTTGTTGCAGATGTCGAACCTATTGGAATCGTTTGTTGGATATGTCGACGGAGCAAATCGTAGTTCACAGAACCTATCTTCTGCGGCCTGGGCCATTTTTGATCCAAGCGGTGAGTTAGTAAGTTTCAGAGGGGTATGTATTGGTTAGTCAACAAATAACATCGCTGAATATAGTGCGTTGATAGAACTCCTCTCTGATGCCATCACACATGGCATACGCCGACTTGTCGTCAGGCTAGACTCACAACTCGTCATCCTACAACTCACTGGTATCTACTCCATCCGAAATCCAGCTATCTATCGCATGTTCCTAAGGGTCAAGATTTTGGAAAGACAGTTTGATTCTATTCAATATTAGCATATTTCCAGAAACTTAAACACATTAACAGACTCATTGGCAAATTATGTGTTAGATAGACATTTGCAACATTTATAAAAGAAGCATTTCTTCAATATTTGCATTAGGATCATGTAACTTAACCAAAATAAAACTCCGAAAATCAAAAATATATATATAACTGTTTGTGGTTTACACATAATGTTCTGTAAACAAGACAAAATTGGTTAGATGACCCAAAACTCAAAATGCTAGGGGGCACCCTAGTCTAATGGTGCTAATGATAACAAGTCACAGCTTGTACAATCATGCGTAAAAGTTGAGTCCATTGACTTGGCACGCCAGTAGTATGTTGCGGCAGCCTAAGAGGAAACTCGTCAGTCCTCACATCCGGAATACCAAGAGTGAGATCCTCAACCTGATCCTACAATGTTGAAAGAGTCTCAGCCACATCAAGGTCGCAAAGGATATCCCTCCCCATAGCCTCTCCTGCCGGAGCGGCAGCTGACGCTCTCGGACGTACTGCTGGTCGAACTGGTCCAATGTCTACATGAGCGCATGAGTTTTGATTAGTCTTGAGTAAAGAAAATTTAAGAACATTATAAAAAGAAATAAACATGAATATGGTCAGAGAATTTACCTATGACACCCCACTGCTCACCAGCCGGCAGTGCCAAATCCGGATCACCCCGGAGATCCATACCAGCATATGGAAACTCGGCAAAAACCATCTGCTGATGGTTGAACCACTCAAAGAAGGTACCAGAGAAATAAATCCGGGACTAACCCGCATGTCGGGCCATGAAGTCAACCCATCTCTGCATCTGTGGCTCAGTTGGTGGAGGTAAACCAAGTGGAATATACTGTGGCTGCATCAGTGGGATCTTTTCCAAGGCAAAAGCAGTCAAAATAGAACCATAACCAAAGTTCTTCAATCTTCCGTTTTTTTACCTTGGTCAGTTGTTCTTTCATCACAGAGAGTATTGCATCACACCAGTTGAACACCTTTGGTTCAAGGCATTCCAAGGCATACTGCATATAAGACCTGTTGGCCACATGAAGAGCCGCACTACCAACCAGTCTAGCAAAAGTGAATAGAATTGTCCTCAAGGACCTATCAGTGACATCTCGGATATTGATCTTTCCGTCCTTACTCGGCTGAGATCCCTCTCTGTAATACCAGCGAATGTAATATCTCACGGATTCACCCCCATGGGCAGAACCTGATAATGAGATAGGGGCACCACGCCTCGATAAACCGGTCAAAAAATAGATGTCCATGACAGTCAAGGGGATGGATTTTCCCCTAATATGGAACACCTGGTCAGTAGGATCCCATGCATTGAGAAAATATTGCAACAAGTTGATTTGTTGCCTCATGCTAGAGATGCAGAAAAACTTCAACAGGCCACAGTTCCGCAGTGCAGTTACCGTACCCGGATCATGTAAAGCAAGCATGTCCTCTTCTTCATGCTCATGTTCTCGCCATGTAACAGGCATTTTGCTCCGATGAATCTCTGAAAACAAACAATAGAAGAGTCAAGATCCTGATTTGGTGAAAAACAGGCAAAAAATTCCATGAAAAACTGTGTACAAGTTTCCCTCCTTGTGCCCATCGCACCCCCAGTAGTGTACTGGGTCGGATGCATGCTAACTGGCCAATGGCCAAGCCAACATGCATCGCACTTTTCGATATAGGAAAGGTGCGATGGAGCCAGGGTGAATTCTTCAATCCCCAGTGGAGTCGCCATTTTGTTATCGGGAAATCTAGTGTCTATGCAGAGCTGCTAGTCCCACTAAGACTGGTAGCTATCTTAGAAACAAACAAACTAAAACTACTTTCATTTTCCTTTATGAGAAGTAGATAAGAGGGGAACAAAGGAGACCAACCTCTGTCTTGCGCTTGGTTCCTTGCTTGATTCCTCTCCCTTCTGATAGATCTTTGCCACTCGCTTCCTCGTCTACCCAGCTTCAAAGAGCACCCATGGAATCAAAGCAGCATGACACTATCCAAGAACAGAGATCTACTATCACAAACAATATAGGACTAGATATATATTGACCACACAAATGCATATATCATCAATCATTCAAGAATGTGGAGGAAAACTTGAATAGATTTATTAATATCAAGAATAGAAAAGAGGATTACAACCAATTGTTCTGACCCAGCATCATCCTCTCAGCAAGAAATCCCTTCTTCACCTCATGAAAAGCTTAGATCACCCAACACTATGAAGTTACACTAAGAAACCAGCAGCACTTCCTTACAAGATACAAAATTCCAGCCTCTAGATCTCTGGGATGAGGGATCCATATATAGATGATTGCAGGGAGGTGAGTCAGCTTCTAAGATTTGATTAGTGTCCTCTCTCTGATAGTTCTTGATTCCACTTGGAGATTGATGATCTCTTACTCATCCCTGGGTGAATCCAGAGAGACAAGTGTCACAGGAGAAGTTTCTGGAAGATTCCATGATCATCCACCTTGCAAATTGACTCTGCCATTTGTCCACTCTCGCCCATCACACCCCATAGAAGGGATTTTCAGTATGCATCGCACCTCCCGTGTGAATTTAGGTGGGATGCATCGCACTTTGACCATGGAGCAAGTGAGATGGTCCAGTTTTGACCAGTTCTAAGTAGTTTTTCATGGAGAACTTCTAGGAGATGATGTAATCAGCTGACCTTGTTCTTTTAGGGGTTGGAACAACACTTTTAGGGACTTAGGAACCCTTGGTTTATGGACATATATGATTGGGGTTACAGTGCCCAAAAATGTCTATAACACGAGGAGGTCATCAATCCGTGGGATCGGGTACCTATTATGGACAGTGATCTTGTTCAGCGCCCGATAGTCAATATAGAATCTCCAAGTCCCATCCTTCTTCTGTACCAACATGATCGGGCTCCCAGAGGGTGATGAAATCGAATAGATGTGACCTTTCTGCAATAGCTTCTGAATCTGCCTCTTGGTTTCATCATTCTCTAGAACAGAGCACCGATAGATTGGTCCATTGGGTGGCGGAGCACCTGGGGTGAGATCGATGGAGTGCTTCACCTAATAGTGTAGAGGAACCCTTTCATGGGAGGTGTAGATGTCCTCGTACTCCTCCACAACCTTGTCCATATGTAGTTGTCATGCGGAGGGGCCTTGTTCTGAGGTCGTGGCCACCATCTTCTTCTTTCCTTGAGGGCGTATCATCAGGAAAAGAAAAATTCCAGCTTTGGAAATGAGCTTACTACATTTTTTTGTAGTAACCAAAGAGATGGCAGTAGGTGGTGCTACCTCTGGTGATCTGAAAATGGAATGTACTTGTTTAAGGGTGCAAGGTATCCATTTCCCATAATTTCAAATGTGAGCTATACACTCCAAGTGACCTCTGAAAATGTAAAAACTTCTTATTTCTTATACAGAGATAGACTATAGGGGCATTTACCGGACATGTCACCTCTAAAGAGAGGATGAGTTCCAGAGGCTACCTGGCCCTGTACAGGCTCTGCCTAAAGAAATAATGAAGTGAACACTTAGAAGTCTTTGACATACACATACTTGAAGTTTGATGTCTTGCGGAATAAGACAAATAACTTTCTGCAGCTGAATAGGTGATTATGTGTGTATGCAAGTTATGTATATTTGTTGTTTAACACTTTATATCAGTTTTGTTTAGCATATCATCTTCAGCAAATAAAAACATCAAAATGATAAAGCAGTTCACCCCTTCTGGGCTACATCTGCTGGACCAAGCCTCTCAAACTAGGCTTGTCCTCTTGTATTAAAAATGCTACAAAGGCTAATACAAGAATATATGTGTCTTGAAAGACATATCTGACTGCAAATACAAAATCAGAAGATAGGAATTAGCTAAACAGGCTCTTTCCCAAACACTAAACAGTGAATTTGTACCTTTTACAGTACTTTCCCCAATTGGCCCTCGTGGCCCTTTAAACTTGCACGGAGAATTTCGAGGTGAAGATTACCTCAATTGGTTTTGAAGCCTCTTCCATTAGACTCAGAAGGTCGAAAATAGCAGACATAGGCTTTTGAATCACCAAAAATGGATGAACATAGCCCCCAAATAGCTCAAGCACTGAAATGGCCCTGTTGGCCCTAAAAGCTTCCCTGAAGCTAAACAGTGAGAAGAATGCCTCAACATGAAAAAAAAGCTGTAGAAATGGATTCAAAATGCTGAAAAACTTCAGGAATGACCTTCGTTCCACATTCACTGGCTGCACAATTCCCAATGCAGCTCCTAAACTGATTTGGCCCTGGTGGCTCCTGGAACTTCCACTAAGCTAAAACACCTGAAAATGACCTTAGATGGCTGCAAAACCTATGCCAATGACTTCCGAAGGTTGAAGATACCCAAAATCAAAAAAAAAATTGTCCAAAACGGACTTTCCTAGCCAACGTTATGGCCCATTAAAGATTCCCTCCAGTTTGGCCTAAAAAAACTCCAGCTAACTGTAGTGGAAGTCCAGTTAGCATGGCCAATTATGGCGGGACCGCCCAAATTTGGTGGTCCGCCAAGAATCCCGCCAAACAAGCCGCGTGTTTAACTGACTGTTTTAATGGCGCATGTGAATGGTTTTAAAAGCTGGTAGTTTTCCTTGGATTTTGTGCCGACGGTTAAGGGTTAGGCCCATGGTTTTGGGCGTAAGGGCATATGGAAATGGGGGCTGGCCGTTAGGAGCTGGCCCCCTTAGGGCCCCGCTCAAACCAAATTCAAACTTTATAAAAGGTTTCCACCACTCCATTAACAAATGTGATCCCCGTGGCGCGTTGGTAAGGCGTTTGGCTTGTGGGAAGGAGGTCGTGGGTTTGATCCTCCATCCGTCCAACAATTTTGAAATGCGCCCATACATGCTGACGTCACTCTTGGCCACGTGGCGGCCTCCGGGCTTGCCACGTGGAAATATGTGATTGGCTGTCCAAAAAGGAATATTCCCTAGAATATTCCAAGGAATATTCTATGGAATATTCTTTTTTAAAAAAATTAAGAGTCATTGGGCGATTTTGTTTTTGGCATAACTTTCTCATACGGTGACCGTTTTTCGAACCGTTTGTGGCACCAGAATCAGGAGGATGAGCTCTATCCAGTCATTTAGGTTCAAACTAGTTTTGAGCACTTTCATTTTGACCATTTTATGACACTTGGTCCTGAGCTCCTGATCACACCTCCCAAATGAGAAGGCTTTTGGCCCCCAAAAGCTTACTGAATATCTGAACTGAATTGTACAGCACTTGAGGAACATAAATATTCTCTTCTGTTCAGACAAAAGAGCATACTGATGCCAAAATGTCCTGCCTTGCCAACTGTCATCATGGCGACTTTTTGCTGCATAAACCCAGTACTCGTCGAATCCCGACCAAGTTCTTTCGCCAGACAAATCTGAAATTGCATGAACCAGCAATGAAACTTGCTGATATATGAGCTGAAATATTCCCCTAAACATGTGGGCTTTCCAGCTATCGTGATGCCCATCCATGGCACCTCTGCTCCAAAAGAAGAGCTGCCTCCCAAATGAGAAGGCTTTTACAAAGATGAAACACTTCATCATTTCTCCTCTTTACAATCTTGGAGATCAAATTAACTTTTTCCAAGTCAATATTACATTACATGCATGTTTAAAAACAAAGTAATCAACCCTTCAAGTTAATCACACATACATGTTTAAAATACAAGGAAATCATCATGATCCCTGTGCTCATGCATATCATTCTCATGCATGCAGTTTATCCTTCAACTTTCTCTTAAGTACAATCATAAGTACAATATCCTCGATCACATGTACATGTACTTTCAAAGCTGAAATGCATATAACTTTCGCTGCGATAGAGTGAGTCTCCTACTCAACTTTTCCATCCTGCAACTTGCATTCCCTTAACAAAGAAATGCATTCAATCAAAAGACATGCAACTTTAATTGGATAAGAATTCTAACCATTTCTTACCAATCCATTTCAAAGGTGCTTCCTTTAACTGCACATCGATATCAACATGTATATCATCCTGACACATATCAATGATGGAAACTTCCTTCCCATTCTTGCCATACTCTTTCTCTAATTTCTTCAACTTTCGTGGAAGCATTGTTGGATTCAGAGTCCAACACCTTTCAGCAGTGTGTCCTTGCTTATGGCAATAAGTGCAACACATGTTCATCTTCTTGACAGCATGATTTGCATTGTTCAATGGAACTTTGTCTTCTTGCCTCCTTTCCTTCAAAAGTTTCCTGTATGTTGCCATTCTTTTCCAACATCTAGAAACACTATGGTTAACCAAACCACAAAAAGAACATGCAATTCTTTTCCAATGCTTATGTGGAAATTTACGATGCTTTACATGATCAAAGGAAGTGTGATGGAAATCAGATTTATACCTTTCTCTTTCACCTTCATTACCTTCATAAGGAGGTGAATCAACTGAAGAAGAAGCTCCTTTTGGAACACCATCAATCCCTTCAATGGTTTTAGAGCTTTCACAATTCTCTTGTTCAAGTGCATTCTTATGCACACCTTCTTCCTGCAAAGCATGTTTCAAACTATTGCATTCCCCAAGAATACAATCTTTACCAACTTGAGGTAGGGAACTTGAAATGAAACTCCTTCTAGGAACTGTTTCAATTGCCTTCATGGCTGCTTTGGAACTTTCTCCACAAGATTGTCCATAGCCAAGACCCAAATTCTTAGGCCTTACCTCAACCATTATTGGCTCAACTATACCCTGTGCATGTTTGCCCAATCCTTTTCCTTCATATCCCATTTTGGACATCAACTTGGACCCTATGCCTTTGGTATGTTTCTCAAAAGAACCAACATAAACATTCTTATAAGAATTTGAAGACAAACTAGAATTGTTTACCTCTTCTTCAAGCTGATACTTGGCTAAGGCTTCTTTGGCAACAAGGAGTTGTGTCTCCAACTCATGCATCCTTTCCAGATTCATGTTTGCAATATGGAGTTGGCCTTCCATTTCCTGCAATTGGTCAGAAAGCAACTGCTTCTCTTCCCTCATGGAATTCAACTGCTCTTGAAGTCTAGAGCTCTTTCTTTCATCCTCATACATTTCTCTCACCATATTCATCATGATGAAAAATTCTTGCTTCAAGCCTTCATCGAAAAATCTTGTGAAGGAGGACGATTTTGAGAACTCAATTATGGAAGTTGTCATTATAAAAATGAACAAAAGAGCTTCGGCAACTCAAACAACAAGTAGTTTGCAGAATAATAAAGCAGTCAATCTTCAACACTGCTTAAGACACCTTTCAAGCTACACAATCAAGCTAGTGATGCCAGTCAAGCAAACCTAGTGCTCTGATACCATCTGATCTGAAAATGGAATGTACTTGTTTAAGGGTGCAAGGTATCCATTTCCCATAATTTCAAATGTGAGCTATAAACTCCAAGTGACCTCTGAAAATGTAAAAACTTCTTATGCCTTATACAGAGATAGACTGTAGGGGCATTTACCGGACATGTCACCTCTAAAGAGAGGATGAGTTCCAGAGGCTACCTAGCCCTGTACAGGCTCTGCCTAAAGAAATAACGAAGTGAACACTTAGAAGTCTTTGACATACACATACTTGAAGTTTGATGTCTTGCGGAATAAGACAAATAACTTTCTGCAGTTGAATAGGTGATTATGTGTGTATGCAAGTTATGTATATTTGTTGTTTAACACTTTATATCAGTTTTGTTTAGCATATCATCTTTAGCAAATAAAGACATCAAAATGATAAAGCAGTTCACCCCTTCTGGGCTACATCTGCTGGACCAAGCCTCTCAAACTAGGCTTGTCCTCTTGTATTAAAAATGCTACAAAGGCTAATACAAGAATATATGTGTCTTGAAAGACATATCTGACTGCAAATACAGAATCAGAAGATAGGAATTAGCTAAACATGCTCTTTCCCAAACACTAAACAGTGAATATGTACCTTTTACAGTACTTTCCCCAATTGGCCCTCGTGGCCCTTTAAACTTGCATGGAGAATTTCGAGGTGAAGATGACCTCAATTGGTTTTGAAGCCTCTTCCATTATACTCAGAAGGTTGAAAATAGCAAACATAGGCCTTTGAATCACCAAAAATGGATGAACATAGCCCCCAAACAGCTCAAGCACTGAAATGGCCCTGTTGGCCCTGAAAGCTTCCCTGAAGCTAAACAGTGAGAAGAATGCCTCAACAAGAAAAACGAGCTGTAGAAATGGATTTAGAATGCTGAAAACCTTCAGGAATGACCTTCGTTCCACATTCACTGGCTGCACAATTCCAAATGCAGCTCCTAAACTGATTTGGCCCTGGTGGCTCCTGGAACTTCCACAAAGCTAAAACACCTGAAAATGACCTCATATGGCTTTGGAACCTATGCCAATGGCTTTAGAAGGTCGAAGATACCCAAAATCAAAAAAAAATTCGTCCAAAACGGACTATCCTAGCCAAAGTTATGGCCCATTAAAGATTCCCTCCAGTTTGGCCTAAAAAAACTCCAGCTAACTGTAGTGGAAGTCCAGTTAGCGCGGCCAATTATGGCGGGACCGCCCAAATTTGGCATTCCGCCAAGAATCCTGCCAAACAAGCCGCGTGTTTAACTGACTGTTTTAATGGCGCATGTGAACGGTTTTAACAGCTGGTAGTTTTCCTTGGATTTTGTGCCGACGGTTAAGGGTTAGGCCCACGGTTTTGGGCGTAAGGGCATATGGAAATGGGGGCTGGCTGTTAGGGGCTGGCCCCCTTAGGGCCCTGCTCAAACCAAATTCAAATGTTATAAAAGGTTTCCACCACTCCATTAACAAATGTGATCCCCGTGGCACCTTGGTAAGGCGTTTGGCTTGTGGGAAAGAGGTCGCGGGTTCGATCCTCCATCCGTCCAACAATTTTGAAATGTGCCCATACATGCGTCCAACGATTTTGAAATGCACCCATACATGCGTCCAACAATTTTGAAATGCGCCCATACATGCTGACGTCACTCTTGGCCACGTGGCGGCTTCCGAGATTTCCACGTGGCAATCTGTGATTGGCTGTCCAAAAAGGAATATTCCCTGGAATATTCCAAGGAATATTCTATGGAATATTCTTTTTTTAATTTTTTTTGAAAAAAAAATTCAAAAATTAAGAGTCATTGGGCGATTTTGTTTTTGGCATAACTTTCTCATACGGTGACCATTTTTCGAACCGTTTGTGGCACCAGAATCAGGAGGACGAGCTCTATCCGGTTGTTTAGGTTCGAGCCAGTTCTGAGCACTTTCATTTTTGACCATTTTACGACACTTGGTCCTGAGCTCCTGATCATCTGGTATCTTGTACAAATTATTTTCCAAAGTAACAATAACAACACGGGGCCTTGATTCATACAAAGCATATCGCTTCCACAAGTATGGTTGTCCTAATAAAACATCAAAAACATCAAGGGGAGCAACGTCACACAATACCTCATCCATGAAATGCTTGATGTTGTATGGAAGGTGACACTGCTGGCTCACATGAAGATCCCGTCCTTGGTGAAGCCACTCGATGGTGTATGGTTGTGGATGTTCTATGGTCGGTAAGCCTAGTTGCTTCATGACCTTTGCCGAAATGAGGTTATTTTGGCTCCCGCTCTTGACAATGAACTGTAGCAAGGAGTCCTTTACCCACATCTGGGAGTGGAAGAAATGCTCCTCCTCCTCTGGATCTTCGGGTTCCTCCTTCTGGATCTTCGTGGTGGCAATGGTGGCATTGCGCTCCGCATTGATAATCTACTTCCCTTTGTCATTCCCCTTGTCGAGTTCTGACTCAGAGTCGTAACATGCATCTGATTCTGAAACCTTTAGCTTGACCACTGGTCACTGCTTGGCTTGACACTCACTTGTGTTGTGAGTGGAGCTCTTATGGAACTCACACCACTTTCCAGTGTCCTTTTTTCGCTTCGCAACAATGTTCTTTGCTTGTAGCTTTGGCAGGTTGTCTTGGGCCACCCCGCCTTGGCTTTGTCCTTTATTCTGTGGTTTGGGGGAACCTTTCCCTTGCTTCAGATTCACAGATCCAAAGTCTCACTTCTTCTGTTTAAAATTTTGCTCGATCTTAATGGCATATTGGTATGTTGTGCCGAGCGAGGAGATGTTCAGGAATTCTATTTCTTCCTAGATGTACCTATGAAGGCAGCCATGATATTTGAGTACCAAATGCTGCTCCAAATCCTTGATACCCAACCTTGTGTGAAGGGTATGGAAAATATTGGTAAACTCCAGCACGTCTTGGTCCCTTCCCTACCGCAACATGGTCCAATATATGTATTGGTCCTTATAGCTTCCAACAGGGTAGTACTGCTCCTTGATGGCAGTCTGGAATAAATTCCAAGTGGGTGTGGCTGAAAGTAGGGAGGCCGTACCTTCATCCTTCTGCTTGCAATAGGTTTCCCACCAGTCCTTGATGTGGGGGGTGACTTTAAGAAGAGCGAAAGTAATCTTTTCCCGACCAAAAAAATCATGAATATAAAAATACCCTTCTAGCATATTAAACCATTTATCTATGGCGTCTGCATCTATCTGACTCTCAAATATGGGAATGTCAAAGTTAACTTGTACCTTAAAGGGTGTGGCACTTCCAAAGTGGTTGTTGGAAGTAGATGTGTCGCCCCTAGGTAGTTGTTGAAGGATCTGGGAAAAGTTGTCCATCATAACGTTCCTTTTTCACTCGAGGGCCTCTTTGAGCAAGATTTTGATAGGATCTCCTACCCCCTCATCTTTCTTTTCATCCACCATGGGAGGTCGTGAGGATTTGTGAGGCTGGTCTTGGAAAGGTTCGACTAGTTCAAGCCCTAACTCCATATATCCCGACCTCGTTGGGGACATGCATAGAAAGACAGAAAAAGAGTAGACCGCTCTGATACCACTGATCTGGATTTAAATAGGAACTCAACAAATTACAAATATAGCCGTACATATAGAGATGCATCAGAAATAATACTTCATTTCATTATTGTAAAACACTGAAATATGCTTACAAACAGAAATGGAAATAAACTAGCTAGGGCGATGGTAGCTTATCTCTTAGAAGAGATGTGGTAGCTACATGCCTCTAAACTGTGTTATAATGAGGCTCAGAGGCCTGTTTATTATTGGGAAACAATAGAAAACCCTAAACATCCAAAAACCTAACCCTAGAAGATGAAACGCCAAACTTTGGGCCCCGTTTGGGTAAATTAGTACATCAATTTCCTGGGGTCGTAACTTTAGCATACGATCTCAATTTGACACACATAATGTCTTAGTAGAAAGATCTATCTAAGAACTACAACTTTGGGAAGAGCAACAATGGATGCATGTTTCTCCCAATTTTCCCAAAAAATGTCGTTTAGGGCCTCAAAACGGCTTTAGAAGTTCACGACTCGAAAAAATGCTAAAAATAGTAAATTGTGCTACAATTAAGGAAACTGAAAAGCTGAAAGAAAAAATGGTGGGGGTCCAAGTGGACTTGGTGGGTGGCCACCAATATCCACCTGGATCAAGTATGTATACAAGACTTGTTGGGTGTGTGCGTAGCCCCCCTTGTCCTGGGGTTTGAGGGGGATGGTAGCCCTCCCCCCCGTGCCCCGAGAATTTTTTTTGGACCCTATATTAGGTGGGAAAACCTACCTATGCTTTTGTGGATGGGTTTCACACATGGTTTTGGGCATGATGGTTTTTTGCCCATGGTATTTTGTAGATGCGGTCAAGGGAACTACAGTTATGTTCTAATCCAAGGTTAATGGGTTGGTTTTATGAATGCTTTGACATTTATATTTATGTTTTGTAACATTGAAAGGAATTTTTATATAGGAAAATGACCTCCTCATCAACTCAGAGGAGAAAGACAGTCTGGTTAAAGACATGACCTAATTCACAGGCCTATTTTCCAAGGTAACACTCCCCAGGAACTAGCAAGAAGAGTTAGAACGCTCCCTATGCATGAGCCAGGGGCATTAGTCCCTAGGGTAACTCACTATGTTTCCCAAGGGGCAACATTACTGAAGTTTTGTGAGATTCCAGAGGTCCAAGGGTGGGTTGATTGATTGGCATTCCACATTTCACTCAAATGTCAGCCCGAAAAGTAGGAAACATCTACCTTCAACCTATCTAAGGATATTTCTATTCCTAATGGAGTCTAATGGAAGGGGAAAGAGAAATAAAGCAAGGAAACATCCTAGATTTTTCCTAAGGGAACTCATGAGAGAGTTGGCAAGGATAAGCCTCTCATCATCTATATATTGGAGGCTTGGGCATTATGAAAGAGGTTGAAGGGTTGTCAAATGATTGTCAAAAATTTGTATGAGATATAGTTGTTTTGTTGCCAAGAGGTTAAGAAGAGAGAGAGAGAAAGGAGCTGGAGGATTAAGGGAAGCTTGATTCACCAGATGGTTGTAATCATTATTTCCAATCTAATAATATAGACCTGTTGTTGTGTTGTCTACTCGATGGTGCTAATGTCGTGTTTATTTACATGTTGATTCAATACCATAGTTCATTAGATTAGATGCATGTTGTTTTCATATATTTGTGTATTAATGTTTTGATTATCATAGTACATATGTTGTAGTATTACTATCTGTATTGTTTATATGCAGGTGTTGATCTAGGAGAAAGAAAAGGGGTCTTCCGCTCTGCTACATTGGGTTCTCCAACAAGATTGCATCAATACCTGAGGTAATCTCTCCTTTTCTTCTTTGATTATCATGCATCGATATAGATATGTATATGCTTCTTTGTGTCAGCTGTAGTTAATATGAATTGTCTACTTTGGTTCTCGGGAATATCCTTGAGGGTATTCCATCCACAACCACCCGTGCATTAATCCCTATAGCTAGAATATAATTAAAGATCAATCTGGCAGCCCTGATTTTGGGATCTAGGGGAAAATATCTATGTATTTTTCTTTTTGTTTCTCTCCATTATATATTTTCTATTTTTTAAGAATTCGTTTGCAGGCAATTTCTGTATAGGGTTAATGCCTACATTTTGTATCAAAGTTGTTTCGGCTTCAAGGGGGCTGTCTTTCTTGCTGAGGAGTTTTGCTTAGGCCTATGATAGACACTGTTCAGTGGGAGATTTATGAGATTGATTCTTACGCTGAAAGAAGATGCATAGAAGTGGAAAGATAGAGATTGAGAAATTTAATGATTAGAGTTTTGAGTTTTGGAAACTCAAGATGGAGGATCTGCTAGTGGATAAAGATCAATGGATCACGGTAGATCTAGGTACTAAACCAACAACAATGTTAGCGGAAAACTGGGTGAAGTTGGATCGAAAGGCAATGAGCACAATATAGTTGTGTATCTCAGATTCAATATTGTTGTATGTATTAAAGGAAGCTACGACAAAGGATTTAAGGGTCAAGTTAGGGACTCTGTACTAATCTAAGTCTCTGGTGAACAAATTCTTCCCACTGAAAAAGTTGTATAACCTGAGGATGAAGGATGGAGACTCAGTGATAGATCATCTAAACACCTTTAATATTGTGGTAAGCCACTTGTTATCTGTTGATATAAAAAATTTAGATGAAGATGAGTGCATCAAATCCTATGTTCTCTACCAGATTTGTGGGATAGTTTGGTTGTTGCAATAGGTAGAAATACAAATACCATGAAGTTTGATGAAATTGTCTCATCCTTGCTATTGGAGGAGATGAGATGGAAAAATATGGAGAGGTAGAATGAATATTCCTTGTATATACGAGGATGGTCCCAAAAAAGAAACAAAAATAATTCCTTGAGTGGGAGATCTAAATATAGAGGATATATAAATCTCCAGAAAAAATTGTAACGGTATGTTAGAATTGCAGAAAGGAAGGGCACCACAAAAATGATTATAGATCTAAAGGTCCTAAGAATGGAAAGGGATCTGATGATGCTCCTTTTGTAGAGGTGAAAACCACCTTAGATGAAAGTGGGGATTTGTACTTGCATTTTTCTTCAAGTACACATGTAGATCATAAGGAATGGTTGATTGACTCAGGTGCATCCTTTCACTTCACTCCCCATAGGGAGTGGTTCTGTGAGTAGGAGAAATGTGATGGTGGCGATGTCTTGTTAGGGGATGAAAGGAAGGCTAGAATCGTTGGGCATGGAAAATTCATGTTGAAGTTGCAAGGTTGAGGGATTTGAACACTTTTGAGTGTTCTATATATTCCTGCATTGGCCAGAAATCTGATTTTTGTAAGCAATATGGATGATGTGGGTTTAAAAACAATGTTTGAGAAAGATGTTTCCAAGATGGTTCGAGGTGCATTGGTATTGATGCAGGGAGTTTGGATTGGAACTCTATACAAGCTTCTAGGTAGTACTGTTATTGATGGGTGCAACAATTTTGTGGCTCCTAAAAGAGGAGTAGAAAATATAGTGGTCTCTGGAGAAAGGACCATGCTATCGCATAAAAGGATTGGACATATTGGAGAGAAGGTCCTTTGAATATTGCATGGTAATGGTATGGTATAAGGTGTGTCTAATTTCTCTCTAGATTTCGATTTCTGTGAACATTATGTGTATGGTAAGAAAAATTCAGGAGTTTCCCCTCTCTAGTGCTAAGAGGGTGAAAGGGATATTAGAGTTTCTGTAAAATGACGTGTTTGGACCTGTGTAATTTCCCTCACTAGGTAAGTCTGTGTACTATGTATCATTTATAGATGATTCCTCAAGGAATACATGGATATATTTATTTAGGAAGAAATATAAAGTCTTTGACAGGTTTAAAGAATTTAAGGCTTTGGTGGAAAACCAAAGAGAGAAGAAGATAAAGGTACTGAGGACAGATAATGGTGGAGATTTATTCAAGAAGGAATTTGAAGAGTTATGCAAGAAGTGTGGTGTAGCACGACATAAGACTACTCCATACACACCTCATGAAAATGGAGTTGCATAAAGAATGAATAGGGCGTTGATGGAAAAGGAAAGAAGCATTGTCAGTGGTGTTGGGTTATCACAAGAATTCTGGGCTGGGCAGAGGCAGTAGAGACTACATGTTCCCTGGTCAATAGATCACCTTCATCAGCGTTGGAGGATAAAACTCCACATGAGGTATGTATAGGCAAGAAACACTCTCTTTCACATCTGAGGGTATTTGGTTGTGATGCATATGCACATGTTCTATTATGAAAGCGGCTCACAAAAAGATAGAAAAGAAATATAAACACCTTAGAAACAAGCCTCTTCGAGGGGACAACCTCATTTACATTACACAAATGAGCAATTCTTGGATGATACAAATGACAAGACCTCCTTTCTATATATAGGAGTCTAAGGGGTCATAATGTAATAAGAGCCGCCATAACAATAATAATGTAAGGGCAGAACAATAAAAAGATTGGGATTATATGGGGCACAATAATAACAAGATGGGGACTACATGGGCACAACAATATAATAAGGGGGTTGCACTAATAACAATAATGGGTTACACTAGTAGTATAGGGACCTAACATGCCCCTCTCCTTCAAAAAGTGTTGTCTTCAGCGCTTGAGTAGTTCTAGATGCTTCGGTATAAAATTCTTGTCCTCCCATGTGGAATATTCACTGGGTAAGTTCTTCCAATTGATGAGATACTCTGAAATTAATTGATTTTGTAGTTGTCGGGTTCTTATTTCCATGACTGCTTCAGGTTCCAATATGATTTTTCCTTCCTCGTCAAGATTCGACAATATTGTTTGAACTGGGAGCTTGTCACTTATAAACTTATTTAAGCATCAAACATGGAAAACTAGGGGCACTCAGGAAGATACAGGAAGCTCCAATTTGTATGCCATAGTACCAATCTTTTCTAGTGCCTTGTAAGGACCATAATACTTTGGTGATAATTTATTATGCTTCTTAGCTTGCTTGAGGGATATTTTTTTGTATGGTTGTATTCGTAAAAATACCCAGTCGCCTATATCAAAACTTCTTTCGTTGTGATGTTGATCTGTCTATTGTTTCATTCGATTCTGTGCCAAAGTGAGTTTATCCTTTAAGAGTTGGAGAAATTTTTGTTGTTGAGGGTCTACCTTAACACCTTCATGAGATACAATAGGACCTAAGTATTCCACCTCAAAGAAACATTTGGAGGTTTCTGCATATAATTGTTTCTCATCCAATAGTTTGAGAACTCTATCAACATGTTGAACATGATCCTTCCAAGACTTGTTGTAGATTAGTATATCATCAAAAAATACTAACACAAATTTTCTAAGGAAGGGTTTGAAAATGGAATTCATCAAAACTTGGAATGTAGAAGGTGCATTGATAAGGCAAAAAGGCATGACCAAAAATTCATAATGACCCTCATGAGTTCTAAATTTTGTTTTTAGAATGTCTTTAGTCTTCATTCTGATTTGATGATATCTTGCATGAAGGTCCAACTTGCCGAAGTAAATTTCTCCATGTAATTCATCCAATAATTCATCAATGAGAGGAATGGGAAATTTATCTTTAATAGTGAGCTTGTTGATCTCTCTATAATCCAGACACATGCACCATGATCCATCCTTATTGTAAACCAATACTACTGCAGCAGAGAAAGAACTTTTACTAGGTTGAATTATACCAGCCTCTAACATTTCTGCAACCATACGTTCAATTTCACTCTTTTGTGAAAAGGGATATCTGTAAGGCTTGATGTTTGGAGGAAAAATTCCTGGAAAATGAATAGCATGATCATGATCACAAATAGGTGGGATGCCTTTGGGAGTCTCAATTACCTTGGAATTATTGTACAAGAATTTTTGGAGATATGGAGAAATAGATGATTTCGAAGTGGGAACCTATAGCGAACATAATTGTGCAATTACGCCACGTTGTTCTTCCTTTAGAAGCTTTGTCATTCCATTAGAGATGAGTATCTTTCCCAGTTTCCCTGTGATACCCCTTAATTCAACTTCCTTTCCTTCTGAAATTCTTTTCAAGAAGAGTTCTTGAAAATTGAAATTTATCGTATCCAAAGATTGTAGCCATTGGACTCCTAGTACAACATCAGCACCACCCATTGGAATGGAAAGCATTGGAATATTAAAAATATATTTTCCCATGGATAGCTTTATATTATGGCACTTTCTAGATAAAATTATGGTTCTTCTATTTGCAACCATCACTCAACACTCTAGTGCTCGATATAGGAAGCAATTCAATTCCTTCACTATCTTACAATGAATAAAATTATGGGTACTGCCTAAATCAATCAACACTATTACCTTTGTCTTCTTGATATGTCGTTCTACATTGATAGTTTGAGGAGTAGTAATTCCTGCCAATGCATTACAATATATGGTCGGATTCATTTCTTGATGCTCGATGTGATCTTTCACTTCTTGAACCTTTTTTCTTCTTGATATGTCCTTTTATCTTGAGAGTTTGAGGAGTGGTAATTCTTGCCAATTCTTTATAAGATGTGGTCGGATTAATTTCTCCTTTCTCTAGGGTTGGTTTTTGGTGTATATCCTCTTCTTTTGATGTTTTTTGTTCCTTTTCTTCCTCCTCTTCACAATCTATGTAAAATAATTTCTTTTCAGCACACTTATGACCTTTAATGTATTTTCTATCACAATTGTAACAAAGCCATTTTGCTCTTTTTTCTTCCAATTGTTGTGGTGTCAACCTTGTAGGTTGTGGAAGGCTAGGAGAAACAACACTTCCATATTTATAGTTTTGAGTGGTAGACTTCCTCATTTCCATAATTTTTCTTTCTACTTTTCTTGCCAACCTGTATGCCTTCTCCAATGAATCAGGTTCCCAAAGGCAAACCTCATGTTGGATGTTATCTTTTAAAGTCCCTATGAAGACATCAATCCTCTACTTCTCTGGAATATAATTTACCCTTATATTCAATTTTTGGAATTCCTCAATGTGCTATGCTATTGAACTCTTTTGTTTGAGATTTATCAATTGGCTAAAGAAGGTGTTGCTATTTGTCTCCTCATAATGTGCTATCACTTCCTCCGTGAAAATTGACCACATGATAAGTGGTTTACAAGAACAAAGCCCTTCATACCATAAAAATTGATTTGTTTCTAAATATAAAGATGCAATATGTACCTTTTATATCAATTGCACCTCATGTAGATCAAAATATTGCTCCATATGTAGTATCCAATTTATCGGATCTTTGCCATCAAACTTCCTCATATCGTTTTCTCTTGATTTTAGGACCTCGATATTGAAACGATTGTAACTATGTAGTTTTTGATTTTTAAGTTCTGAAATATCATCCTATGATATCCCTCTGTGTCCTCTTTCTAACCACACAAGTCTGATCGAAATTGGATTCCCGAAGAAATAGTTATGCCCAATCTCCCGCGATGACCTAATTATAGACTAGTTCAATAGAGTGAACTTGTACGACATGCCACTTGTCACTGTTTCAACCTTACATTCTGAAAATGATACCAAACAAACTATCTTCCGTCTTATTTCTATCACTTTTTACGAAATTTGAATCAGATGCTCCGAGAGAGAGTTATGATAATTTTCCCAGGGTCACCTATTTGGGATGTAATTCAGGGGCCTGCAGAAACCCTAAATATCTTGACCGTATCTACGAAAATTTAGTGAAAAAAACTTTGAAATTTGGGCCTAAGCTTCACCAAGATATCGGCTCAAATGGGTTTTAATTTCAGAATCTAAAACTTCGTATAAAACAAATTATAGAAAAAATTCCACGATGACCTATTTGAGATGCAATTCTAGAGCTTTCCAAAACCCTAACTTCCTCAAATAATATCTCCCAAACTATAGCACGACAAGATCTAAAATTTGGACCTGAGTTTCAGAATGATTTCTTCGAAAATGGGTTTTTTTTCTTCTAAAATGTTGCAGAAAAAACGTTATAACGAAAATTCCGCGAAGACCTGTTTGGAGCAGCAAAACCCTAGAATCCAAAGCTCTGATACCAAATGTTATGAAACCAGCTCACAAGAAGATAGAAAAGAAAGATAAACGCCTTAGAAACAAGCCTCTTTGAGGGGGAAACCTCCTTTACATTACACAAATGAACAATTTTTGGATGATACATATGACAAGACCTCCTTTCTATATATAGAAGCCTAAGGGGTCATAATGTAATTAGAGCCGACATAACAATAATAATGTAAGGGCACATCAATAACAATAGTGGGATTATATGGGGCACAATAATAAAAATATGGGGATGGCACAACAATCTAATAAGGGGATTACACTAATAACAATAAGGGGCTACACTAGTAGTATAGGGACCTAACATGTTCCAAAGGAGAAAAGAACCAAGTTGGATAGTAAATATGAAAAGTGTATCTTTATTGGGTATAAGGATGGTTTAAAAGGATATAAGCTTTGGAACCCAGAAATAAGGAAGCTTGTGTAAAACCGAGATGTGGTGTTTAAAGAGATGAAAGATGTTATTAAACATGAATTCCTAGCAAAGGAACCTGAGAAGATAGAATTTGAGTTGAAGGCGGAAGAATGTGGACTTAGCTTCACCAGAAGCAAAGCAGATCACTATGTGTATTTTAAATTAATTGGTGACTATGTTATTTATCTGATCTTGTATTTAGATGATATGTTGCTGATTGGAAATGAAAAAGGATTTATCCAAGATTTGAAGACCCAATTGTCCTCCAAATTCGACATGAAATATCTTGGTGTTACAAACTATATTTTGGGCATGGAAATTAAATGAGATCAGAAAAAGAGGAATCTCTAGTTAAACTAGGGGAAATATGTTGAGACAATACTGCAGAGGTTTAATACGCAGAATAGTAAACCGGTGAAGGTTCCTATTCCTATAGGTGTAAAGTTATTTGTTGAACATTGTCCCAAGACACAAGAAGAGGAAGAGGAAATGTCTCGTGTTCCATATGCAAGTGCAGTTGGTAGCTTGATGTATGAAATGGTCTGTACTAGACCAGACATTGCACATGCAGTGGGAGTCTTGAGCAGGTTTATGCCAAAACTAGGGAAGGAGCATTGGATAGTAGTGAAGAGGGTTTTCAGGTATTTGCATGGCACTAGTGATTATGTTTGTGCTACCAAGGAAGACCAGGATTGGACATAGTTTTGGACGTCCATGGTTTTGTTGATGCAGACTGGGCTGAATATTTGGATTGGAGAATATATACAAGTGGGTATGTGTTTAACCTATTTGAAGGTGCAGTCAATTGGATGAGCAAGAGATAGTCTGTAGTGGAACTTTCACCTATAGAGGAAAAATACATGGTAGCCACTCATGCAAGCAAGGAAGCAGTTTTCTTGTAGAGATTATGTTCAAGTATGGGGTTAGTACAACGAGCTATAAGGATAGACTGTGGTAGCCAAAGTGCAATTTTATTAGCAAAGAACCCTTCTTATCATTCAAAGAAAAAGAACAATATCACTTTGTGAGGGATATGGTTGAGAACAAAAAGGTGTTACTGGTAAAGGTGGACACTTTGAAGAATATTGCAGATGTATTGAAAAATTTTATGAGCACTGAGAAGTTTTCTTGGTGTAGAGAAATAGTGGGCATTGTAGGGCTTGACCAATGACTAAGCTCTCCTGTGACCACCTGTGTGGAAAAGAAAACAACAAGTGGGAGAATGTTAGGTTTCTGTGATATTTTTTCCACAACTAATTGCACACATGGGGGGGGTCACAAGGGGGGTGACAACTCGCCTTGTTTGCTGCGTTGGGCATAGTATGGGGGGCACAATCCCCCCTATCGAGGGGTTTTAAGGGGGCGATAGCCCCCCTATATTGGGTCTGGGGTAGTATCCCGAGAAGTTTTTTTGGACCCTATATTAGGTGGGCGGACCTACCTATGGATTTGTTCATGGGTTTCACACATGATTTTGGGCATGATGGTTTTATTCCCATGGTATTTTGTAGATCCGGCCAAGCAAACTATGATTATGTTCTAATATAGTTTTAATGTATTGGGGTTTATGAATCCTTTGACATGTATATATATGTATTTTAACATTGAAATGAATATAATAAAATATCAATCTGGTAGTCCCAGTTTTGGGATCCAGGGGAAAATCTCTGTGTATTTTGTTTTGTGTTTCTCACCATTATATATTTTCTATTTTTTAATAATTCATTTGTAGGTAATTTATGTATAGGGTTAAAACCTACAGGACTTTCACAAAGCGTATCAACATATGTACGTGCTTATCATACACAACACCCGCGTACAAATTATGAACGTACTGAAATCCTTTCGCAGAATACATACGCGACTATCCAGAAGATGATTGGTGTATGGATACAGCCTTTTAGAGGAAAATCAACATACATATATGAAATCACTGAATCATAACTTCGTTGCAACCCCAACACATACTTCAATAACTTTATTTTCACACATTCATATTAGAATATCATTACCACCATAGATCTATCATTTTTAGCTATAATAAAAAATGTATCAAGCAAGCATATTCATTACTATTTATTCATATGTATCATATATGATCCTCTTCCATGCTACTTGGTGCACACATGTTTTAGATTAGATTACACATTAATAACCCATAACTTGTACACATAACACTTTGATCTCCATGTCCTTATGTGGCTTTTTCCTTAGCCAATACCTTAGGTCAATCCCTTAGTAATGTCATTAGTATTCTCTGATGGGATCAAATAATAATTGTAAAACTCATTACTATGGACCAACACCATGGTAAAGACCCATAATATTCAACTTACCATGGTGCGGATTATGTATGTGACTTTTCTACATGATACCTGCATATGTACGTGACATTTCCTCACAGGACCCGCATATACTTTCTCAAACTTTACCTTTACCATCCATCTATCTCTGAACTGATTTCATATCACCTGTAGCATTTGCATAACCATCATGTTGACATATTTATAAAGTAGGTTTCCATCAAGGACAACACATTAGCCATAATTTCAACAACGTACTGTGTTTGTTTTAAGAAATACATTCAATACGAAATGGAGGTCCTGGACATCTCCTTGCTTGGTGCAGTATACTGACATGCTGCCAAGATTGAACGAAAGTTTAAGCAAAACAAGTGTGACTTTAGATCTGTGAATCAGAAGTAAGGCAAGAGCACCCCCAAACTGTAGAACAAAGGAAAATGCCAAGGTGGGGTACAAGCAAAGAAAAACACCACGAATATAGAGAAGGACACAAGAAAGTGGTGTGAGTTCCATAAGAGCCCCACACACAACACAAGTGAGTGTCAAGCCAAACAGTCAATGGTGGTCGAGCTCAAGGCTTCCAAGTCAAATGGATATTCTGACTCTGGGTCAAAACTCAACAAGGGGAATGACAAAGGGAAGAAAATTATTGTTGTGGGGCCCAACGTCCCCATTACCACCACCAAGATCCAAAATATTGAGCTCGAAGATCTAGAGGAAGGGGAGCGTCTCTTCCACTTATAGATGTGGGTGAAGAGGTCTCCATTGTAGTTCATTTTCAACAACGGGAGCCAAAAGAACCTCATTTAAGAAAATTTCATGAAGCAGTTGGGCCTACCAAACACATCACACATGCAACCATTAACCATTGGGTGGCTTCACCAAGGACAAGATCTCTACATCAGCCAACATTACCACCTTCCCTAAAACATCAAGACTTTCATAGATGTGGTACTATGTGATGCTCCTCCTCTTGAAGTTTATGATGTACTATTAGGCCAAGCAAACTTGTGGAAGCATCATGATGTGTATCAGTCGAGACCTCACACTATTATTATTACTTTGGGTAGTAAGTTATATAGAATAACGGAGGTAGCCCTGCCTATTTCCATCTCTTTAATATCCGCTAAGAAATGCAATAAGGTCATCTCCCAGACCGAAAAATTTGTTTTATCTTTTATTTATTCTCAAGGTAAGGGGAATATCATGGCCACATCCATGGACCCTGTGAAAGGTTCCACCACACAATTGAAGCAGGTGGATAAGATCGTGGAAAAATATAGGGACATCTTCTCGTCACCCACAAGGGTACCCTTGCACTGTCATGTCAAGCATTCGATTGATCTAACTGTTGGAGCACCTATACCAAATGGGATGATATATTACCACTCCATTCTAGAAAATGAAGAGATCAAGTGGAAAATCTAGGAGTTGCTGCAAAAAGGGCACATCCGACCAAGTTTCTAACCTTGTGGGAGCCCAAATTTACATGTATAGAAGAAGGATGGGACGTGGAGGCTCTACATTGATAAACAAATACTAAACAAAATCATAGTGAGGAATAGGTATCCAATCCCTTAGATTTATGACCTTCTGGAGCAGCTCAAGGGGGCCAAGTATTTTGGTAAGATCGATTTGAAGTCTGTTTATCACCAGGTTCCAATAGAGCCCACAGATGTATGTAAGAACACCTTCAAATCCAAGGAAGGACTTTTTGAATAGTTTGTCATGCCTTTTGGGTTGAAAATTCCCCTACTACTTTTATGAGACTGATGGATGACATCTTGCAACCCTTCATGAACTCATTCATGGTTGTTTACTTGGATGACATCCTCATCTTTAGCAAGATTTGGGAAGAGCACATGAAACACATTCGTTAGGTCCTTCAAACCCCACAGTAGAACAAACTGTGTGCCAAATTGGAAAAATTCACCTTTGGCATGAGTTGGGTCTAATATCTGGGTTACATCATAAATGAGTAAGGTGTGCATGTGGATCCGGTTAATATCCAAGTCATTTGATATTGGCCAACCTTGACCACTCTAGCATAGCTTCACATATTTTTGGGCCTTGCCAATTTTTATCAGAGGCTTGTGTTGGGATTCTCCCATATCACTTGGTCTTTGAGTCAGATTACTAAGGGTAGAGTGAAAGAAATTTTGTCCTGGCCTGAGTCCCAATAGAAGGTGTTTGTTGAGTTGAAGCACCACCTCTACTTTACATATGTACTCACATTTCCAAACCTACAACAACCCTTTGAAATTGAGATAGATGCCTCTGACTATTCTATTGGTGTAGTCCTCACCCAACATGGGCATCCAATGGCCTATCATACTGAGACACTTTCCAATGTAATTTGGAAGTACCCCACCTATGATAAAGAGATGTATTCTATCATGCAGGCTTTCCGAAAATGGAAGAATCATACTTTGGGGAAGGATATAGTCATCCACACATATCATCGACCTCTTCAGTTTATATAGACACAATGGAAGTTCGAGGATGATCGCCATCATAAGCGTTCTACATATCTACAACAATTCCACTTAAACATTTAATGAAAAAATGGCAATTCCAATCATGTTGTAGATTTCCTTAGTCGACCCCTTGTTGCAGCACTGGGTTACTTACAAATTTTGGTAGTTTTTCGGGTCATAAACTTCAAGAACCATTTTGATGTCCTAAATGACATTTTTCGGAAAAACAGAGAGACCAAAAATAGCAAGAGAAATTGGCTTGTATTTTTTGGCCTCCTCCTAGAGATATTTGAAACAAGTTATTATTATATCCAAATGGAGAGCGTATGCCAAAGTTACAACCCCGATAATTTGATGTTCCAACTAGCCCCAACGGGGTCCACAAGATTTTGATGTTTCATATCCTAGGGTTAGGTTTTTGGATGTTTATGGTTTCCCATTATTTATTAATGATAAAAATGCCTCTAATACTCATTTCAACATAGTTCAAAAGGCATTTTTTGCCACATCTCTTCTCAGAGATAAGCTACCATCGCCTGAGCTAGTTTATTTCCATTCTGCATGCGGTGTTTTTCAATACAGTGTTATTAGTGAATTGAAGTTTGGTTTTTGTTGTATCTCTATGTTTCTGTTCATATATGTATTTCATTTTGTTCCTTCATAAATCTGGATAGTGGTCTCAAATCAATGTACTCTTTCTCTATTTTTCTATGCATGTCCCCAATGAGGTAAGGGTATAAGAAGTTAGGGCTCGAACTAGTTGCACCTTTGTAAGACCGGCCTTGCTGACCTCGACAGCCAGGAAAAAGAAAATAAAGATGAGGGAGTAGGCTATCCTTTTAAAGTATAGCTCTAAGAATCCCTCGAGCAATAGAGGAACACAATGATGGACAACCTTTCCCAGATCCTTCATTGGATGCCACCAGTAACGCATCTTCATTCAGTAGTTTCTTCGAAGGTGCTGACCCCTTCAAGGTACAAGTAAAATTCAATATCCCTATATTGGAAGGTCAAATAGATGAAAATGTTATAGATAAATGGTAGAATATGTTGGATGGCTACTTTTCGGTTCACAGTTTCTTCGATAGGGAGAAGATTAATTTTTCATTGCTTAAGGCTACTCCTCATGTTAAGGAATGGTGGGAAACTTACTGTGAGAAAAGGTCTGATGAACCCTCTCTATTTATAGTTTCCCCCTTTTGGATCTCTTTCTGAGGTGCTATCAAGAAATAGTATTACCCTATGGGGAGCTGAGGACAATACATATAATGGACCACACTACAACAACAAAGGGACCAATATGTGCATGAGCTCACAAATATTTTTCATGCTCTACACACAAAGTTGGGTATAAAAGACTCTGAGTGACATATGGTGCTTAAGTACCATGAATATATGCACAAATACATTAAGGAAAAAATGGATTTCCTGGACATCTCCTCACTTGGTGTAGCAATAAAATATGATGCCAAGATTGAACAAAAAGTTAAACAAAAGAAGTGTGACTTTGCATCTCTTAATTAGAAGCAGAAAAAGAGCACCACCAAACCACAGAACAAAGGACTAAGCCAAGTTGGGGTGACCTAGGACAACCTTCCAAAGCCACAAGAAAATAAGAACACCATGAAGAAAAACAAGTACATGGGAAAGTGGTGTGAGTTCCATAAGAGCCGAACTCACAACACAAAAGAGTGTCAAGCCAAGAAGTCACTAGTAGCCAAACTAAAGGCTTCAGAGTTAGATGCACGTTTTGAATCTGATTTAGAACCTAACAAGAGGAATGAGAAAGGGAATCAAATTATAAATGCATAAACCAGCACCACTGTTTCCACCACCAAGATCCAAAGGATTGAGCCCAAAGATCCAAAGGAAGAGGAGTGTATCTTCCACTCTCAAATGTGGGTAAAGGGGTCTCTACTACAATTCATTATCAATAACATAAGCCAAAAGAACCTCATTTTAGCAGAGGTAATGAATTGGTTAGGCCTACTAACCACACTAAACCTGCAACCATACACCATCAGGTGGCTTCACAAAGGACGATATCTCTGTGTCAGCCAGTGATGTCACCTTCCCTACAACATCAAGCTTTTTACGAATGAGACATTGTGTGATGTTTCTCATCTTGAAGTTTATGATGTATTATTAGGCCAACCATACTTGTGGAAGTGCCATGCTATGTATGAGTTTAGGCCTTGTATTGTTATTATTACTTTGGGTAGCAGGTTATATAGAATACCAAAGGTAGCCCTTCCTACCACCATCTCTTTGATCTTTACTAAGCAATGCAGTAATATCATCTCCCAGACCAGGAAATTTGTTTTCTTTTTTATTCATTCTAAAATTAAGGGGAAGATCGTGGCCACATCCATGGTCCCCATGAAAGGTTCCACCATGCAACAGAAGAAGGTGGATAAGGTCATGGAAGAATAGAGGGATGTCTTCTCCTCACCCACAGGGGTACCCTTGCATTTTTAGGTCAAGCATTCAATCGATCTAACTACCAAAGAAACTCTATCAAATGGGTTGATATACTGCCCCTCCATTCTGGAAAATGAAGAGATCAAGTGGTAGATCTAAGATTTTCTATGAAAAGGGAACATATGACCAAATTCCTCACCTTTTGGGAGCCCATTTGTACTTGTACATAAAAAGGATGGGTCCTAGAGGCTCTGCATTGATTATCGAGCACTAAACAAAATCACTGTCAAGAATAGGTATCCAATCCCACAACTTGATGGCCTTCTAGACTAGCTCAAGGGGGCCAAGCATTTCAACAAGATCGATTTGAAGTCTAGCTATCACCAAGTTTCAATAGGGCCCATGTATGTATGGAGGACTGCCTTCAAATCCAAGGAAGGCCCTTTTGAAAGGTTGGTTATGCCTTTCAGGTTGATAAATACCCTTGCTACTTTTATGAGACTGATGGATGACATATTATGACCCTTCACCAAATCGTTCATGGTTGTTTACCTGGACAACATTCTCATCTTCAATAAGAGTTAGGAAGAATACTTGGAAGAAATTCAGCAGGTTCTTCAAACCCTACAACAACATCAATTGTGTGCCAACTTGGAGAAATTCACCTTTAGCATGAGACAAGTCCAATATCTAGGTTACATCATATATGAGCAAGGCATGTATGTGGATTTGGCTAACATCCAGATCATTCAAGATTAGCTAGCCTCGACCACTCTAACAGAGCTTTGTAGCTTTTTGGGCCTTGCCAATTTCTATCGGAGTTTCATGTTGGAATTCTCCCATATCACTTGGCCTTTGAGTTAGATTACCAAGGGTGGAGTGAAAGAAAATTTTTCCTTGTCCAAGTACCAACAGAAGGTGTTCATTGAGCTGAAGCAATGCCTCTTCTCTACAGCTATACTTACTTTTCTAGACCCACAAAAACCCTTTAAAATATATATAGATTCCTATGACTATGCTATTGGTGCAATCCTCACCTAGCACAAGCATTCGATGGCCTATCATAGTGAGACAATTTCTAATACAATTCAGAAGTAAACCAATTATGATAAAAATATGTATTCTATCATGTCAGCTTGCCAACAGTGGAAGCATTACATTCTATGGAAGGAGACGATCATCCACTCAGATCACTGGCCTCTTCGGTTTACATAGACTTAAGGGAAGTTACAGAATGATCACCATCAAAAGTAGTCTACATATCTGAAAAAATTCCTCTTGAACATTACATACAAAAAGGGAAACACCAATCATGTTGTAGATTTCCTCAGTCAACTCCCTATTGCAACACTGACTATTGTTCTCAAATCTTGTGTCCACGAGACCTATGGATGGCTACAACTATACAAAAATGATCTAGAGTTTTCCAGCATATACATGATGCTAGTGGATGGCAAGAAAGTTCTAGATTTCCACCTCCAGGACACATTATTATGCTACCTAGGCCACCTTTGTGTTCCTTCAAGCAAGCATGGAAAGCTGATTTGAGAGGTGCACTACAATCAGGTTGCAGGACAATTTAGTGTGGATAAAATTGTGGTTGTACTACATAAGTATTTTTATTGGCCAAAACTCTGACAGGATGTTGGAAAATATATTAGATCCTACACTCCCTGTGCCATCACCAAGACAACCATCAAGAAGCAAGGCCTGCACACTCCTCTTCCTATTCCCAATAAGCCCTAGAATCCATCTCCATGGGCTATCTATATTGCCTCCCTTCTAGCAAGCATGGTAATCACTGCGTATTTTTGGATGTGGACAAATTTTCTAGGATGGCTATATTGACAGCGTACCAGAAGAGTATCACAGCAAAGGACACTGCCAAAATCTTCTTTGAATGAGTATGGGTACATTTTGGGACCCCGCAAACCATTATATTAGATTAGGCTAGCAGGATCCTAGGGACATTCTAGTTGAGCCTCTAGACACTATTGGACACAAAGCTCACCAAGTAAACAACATTCCATCCCAAGACTTATGGCTAGACAAACGTCTTCCACATGATTATAGTGCACATACTCCACATGTACAACTCTAAGAATCCACGAACTTGGGATGAGAGCCTTCCTTATGTGCAATACAACTATAATAGAGATATCCATAGCTTGATTGGTCGTAGTCCCTTTCACATGGGTCTAGGATTTCAACCATTATGTCTTATTGATGTTGTCATGCCTCATGCAACTACATAGACAAAATCTGCACATGTATAGTATGAGGCTGATAAAACAACTAGGTTTATTGAACACATCCAGCACATATGACATCTTGGATAATTACAATGCCAAGAACAAGTAGCATCATGATCAACATCAGGTGCAACATGAGTTTCAAGTGGGCAATAAAGTTTGGTTGCATTTGTAGAAATAATGCCTTGTCGGATCCCATTGGAAGATCCGACCACTTTGGTATAGGCCTTACACCATCACCAAGGTTGTGGGTGACAATGCTTTTAAGCTCAACATTCCCCGATTCCTTGGCCTACACCCAATGTTCAATGTGGACCACCTTCAACCATAGTTTCCACCATTGTTGGACACATCAAACATTTCACAACAACTAACACCAATAGAGCTCAACCCAAACTGCATGGAACAGGCCACAACTAATTGGATTATGGGCACATAGATCAAGACAACTTGCCAACAGAAGATCCAACTATATTGGGTTGTCAAAGTTGGCCAACTCCTGCACCAAGGCAAGTGGCTTACCATGGACCAAGTTCAACAGAAGTTTCCCCATCTTATGGATTCATTCATTGCAATGGGGACCATTTCTTCCTAAGGGAGGAGGAGTGGTCTAGGTGGATATTGGTGTCCACTTTCCTATTCCACTTGGATCCCCACTATTGTTTCTTTCACTTGCCTTAATTGTAGCACAACTTACTATTTTTGGTAGTTTTTCGGGTCCTAAACTTCCGAAGCCATTTTGAGGGCCTAAATGACACTTTTTGTGAAAATAGAGAGACTAAAATTGTTCAAATTCAATAGATTAGCATATTTTCTTATTTCCTCTTCGAGATCTTCGAAACAATGTATTATGATAGCCAAACAAAGATTGTATGCCAAAGTTACGACCCTAGAAAGTTGACATTCCAACTAACCCCAACAGGTCCCACAAGCTTTTGGCACTTCATCTCATAGGGTTAGGTTTGTGAATGTTTAGGGTTTCCCATTGTTTCTTAATGATAAAAAGGCCTTCGAGCCTCATTGTAACACAACTCAGAACGCATGTAGTCACCTCATCTCTTCTCAGATATAAGCTACCTTCGCTTGAGCTAGTTTATTTCCTTTATGCATGTAACAACTTTTAGTACTTTATTATTAATGAATTGAAGTTTTGTTTTTCACTGTATCTCTATATTTTCGTTCATATTTGTAACACCCTCCTCCCACACCTACCCAAGTACGCAGTCAACCGAGGTAAACATGTGATGCGAGGCTATTATGATATGGTTCAACCTCCAAGGTCACCTTAAGGAAATGGAACTGACAAAACACAACCAAAGTGACCATCCACAAATCCTACAGAACTTCCAGGAGCTACCCCACCTTTCCAAGTGACCAACCCCAGAGGAAAGTTAATAGTTCAAGAACCTAGAGCCCTAGTTGCTACCTTTCCAAGCCCTCCAAGCGAATGAGGGTCCCAATCGCTCCCATGATCCTACTTGAGTGTGACTGTAGCATTTTTCTGCCAGTGCTATGCGAGTGACTATGAGATTTAAGACTAAATTCCAGGGCTAGGACCTAGTCATTGCCCATAACTTGATGAAATTTACAGAAATGAAAAGAAACATATAGACAATGATTCTAATGAAAATTATTGAACAAATACTTGACTAGACCCCTACTAGCCATGATAGGAATTTCGTCAAACATGTCACAAATATGCATTTTACAAGTCATAATAACAAATATGAGCATAGGGGTCTTATACTTATCTAAGAATTTCTAAGAAGCATTAATGCCTTATCACATTAGCTGCATTATCATCTATTAGGTCACATATTCCTTGCTCAATTATTTACAAATTAAAACATGATGAGAACCATACATTTTCACTGACATAAAACATATTCATAACCAACATATAAACAATAGAAATAATGAGGATACAACAACCATAAATTCCACATATAATCCAATAATTTTACATAGAAAATACCAACGAAAGGAACTCTTATTAAGGAATGCAAAAGCCAACTCAGTATGGGAATACCACATTCCTCCCGACCATAGATTGGCTGAGAAAAATCTCTCTTCAACCAATCACCCCCGTGCCATATTCCAAGCATGAATGTGGGACACAAACCAAAAGATCCAACCATGGTTTCCTGAGGCTAAACCACCTCACCCTCATCAATAGAATCAAGATTTTCCACAATCCTCACCAGATCACTAGGCCATAAACAAGCATGGATGCCACTATATTTCTCCACCTACCTTATGATGAATTTTCATGTCTCCCAGTCTCTAGGATTTATCGCAATCCACAGTCCTATATAGGGATCACTAGGCCATAATAAAGACACCACCATCCGGGATTTACCGTATATCTTGCCATTCATCGAAAAGGATTCCTAGGCCTGATCAAGGACAGCCACATCTAGGCTTCTCATCCCTGTCTCACACAATCTTCTTTGGAACACCATGCAATCTGACCACATCTCTGATGAACACTTGTACCACATCACTAGATGAATATGTAGTCTTCACTTAAATGAAGTGTACTACCTTAGTCAACCTGTACACCACAAACCATGATGGAATCATGTTGTCTAGATGTCCTCGACAAACCTGTAATGAAATCAATGGAAATGACCTCCCATTTCCATTCTGGAACCATAATCAGCTGCAGTAGTCCACCTGGATTCCTACACTTTGCCTTTACCTGCTGACAATCCAAACATTTAGCCACAAACTATACCACAGGCTTCTTCATATTTAGCCAATAATAAAGCTTCTCTACTATTGTCAATGTCTTTTTCTAGACTTGGTGACCTGAATATGGTTTCACATGAAACTCCCCGATGATAATATTCTTGAGCTCACTGCTATCTGGCACATATATGTTATCCCTAAATATGATCAAGCTATCTACTGAGAGATGATAGTCTGCATCCTGTGCAATTGTACCTGTACATGTACCTATACTTGTATCTTTACTCCATTGTAACTGTGCGTAAGCTCTATGTGTCTATCATCTTGCTGATCTACCTATAAAATCTGATCATGTAAGTCTGTCGCATAAGAAATCATAGTTGCAATGTGATTTACCTGTATCCACCTACTAAGAGCAATTGAAACACTATTCTCTTTACCCTTGATGTACCTGATCTCAAGGTCAAACTCACTAATCATTGTTATATAGGAAAATGACCTCCTCATCAACTCAAAGGAGAAGGGCAAGATGACTGAAAGACTAACCAAGTTCACAAGCCTATTTGTCAAGATAACACTCTCCAGGAACTAGCAACCTACTTTATAAAGCTTCCTAGCCATGCATTAGGTGCATTAGTCCCTAGGGTAACTCTGTTTGTTGCCTCAGGAAGAGCGTTAGTCGACTTAAGTGAGATTCTGGAGGTCAAAGGAGCAAGTTGACGGAGATATATCCCTATATTCACTCCTATGTCAACTCATAAAAGAAGGGAAGCTCTATATTCGACCTGTTTGGAGGAATTACTATTCCTAATGGACTCTACAAACAAGGAAAGAGCACTAAAGCATGGAAACATCTCTGATTTTTCCCAAGGGAACTCATGAAGGATTTGGCAAAGGCTTATCCTCTCATGCTACATATTTGAGGCTAGGGCCATTGTGAAAGGGGTCGAAACTATCGAAAGGATTGCCTATTGACTGTTGAAGCTTGTACTAGACATTGGCTCTTCAAGAGGTTAAGAAGGGGGAGAGAGAGAGGAGCTAGAGGTGTAAGGGAAGGCCAATGCAACCGATGGTTGTAATCACTCTATTATATCATTAATATAGACCTAAAATTGTGTTTTCCACTCCATGGCGTTGGTATTGTGATTTATTTACATGTTTATGCAACGTTAATCATTATGAGTGGCTTAGATGTATGCAGTTAGATATCCCTATGTATTATTGCATTGATTTTTGAAGTTATATGTTGTGATATTATGCCTCGTCTTGTTTATGTGCAGGTATTGATATTGGAGCTAGCTTAGGGGTCTTCCACTCCGCTACTTTGCACTCTCCAACAACACCACACTAAGACCTGAGGTAACAATCCTTCTTCTTACTTTGATTCTCATTTCACTAATATGGATATGTGCATGTATCTCTAGGCCAGCTGCAGCTAATCTGACTATCTGCCAAGGATCCTGGGAAGATCCTTGAGGGTATCTCCATCACCAAACACCCGTGCATTAATCCCTATAGCAGAATTGGCGATTCTGCTGGGGACTACACTTAGTTCCCGGTTTTCTCTTAGAAATTTCCCATATCTCTCTTTCTTCCAGGCCTTCCTGTACTTCTTGACCCCCTTTCTGACCGCTCAAGACTATACAACACCCTTCTCTCAGTGCTCATCCTTAGATATGATCCCCACAACCTTACTTTTCAAGATTATTCCTCACTAACGCACCCTGACAATGTAAATAATTCTTTATAAAGCACTGTGGCCTTGCACACAAAGCGTTAGTGTAGTCACTAACTCTTTGTACCGTCTATTACAATACGTTAGCCAGCCATTTCTTGATAAATAGACAGTTTTGTGACCTCATGGGTTAGAAAATTTGCTTGTAGACTAATAAGGGATCTGCACTTGTGCATGTTTGATTGATATTTGTCCCTTGAACAAATTTTTCTTTTAAAGAAATAGCTTTACTTCTTAAATTTTTTTATAAAAAAGAAAATACAATGTTTTTTAGAGTTTTCTACTTAGTTGGTTAGATTTGCATTTATTTGGTTTCAAAATTTTTTAGAGAGAATTATAGTTCTATCGGTTGTGCTTGTGTTTTACTGAACTGGATGCATGGTATATATATTGACGTATAAATGACTCCTCCCTTGTAGAAGCAACTTATTCATCAAAAGTGAAATTTAAAGCATTGTTTTTGCATGATTTGAGTCAGAGTCCCACATAACTTCATACGTCAACACCCCCACTGAAGACTTTAACAAAGTACATTTAAAATTTACATAATAAAATCAATCAGCAACTCTTTTCTGAGTAAATACATACTAGTTTAGGCTAGGATCTTGAGTTAAGCAATTGTGAGTTAACTGCCCAAGATCATACACCGAAACTAGTATCATTAACAAGGGAAATCCTTCTACACTCATACTATCTGGAACCACTCTAGTAAAAGCAGAGCTAAATACGAGACAACATCGAATTGTAAAAGAAGGTACCCTGCCTATTCTTACATCTCCTTTGGGTATTCTGTGTATCAGGGATCCCTTCGGGGAAATCGGAGCTAAGTAGAGGACTTAGGTATCCTGCCCACATAGTGTAATGTCTGTGACTATGTCCCCCTGATAGTGCCTGTGATTTGAGGTAACCATAGTGGCCATACTATTTAGGGACGAACATAAAGTGACTAGGGTGGGCTGCCTTGGCACCCAAGACAGACGAACCTACTCTGTCTATTATCACCTGGATTGAACCTCAGGCTAAAGGAAGGCAATGCTAGGGTAACCACAAACCATGCTTAGCTAAGTAGCTAGCCCTACTAGGCCAGGAGAGGGCTCTCTCCGTAAGGATCTTGGCCAAATTAACTAGATCTAGAAACTGATATTAGGCTAGGTATAGTAGCACAGGGTTTTGATTTGAGTTTTTGGAAGGGTTTTTCTGGATCAGGAGGAGCCAAATAGTTAGGGCAAGGAAATTAGGTCAAAATTGCAGGGGTTCGATGGGGCAAGGTAGGCACAAAGCTCAACACTCTAGGGTTTGATGGGTGAGGTGATTTCAAGACAAGTGAGGAGCTAGAAAGAGCATGTAAGCAACATGGATTCTTCCTAAACTAAAGAAAACATAGACTGTGAATATTTTCTCAAAAAAAAGCATAAATACTATGGGTTCTGCATATCAACTTGAAAACATCCACTTAAAAAGTATGAAATGATGAAATGAAGTCAACAATACATTTTAACACATGAAAACATAATAAAAACTAAACTGAAAATCATACCACATGGACCCAAATAAATAGCTGCAACTTTTCATTAATCTCCTACTAAAACTGGTACAAGATGATGTCTACTCAAAGCATAAGCATCCAGCTGAGTCCAACCCATACAATGACTGAGGAAAAGCATCATATAGACCCCAAAAAACTCATCCTAAGCTCAAGGGGTCAAATCCATGAGAAGAGGAGTTGTTTCTAACAAGATCTGAACTGCAAACAAGAAAATAGGGTGGTCAAAGTGACTCATCCCTAACCCAAACAAACTGATACATTACACCTCATGAACTTGTTTTACCTGATGAATCTACCCTAGTAAGCTCTAGAAGCATCATAATTACATTCAATTGATCAATTACAAGGATAAAATCATGATTTTCCAAGGTGAAAGTGAAAACTGGGACAAAATAATGAAAAACTGGACAATTTGTTAAACGTGCAGCACCAGCGCTAGGCGCGCAGCGCCAATGCCAGGTGCGCCCTTCAATGTAAGCCATAAGCTACACTTTTGGAGGCCTTACCGATGTCAAAATTGGGCCCATAATAGCTTGTTGTAAAGCTCTACCTGTCTACTTTCCAGAATATGTTGCATTTTTTCATTTGGAGTTCATTTTCCCTATCAGAAGTAAATTCTCCCAATACTTCTCAACACGCAGCGCCCAGGCCAAAAAGAGGGTAGAAAGGTCATTTTTTGGGTGTTTTTAACCTTTTGACCAACCAGTTCTCCCCCAAATCCTTAGCAAAAGTACAGGGTGTATGTACTCATCACTAAAAACCCAAAAATGTTGACCTTTTCCTCATTGGATGCCGCAAAAAAGGGCACAGTGCCTATGGCACTACGCATTTGCCTTCTGTGACTGTGCAAAAAATGGACTGAAAAACACATCAAACTCAAGAATGATCCATCATGCCCAAAAATGTGTTTTTATGACTATCCAAAGATTAGAGGCATGTAGGGATGCCTCAGCAAGCATGTCAAGTCTCCTCCTCTCCTCTTGCTTGGTCAATTGGTCAATTTTCTTGTGAGCTCTTTTGAGCTTGCTCCTTGCCACTTAGTTTCTCCTTGCATAATACTTGGCCATCTTCCTTTGCAACTCAACATCTTTGTTTTCTTTGTCCAAGAGGGTCTCCAAGTGTATGTTCACTTTCTCAAGCCAAGACTCTATATTTTCAACTATGTCCTTGACCAATTGCTCATTTAGAGTGAGCTGCTCCTCCAATTCTGCCTCTTTTTGTCTTTCAAGCTCTAAGGCCTTTCTCAATCCTCTTGTTCTTGGCCTTTTTCTTTGTCCCTGTTCATCATCCGGTTCTCCATAATCTCCATAAGCCTCATCAAGCTGAAATTTGGCTTTCTCAGCTTCCCTTTTTGCCTTGATGTACTTGATTTGCATCAACTCCTGCTTAACTTCTAGCTGCTTGTTCTCTTGCTCATAGAAGGAGATAACATATTGGGCTCTTTGTAAATTAACCTCAAGCTCCCTGATTTTGGCATCCTTTGCTCTCAAGGCAACTTGAGAAGATTTGTTTCCCTCCTCATCACTAGTGTCCACAAGGAGAAACTCCTTTTCAATGTCATGTTCTTCATGCTGTTGTTTGACCTCTGCTTCCTCTACCATTTTCTCCTTCCCTTTAACCTATAATGCTAATGACAAAGGCAAGGCCCCTCCCACTTTCTGTGGGGTAAACACCTGCCTCTTTCCCCTCTGATAGGTGAAAGCAAATGGCTGCAAACTATCCCTCTATGGTATACTACTCTGACCATGCTCAATGTGTAGATCATGTCCCTCATTGTCATCATACTCATCATGTCCCCCATCACTGTCATCATGCTCATCATGTCCCCCATCACTATCATCATCTCTAGTGGGTGAATGAATGGCTACATGAAATGGTGATGTAGATGGTGTGGAGGTGTTCAGTGAAGAATGACCTGTTGAAGATGAGTGATAAGTATGTTGTGGTGGATGAGAAGAAGTAGATGGATGAGTGGAGGATGATGGAGGAATGCGGGGAGCTAGCTGAGTAGGTGGTTCATTAAATATCTCATTAGCTATGAAGGCCTCCCAAGTAATGCCTAGTTGATCTAAGTGATGGAGGACTATCATTTTGATAAGAGAATGATGGAAAATACTATGCATCTGATGAGTTGGGTCCCTTTTCTGAGCAATATATGTCATCTTGTCAATATTCCTAAAAAGGTAATATGGAAAATTGAGCATTCTTACCTTGGTAAAGTGCATGAGAAGCCTGATGTGGTATGAGTATAGTCAGGAAAACCTACCCTCACATGTGAAATACCTCATGATGATCTTCATCAATGGCACATATTTGTCCAAAAGATAAGAGAAAGGGAAAATTATCTTCTTATCATTTCTGAACCTTGTTTTAAGATATGGCTCATAAAAATTGTGATGCAGCTCTTTCTGCTTGAACCATTTCTCTCCTACATTTGGAATTCTAGTGGCCTGTGATATGATGGCTGAAGATATAGTGAATGTGACCCCAACTAAAGTGACCTGGTTGTTTTTCAAATTGAGGATGAACTGCTTGGTTAACTGCTGATGAAAATTCACCGTCTCAACCCTTTGGAAAAACTCTAAACAACCCATGTGCCTGAAACATGATACTGCAAGTAGTGATGCCATAAATTTTGTTGTATCAATGGGTTCAAATCTAATAATTCTCCCTCCTTTCTTGGTTGGCCTCCTGGGATGTCTTTCCCCTTCTTCTGAACTACTGTATTCTGCCATGCTTTATAGGTGAAAACTTGAGGAACTAATATATATGCCAAGATGAGTGAAACAATGAGGAGGTGGAGTGAAATACAGTCAGGGTGATTGGAGGGTGAAAATGTATAATAAGTACTACAACTTTGATCAAAGAAGTGATTTTGGAAGCATGCAAGGGAGCTTTGCTAGGGTTTCAAATTTTAGGGTGCCAATTTGCTTAATTGATGGAGAAAAAGAGATGTCGGGCCACTTACTTGTTGAATGCAGGTAGTTGAGGCTTTTGTGGCTTTAAGCAGATGAAGGAAGTGATGTTTTTGCGCTCCTAGGGTTTGCCAGGCTCATTTGGCCAAACGCGCAGTAGCAAGTGCCAATGCGTAGCACCCTTAGCAAGTGCGTCCTTCTGATTTTTTCCTCTTTCACTCAATCTCCTCTATGCCAAGGAGAACTTAGGATGCAAAGGAACTAATGAATTTTGAAAAATGCCTTTGAAAATTTTATATAGAGAATGCTTTTGATTTTTCTTTAAAAAAAACCCACTTTATAATGTTTGTTTGGAACTTTTGTTGTGTTTTCAAATCTCTATCTAATTTTTCTCTTTCTTTGTCTCTTTTTAGGTGGATGAAGCTTTGATTGAGCTGATTTCTTCAATGGCTCATTTCTTGCAGCAAGGAGAAATGCTTGGGCAACTTGGGAACAATTATTACATATAATGACTTGAATTACATCTATATATATATGTATATGTATATGTATATGTATATGTATATACATATACATACATATATATATATATATCTATATCTATATATATGTATGTATGTATGTATGTATGTATGTATGTATATATATATATATATATGTATGTATATATATATATATATATAGATATATATATATGTATATGTGAGCTGATTTCTTCAATGGCTTATTTCTTGCAGCAAGGAGAAATGCTTGGGCATCTTGGGAACAATTATTACAAATAATGACTTGAATTACATCTATATATATATATGTATATGTATATGTATATGTATATACATATACATACATATATATATATATATATATATATATATATATATATATATATATATATATAGAGAGATACATATACATATACATATATATACATATACATATATATATCTATATACATATATATATACATACATAGATATATATATATATATATATATATATATATATATATAAACAAACTAAAATACTCTGTTTTCATCTCAAAAACATGTTTTTGAGATGAAAATTACATCAGTGAAATAAAATTTTCGTACAATAACCATGACTTACTACCAATCACTTTTCATTTATTGGTCTTCCTCATATCTTTGCTTCCCTTTATTCACATTTGAAACTATGGTTTTGACCTTGGAAATGAACCCTAAGACCTAATGAAAACACAAGTGCCTTGACTCTAAAAATATCATAACTGAAACCATACTTGAATGCAACATGGAGATGGGTCAGCAAATATACCTTATGAGGGAAAATTTGATTTTCTAAGAAGAAGACAACCATCAGTGGACCATTTTGGCATGACCTAGTGGAATGATAAAAAATTCAGTATGAGACACCTAAAATGAAAATGCAAAGAGTAGATTTGATCCCTGATGGAAGTATGCATATACTGACACTAACATTGGCCTTATTGGGGATGGAAGCTCCTTGGAGGTGTCAAGAACACCATAGACCAAGTGCCTAATGATTCGGCCAATACAGTCAAACAAATGAAAGACTAAAAACTTTTTGAAATTTTGAAAAATGACTCGATACAAACTGAAAACTGACTCACAACCGACTCTAGACTGACTCAAAAACCAACTAAACACAACACAAAGAATTCAAGTTTTATAGCCTTCACTTCGGGCCCCAATCTCAAATGACATCGTACTTCAAAACTTGCAAGGAAAGCAAACTGGTATATACAATGACAGTGAAACAACTTCAGCAAGCTGCATCAGAAATAGTAGTGTTTCAGGAGCCTACCATTCACTAGCCCTCCTGAGCATTCTTGACCATCCATTTCCTTTAATAAAAATGCATTCTGTCCTCGATAGGTTGAGATTTTATAAGGTCCTTTCCACAGATTGTCAAACTTACCATGCTTTCCTTTTTCTTCATTTCGTGCATCCCATCGTAGCACTACATCTTCCAACTGAAACTTTTCTACCTTGGTTTTGCAGTCATAAATTTTCTTTATCTTCTCTTGCAACTGGAAAGTGTTTTGAGAAACCTCTTCCCTTATTTGTTGAAGGTGAATCATTTGATTTATCTGACGCTGAATATCATCTTCTTCACTACCGGCTTCTTGCAATAATCTCATGACCGGGACTGCAAGGGATGTGGGAAACACTGTATCAGTACCATAAACCAATTCAAAAGGCGACATACCTATTGATTTCTTGCTGCTCACTCTGTCGGCCCATAAAGCATTGACAAGCTTTCGATGCCAATTCTTTTTGTTTGCCTCCAACATCTTCTTAATAATGTTTACCAAGGATTTATTTGAAAACTCAACTAGTCCATTGCCCTGCTGGTAGTATGCCATGAAATGACCCAATGTGATGTTGTATTTGTTGCAAAACTCAACCATTATCTTCAACTTAAACACTGCTGCATTATCTGTAATAATATTATGAGGGAAACCAAAACAAGACAAGATATTGGACTCTAAAAATTGAATGATTACCATGTCTGTAGCTTGCCTTGTTGGAATGGCTTCGATCCATTTGGTGAAGTAATCGGTAGCTATCAAAATCCATCTGTGTTGTGCTGATTATGTAGGATGAATTTCCCCTATGAATTCAAGCCCCCATTGCTGGAAATGTGCATTGACTACAACCAACTTCAGAGGAAGAGGAAGTAGCTTCCTTTTTCCCTGAAAAACTTGACATTCGTGGTAGCTCATGACTATCTTATATAAATCTAAAAACAAAGATGGCCAATAATATCCTGCTCTCAAAATTTTATTAGCTGTTGTTTTCCAAAACAAGTGACCCCCACAATCTCCTCTATGAAAATCATTCATTACCTGCTGAGCTTCATTTTCAACCAAACAATTAAGGAGAACCCCTCCCAGATCTTTCCAATAGAGAGCACTATCTAAAATGCAGAATTTTGCAGACTTTAGTTTTAGTGATCTACCTTTACTTCTTGACATTCCAGGAGGAGGAGAAAGATGCTGAAGAACATATACTATATTGGAATACCAAGGTGAGTTGAGAAACATCTCTGATACCTGAATGAGGGTGCCACCATCTTCGTCATCTGACATTGCTGCAATGAGATTTATGTCTAGAGCATGAAGATTTGACTCAGCCATGAGTTTTGCCAAGCCTTGACCTTTGATCAGTTTTGTGGGTTTAATCTCAAGATCATACTCTAACATTGCTGCTATCCACTTACCTCTTCTTCCTTTTGGATCATTTTGCATGAGGACATCTTTGATAGTTGCATTAAGAACATATGCTATGGTACGTGAATGCAGAATGTAAACTCGGAAATCCTTCAATGCCTTTATAAGAGCCAAAGCTTGTTTCTCAATGATGTTATAGCATAGAGAAACATCTCTGATAGTCCGACTGAAAAATTCAATGGGATGTTCCACCTGCTCCTTCTTTTGCATCAACACTGCAGCCAAAGTGTGCTCAGATGCAAATGGAAATATAATAAAATCATGAGTATAATCAAGACTAATCAAAACGGGGCTGTGGTGAAAGCAAGCTTTACCAAGTTGAAAGATTCCATGGCATCCTTGGTCCATTTCATAGTGTTATCCTTCTTCAACATATTAGTTAACTCACGCAAATGCTCAACCAAATTTGGTATAAATCTGTGTAAGAAGTTCATCTTACCGTTGAAAGCTTGAATCTCCTTTTTGTTGTGCAGAAAGTCTATTTGATGTATTGCCTCCACCCTAGAAGGATCAATGCGAATACCATCTTTAGAAATTATATGACTAAGGATTTTACCTTCCTCCATGGAAAAAAGACTCTTCTTTGGATTTAAAGAAATCTCGAACTCCCTGCATTCCTAAAAAACAATCCTCAAGTGGTGTAAATGCTCCTCATCAGAACTAGAAAATACTGTCAAGTCATCTAAATAAACCACCAAGAAAACAACCTTCTCATTAGCGAAAGCTATATCCATGGCTCACTGAAAAGTGGCCTTGACATTATTTAGCCCAAATGGCATCTTGGCATACTGAAAAGTTCCCCAAGGTGTTTTGAAGGTAGTTTTTTCTTGGTCTTTTTCGTGCACCAAGATCTGATTGTAACCTAAGTAGCCATCTAGTAGTGACATCCATGATGCTCCAACTAATCTTTGCAGAATATGGTCCATCTTAGGAAGAGGATAATTATCTTTTAGGGATACTTTATTTAGGTTCCGGAAATCAATGCACAACCTTATCTCTCCAGTCTTTTTTTGTACCGGGACCAAATTTGAAACCCAATCAGAGAATCTAATTGGAATAATGATACCAGCTTTAAACAATCTATTTACCTCTTTCTCGATGGATGGTAGCAGCTTTGGATTGATTCTCCTCAAATTTTGTCTAAAAGGTTTTTGATCTGGCTTGATAGGAATGGTATGCTGAATGATGTTCTTGTCATATACTTTCAAATCTGAGTAATCCCACGCAAAAACATCAGAAAATTCAGAAAGCAATTTAACATACTTAGCCTTTGACAAGATCACTCTTTCCAAAATAAGTCGGCTTAAGGCCAAAAAGATACAAGTAGTCAATATGCAATGCAACAATACAACTTAACACATGGGAGCCTCTAGTGTATAAAGAAAGAAAAATAGTGAAGAAGAAGAAGAACGTGGCTTCGTCGCAAAGTCATGGTAGGACTAAAGAGGATTCCTGAGCCTAAGCAGTTCTTGCAACATGTGAAACATATGCTAGCAATGATCTAACTAAGAAGCCCATGTAAGGAATGGCTCTACCATTATGTTATGATTTTGTAAAATGGCGAGTGAAGTGGTTAAAAACCATAACATAATGGGGTCAACCCTATGGAAAAATATCACAGTATGAGGTTAAAGTGGATAATGCAGCAGAAAGTGATATATCCTAACCTATATGTCAGTAATGAAAATGATATCTGTCATGATAGATCTGCGATCGTGGAGTGAAAATGTAAAAAAAAAACATATCAAAGTCTTTGTTTATCTTGAAAAACAACCTTCCCCAACATTTCAAGCCAAAAAATTAAAATTTCATAAAATAATAAAAATAAAAAATATGAACTTTCAAAAAGTGGGTTTTAAAATTTCACTATAAAAAGACATTTGTGCTTACCACAACTCATTTTGACTTGTAAGTGTTGAGAGTTTGAGAGCTTGGGAGAGAAATTTGGGCATCCACAACTGACGATTTCCTCAAACCATTTGTCAACCAACAACTTCCAGGTAATTCTAAACTCGATTTCTAGTCATTTCGTGCAATTTGAGTCAAATCTAGTGATTTTTCACTGTAAGATTTTGAATTTAAATTTTTTCCTTTTGTGTGTACGCTAGTTGGGTTTTTGTAAACTGCATGTAGAAAGCCCTACATGTGAGTTTTAAAAATAGAATTTGTGTGTACCCATGACTGTCTTTCAGAAAAAATATGTATACGTAGGCAGATTTGAAAAAATAAAAAACTAATGGATGAAAATGTCTCAAATTGCAGGATGTCGATCATTTGGAAGGAAAGAGAGAATAGTGAGGTTGATAATGAGGTTTTAGGAGATCAAGAATCAATGAGTGCTAAGTGAACTATTCAAAAAATCATGAGAAATTAGTCAGTTACAACTACCTCTCATGGAAATGGTCATGTGTGAATGACTTACTTAACACAGTTGAATCCCAAAATGATATCTAATATAATGCACTGCGTAAACCCCCTAATACTTAAATTCAAAAAGAGTGAAGGGATCTCTACTTGAATGGTTCATGAGGCACAATACTTGCTAAGGTTTTGCAAATGGGGTAGCAAGCTAAGTGGGCTTGATTGTGGGGAAAACTCCACAGTTAAGCACGCTTGAGCCAGAGGTGATCTAGGATGGGTGACCTCCCAGGAAGTCCTGGTTTATCAAGTGCAAGCCCCAGAAGTGATGATTGATGCTATGTGATTCATTTCACTAGTTTCAATCCCAGTTCTTCACCCCTGTGAGCATCACCTAATTCAATGAGTGCTAAGTGAACTATTCAAAAAATCATCAGAAATTAGTCAGTTACGACTACCTCTCATGGAAATGGTCATACGTGAATGACTTAGTTAACGCAGTTGAATACAAAAATGATATCTAATATAATGCACTGCGTAAACCCCCTAATACTTAAATTCAAAAAGAGTGAAGGGATCTCTACTTGAATGGTTCATGAGGCACAATACTTGCTAAGGTTTTGCAAATGGGGTAGCAAGCTAAGTGGGCTTGATTGTGGGGAAAACTCCACAGTTAAGTGTGCTTGAGCCAGAGGCGATCTGGGATGGGTGACCTCCCGGGAAGTCCTAGTTACTGGGTGCAAGCCCCGGAAGTGATGATTGACGCTATGTGATTCATTTCACTAGTTTCAATCCCACTTCTTCACCCCTGTGAGCATCACCCGATGCAATGAGTGCTAAGTGAACTATTCAAAAAATCATGAGAAATTAGTCAGTTACGACTACCTCTCATGGAAATGGTCATACGTGAATGACTTACTTAACACAGTTGAATCCCAAAAATCATTAGATTCTCTGTTAAATTATGGATTTCTCAAATTCTACATGTTGTCAAACATGAAAACCCAAACTCAGTTGCTAGAAATTCTTGTCCATTACTGGGACCCAGACCAAGAGGTCTTTATGATAGATCAAATTCCCTTAGCAATAAATGCAAAGGATATTTACTTCATAACAGGGCTATCCCAAAAAGGGGATGTATTTGATCTAAAAGAGAGGGCCTGAGGAGGCCTAAATGTCTTTGATTACATAGAGATATATTGCAGAAAAGGAACTGATAAAGTCAGATCTCAAATTCCGATAAAAAATGTGAGCAGCTTGCCAATCAAAATCATTCTCTTCACTATTGTCAGAGTGGCAGGTTCGGTAGCTCTATACTAGGCCTCTCGAATGGCCATGTTCTTGGCAGTAGAGTGCCTTTGACCCAAAGTATTTGATTAGTGCTCAGGCCTCCTGACTTGCATGAAAAAGCAACTAAATTCAGTGAAATGAGGGAAGACAAAGCATTTTGGCTATGGTAGCATACTTTTCTCCTTCTTCTTTGAGAGAGTTTTGGAACTCTGGCCCAGATTTTCTACCATCATTAGCATCCCTAGAGATCTGAGGATTACCAGATGGTCATATCTGATCAGGCGACTAGGTGGAGGCGAGGTTACCTGATCAACATTTGATGATGAGTTCTTCCTATGGTGGGAGGAACAAATCATATCCATAGACGATTATCCCTATGAAAGAATCGACTACCGAGAGGACTTGGAGCTCGCCCTTCTAGAGGGCACTGGTGAGATAGGTAAAAAAAAATTACTTTTTATGTTATTTAAGAAGTTGAAAAATCTTTTTCTGTCAAACAAAAATCTTACCAAATTATATGATCATGATGCAGATGTTGGACCAATAATACTTGAGGGTTGGCCTAGACATAATGGTCGTGGAAGAGACATAGAGAGAACTACAGCTAAGACCAAAAGGGTCTTACACACAATGCAGAGGAACTTGGAGGGTCTAACTCACTATGTTCCAATGGCAGCTATAGAGGACCTCCCTAAGGGTCTTCAGAGGCAAGCTATAGGAGTACCAAGAGAGTGGGTGCGACTCTTCCAATGGGTGGTTAATTCCATCGTCCACTTCCATGATGCACATCTAGGGAAAGGTCCATAGACTTAGTTTCTAGATGACTGATCTTGTATGGACATGGTCGGGCCTAAGCCGTAATTTTGTAGGACAGTTGTCCACATTTTGTAATATTCTGAACATACTATTCCTATCTATATACAAACAGTTTTGAATGTGTTGATCATATATAAAAAATGATTTTATGATATTTTGATTTTAATGTGATGAATGATTAATATTCCAATCTAATGCTTGATTAGCTATATAATCAACAAATGAATTTTATAATCATGGAATATGAATGAAATTAATATAATTAAATGATATTTGCAATAATATCACTCTCAGAAATTGGCGATATAATAAAGGATTTCTCACATGATATATCTTGTTTATTTGAGATACTACCAACTATGAATCCAAATAAACTACTAATGATTTAGTACCAAGAGATATTGCTTCAAATAGTAAATTAGTGGAAACACTATATTCAACCATATTATTGGATGTAGGACCGATACATGTACCTTTTGTGATTAACGACTGACCAGATGGATAGTAAATTACCCAAGCGGTGGAAGCTAAGTTCTGATTATGTCTACTAGCACCATCGACATATCCTAGATACATCAGATCACCCATTGACACTTGCCACAGAAAATAAAAATACCACCGTAACCACGAGACCCATAGAAATAAATAAACATCTATGTACAATATTTACAAAATAAATAAAATTCTAGGCAATAGCCTAGGCATAATACTTCTTAAGATAGAGCCCATTTCTAGGCTCCAACAACACATTTCCATCAAAGTCAACCAATTCATAAGCCCCTTTTTTCAAGACCTTTTTAATAATTAATGGACCATACCACATAGGTTTGAACTTTCCTACCCCCAAGGTGCCTTTATCTTGGTCATAGACCAGGATAAGATCTCCTTTAGAGAAAACCCTAGGAAAAACCATTTTATCATATTGGGTTTTTACTCTCTTCTTATGAGCCTCATTTATTGTGGCCGCATCTCAATGCTACTCATTGATATGTTCCAAATGAAGAAGGCATTCTTCAAGACTAGATGTGTCTAGAAGAAGTTTGACTGCTAATTTAAGGGATGAAATCTCACATTCTACAAGGAATATTGATTCCAAACCATAAACTAACTGAAAAGGAGTGAAACCCGTGGTAGTCTTGACCAACATGCGATATGCCCAAAGTGCAGGATATAACATGATGTTCTAGTTGGATCTAGATTTATTTACTCTCCTTTGCGAGATGATTTTAAGGGATTTATTCATGGATTCAACCTAACCATTGGCTTGAGGATAATACAGAGATGAATGCTCCTGCTGAAAACCCAATTTTAAAGCCAACTCAACCATCATCTTATTCTGGAAGTGAATGTCATGGTCAATGAAAATCTCCTTTGGAATATCGAAATGGGAAATGACTTGGTTGAAAAGAAAAAGGGTTGTTGTCTCACCATCATTAGAAGTGTAGGCATATCTTCAGCCAAATTCGTAAAGTAGTCCACTGCTACAATAATATACTTGTGACCTTTCACTGAAGCTGGGTTACAAGATGTAAAATCAATACCCCACTTTGTGAACATATTGATGGTGATGATGGGGAAAGCGAAGCTCGATGAGCATGCATTTTTCGAGTATATATATGAAAAGGATGGAATTTTTCGACTACTTCTATACAATCTTTAAAAATCGAGGCCCAAAAGTAGCCTACATGCAATATTTTTCGGGTTATATCAAGCCTAGATAGATGACCTCCACAAAATCCACCGTGGTAATCATTTAAAACAGACTTAGCTTCTTCTAAGGTTAAACAATGTCTAAGGATTGAGTCAACCCTACGACGATACAAAGTGTCACCGATAATAACATAATTTTTGGCCAGGTGACACAATTTTCTACGTTCATCATTCGAAAAAGCTAGAGGAAACTTCGAAGTCTAGAGATATATAATGATGTCTCCATACCAAGGATCTTGTGAACAAATTAGGAAGATATGTTCATCACGAAACGACTCTTCATAAACAATATCAAGGCAACTCCGAGATCAATTCTCTAATTACTAAAGATTTTTTAGATTTGGTGGACATGAATTCGAGATCGAATTCCTGTAATATTACAATCCATTTATTATATTTTCCCCCAATCACTCGCCTACTAAGGAAAAACTGAAATGGGTTGACATCGGCCAACACAAAAGTTTTTCTAAGAAGAATATAATGATGAAGTCATTGGACAACATGAACTGCTGCTAATGCTAATTTCTCTATATGAGAATATCAAATTTTAGGACTGACTAAGCCTCAACTTAGATAGTAAACCACATGCCCTTTAAGAGTATGGTCTTCCTGAACTAGAACCATCCCAATGCTTGATTCTATCACAACGATATATAAGAGGAAATCCCTGCTATAATTGAGTGGACTCAAAAGAGGAGCAGAGATCAATGCTTTTTTCAAACCATTGAAAGAACGCTGAGCAAAATCATCCCATACAAATGGAATTCCTTTCTTCAAAAATCTCATAAATCCTTTTGTGATCTTGGTGTAATTTATGATAAATATCCTTAAGAAATTTTCTTTACCATGGAGACTCTAAAGTTAGTGAACCATAGACAAGGGAGGCAACTGAAATATTACCTCACCCTTGAAGGGATCTACATTAATTTCTTCATTGGATATAATGAAGCCCAATAAATAACCAGATGTGACAACCAAAACACATTTATTAGGATTCAACGGGATTTTATAGTAATGACATCATTCAAAAACCAAGCAGAGGTGATTTGGATGATCAATTCTCTTTTGAAAATGAGTAGCTAAGTCATCTAAATATGCCTCTATAATGTGATTAATGTCATGGAAAGTGTAAGACATGGCCTGTTGAAAAGTAGCTCCAACATTTTGAAGGCCAAAAGGCATATTTTTGTATGCAAATGTATCCCAAGGGAAAATAAACGTTGTCTTGTGTTGATCTTCAAGATGAATAGTTATTTAATTATATCCATAAAAATTGCCCATGAAGGAAAAAACCTCATTTCTAACGCACTCATCAAGGATCTAATTGATAAATGGAGTGGAAAAATTAACTTTAGGACAAGCCTTATTTAAATATCTAAATTCAATGCATACATGGATCGTTCCTTGCTTTTTATCAATAGGGATTGGGTTCGATACCCTTTTAGTTAATCTTTAGTAGTTTTTCAAACTTAGCTTTAATAGCCGCTGCTTTTCTAAGGTTCATTGGTTGAAGCTTTTGCCTCATAGGCTTAGTGTTTTTGTAAGTCATGATCTCATGCTAAACTATCAATGGATCGATCCCAGCAATTTCCTCATAAGACCAAGCAAACACATATCAAAATTCTTTGAAAAGGTCGGTATAAATTTTGATCTCTTCAGGGGAACATGCAGCTCCGATGAAGACATTTTCAATAATATCGGGATTCCTAGAGATGTTCACCGGAATAGTTTCTGAAATACTAGACATATTACCTTCGACAAAAATCTGTGTTGGAGCCAAAGGATTTAAGATTTTGTGAACACTTCTAGTTGAAGAAGGACTGGACAAGCTTAACTCAAGTCAATGCAAGTCAGGGAGAAAATATGACCAATGATGCAAGTCATCCCATGGTATTTCTACACCAATAGTTTCTTCTAGGATTTCCTCTTCGAATGGTAAGACTATATCAAGGCAATCCATAGCTCAGGTAGATTCAAGAGTCCATACAGGAGCCACATCTCCATCCACATCTTCTGATGAGAGAGGAATGGGGTTGACATCTATAGAAGTAACTAGAGATTAATACTCAATTTCTATTGCAGATATAGGGTATGCCATTCCACCTACTTTCCCTTCCTCTAATGTGGCATTAGAGGGGGGTAAGGTCCAAGGATTAGAAAGATAATGGATTCTGAAAGAACTTCTTCGAGGAATGATCTGGGAAGATGAAATAGCATTAATACAAGAAATAGGGGAAGTAAGATCAAAAGTTCCCATCAATGAGGAATACATTACAACTCCCAAATTCTCCACAAGTTTCTTAGTATTGTTCACCAAGGGGACAGTAGAATTAGAAGATGCATTAGGATCATTAGGAGAATAAGCCATTTGATCAATCATAACAATTCTCCCTTCATGGGGGAAGCATAGGACGCAAAACAATGATGAAACAATATAATCCATTGCATAAACCCAATTTCAACCTAACAATAGATCATCATCCAAATTGGCATCAACTATTTCTACCTCAACATTGACAACCTTGCCCCCAATATAGACAGGGAAGGCTGGAAGAATTCCATGAGGCCTATGAGAATTCCCATCGAATGTGGCAAGGAGAGTAGGGGAAGGAACAACTTACAAAGATCCAATATCCTTCCATCATGAAATCATCATGACACATGTGGATGCCCCTTCATCAACTATAGTTCGAAAGATATTCATTTTCCAATATGTATATTTAATCTGGAAAGCCATATGATGAGATCATCTCTTCTTAGCATTTGGCATATCAAATGTTATAACAAGAGATTGTTTTGGATCCACTGCTTAATTCACAGTGAGAAACACACTCCTTTGCAAAGAACATGATTGGAGTAACTCTAATACTGACATTTCACAAGGGATTTGGGCCAGATCTTCAACGATAGAGTAGTTAGGGAAGCCCTAACATTGGTATTGTTGGCTTATTGGGGCCTGACCTAGGTTCAAAGTTAAGTTAGCCAAACAAATCCCGGTACTACTAGCCCTTTCGGCAATAGTCTGCAGAGCGCAGATTGAGGTCTCACCTAAGGTAGTATGGGAGGGTGCTAGAACCAGGTTTCTGAACCCTGGAGATGTCTGATGAGTTCAAGTGGTCCTTGGTTTGACCCTACGCACAAGTTGCTTCACGCAGTTTCCCGTACCTCGCAGCCTGATATACTGCCTTCGTGCAGCCCTACCTAGGGGCTGAATGTTGCGCTCTGTGTTATTACCCAAGACCTTACTGGTATTCCAATGTTAGTTGATTATCTTAGACTACTTGTGTGCTTTAATTTATACTTAACAACATAAACCATTCATACAATTGCGCACAGTAAATAAACAATATATTTGCAAATTATATCAATCATTCATTAACCCAAGAACAGATACATAGAATTATAACAAAACTTATCTTTATTAATTCCTTCCTTGGTTACAGACTCAACTTCGCCCTGTGCACTCAGCTGTAGGGGTCCACGCACTCATCTGCGGACTACTAGGCCTCTGCGCACTCAGCTATAGAGCCTTCTCCTACCCTACGACCCAAAGACACACTTCAACTTGCGACTTAATCCCTTAGACATTTTCCTACTTCTCCCTTCTCTCTTTTTACACTTAGAGCCTTGCTCTATTTATACAATCCCATGGTCCGCGGACCATGGGTAGGTCTATCCAGTCGACATTACATTACAAAACTAGGGTGGACAACCCTGTGACTCTATCATACTTTCATGCCCCATGCCCACAATTTGCGGAGCTTTACAACAAGATTCTGTCAAAACTTGGGCTTTGAGCCCCAAAACATGTCTTGGGGGGATTCCATGCCCAACAGGGATTAATAGTCAAACATTTTGTAGAACCTTTCGACATCCAAGGCATAGGCTCCACTACGGGCCTCTCAATATGGAGTGGCTCTGGAATATCAGAAGTAGTCTTAGCCTTAGAAGGTTCTAGTTCACCATAATTATGTGATATTGTAGCAACATTAACATGGGACCTTACCATATATCCATTCAATGTAGATTCCCCTTCTTGGTTGCCCCCTATGGGGTTTCTAGTACCAAACAAACATTTGTTTCCCCTGGGAAAAGGGTTTGTCAACACAGCTTGGGAACTTGAAGAGCCCTATTGAGTTAACACGCACTGTGCATCCAGAACCTTGGGGAAAATATGGGTAGGATGATCCCAACTGCATAACTTGCATGGGAACTTCACTTTCATTTTTGAATCCTTCTTGCCCTTTCCAGTATCATTATTGGATCTATTCACATTCCCTTTCCCAGTATTATCTTTCTTTTTACCATGTCCCTTCTTCTTTCCATCAAATTGTTGTTCTCCTTTGGGGTTTGAAAATTGGAGAATATTAACTACTAAAGGTTGGGAAGGTATAGGCAATGACAACGACGCTTGCACTGGAAAAACAAATTGTAAAGACAACTGCTGCAATTGATTTAGTAGGTTAGCCGTACTACTATCAATCGATCCTACAATTCTGTCAGCATGGGGTCCCAGCTTGGGTTTGGCTAAATCGATATTTGATTGAGGAGCATCAGGAAAAATCTTATAGAGGACTCCACATTGAGAATATATAAGTTCTAACTGCTCGGCTCTGAAGATGGATTGTTCTTTAGTGAACACTTTGGATAGCGAAGCATCCTTAGAAATTTCTGGTTGTAGAGATGTTAAAAACCATTTGAGAAGGAACTCATTAGGGATATAGGCCTTAATGAGCCTCTTCCTTATGCGCCACTCTTGGATGTGGTCATAAATGTGAGTTGCTTTGTCTTGTTGGAAACTAGCTAAAAGATTAGTTCCAACATCATATCAAACAAACAATAGAAAATGGTTTAAAAAAATAGTAGTCGGCTCACCAAATGTAGCAAAGGTACCCCCCTTAACTCAATATACCATTTTACGGAATTTCTAGTTAGGGTGCATTGGAATAATCTCAACCTGATCGAATCTCTAACCAAGGAGTTTGGATCCATTACTTCAATCACAGTGAGCAACACACTCCTTTGTGCAGGACATGATTGGAGTACCTATAATGCTGAAATTTCACAAGGGATTTAACCAAGATATTCAATAATAGAGTAGTTATGGGCAGCCCTAACATTAGGATTAATAGTCAAACATTTTGTAGAGCCTTTCGGCATCCAAGGTATAGGCTCAACTACAAGCCTCTCAATATGGAGTGGCTCTAGAATATCAGAAGCAGTCTTAGCCTTAGAAGGTTTTATTTCACTGTAATCATGTGATCTTGTAGCAACATTAACATCTTACCTTACCATATATACATTCGATGTAGATTCCCCTTCCTGGTTTCCCCCTATGGGGTTTCTAGTACCAACATTAGCACCAGCAAACATTTGTTTCCCTTGGGGAAAAGGGTTTGTCAACACAACCTGGGAACTTGAAGAGCCCTATTGAGCTAATAGGTACTGTACATCCAGAATCTTGGGGAAAATATGGGTGATCTGAAAATGGGGCTGTTAGGCTTCTTGTCTTACTTACAAGAACCTCTCCCACTTCCAAAGCTTTAAATTTTCCCAAGTCTTAGTGATTAACCAATGCGGAATTAAGAAATGCTTGAAAATATAGGTGTATGCTTGTATTTGTTTTTTACTATTGAGTGCTTATGTTCATTTGCTTATGCTGATGTGAAACACAAATAACAGTAAATAAAGCAGCAATTCAACAAACCCATAAGACAACAATATAATATGGAGTTCACCCTGATATCTTGGGCTACGTCTCCTTGAGCTCTAATCAACTCGATTAGACTCTCTAAGATTATGCCTTCAATTCTCTTACAAGTGCTACACTTACTCCATTGGTTTATAGCTGAACCAATGGGCTTAGAATGCCATCTTACCCCTGGTTGTCCTTGTTATGTAGACAAGTCTAGACTTCTCTGGACTTGACTCCTTCAGTCAGTGCTCTAAGCTTCTTGAGCTTCTGGCTTCTCTAACTCCCTCAAAATTCTACATTTGTCTCTGGAACTCCTTCTCCTGTCTTCGACACACCTCAGACAACCAACCATAGCTTGATCATTCGATCTCCTACTGTGTTGCAACTTCACTGCAGCCTCGTGGCTCTTTAGAAGTCTATTAGAGCTCTCTGGCTCTATGGCTCTCTGCCTCCAACCTCTGGTGGCTCTGCCTATTACAGTGAACTCAAATTGAGTCTCACACAACAGATACAATTAGTAGGACTGTACTTGGATCCCCCAAGTGTCTTTGGAGTACCAGACTCTCTGGAGTACTCTCTCTGTCTTTGTCTTAACCCTGGCTCACTTGCTGCCTTTGCTTCTTCAGGTCAGCTCAGCTCTGGTTTCTCTGCTTCTAGGTCTGCTTACTGCTTCTTGGGCTGCCCCCCTTCTCCTCTCTGTCAGTCTATGGCTTTAAAGCCAATTTGCTTCTAGACTGTTTTTCCACTTCTCGGCTTTCTAGTTCCCCGCCTTTGTCCATTCGAATCCCTTCTTTCGGCGGTTATAGTAACTACATAACACCTTATAGGGAGGTGGAAACCTATTCCTATAATGGAAGAGCGTGTTAGGTTCACCGAAAACACTCGATCATTTGAAATGGCCGCTATTTCCGTTTACTCTAAGAATGCCCGTGAAACATGAATCTCTACCAACTCATCATCCATGTCAGACTTCAAAATCCCACACAATCTACATTATAACTTTGTCAAATCCAGTCATCCATCAGGTCGCATCTCCACCGTTGATCTAGACTCCCCAGATCCTACGGTCATCGCACATATCGGGCAGATAACTTGCTCGATGTTTACTCATCCGATGCGAGTGGTTTTCTCTCTCTTTCATCGAATGTGTGTCGCTCGCTGTGTGGCATCGTGCAGGACTCGGTCTAAACTGCTTACTACTCAAAGCCCTTCCGATATCCTGCTGGTTTCTGTGGAATCCCACCTCAGAAAGAACCGAAACACTTTCTATTGCATTTCATGATTTTTCGGGTCTGGGTGCATGTGGCTCTTCTTATTTTAGGGGTTTGCCCTGCGATATGCAATATCAGATTCCTCCCCCATTGACTCAAACCATCGCTGACTTTGCTAATTTGTGACAGTGCGCATTACCATGGTCCGCTGCTCTGCGTGCTTGATCGACGACCCTCGTTGATCTGTGCTGATCGCAGTTAACAACTGTCATGAGGATTCCTCTAATAAGCTTGATCTTCACAAGATTTTTAATCTTTGGCATAAATTATAGAGAGTTCATGAAGACTTAGAGATTTTTAGGATCCATTTTGGATCACACCTTCACACTAAAAGAACTTTTGGTCCACCAAAAGACTGATATACTGATCTAAGTAGTAAATGAGAGTAACAACACCCTCTTCTTCAGCATCCCTACACTTGCCTTTGCATAGTGCCTCTGAACCAAAATCTCTGATGACTTCCCTTCTTGGATGGGTTGGTCGTCTCAGGAAGAACTGTTTTCCTCCTTGAATTCATGCAGAACTTCTGTTGTGAAGTTTACAAAAGGTATTTTGAACTTCTTTACCTTTATCCTTGATCCAAGGTGGCTCAAATGAATGTGAAGTACATCTGCTCCACAAAACTTTCATCTGTACCTGTTTGAAAAGCTGCCAACAACAATTGTTAACAATAGTAGGCATATAGACAACAACTGGATGGACTAACTCCTGCTTCAACAAAGAAACAAATTTCACATATTGTGAACACTTCCATGTCTTATATCTCCATACAAATCATTGACTAGATAATAAGCCAATAAAACATGCCTTTACAACAAATGACTCTTAAAGTCAAGCATGTAAGAAAAAGATCTTTAGGACTCTTTTCCAAAAGATGAAACACTTCATCATTATCTCCATTTTGGAGGCCAATTTAACTTCTCTCAAGCCAACATCACATGCATCTCATGCTCATGCATGCATTCCATCTTTCAACTTTCGCTTAAGTACACTGTACTTTCGAAGCCGAAATGAACATACTATTGTAGCAATAAAGTGAGTTTCCCTACTCAACTTCTTTCCATTTACCATTTTGGTAAGATCCTGCAACTTGCATTTATTCCACAAAGAAATGCAAACAGATGCATCAATAGACATGTAGTCTTAATTGGATAAGAATTATAACCATTTCTTACCAATCCATTTTAAAGGTCCCTCCTTTGCTTGCACATTAGCATCAATATGTGAATCATCCTGAAACACATCAATTATGGAATCTTTATTTCCATCCCTGCCATTTTCTTTTTCACCCTTCTCCTTTAGCTTTGGTGGAAGCAGTGATGGATTCAAAGTCCAACATCTTTCAGCAAGGTGCCCTTGCTTATGGCAGTAAGTGCAACACATGTGCATTTTTTTGATAGCATGATTTGCCTGGTCCTATGGACCTTTGGCTACTTGCTTCTTTTCCTTCAAAAGTTTCTTGTATGTGGCCATCCTCTTCCAACATCTAGAAACATAATGGTTATCCAAACAATAAAAGGAACATGCAATTCTTTTTCCATGCTTTACAAAATCAAAAGGAATGTGTTTAGAACCAGATTTATACCTGCCTCCTTCACCTTTATTGCCTTTATGAGGAGGTGAAGCAAATGAAGAAGTGGCTCCCTTTGGAACATCATCACTTTCTTCAAGGCTGTCAAAGTTTCCACAACTCTCTGGTTCAAGTGTGTGCTTCTGAACACCTACATTCTGCGAATGATGTTAAAGATATTGCATTCCTCCTGAATACAATCCTCACACTTATGAGGTAGAGGACTTGCAATGAAACTCCTTTTTGGAACTATTTCAATGGCCTTCATGGCAGCTTTGGAGCTCTCTCCATAAGACTATCCATAGCCTAGACCCAAATACTTAGGCCTTTCCTCAACCATTATTGGCTCAAAAATACCTTGTGCATGTTTGCCCAATCCTTTTCCTTCATAGCCCATCTTGGACATTAGCTTTGAACCTATGCCTCTGGTATGTTTTTCAAAAGAACCAATATAATCATTCTTAGAAGAATTTGAAGACAAACAAGAATGGTTTACCTCTTCTTCAAGCTGATACTTGGCCAAGGCTTCTTTGGCAACAAAGAGTTGTGACTCCAACTCATGCATCCTTTTCAGGTTCATATTTGCAATATGAAGTTGCCTCTCCATTTCCTACAATTTTCCAAAAAGCATCTGCTTCTCTTCCTCCATGGAATTCAACTGCTCTCTAAGTATGCTACTCTTCCTTCCATCCTCATACATTTCTCTCACCATATCCATCATGGTGGACAAGTCTTGCTTCATGTCTCCATTAAAGGAACTTGGGGAGCAAGAAGAATTTGAGAACTCACTTATAGAAGTTGTCATTTTCAAAGTGCACAAAAGAACTTCAAACAAGATTATTAAAGAGCTTATTCAGTAACCTCTTGCAACGACCTTTTGTGCTTCAAGGATTGCCCTGAGGTCCTTTGGGATAGAAGAATGCCTTCAGCCCTTCTCCCTTATTGTCCTTCTTGGACTGAGCTATCAATAGCTTTCTCTTCAACTCTGCAAACTCAAACAATAGTCAGTCTATAACCAAGCATACAATCAATGAGGAAATCAATATTTCATTGTCCAAACACCTTTCTAACAAGAAATCTTTGCCCTATCAATCAAGCATTCTGATACAACCTTCCTTGAAGGTGGGGTTAATCAATCTTAAGCTCTGATACCACCTGATCTAAAAATGGGGCTCTTAGGCTTCTTGTCTAACTTACAAGAACCTCTCCCACTTCCAAAGCTTTAAATTTTCCCAAGTCTTAATGATTAACCAATGTGGAATTAAGAAATGCTTGAAAATATAGGTGTATGCTTGTATTTGTTTTTTACTGTTGAGTGCTTATGTTCATTTGCTTATGCTGATGTGAAACACAAATAACAGTAAATAAAGCAGCAATTCAACAAACCCATAAGACAACAATATAATATGGAGTTCACCCTGATATCTTGGGCTATGTCTCCTTGAGCTCTAATCAACTCGATTAGACTCTCTGGGATTATGGCTTCAATTATTTTACAAGTGCTACACTTAACTCCATTGGTTTATAGCTGAACCAATGGGCTTAGAATGCCATCTTACCCCTAGCTATCCTTGTTCTGCAGACAGGTCTAGGTTTCTCTGGACTTGAATCCTTCAGTCTGTGCTTTGAGCTTCTTGAGCTTTTGGCTTCTCTAACTCCCTCAGAATTCTACATTTGTCTCTAGAACTCCTTCTCCTATCTTCAACACACCTCAGGCAACCAACCATAGCTCGACCATTCGATCTCCTACTATTTTGCAACTTCACTGCAGCCTCATGGCTCTTTAGAAGTCTATTAGAGCTCTCTGGCTCTGCGGCTCTGCCTCCAACCTCTGGTGGCTCTGCCTATTACAGTGAGCTCAATTTGAGTCTAACATAATAGATACAGTTAGTAGGACTGTACTTGGATCCCCCAAGTCTCTCTAGAGTACACAGACTCTCTGGAGTACTCTCTCTGTCTTTGTCTTAACCCTGGCTCACTTGCTACCTTTGCTTCTTCAGGTCAGCTTGGCTCTGGTTTCTCTGCTTCCAGGTCTGCTTACTACTTCCTGGGCTACCCCCCTACTCCTCTCTATCAATCTGTGGCTTTAAAGCCAATCTGCTTCCTAACTGTTCGTTTTTGCTTCTCAGCTTTCTGGTTCCCTGCCTCTGTCCATTCGAATCCCTTCTTTCGGCAGTTATAGTAACTGCATAACACCTTATAGGGAGGTGGCCACCTATTCCTTTAATGGATGAGCATGTCAAGTTCACCAAAAACACTCGATTGTTTGAAACGGCCATTATTTCCATTTACTCTAAGAATGCCCGCAAAACACGAATATTTGCCAACTCATCATCCACGTCGGACTTCAAAATCCCACACAATCTGCTTTATAACTTCATCAAATCTGGTCATCCATCGGGTTGCATCTCCGCCATTGATCTGGACCCTCCATATCCTATGGTCATTGCACATATCGCACAGATAACTTGCTTGACGTTTACCCATCTGATGCGAGCGGTTTTCTCTCTCTTCCGCCATACATGTGTCGCTCGTTGTCTGGCATCAGGCAGGACTCGGTCTAAACCACTTACCGCTCGAAGCCCTTCTGATATCTTGTTGGTTTCTGTGGAATCCCGCCTCGGACGCAACTGAAACACTTTCTGCTGCATTTCATGATTTTTCGGTTCCGGGTGCATGTGGCTCTCCTTCTTTGAGGGGTTTGCCTTGCGATATGTGATGTCGCTAATCGCATATCAGATTCCTCCCTCGTTGACTCAAACCATCGCTGACTTTGCTAATTCGCGAGAGTGCACGTTACCATGGTCCGCCACTCTGCATGCTTGATCGATGGCCGTCGTTGATCCACGCTGATCACTGTTAGCAACTGTCATGGGGATTCCTCTGATAAGCTTGATCTTCACAAGATTTTTAATCTTTGGCATAAATTATAGAGAGTTCATGAAGACTTAGAGAGTTTCAGGATCCATTTTGGATCAATGGGTAAGATGATCCCCACTGCATTACTTGCATGGGAACTTCACTTTCATTTTTGAATCCTTCTTGCCCTCTCCAGTATCATTACAAGATATATTCACATTCCATTTCCCAGCCTTATCTTTCTTTTGACCACATCCCTTCTTCTTTCCATCAGATTGTTGTTCTCCTTTGGGGTTTGAATATTGGACAACATTAACTACTGAAGGTTGCGGAGGTATAGGCACTGACAATGATGCATGCACTGGAGAAGCAGATTGTAAGGACAACTGCTACAATTGATTTAGCAGGTTAGCCATACTACTATCAATCGATCCTATAATTCTGTCAGCATGGGGTCCTAGCTTGGGTTTGGATAAATCGATATTTGATTGAGGAGCATCAGAAAAAATCTTATAAAGGAATCTATATTGAGAATATATAAGTTCTAACTGATTGGTGTTGGCTTGTTGGGGCCTGACCCAGGTTTGGAGTTAATTAGCCAAACAAATCTTGGTACTATTGGCCCTTTTGGCAACAGTCTGCAGAATGCAGACTGAGGTCTCACCCGAAGTAGTATGGGAGGGTGCTAGAACTAGGTTTTCACACCCTGGAGATGTCTGATGAGTTTGACTGGTCCGCAGTTTGTCCCTGCGCACAAGTTTCTTCATGCACTTTCCTATTCCTCGCAGCCTGATATACTGCCTTCGCATAGCCCTACCCAGGGGTTGTGTGTCATGCTCTACATTATTACCCAAAACCTTGCTTATATTCCAATATTAGTTAATTATCTTTGCCTACTTGAGTGCTTTAAGTTATACTTAACAACATAGAACCTTCATACAGGTGCACGCAGTAAATAAATAGTATATTTGCAAATTATATAAATCATGCATTATCCCAAGAACAGATACACAAAATTATATCAAAACTTCTCTTTATTTATTCTTTCCATGGTTACAGACTTGACTCACCTTGCACACTCAGCTGCAGGGGTCCGCACACTTAGCTATGGACTACTAGGTCTCTACGCACTCAGCTGCAGAGCCTTCTCCTAGTCTATGACTCAAAGACACACTTCACACTACAACTCAATCACTTAGACTTCCTTGTTCCTTCATTCTTAGTTAGTTATCTTTTACACTTAGAGCCTCACTCTATTTATACAATCCCATGGTCTGCAGACCATGGGTACGTCTATCCAGCTGACAATACATTACAAAACTAGGGAAGACAACCTTGTGACTCTAACATACCTTCGCGCCCCACGCCCACAATTCGCGGAGCTTTACAACAAGATTCAATAAAAACTTGGGCTTTAAGCTCCAAAATATGCCTTGGGGGGATTCCATGCCCACCAATCCCTTAACACAAACATCGTGACTCGCCCTTGAGTCACTCCGTCAGCGCGGAGTCCCTCCAACTATTCTCGAACTGTGGCAAGGTCAGTATCACACTGAGCTTCTGCTTGCTGGATCCACTACATACATTGTTCCGAGACCTTTGTGTCAAAACTACTTCTTTGCATCTGTGTCGGTACCCCCTGCATTGTTTTATAGTTCCGCGCCTTTGTCCAGATCCTTGGAGCGCGAAGACTATGCTTCGGCTAGTTAGTCAGATAGTTGGGCCTCCCGTGTAGGGCTTTAAGTGACTGCCATTCACTTTTCCTAGGAAAGGCTCTCCATTTAGTTTGACTAGTTGTACCATGCCTCCATCTGTGACCTCCTTAACAACGTATGGTCCTAGCCAATGCATTCTGAACTTTCCCGGGAATTTATCAAACTTACTGTCATACAGCAGCACTAAATCATTTATCTTAAAGGTGCACAACTTAATATGGCGATCATGCCAGGTCTTCTCACACTGCTTTTGCACCTGTTAATGAAAGCTAGCCAAGAACCATTCCTCCTCGAGTTCTTCTAGCTGTGGAATTATTTCTTCTAGGGCTTCGTGGTTCATCATACGTGTGAGTGCTACTATGCGCAGACTACGGACAATATACTCCATTGGCATGACAACTTCCACACCATAAACTAACTGGAAAGGTGTCTGTCCCATCAGTTTCTTGCATGTTGTCCTATAAGCCCATAGTATTGCGAGTATGCATAGGTCCTGTTATCACTTAAGAAGAAATTTCTAAATTGTTCACATCAATTTGATTGTAAAGGTTAGGTGTTAGTCCAGGTTTAGTTTTTCCATGTTTGCTTTAGTGTCTAAGTCCTAGGAGTCTTGTTCCCTTTATTAAATACGGTCAAAAATCTTGTTTTACCCACCATTGGTCCCACATTTATTCAAAGTGTCATGTGTTAAGGCTGTTTCAAAAATTACATGCACTACGAAATCAACTAGGAGTTTTCGTAGCGCAAACTCACAAAAATACATTATGTGCGCTATGAAAACACCTAGACAGTTTCGTAACTAGGAGATTTCGTAGTGCAAAACACAGAGTTTACACTGGTTGTGCTACGAAATTAGGGATTTGTGCCAGATCTTGTCTAACTGTCTTTTCCATCAAAATTCGTTAATTTTTCATCACCATGTGTCAGTCCTTGAACCATGCCTATCACATGCAGCCATTCATCCTCATCATTAGAGTCATTAGGTGTCTTGGTACGCTTAGGTTGCAAGTTTCAAAAAGAGCCAAGTATTCACAGTTATGATTTAGGTTTGGGTTCATGCATGAGGAGCACATTGACAGGTGTTCAATTTGAATTCTTTGAAGATCAAGCGAGGCAGCTTTCCTTATCCATTGCAAGCGAGGCAGTGATCGAAATTGAGATGGTGCAGGCTTCTTTAATATTCACGTTGCAGGAATTCCATGGAGGAGTATACAGAAAGAAAGGAGCCCACAAGACCATTAGTAATTCAAGACACACCCCAGCAGGCTAAAAAAGGGAAAGGTCAGATCAAAGAAAAGATACAAGAACAATTCACAGGTGAAACGGTACAAAGAAGAATAACCAGGAGCAAGTTAGCTGAAAGAAATCACACAGCAATTTTGAACAACTTCATGGCAGATGGAAAGGCCATTTCAAGCAAAGAAAATATCAAGAGAGTTGAATTTTTGGCCTCAAGCTATGTTTTTAGAATTACACAGCAGTTTCGTAGCGCGCTACGAAACTGCTGTAGCTGCACATTATGATTTCATGGACCAATGTTGAAAGAAAAAGGCAAATATTCTTGAAGGGGAATCTCTACAAAGGATCATTTAAAAGGTGTCAACATTCAGCAAGGGAAAAACAAGTAGAGGAGAGACATTTTTGAACTCCAAACTTTATCAGTCAACTTATTAGTCAAACTGTCTTCTTGTTTTTACCAATCAACTTCTAGAAGAGTTTCTGAGCAGTTGAAAACTCCTCTCTAAAAAGTGAAAGAGGTTTTCATTCCTAAGATACTTAAGTACAAAAACCTCTTCTACTTTCTTCAAATCCATTATGATCTGGGAGAAATGAAGGACCAAACTTGCGCTATGAAACTGCTGTAGGTGCAGTTTTTCACAAGCATATTTCTTTGTTTTACACCTATTTTTCAAAGACACATTCTGGGCGATAGGAAAGGTGTTTAAAAAAAAAAGAGATTTTTTGTTCAGCATGGATTGGTTCACAAAAGCCTCCTTCAGTTTTTCCAAATACATTTTTTATGGGAGGATATGAGCTCTGTCCCAAGACCTATTTTTTAGCCAGAACAGAGCAAGGAACAGTCTCCTAGTTTCTAGGAACAGTAAAAGGATGAGTCATCAAGGGCCAGCTGGAGGGTTATGAGCACCATCAAATTCAAATTCATGGAGTTATAGGTGTCAAAAGGAGTGTTTAATTCTTATATAAGGTTGTTTTAATCATAATGAGGAGTTACACTCCTAATTGTTTTAGGTCTCTAGGACTGCTAGTTAGCTGTCATTTGCATTTAATAGTTAGTTTTAAGTGTCAATAGGTGTCAGGTCAGGTAGAATTCGAATTTTCCTCATCCTAGAGGAGGAATCTAAGTCATGTAAAGAGCTCTATATATAGGAGAAGATCTAAAGTACAAAGGGTTGGAAATCTTCAGAGAAAGACTCATATTGTGCCATTGTAGAAGATTATGTTTTTATGAATGCAGACTTTGGCTTTACTTCTCAGGATTCAGAAAGAGTTCAATGGTGCAATGGTGGCTTGTTTATGTTTGTCCTTATCTCCTTATTTGCAGTAGTATGAATGTATGATACTTAGAATTCATTGGTTATGCTCTAACTTCCTTCATACATTTGTAGACTGTGTTTTCCTTTATGCTACTGATGTACCCTTCATATGTTGAATTCTAGATGCCCTGACTTCTATGTAAAGCTAATTTTATTGTCATACTGAAGCATTTCTTGACTCCATAAGCCCAATTGATGCTTACTGATCATGTTCAACCATTCATATTTCTTCACTTGTTTCATAGAGTTAGCCATCTAATTCATTATCAAAAATCTTTAATCTTGTGAGAGAGCCCTCTCAGGTTGGGGAGGCTAAGCCTGAGCCAAAAGTTGGTTTGAAAGAGTTACACAAGGTCTTCCTGATCAGCAGCCTATCAAGGGTGGGTTTTGTGATAACAGGTCCCAATCACTCTGCTGAAAGTTTCATACTTTGGTTAGCGCAGTCTCTAGTATTTTGTTGAATGCTTCTACTATCCCATTGGCTTGTGGGTGATATGGTGTGATTTTCTGATGATACACATGGAACTCTTTTGTTAGCATGCTGATGGTTTCGTTCAGGAAATTTGTACCGTGACCACTCATTAAGATTATCGGACAGCCAAATCGAGTCAACACATGTTCAAACAAAAACTTCGCAGTTGTGGCGGCCGTGCAATCTTTGACCAGTTGCGCTTCTGCCCAATGCATCAGGTACTCTATTGCGGTGATAATGTATCACATGCCCATTTTTCCCTGGGGTTTGACAGGTCCTACAAAGTTGATTGCCCATTTTGCGAAGGGTTGCAACGTCATTTGTGGAGTCAAAGGCATCTCGTCCCTACGCAATGGTTTATCTATCCTCTGGCGTATATCATAGGCCTTACAATGTGATTTTGAATCCTGGTGAAGGGTTGACCACCACAACCATGCGCGAAGAATATTTTTCACGATTGTGCATCCTGCATAATGGCCTCCGGCAACGCCACCATGCGCTTTCGCGAGGATCTAACTTCGTTCAAATTCAAGTACGTACCTTTGTAGTATCTCATCATTCCCCATTTTGTACAGGTGCCCTGCGATGACAGAAAAGTTAGCCATGCACACCATCCTTATTTTGCTTGATGGAGTATTCCGTTGGCACAATCCCTGTTGTCAGAATGTGGATTATATCTTCAAAGTGTCCATCCACAACGTGCACAGCAAAAAAATATGCGTCAAGTAATCCTTCCTCCAAACTAGTGGGTTCCTCACCCATCTCAATACACAACAAGTGATTCGGTCCTATGTTCAGGAGTCCAGGCTTTACCATGACCTCAAAGTCATACTCTTGGAACAATAAGAGCCACCTGCATATGCGCCCCCCCAACACAGGCTTATTGACCAAGTATTTCAGTGCGGAATGGTCTATATACATCTTGAAATGTCCCCCTAGCAAATAGTGCCAATATTTTTGGAGCGCGTACACCATAGCCAACCCCTCGCGTTTAGTTGTGGAATAGTTTTTTTTGGCTTTGGACAACCTACGACTTACAAACACGATAGGGTGGTCCAAGCCCTCTCTGCCTTCTTGTGTGAGCACCGCTCCCAGCGCTATACATGATGCATCCACATGGACATGAAACTCCACATCCCATTGCGAGAGACCAGGATTGGGGCAGAGGCTAGTTTCTCTTTTAGTTCATCCAAGCTCTTCATGCAATCATCATTCTAGTAGAACGTGACATCCCTTTTCAACAGTTTCTCCATTGGCGCGATAATCTGGGCATAACTTTTGATGAACTTCCTATAGTACCCCGTATGTCCCAAGGTAACGTGCAACTATTTAACACTCCGCGGTGCTTCCAAATTCAGAATTATTGCAATCTTCGTGGTGTCTACCATTAGTCCCTATTTGCAAACCACATGTCCCAAAAAGTTCCGAAAGGGAACGAAGAACATACACTTTTTGAGATTCAGCGCAATTTGGTGTCGTTAGCAAGTATCCAGCATCAAGCGTAAGCTTGCTACATGGTGCTTAACTAATCAAAATATAGTCCAATCATCCAGATAGACCTCCAGGAATTTGTGGATATACTCTTTGAATGCTGCAACAACTATGCACGAAAAGATGGCCGATGCATTCTTTAACCCAAATGGCATAATGGTGTATTGAAAGCAGCCCCACTCAGTCACGAAGGTGGTCTTGCTCCTATTTTCTGACGCAATTTTGATCTGGTGGTACCCTAAGAACCCATCAGTAAATGAATATGCTTCTTGCCCGCCGACATTTTCCAATACTTCATCTGTGAACGGAGTCGAGAATGGGTCGTACACACAGGTGTCATTCAATTTCCTGAGGTCCACGCATATTCTTATCTCTCCCTTCTGATTCTTTTCCTGTACTACCATAGGGCTTACCCAATCGGATTCTTCCACTGGCTTAATGATTCCTGCTGCGAGAATTTTGTCTAATTCTACGCGGACCTTTTCCTTATGCTTCGGATTCAAGCGGTAAGGCCTTTGCTTAACCAGCTTCGTGTCAGGTTTTAGGGTGATATTCATCATCCCTAAATTGCCAAAGATCCCCTTTAAGTCCATGATCTTGGTTGGAAATAAGTCTTGGTACTCGTAGAGTAACTTAGCGACCTTATCCACCATGGCATCATCCCAGTAGTCGTCGAACATTGCATACTTTGGTTGAGCCTCTGTAACAATGTTTACCTGCTTTGTTTTTATCAGTGCAGTAATGTCAGGTTCTTCAATCAATGGCCCTTGAAACTCGTGATAGCCTTTAGTTTTTAGAACGTTAACTTTGCGGGGATCTTCGTCGTCTTCTTCAATTTTTAGATTGCAACATGCTAGTGCACAGCTTAGCTGGGTCGCCCATTTAGGCTGAAGCACTTCCATTGACTCCTGGGGTATTTTAAAGATAACTACTTTCACTGCTTGTAGTGCATCATCAACAGTATCCCACCAATGATCCTCAAATGTGAAGGTTAACAGGAATCCCTCGCATAAGATATCCCATTCGTTTGTGCCATGGCGAAGCTCCATTTCTATATACCCATTCATGGGTATAATATCTAGGGTATGATAGAATAGGTGCACCCACTCAGGTTGGGGCTCTCCCCCATAAACCTTTGTCAATTTCACAAGGTGTGCTCATGGATCATCCCATTCGTCATACTTGTCTTTCAATTGCATCTGAGGATTCCCAAACCGTAGGTGCATCATCCTTCGGCAGTCGCGAAAGTCCTCAAAACTTCTTTGGTGTGTACCCCACCATCTTGCGGGCGTAGCATGCAGTACCCATTTCAAAGCATCGAAATGCTATTGTTTCGACACTTCTTCTTCAAATTTTTTCAGGAACTCCTCCACTTCACCTAACCCATCGTATGTAAGCAGATCTCTTACCTCTGTTGCTATGCGGTACAATGACCTTGTCATCATGTTACAGTTGAGCGTGGTTACCTCGTGTAACTGGTTCTACCATCGTTCTATCTCCTCATCAGAATCTGATGTGTAGGAGCTTTCACACTCCTAAGAGATTCGGCCATCCATAGTTGGGTTTACCCAGTCTTTCTCCCGCGCGGTTGTCTTGTAGATGTAGTCCAGATCATCGTCATTGTTGTTGTTGCGCACTGGTTCTGTGCAGCGCGATCCTTCTGCAAGGTCTAAAGGTACCACTACACGCAGTGACTTTTTTTCAAAAATCATATTATGCTTCTTTAGATTTATCACTCCATTTATGTCAGCGGCCCAATCTATTCCCAGTAGCATGGGATAGGGATTTCTTTCATCAACAATCTTTATCACTTCAAAAACTGCTAGCACACTCGCACCTTCGATATCACTGTGATTCCCTGCAATCTCCCCATAGGTAGGATCTTTTGTTGGTTCACCATTCACAGTTGGATAGGAGACCATTGCAACGTAGGCCAACCCATGCGTTCCCATGTCTGCTTTGGCAGGACGTTCATGTCTGATACTAGATCCAGAATCACTTGATCCATCTCATATTCCCCGATCTGTGCGGTGAATCTCATCTCCCTTCCAGTTCGCGTCATGTGCTTCCCGAGCTTTCGGACTACACGCGGTTCTCCTAGTGCGGTCCCAGTACATCTAGTTATGAGTTCTTGCAGCCCCTTCACGACCTTGCTGTTGCGTAGAAGCTTCATACATGTCTCCAAGAATGTAGTGAGCATCGATGGGTCCATTTCCGGCTCCATTTTGTCTTTACTTCTTGAAGGGGAGGCATCAGCGAAGCTCCTCTTAGCTTCCATGAAGGTCTCCTAAACACGCTCCAAATCAAATTTTGATTCCTTCGCTGGAGCCTTGCGAACCCAAGAACTTTCTTTAGGCTGCTTACCTTTGTCATCCCCTGTCGTACTACCACTTTGGAGCATGATATTTGATGAGCCCCAATTTTGGTACAATTCGGGCTCATTTTGGCCTATTCTATTTGCTCAAACCATTCACTTTTTACTGCTTATGCATGCATTTCTTAGTTTATTCATGTTGTTTGTAGGAATAAGGGTAGACACTTTATCTACGTGACTAATGCATTATGATCTCAGGTTTTTTGCATTAAAAGGGAGAAAAGACCACGTGAAAAGGAGACAAGGAGGCAATGAGGTGGCACTGCTGGTTTTGAGGAGAGGATGTCCACGGTCTTGGGGACATTCCTCGTGATTCCCACCCAGAACTCCGAGCTCCAATCCATCTTCCCTCCGAGCTTAGAAGCAGCCAGCTGTTCTACAGGAACAGCAGTTATAAACTGCTCTACAGGAACAGCAGTTATGACCGTCCTACAGGATCTGCAGTTGAACTCTAGTTGGACAGCCGAGCTCCTAAAATCAAGGACACCTGTTGGATAGTCGTTTTTGAATAAATACTGAGGCCGTAGCCTTGTAGAGAAGCTTTTTGAACCTTGGCATTACTCTTGTAATTGGAAAGTACGAGCTAGAGCTCAGTTTTTGTTCCTTTTTGTAAGCCAATTTGGCATAACATCAGATTATGAATAAAGAAGGCAGATTTTGATCTAGCTCTAAGTTTTCTTAAGGAGACTATAGATCTCAGGTTAGGGCCCAACCTGAGAGCCATAGATCCCCTCTGCTGTAGTGTTGTTTCCATTTCGTTTCAGCACTTTGAGTTTTCCTTTTCACATGCAATTCGACTTACAGGTTGCTAATTTAGTTGTTTTCATGAGTTTAGATAGGATTTGCTTATGGTGAATTGGTTTACAGTTGCTTAGGTTAGAAGAGGATAGATACAATCTATTGGAGCTCCAACAAAAAGGTTGTTAAGGCTCACTGCCATCTCATCTGGGATTGGAGTGCAGTCCATGACTAACCACCAAAAATACGCATTTCTTTATTCCATGATTGCTGCAAACACAGTCACGTTATGTTAGATGCTTCCACATGATTCACACCTGCACCACACTTCCTTACCACAGCTTCATGCACATTCTCCTTCGCGTTTAGATTGCTGTTCATTGAATTTATAAGCACAGGTAGTCTAAGTTAATGCATTTTCGGTTTGGTGATAGTCACAAGCATTTGTTCCATTTACACTGCTTTCTCTCGTTCCATTACTTCGTCCTCCATCTTGATCACGCATGCAAACACATCTTTGACCTCTGCTCCGCTCTGTTATCTCCCAAAGTCTTTCACTCCTCACGTACTTCCATTCTCTAGCCCTTTCGTTGACCTAGCCCTCTATCTTCCAACCTACTCCCCACATTCACTCCCTATCCTATTCCTCCACTTCTACAGCCATCACCAGCCTCATTCCTACCTTACACATCTCCCCCTACCATTTCATCACCCCTCCATCACGCCAAACACTCACGGTAGGACATCCTGTAGCTGTTGGTAGACATCCTGTAGAAACTAGATTATCCTGTAGGATCCCCTGTAGATGTTGGTAGACATCCTGTAGAAACCAGAGTATCCTGTAGGATCCCCTGCAGACTTCCTGTAGGAGACCACTCACTCGGTTGCCGAGCTTCTGAATGTGAGGAACCTCTATGGATGGATGCTAAGGATCCCTAGGGACCTCTCCTAGCCTCCCCAACCTGTCCCACGCTTTCCTTCCTTCTCCATCCCATCTGCACAACCAAACCCTAGTTAGCACAAGATCACAATCATTCCACCCACTTAAAGGAAAAATACAAAAACATATCTTTCATGATGCAAGTAGTTTAGATCCATGCATTTGCACTTATTAGAGGTAACAGCAGCATTGGTAGAAGTTTCATTCACATGTTTTGCATTGTAGAGGTTAAACTAGTTAAATTAGGGTTTCCTAGGTTTACATGCTTTGATTTGCTTTCAGTCCATTTTGTCAAGTAGAGTAGTTTTCCTTTGAGAATAGCTTTCGTCCATCAATTAGCAAGCTTCTTCTGAGAGCCTATAGAAGTTGGCTTGAGCCCTAGCGGACTTGTGCCAGCTGACCAAGTGACAGCTGCGACAAGAGCTAGTACTTGTGCATATAGCACCGTCGCTTCCAAGTTTGTACGAACTACCGGGTTGATAAAATGAGAGACAGGAAGCCCCAGGAGTTGTAGCATTATTGCTACAATACTGGAGCTCACCATCTTTTTGGCGTCGTTGCCGGGGAAGCGTCAGAGTATTAGTAATTGTTGCTTTTCTTCTACTTTCGTACTCTTACTTCTGCTCAATAGTTTATTTCATTTCCATTCTGCAAAAGTAGCTTAGCATTTCCTGCTTTCATAGATTAGTATTTCTTGCTTTCATAGATTAGTATTTCCTTCTTTCATAGATTAGCATTTCCTGCTTTCATAGATTAATATTTCTTGCTTTCCTAGACTAATATTTCTTGCTTTCCTAGAGTAATTTTTCTTGCTTTCCTAGATTAGCTTTCCAATTCTGCAATTTCATTTGAGCAATATAGTTAGTTGTAGATCACTTTGTTTCAGTTTTGCAGGTACCAAAGAAAAAGAAAAAGCACTCAAAAAAAAAAAAAAAGTCCTTTCCATTTCATGCCTCGTAGGAACCGAGATAGATCAGGCAAATTCCTACCAAACACCCCCACCACATCACTGAGTCACCATTCTCTCTTCTTTGGTGACAGTGACCCAGAGGAACCTATAGGTGAACATCCTGAGATATACCAAGACCCTATAGAAGAAGAAGAGTTAGAGACCACTCCATCTGAAGCCATGGTTGATAATAGGAGAGAAGATGAGAGAATAGAAGGAGCTTTCCCCATCCGAGAGACCAATGGAGATATGAAAATGAAAAACATTAGCCCCTCCGCCTTGCCTCACTTCCATGGACTGACCACTGAGGATCCTGATACCTTCTTGTTTGAGTTTGCTGTCCTTTGTAGAACCTATGACTATACTGAAGATGAGCAAAAGCTGAAGCTTTTCCCTTCCACTCTTAAGGATGCAGCACTACGCTGGTTCATGGGATTACCTGGGAATAGCATCGCTACTTGGGCTCAGATGCAGCAAGCCTTCAATACCAAGTATAGGGATTATTGTAGGTCCAAGGAAACCAAGGGAGAGATCTTTCGAATGACCATGGGGAATGATGAGTCTTTAGATGATTATGAGGAGAGGTTCCAACTTAGCTATAAACGGGTCAGGTGCACACTTGACCCTGAATCCCTCAAGTTGGTTCTACTCCGAGGAGTCCCTAAAGATCTCTTAGACACCCTTCACATGTTAGCTGGGGGGGACATTTACCAACTGCCTTATGAGGACATCAAGACTGTGTTTCGAAATCATTCCAGGGCAGCTAGAAAACAAGGTAGAGGAAATCTCCTCTCCAACGGTGTCCCTTTCTCCAAACATGAGTTTACAAACCAATTAGAAGATCTTAAGAGTGAGGTGAGATAGACCATTGCCATGTAGCTGGACACATTCAGGATCCAGCAGAAGAAAGAAGAAGCTGAGAGAGCCTTGGCTGTCTTCTGTCCTAGGTGCACCAGAAGACACCCTAAGAACGAATGTCCATTACATTCGGTCGAAGTGTGTTTCGTTTGTGAGGAGGACCACCCAACAAATCAGTGTCCAACCTTACCTGGGTTTAAAGCCATGTACCAAGGAACCGAAGCCCCCACTGAACCTCTCTACTTCATCAACCAAAGGAGGCCTCAAGGATCTAGACCTTATCAGCAGGGGATGAAAGGGGCATCTCAAGCTTATTACAACCCCAACCACTCGACTCCCATGCCTTCCTGGGGTCCCCCTGCTCATCCTTCTTGGTCCATGCCTCCTCCATGGTCTTATCCACCTCAGTACCCTACTCAACCTACTTCTCATCCATATCACTCACATACCCAGTCGCAGCCTCAATGGAGTGCTCCTCAGTCGGGGTGGAGGCCCCAATACAACACTCCTCCTGCCATTTTGCCTCCACCACCAGTTCAACCTCAGCCTTTACCTCCTGCTCCTCCAAGGCAACCTCAGATGCCTGCTCAACCGAACCCGAACCCCAACAATAGACAGGCTCAGCAGGTATATACTGGGGAGACCTCATGCCCTACCTATGCTGTGGAGATCCAGGAGATCAATCTTAGATCTGGAAAGACTCTTCCAGATCGCCAACCTCCTCCCCCAGAGGATGAGGAAAACCATCAGGAGAGTGAACCAAAGCCTTTCCACCCTTTCCTGAGAGACTAACAGCCACCACACAACCTAACCCAGAAGAAGATGAGCTTTTGGGTGAGCTCAAGCAGTTGTGTGTAAAAATCCCACTTCTCCAAGCCATCAAGGATGTGCCAATATATAACAAGCTGGTTAAGGAGAAGTGTTTCAAACACCCAGGCAGACGGAAGAAAGATGCCTCAACTATCAATGTCATAGGACAGCTGTCTGACCTTATGCTAGGACAAGTCATCTGCCCAAAGTACCTAGATCCTGGAAGTCCTGTAGTAGATGTTCACATCAATGGCACCATTATCCCCCACACCTTGATTGATCTGGGGGCGGCCATCAATGTGATGACCAGGGATACCATGCTTAAACTCAATCTTCAAGGTTCCTTGAGGAAGACCTCGACAGTACTGCAATTAGCAGATCGCTCCACCGTGACTCCCGAAGGGATTGTGGAGGATGTCTTGGTCTCTATCGATTCTTGGGAATACCCTGCAGACTTCCTGGTTCTGCAACCAAAGGCCAAGCTTACTGGATATCCTCTCATCTTGGGAAGGCCTTGGTTAGCTACTGCAGATGCTTACATAAGTTGTCGGGCAGGAAACATGACCATCAAAAATGGTCCCATGCCCAAGCAGCTAGTCCTATACCCTCCTGCCCAACCTTCTTTAGAGCATGATTTACCACTCTGGTTGGAGGAAGGAGAGGAAGACGAGGTGTACTCTGCACCTCTGTGCACCCTAGATACCACTAGAAGAGACCCTCCTACCGAGGATGATTTGATTGAGATCCTGATCCAGAATCCACCTTCCAGTGCACTATCTTTAGAGAAGTTGGTGGAGGATGCCCAAGCTAGCACCTTAGTGGACCTTTGTACAACTAGCCCTGTCACTCCCAGAGTCAAAAGTGTGGAGTTCGGCCCTGAGAGAGCATTAAAGATCAGCTCCTCCCTATCTCCTTCCCAGGAGAAGGAGTTGTGTAGCCTATTGGCCAGCCACTTAGATGCTTTTTCTTGGAGCTATAAGGAGATGAAAGGAGTCCATCCCTCGGTCTGTACCCATCATATATACATCAAAGAGGATTGTAAACCAGTTAGGCAACCCCAGAGGAGAATGAATCCAGCCCTTAAAGACATTGTCAAGGAAGAATTGCAGAAACTGTTGGATGCTGGATTCATCTACCCCATCTCAGATAGTGAATGGGTGTCCCCTCTGGTCTTGGTTCCCAAGAAAAATGGGAAATGGAGAATCTGTGTAGACTACCGAGAGCTGAACAAAGCTACCAAGAAAGACCATTTCCCTCTGCCTTTCATAGATCAAGTGTTGGATGGACTGGCAGGAAAGAAGTTCTTCTCTTTCCTGGATGGGTTTAGTGGGTACAACCAGATTCAAATCAGCCCGGAAGACCAAGATAAGACCACCTTCACTTGTCCTTGGGGTACCTTTGCCTACCGTGTCCTTCCCTTTGGGCTATGCAATGCTCCTGCTACCTTCCAGAGAGCTGTCTTGAGCATCTTCTCGGAGTTGGTCCATGATGCAGTAGAAATCTATATGGATGACTTTACTCCTTATGGGGCTAACTTCCAGGAAGCATTGTCCAACTTGGGAAAAGTCCTAACCAAGTGCATCGAGATGAACTTGTCCCTTAGCCCTGAAAAATGTGAATTCCTAATGACTGAAGGGACTGTGCTAGGCCATACCATCTCTCGCCAAGGGTTACATGTGGATCCTAACAAAATCGCTCTAATAAAAAAGGTTCCACCTCCACAAAAGGTAAGGGATGTTAGGAGTTTCTTGGGATTAGCAGGATATTACCGAAGATTCATTAAAGATTTCAGCAAGCTAGCCTCGCCATTGTTCGGTCTGTTGGCAAAAGATGTGGAGTTTAATTGGACTGACGTTTGTCAGAAGAGTTTGAATGAATTAAAAGACAAGTTAGTGTCAGCTCCAATCCTGAGAGGTCCAAACTGGGCCCTACCTTTCCACATCCACACTGATGCCTCGAAAAAAGCCATAGGTGCAGCCTTAGGACAAGTTGAGCAAAAACTTCCATATTCCATTTACTTCGTTAGCAAAAACTTGTCCAAAGCAGAGCTGAATTACACTATAACCGAGAAGGAATTCTTAGTTGTGGTCCATGCACTGAACAAGTTCCGACATTATATTACTGGTTACCAGACTTTTGTACATATTGACCATGCTGCTATTAGATATTTGATGAATAAACCAGATGTGAATGCTCGTATTATTAGATGGTTACTTTTATTGCAGCAGTTTGATCTAACCATTGTTGATAAACCAGGGAGAGAAAATGTTGTTGCTGACTTCTTGTCTAGATTGGATTTGTCTGCAGATGAAGATGGGACGGTGGATGACCAGATGCCTGATGAGCATCTGTTTGCTATCTCAGTACTCTCTCCATGGTTTGCTGATATAGCAAACTACCTTATTTCAGCTCAGTTCCCTCCGCACCTCTCTTCAAAAGAGAAGAGCAAAATCATCAGAAAGAGTGCCTCATTTACATGGATTGGGGGCAATCTGTTCAAGCTTGGCCCCGATCAGATCTTAAGGCGTTGTGTAAGGGAGGAGGAAGTCTTTGACATCCTCCTCACCTGTCATGATGGGCCTTGTGGAGGACATTTTGCAGCAAAGAGAACTGCCTTCAAGATCCTGCAGGCAGGCTACTATTGGCCCACACTTCATCAAGATGTCAGAAGATATGTCAGCCAGTGTGACCAATGCCAAAGAATGGGGAAACCGACCCAAAGGGATGAGATGCCTCTCCAACCTCAAGTGGCTCTTGAACCATTTGAGAAGTGGGGCATGGACTTTGTGGGTCCAATCAATCCCTCTTCGAGGCAAAGATCCTACATCATTGTGTGCACTGACTACCTGACGAAGTGGGCAGAGACCAAAGCAATCAAAGCAGCAACAGAAGAAAAAGTGGCCGAGTTCCTAAGAGAGAACATCTTCTATAAGTTTGGCTATCCAAGAGAGCTGATCACCGATCAAGGGAGCCAGTTCACCTCCCACCTGGTTGAAGATCTCCTAGCTCATCACAAGATCAAGCATAGAACTTCCACTCCCTATCATCCTCAAGCAAATGGGCAGGTGGAAGTCACCAATAGAGCATTAGAAGGGATCTTGACTAAAGTGGTGAGCAGCAGCAGAAAGGACTGGGCAGATCGCCTGGTTGAAGCCACATGGGCTTACAACACCACTTGGAAGACCACCACCGGCTTCACACCTTATGAGCTGGTCTATGGGAAGAAAGCTTTGCTGTCCATTGAGTTTGAGTATAACACTTTGAGGATGGCAGCTCAGCTGGATCTAGATCTTAGCCATGCACAACAAGAAAGGCTATTGCAGCTTAATGGACTGGATGAGCACCGCATGCAGGCCCTCCTTCACTCAGAAGTGGTTCAACTTCAGAGGAAGGTGTGGCATGACCAGCATCTCCATGACAAGCAATTTCAGCTGGGAGATTGGGCTTTGTTGTATGATTCCAGATACAAAGATTTCAAGGGGAAGCTGAGAACCAGATGGCTAGGGCCATATTCAGTGGAAAAATGTCATGACAATGGATCTGTTCTTATCCGGACCATTGATGAGGAAGCCATCCCCATGCTTGTCAACGGGCATCGATTGAAGATCTACAGGAGGCCTCCCTCCAGACAAGAGTTCATCAAAACTATGGAGAAAGCAGTATTGGTCATAGAGAAGGGTCCTGCCCCTGCTTTGGGCACACCCTGAAGAATCTATAAAAAAAAAAAAAAAAGGGAGAAAAAATAATAAAGATCCTTGGGTGAAAACCTTCCTGAGGCGCCCAAGGCAGGTGGTAGGGGTGAAAACCTCATCTGAGGCGCCCCTGCTATCTTTCAAAAAAAAAGGGAAAAAAGAAATAAAGATCCTTGAGTGAAAACCTCTCTGAGGCGCTTAAGGCAGGTGGTAAGGGTGAAAACCTCATTGAGGCGCCCCTGCTATCTTTAAAAAAAAAAAAAAAAAAAAAAAAAAAAAAAAAAGAAAGAAAAAACAAGATCAATAAGCTATTATGTGAAATTTGCATGCAGATTGCAGGTGTTCTATGGAGGAGAGGAAGCCTCTCAAGTCAAAGTCAAAGGTCCTTCTCATGCAGCCAGGACACCTCACAAGCTCCTCCTCCAAGAATGCTTATGTTTTCCAAGGTATGTGCAATTTTATCATGGTTTGAATCTTCTACAGGAAACTGCTGTCTTTCTACAGGAAGGCACAGTTTTTCTACAGGAAGGCGCGGATTCTCTACAGGAAAGTGCAGACTCTCTACAGGAAGGCCGAACTTTCTACAGGAAGCTTTGTGTCTACAGGAAACTTCCTGTAGGAGTTTTTGGCGGCCAGAATTCGTCGAAAAAGGAGATTTCGCGACCATGGCTTGGTTTGGATGCATGCAAGCCTCTGTTAAGCATCCTTGCACGTTGCTGTCACCATGCTCCACCACCTGTGTCGACATGCGGCCAAGTCCCTTCACAAACAAAGGAAATCGATGAGTTCTCGTGAGAAAGCCATTTCCAAATAGAAAAATGATGGGATCTCATACCACAGGCATCAAGAGCTCCGGGATCATGATCAGAACCGCCATCGTGCAGCATGCACCCAAGGAGAAAGGACTGTTACGAGACCCCTCGCGGGGATCCTGTAATAGTTCAACCTGCTCAAGTGGATGCCATTCACAGCACCGTCATCTGAGATGAAACGCAGGCGCATGCAAGCAAATCCGTCCACTCCAGCGTTGGCATCCGGTTACCACGAGCTTCCGGGTCTGTGTACGCCGCATGCAGCAGGTAGATCCGCTCCCCGTCGTCCAAAAACCGAAAAATCGTGTGCAGCCGCACGCAGGTAAGTGTATTCCCCTTCATTCCATCAAATCGCATGAATCTAACTTTGAATTTGTTTGCAAAGCGTAAAATTGAATGGTTGAGCGGCCGTATGGCCAGTCGACTGGCCACGTCGGCTAGTTAAAGTGTAATTGGGTGATTGGGTGGTGGACATGACAAAGAGAATGAACGGCATGCACGTGGGAGCACTCTCGTCAGAAGCATGAGTTTAACAGGAAAGGCAGCGGCAAATCTGAGGAAATGAATGCAGCAGTGAGTGAGAACGCAGGCGGAGGATGGATGACGTCGCCCAACGGTCCACGGGGACAGCTCATCCCCCACGCCATGGATTGCGCCGGTTCAAAATCCAATCGGCTAAATCAACCGCACGCATTTATCATCCAACACTTCAACTCGGCTAAGCCATTCTGATTTCTTCTGCATTTTGATACGCCGAGTTGTTGGCTACCAGAACGCTGGTCAAGCACACAGTGAGCGCGGCCAACTACAGTCCTTCCCGAGAATTGCGCGTGGCTTCTACAGGAACGCAGTCCTACAGGAAGCAGTCTCTACAGGAACGCGGTTCTACAGGAAGAGGAATTCCTCACGTAAGAAAAGGTGGCAGAAAAAAGGTAACCCTGAAACTCCTTCCGCAATTGGCTTTCAAAGGTGGCAAGATCATTATTCACAGTCTGGTCATAAAAATATCGGATTGCTGTGCCTATACTATCGCTTCTATAGGATAACAGTATCATTAGACTGTGTTTTGTGAATTGTATGCATGCTCTGCCTGGAATAGACCGAATCTCCTTTGCATTTGTCACCTTTAGTCAAAACCCCCATGTCCATCATGCCGGGTGGGTTTATAAGACGAGAGCCCACTAATTCAAATACATTAAGGAGAAACCCGGCAGTGGTTGAGCTCTTCACCAGAGCACAATGGATGCCTTTTTGTGATAAGCTACAGGGCTACGATGATGAAGTAGCTGAGGAATTCTTGCAGGCTCTGCAGCCTAAGTCCCAGACACTGGCCACAGTAACCTTCAGAGGTCTAAGCCTCAAACTCACCCCAGAACACATCAGTCGGATCACAGAACTTCCTATGGGCCTGCCGTGGGACAAAGACGAGAGAAAGCTGAGTCAGCAAGCCAAGAAGGAGTTCTTCCCACCTGAGGAAGAATTCTCTGAGGATAAAAACGGGGTGAGGAGGACCAGCCTGTCACCACCATGGAACGAAGTCAGTTTGCACATTATGAAATATATCACTTGTGAGGGGCGTTACAGCATCATATATGCATATCACTTCCGGCTGCTCAGTGAGCTAAGACATCGGCTTGATCTTCCCGCAGAGCAGAGACTGAGCATTCCTTACTTTTTACTGCAGTCCCTAATGGAGTGTGCTACAAAGCTAAGACAGGGCATCCCTGATCAGATAGCCCATCATGGGTTAATAAAACTGCTTGTGGAGGACGCATTGCACTCATATAAGGTACCCCTCTCATGGGAATCCTTTCGCAATCTGACCAAAGACGGGGATATTAAAATGCTGGTCGAAGAAACGGGTTCCTCTAGCAGTGAGGAACACGAAGCAATGGCCGAAGAACAAAGGAAGGAGCATGAGGAAAAGAAAGGCCAAGAAAAAGGTGGCACACCTACCCCGTCAGCAAGGGAAAAGAGGATGAAGAGCAGAATGGACAAAGCAGAGGTGGCCCACGTCAGCCCAAGCACCTCAACAGCACCTACACCCAAAGCAAAAAGCAAAGTTCAAGCAGGCAAGCAAGTGGAAGTGAAGACCCCTGTGTCTACAGGGAAGCAAAAACAGGCTTCTACAGGAAGCCCGACAACACAAACTCAGGTTTCTATAGGAAGCCCAAAAAACATTGAAAAACAGGCTTCTACAGGAAGCCCAAAAGCAAAAACCAAGGCTTCTACAGGAAGCCCGAAAATCGTTGGAGAACAGGCTTCTACAGGAAGCCCGAAAATCGTTGGAGAAAAGGCTTCTACAGGAAGCCCGAAAGTGCAACCACAGGCTTCCACAGGAAGCCCGAAATCTGAAAAGGAGGGACCCTCTACAAGGAGCTCTGAGAGAGCAAAACGCAAAAAAGAGAGGGCTGGCATTCTCGAAAAGAAGGCTGCAGCGGTGCTGGCTGCCCTCAGTACACCTCCGAAACCGAAGGAGAAAAGAGAGAGGGAGACCCCTCTACAATCTGAAGCTAGGAGAAGCAAGAGGATGACCACGGGCAAGCCACAGCCTCCACCCAGCAGCCAAACCACTTCAGGGGACGTCCCTACTTCACCCAGTGCAAGAACCCCTTCTAAAACATCAGCCACCCCCGAAAAGGAGAGCCCAAAAATAACTTCCTGGACACGAAGGATAGGTCAGTCGCCTTCCGAAGCCAGGCTCAAGGAAATAGGAAAGGGGAAGGAAGCATCACCTTCGTCACCACCAAGGGCAGCAAAGGCAGGGCTGCCAAAAACGAGAAAAGAAGAAGCGCCACCCTCGGCAGAGAAGGCAGCACCACCAAAATCAGGGAAGGAAAAGCATGCTCCGGGCTCTAGTTCTCGGCCAAAGACGAGGAGCCAGGGCAAGGTTGCTCAAGGATGAGCAAATGGTTCAGTTGGGGGGTGATGTTGAGCCCCAATTTTGGTACAATTCGGGCTCATTTTGGCCTATTCTATTTGCTCAAACCATTCACTTTTTACTGCTTATGCATGCATTTCTTAGTTTATTCGTGTTGTTTGTAGGAATAAGGGTAGACACTTTATCTACGTGACTAATGCATTATGATCTCAGGTTTTTTGCATTAAAAGGGAGAAAAGACCACGTGAAAAGGAGACAAGGAGGCAATGAGGTGGCACTGTTGGTTTTGAGGAGAGGATGTCCACGGTCTTGGGGACATTCCTCGTGATTCCCACCCAGAACTCCGAGCTCCAATCCATCTTCCCTCTGAGCTTAGAAGTAGCCAGCTGTTCTACAGGAACAGCAGTTATAAACTGCTCTACAGGAACAGCAGTTATGACCGTCCTACAGGATCTGCAGTTGAACTCTAGTTGGACAGCCGAGCTCCTAAAATCAAGGACACCTGTTGGATAGTCGTTTTTGCATAAATACTGAGGCCGTAGCCTTGTAGAGAAGCTTTTTGAACCTTGGCATTACTCTTGTAATTGGAAAGTAAGAGCTAGAGCTCAGTTTTTGTTCCTTTTTGTAAGCCAATTTGGCATAACATCAGATTATGAATAAAGAAGGTAGATTTTGATCTAGCTCTGAGTTTTCTTAAGGAGACTATAGCTCTCAGGTTAGGGCCCAACCTGAGAGCCATAGATCCCCTCTACTGTAGTGTTGTTTCCATTTCGTTTCAGCACTTTGAGTTTTCCTTTTCACATGCAATTCGACTTACAGGTTGCTAATTTAGTTGTTTTCATGAGTTTAGATAGGATTTGCTTATGGTGAATTGGTTTACAGTTGCTTAGGTTAGAAGAGGATAGATACAATCTATTGGAGCTCCAACAAAAAGGTTGTTAAGGCTCACTGCCATCTCATCTGGGATTGGAGTGCAGTCCATGACTAACCACCAAAAATACGCATTTCTTTATTCCATGATTGCTGCAAACACAGTCACGTTATGTTAGATGCTTCCACATGATTCACATCTGCACCACACTTCCTTACCACAGCTTCATGCACATTCTCCTTCGCGTTTAGATTGCTGTTCATTGAATTTATAAGCACAGGTAGTCTAAGTTAATGCATTTTCAGTTTGGTGATAGTCACAAGCATTTGTTCCATTTACACTGCTTTCTCTCGTTCCATTACTTCGTCCTCCATCTTGATCACGCATGCAAACACATCTTTGACCTCTGCTCCACTCTGTTATCTCCCAAAGTCTTTCACTCCTCACGTACTTCCATTCTCTAGCCCTTTCGTTGACCTAGCCCTCTATCTTCCAACCTACTCCCCACATTCACTCCCTATCCTATTCCTCCACTTCTACAGCCATCACCAGCCTCATTCCTACCTTACACATCTCCCCCTACCATTTCATCACCCCTCCATCACGCCAAACACTCACGGTAGGTCATCCTGTAGCTGTTGGTAGACATCCTGTAGAAACCAGAGTATCCTGTAGGATCCCCTGCAGACTTCCTGTAGGAGACCACTCACTCGGTTGCCGAGCTTCTGAATGTGAGGAACCTCTGTGGATGGATGCTAAGGATCCCTAGGGACCTCTCCTAGCCTCCCCAACCTGTCCCACGCTTTCCTTCCTTCTCCATCCCATCTGCACAACCAAACCCTAGTTAGCACAAGATCACAATCATTCCACCCACTTAAAGGAAAAATACAAAAACATATCTTTCATGATGCAAGTAGTTTAGATCCATGCATTTGCACTTATTAGAGGTAACAGCAGCATTGGTAGAAGTTTCATTCACATGTTTTGCATTGTAGAGGTTAGACTAGTTAAATTAGGGTTTCCTAGGTTTACATGCTTTGATTTGCTTTCAGTCCATTTTGTCAAGTAGAGTAGTTTTCCTTTGAGAATAGCTTTCGTCCATCAATTAGCAAGCTTCTTCTAAGAGCCTATAGAAGTTGGCTTGAGCCCTAGCGGACTTGTGCCAGCTGAACAAGTGACAGCTGCGACAAGAGCTAGTACTTGTGCATATAGCACCGTCGCTTCCAAGTTTGTACGAACTACCGGGTTGATAAAATGAGAGACAGGAAGCCCCAGGAGTTGTAGCATTATTGCTACAATACTGGAGCTCACCAATATTTACACTAGGGTCTTCCTTGTGCGGCTCAAACCTCATCATTTGTAGGCTCTGAGTTAGGGGAGGTTGGAGTGCTCCTTTATCATGCAACCTCGCTATCAGTGTTGGACAATCCTCCGTCTCATGATCAAACTGCGTACAATATAAGCATGATGGTCTTGTTGAACTTGTACAATAGCGGGCATAATACTGCGATCCTCTGCAATTGTAACATATCAACTATCTGCGACCTCTTCCTATCCCCATTCCACCTGGGCCTCGTTCGCGCCCCTGAAATCTAGTGCACACCATTCTTGCATTTTGATCAAGGGCCCATGTTTTGGCCTAAAATCTATAGGTAGGAGTCTGATCCATCATCAGTTCATAACTTCTATAGGTGCACTCATTATGTCCTACTGACCTGCAGAAATTATAGAACAACTGCTGGGAATTCTCCGCATACTTCCGTAATAGATGGCAGTTATCTGTAGCATGCTTCCCTCCTATTTGACAAATTACGCACCACAATGTAGGCATCGTGCTTGGTCCTACTTGTGCCTCTAGTCTTAATAACATTGTTCCTCCTCCCACGAGGTAATTCATGAACACTGGGCAGTGGTCCTTGTTGTGCCCCTGGCCCTTGCACTTTACACACCATAACTCGTCGCACACTTCTGGACGAGCCATTCTGTCTTGTTTCAAACTCTACATCTCAAGGCACAATTTTTTCAACTGTGTGTGAATCTGCTGGACTCCCAGGTTAGGATCTTGTATCGAAGTCTCATGCAATCTCATCGTGACCTCCAAAGCCTCAGCCTGAGTGGTTAGCCTTTGTTGCGATAACGCATTTTGTAGATGCGGTGTTAATGAGGCTACAAAACATTCGTGGTGTTTCCCGTCTGTTAAGGTCATGTTTGCTTCCCAAATTGTGCACTTCAGTATTTGATCCAACTCCCACAGGGTTTCACCTGGTAGCATTGAACTTTCCTTGAATCCAATGATAGACTATGCCCCCGACTTTGGCTTGCTAAATTCTTTGTTTAGTGTAGTCTAGATATCCACTATCCCCACATTCAGATTGTCATTGGAATGCTTAATGTACCAAGTTAGCGCGCAATCTTGCAAAGCGCTGACCAACGTTTCCTTCCTTATATTTCATCCATGACACCCTGTGCTTCCCATAGAGCTTTTATCATGAACCAAAACTGGTATGGATCTTCATTCCCTACTCCCTTGAACACTAGTAGCTTTATCACGCTGGCCATACTACTTCACGGTGGTGGCAGAGGTGGTATGGGCGAAGTCAGGGGTGAAGATAGTGAAACTGGTGGTGGTGTGGGTGTGGGTGGTATGCGCAAAATTCTCTACCTTATCAGGTTGATCAGACTTCTTGGCGAAACCTTCGCGAGCTCTTCTTCGCCCCCTCGTGGAGGTGATATCGAGGGGCTAGTTTCTAGTTCTGTGCTACCTTCATTTCCATAGATTCTCCCACTCCTCGTAGCCCCAAACATAAATTTATTCGCATAACCCGCTTTTCACATAGTAACATTTTAATCCAAGTGTTCAAAAATTTAATGTACTTACCTCGCGGTCCCTTAAGGAAGTGTCGTTCTACCTTGCTATAGCTGACTGAAGTATCTATCGCGAATTCAGTGATGAATCCTCTTATGATTCGATCCACCCAGTGATTGACAGCACGTGCGATCTTATCTTTTGATGCTTCCAGTCTGTGCACCAATTCTGGAGTCCACACAATAGGTTTGTTGATTTTACACCTTCCTTGGCTATCTTCTTGCTTCGCGATCCACTCGTACAACTCAATAGGGAAGGATGCGAAGAAAATTTCATGTATCTCCGTATACAGGTAGCAATCTAACCATTCTTCTTTTGATAGTCACAGATTCCTTTTTTCCTGTGTCGCAAACTCGTGAATCTTTCTGTCCAACCACTCTTCAATCCCTTTCTTGGTTTGATTCCATTGATATGACATCAAACATCTCTATGCAGATCCCGGTCCTGACAATGGAACCATTTGTTGGCTTGTTGGGGCCTAACCCAGGTTCAAAGTTAATTAGCCAAAAAAATCTTGGTACTACTAGCCCTTTTGACAATAGTCCGCGGAGCGCGGACTGAAGTCTCACCCGAAGTAGTATGGGAGGGTGTTAGAACTAGGTTTTTGCACCTTGGAGATGTCTGATGAGTTCGACTAGTCTGCAATTTGTAACTGTGTGTAGGTCGCTTCGTGCACTTTCCTGTTCCTTGCGACCTGATATACTGCCTTCACGTAGCCCTACCTAGGGGTTGTGTGTTGTGCTCTGCATTATTACCCAAAACCTTGCTTATATTCCAATATTAGTTAATTATCTTTGCCTACTTGAGTGCTTTAAGTTATAATTAACAACATAGAACCTTCATACAGGTGCGCGCAGTAAATAAATAGTATATTTTCAAATTATATCAATCATGCATTAACCCAAGAATAGATACACGGAATTATAACAAAACTTTTCTTTATTGATTCTTTCCACGGTTATAGACTCGAATTTCCCTCCACACTTAGCTGCAGGGGTCCGCGCACTCAGCTGTAGACTACTAGGCCTCTGCGCACTCAGCTGCAGAGCCTTCTCTTACTCTACGACCCAAAGACACACTTCACACTACGACTCAATCACTTAGACTTCCTTGTTCCTTCATTCTTAGTTAGTTATCTTCTACACTTAGAGCCTCACTCTATTTATACAATCCCATGGTCTATGGACCATGGGTAGGTCTATCCATCCGACATTACATTACAAAACTAGGGCAGACAACCCTATGACTCTAACATACTTTTGTGCCCCGCGCTCGCAATTCGCGAAGCCTTACAACAAGATTCGATCAAAACTTGGGCTTTAATCCCCAAAAAATGCCTTGTGGGGATTCCATGCCCAACACTTGGCTTTGAAGATGACTTGTTCTTTAGTGAACACTCTGGATAGTGACAAATCCTTAGAAATTTCTGGCTGTAGAGATGTTAAAAACCATTCGAGAAGGAACTCATTAGGGATATAGGCCTTAATGAGCCTCTTCCTTTTGCACCACTCTTGGATGTAGTCATAAATGTGAGTTTCTTTGTCTTGTTGGAAACTAACTAAAAGCTCAGTTCCAGCATCATATAGGACAGGCAACTGAAAATGGTTTAGAAAAATAGTATCCAACTCACCAAATGTAGCAAAGGTACCCCCTTTAACTCAATATACCATTTTGTGACATTTCTAGTTAGGGTGCATTGGAATAATCTCAACCTGATCGAATCATCGACCAAGGATTTTGATGAACACCATAAGTGGAACGTGGTTATATCATCAGCTAGATCTTCCCCAAACTTCCCTTCAAATTTAGGAATATCAGATGGAAGTTTGGTCGGAACCAGAGGCCAAGCCGGATTGTAACAGATTAGATCATTCGTCAACTTTGATAGATCTGACAAGTTTAAGGTTGCTAGGAATGATAAGTGTGGAGGAGTTGGAGAATTCCACCCACCAAGAGTAGAATTTCCAATATTTTCAATAGAGTATCATGGATTTGAAGAGGCTTGGAGGGTATCCACGCCCAGTCACAGGGTTAACTTACATAGGATAGTTTCCACCTAGCGGGACATTAAAAGAAGGAGATAAAGCTTGATAAGGATTCCATGCACCAGCTAACGGAGGAAGACTTGTGAGGTCTCGGTGGAAGGGAAGGGCATACTCCCCTACTGACCAAATAAATGGGATAAATTCCCAGCCCCTAACCCACTAATAGAAGGATTTGGCCATCCTTGAGCTCCTTGGGAAGGATTAACATTTTGAGCCTTTCCTAAGTTCAATGATGGATTGGAAGGAGGTATATGACTGCTTCCAAAAGAAAAACCCTGAAAGGATGTTGAACCACTTGGCATAGAAGTCATATATGTGGAAACAATAGATGGAAAAGTTGAGGAAATGAGGGAATCCCACTATGTGGCATCCCATAAGGATAGGTACCAGTGAAATAAGCGAAAGGTTGGGTGGCCCCACTCAAAATTAGAATGGAGGTAGAGCCAGTACTAGTTGTAACAATAGATATAATAATAGTAACCCTTATGTTGGGTAGCGGAGGGCCCGCGTAATGGTTTTGGGGCTCAAAGCCCACAAATTTGGGTAAAAGTATGGTAAAAGCTCCGCGAGGTGCGCAGAGCACGAATTGTAAGGAGTCAATTCAAATGGTTGTCCGCCCAAAAATAATGTAAGAAAATAGAAAGTGAGTCATCTTGCCCATGGTCCACGGGCCATGGAAATGTATAAATAGAGCAAGGCTCTATGGTTAGAAGTTAGTTTTTTGGTTTTGATATTGAATGTTATGGGTTTATGAAGGAAATATTCTCTCTGTGTCTATGAGTCCGAGTGAAGGGTGTTGGTAGATAGATAGAGGCTCTACAGTTGTGTTCACAGAGGCCTGGTAGAGTCCGCAGCTGTCTGCGTGGACCCCTGCAGCTGAATGCACCGGGCAAATCTAGTTATATTGACAGAAGATAAATAAAGATAAGAATTTTTGAATCATTGTGTGCTTTATGGTGAATCTAGCTATTGTTTATGTTCTGAATTTATGCACTGTCTTTAAGAATTGTGATTGCGTGCACTAGGTTTTATTGTTAAATGTTTGCTTAAGGACTGTAAGAAGAAGATCAGATCTGTAATAATTTCATTAATAAGAAAGTGCATATGTACGAATCTACGCAGAAGCTCAAAAGTGGTATAGAGTGGCACGAGGCCATAGAACAGTTCGCTACCACTCCAGACCACATCAAGACATCCCAAGGGTGCGGAAACCTGGTTCTAGCACCCAGCCCTACTACCTCGGGTGAGACTTCAGTTCGCGCTCCATGGACTGTTGTCGAAAGGGCTGGTAGTGTGGGATTTGTTTTGCTAAAACACTTCTAAACCTGGGTCAGGCCCCAACAAGCCAACAAATGATTCCATTGTCAGGACCGGGATCTGCCTAAGGGATGTCTGATATCGAAACACTGGAACCTTATGAAGAAAGAGCTTGAAGATTGGTTGGATCAGAAGCTTCACAAGTTTGTGGTACAGGAAAACAGAAATCCACAGATATTTGAGGAAAGGTGGCTGGATCGCTACATATACACAAAGATCCACGAGATCTTCTTCACGTCCTTCTCGATAGAACTATATGAGTGGATCGCGATGCTAGATGATAATCAGGGAAGGTGCAAACTATATCGACCCATCGTATGGACTCCAGAGTTGGTGCGTAGGCTAGAAGCATCTGAAGATAAAATCGCATGGACAATAGATCACTGGCTGGATAGAATAATAGGAGGGTTTATCACTGAGTTCGTGATAGACACAACTGTGAGTTACAGCGAAGTAGAAAGGTGCTTTCGTCAAGGACCACATGGTAAGTGCATCAAGTCATTGAATACTTGGATTAAAATGCTGTTATGTGAAAAACGGGTTATGCGCATCCATTTATGTCTGGGGTTGTTGGCATTATGAGACAAGTGTTGTCCTTGATGGCAACTCACACAGATGGTAGATCATAGTCCAGCAAATCAGTAGCAAAGAATTGATGATCAGACTACAAAGAATGAAGAAAGAAGAGTATATACGCAGGTTCACTATATACCAAGTAGGGTATACAAGCAGGTTCACTATATACCAAGTCGCGTATACGCAGGTTCACTATATACCAAGTAGGGTATACAAGCAGGTTCACTATATACCAAGTCGCGTATACGCAGGTTCTCTATATACCAAGTAGGGTATACACGCAGTTTCATGCACGGAAAAGCGCGTACATGTCGGAAAGCTTTCTCTTGGTCCGTGGTAGTTAGTCCTCGGTATTTGAACCTATGGTTTTGGACCATGGTATCTCGACAAGTGTGTTGATCCCAAGTATTGGGCCCTTGGTATTGATTTATTATGGTTTTGGACCGTGGTATTGAGCAAGGCTTAAGACTATAAAAGGAGAAGAAGATCATTAGACAAGAGTATCTGAAAAGTCTTGAATATCTGAGGAAGGATGAGATCCAGTATGCAGGTTATGGGTTGAAGATGCATTGCTTGATCTGAGCTAAGGAGGGATCTCACCGGTTGATGGAGAACAAGATCTAAGGATAGATTGGGATCAAATGGTTTGAAATGAACTATCTTTATATGGTTGATTATGCTTATTCTAGATCTGCATACTGACGCATGTACTGTTCTATAAGTGTTATGAGTATGACTGATGTCTGGTACAGCTGCAAAGTTATAAGAATATATTTTTAGATCTGTACGCGGGTTGCCTTTGGAAAAAGCGCGTATATACGCGGTTTTGATTCATCGTAGTAGCGTATACATTATGAAGTATAATATTTAAAGTTGTAGATGGATCTGATGGGTATGGCAGAGTTCTGTTGTTTGCTCTGTGTTCTGGTGACTGTGTTGTTCACAGGGTTTCAGTGTTTCAGTGATTCAGAGATTGATGATGCTAGTATTGATTGTTCTGTGCTTCAATGATATTTATGGGTCCAGTATGAAAATTTGATGAAACGTGGCCTTTCAGATTATGTGTTGTGCTTCAGGAGTATCCAATCTGAAAATTTATGAAACGTGGTACCCGGAGGAGAGAAGATTGTAGGTCGGTGCCTACGTACTAGTAACTTAGCTAGTACAAGAGCAAAAGGGGGTTGGAGCTCCCTTCCAGGAGAGTCTGGAGAACGAGAGAAGGTTGTAGCCTTCTGCAGGTTGTAGCCTGCGTGCTGGTAAAGGACTGCACCAGTACATTGTAAAAGAAGTTTCTTAATAAAGGAAGATAGAAATGAATTGCAGCAGGTGGTTTTCACCCACATTGGGTTTCCACCTTATATCATGGTGTTCATGTGTGCTTCTTGTGTGTGATGATCTGTTCTATTTCACTGCACCTGCTTACTGTTCATATGGTTAATGAAGTTCTGATACACTAACTAAAGATCAACATTTAATGGATTAACTGAATCATAAGTATTTTGGATATACGCTGGTTGCTTTAGACACAGTTGCGTATACACGCGGTTTCCCTTGAATGAAGTAGCGTATATGTATCTAAGTATGGAAATGAAAAATTTTTATTGATCTGATAATATTGATTCACCCCCCCCCCCCCCCCTCTCAGTATTATTTCCAACAATTGGTATCAGAGCAGGTCCTTTGGTAGAAGCTTGATCGCTTGAAGGAGATCCGTGGAACTATGGGAAAGAAGCTTAAGAAGAAAGCACCTAAGAAGAAGAAGACATCTCAGAAGAACTATGACAGTGGGAGAATTGATTGGGGATTAGGTATAAGAAGCTCTTCAGATTCAGAATCATTTCAGAATGAAGATGAACTATCAGGTATGAATTTGCTATCCTCTGATGTTCCAGCTATCTATCCATTTGGAAAAGATGAAAGTGATAGCGAAACAACTGAATTTTCTCTTATGGGTGAACAAGAAAGATATCAAATAGAGGCAGAATTTAAAAGACTGACAAACAAATTTAGAACTCAAGAAGAACTTTTGAACATAAAGGATGGTGCCTTCAAAGAAGCTGCTACTAGACTAAAGACTCAACTAGAGTTATTCAAGGACAAATATCAAAAGTTGCAGGGTGAAGTGACATCACTAAGAGATGAAGTCAATGAAAGAAGCACAACCATCAAGAAACTCAGAGATAGATCCAATTACTATGAAAGTCTTGAAGCCACGAACCGCTCGCTAAAGGAAGATCTTGAAGAATCAAAAAAGCAAAATAAAGATCTACTCCAAGCTATTGAAAAACAGGTAAACGAAGTTATCATCTTAAAATCTCAGCTGGAATGTGCCTTCAGAATTCGTCAAATGCAGCAGGATCTGAATGAAGAACAAGAAAAGGAGATTCTCAAACTAAAGCATCAGTTGGAAGAAGGAAGGAAAGCTGAAGAAGACATGAAGAAGCAATGTTTAGAAAAGGAGGAACAACTTCAAGTTGAGGTAAATATCTTGAAAGGTAAATTAGAAGAAAAGGAAAAACTATTGAGATTTCAAGATAGTACTAAAGCCTTGGATGATATTCTTAGTAGTCAAAGGTCTCCTGCTATCAAGACTGGTCTTGGTTTTCATGAATCTGTTGAAGGTGAATCTAGTTCACAAGGTGAGGCAAGGGACTCTAAAGAGAAATCTAAAATGATCAACAAGGAGATAAGAGAGATGAGAGGTCAACCCCATCAACAATCAAAGAAAGAGACTCGTTAAAGAAAATCTTTTACTCCTCCTATGAATAATGTTGAATGTTATGTATGTCATAATCTTGGACATGTTGCAGCTAGATGTGGAAGAAGAAGGGTTCAAGACCATCATGCAGAAAGATCATCACATACAAGGTACTTTAATGGATATTGCTTTGCTTGCAATATGTATGGTCACAGAGCTGCTGATTGCTACAGAAGAAATATGAAACGTGTAAGATGTTATGCATGTAACAGTCCTGGACATATAGCAAAGGAATGCAGGAACAAAGCACGGAAATCACACCAAAAGGAGAAAACAACATCACACTTGAAGATATGGAAGAAGAAGGAAGTACAGTCAGAAAGATGTGGCACAGCACAATGTACTCAGACACAGCACAGCACAGACATAACAGACTCAGAGGGAGCTGAAAGTATAAAACTTCAGTGTCCTGAATCTCATACGCAAGTTCCATAAAGGGAAGTCGCGTATATACGCGAGTTGGATACTGCACAGTCGCGTATATGATTATCTGAAGAAATGCAGTAGGGACAGGTTCAGAAAAAGGATCTGATATGATTCAGTCCATTATTTGCTCTATTGGTTAATAGTTACAGTCTGCTGAGGATGTGTGGAAATGTTTTGATACTTGTAAGATGTCTAGAAGTGTTTTGATCCTAACTTGATGATGATGATGTCTTGATGCTTATTGCTGATATATGCATGATCATATCTAACAGATGGCACAGGTTGAGGGGGAGCATATGCCTTTAATAATTCATTGTTGGAATTATGGTTAATAGTCCTTGGTGATGATGCTTATATGGCTAAATGATATATCTTGCTATGATGTGGTTGTGAGTTGTCTATGATAAAATCTCATATGATGCTTGGGGTTACATAGTAGATATTCAGATCAGATTTATGGTTGATTCTTTGATGATGCATATATGGTGTTTACATGGTGATCTTCATAAGGATAAGGAGAAGTACAAAGCTTGAATACACATCTTCCTCACTTGATGATGAGTCACTCATATACTGCTGTTGTCATATGCATAAAGATCATACAGTTATGATGCAGGCACCCATTGTTGCTGTTGATGATATCAAGAAGTTTTGTCAAAAGAGCTTGAGCTCAAGATACATAGTGCTGATACATGGATGACTACTCAAAGTCGCTTTGTTGGAGACATGATGATGAGTTTGTATCTATATGATGATAGGTTGATACTTACACATGTTGATTGATGCAGATGTTCCCAAGTAATGATACTTGGATCATGTAGAGCTTGATATTGATCAAATGGCTATGGTGGTTTCACATATGATATAACGTGAATGATTTCATGATGATGTTTTAAAAGGATAAGTCGACATCTATGTTCAGAAATACCTTGTTACAGGACATTTATAGGTTGTTGATATGGAAATTGGTGTATGCGAGTTGGATGAGGGGTATCCGCGTACATACGCCGATTTATGCAGGTACAGATGCGTATATGGAGTTTTTGAAGGAAATCAGCAGGGACAGACTCTGGTTGCAGAGAATCTGATATGGGTCTGTGAGAGTCCATCTGGCACAGGTTCAGGGGGAGAAGATAATCTTCTAATAATGCATTGTTGGCATTACCTTAGAAGCACTTGGTTCTAGTACTCAAGCTGTTTTTGGTTCAGGTGGATCAGCTGCAGAAAGAAGATCAGAAGGTGAACATGATTGATTGACAGATGCTGCTGATAGTAGTTATTGATGATTTGCATAGTCTTTATATTTCATCTCTATGTCATATATCTCTTTTGTGGTATCTCTTTCATGGTGTCAAGGTCATGTAATGGCCTATATTAGTTTCCCCACTATACCTGGGATGAAGATGTAATGTAATTGGTTGTCATATGTAAACTTCTGATGTATCCCCACTTGGTTGGAAGGTTGATCCCCACTTGGTTGGGTGAAGGATGTATGTATGAGTCTTTGGTGCTAGGAAGGTCACTTATGATGTATAGAGTCATGTTCTTTCTTGTAGAACATCTTTTTGCAGACCTTGCTTATAGTCAGGGGGAGCATGAACAGCTCACTTCAGCAGAGCAGAGACTTCAGCATGTACTCAAGGGGAGCATGGACAGATTGGTACACCTTGGCATATACAAAGGGGGAGCTCATTCAGAGATTTCATCAGATACTCAGGGGGAGCATGGACAGCGGAATGTTCAGCAAAGGAAGAGAATATCTTGGTCCGCCCTTTGCCCTTGATGTCAAAGGGGGAGAGTGATTTGGTGTTGTTGCCATCAAGTCCAAAGGGGGAGATTGTTGGCATTTTGATGCATGTGTTGTACTTGATGGCAACCCACTCATAGAAGAACATCTCACTTATGTATAACTGGATGAATCTTCAGAAGAGATATCAGATGTGACTGATGCAGGACAGCTCAAAGGAATAAGAAGATCAAGTTCTAAGTATGACAAGTTAGCTTTGCCATCAAGTCCAAAGGGGGAGATTGTTGGCATTATGAGACAAGTGTTGTCCTTGATGGCAACTCACACAGATGGTAGATCATAGTGCAGCAAATCAGTAGCAAAGAATTGATGATCAGACTACAAAGAATGAAGAAAGAAAAGTATATACGCAGGTTCACTATATACCAAGTAGGGTATACACGCAGGTTCACTATATACCAAGCCGCGTATACGCAGGTTCACTATATACCAAGTAGGGTATACAAGCAGGTTCACTATATACCAAGTCGCGTATACGCAGGTTCTCTATATACCAAGTAGGGTATACACGTTCTCTATATACCAAGTAGGGTATACACGTAGTTTCATGCACGGAAAAGCGCGTACATGTCGGAAAGCTTACTCTTGGTCCGTGGTAGTTAGTCCTCGGTATTTGAACCTATGGTTTCGGACCATGGTATCTCGACAAGTGTGTTGATCCCAAGTATTGGGCCCTTGGTATTGATTTATTATGGTTTTGGACCGTGGTATTGAGCAAGGCCTAAGACTATAAAAGGAGAAGAAGATCATTAGGCAAGAGTATCTGAAAAGTCTTGAATATCTGAGGAAGGATGAGATCCAGTATGCAGGTTATGGGTTGAAGATGCATTGCTTGATCTGAGCTAAGCAGGGATCTCACCGGTTGATGGAGAACAAGATCTAAGGATAGATCGGGATCAAATGGTTTGAAATGAACTATCTTTATATGGTTGATTATGCTTATTCTAGATCTGCATACTGACGCATGTAATGTTCTATAAGTGTTATGAGTATGACTGATGTCTGGTACAGCTGCAAAGTTATAAGAATATATTTTTAGATCTGTACGTGGGTTGCCTTTGGAAAAAGCGCGTATATACGCGGTTTTGATTCATCGTAGTAGCGTATACATTATTAAGTATAATAATTAAAGTTGAAGATGGATCTGATGGGTATGGCAGAGTTCTGTTGTCTGCTCTGTGTTCTGGTGACTGTGTTGTTGACAGGGTTTTAGTGTTTTAGTGATTCAGAGATTGATGATGCTAGTATTGATTGTTTTGTGCTTCAATGATATTTATGGGTCCAGTATGAAAATTTGATGAAACGTGGCCTTTCAGATTATGTGTTGTGCTTCAGGAGTATCCAGTCTGAAAATGTATGAAACGTGGTACCCGGAGGAGAGAAGATTGTAGGCCGGCGCCTACATACTAGTAACTTAGCTAGTACAAGAGCAAAAGGGGGTTGGAGCTCCCTTCCAGGAGAGTCTGGAGAACGAGAGAAGGTTGTAGCCTTCTGCAGGTTGTAGCCTGTGTGCTGGTAAAGGACTGCACCAGTACATTGTAAAAGAAGTTTCTTAATAAAGGAAGATAGAAACGAATTGCAGCAGGTGGTTTTCACCCACATTGGGTTTCCACCTTATATCATGGTGTTCATGTGTGCTTCTTGTGTGTGATGATCTGTTCTATTTTACTGCACCTGCTTACTGTTCATATGGTTAATGAAGTTCTGATACACTAACTAAAGATCAACATTTAATGGATTAACTGAATCATAAGTATTTTGGATATACGCTGGTTGCTTTAGACATAGTTGCGTATACACGCGGTTTCCCTTGAATGACGTAGCATATATGTATCTAAGTATGGAAATGAAAAAGTTTTATTGATCTGATAATATTGATTCACCCCCCCCCCCTCTCAGTATTATTTCCAACAATTGGTATCAGAGCAGGTCCTTTGGTAGAAGCTTGATCGCTTGAAGGAGATCCGTGGAACTATGGGAAAGAAGCTTAAGAAGAAAGCACCTAAGAAGAAGAAGACATCTCAGAAGAACTATGACAGTGGGAGAATTGATTGGGGATTAGGTATAAGAAGCTGTTCAGATTCAGAATCAGATTCATAATCATTTCAAAATGCAGATGAACTATCAGGTATGAATTTGTTATCCTTTGATGTTCCAGCTATCTATCCATATGGAAAAGATGAAAGTGATAGCGAAACAACTGAATTTGCTCTTATGGATGAACAAGAAAGATATCAAATAGAGGCAGAATTTAAAAGACTGACAAACAAAATTGGAACTCAAGAAGAACTTTTGAACATAAAGGATGGTGCCTTCAAAGAAGTTGCTACTAGACTAAAGACTCAACTAGAGTTATTCAAGGACAAATATCAAAAGTTGCAGGGTGAAGTGACATCACTAAGAGATGAAGTCAATGAAAGAAGCACAACCATCAAGAAACTCAGAGATAGATCCAGTTACTATGAAAGTCTTGAAGCCACGAACCACTCGCTAAAGGAAGATCTTGAAGAATCAAAGAAGCAAAATAAAGATCTACTCCAAGCTATTGAAAAACAGGTAAATGAAGTTATCAGCTTAAAATCTCAGGTGGAATGTGCCTTCAGAATTCGTCTAATGCAGCAGGATATGAATGAAGAACAAGAAAAGGAGATTCTCAAACTAAAGCATCAGTTGGAAGAAGGAAGGAAAGCTGAAGAAGACATGAAGAGGCAATGTCTAGAAAAGGAGGAACAACTTCAAGTTGAGGTAAATATCTTGAAAGGTAAATTAGAAGAAAAGGAAAAACTATTGAGATTTCAAGATAGTACTAAAGCCTTGGATGATATTCTTAGTAGTCAAAGGTCTCCTGCTATCAAGACTGGTCTTGGTTTTCATGAATCTGTTGAAGGTGAATCTAGTTCACAAGGTGAGGCAAGGGACTCTAAAGAGAAATCTAAAATGATCAACAAGGAGATAAGAGAGATGAGAGGTCAACCCCATCAACAATCAAAGAAAGAGACTCCTCAAAGAAAATCTTTTACTCCTCCTATGAATAATGTTGAATGTTATGTATGTCATAATATTGGACATGTTGCAGCTAGATGTGGAAGAAGAAGGGTTCAAGACCATCATGCAGAAAGATCATCACATACAAGGTACTTTAATGGATATTGCTTTGCTTGCAATATGTATGGTCACAGAGCTGTTGATTGCTACAGAAGAAATATGAAACGTGTAAGATGTTATGCATGCAACAATCCTGGACATATAGCAAACGAATGCAGGAACAAAGCATGGACATCACACCAAAAGGAGAAAACAACATCACACTTGAAGATATGGAGGAAGAAGGAAGTACAGTCAGAAAGATGTGGCATAGCACAATGTACTCAGACACAGCACAGCACAGACATAACAGACTCAGAGGGAGCTGAAAGTATAAAACTTCAGTGTCCTGAATCTCATACGCAAGTTCCATAAAGGTAAGTCGCGTATATACGCGAGTTGGATACTGCACAGTCGCGTATATGATTATCTGAAGAAATGCAGTAGGGACAGGTTCAGAAAAAGGATCTGATATGATTCAATCCATTATTTGCTCTATTGGTTAATAGTTACAGTCTGCTGAGGATGTATGGAAATGTTTTGATACTTGTAAGATGTCTAGTAGTGTTTTGATCCTAACTTGATGATGATGATGTCTTGATGCTTATTGCTGATATATGCATGATCAGATCTAACAGATGGCACAGGTTGAGGGGGAGCATATGCCTTTAATAATTCATTGTTGGCATTATGGTTAATATTCCTTGGTGATGATGCTTATATGGCTAAATGATATATCTTGCTATGATGTGGTTGTGAGTTGTCTATGATAAAATCTCATATGATGCTTGGGGTTACATAGTAGATATTCAGATCAGATTTATGGTTGATTCTTTGATGATGCATATATGGTGTTTACATGGTGATCTTCATAAGGATAAGGAGAAGTACAAAGCTTGAATACACATCTTCCTCACTTGATGATGAGTCACTCATATACTTCTGTTGTCATATGCATAAAGATCATACAGTTATGATGCAGGCACCCATTGTTGTTGTTGATGATATCAAGAAGTTTTGTCAAAAGAGCTTGAGCTCAAGATACATAGTGCTGATACATGGATGACTACTCAAAGTCGCTTTGTTGGAGACATGATGATGAGTTTGTATCTATATGATGATAGGTTGATACTTACACATGTTGATTGATGCAGATGTTCCCAAGTAATGATACTTGGATCATGTAGAGCTTGATATTGATCAAATGGCTATGGTGGTTTCACATATGATATAACGTGAATGATTTCATGATGATGTTTTAAAAGGATGAGTCGACATCTATGTTCAGACATACCTTGTTACAGGACATTTATAGGTTGTTGATATGGAAATTGGTGTACGCGAGTTGGATGAGGGGTATCCGCGTACATACGCCGATTTATGCAGGTACAGACGCGTATATGGAGTTTTTGAAGGAAATCAGCAGGGACAGACTCTGGTTGCAGAGAGTCTGATATGGGTCTGTGAGAGTCCATCTGGCACAGGTTTAGGGGGAGCAGATAATCTTCTAATAATGCTGGCATTACCTTAGAAGCTCTTGGTTCTAGTACTCAAGCTGTTTTCGGTTCAGGTGGATCAGCTGCAGAAAGAAGATCAGAAGGTGAACATGATTGATTGACAGATGCTGCTGATAGTAGTTATTGATGATTTGCATAGTCTTGATATTTCATCTCTATGTCATATATCTCTTTTGTGGTATCTCTTTCATGGTGTCAAGGTCATGTAACGGCCTATATTGGTTTCCCCACTATACCTGGGATGAAGATGTAATGTAATTGGTTGTCATATGTAAACTTCTGATGTATCCCCACTTGGTTGGAAGGTTGATCCCCACTTGGTTGGGTGAAGGATGTATGTATGAGTCTTTGGTGCTAGGAAGGTCACTTATGATGTATAGAGTCATGTTCTTTCTTGTAGAACATCTTTTTGCAGACCTTGCTTATAGTCAGGGGGAGCATGAACAGCTCATTTCAGCGGAGCAGAGACTTTAGCATGTACTCAAGGGGAACATGGACAGATTGGTACACCTTGGCATATACAAAGGGGGAGCTCATTCAGAGATTTCATCAAATACTCAGGGGGAGCATGGACAACGGAATGTTCAGCAAAGGAAGAGAATATCTTGGTCCGCCCTTTGCCCTTGATGTCAAAGGGGGAGAGTGATTTGGTGTTGTTGCCATCAAGTCCAAATGGGGAGATTGTTGGCATTTTGATGCATGTGTTGTACTTGATGGCAACCCACTCATAGAAGAACATCTCACTTATGTATAACTGGATGAATCTTCAGAAGAGATATCAGATGTGACTGATGCAGGACAACTCAAAGGAATAAGAAGATCAAGTTCTAAGTATGACAAGTTAGCTTTGCCATCAAGTCCAAAGGGGGAGATTGTTGGCATTATGAGACAAGTGTTGTCCTTGATGGCAACTCACACAGATGGTAGATCATAGTGCAGAAAATCAGTAGCAAAGAATTGATGATCAGACTACAAAGAATGAAGAAAGAAGAGTATATACGCAGGTTCACTATATACCAAGTAGGGTATACACGCAGGTTCACTATATACCAAGTCACGTATACGCAGGTTCACTATATACCAAGTAGGGTATACAAGCAGGTTCACTATATACCACGTCGCGTATACGCAGGTTCTCTATATACCAAGTAGGGTATACACGTTCTCTATATACCAAGTAGGGTATACACGCAGTTTCATGCACGGAAAAGCGCGTACATGTCGGAAAGCTTACTCTTGGTCCATGGTAGTTAGTCCTCGGTATTTGAACCTATGGTTTTGGACCATGGTATCTCAACAAGTGTGTTGATCCCAAGTATTGGGCCCTTGGTATTGATTTATTATGGTTTTGGACCGTGGTATTGAGCAAGGCCTAAGACTATAAAAGGAGAAGAAGATCATTAGGCAAGAGTATCTGAAAAGTCTTGAATATCTGAGGAAGGATGAGATCCAGTATGCAGGTTATGGGTTGAAGATGCATTGCTTGATCTGAGCTAAGCAGGGATCTCACCGGTTGATGGAGAACAAGATCTAAGGATAGATCGGGATCAAATGGTTTGAAATGAACTATCTTTATATGGTTGATTATGCTTATTCTAGATCTGCATACTGACGCATGTACTGTTCTATAAGTGTTATGAGTATGATTGATGTCTGGTACAGCTGCAAAGTTATAAGAATATATTTTTAGATCTGTACGCAGGTTGCCTTTGGAAAAAGCGCGTATATACGTGGTTTTGATTCATCGTAGTAGCGTATACATTATGAAGTATAATATTTAAAGTTGCAGATGGATCTGATGGGTATGGCAGAGTTCTATTGTCTGATCTGTGTTCTGGTGACTGTGTTGTTGACAGGGTTTCAGTGTTTCAGTGATTCAGAGATTGATGACGCTAGTATTGATTGTTTTGTGCTTCAATGATATTTATGGGTCTAGTATGAAAATTTGATGAAACGTGGCCTTTTAGATTATGTGTTGTGCTTCAGGAGTATCCAGTCTGAAAATGTATGAAACGTGGTACCTGGAGGAGAGAAGATTGTAGGCCGACGCCTACGTACTAGTAACTTAGCTAGTACAAGAGCAAAAGGGGGTTGGAGCTCCCTTCTAGGAGAGTCTGGAGAACGAGAGAAGGTTGTAGCCTTCTGCAGGTTGTAGCCTGCGTGCTGGTAAAGGACTGCACTAGTACATTGTAAAAGAAGTTTCTTAATAAAGGAAGATAGAAACGAATTGCAGCAGGTGGTTTTCACCCACATTGGGTTTCCACCTTATATCATGGTGTTCATGTGTGCTTCTTGTGTGTGATGATCTGTTCTATTTTACTGCACCTGCTTACTGTTCATATGGTTAATGAAGTTTTGATACACTAACTAAAGATCAACATTTAATGGATTAACTGAATCATAAGTATTTTGGATATACGCTGGTTGCTTTAGACACAGTTGCGTATACACGCGGTTTCCCTTGAATGAAGTAGCGTATATGTATCTAAGTATGGAAATGAAAAAGTTTTATTGATCTGATAATACTGATTCACCCCCCCCTCTCAGTATTATTTCCAACAGGGGTAACGCAGAGCAGAAGAGGCTATCGAGGGACTGAAGGATTAGAGAACAGTCCTCTGATTTCTATTTCATGAGAAAGCGAGGAGGAGCTCACAGGATTCTCTCCAAGAAGTGCAGTCTGATTGATAAAGCAGCGCATTCCACTGGTACCACCACCATCCATGCCATCCCCCACTTCACCTACATCGAACCCATCTTCGCCTACCCCACCTCCGCCACCATCGAGGGTTGGAATGGCAAGTGCAATCAAGTTGCCGGTATTTAGAGGCATGGGAAATGAGGAACCATATCAGTTTTGGTTTGTGGTAAAGGTTGTATGGGAATCCCAAGGCGTAACAGATGATAAAATCAAGAAGGCTATTCTGGTTAGCACGCTGTAGGACTGCGCGTTGACGTGGTATATAAAGTACTTGAGCAATCACCCGAATGCGGGAATAGCGGCAATCCAGGATGCATTGAACAAAGAATTTAGCCGACCAAAATCAGAAATGTAGTCAATCATCGAGATCAAGGAGATCGTGATACTACTTGGTGGAACCCCGTGGGGTCTGGATCAGAGATTGAAGAGTATAATCCATGAGGCTAACATGACGCTGACAGATGCGTAGCACCGCACATGGTTTGTGGCGTCTTTGACACCACATCTGAGGATGGCACTGTCACAACAAAAGATCTCAACCCAAGCTGAAGCATTAGAGATAGCGATGAGGTTGCATGAAACTCCAATACAGGATCTGGGGTTGGGAGTTCAGCAAATCCACGTGCAACTACAAAACCTATGCTTGGAGATGCAAAGTTTGAAGCAAGATAGGGCGCCCCGACTAGAGGTGCGTGAAGAAGTATGGTGTATCAAATGCAAAGGCCAAGGTCATGACAAGGACCACTGCCCCATATTCACAAACTATGTGGTGTGAGTGTCAGTATCTTCACACTTCCATCGATTATCAAAATTGCTCTTTTGCACACATATTAGGAGTCTCATCCGATCAGCTGCATTCCATTAGGTCATGGATCAAATGATGGTAGTCGTCTCATGTCAATTTCCCTCATGATATTCACTTGCTGACCTGTTTACACATGTTTTTACTCATTCTTAGTCATCCTATTTCATTTCATTTCTAAAAAACCAGTTTTAGGGTTTACTTTCACTAGGTCTTAGGGTTTGTCATCATGGTCATCCTAATTGAATAAAAAGGTCAACAGGCACATGAGAAGGATAAAAAAGTTCATAAAACCATAAATTTACTTATGTTATGCTAAATAAATCTTTTTTTTACCTCAAAACTTTGTTTTGAGGTGAAAACAGAGTTTTTCCATTATTGTAAAAATTTCATGTAATTTAAATGTTTCTATATGTAATAAGTATTCAATAGCTATTCCTGGTGACCTGGTGACAAAGTCAACTCCTGCCATTACAAAAAGTCAATGTATAAGTCCACCTGCAAAAAGGAAAAAGTCAGAATGTAAGTAAAACAGAGCATTTTACAAAAGCTGGAAAAACATTAGAAAAGTGGGTCTTGGTTAGTGAAAAATTAAATGAGAAGGGATATAAAAGCCAATTTATGTGTTTTATGTCTTCATTGTTGAAATTGAAAGAGCCAAAAGGAGAAAACGCGATTTTGAGTAAAGAAGACAAAACAGGGGAAAAATTGAGACAACTTGTTGGCGTTGTGCACCTGTGCCTTGGCGTTGCACATTAAACTGGTGCTGCACACCTGTTGTAGGTTTACTGTTGAATTTTGGTCTGGAACTGCGCATTAAAAGTGCATTGTGCACCTATTCCTTGGCGCTACACACCTATTACAAGAGCCAGAATCACCTCAAGACACCTCCAAACTTCCTAAAAAACAAATTGATGCCTGTTCCAAGTAAGTAGATCACTCCTCCTTGCTCAGGAAAGTTATGCTTGGTGGCTTGGATGTGTTTGGTTTCCTTTAGAGCAAACCCTAGCTAAATGGTTAACACAAACCCTAGCTAATTGCTAAATCATCTCTTGCAAGTTATTAAAGGTCATTTTCTCTTCTTTCTCACTCCATTCATATTGAGTTTGTCAAATTCCATTCCCTCTCCCTAAATCATCAAAATTCACTCCCCAAACCCCATTCCCATTTACCAAACCCTAGCCCTATACCCTATTCCCAAACCCTAACTCCCACATCCTACTCTTTCACTACATCCACTTCACTATCAAACCCTTATCTCACATTCATAACACCATTCACTTCCCTCATTTCCCAAAAGAAACCCTTCCTCCTAGCATACACACTGCTTACTTCATATTTCAAAATCTCTTCATACTCATCTGCTTTCACTTCAAATTTCATAAGCATGGAGACAGATTCAGATTATGAGAGGGAAGAGGAAACTGTCAGTGATTCTTCCAGAGAAGCTCATGTGCCAAGAAAGCCACACAAAGGGGAAAGATCATCTGGGAGGAGCCCACCACTCTTACAGAATTACTTGCTTGCCCTCTTGCTATAACTAGCTTTAAACACCAGTCTTGTTATCAGTTTTGTGAAATGGTAGAGAGGGTGAAATTTCATCATGAGCTTGCTAGGTTGTTTGTTATTCATCTCCACAATGGCCAGGTGAACCTTGCTGGTGTCTCTTTCACCTTGACACCTGCCACCATTTCAGTAGCAACAGGCATCCCTAATGTAGGTGAATAGTGGAATAAGGGGCAATATGTGGGCAGAGAACATTATGAGCCTTACATTAAGGTTGGATATCACAGGAAAATCAGCAGGGTTTTTCCTTTCAAATACTTGTAGAACACTTATGCTCCTCTCATGAAACTCATCATCAAGTATTTCACCTGTGAAGGAAGGTTTTCCCGCCTATATACATATCATATCAGGTTGTTAAGGCATTTCACAAGAGTAAGAATGATGAACCTCCCATACTTTATATGCAAGAATATTGAGAAGATGGCTCACTATGTGCAAAGGAAACCTTTTCCTCAACAACTCAACAACATTTACCACTTCTCACTGATTAAAATTGTTGTCTTGCATCAACTAAGCTTGTTGAACATACCATGGGATACCTTTATTGCCCATGAGATTTTCAAAGGCCCTCAGGTGACTCCATCAGTGCCTCAAGAGGAAGGAGGGCCATCAAGATAGTCAGGTGTTTATGAGACCAAAACTACAGGTGTGCCGATTTTTTCACCTATGAGAGAGGCACCAGGAGGCTTTTTGTTGCTGCTAGGTGAGTACTATCTCCACCAGAGGTGGAAGGGGTCTCGTTTTCTTCACCAGACCACAGGAAAATGTTATCTTCACCAGGGGTGAAAGGGGCTTTGCCTTCTTCTTCAGCTATATAGGTTGGCCAACAGTCAAAGAGCAAAGACAAAGGGAAACAAAAGATGCATGAGGAGGTCCTTCCTAAAGGGCAAGACAAAGATTTTATTTTGATTGAGGAAGATGTCACTAATTTGGGCTCTCAAAGCTCAAGACTTAAGAACATGATTATCAAAGAGAAGGAGGCTAAAATACAAGCCTTATCACTCGACCTTGAGAGGGCCAAATGGATCATCAAATTTCTTGAGCAGGAAAACAAGTAACTGACAGATAAGCAAGCCATTATGGAGCTACAAATGATTATGGAAAATAGGCAAAAGGAAAAGAAGAGAAAGATCAGGATGACCTCCCTTAAGCAAGAAATTGAGGATGACCAAGAATCATGGTTGGAGAGGGTGAACATTCACCTTGAGAATATGCTTGAGAAAGCCAACAAAGAGAAGAAAATGTTGCGCCATATGGCCTATCACTACCTAACTCGGAACAAAATTTGCAAAACAAGGGTAAAGAGGCTAAAGGCCAAGCTAAAAAAAGCTTTGCGGAGCAAAAAAGAGCAAGATAAACTCAAGACATTGGCTGAAGCATCATTGGCTCATCAAAGCACTTAACAAGGGTCAATCATGCCAAATTTCAAGAAATTTGGAGAAATTTTTGTCAATTTTGAAATTTTTAATGTGAAAAACAGGCTCGGTGGTGCTGTGCTTTTGTTGCAGACACTTTCTTGGAAAAAAGTTTACATTTTTGGAATCAGCATGGAAAAATATGAAAGCTCAGAAATGGATAGGAATTTTGGACAAGTTCTAGGCCTCCAAAAGGGCAAAAAAAAAAAACCCAAAAAGTTCCCTCTCTGCCACTTTTTTTCCACACAGGAAGTAGTGTTGGGAAAATCAATTTTTGGAGGGGCAAATGGACTCCAAATTTAGAAATTCAAGTTGTTCCAGAAAGTAGACCCATCAAGCTTTCCAACGAGCTATTCTGTAACTGATTTGGACTCTGGGAAGCCTTCCAAAATTGGCCTAGAAAAGGCGTTGTGCATTAAAATTTTGGCGCTACGCATTAAATGGATTTTGCCAATTTTGCCCGTTTTTCCAGATTTTTCCTAGTTTTCTTGGGAGATCACTTTTTCCTCATTCCTTGGTAAATGTAAGCATGGTAAATGATGAATTTGATTTAAACATGGTTGAAAATCACTTCATAAGGTAGATACATCAAGTTCCAAGTGGTTTTGAGCTGTAATGAATTGGTTTCCTTGGTTTTAGAGGCAAGCTGTTCCACTGCCTATATTCCTATTCTTAGTTTAGATATGGTTGAAACCACCACTTTTCTTATGGATTCAACCTTGATAGCTAGCTTGAGTAGTTTCCTTGCCTATATTATGTACTTTTTGATTCATTTGTAAAGGTTGGACTTTGGCAGAAGTGTTGGACTCACTAAACATTTTGTATCAGTAATTGGCAAGGAATAAAACCAGCTTTCAAAGCTATTTTTGTGGGATTCTTGTGACAGTGAGTTTATGTATTATTTCTTCTTTGTAATGAGCTTTTTCTGATGTTATATATGTATCCACATCTCTCTCTCTCTCTTCTAAACTAAATGAATCAAGGTGAATAGACAAAATACACTAAATTTACAGTGCTTTGTCTTGGGAATGCATTTGGTTTTCAATGTTTTCACTGTTTGAAGAGGATTCTTAGTTTCTTATGCCCTCCTCAACTCCTCAACTATCTTACTTTACCATCTCAATCCTTTTCTAGTACATAAGCTCCTGTCTACATTGCCCCACAGGACATGACTGTATCCCTGAGTTGATTTCCCGGACCCAATCTGCCTTCTCCAATTGATCCAGCAACCAAAACCTAAAAATCAACCAAAAACCCTAATCTACTATACCTAGCCTAAAATCAGCATTCAATTCAGTCATCTCAAGCCCTAGTTTCCAATATTCTAATTGAGATTAACAAGGAGAGAGCCCTCTCCTGACCTGGTAGGTCTAGCTACTAGGTTAAGCATGGTTTGATGTTACCCTAGACCTGCCTTCCTTCAGCCTGAGGTAGATTTAGGCACTAACATGTGGCATGGGGGAGACCAATGCCATTGCAACTATAGGCACAAGTAGGGCCAAGCGTAGTGCCCGCACTCTGGTACACGATCTGTCAGGTGGGAGGAAAGCACACTATGGACAACTGTCATCTATTGCAAAAACTTATACAACCCCCCCAGCAGCTGTTTTGAAATTTTTGTAGATCGATGGGCCATGATGAATGAAATTTCCAGAGTTATGAGTTGCTAATGGATCGAACACCTGCTTACAGGATGCAGACTGAGGTGCGAGGTCAGGATCCAGCTGCAGCAATAGCACGTGGTGGATTCCAGGGATGCGGGTGGGGATGAGGAATGGGACCTGGACGAGGGCGTGGACAATTAATTTTCTACAATTGTGGAGGACCTGGGCACTACGCGCGTAATTGCATGAACCCGACCAGGACATGTTGCCCATACTGTTACCAATTTGATCATGAAGCAGTAGATTGCCCCACACTAATTGCACAGATGCATGAAAAAGGGGTGCTTCAGACTACTCCCACTTAGAACGTCCAAATGATGAAGGCTGAACCACGCGAAGAGGACCCTAATGTGAACATGGTGCTCAAAAGTGGTGCCACTATAGGAGAAGATAAGGGGAAGCAACCTGAGGAGGATACATGGGTTCGCAAGGCCCCTACAAAGCAACCTGAGTTTGATTTGGAACGTGTGAAGGAAACATTTATGGAGGCTAAGAAGAGCTTTGCGGAGGCTTCTACTTCAGGTAGCAAGGATCAAGCTAAGCCAGAAATGGATCCTTCTATGTTAACTACCTTTTTAGAGACATGCATGAAGCTACTATGGGACAATAAAGCAGTTAAGGGGTTGCAAGAGTTGATAACTAGGTGCGCAGGGTTGGGTGAACCGCGCATGGTCTAGAAACTAGGTAAGCATGCTTTGCGCACTGGGTGGAAAATGCGGTTGACTGCCCAAATTGGTGACTATGAGATGGATCAGGTCATTCTGGATTTGGGGTCAGATGTGAATGTGCTACCTAAACAGACCTGGGAGCATATGGGCAGGCCCACGCTACAATGGTCTCCTATTCAATTACGAATGGTGAACCAATAGAAGATCTTGCCTATGGGGAGACTACAAGGAGTCACAGTAGACATTGAAGGTGCGAGCACACAAACAGATTTTGAAGTAATAGAAATTGTGGATGACAGTAACCCATATCCTGCATTGTTAGGGATAGACTGAGCCACGGATATGAATGGAGTCATCAACCTAAAGCGACGAAAAATGATATTCGAGAAAAAGTCTCTCCGCATGGTGGTTCTGCTGGACCCAACTGAAGGGGCATGCTATACTGAGCCTGTGCACGATGAGGACAATGATGATGAACTGGACTGTATTTACCAGATCACAGCACAAGATCAGGATCGGGTGAATCCGACAATGGATGGGAGAATATCATGGGAATGGGACAGTTCTTGCACATCGGACCCAGATGAAGAAATTGGGCGATGGCAGAACCGATTACATGAGGCAACAACACTAAATTTTAATTTGATGGTTAGATCACTATGCCATGTAACGGTAGAAGCAAGGGAGCTGCCAATAGATGGGGGTGCAATGAAAGCAGAGAAACTGGTCAACTACTGTGAAACAGCAAGCTTGGAACAGAAGCAGCATGGTGGGCAAATAGGGGTGTTGGGTGCCACAATTGCACAAGGGTGGAATATATGCCAAAAGATTAGGAGAAAGTGGCGCAAATGTAGAAGATCGGTGGGCATACGAGTTGGAGGACAAAGAGGGGTGAGCATCTATCAGCGGTGTAGGGGGAAGATGTATGTGGCGCAAATGCCTAACCGACTAAGAATCAAAAATCCGAATTCACCATAGCAATGCATTCCGCCAGCTATTTGCGACGAAGCCAGTAGGAAAACATGGGGGAGAATAAACAGCGTCCATATGATAAAACAACCCACTGGGAAGTTGCGGATACCAAGGGTATGATGGCCCATGAGACCATCTACAAAAGGAGGGGGGCGAAGGTCATTTTATCAATGGTAAGACCAGAGGGAATTAAGAATGAGCAGGGTAGCAACAAGCTTCGCGAAATTGATGAATAATGGGCGCAGTTGAGAAGGAAAAGCATGAGTTTGGAGGAAGGAATCAGCAAAATGAAAATTGGCATTGCACAGGCGGGCCACGTAAATATACAAATAAGGAAACCAGGCCTGGCCATGTCTACCGTGGTACTAGAATGCGCCGCAACCTTGCTAGAATGGCTGCGACCACACCAACAGAGGAGTGTAGCATATACAGCAGTGAATAAGGGGATAACAGATACGAAGGCACTCAAAAGGTGCCCATAGCTCGGGCTCGTGGAGAAGTGGAAATCTCGCACCTAGGGTGTAACCACCTGACTAGCTATGGAAAGCACAGTCTCAATGCCCCAAGCAGTTGAAAGAAGGCAAGGAACTATAAACAAATCTGCGGGAAGCCTTTGCGGAAAGAAGAATCCGTGCAGGGCCAGTCGGTTAGCAAGATTGTGGCCGCACCGAAGGGTATGTGTTGTAGCGTGGGAAGGGTGGGGGGTGACCGTTAATATCACTATTCATGACAAGAAGTCCAGATTACGGTAGAAAGGAGCGAGCAGCGGGACATTAAGGCAGGAGTTCAGAGATAGACACGGAAAGATCTGCCGCCAAGAAGACATTAATGAGATGAAAGTGGAGGGAAGGATTACATTCAAACTCACATGGTCTTACAAAAGCCCTTGGCCAGCACTGGGATATTTGAGATTTGAGCCGGTACAGAATAGTAACCACCCAACTAGCAGACCTCTGATGAGTACCATGGCTAGAACACGAACAAGGTTCACGGAAGAGTTGCATCCGGCCCAGGAGGACTCAGAAGAAGTAGATGTTGCCCCCGAGGTTCCAAAGTCCCCTCGTAGACCTCGAAAAGACAAGCAGACTATGGGGCCAGTCTGGGTATCACCGAGATTCAGTAAATTGTCAGTGGCAGAAAAGGGCAAAGCAATCACCACTGAAATTGACGAGGATGAGGAAGATTTGCAGGACCTGATCGCTCAGATCAAAGCACAGGATGAGGAAGCAGAGGATGTTGTCCAAATACCGTCGCTACCACCATATATCTCTCCATGGAATGGGACGACCAAGATACCGAAGGACCTAGACACCGTAAAGAGTACGCTCCAGACCCCGCTTCTCCCGGATGAGATAAGGTTTGATGGTCTGCCGTTGGGCCGAATACCAAGTATCAAGTTCGAAGATTGGGATCTTGTAGATAGCGAGAAGTTCCCTCAGTTGGCCAAAGATAAATTACTATAGCGGAAGTGGCTAAGGGGTGTGGAAAAGGTGGGATTACTCAATCTGAGGTGGATACCCCACTATCACCGCACGGCCATCACCATTTTTGTTATCCGATAGTTACTATGTCTGGTACATGATGGGTATCTCTGGTTGGAGGAACTAATTCCCATCACGGTTGATTTAGTACACCGACTTACCCATCTGCCTACTAAAGGGAGCGACCTCACAGACATAGCCAACACCAGTAGCGATGTGGGTCTCACCGAAGCAATGAAGGCTAAATATAAGCTGGAAAAGCGAAAGCGTGGGTATGCCATAGTGAGCATCAAAGATTGAGGGGTGAAAGTTGCCACCCAGCTACTGGCCAGTAAACTCATGAGGAAATGTCGCGCAAACGAGGTGCCAACCCCTATCATTGCGCTTGCGGAGCAGTGTGCAGAAGGGGTTCAGTTCAACTGGGCACAGTTTCTATGCGACGAATTTTTGACCAATTGTAAGGAAGCACAGGAGAAAGGTAAGACTTTCCATTATGCATGGTTGCTACTATCAATCCTTCTGGTTGTAGGAGAACTGTCGCAGGGTAGCCAGTTTCCCAGCTTCAAGAAGAACCTACCTGAAGTAATGTGGTATAACTCGCTTTGGGCTATAAAGGATGCCACGAGTGTTCGTGACATCAAGGTATTTTGGATATTCATGGAGGCAAGTATACGAACATGGATCGCTCATAGATCGTGGTTGTCCCCAACAATATACAACAATTTGTAAAGCATGACCGAGTTCAATGTAGACATACATAACTTATATATCCAGGCACGGAAGGATCCTAAACAAACATGGGTAAAGCTTATGTTCATTGCAACGGACGATGAAATTTACGAGGTCCTAGCAGCCTGGCTCCCGAAGTGGTGCGCCCTGGTCGTGGCCCTATTAGAAAGGATGGTAGCACAGCAACGAAAGAAGGAAATCCAACTGCGACTCACTGAACTGGTGGAAAGGACATGTCAGGGACAAGAGGCAGCGTCGTAGCAAGACGCAACCAAGAAAGTAATAGTCGAGAAGATCACGGAAGATCAGGAAATATCATCGGAACAAGACATGTAGAGGGAAACAGAGACATGGGAACACATGACCTTCCCACAAAATCAACCCAAGGCAAGAGGCCACGCATCAAGGAATCTCCACATATGCACAAAAAGTCAAAGACATTAAAGACTTTGGCAAAAGAGTTTATTGACAGCAGCAAACCGGCACGCAATGTCACTCTAGGTGCCTTGGAAGAGCTGATGACAGAGAAGACAACTGTGTTGGGGGAGATCAGAGCACAGCTGCAAGCATTACAGGTGCGACCCCCGGGAGGGATGATACCAATCCTAGCAAATGACATAGCCGCAGCCGAGCAGATGGTGCTCACCCACACAATGAACACTTTAGTGTTGCCAGTAGGCGTTGTCTTAGCAGAAGCCAAAGGTGACATGAGAAGTTGGGGGTTGAATTTGGCCACCCTTCCTAGAGAAACCCTATATCAACTGCATGATGGGATAACCGCTGAGCTTTGTGCCAGGGAAGGCTATGCCCTCCAAATATTAATGGAGCACAAGGCAAATATGGAGCAAGTCAGTCTACAGCGCGATGACTTGGTCGTACACAACCAAGAAGTGGAATAGGCCATGGCGGAGGCATGTAGCAAGATACCAGAGTTGGCTGTCCCAGTGGAACTTCCTATAGCTGACAAGATTCATCACATGGCCGCAGGATTTTGTACGGCCCAAGAGGAGGCCGTGAAAGCCCAGTGGGAATTAAATTTACAAATTTCAGAGCTAAGACTGAAGGCGCAGCTGCCCACACCCCCGAAACTTCGAGAGTAGCACCGCGGGAAATTCAAGCAGGACTGGAAGTGATAAAGCGTGTTGTCCAAGATTGCTCAGAATTGTTGGTTCAGTCCCTCTTAACATTCACATCCCTCTAGGAAGACCCAACGTTACAGCCGGTAGAGGTAGAAGCGCAAGAGTTACATCAGGCTTATGACAAAGTCTGGGGAACTGCACAAATGGTCGTCATCACACAGCGATTGGCCAAAATGAGGGAGGCCCAGGTTCTCAAGGCACAAGTTGATGTCGCTCAGTAGAAGGAAGCAGTGTTTAAAGAACGCATCCAACCGTGACTTGATGAGGCATTCGCAGTCTCCACCAACATTGAGGGAAAGTTAGCACACATGTAGGCAGTATATGAACCTGGACAAGCAACAGAAACTGATACTGATGCATCGGTGGCTCGCGTAGAACGGGTACAACAGATGGCGGAAAATTTTGTTGCGAATGTAAGTGAAGCACAGAAGTTGTTGAATGACCTCCACGTGAAGATTTTTGCACCAGCCGAGTGACTCAAGACGAGTCACAATGATTGTGTTGGGGGCCTGTTGGGTAGCGGAGGGCTCGCGTAATGGTTTTGGGGCTCAAAGCCCACAATTTTGGGTAAAAGTATGGTAAAAGCTCCACGAGGTGCGCAGAGCACGAATTGTAATGAGTCAAGTCAAAGGGTTGTCCACTCGAAAATAATGTAAGAAAATAGAAAGTGAGTCGGCCTGCCCATGGTCCGCGGACCATGGAAATGTATAAATAGAGCAAGGCTCTATGGTTAGAAGTCAGTTTTTTGGTTTTGATCTTGAATGTTATGGGTTTATGAAGGCAATATTCTCTCTGCATCTATAAGTTCGAGTCAAGGGTGTTGGTAGATAGATAGAGGCTCTGCAGCTATGTGCGCAGAGGCCTGGTAGAGTCTGTAGCTATGTGCATGGACCCCTGCAGCTGAGTGCACAGGGCAGATCTGGTTGTATTGACAGAAGATAAATAAAGATAAGAATTTCTGAATCATTGTGTGATTTATCGCGAATCTATCTATTGTTTATGTTCTAAATTTATGCACTATCTTTAAGAATTGTGATTGCACGCATTGGGTTTTATTGTTAAATGATTGCTGAAGGACTGTAAGAAGAAGATCAGATCTATAATAATTTCATTAATAATAAAGTGCATCTGTACGAATCTACGCGGAAGCCCGACAGCGGTTCAGAGTGGCACGAGGCCGCAGAATGGTTCGCAACCCCTCCAGACCACATCAAGACATCCCAAGGGTGCTAAAACCTGGTTCTAGCACCCCCCCCTACAACCTCGGGTGAGACTTCAGTTCGCGCTCCGCGAACTGCTGCCGAAAGGGCCGGTAGTGTGGGATTTGTTCGGCTAAAACACTTCTAAACCTGGGTTAGGCCCCAACAAGCCAACACCATCCATCAACTGAAGGAGGGGTCTGCACACTAGAATTATCTATAGCGATGGTTACACCACTAACATTGGCCATCTGGAAAAAGTAAGGAGAGTGAATTGGGTTTGCCAACCTATGAGTCGAGGTTTCCACATACGATACAATGTACAGAAGATGAGAAGGAAGGGGTGTTGAAGGATTCACGGGGGACTTAGGAACATATTCAATATCAATCTCGTCTTCTGATTGGAAGAGCACTCTAGTAAGAACCAGAGCGTTTCCTTCCAAATTACGAACCACACAAGGTTCGCCCTATGAAATAAGAGCCCCTAAACCTGGATTAATCTTCAATGTGTCAACTGCTACTGGTTGAAAATAACTAGCATAACTACTCCTACACCTTCTAGATGAAGGCACGACACTTGCAAGTGAAAGCCCACGAAGCATCCTAAATTGACAAACCTATCTATCAACCACTTTTAAATATTAAGAGATTTTTTTAAAGACACCAAAAAATAAAAACTTATGGAAATATAGGAGCAGAGAGCACTCACTAAAAAAATCCCTAAAGATATAACCAAGCAAGTAGCTTCTAGGTATTTCCGCTCTGGGTGATTAGGATGGACGCCAAAATACGAGAAAGTGAAGATAAGGACCTTCCGAAGATATTTTGGGATAATTACGTCCCAAGCCTACCAGTGAAGGTATCATAAATAGTTACGCTGACCTCCAAACAATAGCCTTTGTCGGTGCAAGTACCCAAGATTTGCAAGGGAACCCTCCTGAAGTATTATGAAAGTGATACAACGTCAATCTCAGGTACCATGGGTATTCCCCCCATAGTCACCTGTGTGGTCCCTAGGATAGGGAACTAAGGTCACTAGTTCATATTGAAAGCCGAGCAGAATAGTCGTGGGTGCGATATCCAACAAGTAGTAGAGGGGGTATCTCTCTTTCCCTGTCTTCACTCGTCCTCATGATTAACTCATTTGTTAGAAGAGATTTCTCGGACAACTTAACGACACAATATTTTTCACTCTTTATTAAACTTCTATGTTTCAGTTTAGAGTGGCCTTGGAGAGTTAACTCTCCATATACCTATTCCAAGGCCCTAAATGCCCTAGACTAGTTGATGTGTCTATGAAAAAACAAAAATCTAGTTCATTTTAGATTAAGCGATTGATTTTATTGGTTGTTACTTAAGTCAAGGGTGGCAGAAGTGAAACTTATGATATTTTGACACAAAATAAATCTATAGAAAACTAGGCTACATGCAATATGCAACTTCTCTTTCTTCGATGAAAAGTGATATATACAAGGTTCTACAAGAAACTTACAGAAGAAAAAACTATTTTCCTCTTATAAACATGCTCAGACATTCATCATCTATCTAAAGAGACTAAAAAGAAATGCCTAGAATGCAAAACTACTTAATGCACACTAGAATGCCTAAGTGCAAGATTCTAAGGAATTTTTTTTAAACAACAAATGTATTATCCTAAAGTCAAAAAATTTCCCAAACAAAGAGAACCAAACATCCAAGAAAAATGACTCTCAAGCAAAGAAAATTTCAACTTCAAAGCATGATTCACACACTTGTTGGAAAACAAAAGACCAAAACAAAGAAAAGGAAGACAAAAACAAATAATTTTTTCTTTTTTTCTTTTAAAATGATTTTGAATAAAAGATTCAAGAAGAAAAACAACCAATGAATTTAAAATCAAAATCAAGTGAAAAGGGAACCAAATCTCATTGGCCACAAACAATCATTGAAATGATAAGGCCAACAAAAGGGAAAAAACACTTGAAAGTTCTGATAAAAAAGACACACAAAAGATTCAGCAAACAAAAGATCTCAGGAAACCCAAAATCTTTCACTGAACCAAAGTTGCAAATCTTTCTCAAACCAACAAAAAGAAGCAAAAAGAGGCAACTTCAAGAATGCAAGTAAAGCAATGAAAATATTTGATCTTAAAGCAAGTTGGAAAACAACTCTCTGTTCCAGATGTATTGAACAGTTAAACCCTTTGTCAAAAGGTCTGAAATCCAAACTCAAAAGCACAAAACTTCACCAAATAGCAAACCCTAGGTTGACAACTTCTTTTTGCAAAACAAGACCAAAAAATCAATAGCAGCAAGAAATCAGATCATTCTAGACAGTAAATGATTCTTATAAAGCAGTAAAATCAGGCTACTTCCCAGAACTGGAAGAAAATATTTGAAAAAATCAAACTTTCCAGATATACATGAATGTGTATTAGGAAAGTCACTTGTATATGCAACTATTACTAGGGAAACGCAGATGTATACGAGTTCCTTTGGAATTAACCACATGTGTACGTGACTATGTACAAAGAAAAACACATATAGGTAGAAAAATAAGGAAAAATAAAAAGTACAGGCCTGATCTAAAAGATCAGACTGACTACCTAGACTGCAACAGAATCAATAGGACTGGAAAAACAAGAAACAAGACAAAAGAGCCTAGATCAAGAATAAAATAACCCTTCTAGGAAATACAAGATTGTATTCCCCAGTGGAATCACCAATTCTGTTAGCGGGAGAAAACTCCCTAAGGTAAGGGTTGACAACCTTAACAGAGCAAAAGAAAACTATCAACAAGAAGCACTCATTCAAGCAAACACACTATGAAAACTAGTAAAGTGGGTTTAGGAAGAATACCCGGAGGTCCTACGTCTGATGTAGATCCTATAGGGTCCAAACCCTCTGCTTCCTCCAATATGTTCAGACCTGCAACACAAACCAAAGGAGCATATACATAGAAAATATTTCAAAGAATGTGCATATTAGACATGTTAGATCATCAAGTATAGATATATAAATCATAATATGTTAGACATGAATTATAGAAACATGAGATCAAAACATTTCAAGAACAAGACAAAGCTTCTTTTATTGACAACAACAAATAGGAGTGGAAGAATACAACCTGATCTGTCCACAAAACCAATGAAACGTCCTCTAGATCTGTCCAACCTAGGCCTCAAATATCACCTCAATATGTGCAAAAGGATGTCATATAATGGAATATGAACATCTTTGCAAGGAAACAAGGGTTTCCTATGACTAGAAGTGCAGGAGGCACAGGGGAAATCAAACTTGATCTAGGGACAAAAGGGCTATAATGTCGATATCCTATCTCCTTCTATGAATTAGGCCTTCCCATGAGGTGTATAAATACCACCATAAATCAGTTGATTCAGTTAGGCCATGGGCTCCTGTAGGTGGGCTTTCGGTGAAACCCATAAACCTTGCCTGAGAAATAGGATTATTTTTCATATTTTAAATTATGTACGCAGATTCAGTATTATGGTACCCACGTGTACACACACTTTTATAAGGGTAGAGTTATGTATGAAAAAAATGTTTTTTAATATATGATCAAGTATGAATTGGAAAGGGTTGCTCAAGACCATATAAATTCATCAAGACTATAGGAGTGTTGAATAATGCTATAACACCCACTGGTAGCTAAGACTACGTAATGCGCAAAACCAAATGGAAGTCAGTCACCTCTGAGAGCCAGTATTGCGCAATTATTCCTAGCCATTGCCCAGTTTGTTATTCGATATGTTCATGAAGTGCTTATGGTTTCACACTATTACTTTCATGCCATGAGTGTCCTCTCTATTTCCAGGTACATCAGTTTTTGAGCAACTCTCCACAGTTTAATGTAGCATAGCTTCCAAGAGAGATGCATCAAAAGATACCATTGAAAGTAGCACTAGGGATGCAGTTGAGCAAGCGTCAGTGAATTTTCCAGTTTTGTAGACACTCAACTATTCATTGAGAAGGGCATGAAGTTAACATAGTAGGAAATCAAGGATATATTTGAATAGGACTTCAAGGAAGATCTAGAAGATCAGCAAGTGTATGTCAATATCCACCAGTTAGGATTAAATAAGGTTGCATGCAGGTACCCCACCTTTCCTTGTGCATACATCATCCATTGGATTGTCTTACACACAAATCTTGAGACTATGTTATTGAGCAGTGCCAGTGGAACACAACTCGCTACATTTAGGACGGAGAATTATCATCAAATGTATCACTTACCTTTTCTGGTGAACCGCATGGATGAAATTTTCTATGTCACCCATGGCTATGTAAACACCAGGGATATTATAAAGTTTTGGGTGAAGGAGATATCAAAGCTCAGATCCATGCCCAATCATGTTTACAAGACAAAGTCACTCAGGAAGGCCTACTAGTTCTTGATCATATTTACATGTAGATTGTACGGTCAAGAGAGCACAGAGACCTTTTCACAGAATTAGGTGGTTGTGTTGGACCAGTTGGTGAATGATGGAAAACCATTCAACTGATCGGACCTACTGAATCATCAGTTGAAATTCCATGTGACTAATGCTTGGAATTCTCCCAAGGATGAGAAAGTGAGATTATACATATCAGTGTATTTACTTGACGTAATATGTGCACAACATTAGTTTCCTGGAATGTGTTGGATATGGACATCACAGGAGCATGCCATTAATAGTTATTGCAAGTTCCTTTTCGAGTGCAGCTACCGAGGAGTTATGACGAGGCTAGATGACCATTTCATTACCCTGGTGTACAAGTTGATCTTTGAGAAGGATCAACCTTTCATGTCCCAAGAAGTGATAGAGGCATTACTTAACATTGCAGATTAGTATGCCTCACCCGATGGCACCTTTATCAGGATGTTTTATAGAGAGAAGCCTCTACATGTTTTACCAAGGTATGCGACAGATAAGTTGGTCATACAAGAGGTCACATATCACATCTCCACAAGGTTATTAGCAGGGTTGCATAGGAGAAAGAAGGCACCATGGTCTGCTCTTCCTTTGTGGATTGGATTATATGAGATTAAGAGCTTGAAGGATGCGGATGCCAAAGCTAAGGAGAAAGAAAGGTTTGAATTCATCACCAAATATTACAATCCATATGATTCCCATGAGATTTGCAAGAGCCATTGTGTGCAAGTGTATTATCCATGGACCAATGGGGCATGCCATTGGGTAGAGGAGGATCCTTGGAGATATTGTTACAACCACTCCAAGCTCAATGAACTAGTCAACATAGCCATAGAATCGAAAGCTTCTCTGCAGGAGGAAACACCACATGAAGCAACAACAATAGTAAAAATAAGCAGTAAACCGATGCACAACAAGGGTAAGAGGATGATTGTCAAGAACCCAAAGGTCGAGCAAAGTTGAAAGTTCAAAGAAGATCCTCTTATTGAAAAAGCATCTTCGGTAGTAGAGGCAAAGAGGAAACAATACATAAAGAGAGCAGAGTAGAGGAAGAGAGAAAATAAAAGGTTGGAGGAAGCAGAAAGGAAGTTGCAAGAAACAGAGAAGAAGCTGAAAGAAGAATAGGAGATAAGAAGGAGAGAGGGGGAAGAGAAGAAGAAAATGGAACAAGAGGAAGGACAAGGTGTGATCATAGATAAAATTGCATCCATATAGGTTGAGGAGTTAGAATAGCCAGCAGATGAAGAAGAGGGTGAGAAGATACAGGATCGGGAGCTTGATCGATAGATTGAGCAAATGGTTGAAGAAATGGACATGGAGTTGGAACAGGAGCCACAGGACCAAGATATTGACCTCATGCCGAGAGAATCCAAGGTTGCCCCTCAGTCTTCACCACCTCTAGTATTAAAACCAGTCCCAAGTGAGAAAGCAAAAGTTGTTATCCTTGACGATGATCCGGTGATGGATTTGTACAATATGTCATTTTAAGAAGTTGCAATAGAGGATTTTACAAGCATGGAGAAATAATTTCCCAGATGATCACGTGTCACCTGCATTTATGAAGGAAAGGGTGATAGTGCCAAATGTCAAAAATCATCCACTCGCCATGGCCGATGCTACTATGGTTTATGCGAGAGACACGAGCTCAAATGTCAATTTCTTGTTAGCAGAGAACGAATATATGGAAAATAACTTGCAAGAAGCCAGGAAAAAAGTAGAACAATCCATAGGATTCGCAATCGTAGAAATGAGGAAGGTGATACTTGTTGAAGTATGACCTCTTGAGGCCACCATGCCGAAACGATATGACGTATTTGTCACCATGCATAAGGTGGTTGTTCATCTATTTGGTTGTAGTTGTGAAGCAGAAAAATTGTCCAAACTCTAAATGACATACACACTACTATCGCCCATGTGCAAGAATGGACAATAAGATACAAAGGAGCCCCACTTCACTTTCTTAAGATGATGAAGCTACAAATAGAGCTAGACAAAGAAAAGATCCCAATACAAATCTAGAACTATGAATAGCTTGCCCTATTCATCAGTAACATGCAGGCCTCATATGCACAATTGTTCAAGAGTTTGGATGTCATGGTGAGAATGCACAAGATCCCATCAATCAATTCCCTCACTATATCCAAGGAGAAGAACCAATTCCTACTAGAGATCAATAGGTACATGGAGTAGCTAAGGCGAGAGGCCACCAACGATGACTTGGAGATGAGTGCATAAAACATGTAGAAGTACATTGGTGGTCCTGCTGTAGTCAAAACCATGCTATGCATGCCTCAAAATGAGTTGGACAAGGGTTCCAAGGCCATATAACCACAAGCTATGGATGAAAGGGTCCGCTACTAGAAAGACATTATCAATCAGTATGTGGACACCATATCACAATATCAAGCCTGGTATTAGTACGTCACCAAGAGTCATTAAGTGGATTTTGTCGAGATGGTCTTCCCCCAGACTTATGAGTCATAGTATTTTTTCTTGTCAATTTGTCTCTAGCCTATTTTGTCTCACATGGGTACATGTGGAAAATGTATATTATTTGTAAATATGTTGTAAGTGAAATTCCAAGTTTCATTAGTGGAATGTGAACATTCACTATGTAATGTAAAGAGTCATTCATAAATAAGTTGAAGAGTCATGAGGGTAGTCAAGGAGTCAAAGGGGAATGTCAAGGGTGACACCACCCTTTGTTATAAATAGAGCCTCATAACTCATAGAACCAGTCTTTTGGGAGCCAATATTTTGGCTAGGCTTAGGCTTAGAGAAGGCTTGGGAGTATTGTGACGAGCCTTGGCTTCTCTACAACGTAGAGTGAGTATACTTCTTTGGAGGAGCGAGTGTTCATGACTGTAATGTTCCACTATTGGGTCTAGTGGCTGTCAATGGTGTATGTATGGATGGATCTCTCACTTCTAATAATAATAACTGAGCCAACACGCTTTCATGGATATGTTGTTATTTTCGTTGGACTATTATGGTTGCTTTAGCAATGTATGTTTTTTAACTTACACATTTTCTTATGAACTACTTTGTATGAAACTATATGAATCTTGTTGAAAGTGTGTTTTTATATTAACCCGTCACTTTATTTTGTGGACTATTCCACATTTCATCTTGTGATGTCATTCCGCTCGTGTGTTCCTTTTAGGCTGCGTACTATTACAAACTTCTAAGGGGCACACTTCCTTTTCCCCTTCGTGTGTTGGAACCCCTATACATCTCACTTGACTCACTGCAAGGTCATACAATTGCTTCCGAAAAAAGTCATCATACTTATCTTTTCATGCTACCATGGTCAAGGAACTACATTACCACCCATTTCTAAGACTTCTACTCCAAATTTTCTGAGGTCTAGTTGGGACTTCTTATCGAGCAGATCCCCTTGAATGTTGGCAAGTCCATCACCGTCAACATTTTTGGTGCTAGAAGGAGGACTAGATGAAAATATGAGACCTCAAAGTCTTTTGAATCTTTGCATATCATTCATGACTTACATCACAATCTCAACCCTGACATGTTTTTCTCATGCTCATGATTTCGAATTTTCAAAGGCTGTTATAAATCACTTGTCACGACTGAACTATGATGGTGAAAGCGGAACAACCTTGTTAATTCACAGAGTTTCCTTTCTGGGTTTATGCGACAAGAATGAAGTCCCATCAGATGACATTTCCTATGGGTTGTTCACTTACACGTTCGAAGGGCTCATTAAGGAATGGTGTCTCACATTGACTGTAGGCTCTATTCAATCTTTCAATCAAATGATCAGAGAGTTAGGTCATGTTATCTTTCATTATGACTAGAAAGCACTTAATCGCAAAATTCTAACTTTGTGAAAAGCACCTGAAGAATTTGTTACGCACTTTTATGAACGCTTCCATCATCTTTGTTTTTAATTTCCAGAAGATGAAGTTGATTGGAAATTTCTGACTGAAATATTTCAGTATCTTCTTCACATCTTGAAAAATCCACATGAGTTAGAATCTTTCAAGCCCCTCCCAACATACCTTGGTGTTAGAGCTTCTAAATCTGAGATGGACAAGGTTGTTGTCACAAGTGACCCTTTGTCCTCTTCTCATCAAACAACTCTAGCTCCGTAGGATGAGGTGGGAGAAGTTTTGAATCCACCTGTTGAACTATCACATCCTCCCACCCCACTTGCTCTGGATTTCTGCGCAGATTTGGACTGCAAGCCTAATGGTTATCACATGGTCTCATCTACTTGACCTCTGTCCACTGGTTCATTTTATCCTCCATATTTTGGTGTGTTGTCTTCATTTGTTCCATATTACACGTGTGATGTTCATGAGGATCAATTTATGGACAGATTTGATGTTGAGAAACCAACCTGCACTATCATTTTTTATGAGTATGTGTGGGAATATGAAGAAGAAGGTGCAATGAAGGAAGACGTCCATGTGTTCATACTGTTATCACTCCTCTGGATCTCTAAGGCTGAGGAAGAGTCCAGTTGAGGTAACCACAAACCAATCTTTTGACTTGGTAGCTAGCCCTACCAAGCTGGAGAGGGCTCTCTCCAAAGGATCACAGCCAAGAGGGCTGGATGGATTAGGGTTTTAGGCTAGATATGATGTGCAGAGGTTGTTTGGTTTGATTTGGTGGGGTTGTTGGAAGAGGATTAGGTCAAAGAGACTAGGTCAGGGAAAATAAGGGTATGATTGCAGACATTTGATGGAGCAAGGTAGGTAGGCACTCAAACACTTTAAGGTTATGAAGTGAGATGGATAAGACTGGTGAGGTGCTAGAAAGAGCAAGACAAGCATGTATTCTTTCTAAACTGAAGAAAATGGACAAACTATGAAGATTTCCCCAAAACAGAGCATGTAAGATGTATTTTGTTCATCAACTTGAAATTCAACATATCATAGAAGTGAAATGAAACATGGGAGTACAAAACATTCAAACATATGCAACATAAGAAGAAACTATGTCAAAATTCCATACCATGGGTATTCCACCAAAATAGCTGCAACTCATTCATTAAATTCTGCCAAATACTGATTACACTAGTGTCTCTAATCAATAGTACAACATCCAACTGAGTCCAACCATTGTCTATGGTGAAGAAAGGGACTAAATAGACATGAAAACCACTTCCCCTCATCCTCAGGGGTCAAATCCATGAGGTGAGGAAGATATTACACAAAAATCTGAAATGAAATCTAAATTGTAGGATGGTCCAAGTGACTCATTCCTATCTTAAGTGAACTGATTCATTATACCTCATCTGTTTGATTTACCTAATGCATTTACCTTAGGTAATAGTAAAAACATGATAATTACATCCAATTTGATCATTTACATAGGTAAAATCATCATTTGCCAAGGTGAAAATCAAAATAGGAGAGAAACTCAGAAAATTGGAGAAGTCTATCAAATGCACCCTCTCTTTGTCAAACACGCCCTTTCTTTGTCAAACGCGCCCTCCCAGTTCAAGACTATTTTTGGGTGCCTTCCCGGTGTCCAAATTTTCCCCAAGATGGCTTGTTTGAAAGACCTTCAAGTCTACTTTTTAGACATGTCTTCAGTTTTCAAATTGGAGCTCATTTGTCTTGTCAAAAACTCAATCTCCCAAGATTGGTAAATGTGCAGCGCCCAAGCTAGAAATGAGGCAGAAACATGGTTTTTTGGTGGTTTTTGACCTTTTTTACTGACCCACTTGTCTCCAAATGCCTAGAAAATTCATAGGGTGCATGTCCTCATTAATCTAAATCTAGTTATGTTGACCTTTTGTTCATTAGATGCCCCAAAAAAGAGCGCAACACCGTTTGACTTTTTTATTGTGCTAAAAATGCCTCAAAAAACACAGAAATTCACAACTTGCAAAATTTTCTCAAAACTTGTCAAAATTGGTGGGATGATGGCTGATCATGTGTTTGAGGAATGGAGTGATGCCTCAGCAAGAATGTCTAGCCTCCTTTTCTCCTCTTGCTTGGTCAAGGCTTCAATCTTCTCCTTTGCAGCTTTCAGTTTTGCCCTAGAAATCCTTTCTCTATAGGCGTAATGTTTAGCCATCTTCTTGTGAATTTCATTATCACTTTTGGCCTTGACTAGGAGTTTCTCAAGATGAATTTTTACGTTCTCAAGCCAATACTCCCAGTTCTCATTCATCATTTTGGCAAACTATTCATTTAGGGTAAGCTCATTAGCAAGTTCAGCCTCCTTTTGTCTCTCTAGTTCTAGAGCTCTCTTCATCCCTCTAGTCTTAGGTCTACTTTTTGGTTCTTATTGAGGTTCAAGTTCACCATACCTATCATAGGCCTCATCAAGCAATGCCTTGGCTTTCATTTCTTCTCCTTTTGCCTTAATGAGCCGAATCTCCATGACATCATGCTTGGCTTGAAGCTGTTGGTTTTCTTGCTCATAATATGAAATAATAAATTTAGACCTCTCTAAGTTGGTTTGGAGCTCCCTGATGTATGCATCTTTTTCCTTGATGACTATGCTAATGTCCTCATTGTCATTATGTTCATCTAGGTCAACAAGGTCAAAATCATGTTCTGTCTCATGGAGGTCCTCCTCCTCATGCTTGATCTCTGCCTCTGTCATTTTTTCTTTGCCTTTGTGTACCTGCTTTGTTGGTGAAGAAGGAAGGGCCCCTCCCACAATCCATGGGGCAAACACCTTCCTATGACCTCTCTGATAAGTATGTGGAAATATGCCCAAATCAGCCCTCTTAGGCTTGATGACCTCAACCTGCTTAGTCTGCTCAGGCTCACTGATCTTAGCTCTGCTAGGTGACTCAATGTGCATGAAATTGTGATGATGGCGGTGAGGTGGGTGAAAGAGACTGATTTGGTGATGATGTATGAACTGTAGGTTGAGGTCAAGGAATGGAAATGGGAGGATTAGACGATGAAGGTGCTTCTTGGCCATGTTGAATAGGTGGGATAGTGAAAATCTCATTGGATATGGAGGTGTCCCATGCAATGTTAAGCTGATCAAGGTAATGGAGGACTATCATCTTGATGAGGGAATGATGAAAGATACTTTGCATTTGATGATCATAATCTTTCTTTTGGGAAATTAATGACATCTTGTCAATGCTCTGGTAAAGATAATAGGGTATGTTGAGCATTTTGATTCTTGTGAAATGCATGAGTAGCTGGATATGATAGGAATAAAGCCTAGAGAACCTTCCTTCACAAGTGAAGTATCTCATGATGATTTTCATCATGGGAACATATCTATCTAGGAGGTAAGAGAAAGGAAAAATCCTCTTTCTCTCATTCTTGTACCTTGGTTTAAGATATGGCTCATAATAGAAATGATCCAATTCTCCTTGCTTAAAACATTTTTCCCAAAAATTTGGGATCCCAGAGGTAGCTGATATGATAGCAGGAGATACAGTGAAGGTGATGCCAGCAAGGGTTACCTGGTTGTCATGGAGGTTGGTGATGAATAATCTAGTCAACACAAGATAATATTGGATCCTTTGTACTTTCTCACAAAACTCAAAACAACCCACATGCTTAAATCTTGTCACAGTGATGGGAGATGCCATGAGTTCTCTGGTATTGGTTGGCTCATGTCTAATGATTCTCCCTCCTCTCTTAGATAGCCTCCTCTCCTGTCTTTCTTCCTCACTATGACTTATGTTCTCTTCTTCTGCCATGAGTTATTAGAGTCAAACCCTAGGGAGATGATGAAATGGAATGTAGGTGTAGAGAGTATGGAATGGTGTGAGGAAATTGAGGAGATGAAAATGGGGATGTGTGATATGAGGGAGGTAATAGGGGGTAGTTTTGAAATGTAGGAATGGTTGTGGGATGCTAGAAAATGAAATTTAGGAATGTGATTATGTTACTAGGGTTTTGAATTTAGTAGGACACCAAAACACAATGAAACACAATATAATTCAACTGTGGAGGAGACGAGTGATATGATTTCAACCTACTTGTTTTTTGCAGCATGTTGGTGACACATTTTGAATCTTGGAGATGATGTAGTGCCCTTTGGGCAATTTCTAGATGTTTTCGGGCAAACGTGCAACAATCTAGTTAAACGCATAACACTCATAACAAACGCGTAGTGCCCTTGAGAAACATGCAATGTTTTAAGGAAAATATGCAACACCAATTCAAAACACACCCTCTCCCCCTGTTTTGCACAATTTCATTTAAAACTCGAAAATTCCCTTTTGCCAAGAATTCTTTGAGAGTGTATGAGTGCAAATGAATGTTGAATTGACGTCTTTGAGGGCTTTTATACTTGAATGGGTTTGATTTATCCTTTGAAAACCTATTTTCTAATGTTTCATGTCACTTTTCAAATTTACACACTAATGCTCTTTGACTTCTGACTTTTTCCATTGCAGGCGGATGATGTTGGCAAGAGAGTTTGAGTGAACAGCTTAGGAATAGTAACTTATTACATATAATGAACATAAAGTTACATAAATAAATAAAAATAGTACATTTCTTTTTTTGAAATAAAATTACAATCTGAAACCAAACCCATACTTTGAAATGAAAATTAGAGCTCAAGAAACCATAGTTACATGTTTGCAAATCCCCTTTGAATGAAAAAGGGATATTATTTCTTACACTCTCATGATTTTGTTGGCCTTATGCAATTAATGGTGTTTTATTGGACCTTGGAGGAATGAAACCTAGTGACCTAATGGGACCTTGAACAAACAAGCTTTAGGTGGACTTGATTGACATAAGACATTATGATGCAAGACTTTAAAATGAATGTATGCTCAGCAAGACACATGAAGGTGGAGCAGGAGATATTGATTTTTTGAGAGGGGCTTTGGAGTTTGAACTTGAGCTACCATCAGTGAGTAATTTTTTACATGATAACCTAGGTGGAATGATAAAAATTTCAACATGGGACACTAATATGATGTAAAAGAGGAATTTTGATCACTGATGGTAGTATGCAAATGTTGACTCTAACATCAACCTTATTTGGGGATGGAAGCTCCTTGGAGGTGTCCCGAACACCGTAGACCAAGTGCCTAACCATATGGGCCAATACGGTCAAAAAAATTCAAACTGAAATGCATGAGTAAATTCTGACAACTCAAAAAGAAATTTGACTCAAACTGACTCCAACTGACTTACATGACTAAGGACTGTATACTAAAATGGCAGAAAATCAGTGAAGCTCCATGGCCTTCACTTCAGGCTTCGAACTCCAATGATCTTCTACTTCACACTTACAAAAAATTCAAAATGTATGTACAATGAAACGAGACAATTTCAGAAAAGATAATGCTTTAGGAGCCTATCATTAACTGGTCCTCCTAAGCATGGTTCTCCACTCATATCGTCCAACAAGAAATCATTTTGTCCTCGAAAAGCTGAAATATGATAAGGGCCTTTTCATAAGTTCTAAAATTTTCCATGCTTACCCTTGTCTTCGTTTTTGGCATCCCAACGAAGCACCATATCTTCGATTTTGAAATCATCTTCATTTGTTTTCCGGTCATAGATCCTATTTATTATCTCATGAAGCTTGGATATTTCTAAAATACCTCATCCCGTGTTTGCTCTAAGTGAATCATTTGAATGATCCGGCACCGAATATCATTCTCTTCACTTCTCGCTTCTTGTAATAATTTCATGACCGGGACTGCTAAAGAAGTAGGAAAAACAATATCTACTCCATACACAAACTGAAAAGGAGAAAACCCAAGAGATTTCTTACTACTCAGCCGATCTTCCCACAATGCATTGATCAACTTTTTGTGCCAATTCTTTTTGTTAGCCTCCAACAGTTTCTTGATGATATTGATTAAGGATTTATCGGAGGACTTCGCCAAACCATTTCCTTGCGGATAGTATGTTATAGAATGTCCCAACTTTATGTTGTATTTGTCACAAAACTCATTTATCTTTTTGGAATTGAATGTTGCGCATTGTCTATGATAATCTTATTAGGACAACCAAAACGGGACAAGATATTAGTTTCTAAAATTGAATGATAACTGAATCAATTGCTTGCCTGGTTTGGATTGCTTCGATCCACTTTGTAAGGTAGTCTATAGTTGTCAATATCTACTTGTGTTGTGCGGATGATGATGGATTAATCTCACCTATGAAATCTAGGCCCCACTACTGAAAAGGTGCATTAACTGATATTGGTTGTAGAGGCAAAGGAAGAAGCTTTCTTTTACCTTGGAAAACTTGACACTCGTGACAACTCATCACTGCCTTGTAGATATCTACAAAAAGTGTAGGCCAATAGTAACCTACTCTCAATACTTTGTTGGTCATGGTCTTCTCGTACAAGTGACCCCCACAATATCCTTTTTGGAAGTCATTTATTACTTCTTTGGACTCATCTTCGGTCAAACAGTTCAACAACACACCTCCGAGATCTTTCCAATAAAGTAAATTGTCCATGATACAATATTTGGAAGCCTTCAACTTCAATGACCTGCTCTTAGCTTTAGACATGCCTAGAGGGGGATTTAGATGCTGAAGCACATAAATAATATCATAATATCATGGGGATGATAGAAAAATTTCAGATACCTGAATGAGATCCACTTCTTCTTGATTTTCAGATAATGCCACTACAAGGTTGATGTCTAGAGCATGAAGGTTTGACTCGGCCATGAGTTTGGCTAAGCCTTGACCCTTGATCATCTTTGTAGGATTGATCTCAAGATCATATTCTAATAATGCTACTATCCATCTACCTCTTCTACCTTCCAGGTCATTCTGCATGAGGACTTCTTTTACCGCTGCATTAGGTACATAAGCAAGAGTATGCAAATGTAAAATGTAAACTCTGAAATCTTTGATCGCCTTTACCAAAGCCAAGGCTTGTTTCTCAATGATGTTGTACTTAAGGGCTGCATCCCTGATGTTGTGACTGAAAAATGCTATTGCAGCTTAGTTTTATCCCTTTTTGCATTAGTACTACTACCATGGTATGCTAATATATATATATATATATATATATATATATATATATATATATATATATATATATATATATATATATATATATATATAGATAGATATATATATAGATATATATATATATATATATATATATATATATAGATATATATATATACTACCATGGTATGCTAAAATATATATATATATATATATATAATAATAAAATCATTAGTGTAATCAGGACTAATCAAAACAAGAGCAGTGGTTAAGGAAATCTTCACTGCATGAAAGGACTTGCAGGCTTCTTCGAACCATTTCACCTCATTATCCTTTTTTAACATATTGGTCATTTCTCTAAGATGTTCAGCTAAATTAGGAATAAATCTGCATAAGAAATTCATCTTACCATTAAATGCTTGGATTTCCTTTTTGCTGCGAGGGAAATCAATTTGCTGAATGGCTTCTACTCATGAAGGATCAATCTGGATGTCATCTTTCAAAATGATGTGGCCGAGAAGTTTACCTTCGTCCATAGAAAGTAGACTTTTCTTTGGATTGAGAGAGATCTATGTTGGGTGTGGAGCTTGATTATCTTCTATATTCAAAGGTATCACCACATTGGACCCTAGTTCGAAATGGGGGCGGCAACGCCGCCCATAAAATATTTGTTGCAGGGGGGGTCCAAGGGGGGGTAGCTGCGACCTTTGGGAGCCCCCCCCCTGGCGGGGGGTTTCGGGGGCAACACCCCCGAAGCTAAAAACAACTGTAAAATTTCCTTGTAAAAGTATAGAAATTTCTAGTCAATCTGGGCCGTTCATTAGGCGGATGATCTGACGGTAGAACTTATGTTTAGTTTAGGGTTTTTTTCCCTAGAAGGCAACCCCTCTCTTTGTATGAGGGCATTGTATTTGAGGCTGTGTAATAGATGTGTATTCTGTGAGCGAGAAACAGAGAGGTGAGACTGTGAGAGAAAACAGAGGATATTACAGCAGATCTGCTGTAGGTTGTGTCTCTTCATTTTGCTGGATAATAGAAAGGAAGGACTGGCTGTTCGAGGTGGACGTAGCCCAAACTGGGTGAACCACGTATATCTGTGTCTCTCTTATTTTATGCATTTTCTGTGTTTATATTTCTGCAATATTTTATGTGTTCCATTGCTCCGTAATATATAATTTTCTAACAATCTCAAACTTTCTACACTTATGAAAAATGACTCTTAAATGATGCAAATGTTCATCATTTGAATATGAAAACACGGTTACATCATCTAAGTATACAACCAAGAAAACATATTTTTCATCTGAAAAGGCTATGTCCATGGCACGCTGAAAAGTGGCCCCTGCATTTTTTAGACCAAATGGAATCTTTGCATATTTGAATGTGCCCCAAGGTGTGGTGAATGTTGTCTTGTCCTAATCATCTTCATGCACTAAAACTTGATTGTAACCAGAGTAGCCATCCAAAAGTGATAGTCGGGAAGCGCCCACAACTCTCTAAAGGATATGGTCCATTTTTGGAAGTGGGTAATTATCTTTCAGAGATACTTTGTTCAAGTTTCTAAATTCTATGCAGAGCCTAATCTCTCTGGTCTTCTTTCTCATCGAGACTAGATTCGATATCCAATCAGAAAATCTAATAGGAACAATGATGCCCGCCTTGTAAATTCTGTTAACTTCTTTCTCTATGGATGGCAGCAACCTTGGGTTAATCCTCCTTAGCTTTTTTCTGAAGGGTTTTTGATCGGGCTTGATTGGGATGGTATGTTGAATTATTTTCTTATCATACTCCTTCAAATCTGCATAATCCCAAGTGAAAACATCAGAAAATTCAGACAATAGATGAATGTATTTCTCTTTTACCTCAGGAGACAATGTTTTGGACAGCTTGATCATTTTTGGTTTGTCTGTTGTTCCGATGTTCACGTCTTCAACACCTTTCTCTGTAGGAACCAATGTAGGCTTCCTTGCTACATCATCCTAATCAAACAAGTCTTCCAAAGGTACAAGACCTTTCAAAATATTGTTGTCCTTCAATTGTAATATATCAACTTGGGTTGCTTCAATGATCTGATCATCCTCATCATAAACTTCATCCATGGAACAATTTTCAAACTATCCTTCACTTTGAAGAAAGTTATTCACCTATTTTTCATCCCATAATACTTGCCAATATCGCAAGTTGTCAGGAACAGAGGGCCGATGCTTCACATGAATCTCAAACTTCTTGTTTGAAAAGATGGGGATTTTGAAATTACTTGCGGTTGTAGCTAATGAATCCACCATAAGATTCTGACTTCTTGGTACAACTGAAAGAGTATACTCAGCAAATATTTTAAGAATATCTAAAACTACATTTCTATATTGTTTCATTCGCCAGTGGTGAGCTTGATATTCGCCTTTAATTTGCTTTATTACAAGTTCTGAATCACCATACACGGAAATTATTGATGCACCTAAATTCTTCAAGATCTTCAAACCTATGATCAATGATTCATACTCCGCCTCATTATTAGTGCAATCAAAAGCCAACTTGTATGAGCATAATCTAACATGCTAAGGGAGATTACCTTGCTAATGATGATGTGGACTTCGAATCCAAATGCCAATAACTGCTTTGTCTTTCCCAAGAGCACCATAAAAGTCCATGGTCGAAAGTCCACTTTCCTCTTCTAAGGGTTGTACATCGTTTTTCTGTTTTGGGTCAATTTTCTGAACTTTATCTTCTGACTATTCTAAATTTTATATTACCTTCTTTGATGGATTTTCTGGACCCTTTTTTTCCTTATCCGGTGCTAGTTCTGATGAACTTGGTATCCTTTATTTCTCATGATCTGAAATTATCCTTATGCAATTGAAAGCCTCTGGTACATCTTTAATTTCCATAAGTTAACTATCTACATCGTTCAGTCCACTATCATTATATAAAATAAAAGACTCTAAATCTATATGTACAACATTTATAGGATGATTGTTAGGCTTATCCTTGCTAGTTATCATGAACTTCATTTTGGTTTCTCAGTACAACTTTCTCAATTTCCCGAAAACTAGGATGGTAGCATAGGAGAAGTCTAACTGCAATGTGCCTCTTAATTTCGCTCCCTAGGATCTCGACAATAACATGCCAAACCGTGGTGGTATATCAGCTACCACCACATCCATTAAAACATTCTTTGCAAGGATTTGATCCAGGGATACTACCAAATCTTTGATTAGGCCAAGACAACGAACCTTACCGGAGTCAAAAGAATACAAGTCATGGTATTCACGAGTTATATCTAGACCCAACCTTTCCATGATGGCTTTTGGCATTAAATTATGAGAGGCTCCGGAGTCAAGCATGGAGTTGTGAAGAATGAATTGGTGGATTCTTAAACTGAGATAAAATGGAGGAACATCACTATCTCCTGACTGACCATCTATGGATGGACCAAAAATCAATTCAAGTTGGTCATCTTGAATATTAACCATGTCATACATAGGATCAACTTTGAGCATTTTAACTATGTCAGACTTGTAATGGCTGTTTTTGACGAGTCCGATAAGAGGGATTGATACTTTCAACTTTGAAATTTTAGTTTCTAGATTGAAAGAACTAGATTTATCTACCTCTCTTTGGACATTGTCTCTCTTCTCAGGTAGAACTCTTGGTATCTAATCCTTATTTTGACTGTCATGATCCTTGTTTGGACTACTTGTAGATGGTTGTTTTGTTCTACTTTGATCGGTTGCTGCCAGCTCTTTACCTTTTCTTTGACTACCTTGAGGATTTGATTTCTATTGGGTATCTTTCTGTTGTGATGTCCTTTTCTGAATAGGAGTGATTGGGACATCCCTATTCCTCAAAGAATATTGCTTCTGCTGAGAACTGAGTGCATTCAAATATCCTCTTTGATAATCATTGGTTTGGGTCTCCAATGCATTGTCACTTGCCAGTATGTAATCCTCATCTTTAGGATCCTCCACTTTCTCAACATACTTCTCATCTTCAATCAAGAAAATGGGATGGTGATCTTCCCTAAAGAAGTTATTTTCCTCAACAATTGGGTCTGTTTCATCATCAAATTCTCCTTGAGCATAATTCTATTGCAAGGGTGTTCGAATTGGCTGCTGAGATGTCAATGCTTCAGAAGCTTTCTGCTCTCTTTGTTTTATCCTGTACTGAGGTTGCTACTGATTTTTGAAGTTAGGATTTCTAACTTGGGGCTCCTAAGGTCTATCTGAATTTATCATCCGGTCGGCCATTCTTTCCATGGTTCTGATCAATGCATCTAGCTTAATATTGGTGGAAGAAGAAGGTTCTTCTTTGATGGTTACTCTCTTTTCCAGTTTCTCATGTTTCAATTGAGACTTTTTAATCATCAAGTTTGCTTCCACACTTACCACATTGTTCTACATGTCTTCCAGAGTTGTGGGATCTCTTTCCCTCAATTGATAAGCCATCTCTAGATCAAAAGCATCTGGGTAGTGCTGAAGTGCCAAATCAGGTGGAGGTTTCATGTTATCCGGAATGGAATTGTAGATCTGATTGAACCTTATAGTGAATTCTTGAACCGTCTCATTAGGATTCCTCTTCAATGTGTTGTATTTCGCCAAGATCTGTAATGGATTTTTCCTTTCCCACCACCTGGCTAAGAACAACTCATTCAACCTCTAAGGAGTATCAATAGAGTGAGCTACCAAACCATGGAACCATTTTTTGACATCTCTAGAAAAACTTTGAGCCATTAGTCTCATTTTCACATCATCTTCATCGACTTCCTCTAAGTCAATGAAATCAGCCATCTTATCAATATGTTGTTGCATTGTGACTCCTAGGCTGCCATCAAACAGAGGAAGCCTATGGCCATAGGTCTAAGGTAAAGTTGCCAACTGACTAGGTAACACTAAGGGTGAAAATCTCACCATAACTCCTGGAGAATGGTGGATGGGAACTACAATGGGTTGTTTTGGTTGAGATGAAGATGGGGGAGGCGATGTGGATGCTTTTGGAGGTGTAGTAGAGGGTATGGCAGAAGATAAGAGCTCAAGTTGATATTGAATATAGGCCTTTTCAGCAGTAATTTGTAATTGATCAACTAGGCTTTGAAGTTTCTCAAAATTAGACCAAACCTCATGCTCAAGTTTTAAAGACTGAGAAGCAGCAGAAGGTCGGTTAAACAAAGACTTTGAGGTAGGAAGGTATGAGTCAAACTTTATGGGATCAAAAAATTCTTCGGTAAGACAAGACTTAAACTTTGAATGGAATAGGGATAACTCAAATTTAATGTCGAAAGGTATATCCTCAATACTATGTATTTGATCTGGCAAGGAAGTGGTCCTTTCCAATTTTGTGGTTTCAGTCTCGGGGAAAGGGACTTTAGGCTTTCTTAACAATCTTTCAGGATTATCAACTGGAGAAGGAGGATTTGGGTCATGGTTTGACCTAGTATATCTTTTCAAAGCCAGTATCTTAACAGGGTCACAAACTATATGAGGTAAAATACCTAAGACTTTGAGCTAAACAGAGATTATTTTCAAGGAAAGTCTTCAATAGAGAAATCTAAAATTGGTAATGATTGAGAGCTTACCAATGGAATGAAGTCTGATCGAACTTGTGATTAGTAACCTTCTTCACTTTTTGAACAAGCTTTGATTGTCTTCAACTGAATCAACTGGATCAGGATGCAGAATTTGTCTCATTGAGGGCAGCTCTACGATCTTGACACTACAATTACTGAATCAGCCTTTATGAAGCTTAATCCCATCATCTGGAGGACCAAAATCCAATGTAAACTTATCGTACACCCAGGGAAAATTAACCTTTCTCTCCCCAGTAATGGTGCCAATATGTTATCACTCCTCCAGATCTCCAAGGTTGAGGAAGAGTCCAACTGAGGTAACCATAGACCAAGCTTTTGACTTGGTAGCTAGCCCTACCAAGCTGGAGAGGGCTCTCTCCAAAGGATCACAGCTAAGAGGGTTGGATGGATTAGGGTTTTAGGCTATATATGATGTGCAGAGGTTGTCTGGTTTGATTTGATGGTGTTGTTGGAAGAGGATTAGGTCAAAGAGACTACGTCAGGGAAAATAATGGTATGCTTTAAGGTTATGAACTAAGATGGATATGACAGGTGAGGTGCTAGAAAGATCAAGACAAGCATGTATTCTTTCTAAACTGAAGAAAATGGACAAACTATGAAGATTTCACCAAAACAAAGCATGTAAGATGTATTATGTTCATCAACTTGAAAGTAAACATATCATAGAAGTGAAATGAAACATGGGAGTACAAAACATTAAAACATATGCAACATAAGAAGAAACTATGTCAAAATGCCATACCACAGGTATTCCACCAAAATAACTGCAACTCATTCATTAAATTCTGCCAAATACTGATTACACTAGTGTCTCTAATAAATAGTACAACATCCAACTGAGTCCAACCATTGTTTATGGTGAAGAAAGGGACTAAACAGACATGAAAATCACATCCCCTCATCCTCAGGGGTCGAATCAATGAGGTGAGGAAGATATTACACAAAAATCTGAACTGAAAGCTAAATTGTAGGATGGTCCAAGTGACTTATTCCTATCTTAAGTGAATTGATTCATTATACCTCATCTGTTTGATTTACCTAATGCATTTACCCTAGGTAATAGTAAAAACATGATAACTACATCCAATTTGATCATTTACATAGGTAAAATCATCATTTGCAAAGGTGAAATCAAAAGACGAGAGAATGTTAGGTCTCTATACTACTAGTGTAACCCCTTATTGTTATTAGTGCAACCCCCTTATTATATTGTTGTACCCATGTAGTCCCCATATTTTTATTATTATTCCCCATAGAAGCCCACTATTGTTTTTTTGGTCAAATAAGAGTGGGTTCTTCTATTAACCACAAGATAGATTACATAATTTACAAAGCCTTACAAAGTAAGGACCAGAGCATGCTAACACATGTTTTCAAAGTTAACTGGCTATAACAAAATGCAGGTGACTCAAAACCTTCAACGGGAGGCATATAGCAGAAAGAAACCAAGCATCCCTATTTACCGGAACACAGACTCGAAAAAGTGAGAGAGAGCCAAAGTTTAAACAAAGTTCGGGTCCTACTTGACACTAAAGTTACAAGCATTTTTTGAGCCCGATTCTCGTAGGATCTTGCCCCTGAAGATCTGTCGCTTCTTCATGATTTCAAAGTAGAAAGTAGCACATCCTTTAATTTTCAAATCGGACCCGAAAAGGAATATAAACCACCAATCTATAAAGCCTTGGGTCCGGATTAGCACTAAAGTTACAAGCATATTTTGAGCTCAAAACCCATTCGATCCAGCCCCAAAAGATCTAACACTTATCCTTGATTTCGGAGCAGAAAGTTGCACATTCTTTAATTTTCCAATCGGACCCGAAAGGGAATGAAACCACCAATATATAAGACATAGGGTCCAAAAAGGCGGTTATCTTCTGCTTGCTTTTCCACCTGAAAACCATACAAGTGCGCAGGCAGGTGTGATCCACTATCAGCGCCTGGCAAAGGTGCATGTTGTTTATCCAAAACTTTTCTTCTATGGAGTGCTCATTTTCACGTCATTTTTTTCTCTCTTCGCCTACGAAAGGCTTACAAAATACTTACACTTCCGCTTTCTCTAGTTTCCTCTGGTCTTCCTTCATGTTCAGTCCTAGTCGTTTGGATTTCTTCCATGTCTTTGACCACTTGTCTTTGACAATCCTCCCGCAATTTTCCCAAGGGAGTTGAGTCCCACTCATATCTTTTATAACTATCTTTGCATACCACTCCTTCATTTGCTAGATGATCAACTAGCATGTTTGCTTTTCTATGCACATGTTTGAGTCTGGCTAGTCTCAGTGTTTGTAGGTGGAATGTATGCACTGGAATACCTGCAAAAGTCGCCACTGTGTAGAAACTTTTTTAGGTGATTTTCCATTACAGAGCTACTTGGCCGCTTTAGTAATCAATTTTGAGTCAACTTCAATAATGGCATTATGATAATTTTCCTCAATTAGTATTTCCAGGCACTGCTCTAAGGCCATGAGCTCCGCCATGTTGTTTGTGGTTGTGCCCAGATGACTATGAAAGATGTCCTTTATGCACCCCTTCTCATCTCTGATAACTCCGCCAAAACCAGCCATCGCTGGGTTACCTTTAGAGGCTCCATCTATGTTGATTTTCAAGAAACCATGCAGTGGAGGTTGCCAAAAAACTTTATCAACATTTATCTGTCTAACATCCTTGTGTGTGCTCTGGGGAACAAGCGATTGGAGACCCAATCACAGCATTATACTATCGTCTTGGGCCCAAGCCGACATCTTAGTAGGTCCCCTTAATATGGCAACAACAGTTTCTTTGAGCTGTCTTAAAATTTGCGCAATAATATGTTGGGTTGATTCAGATTTGCTTTTGAAAATCTTGCCATTTCTCTCTTTCCAAACATTCCAGATTAGGAAGCCTGGAACCAAAGTCCAAGCATTGTTTATGAGCTCATTTCTCAAGAAGTTCCTTCTCCATCTACTTAGAGTGTTGGTAATGTAGAAGCCCACTATTGTTATTGTTGTGCCCTTATATTATTATTGTTATGTCGGCCCTTATTACATTATGACCCCTTAGACTCCTATATATAGAAAGGAGGTGTTGTCATTTGTATCATCCAAGAATTTTTCATTTGTGTAATGTAAATGAGGTTGCCCCCTCGAAGAGGCTTATTTCTAAGGCGTTGAAATATATTTTCTATCTTTTTCTGAGCTGGTTTCATAACATTTGGTATCAGAGCTTTGGATTCTAGGGTTTCATTGCTCCAAACAGGTCTTCGTGGAATTTTCACTATAACCTTTTTTCTGCGTCGTTTCAGATGCTAATAAAAAAACCCATTTGAGAAGAAATCACGATAAACCTCAGATCCAAATTTCAGATCTTTTCTCGCTATAGTTTCAGAGATATGATCTGCGGAAATTAGGGTTGTTTGCAAGCTCCATAATTTCATCTCAAACAGGTCATCATGAACTTGTCACTATAATTTGTTTTCTGTGAAGGTTCGGACTCTAAAATTAAAATCCATTTGAGAAGAACTCATGGGGAAGTGCGGGCATGAATTTTAGATCTTGTTTCACTATATGTGCGGAGATACAGTCCAAGACATTTAGGTTTTCTGCAGGCTCCCGAATTACATCCCAAACAAGTGACCTGGGGAAAATTGTCATAACTATCTCTTTGGGCATCAGATTGAAATTTTGTAAGAATTTACAGAAAGACAATGGAATGTAATTTTCTGTGTATATTTTTCAGATCCGAAGGTCGAAATAGTGACATGTGTCACTTCATACAAGTTCGATCTTCTGAAACAATATATAATCAGGTCATCTTGGGAGATTGTGCATAACTCTTTCTTAGAGAATCCAATTTCCATTAGACTGGTGACATTGGAAAGAGGATGCAGAGGGCTACTGTAGGTTGTGATTCTAGAACTAGAAGATCCGAAATTACAGAGTGGCAACCGTTTCAAGATTGAGCTCCTAAAATCAAGAAAAGGCAATATGAGGAAGTTTGATGGAAAGGATCCAGTAAATTGGATACTATAGATGGAGCAATATTTTGATCTACATGAGGTGCAACTATTACAAAAGGTACATATTGCATCTTCATATTTAGAACCGGATCAATTTTTATGGTATAAAGGGCTTTGTTCTCGTAAACCACTTGTTACGTGGTTAATTTTCATGGAGGAAATGATAGCACATTATGAGGATACAAAGAGAAACACATTCTTTAGCCAATTGATAAATCTCAAAGAAAAGTGGTCAATGATAGAGCACATTGAGGAATTTAAAACAATTAATATAAGGGAAAATGATATTCCAGATAAGTATAGGATTGATGTATCCATAGGGACTTTAAAGGATAACATTCAACATGAGGTTCGTCTTTGGGAACCTGATTCATTGGAGAAGGCATTCAGGTTGGAAAGAAAAGTGGAAAGAAAAATTATGGCAACAAGGATGTCTACCCCTCACAACTATAAATATGGAAGTGTTGCTTCTCCTAGCCTTCCACAACCTACAAGGTTGACACCACAACAATTGGAAGAAAAAAGAGCAAAAGGGCTTTGTTACAATTGTGATAACAAATATATTAAAGGTCATAAGTGTGCTGAGAAGAAATTATTTTACATTGATTGTGAAGAGGAGGAAGAAAAGGATCAAGAAACATCAAAAGAAGAGGATATACACCAGGAACCAACCAGGGAGAAAGAAGAAATGAATCCAACCATATCTTGTAAAGCATTGGCAAGAATTACCACTCCTCAAACTCTCAAGATAGAAGGACATATCAAGAAGAAAAAGGTTCAAGAAGCAAAAGATCACATCGAGCATCAAGAAATTAATCCGACAATATCTTGTAATGCATTGGCTAGAATTACCACTCCTCAAACTATCAAGATAGAAGGACATATCAAGAAGAAAAAGGTAATAGTGTTGATTGATTCAGGCAGTACCCATAATTTTATTCATTGTAAGATAGCCAAGGAATTGAATTGCTTCCTATATCCAGCACCAGAGTGTCAAGTGATAGTTGCAAGTGGAGGAACCATAAATTGCTCTGGAAAGTGCCATAATATCAACATATCCATGGGAGAATATGTATTGAATAGCCCAATGCTTTCCATTCCAATGGGTAGTGCTGATGTTGTACTAGGAGTCCAATGGCTACAATCCTTGGGTACAATAGCTTTTAATTTTCAAGAACTTTTCATGAAATTTTCTTCGAAAGGAAAGGAAATTGAATTAAGGGGTATCACAGGGAAATCGGGAAAGACAATCATCTCTAACGGAATGACAAAGCTTCTAAAGAAAGAACAAAGAGGCATAATTGCACAATTTTGTTCGCTAGAGGTTCCCACATCGAAATCATCTATTTCTCCAGATCTCCAAAAAGTCTTGGACAATCATTCGAAGGTATTTGAGACTCCCAAAGGCCTCACACCTATTTCTAATCATGATCATTCTATTCATTTTCTAGGGATTGTTCCTCCAAACATCAGGCCTTACATATATCCCTTTGCACAAAAAAGTGAAATTGAACGTATGGTTGCAAAAAAGCTAAAGGCTGGTATAATTCAACCTAGTCAAAGTTCTTTCTCTGCTCCAGTAGTATTGGTGCACAAGAAGGATGGATCATGGCACAGGTGTTTGGATTATAGAGAGCTCAACAAGCTCACTATTAAAGATAAATTTCCCATTCCTCTCATTGATGAATTATTTGATGAATTGCATGGAGAAATTTACTTCAGCAAGTTGGACCTTCATGCAGGATATCATCAAATTAGAATGAAGACTGAAGACATTCCGAAAACAACATTTAGAACTCATGAGGGTCATTATGAATTTTTGGTCATGCATTTTGGCCTTACCAATGCACCTTCTACATTCCAAGGTTTGATGAATTCCATTTTCAAACCCTTCCTTAGAAAATTTATGTTAGTATTTTTTGATGATATACTAATCTACAACAAGTCTTGGAAGGATGATGTTCAACATGTTGATAGAGTGCTCAGACTATTGGATGAGAAACAATTATATGCAAAAACCTCCAAATGTTTCTTTGGAGTACAAGAGGTGGAATACTTGGGTCATATTGTATCTCATGAAGGTGTTAAAGTAGACACTCAACAACAAAAATTTCTCCAACTCTTAAAGGATAACCTCACATTGGCATAGAATCAAATGAAACAACAGGAAAATCAACATCACAACGAAAGAAGTTTTGATATAGGCAACTGGGTATTTTTACGAATATGACCATACAAACAAATGTACCTCGAGCAAGCTAAGAAGGATAATAAATTATCTCCAAAGTACTATGGTCTTTACAAGGCACTACAAAATATTGGTACTATGGCATAAAAATTAGAGCTTCTTGCATCTTCCCGAGTGCCCCCAGTTTTCCATGTTTCATGCTTAAAGAAGTTTATAAGTGACAAGCTCCCAATTCAAACAATATTGTCGGAACTTGACAAGGAAGGAAAAATCATATTGGAACCTGAAGCAGTCATGGAAACAAGAACCCGAAAGCTACGAAATCGATCAATATCAGAGTATCTCATCAAGTGGAAGAACTTACCCGCTGAAGATTCTAGATGGGAGGACGATAATTTTATACAAAAGCATCCAAAACTACTCAAGCATTGAGGACAACACTTTTTGAAGGGGAGGGGCATGTTAGGTCCCTATACTACTAGTGTAACCCCTTATTGTTATTAGTGCCACTCCCTTATTATATCGTTGTGCCCATGTAGTCCCCATATTGTTATTATTATGCCCCATAGAATCCCATTAATGTTATTACTGTGCCCCTACATTATTATTTTTATGTCGGCTCTGATTACATTATGACCCCCTAGACTCCTATATATAGAAATGAGGTATTGTCATTTGTGTCATCCAAGAATTGTTCATTTGTGTAATGTAAAGGAGGTTGCCCATTTGAAGAGGTTTATTTCTAAGGCGTTGATCTATCTTTTCTATCTTTTTGTGAGCTAGTTTCATAATAGAGAAACTCAGAAAATTGGAGAAGATTGTCAAACACGCCCTTTCTTTGTCAAATGCACCCTTTCTTTGTCAAACGCCCCCTCCCAGTTCAGGACTACTTTTAGGTGCCTTCCTAGTGTCCAAATTTTCTCCAAGATGGCTTGTTTGAAAGCCCTTCAAGTAGACTTTCTAGAAATGCCTTCATTTTTCAAATTGGAACTCATTTGTCTTGTCAAAAACTCAATCTCCCAATACTGGTAAATGTGCAGTGCCCAAGCTAGAAATGAGGCAAAAACATGGTTTTTTGATAGTTTTTGACCTTTTTGAATGACCCATTTGTCTCCAAATGCCTAGAAAATGCATAGGGTGCATGTCCTCATCACTATGAATATAATTATGTTGACCTTTTTCTCATTAGATTCCCAAAAAAATAGCACAACACCCTAGGTGTTGCACGTTTGACCTTTTTACTGTGCTAAAAATGCCTCAAAAAACACAGAAATTCACAATCTACAAAATTTTCTCAAAACTTGTCAAAATTGGTGGGATGATGGTTGATCATGTGTTTGAGGCATAGGGTGATGCCTCAGAAATAATTTCTAGCCTCATTTTCTCCTCTTGCTTGGTCAAGGCTTCAATCTTCTCCTTTGCAGCTTTTAGTTTTTCCCTAGAAATCCTTTCTTTGTAGGCATAATGTTTAGCCATCTTCTTTTGAATTTCATTATCCCTTTTGGCCTTGACTAGGAGTTTCTTAAGATGACTGTTTACCCTCTCAAGCAAATACTCCCAGTTCTCATTCATCATTTTGGCAAATTGTTCATTTAGGGTGAGTTGAATAGTAAGTTCACCTTCCTTTTGTCTCTCTAGTTCTAGAGCTCTCTTCAGCCCTCTAGTCTTAGGTCTGCTTTTTGGTTCTTGTTCAAGTTTAGGTTCACCATACGTTTCATAGGTGTCATCAAGCAATGCCTTTTCTTTCATTTCTTCTCTATTTTCCTTGATGAGCCGAAGCTCCATGACATCATGCTTGGCTTGAAGTTGTTGGTTTTCTTGCTCATAATATGAAATAATAAATTTAGACCTCTCTAAGTTGGTTTGGAGCTCCCTGATGTATGCATATTTTTCCTTGATGACTATGCTAATGTCCTCATTTCCATTATTTTCATCTAGGTCAATAAGGTCAAAATCATGTTCTATCTCATGGAGGTCCTCCTCCTCATGCTTGATCTCTGCCTTTGGCATTTTTTTCTTTGCCTTTGTGTACCTGCTTTGTTGGTGAAGAAGGTAGGGCCCCTCCCACAATCCATGGGGAAAACACCTGCCTATGACCTCTCTGATAAGTGTGTGGCAATATTCCCAAATTAGCCCTCTTAGTCTTGATGACCTCAACCTGCTTAGTCTGCTCAGGCTCACTAATCTCAGCTCTGCTAGGTGACTCAATGTGCTCATGAAATGGTGATGATGGTGGTGAGGTGGGTGAAAAAGACTGATTTGGTGATGATGTATGAATTGTAGACTGAGGTGGAGGAATGGATGTGGAAGGATGAGATGATGAAGGTGCTTCTTGGCCATCCTGAATAGGTGGAACAGTGAAAATATCATTGGATATAAAGGTGTCCCATGCAATAATAAGCTGATCAAGGTAATGGAGGACTATCATATTGATGAGGGAGTGGTGAAATATACTTTGCATTTAATGATCATAATCTTTCTTTTGGGCAATGAATGACATCTTTTCAATGCTCCGATAAAGATAGTAGGGTATATTGAGAATTTTGACTCTTGTGAAATGCATGAGTAGCCAGATATGACAAGAATAAAGCCTAGAGAACCTTCCTTCACAAGTGAAGTATCTCATGATGATTTTCATCATGGGAACATATATGTCTAGGAGGTAAGAGAAAGGAAAAATCCTCTTTCTCTCATTCTTGTACCTTGGTTTAAGATATGGCTCATAATAGAAATGATCCAATTCTCCTTGTTTAAACCATTTTTCCCCAACATTTGGGATCCCAAAGATAGTTGATATGATAGCAGGATATAGAGTGAAGGTGATGCCAGCAAGGATTAACTGGTTGTCATGGAGGTTGGTGATGAATAATCTGGTCAACATGGGATAATATTAGATCCTTTGTACTTTCTCACAAAACTCAAAACAACCAACATGCTTAAAGCTTGTCACAGTTATGGGAGATGCCATGAGTTCTCTGGTATTGGTTGGTTCATGTCTAATAATTCTCCCTCCTCTCTTAGATAGCCTCATCTTCTGTCTTTCTTCCTCACTATGACTTTTGTTCTCTTCTTCTGCCATGAGTTATTGGAGTCACACCCTAGGGAGATGATGAAATGGAATGTAGGTGTAGAGAGTATGGAATGGTGTGAGGAAATTGAGGAGATGAAAATGGGGATGTGTGATATGAGGGAGGTAACAGGGGGTAGTTTTGAAATGTAGGAATGGTAGTGGGATGCTAGAAAATGAAAATTTGGAATGGGGTTATGTTACTAGGGTTTTGAATTTAGTAGGACACCAAAACACAATGAAACACCATATAATTCAACTATGGAGGAGACGAGTGATATGATTTCAACCTACTTGTTTACTGGAGCATGCTGGTGACACATTTGGAAGCTTCGAGATGATGTAGTTCTCTTTTGGCAATCTCTGGACATTTTCGAGCAAACGCACAACACTCTTAACAGGCAAACAACGCCCTTAGGAAACACACAACGTTTTAAGGCAAATGCGCAACACCAGTTCAAAATGTGCCCTTTGCCCTTGTTTGGCACAATTTCATTTAAAACTTGAAAATTCCCTTTTTGTTGAGGATGCTTAGAGAGTGTAAGAGTGCAAATGAATGTTGAATTGATGTCTTTCAGGGCTTTTATACTTCAATGGGTTTGATTTATGCTTTGAAAACCCATTTTTCTAATGTTTCATGTCACTTTTCAAATTTTCACACTAATGCTCTTTGACTTCTGACATTTTCCTTTGCAGGTGGATGATGTTGGCAAGAGATTTTGAGTGAACAACTTAGGAATATTAACTTATTACATATAATGAACATAAAATTATATAAGTAAATAAAAATATTACATTTATTTTTTTGAAATAAAATTACAATCTAAAACCAAACCCATACTTTGGAATGAAAATTAGAGCTCGAGAAACCATAGTTACATGTTTTCGAATCCTCTTTGAATGAAAAAGGGATATTATTTCTTACACTCTCATGCTTTTGTTGGCCTTATGTAGTTAATGGTGTTCTATTGGACCTTGGAGGAATGAAACCTAGTGACCTAATGGTACCTTGAACAAATAGACTTCAGGTGGACTTGACTGACATGAGCCTTTAAAATGAATGTATGCTCAGCAAGACACATGAAGGTGGGCCAACAAATATTGATTTTTTGAGAGGGGCTTTGGAATTTGAACTTGGGCTACCATCAGTGAGTAAATTTTTACATGATGACCTAGGTGGAATGATAAAAATTTCAACATGGGACACTAATATGATGTAAAAGAGGAATTTTGATCACTCATCGCAGTGTGCAAATACTGACTCTAACACATACCTTGTCCGCTTGATCCTGACCTCTTCCGTGATTTTGCCATTTTTTATTCTTCTTGTGAAAATTTATCCCCGGATGTTTCTACTTCTAATCATTCACAGAACAAACAGGATGGCAGTCTGTCATTTGATTATGGAGAGGACAAATATTTCTTCCCGAATACACTTGACCTCTCATCTTTCATTTCTGTAAATTTAGAGGGTAAATTTTTGTGTGTTTTCATCAACCCATCTATCTGATTCGTCAGACCATGAGGATGCCAATGTCCATCTTGAATGTTCTGATCGTGGCTGTCATGATCTTTTAACTCATTCATCTGATCATGATTATGATTCAACTATTGTTGATATTTCTAAGCCACTGCTCTTTGATGATCCATCTTTTGATGAAGTGGAAACCTGTCAAGCTTTCAAAGCACTTCATCCCGAGTTGATGCTTATATCAGGTTCTCATAGCCTTGAGGTCAGATCCACTTATGATCAGAACTCTATTGAGTCACCTCGGTCTCCTCACCACTCTCTTGTTCACACTGAAAATCATTCTAGTGTACAATTTTCACATCCTCCACCAGAATCACACGATCCTATTGCTCATGCAATGGATGAGTCATACGTAGCAAGCACCATTGCGAAACAAAATTTTTCTTCTTTCTTCATGTTTGCTCGTTTTTCACGTTCGAAAGAGTGTACATCCTTGTCATCCACATGCAATCTGACACAACACCATGATACGTCTGCAGGGTTCCTTTCATGTGCTTTCAATCTTTTCTTTTCTATAAACGCATTCAAAATTCGAACGTTTTGGTTTGAATTGCTTCATGTTTCGTATTTATTGGTTTTCTTGAATATCTTTCTTGTTAGTCATGACATCACTTATATGGGTCAACCAATGCGCCAGTGGCTGCATTGGAAATATCACTTCATGTGAGTTGGCCCATGCTTTTCTTAGCTTAGGAGTAGGAGTAGTGTTTTCTTACTCTATTCTTCTTCTTTCCTTTTCCTATTTGTTTATTTTATACACCCGTAGGATTAGTTTCCCCATGAAACCGTGTTTGGCTTCTTGAGACAAGCATGGTGAAATACAAGAGGACTTGTACAACTATCAACCTTTAGTTATCTATATATTCCCTCTCTTTATGAAGATATTGCATTTATTTTAGTCGATGACACCCTGATGGAAAATACGTTCCTTTCAGAGTTAGTCTTGGTGAAATCACAACGCTTGGACTTTTAACTAATACCCCCTACTCTAATCGGTTTTTTATATTCATTTAACCCTTCTCAACTCATTCAAGTAGAGAAAGGTGAGGGGGAAACCTTAACAAGTATGTCAGAGGTATATATAAACATCCCTCTCTAATGAGATAGCCTCTTCTTCTCTCAATAAGTCGGGATCCCTCTTCTGCCTCATGAAATAAATAAGTGCCTATGCACAGTTCTTTGGAAAATGAATAATGAAAAAAATAAAATAAAGGAAAAAGAAGAGAAAGGCTTCCTGCATAGAGAGGTGAAGCAAGTAACTCCATCAGGGTACTATTCAGGCTCGCTGGCAGTAGAGAAATTCTTGTGTTCCTAAAGTGACTCCATCAGGGTGCTGTCTAGGCATACTGGTAGTGCAGCAGCACCAAAGATGAAACTAAACATTGACAATCTATATTGCTTATGCATCAATATACCCCTCATCCACAATCGAAACAACCCAGTTGACTTGGCTTGGTATGTGTGCTACCAATAAAAGAGAATGGTAGGAACTACATATTTAAATCAAGCTAGTGAAAAATCCATGAAGATCAAAAAATCCAAAAATACTTCCGGAAGAGTTAGACTCACTTTATACAAGACAAGGTCCATACAGAGAACTAGAGTTCTACCAGTGTGTTGCCAATGTTGTAGTAGCTACAACCACCCTCCAACGTTTTTCCTATGCTTCGTTTTGGAGCCTCCCTCCTAAAATCACAGCAACTTATCTTACGCTGACCCAGGTACCTGTGATTTAACTGAGATTTCTAACTTTCTTTACTACCTAACCCACAAGCTAATCTCTTGACTTGGTTGCAACCTGGTTCCAGGCATGCCTTAGTGAACTGTGCAATCCTTGAGGGCAACCAACCTTCAGTCCTGGAATTGCACAGTCCAAGACAACAGTGAGCCTTCAACTCCAAAAGTGTGCAAAGCTAGCTGGCATCTTGCCTTCAGCTGGGAAACTGTGCAAATCATGAGAGGTAGCCTGAGCCACTCAACCCAGCAATTGTGCAGAATTTTTCCCTCAAAATTTTCCTTATGCATGAGCTAGTGAGTTGTCCAGTTCCTCAAGAGTTGTGCAATCTCTCTGTGCATGCATGGAATATTTTTCCCGAAAAAAAAAAAAATAAATAATAATAAATAAATAAAATCTCTAAAAAATAGGGATCTATTTTTAGCAGTCGAAGTTAAACTTGAGTTATTTTTGGAAATTGCCTCCAGGTGTCACTTTTTCCTAGATTTGTTTCCATGGCATCATGAGCTCTGGCGGTTAGTCACCTAACTAGCAGTCATTCACCTCTAAAAGCCAACATTATGCAATTCTTCCCAGCAGTTGCCCAGTTTTTTGTTTGATTTGTTCTTGAAGTGATTTTGGTTTCACGCTAATATTTGCATGCCATGAGTGTCCTCTCTGTCTCCAGGTACAACATTTGTTGAGAAAATCTCCACAGTTATAGGTAGCATGGCTTCCAAGAAAGATGTATCAAAGGATACTGTTGAAAGTAACACTGGGGATGCAGTTGAGAAGGTGTTAGTGAATTTTCTAGTTTATGTAGACACTTAATTATTCATTGAGAAGGGCATGAAGTTAACATGGAAGGAAATCAAGGATATCTTTGTAGGGGACTTCAAGGAATATCTAGAAGATTGAAAGGTGTATGTCAATATCCATCGGTCATGCTTACATAAGGTTTGATGAAGGTACCCCACCTTTCCTTGTGTGAACATCATCCACTAGATTGTCTCACACACAAATCCTAAGACTATGACATTGAGCAGTGCAAGTGGAACACAACTTGCTACCTTCACGACAGAGAATTATCATTTACCTCAGCTGATGAACTGCATGGATGAACTTTTCTATGCCACCCACAACTATGAAAACACTAGGGATATATAAAGTGTTTGGTGAAGAAGCTGTCAAAGTTTAGATCCACACCCAATCATGTTTACAAGACAAAGTAACTCAAGAAGGCCTACCATTTCTTGATCATCTTTTCATGCCAATTGTATGGTCAAGAGAGCACAAAGATCTTTCTGCATAATTGGATGGTTGTGTTAGACTAGTTGGTGAATGATGGAAAACCATTCAACTAGTTGTACCTATTGGCTTATCACTTGGAATTCCACGTGACTAATGCTCGGAATCCACCCAAGGATGAGCAAGTGAGATTCTATATGTTCACGTATTTACTTGATGCAATATGTTCCCGTTATATGTTTCCTGGCATGGGTTGGATATGGACACAACAGGAGCATGTCATCAATATTTATTGCAAGTTTCTTTCTGAGTGAAGCTCCCAAGGAGTTATGGCGAGGCTATCTAACCATTTCATTACCCCGATGTACAAGTTGATCTTTGAGCAGGATCCACCTTGCATGTCCTAAGAAGCAATGGAGGCATTACTTAACATTGCATATTGGTATGTCTCACCCGGTGGCACCTTCATCAGGATGTTTGGCAGAGAGAAGCCTCTGCATGTTCTATCTAGGTATGCCACTGACAAGTTGGTCTTGCAAGAGGTCATATATCACATCTCCACAGGGTTATCTAGAGGGCTGCATAGGAGGAAGAAGGCACCATGGTCTTCTCTTCCTTTGTGGATTGGATTGTACATGATTAAGAGTTTGAAGGATGTGAATTTCGAATCTAAGGAGATAGCAAGATTTGAATTTGGCACCAGAGATTACAATCCGTATGATCCCCACGAGATTTGCAAGAACCATTTTGTGAGATTGTATTATCCATGGATCCACAGGGCATGTCAATGGGTAGAGGAGGACCCTTGGAAATATTGTTACAACCACTCCAAGCTCAAGGAACCATTCAACATAGCCACAAAATGGAAATCTTCTCAGTAGGCAACAACAACAAAAGCAATAAGAAACAAATCGGCACAGGTCAAGAGTAAGAGGAAAATTCCTAAGAAACAAGAGGCCGAGAAAAGCTACAATTTCAAAGAAGACCCTCTCATTGAGAAAGAACCTTTAGTAGCGAAGGCAAAGAGGAAACAACACATAAAGAGATATGAGCAGAGGAAGAGAGAAAAGAAAAGGTTGGAGGAAGTAGAAAGGAAGTTGTAAGAAACGGGGAATAAGTTGAAAGAAGAATAGGAAATAAGAATGAGAGAGAGGGAAGAGAAGCAAAAATAGGAACAAGAGGAAGGACAAGGTGCGAACATAGAGAAACCTGGACCCATGTAGGTTGAGGATTCAGAACAACTAGCAGATGAAGAAGAGGGTGAGTAGATACATGATCAGGAGATTTCTCATTATATTGAGCAAATGGTTGAAGCAACAGACATGGAATTGGGACAAGATCCATAAGACCAAGATACTGACCTCATGCCGAGAGCATACGAGGTCACCCCACAATCTTCGCCACCTCCAGTATGAGAACTAATCCTGAGCGAGCAAGGAGAAGAGGTTCTCCTTGATGATGATCTGACAATGGATGTGTACAACTTGACATTTGATGAGTTGCCACAGAGGATTATGCAGGCGCAAAGAAAGCATTTCTTGGACGATCACATGTCACTTGCATTTATGAAGGAAAGGGTGATAGTGCTAGATTTCAGAAAACATCCAGTCTCCATGGCCGATTCCACTATGGCTTATGCAAGAGCCAAGATCTCAAATGTCAAGTTCTTGTTAGTAGAGAATGAACATATGGCAAAGAAATTGCAAGTGGCCAAGTAAAATCAGAACAATCCACAAGATCCAAAATGGCAAAAATGAGGAAGGCGATACTTGCTGAAGTATCAACTCTTGGGGCCACCATGCAGAAACTTTATGACGAATTTGTCACTGTGCATAAAGCAGTTTTCCATCTATTTGGTTTCCAATGGTGGAGCAGAAAGATTGTCCAAAATCTCAAAGACATAGATACTTTATCGCCCATGTGCAAGAATGGAAAATGAGATACAAAGAAGCCCCTCTTCACTTGCCCAAGATGATGAAGCCATAGGCAGATCTAGACAAAGAAAAGATCTGGATGCAGATCCAAAACTATGAGCAACTCACCCTGTTTGTCAGTAACATACAGGATTCATATGCATGGTTGTTCAAGAGTTTGGATTTCATGGTGAGAACGCATAGGATCCCGTCAATTGGTTCCCTCACCATAGCCAAGGAGAAGAACTAAGTCTGACTAGAGATCGACATGTACATGGAGCAGCTAAGGCGATAGGCCACAAACAATGACTTGGAGATGAGTGCAGAAAACATGAAGTACATTGGTGGTCTTGCCATAGTCAAAACCATGTTGCGCATTCTTAAGGATGAGTTGGACAAGGGTTCCAAGACCATATACCCACAAGCTATGGAGGCAAGAGTCCGCTACCAGAAAAACACTATCAAGTAGTATGGGGACACCATTGCACAATACCAATCTTATTATCAATATGTCAACGAGAGTCATCAATTGGATATTTCTGAGCTGGTCTTCCCCCAGACTTTTGAGTCATAATGTTTTGTCTTGTTAGGTTGTCTCTAGCCTATTTTGTCTCACATGGGTACATGTGGAAAATCTATATTATTTGTAAATATGTTTAAAGTGAAATTCCAAGTATCATTTGTGGAATGTGAATAGTCACTATGTAATGTAATGAGTTATTTGTAAATAAGTTGAAGAGTCATGAGGGTAGTCAAAGAGTCAAAGGGGAATTTCAAGGGTCACCCCACCCTTTGTTATAAATAGAACCTCATAACTCATAGAACATGCTTTTGGGTGCCATGCTTTTGGCTAGGCCTAGGCTTAGAGAAGGCTTGAGAGTATTGTGATGAGCCTTGGCTTCTCCACAATGTAGAGCTAGTATACTTCTTTGGAGGAGTAGGTGTTCATGACTATAACGTTCCACTATTGGGGCTAGTGGACGTAAATGGTGTATGTATGGATGGAACTTTCACTTTTAATAATATAACTAAGCCAACATGTTTTCATGCATATGTTGTTATTATAGTTGGAATATTTTGGTTGCCTTAGCAATGTATATTGTTTAAATTACACATTTTCTTATGAACTATTTTGTTTGCAATTGTATGAATCTGGTTGAAGGTGTGTTGTTGGATTAACCCATCACTTTGGTTTGTGGACTATTCCTCTTTCTAGGTTGTGACATTATTCCGCTCATGTGTTCCTTTCAAGATGCGTACAATTACATGCTTCTAAGGGACACACTTCCTTTTCCCCTCTATGTGTTAGAACCCCCACACATCTCACTTGAGTCGCTGCAAGGTCACACACTTTCTTCCAACCAAAGTGATCATACTTGTCTCTTCACACTACTGTGGTCAAGGCACTACATTACCACCCACTGCTATGACTCCTACTCCAAACGGTATGAGGTCTAGTTGGGGCTTCTTATCAGGGAGATCCCCTTGAATGTTGGCAAGTCAAGCAATGTCAACAACATCCTACCTCCAATAAGAGAATGCAACCTTTTCTTAGAAAAAATTAACCTTTTTAGGAGATTCATTCCAAGATTCTCAAAGATAGTTAGACATTTACAAAATTTGGTCAAGAAGAATTTTTTTTTTTAAGTGGGGAGCTCAAGAAAGGGAAGCCTTCCAGACCATTAGGCAAGCTATTTTTCAACCTCCTACTTTTATGAGTCTTGAATTTACTAAGGACTTCACCTTGTATACCTTTTCTTCTTATGCATATGTTGTTGTTCTCACCCAGAGGAATAGCCAAAATGATGAAACCCCTATTTCTTTCATGAGATTTTCTTTGAAAGGGATAGAACTAAATTATTGAACAATTGAAAAACATGTTTTTGTTATCTTTAAGGTGGTAACACATTTCAAACCTTATCTATTGAAATCTAAAACTAAAATTATTGTCACTTATGCAACAATTAGAAATCTACTAGTTCAAAAGTAGCTTAGTGAGAAAAGAGTGCATTGGATGACAACCCTTCAAGAGTGTGATCTCAAAATCAAACATGCACAAATTGTTAGAGGTCAAGGACTGTGTAAGTTGGATGCATATTTTTTTATTCCTTCCAACGAAGATTCCTATTTAAATAATGAAGTTGTTGTTTAGAATGAAATTTTATGCAGTACATCTAATTTTGATTCTTGGTATTCTGACATAATTTTTTTTCGATACACAGTATAGCTCCCTCACACCTTGATCAAAAGAAAAGAAGAGCACTTATATTAAAAACATCTCCTTTCCAACTGATAAATAATATTCTCTTCTGAAATAACTATGATGGAGCACTTATTTGTTGTTTAGAATAGGAATATTCTTAGAAAATTTTGAATGAATTGTATATTGGACATGTTGGTGGTCATTATGGTGAAGACCCCACCACACATATGGTGTTAAGGGATGGCTATTATTGGTCCACTTTATTTATAGATGCTCACACCCTTGCCCGAAAGTGCGAGATCTTCCAAAACGTTGTTGGTAAGGTTGAAAAACCTACTTTTATCCTACAACCCATCATAGTTGATGCTCCCTTTCAAAAATTGGGCTTATACATGATTGGTATTGTGATCCCCACCTCTTCCCTTAAACATAACTTATGATAACAACAACTAACTATTTTACAAGATGGGTGGAGCAAACTCCTCTTCAGGTAGTAAACATGAACCAGGTAATATCATTTCTTGAGACTAACATCATCATTTGATTTGGTGTTGCAAAATAACTTGTTTTTCTATAATGCATCATATTTTTATTTTCTTGATATTAATACTTTCACTCTTGAAAAAGGGATCAAAACTAAATATGCAACAAATTATTACTCTCGGGTTAATGGGCTTACCGAATCAACAAATAAGAATTCGATCAAAATTATAAAGAGAATTGTCTCTGATCATTAAAAGAGTTACCACATGACTCTATTTAATGCATTATGGGATGATAGGTTACTCCTAAACCTACTATTGGAAGCTCACCATTTTTCCTTGTGCATGGGAGAGAGGTTATTCTTCCTCCAAACATTTTTCTGCCTTCATTACAGTTATCTCAGAAAGTACAGGAAGTAGAATGTTCTACTATGCAGACCATGATTAATGCCCTGCTCAAATTGGAAGAAGAGAGAGAGAAAAAGCTAAGAAAATGCTTGATTATCATCATAAAATTATCAAGCATTGGTTTGACGACAAATCCTCTTCTAACATAAAATTCAAAGTAGGCGATCTAGTACTTAAGTGGGACAAAATGCATAAGGAGAAGGGAGAGCATACAAAATTTCAGAAGTTGTGGTTGTGTCCTTTCATTGTAGCAGAAAATATTAGACGTACTTTTCAACTGCAGACCCTGGATGGGAAAACTAAATCCCTTCTGAGTAATTGAAAACTTCTGAAAAAAAAAAATTTCTTGATTCCTTATGTGGGAATTATATATTTTTTTAACTTGCAATCTATTTTATTTGGTTTGAGTTGATTTAGTTGTTTGATGATGATTGATTTTCCTTATTTTTTGTGTGATTCTTTTTATTATGGTTTTCTTAACTACGTCTACTATTAAAACCAACATTTCTATATGAAATTCTATATATAATTTTCAGCAAAGATGTTTATGTATTACTAATGGACTTTTCTCCAATTCTTGTAATCTATTACTTAAATTCCTAAAATTTAACATATATATCACTATTAGTAATCTTGAAATTTGTTTCTTAAAGAACTGTCATTTTTTACCAAGACATTTATATTACAACAGTTATGTGTAAGAAAATATGATGAACGAATAAAAAAATTTGGTCATGTTAAACTTCTTACGCCATCCTCTCTCTTAAAGAGAATTTCAGATTTGCTTCCCTATATGTTCTATTATCTTCTTCTGAAAATTAATTAAATTAAAAGAGTGTTTGTATTAATAATTGGCTAAATGATAGGAGGTCTCATCAAGAGGTGACTTAATGTGACCATGAATCCTTATGAAGTGGCATTACCAAATATGGTCACTAAGCCAGGGCAATGCCTTTCAACTGCAAAGATGAAGGATGAGAGGTCTCGTCATGAGCTAGTCCACTCATTTTTTTTAAGCTTCATGAATGGCATTGTAGACATCTAGTTACCAAGCTAGAACAATGGCTTCTTTTCTAATTCCCTTAAATTAAAATAAAATGTTAAAATGTAGCACATAGGGTACAAGTATATGAAGATGGTTAAAGGGTGTCTCTATCAAGGCTATATATGGCTACTAGCAGTAGTGTCCATGCCCATGGTATTGAAGTTACTCTTTTAGAACAAGAAATACCTGATTAATTCATATTTTCTAAGGTTTATTGCAACTGATCAAGACTATCCTTGCAATTAAATTTAAACAAGTTCCTATGTTTTGATTTCTTCATTATAATGGTGGATATAGTTGATTTATTAACATTTCAATTAAATTGTTTATATCTTGAATTGGAGATAAATATATTTCAATCTGTTTTGAGCTTCTTGCGTATTATCCTGATTTTAACATAAATAAATAGTTCACATTCAGTTGCCATTTGTTGGTTGCAAAAAAACTCCCTTTTCGTTTATATTTTTGAATGAAATGCCTCCCCTTGTTGCTTTCACTAAAATTATTTGAAGCGGCCTTGTCATTTATTGACTTTGGACATTGTTCTTATAAATTTCCCCGTGGGATGTTATCATATTTAAAGCCTTTAATTTTTTATTACTTTTGATTTGAGACATGTGTCATTTATGCAACAAGTTTCCTTTTCTATTTTGATGGTTATATTCATATTATTTTTTTAATACATTATTGTTCAGTCTAATCCCTAATATTGTTTCTATCACAAGATTAATGATTAACATTTTTTTCATAAAACGATAAAAACATTCAGGGATTAGATTGAATGTTTCTAGAGAATATTTTGAATTGACCTTTGTCATATGTATTAATATTTCAGGGATGCAATTCATTGTTGCATGGTCTCGGCCCCTTTGTAACCTCGAATTAAACTTATGCTATAAAAACCTATCCATACCACGAATCGTTAATAACATTTATTATGTTATGATATCGATTATCATAATCGTTAATATGTTGATGAGCTAAGCTATGAAGTGGTCATATCATTATACATAGTAAAGGGTTGGCATTTAATTCATTTATTTGTGCTTTTTATGTAGCAATGCCTACAATGAGTTGGAAACGGTTAATGATTATGTAGCACATTTCAAGTTTTACATGTGGACTAGCAATGTATTGATACATCCTGAGGTTGGTTCCGTTTTATTATGATTCTGTAAATGCTTTTATGGTTACCTTGTATTATGTGTACCATTTCCTTTGATCATTTCAAATTTCAAGTGAAAATTAACATAAACAAATGACTAAACAACAACATTTAAGAGACATGAACATCACCAAAGCAATATCACAACAACACATGATGAAGGAGTTCACCCCGCTTGGGCTACGTCTCCTTTATCCAACTTCCAATGGCTTGGCCCTCCCTATTATTATAAAAAGTGTGAAAACGTCAGTTTACAATGCTCAGATAGTTATGAAACCTGCTCCAATGGCTCCAGAATGCCCAAAAATGCCTGTCTAGCCTCTTTCTACTTCTGATTTGGTCAAAAACAGAAGAAGTTATGCCTTCCCCAAGTATTTTTGCTAATCACACCGCAATTTCCCCAAAATCTTGCACCATCCTACAAATTCGCCTACAATTTTACTAACCAAGTGCCAATTTCACCTAATTCTGGGTGAAATTGTCAGACAGATTAAATGCCCTTTAAGGCCTTAAATCCGAAAATTTTGGACATGTGGAGGGCCACGTGCCTGGGGCTAAGGCCAATGGCCCAGCCCCATTGATTAGGCCCCCACTTCGCTCCGTTGGTAGTCATGTTGGGTGGAAGGTACCCAAGGGATGGCCCCTTGCTCCGAATGGCGCTGAATTAACATTTAAATGAAAGACAAACACTATATATATTAAGAAATAAATGTGTGGTGCATTGGCAATGGTTTGGCGCTTGGAGTTTGAAGGTCGTGGATCACCCCCACCATTGCTGCTCAGACCTTAGCCCGATTTTTGGTGGCCCTTGGGTTGCCACATGGCAGAACCTAGCTGGGCCACATGGCAGCATGTGGTTGGCCAGCAACTAACTAATGAAACTCATCCAAATTGCACCAATAACATCATGCCACTTGGCACCACACCATTCACCAGAGGTCAGCAATCGCTTGCACAGTCACCCTACCACGTAAGCATGCCCAATCAGCACCACATCAGCAGTACGGACTACTGACTAGGTTGTTTGCATTTTTTTTTTAAATTCCTCTGTTTAGGAAAACAAACAGAACATGTTTTTGGGAGAATACGGAGTCTGTTTCCTGTGAAATGAGTTGCACTAGATTTAGGATGATGAGCACTACGTGGTTGTTTAGGTTCCACACTAATCCAACAAATTTGAATTTTGAGCTATTTTTTAGCACCTGATCATTCTATGTATTTCTTCTTCCCTCCCTCTCTCTCCCCCTCCAACTCCAACTCTCTCTCCTTCTCTCTCTTGAGTCCTCTCTCTACTTTTCTCTCACACCTCCCTCTATCTCTCTCCCCCATTTCTCTCTCTCTCTCTCTCTCTCTCTCTCTCTCTCCTTGCCTCTCTCTTCCCTTAAACTCTGTCGCTATCTCCCTCCCTCTCTCCCCTCCAACTTTGTGTCTCCCTGTCTCTCTCTTCCCCTTCTCTCCCTGTATCTCTCCTATCTCTCTCTCTCTCTCTCTCTTCCCTCAAACTTTTTCACTATGTTTATCCCTCTCTCCATCTCTCTCTCCCCTCCATATTTGTGCCTCCCTCTATCTCTCCCCATTCTCTCCATATCTCTCTACTCTCCCCTTCTTTGTCTTCCCCCCTCTCCTCTCTCCCTTACTCTCTCTACATCTCTCCTTTGTCACTCCCTCTCTCTCTCCACCTCTATCTCTCTATGTATTTGTTCTTTCCTCCCTCTCTCTCTCTCACCCCCCTCTCTCTTAAATTTGATCCAATTTCAATCACTTTGCTTGTTTTCAGTGCGTAGATCCTTAGCTAGGACGGATCTATACTAGTTTTTAATAATATTATTTATGTTATATAAATTTAATGTCTTTATATATATAAGTATTCTCATTTTTAACTTTATTAAAACCTTAATTTAATTTCTATGAGAATATTTTTAGTAGTCATGAGGATACTATGTTCAATATACCTCAAAAGTAATTATAACTTTTTCCTTTTAGACTCAATTAAAAAAATGTTATAAAATTAAATTAAAATAAAAAAAAAATATTGTGAAATAAGTTATTATTTTTTGGCATGTGGTATTGATAATCCATGATATTGGCCCATGGTATTATAACAAAACCTATTTACAAGTTAATAATATCCATGATTAAGAATCTTGTCATATTGTTATAAAATATTTTGATTGTGAAATAAGTTATGAGTTTTGGGCATGTGGTATTGATAACCCCTCGTATTGGCCCATGGTATTATAAAAAAGCCTATTCACAAGTATCAATGGAAAAAGTGGGGGTCAATATCTATGGTTAAGAATCTTGTCATATTGTTCTAAAATATTTTGATTGCTAAATAAGTTATGTTTTTTTTGGCATGTGGTATTGATAACCCATGGTATTGTAACAAATCCTATTTACAAGTTAATAATATCCATGGTAAAGTGGGGTTGAATTTCCATGGTTAAGAATATTTTCATACTGTTATAAAATATTTTGATTGTGAAATAAGTTATGTTTGTTGGGCATGTGATATTGATAAGCCATGGTATTGGCCCATGGTATTGTAACAAAGCATATTTGTAAGTTAATAATGTCTATGGTAAAATTGAAGTGAATATCCATGGTTAAGAATATTTTCATAGTGATATGAAATATTTTGATTCGTGTAGTATTGATAAGCCATGGTATTGGCCCATGGTATTGTAACAAAGGCTATTCAAAATTCAATAAAAAAAATCAAAATATAACAAATTAAATTTTATTATTTTTATTACTTTAACATTTTATTATTATTTGAGTTAACTTTTAAATGTTTACACTCATCCCCGATATCACTTTTCACTTTCTTTTTTTTAATTGGGTCGACATGTAAAATTGTTTACATACTTACATTACATCTACACATCTAACCTATACTGGGTTGTAGGGCGCTTACTGGATTAACAATTTCATTTAATGATATTTTAAGTCAATCATCAATATACTCCTTCTTAGGTAGGACAATTATAGCTTGTTTTACTCTCCATTTAAATATCTTATCTTCAATTTCTTTTGAAGCTGAGTGTAAGTGGTTGAAAATTGATTTTTGTTATAAGTGACAAATGTAACTAAACATTTCTTTATCTTCTCTTTTGATAAATTCGTTAAAATATCGAACTCATTACCCCATTTGAGTTGGTTCTTTAGAATTAGGATCGAATCCATAATTATTTGTGGACCTTCAAGGTCTTGGAAGACCTTGATTGCTTTAAATAATTAATACTCATTTTCTCATTAATATTTGTGCATTCAACAATAACATAATTTAACATTTGAATCCTTGTAGACCATCCTGAATTGATATGTTTTATTCACTTCCTAAAGGAAAGCCCTTGCTGAACTTTTTGAAATTTGCTAACAATAGAATTTTTTGTAATGAAAACAATTAAATCATTCTTGGGAAAATGTCTATATATTTCAACTTCTTTGCAAGTAGTTAGTGAAAGAAAACATCCTTTGAAATAAATTTAGGTACAAATATATATCCCATGCTTTTGAATTAATGCTTAGTTACTTATTATGTTCTCTATGACATAAGTTTTGATTCCATTATGTAATTTCATTTCCTTCTTGATTCTATTGGGTGTGCCAAATATGTTAGACGATACTTACTGTTAGCTCTGCTATAAGCTTCAATGTTTAAGGGTTAAATTCAGGTTTGATGGTTGGTTTGTGCCAAGAAAGTAGCTCGCAGCAGTCGTTGCCCTTCTGCTCATTCAAGTTTCCTTATACCCTCTTAACCCCTCAGTCTCTGTTTTTCTTCTGTTTGACTTTAAATCCTTTGTAAACCCGCTTTCCCTTTCAACCTGATCATATTTCCTAAACCCCCCGCTATTTTTATTTATTCTAAAACCGCGCATGAGCCTGTTTGCTTTAACTCCCGGGCGCCAAGATCATACTGCCTTGTAGCCCCTGTTCTCTAGTCCTCGGCGCTTAACTCATGTAATCGCACCCATATAACCTTTCGTCATTTGCTAAATCTCCATCACTGATCGTTCAGATCTAACGGTCTTCATCGTTTCATCGCATCCATTAAACTCTGTGCAAGTTCCCTGTCATCTGACCGTCCATCATTCATCGGACGGTAGACACTCCCCATGATCGCGCGACTTGCGCACGTGTTAACCCACGGGGGGTGGTTTCCAGCTGCCACGCAGTGCCTTTTTGTTGGATCGCAGCCCGCTATACAGAAACCGCCCGACGCCAAAGGCGGTGCGGGGAAACCGCCCGCCAATAAAACCGCCATTCTCTCGCCATTTAAGTATCGTGCATCTTTTTTGTGCAATCACCGTCGGATCTGACGCGCCCAGATCCGACGGCCCATATTCAATTACCCGCATGTCATCCTGATAATCCCCGTCAGTTGATCACAGCCGTTGATCTCTGCGATCCGACGGTTATTATTCACTTCGCCTGTTCTTCCCGATTCCTCCTGCCAGCGATCTCTGCTGTTGATCTTTGCGATCTAATGGCTGAGATTTATCCTTGGCCTGCTCTTGCTCGCGCCAATAAATCTCATTTCCTTTTGACTGTCTCGAGCTCACAAAGGAGGAAGGAAGCCATCATCCGATACCTGCACAGTTAATATCTCAGCACTGCATTTAAAGACATCATGGCTGAAGGACGAACAGGATGACCTCGAGCAGTGAAGAGCATTTATCAAGCGTGGAATTTCATCCACAACTTACTCCAACTGCCCGAGAAGGACGTCAGGAATTCAAAAAAGGGTCATTTTGTCCATTAAAGCAGTAATATTTTTATCAGAAACCCATATCTGAATGTAAATGTGGTTGGTGGTCCATTAGGATACCTCCACGTGTAGCATAGCAGAGATATTTTGTAATCAACCTCCATATAAACCCAGAAAGAGAATGGATGATGGTTGATGAGTGTTATTCTGTTGTAGGCTTCAACTTCTGGAGATTGTAACTACTGTGAGACCTGCAGCTTCTGGTCTTCATTTCCAACTAATACAAGCTTCTTTTGCTGTCAATTGCTCATTTTTCACTTCTTCTATGTTCCAGGTTGTGCCTGTTATGCATTTGTTGATGTGCTGTAGGTGTTTAGCATCAGAGGGGTTGTTATCCCACCTTTGTGTGTGAATCTTGCATGTATCATTGAGTTTGTATGCAGGTTTTTACTTTTTTAATACCAGAGAGCTGTCATCCTGTCTGTATATTAAAAAATAGATTTGCAGGCCTCTTTACTGGTTGCAGCTGGCCATCACAGGGTTCTGTGCATCTGTTGGTGTGATCAGTCTTCTCCATTATCACCTTATCCTCAAACTGTGAGTAATTGGTGGTTAAAAGCCTTGTAGTCTGGGGGTGTTCACCCATGTCTGGGGTTAAGCATAGTAGGAATGGTTATTTGGCTTGAATATGCAGCATTTCTTTCATTCATCCACCATTTATCCAACTTTTTGTTGAGTTTGTAATGTTCCCAAGCATCACTGATATACAACCTAGGTGAGTTTCTTGGGGTGATAACACTTACCATTGAGCTACAATAACCATCAAGGGTTTCATCAAGCTCACTAATTTTCCTTTTTAATCATACGTTTCAACTTTACCATTATTTTCAATCTATGTATCATTCTGATTTTATAATCTCTTCATATGTAATAAAATGAGAAAGGGAATCCCCTATGTCCATATGCAACTTTAAAAGCCTAGGAGGTGCCGCTCCTAATACGTTCACTTTGTACCTCCATTTATTTGCTACTTTCATGTTCTTAACATGAAATTTTTCAGTTTGCAACTTTTTCTCAACTTTATAATAATAGATGTTGTGCATGGTTAACGAATATTCCTCAAATATAGTTGGATCTTTAGTGGCCAACTCTTTTTCCATATTTTGGAATTTTTCCAAATGCAATGCTACCTAGTTAAGGTCTATAGCACTATCCACCTCAATATTAGTGGGTCTCTTTGACTGTTAAGATCCATTTTTTCTAGAGCTTTTCTTTATTTTTGACAAAGTAACAACATGAGACTTTTCCAAATCAACATGAGGGAGAGTTTCTTCAACATCATTTCCTCCATAATGTTGTTCATTTCTCTCTCCCCTTATTGTAGTTCTCTTGTCTTTTGTGTGTAAGGGAGGAACTTCGACAAGCTAGTTGATCTAATGAAGATTGTACATTTGTGAGATTCTTCCCTCTTTGCCTAGTTTTTCCCTACTCTCTTGAATTGGTACTAACTTGTGTAACTAGATCATCATTTTGCATAATATTTCGCTTCTCTTTTTCTCTTATACCTCCACTTCATTGTCTACAATTCCTTCCACAATTATAGTAAACCAATTACCATATTTGATTGATGATAAAAGTTGAGAAAATAACCCTTCGGAATCAAAGCCTTTGTGTGATTTAGCTTCTTTCAAATTAAAGGGATTCAATGTCTCAAATATGTTGACCAAGTGTGAAGAATTCTTCACAACAACTTCGGCTATGTTGAATGGTAATGACATAAATTGTTTCTGCTTCTTTCTATAAAAAAAAATTGACTAGGAACAATATTGTTTACATTCCTCTATAGAAAAATATCTATCACAAATAACAAGGGAGTAATAAGTGAATTTCTTCATACCCATAAAGTTTTATATATGTATAACTATATTCTTGTTGTGTCAACCTCTATGGTTTGACTCCATTTAATATATGTCTAAATTTCCCGACAAAATTATCTGCAATGAGGAAAAAGAGAAAAGGTTATTTATCCCTCCATAAAATGGGATACAAGAATTGCATTGGTTCTAACTCATAGCATTTCTCTTTGAAGGTAAGCCATTGAAAAAATTACAATAAATTATTACTAGTACAACATAAGCTATCATAAATAATCTTAGAGTTTTCAAATAATTAGCCAATTCAAAGGAAATCTCATGGGAAATCACCTCTACCTAGTTGAAGTGTTCTCTTTCTTAAAAGAAAAAAATAGAACATATAAAATTAACATGGGTATATGGGATGTTGAATCTCATCCCATTATACATGCAAAAAACTAAGATAAATCTCTGTAAGGCTTTGTTAACACAAAGACATCAATGGATGTAAGGTTTTGTTGGCATTTTCACTTATTGGACCATGGATTCCTTGAGAAATTCACACCTTGTCTTGAGATTCAAGGGTAGACTATGCTTCAGGTAGCTTGAGTTGCATGTTTGGGTCTAGTAACCTCACCATTCTCCTTAATGCTTTTGGATTCAAAAGTACTAGCTTCTTTCCTTGAAGATAAGCTCTAGTGGTTCTAGTCTTCAAATCAAAGTGGCAAGTGCACTAGGAAACAATCTCTCTAAAATCAAGAACCTTAGGAACACATCCAACATTAGTAAGAATAATGGTCCATATTTTATTATTGAGCTTTTACATATGTGTCAAATTCAAATAGCATTGGTACACCATCAACCAGTGGAGGATTTTATCCTATTAGGTAAGTGAATTAGCTAGATCCCAATAAAAGAAATCCTCCTTCCCTTTAATCACCATATTGTTTTATTCCTTCAATGTTATTTTAATATATAACAATTCAAGTGTTCTATTATAAACTTCTTAGCTATTTAAAAGCTCATCTCGAGAATAGTATTTACTACAACACCTCCCACCTTCATCGGGACATGGAAGAACCATAATTGGGAATTAATAATCAAGGGCGCGTCCTTTACTGAAATATGGAATATTTGATTTGCATAATGCCATATCACCACCCTTTATCTTAAGGATAGGGATTTCTTAAATGAGCTTTGAATTAGACTTGAAAGGAAAAAAAGGGTATCTTCATGAATTTCACCAAGTATGGTTTATAAGGGGAGAAATTGATCTTATAAGAATAAATGATATTATAGTGTGGAACTTGGTTCATGCAAAGAAGTAGGAGTGCGAAGGGACAAAAAGTATAAAGATTTAAGTGTTCCTCCTTAAGTGTTCGGAGGAACAATTGTGTGGAGAAAATGGGGTGGAGCATATTTTGCACACAAATGAAAATCAACCAAGTATAAGAGTGGTGCATGCCAGAAAGTGTGCAGAGTGTAAGGTTCTTGTTTAGGGTGAGAAGTTCCATACAAGGTTTGAAAATGAAACTAAGAATGAAATGTTCACAGAGAAAATAAGGTCTAGATGTTTTGGAGAACCAATACACAATGTTGGTGGGTCAAATTTAGTTAAAGTAATTATTGGAATATGATTTAAAATTACATTTAAATGAGATAAAATTTATCTTTCTCAAAATTGTATGTGGAAACTTTAATATTATATAAATAAAGATTGAGCGATAAACAAATACTAAATTAATAATTTATTAAATATTATAAAAAAAAACATGTTTTTAAAAAATACTATTAAAATTTATAATAAATTATTTTTTTATTTTTTTATTTATAATTTAAGATAAATAAGTCTTAATAAAAATTTCTTAAAAATTCATGTTTTAAAAAAATATTATTAAAGTTTATAATAAATTAAAATTTTATTTATTTATTTATAATTTAATATAAATAATTCAAAATTCATGATTAGTTTTTAAGGGTTTTATTTTGTATAACAATTTAGGCTTGAAACTCCATAATATTTAAAAAGAAATATCTAAAGTCAAGCTAATTTATGTTAAAAATTGGTATAGCTTAATCTTAATGTAATTTTCAAATAATTTTAATTAAATAATATTTTTAGGTAATAAATTAATTTCATATATTAAAAATATATCAACATATCAACAAACCAATAAAAAAAATTAGAACAATAAGGTAATAAATATAAATAAATTAAGAGGACGATCACTAACAAATATATATTGTAAAATATGATCCTGAAGAGAAATCATAAAAGAAGGGAGAGATTGAGATAAAGGGTTTTATTTTGTATAACAATTTAGGTTTAAAACTCCATAATATTTAAAAAGAAATATCTAAAGTCAGGGTATTTTATGTTAAGAATTGGTATAACTTAATTTTAACGTAATTTTCAAATAATTTTAATTAAATAATATTTTTTGAAGTAATAAATTAATATGTTGATGATGGTGGTGGTGGTGGTTAACGTCCACTGAAACCAAATTGGTCTATCGGCCTTATAATTTTCCTAGTTTTTAATTATCTAGCTCCTCGTCTTTCTTGGCGAGATTGGTGCTGTAGCTTTCTTTTTTTTCTCTACGGTCTTCCAACTTCCTTTATCTTGCATCTCCTTCATCTCTTCTGGTTCTTGGGACATTGGTGTCTTAGCTTCGCGATCTATTGTGTTCATCCTTTTGAAGATAGTCGGAGAAGAAGTTTGGTCTAGGAGATCTGCTTTGCTGTTAAATGAAGATTTATTTTGTGCGGTATTCGAATCCTCATAACTGTTGATTTGTTGGGCGGGGCTTTCTCCCTGCTTGTCTTGAGAGTTGTTTCTTTCTTGCCCGATTTCTTGTGATTCAGAGTTTTCTCTAGAGTATTCTTCTTTGATGATAGTGTAGTGTTCTTTTTGTGCTCCTTCCCACCATGTAGATCTGTGGTGGTTTTTTCTAGCAGAATTTTTCTGGGAGGCTTTTGGGCAATTTTTGGCTAGATGGCATGTCTCAAAGCAGGATCGACATCTGAAGAGGACACTTTCATAATCGAGTTTCTGGTTCCACACATAGTCTTTACTTAATAGAGTTTAGGCTTTTGTGATCCATATCAAGTTAGAGAAAGATTTCGGCGAAAATCACATGGAATCTCATTTGTCGACGCGTTTCGAACCAACTAGTGTGGTTCATCGTCAGGACAAGTTGAAGAAACAGATCTAGCTCATCATGCTAAATAGTCTGAGCGGAGCCTCCAACAGCTATCATCTCTAACGGCTAGTTTGACTCAAGGACAGGGGTCAAAATTATTATAATATTTTAATTCGTAAAAATAAATAAATTAAGGTAAATGGTACGAGACCTAATAATTAAAAACTATAAGTTAATTAATAATTAGTCAAATAAATGACCTTGAAAGGCCTAAAAATATAAATAATTTTATTTAAAAGTATTAAGAATAAAAGAAAATCAAAGTTAATAATTAAAAATTATAATTTAATTAATAATTAAAAGGAAAATTAGTTAATTAAATGACCTAATGGATGAATAAAAATTATATTTGGCATGAGACCTAATAAATAAATAAAAATTTTATAAGTTAATTAATAATTTAAAAAGGAAATTGGTTAAATGAAGAAAATATAATCTTATTTAAAAGTATTATTAAAATTGTAAGTTAATTAAAATAATAAAAGGTAATAAAGAGAATCAAGGTTAATAAAAATTATAAGTTAGTTAATAATTTAAAAGGAAAATTAGTAAATTAAATGACCTTGTAATAAAGGATGGAGTAATATATAAATTAATTTTATATAAAAGTATTATTAAAAATGTATGTTAAATAATAAAATGTAATTAAGCTATAAAAATGACCTTAAATGGAAAATTAGTTAATCAAATGACCTTATAATAAAGGATAAGTTAAATGTATAGAGTAATGTATAAATTAATTTTATTTAAAAATATTATAAAAATTGTATGTTAATTAATAAAAAGAAAATCAAAGGATGATATGATAGATCGGAAATTAGTTAAAAATATAAGCAGTAAAGAATTAGAAAGGAAAATTAGTTATATGGAGGCCCTTAAATAAAATAATCAATATAAAAATAAAAATAAATAAATAAAAAATAAAATAAATAAATAATAATAATAATAAAATAAATAAATAAGTGAAAATAAAGATAAAAGACACAAAAAAAAACAAAAAAAACCAAAGAGGACGAAAAAACGACTAGGAAGAGAGGGCTGGGACCCAACACCTACTGACTTTCCAACCATCCTCTCTATTGAGATTGCTTGGTCTCTTTTCGATCTCAAGCGCTTCCCTGAATTTTCGATGATGGAAATGCGAAACCTTAGAAATAACACTGGCTTCTTCAATACAAACATGATGATTGGTTTTCTCAGCATGTTCAGCCAAAGCGGAAGACTTAGATCTCCTATGCTTCAGATCCGCTGCGTGCTCGCTAATCCTCTGATTAATGGAACGACCAGTCTCCCCAATATAGGGGGTCCCACAGGAACAGGGGATCATATAAACACCCTTCATATCTTTAGGGTCGATGGGATCCTTCACCGATTTGAGGGACGAACAAATGGTGTTCAGGGGCCTAAAGGACACAGGGATACTATGTCTCCTGAGAATCCTACCAATTCTATCAGTGGTCCCTTGAACATAAGGAAGATGGACACCAGGAACACGATCTTTTGGTTCTCTTTTCGCCAGAAAATTCTTGGAAGCTTTAAGGAAAGCCCTATGACCCATGTATCTACTGTAACCATTCTCCACAAAGACATCCAGCAGATGGGATTTTTCCTTCTCAAAGCTCTTCTTGTCCGAGATCCTCAGGGCCCGAGTAGCAAGGGTACTAAGAACACCCATCTTTTGAGCGGGGAAATGGTGGGAACTGGCATGAAGATACTGCTCCGTATGAGTTTTCTTTCGAAAAACTTGATGGGCGAGGGAACCATCATCATTCCTAGAAATAAGAATATCAAGGAAAGGAAGGCATCCCTCAACTTCCTGCTCCTTAGTGAACTTAATGGCTGAGGACTGCCTGTTAAGATGATCAAAGAAGAGATCAAGCTCATCCTGGCCATGAGACCAGATGACATTGGTGTCATCCACATACCTCTTCCATAGTTTAGGAAGGAGTCGGGAAGAGTTCAGAGCCTTGGACTCAAAATCTTCCATAAACAGATTAGCAACAACAGGGGAAAGGGGGGATCCCATTGCAACCCCACATGTTTGCTCGAAGAACTCCCCTTCAAAACTGAAGAAGGTGGAAGTGAGACAGATCTCAACCAACCTAGCCGTGTCAGGATCTGTTAGGCGGTTGATCACATCCATGGCCTCATTAATAGGGATGCAAGTGAACAGGGAGACAACATCAAAACTGACAAGAATGTCCCCAGGATCAAGCTTAATGTCCTTGAGCTCCTCAATAAAGGAAGCAGAGTCTTTTACGAAGGACTCCGTCCGACCAACAAGGGGCTTAAGCTTTAAAGCCAGGAACTTCACAAGAAGATAGGTAGGACCTCCAATGGTGTTGACGATGGGCCTTAAGGGGGCTCCTTCCTTGTGAATCTTTGGGAGGCCATAGATTCTAGGAGTAATAGGGTTGCTTTCAATGAGCTTATGGTGCAAGGAACTCAACGAGCCAATGGATTTAATGGCCAAAGCCACATTTCTAGCAACCTTCTTCAAGGGATTTTTGGAAAGCTTTTTGTAGCTACCACTATTATGAAGATGATCCAACATCTTGCTGCGATAATCAACCTTGTTAAGAATCACGGCAGCACCACCCTTGTCTGCCTTAAGAACAATGATATCCTTGTTCTGGTTTAAGGATCTGAGAGCTAAAGATTCTTCTCTGCTGAGGTTACTCTTAGGCGGCTTAGCCTTTCTCAAGGCCACTGCACAATCCTGCCTGATAGTATCCTTGATCCTATCAGGTAAACCTCGGATCCCAAACTCAATATCACAGATAATATCCTCCACAGGGATTTTTCTAGGGGTTAAGGCAAAATTTAAGCCTTTGCCCAAAACTTTAAAAACAACAGGGGGAAAAACGAAACTGGAGAGATTAATAACCTTGTTACTAGAAGGAGAAGAAGGGGTAATACCAGCAGTCCGATTTTTCTTATTATATTTCAAGCTAGAGAATCTTTTGTTGATATCATTAATACTATCATTATTGTTATTATTAATATTAAAATTAATATTATTATTATTATTAATGCAATAACTATTATTATGACTATCGTAACTAATAATGTCACAATTATTATTCAAATTATTGTGATGATTTGTATTACCATTATAATTCTTAATTAGGTTATTAGCAATATAAGTATTAATATCATAATTAACATTAGGGCGATCACAACTTTTTATACCTGAGTTCCTACCGCTAATGAAGATCCGGTCCACCGAAACAGCGCTATCCTTGGGTCCAGCAGTAACTCCTTTTAAATTATTAACTAACTTATAATTTATATATTACTCCATCCTTTATGACAAGGTCATTTAATTTACTAATTTTCCTTTTAAATTATTAACTAACTTATAATTTTTATTAACCTTGATTCTCTTTATTACCTTTTATTATTTTAATTAACTTACAATTTTAATAATACTTTTAAATAAGATTATATTTTCTTCATTTAACCAATTTCCTTTTTAAATTATTAATTAACTTATAATTTTTTTATTTATTTATTAGGTCTCATGCCAAATATAATTTTTATTCATCCATTAGGTCATTTAATTAACTAATTTTCCTTTTAATTATTAATTAAATTATAATTATTAATTATTAACTTTGATTTTCTTTTATTCTTAATACTTTTAAATACAATTATTTATATTTTTTAGGCATTTCAAGGTCATTTATTTGACTAATTATTAATTAACTTATAGTTTTTAATTATTAGGTCTCGTACCATTTACCTTAATTTATTTATTTTTACGAATTAAAATATTATAATAATTTTGACCCCTGTCCTTGAGTCAAACTAGCCGTTAGAGATGATAACTGTTGGAGGCTCCGCTCAGACTATTTAGCATGATGAGCTAGATCTGTTTCTTCAACTTGTCCTGACGATGAACCACACTAGTTGGTTCGAAACGCGTCGACAAATGAGATTCCATGTGATTTTCGCCGAAATCTTTCTCTAAATAGTCTTTACTTGTTAGGTTTATTTGCGTTGGAAATCCGGTGTTGAAGTCCATCTCCACACAGAGGTGTGCATAGGTGGTTCTGGCATATTCATATATTACACATATATCAACAAACCAATAAAAATAATTAAAACAATAAGATAATAAATATAAATAAATTAAGAAAATGATCACTAATAGATATATATTGTAAAATATGATCATGAAGAGAAATCATAAAAGAAAGAAGAGATTGAGATAAAAAGAGAATAGTGGGTCAAAAGCTAATCGAAAGAGAAAGTTTGAATCACACATGATTAAGCAAACTCAGTGGGAGGCCTTTTGGAGAATCCTTATTGAGAAAATATACAATGAAGTGAAGCAGAAGCAAAAGCAATAATTTTATGTGCACATCATTCGTCCCCTTTGAGTGCACGCTAGGGCAGAGATTATTAAAGAACCAAAAGATGGAAGAATAGCATTGTTCCATTTGTAATTATAAGACATTCATCATTTTTTAAACACTTTAAGTGTGGTGTATTTTGTTATTGTTATTGATTAGTTGGATGGGGAAACAATGAGCTTATTGGGAATGATTTATAACATATATAATATTTGGTGGTGAGAATATCATATTCACCCAGGTTTTAGTATAAATGTATATTTTACAAGTTTGTTCTTGTCTATGTACGTCTATTTTGGTAATTTGGATTTACATTTTACATATATATTTGTGTGCATGTAATTTTAATAAATATTTAAAAGTTAATTGTTGTTAAAATTATTATATATGAGAATTTGTCAATAATTATTAAACTATTATATATATAGATTCTAAAAATAATATACATGTTGGAAAACATAGTAATGATTATATTTTTTCTTTTGAATGGGGTGTTATGGAGATTTTTAAATCATGGCCTATACATGTAAATGTCTAACAAAAAGGTTTAATATTGGATGACCGGTGGGTTATGAGCTTATCTTCTATCAATATGAGAAGTTGTTTAAGAGGTATGAGGAATCTATGTGAGATGATGGGTGTAGGTGTGGCTCTTCGACCCACTCTTATTTTGGTTATGCTTGGTTTTCGTTGATGATGAATTCATTTGGAAATGCAGCACTGAGTACATATGCCATCATGGTTGGAAGAGGGAGTCTTGGTTCTTATGTGTCATTCCCATATCTTTTGCCAAGTTCAAGTTTCCTTTCCATTCTAGTTGCCCTTGTTTTAATTCTTATTTTTGTGCCTCTAGTCGACTAGTTTCATGTTTTGGTTGAATTGTGGATTGGTGGTGTTGTTCACCTCTTGTTTGCAATCACCCCTAGCTACATTCACTATTGTGGATTCATGCCTATCTATTGTGTTTCTAAATAGTGGGTCTAGTTTCTAGGCTTAAGTTCTTTGTGGTCCTATTGCCACCCTCTCTATGCATTGCACCCATGTGCCTCTGAACTTGTTTCAAGCATCTATAAGACTTATATCAATTACATTATGCACTTTTTGTCTTGTGTCTACACCTCATCTTCATGGTCAATAATCCCTAAGTCAAGTAAATTGTGTGTTTGCTATAATTAGAAGGGGTGTAAGTCCTCTCTACAGGGTGCCTGTCAGTGCTCCTAGGGATTTGGGCTTGAGAGGGTTGCCCATTTGGCTTAGTAGAGGTTTTTGCACTCTTCCTCCCCTTATATTCAAGTGGTTGTTGGTGATCTAATCAACTATATTAAACTAATTCACCAACATACATCTACCATTCAAAATGCATCCAAATTCTTGGATTGAGTGGAGGGTACAAGGTATTCAAGGTCTAGGGATGCAAAGATGTTCAGTGCTATGGAGTTTTACCAATTATCAAAGACCATGGTTGTTGATACTATGGAGAAGCAAGGTCATTTGGCTTCTGATTCCATCCTCGAATTTCTTGATTGCCTTAAGTAGCTTGAGGGAAAATTCATTATTCTCTACAAGGTTTTGGTCTTAGTTTCAAAGTTTATGGTGACATATCTGGGAAATAGGAGGAAGTTGTTGTGCTCATGGGTTTTGCTACTTCTAAGGGAATTCATTCCAATCCCATCAACGTCGAGGATGAGAAAGAAGAACAAAAACCCGCCAACAAGGAGGACTCAAAGGCTTCTCCTCTAACAACCTCTCACCTTGGTCATTAGTATTTTTGCTTCTTTAGACAGTGATAAACCCCAAATAGCTATGCAAATTTTTTTCAAACTATGTGAATCCTTTTAACTCGATTTTATGACTAAGGTTTAATTCCGTTTTGATACACCTCATCCTCTTTAAAATATATTTTTATCTTATAATACAATTTCTTCCAACTTATTCAATAATTTGTTTTCACCTTTCTTTATTTAAATCTTTACAAAATATTATTATTTTTAATATAATAAATAGAATATTTACTTCATATATAAACATGAATATGTTTTAAATTCTTTACACACATTTCATTTATTAATATATTTCAATTTATTTATATTTTCATATTCATAATTTAATTAATATAATTTTATTTCATTTTATTTTATTTTGAAATTCAATTAAATAAATAATTTTAATATATCGATATCCATAATTTAATTGTTTTTTCTAACATCATGAAATTGAATTAAATAAATAGTATATATATATATATGAGAGAGATAATATTGATTTTAATTTTATTAAATAAATATAAAATTATATATATATATATATGTGTGTATATATAAAAGATTATATTGATTTTAATTTTATTTAGATGTGTTTTAGGACTTCTTTCTAAATGAATTAAAAACTAATTTGCCTCCTTTATCTAGTATAGACAACATAGAAGACCTATATCATAACTTTACTACAACCCTCTCATATTCTATTAAAAAGTTCTCAATTGAAGTCTCAAATAATAAAAGAAATAACAAAACCAATCCTTGGTATGACAAAGATTGTAAAAATGCGAGGAGAGCAATTAAGGAAGCTGTTGATGATTCTCTTAAAATGGACAAGATAAGAATATACAAAGCCCTAATTAAAAGGAAAAAGAGGCAGTACATTCGTCAAAGACAGGAGAATCTCTTACACCTCTCTAAGGTCGCTCCTAAGAAATTTTGGAGGTAGATTCTGACTAGGAAGACTAAGGATAATAATAAAATTGCTCTTCACGATTGGAATTCTTATCTTAAAAAGCTTTATGAATCTCCTAATGTCATGGATAATTTGGAAACCCTGCTCACAACGAAAGAAGTCTTCTCTTTAGAAGACATTAAGTTTGGGGTTAATCGCCTCGCGAATGGGAAAGCTAAGGACATTGAAGGTTACCAGGCAGAAATCTTAAAAATTGGAGGCCCTGTCCTCATCCCCCACATCCACAAGCTTTTCAACCAAGCTGTTAAGCAAGGGTTCCCTAAGCCTTGGACTGAGAGCCTCATTATCCCTATTTTTAAAAGTGGAGATACAAATAACCCCTCTAATTATCGGACAATTATGATCAGCCCTCTCTTAGCCAAGTTGTACGGTAGTATTCTGGAAAAAAAGTTAAGCATATGGCTTGAAAGTGAAGGTAAGCGGGCTAAAGGCCAAGCAGGTTTCAGAAGGCATCACTCAACAACAGACCACCTTGTTACGCTTAGGATCATTGCGGAGGAATGTCGTAATGATAAATCCAATTTATTCTGCTGCTTTGTAGACTTTAGAAAGGCTTTCGATACGGTTCCTAGATACAACCTTTGGAATAGGTTAGAAGAGCTAAAGGTTCCTCTTGAGTTGAGAGCTGCTGCTATAAGGCTATAAGAGAATGTAATTTCCAAGCTAAAGAACAACGAGGGGTGGTCAAAAGATATTAAGTGTAACATCGGAGTTAAACAAGGCTGCCCCCTCTTCCCTACCCTATTTGGCATTTACATCGATAAGCTTGAAGGTTATTAGAAGAAGCAGGATGTGGTGGCACAATCTTAGCTGGGATAGTCGTTATCCTTCTTCTCTACGCTGACGATATTGTTCTTTTGGCAAGGTGCCCTTCTGATCTTGATAAGCAACTCAAGCTTCTTAAGGATTTCTGCTCTACCATGGGTATGACTGTTAACACTGACAAAACAAAAGTTATGATTATCAAATCCAAGAAGGACACTTGCGCTAATTTTATGTATGACAATAATAACTTGGAGGAAGTGTATTCTTACAAGTACCTAGGAATTGATATCCATCACAAGCTCAACTGGAACCATAGCATTGAGAAAAGGATCAATGGGGGATGGAAAGCTTACTTTGGTCTTGAAAATAATTGTAAAACTGCAAACCTCGTAATGTGGGATAAAAAGAAGTTCCTCTTTGAAACTTTAGTCATTCCTGTTATCTTATATGGCTGTGAAGTTTGGGGCTGCAGCATCTCCAGAGAATCATGGAGAAAGATTGAGCAAATCCAGAAGCGTTTTATAATTTATAACCTGAAAATTAAAAGTAATACACCCTATCCTATTCTCCTTATAGAAGCAGGTCTTTCTCCTATTGAGAGCCTAGCTATGCTCAGGTTTCTGGTGTACAAGCACAAGCTCAATAACATAGACAATCATAGACTTCCTAAGCTAGCTTTAAATTCCAGCCAAAACCACCTAAGGCTTAACCGAGGATGGCATAAGGACACAAAGGCCTGGTTAAACTATTGGGAGATCAATGAGAATGATGCTTTGCAAAACATAAATAACATTAAAGATATTGTTACTTCTAAGTTCAAAGAAAAATTGTGGTGTGAGAAAGATTTAGCGTCTAAAAGAAAATTAAGTTATTATAAGAGGGTCATCAACCCCACCCTTGAAGATCAAAAGTATCTCTCTATTTTAACTAGCTCAAAGAAGAAAATTAATATAGAAAAGATTAGAACGAATTCTCATGAGCTCCATAGTGAAACTGGCCGTTGGGCAGTTCCTAAAACACCATGGATAGAAAGGATCTGCCATATTTGTGAGAATAGGAGCATCGAGGATGAAAACCACTTCCTCTTAGAGTGCCCTGCATACAACCACATTAGATCTCAATTTCACAACCTTTGTTACAATACTGACCTTCCTAGCCTTTTACAATGCCAAAATTATAGTGAACTCGGGAGGCTTCTCTCCAAGCTTTTTGAACATAGGAATAAAATCTTAAATCAAAATAAATAATTTGTCTTTTTAGGTCCGATAGATCATTATTTGGTCTCAGCGGACATTAACCACCATCATCATCATCATCATCATAAACATAATATATATATATATATATATATATATTTTAAATAATATTTCAAATTTAAAATCATTATATTTTTTTAAATAATATTTTAAATTTAAAATCATTATAATGATAAATCATATTAACCAGTTTGAAACATAAACCTAAATTTCTCAATATAATGAATCTGGAATAACTACATCAAAATACTAAGAATCCAAAAAACTTAATCTCTATAATAATTATAAAACATTATAAATCACAAAAACTCAAACTCAAAATTATTATAATAATATATTTAAAAAAATATTTAGAAAAATTATAAAAAATAACATTCATTTTAATTATATTAAATTAATATTTATCTAAAATATATCTTTGAATTAATCAAAAAAATAAATTTAGCACACAGTTTGATGAAAGTGTTTATGGTAATAAAAGTGATTATGTAAATACATCAATTTAAATTTAAATACGTAAATGAAATTGACTCTATAACTTCGATTATACATATAAATTTCTATTTCTTGATTTGCACTCTGAAAAAAATAATCATAATAAATGTATACATTTAATTAATCGTAATTAATCGTAATAAATTTATAGATTTATTTTTTTCTGTTTGATAAGTGTTATTTGTATTGGGTGGGCCTAAATTGTCATGAACGATGAGACGGTGAGGCAACGCTGAAACTAGAAGGGCGCTGCTATTGGGAAGCCATTCATAACACAACTTCACTAGATTTCAAAGTTTGTAGTTTAGGGACATGAATTTAAAGGCGTGAGGGAGAGCTCCTCCCAAAATGTTGTTGCGGGCAGGCTTTATTATCATGGAGAAGGTAAAGTAGGCACAAAAGGAGTTCCTGCATTGTCGATTCTCGGAGATAAGTGGTAAATGGGGCTAAAGGTTCAGTGTAATAGTTGAGGTATTCCAAAATCCTTGATTTGTCATCCCCACAAAATGCCTACAAGATCCTAAGAAATGCATGCAAGACCATACTTTTATATGTAAGTTTATAGGCATTTAGTTCACTGAGAAAGAGTTAGAGCGGTGGATACAAAAAAATTGGAAGCCAAAGGGAGAGGTGGACTTGAGATTGGGCTTGAAAGGTTTTTTCACAATGATCTTTTCCAATCTTGAAGACAAAGCTATGATCTTTGAAGAAAGACCATAATTTTTTTAAGCAATGTAGGCCTCTAGATTAGGCATTGGGAAGCTTGTTTCAACCCAGACAAGGAGAAATTCACAAAAGCCCTGTTAGGGTCCTATAAATATAATCATCAAGGTATGATTATCTAGCTATTTATCCCAATGGGATGTTGTAACTTATTTTTTCACTTTAAGTTGTTTTTAGCTTTAAAAAATAAAATAATAAGGAAAAAAAAATAGAAAAATTATGAAAATAGAAAAAGAAAGAAAAATAGAGAAAAAAATAAAATGGGAATAAAAAATAGAAAATATGTGAAAAATAAAAATCCTCAAAGGGGCGCGCTAGTTTAAATGTCGCCTTAAGTTTTTTTTTATTATGGTTAATATTAATTAATTACCGAAACACTTTGTTTAAAGTTATATATAAAACAAACATGGTGTTTTGTCGTTTTTGATAAAGCGTTAGCACCATTGAAAGGATGAGATCGTCTCTGCCCAGATCAATGGTAGAGAACAATGTTCAGCCCCCCCGAGATTTCGGGACTTAACGAGGGGGGTGGGGTCCGAAATATGGTTTATAAAAACTGCTGAAAGCTACGTGCCAGCTCCACAACGATTTTGAGAGCCTCCCCCCCTTTACCACTTACTACTTGTACCCTCCCCCCCAAAAAAAAGACCATTGCCTGCTCCCACCTACTCCGGCTCAAATAGGCCACCTGTCATCTATTCAACCATCCGCGACACCTTACCATCCACGTCACATTACCGTTGGTTATTAAATTATCCCGCCAATAGTCATATGGACATTGGCCATTAATAACTCCCACCAACGTATAATTCCTTTAATACGATGCTCCAAAAGCGTAATGTTTCCGTTAATGAAACCCCGCCCCATCCACCCTCTTGCTTTATAAATTCCATATCACCATACATTATTTCCTTTTGTCATTTATTTGATATATGCAGGTTAAGACCTGAAGGTTTTCAAGTGCACTAGCACTCTCTGCAGTAGCATTCCCCTCCTAGTAATATCGTTTTCCCCAGCCTCCATTATAGTTGAAGATGTCTTCTCATAAAGGAAAGGCGAAAATGGTTATTGAGAGTCCTGTTTTGCCTCCTATTCATAACTTAGATGAATTCCCTTTGGTTGACACGCAGTATAAAATAGCAGAAACCCAGTGTGAGTTCAACTTGTATGAGCTTCATAACTGGGAAAATAAAAAATATTTAGATAACAATGATGAATTGAGTATCTGGGAGTCATTCTTACCTCAATTTATTTTTCCCCAAACTCATGTTTTCTAGGAATTCATTACATGGTGTCATCTTAGGTATCTCCCTAGCCAACAAGTTGTAATCACCCAACATAACGAAACCTTATTCTCAATTACACCAGAAGCCATCTCTCGAGCTCTTTAGATTAGTCCTCAAGATCCCTTACATCCATTTTCCACTAATTCACTCATGGAAATATACCAGAAGCTTACCTTCTCTCAACAAACCCATATCTTTGAGTCTTTTCTGCCTGAGAATTTTGAATTGCCCAGACATAATCCCCCATATTCTGCTTCTATTTTCCCTGAAATGTCAAGGCAAGTTATTTCTATGGTTACTTTCCTATTAGGTTATCCCACTGATTAATGGATAGATGAAGTAGTATTATGTTTTTTGTTAGTGTTTTCAATTGGTCAGAAGCCATCAGTCATTTTTAACTACAGTCAATACCTATCAAATGTTATTCATGATCAGTTTCTGAAGTTTACTACTGAAGGTGCATTCAAACACCAATCAGTCCTTGTATATTTAATGTTGTTCTATCAAGCAAACAGGTTCAAATTTCAGTTGTAGAAGGTGGATGAACAGGGAAGACCACTATCAGTTATTCACTGGACTTCCTTAGTCAGAAAAAATACAGAAGAATATTCATTTAGCAATTTTGTAGATCAGTTTTTGCATGTATCCTTGTGTCTTCTTAGTAGCAATGTTATACCAAGGATTTCACCAGAAATCAAAAGAGTTTTGCATCTTACAGAACAAGCCAAGGTTGGAGACTGGTATCTTTACCAAAATTATACAAAAATTCAAATTTATGGATGTGAACTCCCTCCCTACAGGTTGCCAGTTTTTGTACCAGTTAGAATTTTTTCCTTGGAATATATCAGGAAAATGTTAAATATGGATGACCTGCATTTTGTGTCAAGAAAGTAGAAAGCATAGTTTAAACTAAAGGCACATATTGGTCCTTACATCGTCATCATTAAAGCAGCAACAAAGGAATTAGATGAGTTAATAAAGAAGGTGAATTTCAAGTTGAGTTTCACTTGGTTATATGATCCATTAGGGATAATTTCAAAATTGAGAGTTGAGTAGAAGACCACACCATATACACATACACTTAGACGAGAAATAAAGTCATATGCCAACCAAGAGGAGTGGACAGAGAATACACTACAAGAGGTTGAAGAGAAAATTGTCAGTCAAACATCTCTACAAACTCCTATTTCAAAGGACAAAGAAGCCAAGAGATCAAGGGAAAGTATGTCTCCTATAGATTCAGGGTCTCAAGCTGCAGACTTTCATGTTTTCAATAGAAGAAAGAAGATAGATCCTAAGGCAAATAATAAAACTGATGCTAAAAGTGATACTCAGATAATAAATATTAAGGGGAATCATCAAAAGAAAAGGGCTCATTGGAGCAAGCTATAGTTGTTTTAACAAATCTTCCCATCACTTCATTCCCAAATGTTGAGAAGACAATAGAGTCACTTGTGTCTTCTACATCCCAAATTGCAACACAGTAGAACATTTTTTCCAGGTACATGGAGATTGAGAAGAAGAATGAAGCATTGCAGGTTGCTACATACACAGAATTTTGGAAGCGGACTTCTACTACTCAGCACATGTTGTTGTCTGCACTTGACGCAGAGAAGGGAATTTCCAATTAGCATTATTGGAACCTACAGTTCCAATCCCTAAAGGTTCAGAAGTTTATAAAGCCTCTATCTTTTCCTTTTATACTAAGAAGATTTATGCAATCGACCATATTGATTTGCATAAACAGGCTGGTGAAATAATATACTCAACTTTAACAAGTTCAACCATGGCAGCCTCCAAGTTGCAGGCCTCTTTAAATAACATGCATTCACAACTAAAGATAGAGTGAATGTCATCCTTGGCCAAAGACACCAGAACCAAAGCTCTTGAAGATTTGGTAATTAAACTAGGATATGATCCTAGTGACATCAAAGCAACTGAGGAGATGATAAAAAATAAAAATGTTGATATTCAAGCTCTAAGAAAGCAACTCAAGCTTCCAACCATAGAGCATCCATAGACCAAAGAAATCACTCAACTGGAGACAGAGAAGGAAAATTTGTTCAGGTTGATAGTTGAACAAAACGTTCAAATTCAGAAAATGGAGACAGACATGGAGGCACTTCTGAAAGAAAAGGAAATGTTAGCAGCTACAGGTACATCAACACAACAAACAGTACAACAAACAACAACAACAACTTCAACAAAAAGGGAAAAAACATCCACTACAGATTCTTCTGAAAAGTTAGTAAAAGCTTTGGGAGATTTATCATTAACTAACCAAGAAAATGAAAGATTGATAACATCATTGAGAAGAATGGAGGAAAATAAAATCAAGGCTGACAATGCATATTTAGCAGAAGTGCAGAAAAATTTCAAGTTGACTCAACAGATTGCAAAGTATGAAAATCAATCTTTGACAACCCAGATGTTGGCAAAGGCCAAGAAAAGTATATGGAATAACATTAATGCAAATATTACAGAGTTGTGGCCATCATTTAAGATTATATTTGAGCAAGAGGAACTGGTACAGAATGTCAAAGTAGCAATTGAACAAACAAAAGTTGAAATTGAACACAGACCAACAAAAGCACACAAAATTATCAAGATGTTGAACTCCAAGACTAAGGATGAGCTCGAAGAACTCCAAATTCAACACAGAATAGGCACAAACATGGAAGTAAAGAGATTTATGATAAACAAGAACCTTATGATACATCTAGAAAACAAATGAAAAAAAATAGAACTACAGGTGAAAAGATTTAATAGAAAGTTTAATTTATTGCAGAAGAAAGGGCTTCTAGCTTTGAAATTCTCTAATGGAAAATTGATTCCATTAGAGAACTATCAAGACCAATTGTGCAACATAGCTACAGATACATCCAAATTCATCAAAGTGAGAGGAACAATAAGTGGAGAAGATTTCCTAGAAGGCCTACAATATGACCTCTACATACAACATGAAGTCCATCATCTGTTTCTTAATAAGCCAACTTTTTAAACATAAACAGAAGCAGATGAAAGATTTCGAAGTACGATGAATTTCTCTATTCCTAGTGAAGAACGATGGGATAAATTGTTGGATATTGTTGAGTGAAATAAAAAATAAATCCTACAGATTGAGAGCATTCAAATAGAAGAAGTAGAAATGTAGCTACAATCAACAACAACACTCCTCAAATTGTGAACATAACATCCGAATTAGTCCAACATTGCTATTGTTTTATTTTATTTTTTAAATATCTACATCTTCTGATAAATATTATTTTGTAAATAATTTTATTTTGAAGTCCAAAATTTGTTCAAGACATACTCTATAAGTATTTTGTAAAAATATTTAGAAGAGGTTGGATTATGTAAAAGAGAAGATCTTTCTTTGATTGTAAGCTGTGAACTTTATTTTGAAGTAATCAATTCAGAAATACAGAGGCAGTATTGTTTCAAGATTCTTGTGTCAAATAAATGGTGATGTTTTCCTCTCTGTTAATGTGTTTTTATTTCTAATTTTTCACATGGATGTTCTTTCCTGATTGTTACAAGAAGATTATGAGTTGAATTTACTTACAGTACTCTGCTCTGGCTTGTTTAAAAAATCTTAATGTTTTCTTTCTAAGATTAAATATAAAATTCATTTAATTATGCTTTATATTTAATTTATTCTTACCTTATATTCATCTTATCTATACCATACATACTTCACGAGATCAAGGAGTATGCCTACCTCGCCTTGTTCAACTACTCTATTTATTTGTGATTAATTATTGAAGATTTTTATGACTCCATGTCCAATGTACTTTTCTTTCATTCTACAACCCAAACTTTGAAAAAACTTATCTTGACCTTCATATCTAGCCTAAGAAATAAACACTAAAGTTAAAATCATACAAAGAGAGCCCTCTCTGAAGCTGGAAGGGCTAGATCCCAGCTTTAAAAGTGGTTTTTGGTCACCTCTGCAGTTTCCTTTTCAGCCTAAGAAAACTATGGAGTGCTAACATTATCACGACCATAATGGGAATTATTCCTTGGTAAACTTTGATTTCAAAAGCTCAAGCCTATTTCCCGAGGGTGACAGTGAGTTAGGAAAATATTTAGGCTGAATTATTCACCCAAAATTTGTGTTTTTACCTAGGTGTGATAAGTTCCCTTGGAAATTTAGCTCCTAGACAGATTTATACAAGATCACATCCAAATCCTGATTCTCCTAAAGTTGTGAATGACCGTGAGAGGTTTATTATGAAAAAGAACCTTGAATAAAGTCAAGCATGCAATAGCCCTCTGCTTAGGTCTCACTCACTCCCTGAAAGCTTTCCAACACTCTCAGATATTAACTCTGATTTGTCTTTCGAATATTGTCTTTTTAGAATTAAATTAGAAAGTTTTGTTCATGAAACATTCTTTGATGAATCCATCATGAAACCATACATCTCAACACAAAGGCCTGTTATTTTAGAATCTGATAAAGATGTTTTTCAACAACTTGAAAAGATTGAAGATCTAGTAACTCAATTGAATAATGTTGGTCAAAAACCATTCATAGTTCAACAAACTGTCATTTCTTCTTCTACTCCATCATTGACCTCCCCTTTGATTTATCCTTTTTCTACTATACCCATTACATATCTCATTCATACTCCTTTTATAGAAACTCAAAATATCACAGTCCCACCACCTTTGCCACCTCTAACATCAAGCACAACTACAATTTCATCTTCCTCTCATATTCCAATCATGGCAGTTCGTTATGCCCCTTTGGTTCTGCAACAACCACTAAATGCTATGCCATTGAATTATTCACAACGTATACCCCAATTCGATGGCACTAGGCCCACTACAGCTCAACAACACATCGATAATATGAATGATTTTGTAGACCTAGAAGAGGTTGATGATGATGATGTTCAAATAAGGTTGTTTGCTCAAAGTTTGATTGGTGAAGTGAGAAAATGGTATAAGGGATTGGTAACAGGTAGTATTGCCAATTTACAACAATTTCATCAAGTTTTTCTTTCTCGTTGGGAGGTTAAAAATAATCCACTTCAGATTCTTACAGAATATGAAAGTTTAAGAAGAGCTCCAGGAGAGTCAGTTCAAGATTATTCAGATAGATTCAACAACCTTTATAATTGTATTCCAACGGAAATAAAGCCCCCATGAGGATTGGCTTTATTTCGATATCTAAATGGTTTTGACGCTGACATGGCCTATTAGTTGAGAGAAATAAATCCAGCTACTTTAGAAGAGATGAAAAATAATTTTTCCAGTGTAGAGACTAATTTGCTAGCCAAGAAAGCCAATTTGAGGTTTGAGAAGAGAGTGACTATTAACGAAGAACCTTCCTCATCATCAGATGTAAAATTAGTCACTTTGGTTAAAACTATGAAGACAGTGATGGAGAGAATGAGTTTTACAAATAAAGCTGCACTAAAAGAACCACAAGAGGGTCCTCATATCAGGAATCCAAATTTCATAAGACAATAGCCTCAAATCAAGAAAAGAGAGCCAAGAAACCCAACAGAGCAATAAAAAATTAGACCTCCTTTTGAGGAAAGTATACTGAGGAAGAACATGAGACAACAGATGAGCCAGAAGAGAATCAAATAAATCTTTTTGGTGAAGGAGAAATAGACATTGTTTTCTTGACCATAGAATAACAAGCTTTGTTCTTATTAGCACAACAAGATGTGATGCCTACAGAATCAGAGGATTACAAAAAGGGCTATCAGACTGCCATTATGGAAGTGCATAAACAATATAATCTTAGAAATAAAAAAGTTGCAGCAAACCCTCCTAAAAACATCCAAATTGATACACCTTCTACAAGTCAAACAAAGGTTGATCCTCCAAAGGAAACCCCTAAAAAATAGGATGCAAATGTGAAAGAGGTAGAAAAGCCTCAAATTTATCTTAACATTGAAAATGAGTTGTAAAAGGTTAAAATTTATGTTCCTTTGAATGAATTAATGAAAAAGGATGTATATAGAAGTCAAGTTATACAAGCACTAAAGATAGAGGAGGGGAAATACACTGTAAATATAAGTGATGACCAACCTAAATTGTTGTTTGGACCAGAAGTCGAGGGAAAATAAAAATATGGTAATGTGCCACCATTTTATGTTAGTCTTAACATTCATGATTTCATTTTGCACAATGCCATGCTGGATTCAGGGACGTCACATAATCTCATGCCAAAAGTAATTATGGGGAAACTCATATTAGATATAACTAGACCATATAAAGACCTTTTCTCTTTTGATTCAAGCAGATTAAGATGTTTAGGTTTGATCAAGGATTTATTTGTGACCCTTACCCAAATCCCAGCCAAAAGTATAGTGATGGATATTGTTGTGCTTGATATCCCTCCAAAATGTGGAATGCTCTTATCAAGGTCTTGGGGATAAACATTGCAACGCACATTGTAAATGGATATGACGTATGAAATTATTCTTGTTTTTAGGCAACAAAGGAGGTTGTACAGGGAGAATATTATGAAATATATGGTAACTAGTGAGGACAAACCCAATAATTACCCACTCTATTCTATACATTTAAACATGGATTATTTTATTATATATAATGACATATGTTTGGAAGAGGAAATTCAAGACATGAAAAGTCAATCAGAAAAAACAAGGGATGTGAAGTTAAAAACTTAAAAGGAGGATGATAATGATGAACACCTTTGGAATATGGATTTTGATGGGGAATTCAACAAGGAAGGAGTCAGGGTTGGTGTATTGATCTTAGACACAAAATCAGGCAGGTTGAAGAAGTATTCCTACAAGCTTTCTTTCCAATCCACCAAAAATGTGGCCAAATATGAGGCACTTATTTTGGGGTTGCAACTTGTTGCCTTGAGGGGGCTTGGACCCAGTTTCAGAGTTAGTTGTGCAAACACACAAAACCCTAGACTACCGGCCCTTTCGGCGACGACCTGCATAGCCCAGGTTGCAGTCACACCCGAGGCAGTATTGGGGGATGCTAGAACCAGGCTTCTGCATCCAAAAGGCTATGCGATGTGGGGTTAAGATATTTCTTTAGTTTCAAACCTGATTTTACCTTTGTAAACCCTTATTCATGAAATTTCCGAACTTAAGGTAATTTTCAATTAAACAGAGCTATATACTTCGTGTAAACATCTAATCATGCATAAAATCACATATAGTGATGGATCCAGATCTTCGCCAAACAATAAATTCGAAAATATAGATAACTATCATTCAAGTGCACGTAAATAAAGAAAATACACAAGTATATAAAAATAGATACAGAATTGCTTCAAATATTCTTTATTAATTCAGATCTTCCTAATACACACCGTTCACACACAACTGCAGAGGCCTGCGCACTCAGCTGCAGACTTAGCAAGGTCTCCGTGCACTCAGTTGTAGGAGCCTTCCCCTTTGCCAAAACATACAAAGATCGTACGGACTCAGAACATATCAAAAGCCTATTCTGTTCATTTATGTTATGTTGTCCTTTGAGATAACCTAAGGTCAATTGTCTATGCCAAAGCATCTAAAATGTTTTGTTGATTTTAATGGTTTGGATGACCAGTGAAGTGTTAAAAAAAATGGGTGCTTTAAACTTAGAAAGATCCTTAATAAAATAAAAGGTTGTTCTTTAAATACATATGGTTATTTTGATTTAAGTGGGATGGATAAGTAGAATATAGAGAAGTATAAGTGAGTTAATATTCAGAATGAGTATTTAACCATTTATAAGAAGAAATCAAGAAAATAATGTTTCCTAGATCAACAGAATATAATTAAGCTTTACAGAAATCTATTGCAATTTAAGTTCAAAGAGGAATTTACAATAATAGATAGTTATGCAAATTAACCTCTTATTTACATGCAACTTCACAACAGATTGAAAATGAAACTGAGATTCAATTAAATTTTCAATCGGATGACTGTAAAAGAATTAAATCATATGAAGAATACATAATGAAAAACATGATGAAAACAACTCACTGAGAGACAAGCCATATGAAGTAAATCCATAATCTTTTATTATATCAAAAATGCTCCAGCTTAGTACAAATCTATGTGATAACTGGTTCAAGGGTGCAACCCTCAATACTTCGACGGGCTGAAGTATTTAAACAAAATTACAAAATATTACAATAAATGCCTGAGTGACACAGAATTCTATTATTACTTAAAACTAACAGAAACAGAAGTAATTCGATCAAAAATAATGAATCTAAACAACTCGCCCTGTTTTGAAGGAATGTTGTTGCTGAGTGGCCACTATTTGGGTGTTGCACTGATGAAGTTGATTTGTCCTCTAATCATGAAATTCACACAGATTTTTCCACCTTTCTTCATCTAGGATTCCTATCTTGGTTACCTTACGGTAGATTTCTTCTACCTCAGTATACCAGGCAAAAGTGGGTTTTACAATGAAAATATGTTTTGTCTCATGTTGAAAAAAACATATGTTGTTGATGGCTTCGTAAAATGCATTTCCTGTCATGGAAACTTTGATGTTAGAGGACTTGGCTGTATCCCTAGAAATATCCTAAAGCTTCTTCATGTAGTCTTCCTTGGTCATTAATTTATCATTGATTAAAAGCAATGAAGGGAGACCCTTCCTATTCAATGCATCAATCCTTGTGAAAAATATGTTGACTGCTACTTCAAGAGTGTGACACTTCTCTATCAACTATACAATTAAGTTCTTATTGGTCATAACTTTCTTCACCTCCAGGATGGTTTCAGTCCTATCATCCACTCCTAGATCATCCAGTTCATATCTATTATTGGAGTTGAGGAACTTTATAATTTTGTTGGTTGTAGCATGCATCTCTCCCAATTGAGCATTTATATTGGCAATGGTCTACTTTACATTTTCCATCAACTCCTTCTACTAAAAAATAATATAGATGCATGGGAAGATTTCATCTATCTCCTCAATGATGTTGTTCCATATGATTTCCTTGATATGACCCAGAGTGTGGCCAATAGAAGACTCAACTACTGACTTCTTCCATACTTCTATCTAATTATGAGCTCTCTGAAGCTCTGATGCATGAAAAATCTTAGATTTCTGGCGATGATCCTCTAGAAGTTTCAGTTGATCCTACAACTTCTTGATTTCCTCAGTTTGAAGAGACATGTTTTGCACTGCATTGGCCAACTGGTCTACAGCATCTCTGTACTTGTTGTAGCTGGTATGGTTGTAGGAATGACTGTGATAGGGAGTGCTTCCAAGGGGGTAGTCTTTTTAGCAGCTTTTTCCTTTTCCTTAATTAGCTTCTCCATCTTTGTCTCCATTTTCTTGAGTTGTGCAGTCTGCTCCATGATGAGCTTCATCATATCTGCCTTTTGAGTCTTTGTTTCTGTAATATCCTTAGCTAGAGGATCTTCAGTAGCTAGCAGTTTTAATTGCTTCCTCAATGCTGCTATATCCAAATTCTTATTCTTGACAAGTTCCTCTGCAACATTGATGTTTGCAGGATCATAACCCAGTTTGATTACCAAATCCTCCAGGGTTTTAATCCTAGTGTCTTTGGCAAGTGCAGAGACCTTCTCCATCTTTAGCTGTGACTGGACATTTTCTAATGTAACCTGTAATTTGGAAAAATTCATGGTAGTGTTAGTGACAGTAGAGAAAATCATTTCCCTAGTCTGCTTATGCATCTCCATTTGGTCAATTGGATGTATATCCTTTACATCAAACTCAAAAGCTGCATTTTTGTAGTCTGATGCTCCCTTGGGCTGGGGAACTTGTGCTTGGAGGAATTCCATTTGAATTTTCCCCTTTTCCAAGTCAAAGGCTGACAACAGTCTACTTTTGGCACTAGAAATCTGTTTCCAGAACTAGTTGTAAGTGTTGATCTTCAAGGCTTCATTTCTGACTTTTATCTCCTTGAAGATGTCCATTATGCTCTTCTCTGACTCGCCTGAAGTAGATGTACTTATCTGCATTATTTTTTTCTTCTCTTGTGACGTTGTGGAGGTGGTAGGAGGCAGTGTGGACTGATCAACCACTAATGAGGAAACAAGTGGCTCATTAATGGTGATAATGGTATGTTTCTCTGAATCTTTGCTAAGGCTCAATCTGGCACTAAGCTTAGCCTTATTTCTGTACATTATTTTAAACCCTTCACTAAAGATGTCAATCCCCAAAGGGAACTCTTCCTCTCTACTCCTCTTGGTTGTCTTCTCCTGCATGGTAGGAGTCTGCACTGTAGATAATGATACCTGCTATTCCTCTTCCTCCTATAAGTTGTTCTCAACCCACTCTAACTCATTCTTGTACTTTTTTATTTCTAGCTTGGCTGTGTGAAAGTAAGGAGTAGACTTGGTTTTTACCCTTAATCTAGAAATGATCCCTAATGGATCATAGGACCAAGTAAACCTGAGACTGAACTGCATTTCCGTAAAGAGCTTATCTGCCTCTTCCCCTACTGCCTTGTTGTTGCAAATGAAAGGGCCAACCTGTGTTTTTATTTTAAGCTGGGATTTATTCTTGGCAACAACAAAGTGGATTTCATCCATGTTGATCATCTGCCTTATGTACTCCAAGGCAAAAATCCTCATTGGGAGGAATTTTGGTAGCTTGTAAGGTGGGAGCTCGCATCCAAATATTCTTATTTCTATATAATTTTCATAAAGGTACCAGTCCCCTATCTGAACTTGATCTAACAGCTGCAACACCCTTTTGATTTCTTCACTAATCCTTGGTTCTATTTTGCTGCTCAAGAGACCTATTGCTGGGTGAAAAAACATTTCTGTAAACTGTTTATAAGTGTACTCTTTCTGCTCTTTCATGACCAGAGTAGTCCAAAAGATGACTCATTGTTGGTTGCCTTTTTCACCTAGTTTTTGGAAAGAAAGGTTAATGTTGTCCCCCTGAAAGTATAGAAACATGTAAACCAATACAGAGGCATATTTGAATACCTCCTCAGTTGGAAATTTAACAAGTTGCTGATGAATGGATTCTGCAAGAAAATGGCTAAAATTAAACACAATGGAGGGCTTAGAATCAACAGAGAAGATGGACAAAAATCCTATAATGGCCTCATCTACCCATTGATTAGAGTAGTAGCCAAGGAGGTATGAAACAACGGTGATAATCTGCTTGGCTCTCTCAGGGAAAATGGAGGAGGGATAAGGAGGATTTTTCTTTGGTAATGAAGCATCTTGTGTCAAAAACAACTCAAGAGTTTGGGCTCTCTTGGAAAAGTCTAGTTTCTGGTATAGTTCAACCAGTGCTTCATAGGAAAATGGGGTAGCATTCTCTACTGAGGGGGCTTGCATCATCTGATCAATGGCCTGAGGGGTTATGGTAAACAAAATTTCTCTAGTGGGAGTGACTATGGCCCTTTGGCTTGGAAAATAGGATGCATGACATTTTCTAATAAAATCTGGGGTGTTGTGGGTACGAGGAAAGATGTAGTGAGGTAAATTTGATTCCCACAACTAGATATCATCTGATTTATCTATATACTTGTCTTCGAGCCAACAATACATCTCAAAGAGGTCGAGTTCACAGAGTGTCTCATGGATTTTGTAATCTCGGTTAGCCATAGGAATGTGATGAAGGTCTATAGGAGGATGGATCAAAGGATTGACAATTTCCTCTAGTCCTTTGTCCTTTGGAGGCATCTTGGCTATGGCTAAGAGCAATAGTGAATGGGATTGGGAGTTTGAGAGTGGAAAAACACAGAGAAAAGTCAGGCTCTAGAGGCAAAAGCAGAAGTAACAGGCTGATAATGATTGAGCAGAGATGTCACAGGCGATTGAAACTGTTGGAATTGAGTCCAACAATACCTGTAAGAAATCAATTAACAGTGACAGAGCTTGAATTCAGTAACTAGTTCTCAAATAGAAAAGAGGTTTATATAACTAATTTGGTTTTCTGTTGAAGGTGGCATGGGTCCGTTGAATTAACGACTAAGCTAATTGAATGCTTAACGGGTTAATTTTGGAGGGAATAAATGTGATTTGATGGAGTTTAATAGACAGATGAGGTGGCAGAAGGTGAATGGCGAGAACACAACGGATAGGAAAGCAGTATCAGGAGCGATGGAATCATCTTTTCAAAGGGGGGAAGAGTGGTTAGTGGTTTCACTCGAGGGGGGTCTGAAACGCTGAGGAGCTGACACGTAGGGGTGGGTGTGGTTTTGGATACCACCCATTTTGGACCCCCCCCGCCCAGTGGAAAAGCTCAGATCGTGAGGGGGGGTTGAAAACATATACAGACCATCGGATGTGGGAAAATAGGAGGAGATGGAGCGCAATGTAACAGAAGGTTAATCGTGATGTGACGGGGCTATTTGGTGGGGTCGAGAAATGAATGAGGGAATATATGTGATATATGAAGAGTATATCAACTTAGGGGTAGTGGGTGAAGGAAAATATGAGTGGAAGGATAATGTTTTGGGATTTTAAAATTTAGGGATAACGATAAATACCAAAATAATTGATATATAAACCTTTGAGTAATGGTTTACTCCTTTTCCTTATTCTTTGCACATGAAAATATCATTTGATGATTGACTTGTGGTGCATTTAGACTAGTAGCCTGTGCATTTATGAAAGCATAAAATGAAGCCTTTCTTTTCTTTTTGCTTCGCTAACATTTTATTTTCCTTTTTCCTTATTTATTTAGGGCATCTAACACCTAACATTTTATTGATATGGATGCCTATAAAACATTAAATTTTCCTAACATTTTAACTTTTCTTTCTTTTGCATCCATATCCTAACTTAACATTTTGAATTATTTTAACTAATATGCTAACTTATCAAAACTAAATAATGTTACAACATCGGCTCCAGTTGGGGACTGCTTCCCCCTGTGGGATGCAGAGAACAAGCAGATCCAAGTGCCTTCTCCTTGAGCTATGGAGTCTTTGCTGAAACAGATACTCACTTGCAATTTTCAAAAATAAAATAAACTCTCCGGATATTTACAAATGGTGAATGAATGAAAAATCAATACTGAATGTAATGTTTCAAGTATCTCCCATTGACTGGCAATGAGGAATACTCTCCTTCCAGATTCTGCAAGATGAATGTATTGTTCCCTTTGACTTCTGCAATGCTGAATGGACCAAACCAGAGGTTGTCAAATTTTGCATGCTTGCTTTTGTCTTCTCTCCTTGTATCCCATCTAAGCACTAGGTAACCCTTCTTGAAATTTCTCTCTAACCTCTCTGTCAAACAATTCTTTCATCTTATTCTGGTATTTCCTTAGCTTGTACTGAATTTCATCCCTATCTTCATTAAACTCAATAATTGATTAATCCTTATTGACAAATCATCTTTTTCTTCATAGGATTCCTGGAGGAATCTCATAACAGGTAAAGCTAAATGAGTAGGAAAAACTGCTTCCTTGCCATAAACCAATTGGAAAGGAGACTTTCCCAATGATCTTTTAGGAGAAACTCTATTAGCCCAAATTTCATGGATTAGATGGTTGTCCCAACTCTTTTTATGGTCTTCAAGAGTCTTCTTAATAACCTTGACTAAGCTCCTGTTTGAGGACTGTACTAGTCCATTGCCCTGTGGATAGTATGGTGTAGAATGGTGTAAAAGGATTGAATATTTTTGACAAAATTCAATCATTTTAACATTGTTGAAAGCTATTGTATTATATGTAACAATCTATTGAGGACATCCAAATATTGATAGGAAGTTTTCTTCAAGAAATTTTATCACAACAGTATCAATTTCATTTTAACTAGTATGGCTTCTAGTATGGCTTTTACCCACTTGGTAAAATAGTCTGTAGCAATCAAAATCCATCTATATTGATTATTGGATTGTGGATGAATTTCCCCTATAAATTCCAACCCCTATTGTAGAAAAAGAGCATGGACAGATATTGGGACCAAAGGAAGTACTAACAGTTTCTGTTTTCCTGCAAATAATTGGCATGGTTTGCAACTTCTTACTCTTGCTCCAACTTCTTTGAAAAGTGTGGGCCAATAGAAACTTGCTTTTAAAATTTTGTAGGTTGTTTCTCTCCAGGCATAGTGTCCACCACAAAACCCTGCATGGAACTGATCTATAATTCCCTTTGTTTCATTTTCAGTTAAGCATAGAAGAAGGATATTAAGAGGGTCTTTCTAGTATAGATTAGCATTGATAATGTAGTATTTTACTACTTTAAGCTTCAGAGCTTTGCACTATTTCAAATTAAGATCAACTGGACATTGAAAATCTCTAAGAAACTGCACAATATCAGAATACCAATCAGAGAGTAGATATTTCTAATCTATGTGAACAAGAATGGCTTGATCTGAAGAAAGAGGTTCTTGTGGATTCTCCCCTTCTCTAAGAGGAGGAGGTTCTTGTGGATTCTCCTCTGATATCAAGGAAGGTTCTTGTGGATTCTCTCCTGATATTAAGGAAGGTTCTTGTGGATTCTCCCCTGATGACATTTCAGAAACCAGATTAATCCCCAATACTTTGCAGTTGGATTCAGCTAACAATTTGGTTAGGCCTTGGCCTTTTACTAGCTTTGTGGTTTTAATTTCAAGGTCAAATTCAAGGATTTTAGCAATCCATCTCCCTCTTCTTCCATCAGTATCAGGCTGAGTCAAAACAGTTTTGATAGCATGATTAGGGACATAAGTTGTAATGTGTGAATGCAGGATATAGGTTCTAAAGGCTTTGAGGGCTTGAATTAAGGCATAAGCTTGTTTTTCAATAATATCATACCTAATTTCAACATCCCTCATAACTTTGGAAAAGAAGGCTATAGGCTAGTCATCACCGTTTGTATTTTTCTGTAAAAGTATAGCAACTAAGGTTGTCTTGGATGCAAAAGAAAATATGCTAAAAGGTGAAGAATAATCAGGGCTAGCTAATGTAGGGGCCTCAGATATGGCCTTTTTGATCTGATCAAAAGCATATCTAGCAGGGACTATCCATTTCACTTCATTGTTTTTCTTAAGCATATATGTTATATCTTTAACTATCTCAACATAATTTGGGATGAACCTTCTGAGAAAATTGATCTTTCCAAGGAAGGTTTGTATCTCTTTCTTATTCCTTGGCAGAGACAGGGTTTGAATAGTTGAAACTCTCTTTGGGTCAATTATAACTCCCTCCTTGGAGATTATATGCCCTAGTAATTTCCCTTCCTTCACAGCAAACAAATATTTCTTCGGATTGATGGATATGCCAAATTTCTTGCACCTGTCAAAAACCTTGCTCAAGTGTTTTAAATGACTTTCATCAGAATCAGAGAAAACAATTAAATCATCTAAATAAATGGCAGTAAATTCAAATGTTTTACCTACAAATACAAGGTCCATGGATCTCTGGAAAGTGGCTTTGGTAATGGTTAACCCAAATGGAATTCTAGCATACATGAATGTACCCCAAGGAGTGGTGAAGGCAGTTTTATCTTGGTTGGCTTCACATACCATGATTTGGTTATAACCAGAAAATCCATCTAGCATAGAAATCCTATCAGCCCCTGAAACTTTCTGAAGTAGATGATCCATTTTGGGTAATGGATGGCTATCCTTTAAAGATGATTTGTACATAGCCTAATCTCACCGTTTTTCTTTCTGACATGAACTGGGTTGGCTAGAGTACCTTAAGGGCACAATGATATGAGCATCAAGAAGCTTTTTAAGTTCTTTCTCAATGGTTGGAAGTAGTATGGGATTAATTCTTCTTAGCTTTTGTTGAAAGGGTTTTGCTTCTGGTTTCAAAGGAATCTTATGCTCAATCAAAGATGTGTCATAAGTTTTTAACTCATTATAAGACTAGGCAAAAACGTCTTTGTAGTTTTTAAGAAGATTCAAGTATTTGGTTTTTACATCTGAAGGTAAGGTTGATGACAATTTGATATTTCTCACATCATCCACAGTCCCAATATTGCATTCTTCGATTTCTTCTTCAGGTGAGTGAAACAAGGGATTTTTAGAGACATCATTATTATCAAATAATTTTTCCAATGGGACTAATCCTTTAGGAATAAAATTATTAGATAATTGGATAATATCATGATCAAGAATTTTAGGACTGAATGAAGTTTCTAGATTTTGCTGATTTAATTCTGGAATATCATTTTGATCTCCTTCAATTTGCATATTTGAGAATTCATCAATAACTTGAAGGAAATATTTCAACTGTTCATCATCTTCAAAAATCTGCCAGTGTTTAAGGTTATCAGGAATTGATGGTCGATACTTGACTTGGATTTGGTATTCTAATGATACTGGCTCAGGGATTTTGAAAGAGCTTGTTGAGACAACTAGTGAATCAGCATGCATGTTTTCATCTCTGGGAATAAAAATTATGTTAAAACCTTGGAAGAAATTTTCAATTGTATCCCAAGCTTCATTTTTGTATGACCTAAGCCTTGGGTGTTTAGTTTGACACAGATTTCTAACCTGGTTCACTATAAGCTCAGAATCAGAAAATACACTCAAGTTTTGAACCTTTAAACTTCTAGCTAACTCAAGACCAAGAAGAAAAGCCTCATACTCAGCCACATTATTGGTGACCTCAAATTCAAGTTTACATGACTGAGTAATGTTTTCCTTATTTGGTGATATTAGAACAATTCCTGCTCCTGCTCCTTCTTTTGAGCAAGATCCATCAAAATAAATTTTCTAGATATCTGATTCTACAACTTTAGGCTGGGAAACTATATTCTCAATAGAAAGTTGGGTGTTTGATGCATTTTGTGAAGAAAAGTGAAAGGAACCAAAATCCTAATCTACTGCATAGATAGGGTGGTTTTTTGCTTGATCATACCTACAAATAGTGTGAAGGAATCTGACTTCCCTATATAACCTTAACTGCTCGCCTCCATAGACCGGGATAGTAGAAAAAGACATGTCCATCTGAAGTGATCCTCCAAGTTTAGCACAACATGATCTAGATAGAAGCATGCCAAGATTGTCATGAATATCAATGACAACTATGTCTAAAACTATACTTTTGACATGTATTTGATCTAAGGTCACAACTAGGTCTTTGATCAATCCTAGGCATGGTACTTTCTTTGAGTCAAAGGTGTAAAGGTCATGATAAGAACTAGTGACTTGTTACTGAAGCTAGTCCATAACTACCTTTGGCATAAGGTTACGAGAGGCTTCAGAATCCAACATGCAATGGTACAAAATAAAATCATAAGCTTTTAATGTTACATAAAATGGTGGAACAATTTCATCGATCATATCAGAACTAGGGCCAAATACAATCAATGGTTTTTCATCCTGCAGACTAATAACATTTCCCTCAGCATCTACACTAGAAGATTGTATCCAGTTAGACACTTGAAATTTGTAACCAAGATTTTTGGAAAGTTCAATTAAAGGTATAGGAATCTTGACCCTTTTCAATTCCTTTTCAATATAAAAAGTGGTGAAAACAATCTTGTCAGATAAAAGAGTTTCAATGGATGACTCTGTAGTCTGAGGTGTTGGAGTTTATGTTTGAATGGTTTTCATTGTAGGTTCAGTTACGGTGGTAGATTTTGGAGGTCTACCAAGACCTGATCTAGGCCTTAGATCATACCTTTTATTCAATTTTGCAATAAAAAATTCAGAGAATGCTAAATATTTTGAAATTTGAGCATCTCCTAGTTCTTGTTCAAAAGACTGAGGTGAGTTTGAAGGAACTATGGCCATTTGTTTTGCTAATGAATCAATATTATTGATATCTTTAGTGATTAAAGGGCCTGTATCCTGTGACTGTTGATCATCAATCATTAAAGGTGGTTGAATGTTTTGGTCAGAACCTGGTCTCTAAAGAATTTTCATTTGAGGAGATCTTCTAAATTGAGTTTGAGCTTGAGGTCTGACAATAGTTTGTTGAATATTTCTAGGCTGTGTTTCAATTTTGGAAATCCTGTTAGAAAGGTTCCTAAGCAAAGATGTAATTTCATCAATTTTCTGATCTTCAAGTTTAGATTTGGAGGAGGATGAATCATCAATCTTAGTTTTTAGTTTTTTTTTCTTATTTTTCTTCTTTAGCTTTGAGTTTTCCAGAAGCTGACCTATTGGCTTCTACCTCTATAGCATTTTTCTACATGTCTTCTAATGTATTAGAAACTCTTTCCCTTAGCATGACTACAAAGTCATCATCAAATGCTTTGGAAAATCTGACCTTTGCAGCTACTACTGGTGGTTTACAATCAATAGGCATTTTATGATAGAGTTTGTTAAATCTTTTGATGAATTCAACAACTGGTTCACCAGGGTTTCTCTTTAATTCTTCAAATTCAGTAAGGAAGTAAACATGATCTTTCTTTACCCCCCATTGATTTTTGAAGATAGTTATGAGCTCATTCCAAGTTCTAATAGAGTCATCTCTGAGCTGCCTAAACCAGATCCTAACATTTCCTTCTAAAGATTGTACAAATAATCTCATATAAACATTTTCCTCTTCTATGTTCATATTGTCAACAAATCTAGGAAGGCTAATACATGATCCTCTGCTGAGGGACCTGTTTCTCCATTGAATCTTGGCAGATGTTTTAGATAACCATTAGGAAAATTTCCCAAGTTTGTAGGGAGAACTAGAGCAACATACCTAGCTTGCACAATGGGTCGAAAAGCCATAACAACAGGAGGAGTATGCGATGTCTGCGTCGATGTTGATGAGGAAGAGGAAGATGATGAAGATTAAGATTAAGGAGATGAAGATGAGTTGGTAGGTGTATTAATATGTGGAGGAGAGGGAGGAGACCTATTTAAGGATTTGAAAGGGGTTTTGATAACCAATTTTTAAACTCCTGGTGGGAAGTCTTCCTTATTTTCAAGCAAGGGATTCAAATAGACAAAAAATGTCTCTTCAAGATTAGTTGAGGATGATGGAATATAATAAGGAGTTGGAGTAATGAAATTGTGAGGTTTGAATTCAGGTAAATGTAAACCCAATTCTTCCTCAGATGAAGGTGATTTAATAGGAATGGATGGAAATTGATACGATTCAAGTGACTATATTAAAAAGGTTGATGGAAGGTCTACTCCTATGGAAATAAGATAAAAAACCCTAGGAGGTAGTTCAGTCCAATTAGGATGGGTTGGTATAAATGAAAAGGGATCTGTAGATGGAATGTCTTCAGGGTGTGAAGCTAAAGAAGAAGAAGGTGTTCTACATCTTCTCCTTGAAGAGGATCCCCAGATGAGTCTTTCTAGGTCTGGTAGACAGTTAACAATATCAGAATCAGAACATGATCATGTATGCTTATAAGGAGCCAAATTGAACCAATGGAATCGCTAGGTGAAATATTTTGACCTATAACCTTATCCTTTATTCACCTTAAATGAAAGGGAAAATTGTTGCCCCAGGGAAAATTTAACTTTCAATTCTTCGCTCCCTGTCAACGGAGCCAGTCTGGTGTTGTCCTTTGAGATAACCTAAGGTTAATTGGCTATGCCAAAGCATCCAAATTGTTTTGTTGATTTTAATGGTTTGGATGACCAGTGAACTGTTAAAAAAAGCAGGTGCTTTAAACTTATAAAGATCCTTAATAAAACAAAAGGTTGTTCTTTAAATACATATGGTTATTTTGATTTAAGTGGGATGGATAAGTAGAATATAGAGAAGTATAAGTGATTTAATATTCAGACTGAGTATCTAACCATTTATAAGCAGAAATCAAGAAAATAGTGTTTCCTAAATCAAAAAAATATAATTAAGCTATTACAGAAATCTAGTGCAATTTAAGTTCAAAGAGGAATTTACAATAACAGATAGTTTTGCAAATTAATCTCTTATTTAAATGAAACTTCACAGTGGGTTGAAAATGAAACTAAGATTCAATTAAATTTTCAATCGAATGACTGTAAAATAATTAAATCATATGAAGAATACATGATGAAAACAATTCATTGAGAGACAAGCCATATGAAGTAAATCCATAATCTTTTATTATATAAAAAATGATCCATCTTAGTACAAATCTGTGTGATAACTGGTTCAAGGGTGCAACCCTCAATACTTCGACAGGTTGAAGTATTTAAACAAAATTACAAAATATTACAATAAATGCTTGAGTGACACGACATTCTATTATTACTTAAAACTAACAGAAACATAAGTAATTGGATAAAAAAGAATGAATCTAAACATCTGGACTTGTTTTTAAGGAAAGTTGTTATTGAGTGGCCACTATTTGGGTGTTGCGTTGGTGTAGTTTATCTGTCCTCTAATCTTGAAATTCACATAGCTTTTGCCACCTTTCTTCATATGGGATTGATATCTTGGTTACCTTACGGTAGATTTCATCTACCTTAGTATACCGGGAAAAAGTGGGTTTTATTGTGAAAATATGTTTTATCTTATGTTGAATAAAACATATGTTCTTGATGGATTTGTAAAATGCCCTCCCTGTCATGGAAACTTTGATGTTCGAGGACTTGGTTGTATCCCTGGCAATATCCTGAAGCTTATTCATGTAGTCTTCCCTAGCCATTAATTTATCATTGATTACAAACAGTGAAGGCAGACCCTTCTTGTTCAATGCATCAATCCTTGTGAAAAATCTATTGACTGCTACTTCAAGAGTGTGACACTTCTCTGTCAACTGTACAACTAAGTTCTTCTTGGTCATAACTTTCTTCACCTCTAGGATGGTTATAGTCCTATCATCCACTCCTAGATCATCCAGTTAAGATATATTCTTGGAGTTGAGGAGCTTTATAATGTTGTTGGTTGTGGCAGGAATCTCTCCCAGTTAAGCATTTATATTGGCAATCTTTCCCATCAACTCCTTCTGCTAAAAAATAATCTAGATGAATGGCCATATTTCATCTATCTCCTCAATGATGTTGTTCCATATGATTTCCTTAACATGACCCAGAGTGTGGCCAATAGAAGACTCAGTTGCTGACTTCTTCCATACTTCTATCTGATGCTAAGCTCTTTGAAGCTCTACTGCATTGAAAATCTCAGATTTCTGGCAATGATCCTGTTAGCCTCCTATACAATAGGTTTCATATTTCATGATTGACAGTGGAAGTGCCAAAAATGTTCATCTTTTCCATGCTGCAAAAGTTCCATTTTTGAAGGATTTCTCAGTTAAGGGAAGGCCAAACAGCTTAATCTTGGCTTCCCTAGGTTTAAATTGCTTGTTTTAGAAGATAGAGAATGAATATCTGTCCAAACTGTTTAATCTTGGCAGATTTGTAGATAGGTAGAGAAGCAAGGGCGCTCAACAGCTTAATCTGAGCCCCGGAAGAAATAAGGATCGATTTAGATAGGAGGATAGCCAAAAGAAAAGTTGAAAAGTTGGGTTTGCTAGTTCAAGTGCACCCAAACCAAAAAGAAGAGAAAATGCTAGGTAAGTAGGCTGGGTAGGTAGTTCTGAGGTGGCAGAATGATGAATTGTGATCCATTTCAAGTTTTCAAGTGTTAAATCTATTCAGATCACAAGTATAAGGCAAAATCCATTTGGAGCAGCTCAAGAGAGGCATGTCTAACTTCCCCTTCTTCCTTTTCCCCAAAATCATTCACTAACTTCCCCTAAAGAGGTCAAGATCTGCTTGACATTTCTTAATTTCATCATTTTTCATATCATTTGCCTAAGTAAAGGTCTACTTCGCTTAGGAGTGCTCTTATTCATTCTACAAGTTCTATTTCCCCTTTTAAGCCTAAGATTTCTAAACTTAGCGCTTTCTTCACCAGTTTCATATTAACTTCTAACATTATTATGTAAATCCCCATCTATTTCCCCTTCCCCTTACTAAAATATGTGTAAAATCCCCCTATTTATGTATCCCCTCCCTTTGGTTGAAAAATAACCATAAATATCCCTTGGGAATTACTAAGTTTACTTGAAACTTAGTCAGAACCCTCATCTTGCCTCTCAAACCATCTTCCAATGCATTAGGATTCATTCCTATGCATAAAATCCCTTCCAAAATATAAAATCCCTCTTTTCATACTTTCGGACCCCTTCCAAAGTATCCAAAGCCATGAAAACCTTCCCCCGATAGCAAATGGCCCTTTTCTGATTCATAAGGCATGCCTCCGATCAAGATTCCTCCCCTCCGATGGCGATATCACTATCGGAGGTCGCAGCAAGTGTTGGCTCGTATATATGTGTGCTCCCCGAATTCCATCTCGCCGATGCGAATGTCACAGTCGGCATTTCGCAAAACATATGTGCCATATTTATAATTCCCCGAATCGCTGTCGCACCCGACAGCGATATCACGTTCACAATATTTTATTACCGCATCCTCTGCTTTGGGCATTATTCCAAGTTTAGCGCAAAACTTAGGTTTAGCGCAAAACCTATGTTTTATTACAAAGCCCGCATTTTCCATGTATCGCAAGCCTCATTGCTTTTTTCGCTTATCGGCGGTCGCATATGTATTAAGGCCCGCCCTATGGTTCTCCGCCGATGCGATATGCTGATTTGTTGGTAGCCATCGAATCAAGCCTCAGATCTGACGGCCCATGTTAAATCGCAGCCCCCCCATTTCGCTCGCCCAGCGCTACATGTTAAAAGCCATTCCTCTCCCGATCGCCAATGTGATATCGGCGATCGGTCCATCGCTGATCCCATATATGTATAAAGCCCTCCACCCACCGATAGCGATATCCCCGACTTCATCACTGCCATTGGATCTGCCTTAGCACGATCCAACGACCCAGATCTATTCTGAGCAACAGTATCTCTCCCCCTCTATTTCTTATAGATTTTTCTATGTAAAGTGATGTTTCGCTTTATATAAGGAAAATAGCCATTTTCACAAGATTTCTATCTGGCGCCCGCGCGCGACTCCAGAGCAAAGGGAAACAAGGTATTCTTCATCAATCTTGGATCGCTCCTCCGCAAATTGGCTCCAAAATGCATGGTTTTTGCCTCAGCAGGTTATCAGTTCCGATTCTTCCTACTTTTCACAATTTTCTTCAGATTTAGCATTATTTCGATTGGCCAAGCGCCGATAGCATTCCTAAGGCCCACAGAAGGCCCCGCAGTAGTTCTTTGGCTGAACAGCGGCTATAAAGGGGGTGATTTGATAGTTTAAAGTGTTTTGGCAATAAAGGAGAGCTCGATTCAGCAGTAAAGTGTATCAGAGTTGCGGCAAAGTGTATCAGTGGAAAATATCAGCGGAAATCATAAAGCCCGCAGCAGGGAAGCATTAAAGGGCCTCCATCAAAGTCAAAGAAAGTAGTAAAAGCCATTTAAGGCTCTCAGATCACAGTTAATGATATTTAAAGCCACCTAAGAGCAGTGGATCAAAGCCCAAAGCAGAGTTATGGCTAAATGAACAACACAGAGCCATAAGGACACATATCAACTCATTTTTGAATGCAGCTGCCCCTAGCGCAGCTTAGATAGATCTTTTGTGCATTTATTTCAGGATAAGTTAGATTAAAGGACTTATTTCCCTCATATCTATTTAAGATCTACTGTAGTAGATATTTTTTGGATTTTTTCTCTATATAAACCACCCTGTTCATTGTTTAAAGGGTTGGTTGGTTGATAACTCCTCTCCAGACTTGTGCTGTATTCTTTGAGAGCCTCTATAATCAAAGATTGCTGGAATGCTTGGATGATGAACTGTCTATTGTGTTTTTAAGGGCTGAAGAGTGAACTATGGAATTCTTGTGCTTCTACATGGCCCAATAAGTGTTTCTTACCTCTATTTACAGTTTATATGCGTTTATGCCATCATTGTGTCACCATCTAAATAGTAGGAAGGAAGAATAGCTTAGACTTTGCTTAGCAGCACTCTATGCTCAATTTCTGTTATTTCTACATGTTTTTCCTTAGAAACAGTTATGAATATGCATACTTAAATGATCATGTTTACATTGTTTCTCTCATTTATGAATGATTGTTTAGGAATCCTTGACTGCTCCTAGATAAAGTTCATTCGCCCTCCTTCTGTTAGCTGATGAAAGATTCTTAGTTTCCTTTCATCTCTGACCTTCATTCCATCTTTATTCCAGCTTGATATTGTTCTATGTGTAGCTATCATGCTCTATAATCCTCTTGTGACCAAGAAAACGCACCAGCAGCCCTAATCCATGACTCCATGCCCAATGGTTTGAACTTCTCACACTATGCATCCCAACTCTGCTCGAAAGCATCATCCTTCCCACCAAAACTTAAACAAAACCCATGTACACCATAACTAGCCTAAAATCATATCAAAACAAAGCTAAATTTTAAAGAGAGAGCCCTCTCTGATTGCAGGTAGGCTAGGACCTGCAGTCCAAAGATTGGTTTGTGGTTACCTTGGCCGTATCCCTTAAGGAGCCAAGGGACAACCTGAGTGATAACATCATTGGCAACTCCGCTGGGGACCTGAATCATTTGTTTATCACTGCAAATCTAAGTACTTGATCAGTTTGCCTCTTGAATAAATCACAACAGTTGTTTTGAAAAATCACAAAAAATCAAAATAATCATAAAAATCTCAAAAATATCTTGTTTTCTGGAGAAAGTGAAACTTTTCTTCAGAGTTATTTTCACTTTTAGTTCTGATCTGTGATGGTGGACAGGGATCAGACACACCAAAGTTAAAATCATCCACCTGGCGACTCCACATCATCTTCCCAATCAAGACTCCACTGGAGGAACGAACCTGAAAGAGAAATATCAAAACATTTTTGTTCAAAGATCCAGAGCTTCAAATTTCAGAGCACTTCTACAGCCAAGTCATCCATATTCCAAAGCATTGATAGTGAGACAGGATGACCGGGTTTGTGGAAGATCGTTCAGTAGAACAAGTTTTAGATGAAGCCAGGGAGGGATTATCGCAATTGGAACCTGATGAAGAATTTTTCAGATTGGTGTTGTTAAAGATCAAAACAGTAGGACTCCCGCAAAAAATCAATATGTTGTTTCTTGATTTAGTTGTTGAAAAATATGAAAGTGAAATTGAACTTTTTCATTCTCAAATTCAGTCATATGATTTTCGTGATCCTAAAGAATTCTTGCAAAATCTTCCTTCTCCAAGTCACAAGGAAATTGTACTACCTTCTGATTTACAAATTGAAGATAATCATGCTTTCAAGACAAAGACTGAAGAATCAGTTGCAGGGTCCATTGCTGAGAAAACAACTATTTCATTAGACCAAGAAGGCCTAGAAGAAACTACTATACATTATGCTTTTGTTGATCCTATATCAGATTACATAGGGCTTCTTCTCAATTCAAAATCTTTAACATGTTTTCTCTATGAGGATCAAATACATCTGCAGTGGCCTTTCTTTATCACAATTTTGTTTATGAGGGCACATGATCCAATTATACTTCTGATTTCACTGACTGTCAGTCAAACAGTCCATTTGTTTCTGCAGTTGCTTGATTGGCTTCATTGGCACTTTTGCGTTGTTTAATTCAACCTGGTTTTCAATAAAATAGAGTAAGTAGGTAGGATTTTGGGTTTTTGTTTGATAGCAACTTGCTGCAGTTGAAGCCCGAAGAGAAGGCCCTAAGCTCCTCAAGTTTGCTGTCATGTTCATAAATAAAGCAGCCAACAAAGGGAAGTTTTCAGTTTACAGCATACAGTCGAATATAAGGCAATCTGACCTGCTGTTCTTGACTTTTCACAAGGAAAATCCATCCCCAAGTTGAGCCACTGTTAGCCTCCTATACAATAGGTTTCATATTTCATGATTGACAGTGGAAGTGCCAAAAATGTTCATCTTTTCCATGCTACAAAAGTTCCATTTTTGAAGGACTTTTCAGTTAAGGGAAGGTCAAACAACTTAATCTTGGCTTCCCTAGGTTTAAATTGCTTTTTTTAGAAGATAGAGAATGAATATCTGTCCAAACTGTTTAATCTTGGCAGATTTGTAGATAGGTAGAGAAGCAAGGGCGCTCAACAGCTTAATCTGAGCCCCAGAAGAAATAAGGATCGATTTAGATAGGAGGATAGCCAAAAGAAAAGTTGAAAAGCTGGGTTTTCTAGTTCAAGTGCACCCAAACCAAAAAGAAGAGAAAATGCTAGGTAAGTAGGCTGGGTAGGTAGTTCTGAGGTGGCAGAATGATGAATTGTGATCCATTTCAAGTTTTCAAGTGTTAAATCTATTCAGATCACAAGTATAATGCAAAATCCATTTGGAGCAGCTCAAGAGAGGCATGTCTAACTTCCCCTTCTTCCTTTTCCCCAAAATCATTCACTAACTTCCCCTAAAGAGGTCAAGATTTTCTTGACATTTCTTAATTTCATCATTTTTCATATCATTTGCCTAAGTAAAGGTCTACTTCGCTTAGGAGTGCTCTTATTCATTCTACAAGTTCTATTTCCCCTTTTAAGCCTAAGATTTCTAAACTTAGCACTTTCTTCACTAGTTTCATATTAACTTCTAACATTATTATGTAAATCACCATCTATTTCCCCTTCCCCTTACTAAAATATGTGTAAAATCCCCCTATTTATGTATCCCCTCCCTTCGGTTGAAAAATAACCATAAATATCCCTTGGGAATTACTAAGTTTACTTGAAACTTAGTAAGAACCCTCATCTTGCCTCTCAAACCATCTTCCAATGCATTAGGACTCATTCCTATGCATAAAATCCCTTCCAAAATATAAAATCCCTCTTTTCATACTTTCGGACCCCTTCCAAAGTATCCAAAGCCATGAAAACCTTCCCCCGATCGCAAATGGCCCTTTGCCGATTCATAAGGCATGCCTCCGATCAAGATTCCTCCCCTCCAACGGCGATATCGCTGTCGGAGGTCGCAGCAAGTGTTGCCCCGTATATATGTGTGCTCCCCGAATTCTATCTTGCCGATGCGAATGTCGCAATTGGCATTTCGCAAAACATATGTGCCATATTTATAATTCCCCGACCCCTCCGCCGATGCGATATCGCCGTCGCACCTGACAGCGATATCGCGTTCGCAATATTTTTTTTACCGCATCCTCCGCTTTGGGCATTATTCCAAGTTTAGCACAAAACTTAGGTTTAGTGCAAAACCTATGTTTTATTACAAAGCCCGCATTTTCCATGTATCGCAAGCCTCATTGCTTTTTTCACTTATCGGCGGTCGCATATGTATTAAGGCCCGCCCTATGGTTCTCCGCCGATGCGATATGCCGATTTGTTGGCAGCCGTCGGATCAAGCCTCAGATCTAACGGCCCATATTAAATCGCAGCCCCCCCATTTCGCTCGCCCAGCGCTACATGTTAAAAGCCATTCCTCTCCCGATCGCCGATGCGATATCGGCGATCGCTCCATCGCTGATCCCATATATGTATAAAGCTCTCTGCCTGCCGATAGCGATATCCCCGACTTCATCACTGCCGTTGGATCTGCCTTAGCACGATCCAATGGCCCAAATCTATTCTGAGCAACAGTATCTCTCCCGCTCTATTTTTTATAGATTTTTCTATGTAAAGTGATGTTTCGCTTTATATAAGGAAAATAGCCATTTTCACAGGATTTCTATCCGGCGCCCGCGCGCGACTCCAGAGCAAAGGGAAACAAGGTATTCTTCATCAATCTTGGATCGCTCCTCCACAAATTGGCTCCAAAATGCATGGTTTTTGCCTCAACAGGCTATCAGTGCCCATTCTTCCTCCTTTTCACAGTTTTCTTCAGATTTAGCATTATTTCGATCGGCCAAGCGCCGATAGCATTCCTAAGGCCCGCAGAAGGCCCCGCAGCAGTTCTTTGGCCGAACAGCGGCTATAAAGGGGGCGATTTGACAGTTTAAAGTGTTTTGGCAATAAAGGAGAGCCCGATTCAGCAGTAAAGTGTATCAGAGTTGCGGCAAAGTGTATCAGTGGAAAATATTAGCGGAAATCATAAAGCCCGCAGCAGGGAAGCATTAAAGGGCCTCCATCAAAGTCAAAGAAAGCAGTAAAAGCCATTTAAGGCTCTCAGATCACAGTTAATGATATTTAAAGCCACCTGAGAGCAGTGGATCAAAGCCCAAAGCACAGTTATGGCTAAATGAACAGCACAGAGCCATAAGGACACATATCAACTCATTTTTGAATGCAGCTGCCCCCAGCGCAGCTTAGATAGATCTTTTGTGCATTTATTTCAGGATAAGTTAGGTTAAAGGCACTTATTTCCCTCAGATCTGTTTAAGATCTGTTGTAGTAGATATTTTTTGGATATTTTCTCTATATAAACCACCCTGTTCATTGTTTAAAGGGTTGGTTGGTTGATAACTCCTCTCCAGACTTGCGTTGTATTCTTTGAGAGCCTCTATAATCAAAGATTGTTGGAATGCTTGGATGATGAACTGTCTATTGTGTTTTTAAGGGCTGAAGAGTGAACTATGGAATTCTTGTGCTTCTACATGGCCCAATAAGTGTTTCTTACCTCTGTTTACAGTTTATATGCGTTTATGCCACCATTGTGTCACCATCTAAATAGCAGGAAGGAAGAATAGCTTAGACTTTGCTTAGCAGCACTCTATGCTCAATTTCTGTTATTTCTACATGTTTTTCCTCAGAAATAGTTATGAATATGCATACTTAAATGATCATGTTTACACTGTTTCTCTCATTTATGAATGATTGTTTAGGAATCCTTGACTGCTCCTAGATAAAGTTCATTCACCCTCCTTCTGTTAGCTGATGAAAGATTCTTAGTTGCCTTTCATCTCTGACCTTCATTCCATCTTTATTCCAGCTTGATATTGTTCTATGTGTAGCTATCCTGCTCTGTATTCCTCTTGTGACCAAGAAAACGCACCAACAGCCCTAATCCATGACTCCATGCCCAATGGTTTGAACTTCTCACACTATGCATCCCAACTCTGCTTGAAAGCATCATCCTTCCCACCAAAACTTAAACAAAACCCATGTACACCATAACTAGCCTAAAATCATATCAAAACAAAGCTAAATTTTAAAGAGAGAGCCCTCTCTGATTGCAGGTAGGCTAGGACCTGCAGTCCAAAGATTGGTTTGTGGTTACCTCGGCCGTATCCCTTAAGGAGCCAAGGGACAACCTGAGTGATAACAGATCCTCTAAGTTTCACTTGATCCTGCAACTTCTTGATTTCCTCAGTTTGAAGAGACATGTTTTGCATTGCATTGGCAAAATAGTCTATAGAATCTCTTGTACTTGTTGTAGCTGGTTTGGCTGTAGGAATGACAGTGGTAGAGATTTCTTCTAAGGGGCCAGTCTTTTTAGTAGCTTTTTCCTTTTCCTTAATTAGCTTCTCCATCTCTGTCTCCATTTTCTTGAGCTGTGCAGTCTAATCCATGATGACGTTCATCATATCTACCTTTTGAGTCTTTGTTTCTGTAATATCCTTAGCCAGAGGATCTTCAGTAGCTCACAGTTTTAACTACTTCCTCAATGCTGCTATATCCAAATTATTCTTCTTGACAAGTTCCTCTGCAACATTGATGTTTGCAGGATCATAACCCAGTTTGATTACCAAATCCTCCAAGGTTTTAATCTTGGTGTCTTTGGCAAGTGCAGAGACCTTCTCCATCTTTAGCTATGACTGGACATTTGCTAATGTAACCTGTAATTTGGACAAAGTCATGGCAGTGTTAGTGATAGTAAAGAAAATCATTTCCCCAGTCTACTTATGCATCTCCATTTGGTCAATGGGATGTATATCCTTTACATCAAACTCAAAAGTTGTATTTTTGTAGTCTGATGCTCCCTTGGGCTGGGGAACTTGTGCTTGGAGGAATGCCATTTGCATTTTCCCCTTTTCTGAGTCAAAGGCTAACAACAACCTGCTTTGGGCACCAGAAGTCTGTTTCCAGAACTGGTTGTAAGTGTTAATATTCAAGGCTTCATTTCTAACTTTTATCTCCTTGAAGATGTCCATTATGCTCTTCTTTGACTCGCCTGAAGTAGATGTACCTGTCTGCATTATTTTTTGTTGCTCTTGTGAAGTTGTGGAGGTGGTAGGAGACTATGTGGATTGATCACCCACTAATGAGGAAACAAGTGGCTCATTAGTGGTGATAATGGTCTTCTGCTCTAAATCTTTTCTAAGGTTCAGTCCAAAACTAAGCTTGGCCTTCTTTCTATACATTATTTTAAACCCTTCACTAAATATGTCAGTCCCTAAAGGGGACTCTTCCTCTTTGCTCCTCTTGGTTGTCTTCTCCTGCATGGTAGGAGTCTGCACTGTAGATGATAATACATGTTGTTCTTCTGCCTCCTGTAAGGTGTTCTTAACCCACTCTAACTGGTTCTTGTACTTTTCTATTTATGGCCTGGTTGTGTGAAAGTAAGGAGTAGACTTGATTTATACCCTTAATCTAGAAATGATCCCTAATGGATCAGAGGACCAGGTAAAATTGAGACTGAACTGCATTTCCTTCAAGAGATTATTTGCCTCTTCCCCTGCTAACCCGCTGTTGCAAATGAAAGGGCGAACCTATGTTTTTATTTTAAACTGGGATTTATTCTTGGCAACAACAAAGTGGATGTCATCCATGTTGATCATCTGCCTTGTGTAATCCAAGGCAAAAATCCTCATTGGGAGGGATTTTGGCAGCTTGTAATGTGGGATCTTACATCCAAATATTCTTATTTATGTATAATTTTGATAAGGGTACCAATCCCATGTCTGAACCTGATCTGACAGCTGCAACACCCTTTCGATTTCTTCATTAATCCTCAGTTCTATTATGCTGCTCAAGAGACTTATTGCTGGGTGAACAAAAATTTATGTAAATTGTTTATAAGTGTACTCTTTCTTCTCTTTCATGACCAGAGTAGTTCAAAATATGACTGACTGTTGGTTTCCCTTTTCATCTAGTTTTTAGAAAGCAAGGTTAATGTTATCCCCCTGAAAGTATAGAAACATGTAAACCAATTACAGAGGCATATTTGAACACCTCCTCAGCTGGAAATTTAAAAAGTTGCTGATGAATGGATTTTGCAAGAAAATGGTTGAAATTAAACACAATGGAGGGATTAGAATCAACACAGAAGATGGACAAAAATCCTATAATGGCCTCATCTACCCATTGATTAGAGTAGTAGCTGAGGAGGTATGAAACAACGATGATAATATTATTGGCTCTCTTAGGGGAAATGGAGGAGGGATAAGGAGGATTTTTCTTTGGTAATGAAGCATCTTGTGTCAAAAACAACTCAAGAGTTTGGGCTCTCTTGGAAAAGTCTAGTTTCTGGAATAGTTCAACCAGTGCTTCCTAGGAAAATGGGGTAGCATTCTCTATTGAGGGGGTTTGCATCATATGATCAATGGTCTGAGGGGTTATGGTAAACATAATTTCTCCATTGGGAGTGACTATGGCCCTTTGGCTTGGCAAATAGGATGCATGACATTTTCTAATAAAATCTGGGGTGTTGTGGGCACGAGGAAAGATGTAGTGAGGTAAATTTGATTCCCACAACTAGATTTCATATGATTAATCTATATAATTGTCTTCGAGCCAACAATACATCTCAAAGAGGTCGAGCTCACAGAGTGTCTCATGGATTTTTTAATCTCGGTCAACCATAGGAATGTGATCAAGGTCTATAGGAGGATGGATCAGAGGATTGGCAATTTCCTCTGGTCCATTGTCCTTTGGAGGCATCTTAGTTATGGATAAGAGCGATAGTGAATGGGATTAGGAGTTTGAGAATGGAAAAATACAGAGAAAAGTCAGGCTCTGGAGGCAAAAGCAGAAGTAATAGACTGATAATGATTGAGCAGAGATGTCGCAGGCAATTGAAACTATCGGAATTGAGTCCAACAATACTTGTAAGAAATCAATTAACAGTGACAGAGATTGAATTTAGTAACCGGTTCTCAAATAGAAAAGAGGTTTATATAACTAATTTGGTTTTCTGTTGAAGGTGGTGCGGGTCCGTTGAATTAACGGCTAAGCTAATTGAATGCTTAACAGGTTAATTTTGGAGGGAATAAATGTGATTTGATGGAGTTTAATGGACAAATGAGGTGGTAGAAGGTGAAAGGCAGGAATGCAACAGATAGGAAAGCGGTATCGGTATGATGGAATCAACTTTTTAGATGGGGGGGAGAGTGTTTAGTGGTTTCACTCGAGGGGGGTTTGAAACACTGAGGAGCTGACATGTAGGGGCAAGCGTGGTTTGGTATACCACCCATTTCAGACCCCCCTAGCGGTAAAGTTCTGATGGTGAGGGGGTGTCGAAATCGTATACAGATCATCGAATGTGGGAAAATAGGCAGAGATGGAGCGTGATGTAATAGAAGGTTAATCGTGATGTGATGGGGCTATTTGGTGGGGTCAGGAAATGAATGATAGGGAATATATGTGATATATGAAGAGTATATCGACTTAGGGATAGTGGGTGAAGGGAAATATGAGCAGAAGGATAATGTTTTGGGATTTTAAAACTTAGGGATAGGGATAAATACCAAAATAATTGATATATAAACCTTTGAGTAATGGTTTACTCCTTTTCCTTATTCTCTGCACATGAAAATATCATTTGATGATTGACTTGTGGCGCATTTAGACTAGCAGCCTGTGCATTTATGAAAGCATAAAATGAAGCCTTTTTTTTCTTCCCTAACATTTTATTTTCCTTTTGCCTTCTTTATTTAGGGCATCTAACACCTAACATTTTATTGATATGGATGCCTATAAAACATTAAATTTTCCTAACATTTTAACTTTTCTTTCTTTTGCATCCATATCCTAACTTAACATTTTGAATTATTTTAACTAATGCTAACTTATCAAGACTAAATAATCTTACAACATGTTATATATTATTTAGACTCACTAAGACACCCTTTTATATGCTCTTTCCTATTACAATACCATGGTCCACAAACCATGGGCAGATCTCAACACAATACCAAAATGTAAGGGGTTTTGACCTTCCTAAAACCCCTTAACTCCTATTGACCTGCACATTGCATGCTCTGCTCCTCAAAATGCAGAGACTTAGAATATTTTAACAAAACTAACCCAGGGGACCCGTCCCAATGGGCCCCCAACACAAATATGTGAGTCATCCTCGAGTCACTCTACTGGTACACTCTGGATATTTTCTTTCAAGTTTTTGAATGAAGACTTCATTGGGTGAAGCGCCTCCATGTATTGTATTGTTTCCTATCGAACTTCTTCGACCAACTTTTCCGTAGTTGGCCCTTTTGTTGCTAAGAAAATTGTTCATTGTGTTTACTACATATGCTTGCGCGTGCCTTCCATAGTCTGTGAGAGTTTCCCTGCTTCTTCTTCCCATGGTTGCATCTGTGTAGTGATAATCTGCATCTTCTTCCACAACTCCTCGATCTATCCTTGCGGGGATGTGCCCTCTTTCAACTGAGCGAACCATTGCATAGGGGCTAAGGTTTGAGTCGTTTCCTTTATCTCGTCATACTGCAATTTCTTATCTCAGATGGCTACTTAAATATTTTTCACCTGTGGGTCCTCCTTTAGTGAGGCCCATAGTTTTGGAGTCTCTTCGAACAAATGGCTACAAACCTTGACTGTGGCATCAAGCTTTTCCTTAATTGTTTTGATGGAAGCCTTGTGCTGCTCTCGGATCTCTTGTGGCATAGTAGGCTGCAGCTTCAATTGAAGCTCAATAATTTGCAGTTGTATATCGAAGCGAACTTTATCCACTTGCACCTTTGATTCTCTAAATGCATTTGCTAGCTGCTGCACTTTTTCTTCAGAAGAAGCCTCAGACTGAATCTGGAGCTCAGGGAGTTCACTACATACTCTACAAATGCCCTGCTCCAGCTGCGCCCTTCTCGTATCTGCCTCATCACGATCCTAGAGAGCTTTGTGCTTTTCATTGCCAGCGAAACCATTTGTTGGCTTGAGGGGGCTTGGACCCAAGTTTATAGTTAGCTAAGCTAACCAACAAAACCCTACACTACCGACCCTTTTGGAAACAACCTGCATAGTGTAGACTACATTCTCACCCAAGGTAGTATTGGGGGATGCGAGAACTAGGCTTCTACATCTAGAAGGTTATGTGATGTGGGGTTAAGGTGTTTCTTTAGTTTCAAACCTGATCTTACCTTCGTGAACCCTTATTCATGAAATTTCCAAAGGTAAGGTAATTTCAATTAAACAAAGCTATAAACTTCACATAAACATCTAATCATGCATAAAATCACATATAATGATGGATCCAAATCTTCGTGGAGCATTAAATTCAAAAACACAGATAACTATCGTTCAAGTGCATGTAAATACAAAAAGTACACAAATATATAAAAATAGACACAAAGTTGCTTCAAATATTATTTATTACTTCAGATCTTCCTTATACAGAATTTCCAAACCCCGGACACACAGTTGCAGGGGCCCACACACTCAGCTGTAGACTTACCAAGGTCTTCATGCACTCAGCTACAGGAGCCTTCCTCTTCATCAAAACATAGACAGATCGTACAAACTCAAAACATATCAAAATCCCATTCTGTTCATTTGTGTTATATATTCTTTAGACTCGCTAAGGCACCCTTTTATATACTCTTTCCTATTACAATACCATGGTCTGCAAACCATGGGTGGATCTCAACACAATACAAAAATGTAAGGGGTTTTTACCTTCCTAAAACCCCTTGACTCTTATTGACATGCGCATTGTGTGCTCTGCTCCTCAAAATGTGGAGACTTATAATATTTTAACAAAACTGACCTAGGGGACCTCGTCCCAACACAACTATTGAAAAGGCTAGGAGACAAAAATATTTTGGTCCATGGAGATTCATAACTCATCATATATCAAATCAAATGTGAGTATTCGACCAAACACCCTAGGTTGAGGGCATACAAAATTGTTGTTTTAGATTTTTTGCAATGCTTTCGAGAGTATCAGTTGTCTCTCATTCCTAGAAATCAAAATGTGTTCACTGATGCATTAGCTACCTCAATGAGTACATGTAAGATTCCTTTCCACCCAAATAAGAAATATGAGATTGAAGTAACACATACACCTATTGTCCCAAATAACATAAGGTACTGGAAAGTGTTCGACAATGACAAACAATTAGACAATTTTTTTCAATTAAAGGGGGGGTTTGAAAATTTTCATATTGATGTAGAAAATAATGTTGATGATGATAGTCAGGAAATTATTTTCAATCAGATCATTGAGAAATCTGATGAACATGAAACATATATTGAAATCCTACAATTAAAGGACAATGTGATACCAAGAGGTTTAGTACCACTTGAAGAATTATTTGATTTCAATTATGTGGCTCAAAAGCCCAAAATGCAACCTGCCGGAACCGAAGTGGAGGATTGTAACATAGAGACTAAAGACAATCTAAAGATTGTGAAGCTTTCTAAGTCCTTACCTTCAAAAGTGAAGCATTAATACATTTATTTGTTGAGAAAATACTCTAATGTTTTTGCATGGGGATACGAGGATTTGAATTCCTATGACACAAGCATTATTCAACATACTATTCCTATCAAAGAAGATTAGAAAACTTTCAAGAAGAAGCTAAGGAGAGTGAACCATGTTTTGCTGCCCTTAATTGAAAAAGAGGTAAGGAAGCTTTTTGATGCCAAGATTATTGTACCTTTGAGATTTTCTAAATGGTTATCAAATTTAGTACCAGTGAGAAAAAGACTGGAGAAATAAGGTTATGTGTGGATTTCTAGAACCTTAATAAGGTTTATCTCAAAGACAATTACCCCTTGCCAAAGATGGATCATATACTACAGAGGGTAGTTGGTTCTAGAATAATTTCATTGCTTGATGGTTTTTCTGGTTACAACCATATTTTAGTGCATCCAGATGATCAAGACAAAACATCCTTCACAACACCATGGGGAACTTTCATGTATGTGAAGATGCCTTTCGGGCTTATGAATGCAGGGGAAACTTTTCAGAGAGCAATGGATATTGCTTTTGTAGATGAAAAGGCTAGATTTATTATGATATATCTTGATGATATCACTGTGTTTTCTAAAACTGATGAATATCATTTGTTTCATTTGAAAATTGTCTTTGAGAAATGTAGAAAATTTGGTATTTCTTTGAATCCTAAAAAGTCTCTTTTCGGTCTGGAAGAAGGTAAACTGCTAGGTCATATAATTTCCAAAGATGGTATCAGAATTGACCCAAGTAGAATTGAAGCTATCATGAAAATTAATCCCTCAAGAAACAAAAAGTAAGTTCAGCCTTTCATTGGCATAATTAATTTTCTGAGGTTTATTCCGAATTTGGTTGAAATTATAAGAGATATCACCAATATGTTGAGAAGGATAGTTAAATAAAATGGAATGTTGAAGCAAAAAGGTCATTTGGTGATATAAATTAAAGCTTGACTTAGGCTCCTATTCTATCTAGTCCTGACTACACTAAATATTTCTTTATTTTTTCCTTTGCTTCAGAGCATACTATGGCAACAATACTAATGTCTAAAAGTGAGGGATATGAGTAGCCCATAGCCTTTTTTGGTAGGGGGTTAAGAGATGCTTCTTTGAAATATAATATTATGGAAAAGTAAGATTTTTCCTTGGTAAAAGCCTTGAAATATTTCAAAGTGTATATACTGCATTCTCATATAATTTCTTTTGTTCCCAATGCAGTAGTAGAGGACATCCTTACTCAAAATGATCCAGAAGGAAGGAGAGGTAAGTGGATAGCTGTTATTTTAGAATATGATATTGAGATTAAGCCCACAAAAGTTATTAAGGGTCAAGGATTGGCCAAATTGATAGCTAAAGCAAATTTGAATGCATTGGATATCAATTTTATCACTGCTCTAGATGGTGAAGAAGAGTTTGTCCAAAAAGTATCAGAAAAATTTGTTACTTCCCCCTGGTATATAGATATTGTTTATGTTTTGCAGCATTTACAAGATCCATCAAGTCTAACAAAGACTAAAGCAATATTTCTCAAATTAAAGGCTGTCAAGTTCTGCTTTTTGGATCAAGATTTATATTGGAAGGAGGCTGGAGGAATTTTATTGAATTTTTTGTTAGAGGATGAGGCAGATAAGATAATGGAAGAGTTTCATAAAGGTGACTATGGAGGGCATCTTTTCTAGAAGAATACAACAAATAAAATCTTGAGAGTTGTTTCTACTAGCCTACTTTGTTTGCTGATGTGCACAAAATGGTTTCTACTTGTCATAAGTGTCATATTTTTTGAAGGAAACAAGAAACTATTACCTTTTCCTTTGAATCCTATTTCAATAGAAGTACCTTTTCAGCAGTGGAGTTCAGATTTTATTGGGGATATTCATCCAAGTTCTTCAACCCAACACAAGTGGATTCTGACAGCAATAGATTACTTCACCAAATGGATAGAATCTGTTCCAGCTAGGTAGGCCACAGAATCAGTTTTATCCAATTCATGGAAGGTAATATTCTTTCTAGGTTTGGTTGTCCTCACAAGATCATCATTGATAATGCTCCTGCATTTCAATCTAAAAATATGGTTTATTTCTACAATAAATATCATATAGTGCTAGGAAATTCTATTGTCTATTATCCTCAAGGAAATGGGTTCAAAGAGTCTTCTAACAAGAAATCGATATAATAAATAAGGTATTACATGAAAAAAAAAGTCTTGGCACAAAATGTTGATAAATTCTTTGTGGGATGATAGGGTAAGTACTAAGAAATCAATTGGAATGTCACCTTTCCAATTGGTTTATGGAGTTGATGTAGTTTTCCCTACCTCCCTAGGAATTCCAGTATTGAAATTATTGCAGGAATTAGAGGTTGAAACAAATGATGTGCAGAGAAGGATAAATCAAATGGTACAATTGCAATAGACCAAAGAAGAAGTCTACAACAATACTCAGGTAATCCAGGATAAGATCAAAGGATTCATGACAGGAGGGTGAAAGTTGATGATTTTTAGCTTGATGACCTTGTGTTGAAATGGGATGCCAGAAATGAGGAAAAGGGAAAGCATGGAAAATTTGACAGTTTGTGGAAGGGGCCTTACAAGATTGAAGATTTTCGTGGGACCAATGCATTTTTTTTTAAATATATAATAGGGGAATCACTTGCTGGAGGGTATGTCAATGATAGGTTACTCAAACATTACTTTACCTAAATTCAGCTGGTTTAAAACAACATCATTGTATATACAATTTTATTGTTTCAAGTACTGCAGGTGTGGGTGGCTGCCATCCGAAATCGAAGCCCGAAGTGAAGGCCCTAAGTTTCAAATGAGTTTCTACCATATGTAATGAAATTTCAGTTAATCAGGTGAATTTCAGTTGATTGAAGGTCAAATAATCTCCCAATGGAGAAGGCTACTAGTCTACGGTGTTCTTGACACCTCATAGGGAGGATGCCATCCCCATTGGAGCCATTGTTAGGGTCATATAAATATAATGATTAAGGTATGGTTATCTAGCTATTTATCCCAATGGGATGTTGTAACTTATTTTTTCACTTTAAGTTGTTTTTAGCTTTCAAAAAAAAATACAAAAATACAAAAATTATGAAAATAGAAAAAGAAAGAAAAATAGAGAAAAAAATAAAACGGGAATAGAAAACAGAAAATATGTGAAAAATAAATGAAAATAAAAATTCCCAAAGGGGCGCGCTAGTTTAAATGTCGCCTTAAGTTTTTTTATTATGGTTAATATTGATTAATTGTCGAAACACTTTATTATAAAGTTATAAATAAAGCAAACATGATGTTTGTCACTTTTGATAAAGCACTAGCACCATTGAAAGGTTGAGATTGTCCTTGCCTAGATCAACAATGGAGGATGATGTTCCCCCCCTCCCGCACTTTCAGGACTTAAATATTGGGGGGTTTGAATTATGGTTTATAAAAACTGCCAAAAGCTATGTGGTAGCTCCACAATGATTTCGGGGGCCTCCCCCTCCTTTACCACTTACAACTTATACCCCCTCCCCCAAAAACGTTGTCAGTTACTGCCCACTCTCACTTGCTTCCGTTCCAATCCATGACATGCCACCTATCATCCATTCAACCATCCACGTCACATTATCGTTGGTTATTAAATTTTCCTGCCAACAGTCATATGGATGTTGGCCAATGATAACTCCCACCAACGTATAATTCCTTTAATACAACGCTCCAAAATGGTAATGTCTTTGTTAATCACCCCCCGTCTCACTTTAAAAATCTCGTAACGCCTTGCATTATTTTTTTTTTTCCATTCGTTTGATCTATGCAGGTTAAGACCTGAAGGTTTTCAAGTGAACCATCACCTCTATAGTAGCATTCCCCTCATGTAATCGATCAATTGTAGTCTAGTAATACTATTTTCTCGAGCCTCCATGACATTTTAAGATGTCTTCTCATAAAGGAAAGGAAAAAATGGCTATTGAGAGTTTTTTTTTGCCTCCTGTTCATAACTTAGATGAATTTCCTTTAGTCGACACATAGTATAAAATAGCAGAAACCCAGTGTGAGTTTGACTTGTATGAGCTTCATATATGGGAAAATAAAAAATATTTAGATAACAACGATGAATTGAGTATCTGGGAATCACTCTTACCTCAATTTATTTTTCCCCAGACTCATTTTTTCTAGGAATTCGTTACATTGTGTCATCCTAGGTTTCTCCATAGCTTGCAAGTTGTAATCACCCAAAATAATGAAATATTATTCTCAATTGCACCATAAGCCATCTACCAAGCTCTTCAAATTAATCCTCAAGATCCCTTACATCCATTTTCCACTGATTCACTCATGGAAATATACCAGAAGCTTACCTTCTCTCAATGAACCCATATCATTGAGTCTTTTCTGCCTGAGAATTATGAATTTCCGACACATAATCCCCCATATTCTGCTTCTATTTTTCCTTACATGTCAAGGAAGGTTATTTCTATTGTTACTTTCCTATTATGTTATCCCACAGATCAATGGGTAGATGAAGTAGTGTTAGGTTTTTTGTTAGCTTTTTCAATTGGTCAGAAGACATCAACCATTTTTAACTATAGTTAATACCTATAAAATGTTATTCATGATCAATTTTTGAACTTTTTTGTTGAAGGTGCATTCAAACACTAGTCAACCCTCATATATTTGATGGTGTTCTATCAAGCCTACATGTTCAAATTTTAGTCACAGAAGGTGGATGAACATGGAAGACCACTATCAATTATTCACCGGACTTCCTTAGTCAGAAAAAATACATAAGAATATTCATTTAGCAATTTTGTAGATAAGTTTTTGCATGTATCCTTGTGTCTTCTTAACAGCAATGTTATACCAATGATTTCACTAGAAATCAAAAAAGTTTTGCATCTTAAGGAATAAGTCAAGGTTGGAGACCGGTATCTTTACTAGATTTATACAAAAATTTGGATTTATGGATGTGAACTCCCTCCCTACAGGTTTCCAGTCTTTGTACCAATTAGAATTTTTGACTTAGAATATATTGGGAAAATGTTAAATATGGATGACCTGCATTTTGTATCAAGATGAACTTCAAGATGAGTTTCACTTGGTCCTATGATCCATTAGGGATAATTTCAAAATTGATAGTTGAGTAGAAGACCACATTGTATGCACATACACCTAGACCAGAAATAGCGCAGTATGCCAACCAAGGGGAGTGGATAGAGAATACACTGCAAGAGGTTGAAGAGAAAACTATCAGTCAAACATCTCTACAAACTCCTATTTCAAAGGACAAAGAATCCAAGAGATCAAGGGAAATTATGTCTCCTACAGATTCAGGGTCTCAAGCTACAGACTTTCGTGTTTTTAAGAGAGGAAAGAAGGCATATCCTAAGGCAAATAGTAAAATTGATGCTAAAAATGATACTCAGCTAATAAATATTCAAGAGGAATCGTCAAAATAAAATGGTTCATAGGAGCAATCTATAGTTGTTTTAACAGGTCTTCCCACCACTTCATTCTCATATGTTGAGGAGACAATAGAGTCACCTGTGTCTTCTACATCCCAAATTACAACACAACATAACATTTTTTCCAGGTACAAGGAGATTAAGAAGAAGAATGAAGCATTGAAGGTTACTACATACACATAATTTTGGAAGTAGAGTTCTACTACTCAACACAGGTTGATATCTGCACTTGACACAGAGAAGGGACAATTCCAATTAGCATTCTTGGAACCTATAGGTCGAGTCCCTAAAAGTGCAGAAGCCTATAAAGCCTCTATATTTTCTTTTGATACCAAGAAGATTCATGCAATCGACTAGATTGATTAGCATGAACAGGTTGGTGAAATGATATACTCATCTTTAACAAGTTAAGCCATGGCAGCCTCCAAGCTGTAGACCTCTTTAAATAACATGCATTCACAACTAAATATAGAACGAATGTCATCCTTGGCCAAAGACACCAGAACCAAAGCTATTGAAGATTTGGTAATTAAACTAGGATATAATCCCAGTGACATCAAATTAAGTATTGAGGGTCTTTCGTAGTGCATTATATTAGATATCATTTATTGTGATTCAACTGTGTTAAGAAATTCATTCATCTATGACCATTTTCATGGGAAGTAGTCGTAACTGACTAATTTCTCATGATTTTTGAATAGTCCACTTAGCACTCATTGCATCAGGTGATGCTCACAAGGGTGAAGAAGTGGGATTGAAACTAGTAAAATGAATCACATAGCGTCAATCATCACTTCCGAGGCTTGCACCCGGTAACCAGGACTTCCCGGAAGGTCACCCATCCCAGGTCACCTCTGGCTCAAGCGTGCTTAACTGTGGAGTTTTCCCCACAATCAAACCCGCTTAGAAAATGGGGTAGCAAGCTAAGTGGGCTTGATTGTGGGGAAAACTCTATAGTTAAGCGCGCTTGGGTCAGAGGTAATCTGGGATGGGTGACCTCCCGGGAAGTCCTGGTTACCGAGGGCTAGCCCCGGAAGTGATGATTGATGCTATGTGATTCATTTCACTATTTTCAATCCCACTTCTTCACCCCTGTGAGCATCACCCGATGCAATGAGTGCTAAGTGGACTATTCAAAAATCATGAGAAATTAGTCAATTACGACTACCTCTCATGGAAATGGTCATAGATGAATGACTTTCTTAACGTAGTTGAATCCCAAAAAATGATATCTGACATCAAATTAGCTAAGGAGATGACCAAAAATAAAAATGTTGATATTCAAGATCTAAGAAAGCAGCTCAAGCTTCCAACCACAAAGCATCCACAGACCAAAGAAATCACTCAGCTAGAGATAGAGAAGGAAAATTTGTTTAGGTTGATAGTTGAACAAAACGTTCAAATTCAAAAAATGGAGACAAACATGGAGGCACTTCTGAAAGAAAAGGAAATGTTGGAAATTACAGGTACATCAGCACAACAAATAATACAACAAATAACAACAAAAACTTCAATATAAAGGGCAGAAACATCCACTACAAATACTTCTGAAAAGTTAGTAAAATCTTTGGGAGAATTATCATTAACTAACTAAGAAAATGAAAGATTGATAGCATCATTGAGAAGAATTGAGGAAAATAAAATAAAGGTTGAAAATGTGATCCAGATTTAAACATGAACGCAACAAATTACAGATATAACCATAAATACAGAGATGCGGTAGAAATAACACTTCTTTTCATTAGTATCAAACACTGAAGTATGCTTATAAACATAATGGAAATAAGACTAGCTCGAGCGATGGTAGCTTATCTATGAGAAGAGATGTGGTGGCTACATGCCTCTGAACTGAGTTACAATGAGGCTCAAGGACCCTTTTATTATTGAAAAATGAGAGAAAGTCCTAAACAACCAAAACCCTAACCCGAGGAGATGTAACACCAAGAGTTTATGGGCCCCATTGAGGTTAGTTGGGCAGCCAACTCCCGAGGTCGTAACTTGGTCATATTATCTTTGTTTGACACGTTACCTCGTTGAAAATATCTCTACGAGGACTACAACTATTGATGTGATTTTCATAGTAGTCACTGAAGTAATGTTTCAAAAAAAATGTTGTTTAGGGTCTTCAAACAGTTCCTGAAGTTCAAGACTCGAAAAACTGCCAAAAATAGTAAATTGTGATACAGTTAAGGAAACAAATGAAACTGATTGGGGGGTCTAGGTGGAATAGGTGGGTGGCCACCAATATCCACCTAGATCATTCCTGCCCCCTTAGGAAGCAATGGTTCCCATTGCTTGCAGAGCCTCCATGGGGTAAGGAAGTTTCTATTAAACCTAGTCCCTGGTGAACCACTTGCCCTGGTGAAGGTGTTGGCCTACTTTGACAAATCAATATAGTTGTATCCTCTTTTGCTAAGTGTTCTTGATTTATGTGTCTAGTAATGGTGGTAAGCATGGTTGAGGGTAGTCCACATTGAACACTTGGTGCAAGCCAAGGAATGGGGGAATGTTGTGCTCCAAGGCATTGTTTCCCACGACCTTAGTATTGGTGTAAGGATTATATTGGAGTGGTCTAAGCTTTCGATCAGCTCTTGTAAGGCATTCTTTTTGCAAATTCAACCAGACTTCATCACCCACCTGAAACTTGTGTGGCACCCGATGTTGATCATGTCGGTTCTTGTACTTGGCATTTTCCAAAATGGAGTGGCAATATATCGGCCCGTTGGGTAGAGGTGTTCCGGGAGTCAGTTCGAATGAATTCTTGACTTGACAATGCAACAGCACCCCTTTGGGTGAGGAGAAGATGTCCTTGTATTATTTCATGACCGTGTCCACCTAGTTCTACTACATGGAAGAGCCCTTCCCAAGGGCCATGGATGTGGCTACGATTTTCCCCTTACTTTGAGAGCGAACTAGAAAGAAAATAAATTTCCTAGTCTGGGAGATGATTGTGTTGCATTTCTTATCAAAGATCAAAGAGGTGGCAGTAGGTGGGGCTACCTATGGTATCCTGTATAACATATTACCCAAAGAAATAATCATAGAGCGAGGTCTAGACTCATATACAACATGTCTCTTCCATAAGTATGGTTGTCTTAATAATACATTACAAATGTCGAGAGGAGCAACATCACATAATACCTCATCTTTGAAGGGCTTGATGCTATAGGGAAGGCGAAACTATTGGCCGACTCAAAGATCTCTTCCTTGGTGAAGCCACTTGATGTTGTACGGATGTGGGTTTGGTATGGTCAGTTGGCCCATCCACTTCACGACCTTTGCTGAAATGAGGTTCTTTTAGCTACCACTGTCGACAATGAATTACAGTGGTGAACCCTTCACCCACATTTGTGAGTGGAAAATATGCTCCCCCTCCTCTATATCTTTAGGCTCATTCTTTTGGTTCTTGGCAGTGGCAATAATGGCACTGGGCTCTACATCAATAATCTGCTTCCCTTTGTCATTCCTCTTGTTAGGTTCTAACTCAAGGTCGGAACATGCATTTGATTCTAAAGCCTTCAACTCGGCCACCAGTGACTAATTGGACGACACTCACTTGTGTTGTGAGTGGGGCTCTTATGGAACTCACACCACTTTCCTATGTCCTTCTTTGACTTTGTGGTGGTGTTCATTTCTTGTAGCTTCGGTGGGTTGTCTTGGGTCACCCCACATTAGCTTTGTCCTTTGTTCTTCTGATTCACAGATCCAAAGTCTCACTTATTTTAATTAAACTTCTTCTCGATCTTGATAGTGTATCGGTATGTCATGCCAAGCGAGGATATGTCCAAGAACTCCATCTCGTCTTGGATGTACCTGTGTAGGCAGTTGCGGTATTTGAGTACCAAATGCTACTCAGAATCCTTGATACCCAACTTTGTTTGAAAGGTGTGAACAATATTTGTGCCTACATGCCTCTGAACTGAGTTACAATGAGGCTCAATGGCCTTTTTATTATTGAACAATAAGATAAAACCCTAAACAACCAAAATCCTAACCCAAGGAGATGTAACACCAAGAGTTTATGGGCCCCGATGGGGTTAGTTGGGCAGCCAACTTCTCGAGGTCGTAACTTGGTCATATTATCTTCATTTGACGTGTATGATACTTCATTGGAAAGATATCTCTGAGGACTACAACTACTAATGTGATTTCCTTGGAAACCCTTAAAGAAATGTTGCCAAAAATGTCGTTTATGGCCTCAAAACGGCTCCAGAAATTCATGACCTGAAACACTGCCAAAAATAGTAAATTGTGCTACAATTAAGGAAACATATGAAACTAGCTAGGGGGTCTAGGTAGAATAGGTGGTTTGCCACCAATATCCACCTAGATCAAAATGCATATTTAGCAGAAGTGAAAAAAACTTTCAAGTTGACTCAACGGATTGCAAAGTATGAAAATTAGTCTTTGACAACCCAAATGTTGACAAAGGCCAAGAAAATTATATGGCATAAAATTAATGAAAATATTACAGAGTTGTGGCCATCATTTCATATTATATTTGAGTAGGAGGAACTAATATAGTATGTCAAAGTAGCATTTGAACAAACAAAACTTGAAATTGAACACAGACCAACATAAGCACATAGAATTATCAAGATGTTGAACTCCAAGACTAAGGATGAGCTCAAAGAACTCCAGATTCAAGACATAACATGCAAAGTCATGGAAGTAAAGAGATTTCTAAAAAAGAATAACCTTATGATACAACTAGAAAAAAAATGCAAAGAGTTAGAACTACAAGTGAAAATATTTAACAAAAAGTTTAATTTATTGTAGGAGAAAGGGCTTCCAGCTTTGAAAACCTCTAATGTAAAATTGATTCCATTAGAGAACTATCAAGACTAGTTGTGAAACATAGTTGTAGATACATCCAAATTCATCAAAGTGAGAGGAACAATAAGTGGAGAAGCTTTCTTGGAAGGCCTACAATATGACCTCTACATTCAACATGAAGTCCATCATATGTTTCTCAATAAGCCAACTTTTCAAACATACATAGAAGTAGATGAAAGATTTCGAAGTATGGTGAATTTCTCTATTCCTAGTGAAGAACGATGGGATAAACTGTTGGAGCTTGTTGAGTGAAATCAAATAGAAATCCTACAAATTGGGAGCGGTCAAACAGAAGAAGCATAAATGTAGCTACAGTCAACAACAACACTCCTCAAAGTGTGAACAGAACATCCGAATTAGTCCAACATTGCTATTATTTTGTTCTATTTTTGAAATATCTACATCTTTTGTTAGATATTATTTTGTAAATAATTTTATTTTGAAATCCGAATTTAGTTCAAGACAGACTCTATAAGTATTTTGTAAAAATATTTAGAAAGGGTTGGATTATGTAAAAGAGAAGATCTTTCTTTGATTGTAAGTTGTGAACTTTATTATGAAGTAATCAATTCAAAACTACAGATTCAATATTATTTCAGGATCCGTGTGTCAAATAAATGGTGATGTTTTCCTCTCTGTTAAAGTTCTTTTCTTTCTATGTTTTCACATGGATGTTCTTTCTTGATTGTTACAAGAATATTATGAGATGAATTTACTTGTAGTGCTCTTCTTTGACTTGTTTAAACAATCTTAATGTTTTCCTTCTGATATTAAATATAAAATTCATTTAAGTATGCTTTATATTTAATTGATTCTTACCTTATATTCATCTTATCCATACCATACATAATTCACGAGATCCGAGAGTTTTCCTACCTCGCCTTGTTCAGCTACTCTATTTCTTTGTGATTGACTACTGAATATTTTTATGACTCCATGCCCAATGGACTTTTCTTTCATTCTACAACCAAAAATTTTAAAAACTTATCTTGACCTTCATATCTAGCCTAAGATATAAACACTAAAGTTAAAATGATACAGATAGAGTCCTCTCTGAATCTAGAAGGGATAGATCCCAACTTTAAAATTGGTTTGTGGTTACCTCTGTAGTTTCCTTTTTAGCCTACGGAAACTACGGAGTGCTAACAACCCCGATATGGGTAAGATAATACTCTTTACTGGTAGACTTATGCATTCTAGAAATTCTAGAAGGTATAGGGAAGATGGTGGTCGGGGTGTAGGTGTAAGTGACAATCGTTCAAAACTCGAAACTATTTCTTCTAATTCTGGTAGAATTTCTTCTTGGATTTCCCTCAGAGTCTTGGTCATTTACCTCCAAAGTTAGATACTCTGCTAAATTAGTAGAACCGCTAATTTAGCTGCAACTGCCAAATGCCTTACAAAACCTCTAATCATTTCATATCGCAATCACAAGCTCACCGGGCAGGGTTCCTTTATTTGTTAACGTTGCGATGCAATATTTATCAGCGTGCTTGTATCGCATGTCACATTTCGCAACTCTGCTAGGCCAAGGTCCCTTCACTTATAACCGATGCAATGCGAGATCCATCTGACAGTTAGCATTAAATAGTGATCTGACGGTCAACATGATATCACACAAAGACCTGCGCGATGTTACCACCTCACAGAGCCGATCGGCTTACAAAACCCAATTTATAACTCTTTAGGTACGGACTTGAGATTAACAATGATGACAGAGGTTTTTCAAAATCTACGACTCACGGGACTTTGATTAGCACAAGGTTTAATAACAGGGTTAATCCCTGTTACAGGGAAAAGTGTCTACACAGAACTACTTATCCCACTAAGGTGTGGTAGCTACCTTAGAAACAAACAAAGTAAAGCTACTTTCGTTTTTCCTTTATGAAATATAGATGAGAGAAGAACAAAGGAGACCAACCTCTGTCTTGCGCTTAGCTCCTAGTTCGATTCCTCTCTCTTCTGATAGTCCTTTGCTACTTGCTTCCTTGTACGCCCAGCTTCACAGAGTACCTGTAGGATCAAAGTAGCATAACACTATACAAGAACATGGATCTATAATCATAAACAATCTAGGATCAGATGTAAATTGACCATACAAATGCATAAAACATAAATGACACAAGAGTATGGAGGAAAACTTGAATAGCTTTTATTGATAATCAAGAAAGAGCCAAGGGAGTTACAACCAGTTGTTCTGACCCAGCATCATCCTCTCAGCAAGTAAGCCCTTCTTCACCTCATACAAAGCTTAGATCACCCAACACTATGAAGTTGTCTCAAGAAACCAACAACAATTCCTTACAAGATGAAAAATTCCAGCCTCTGGATCTCTGGGATGAGGGATCCATATATAGATATCTGTAAGGGAGATGAGTTAGCTTGTGATTTGATTAGTGTCTTCCCTCTGATATTTCTTTCTTCCACTTGGAGATTGATGATCTCTTACTCATCCTTGGTTGAATTCAGAGAGGCAAGTGTCACAGGAGAAGTTTCTGGAAGATTCCATGCCTCTCCACCTCGCGGATTGACACTGCCATTTGTCACTTCTCGCCCATCGCACCCCATAGAAGGGCTTTCTGAAATGCAACGCACCCACACAGTGTACTTAGGTGAGATGCAACGCACTTTGCCTATGGAGCAGCTGAAATGATCCTGTTTTGACCAGTTCTGAGCAGTTTTTCATGGAGAACTTCTGGGAGAAGCTGTATTCAGTTGACCTTGTTCCTTTAGGGGTTAGAACAACACTTTTAGGGACTTAGGAGCCCTTGGTTTATGGACGTTTTATGCTTGGGGTTGCAATGCCCAAAAATGTCTATAACAGTTGCCCCCTAAAGCATGAGGTCGTTAATCTTTTGATGTCGGGTGAAATGCTTTATTATGAGGATCCGAAGTTCTTTCAAGCTGGGAGGAGACCTGTAATAAGATACAATACAATACATTATCTTCATAATTTTTCATGATCTAGCTGAGGCGGGCATTCCCATGCTCAGCTTTATAAATTCATTTTCATGTACATAGGACAGACAATCATCTGAGTGTATACTGATGATTCTGGTAGAGCCATCATCCCTTTGATTGGATGATTATCTGTGCAGCAATGATGTACATTTGATGTCTTTATTTCCCTGAATATATGTCGCAGCCCGGATGGATGAAACTAGATCCGGGGTCTTCAAATCTCGTTTGATCTTCACTCGAAGTACAAGTCTATCCATGTGAGAGATGTTCTGGAGTCGAACATGGAAAGACATCGCCTGATTACCAGCCAATGATGTAAGCTATTAACAGGCGCAAGAGGAATCACCGATAATGATAATGACCCTCAAGGTACTTCAGTACAATTCATGTGGTGTGAATAAAGGATTTGGCGTCAAACACCACACAAAATCTTTCAGTCGAAGGCCATTGATGTAAACCTGTCGCCAGAAGTGAGAAACTTGCCATTGAGGCATGCAAGCTTCAAAGTACTAAACGAGGTGTTCCTAGATCGACTTCTTGGATAATGAGCTGATGTCAACAAGAAGCGATCCGTCATAGGAGGGCCTTAATGAATCGCACATCAATGACACGGAACGGAGCAAATGATTTTAATGGAAGTGAAAACGATCTGGTGATATAAGGTTCAGGGTGGCGGTCATGAAAGAATGGAGCGTAAATGTATTGCAGCGGGTGAGACACAGGTGAATTCTCTGAATGACTTCTCTTGAACATATCGGCGACACTGACGTGATGGATTGGTAGCATTAACCCCAAATGTGGATGGTGTGATGTGACCATGGTGATGTGACCGGTCAATGAAACAACCCAACCCGACTTGGATGCGGAGTGAAAGTGTCATGTTCAAGAGCGACTTGCTACCAACAAAGTTTCTTCAAGTTTTCTTCCCAATTTTTTCCCAGTCATTGCTGACCAGTACCTCTTTATTTTTTTCAAGCTTGAGGAGGATAACATATGCTTGTTCTATAATTTTCCCTTCGGGCAAACCCATCGCTATGTTTTAACGAGCCTAGCGATAGTGAAACTCGTTCTCGTCTGCTATGGACAAGTTTGTCGCTATTAGGTTTTAACGAGTTTAACGAAAAAGATAACTCGGTCCTTTTCAATTTTAGAGAGTCTGAAAAGGAACGTAAAGGAAACTCCAAAATTCCTTTTTCGTCATCTAATCCCTTAGGTCTGAAAAAGTATAAAACAATACAGAAGGGATGAATTTTTGATCCTTTTAACGAGCCGAACAAAACAAGCACTCGATCTTTTTGTGTAATAATCCCTCAGGTCCAAAAAGATTAAAATCTAAAGGAGGGATAGCACTTCCGGTCCCTTTAACGAGCTGGAGAGGCCAATGGCTCGGCAACCTTTTCATATTTTATGAGTCAGTTGAAAAGAGCTTAAATGAGACTCGTCTTTCGAGGAACGAGTGATAAAATTGGGTAGCAGCTGATTCCAAGTAAGGTTTGGAATTTTCCAATCACGGCAGTGTTACAAGGATGGCTAGTGGGATCACTCTTCGCAGCTGTTCCTGAAAAAGGGGTAAACAATCAAATGGAGGTGAATGATCGGCCAATACAGAGTGGAGGTGATGATGAGAACACGACCAAGGCTTTAAAGGCTGAAGTACTACATTCACGATGGTTATTTACTGGGAAATAGTTCATTTTTTAATGAGCTTAAACGCGGGGAGAAACATTTGCTCATGACTTATGTTTATTTTTTAACGAGCTTGAACTATGTGCTAAAACTGCTCGATTAATCCAGTCGTATAATAAGAATGTCTCATATATGAAACGACATTTTTCAGAGTTTTGCCCCACATCCTTTCTTTATGCAAGTTAGGAAACGACCAATCCTACGAGTTTAGAGGGTTAGAGGTCATAAAAATTTAAAAAATAAATGGTCACTCTTCGCTTGCATGCCAAAAGGTTTGCATGCCTCTAGGTATAAAACAGAGTTTCAAGGTCACCTTTTATTCAAACCGACAAAACATTTGTTTTATCAGGAAAGGTCTACCTCTTTTAGGTTACCAAAGATTGTTCTATTCACAGCGCAAACAAAACACTTCTTCGGCGATGTCTACCAAAATAGACAAAGGTGAGACAATCCACTCACATAACTTTGATGAGGGAATCTTATTCCAGTCTAACCCCCTTTTCCAATCACGGACGGGAGTACAGACTAGTCATATACCTCTCGCAGAAGCCTACCCTATACCCGAAGTTCTCCTGCCGAAGCAAACCAGGGTGCATGCCCCCTGGGTTTCAGTCATATCCCCCGAATCACTCGCGCTCATCAGGTGGACGGACTGGGGATTGATGAGACATTCCTTGTGTGAAAAGACCATTTAGGGATGGTATATGACTATTTGCTATGTGTGAAACGGGAAATGAAAGTTGGTCTATGAGCTTGACCACTCTTCCTTCGTGCGGAAAACACATTACTCTAAAGAGTGAGGAGACAATCGCTCCCATGCAATAAATATAGTCTCGTCCGAGGATTAGATTATAATCCAGGGGTCCTTGGACTACCATTACGTTCATGTGAATGGTTTTCCCTCTCAATGTTATGGGCACATTGGGAAGGATCCCTAACAGTCGATTGGTTCCTTTGTCAAAGCCTGTTAGATTTCTCATCTCAGGCAAAAGCGATGGTGAACCAAGCGCTTTCCAAGCAGTCGAGGAAAGGATACTCACAGAAGCCCCTTCATCTATGATGGTGCCAGCCATAACCATTCTATATATTTGAGCAATAATTCAGAATGGTACACTAGCCGGTAAATGGGGTTTGCCTAGTTGATTCCAGTCGAAGGAAACAACTAGGTTGCTTGGAGGTGAGACCGAATAGACGGCCGGGTATGAATCTGACGAACTTCCTTCCTGCGGTAAAGGAATGGGTAAATTGCCCCCATGTTCATCAGAGTCTGTGCTTATGAAAAGAATTTGGACGGTGTCATCCTTGTTCTCTTCGGTGACTATATCATCTAAAGATGGAACCTCTGAAGGCAAGACCGGGTCAACTGCCACCTCGACCTTTTGACTTTCGTCTGGTATGGGTTCAGATGGTTTGTCTTCAATGATAGATGCTTCGGCCGACCACCTGGGCGGGTCAGCCAGATTTTCAACTAGTGACGGACTCGGCAAGAGTTTTTTATATCCAGGAGGAAGTCATAACGGTGAAACCGGACGATCATCCAAAACTCTTTTAGCCTCGTCTAAGAAGGGACAACGGTGGACAGCATGATCGCCTTCGCACAGTTTACAAGGAAATCTATATTTTCCTTTTTGTCCTGGGGCTTCACTTTCACTAGTCGACGGTGTGTTTTCAACATGATCATCAGAGGTTGACGACACCGGGTTGTGCAAACGAGGAGACCAGTCCCTTAAGATCCGAGGGATGTAGGGACAATCTCGATGATAGTGGTCTCCTTTGCAAATGACACATGGCGATTTAGGCCTGGTCGGTGCAGTGTGTGGATTTTCGCTAGACGACGCTTGGTTGCCCCCTTTTGCTTTTGGCTCCTTCTTCTTCTTCTCTTTCTTCTTCTTTTCCTTCTTCTTCTCAGGTACTTGATTTTTGGCTTTACCAGCCCCATCAAGCGAAGAGGAAGGAGGAGAGGAAGAATTGGAGGAAGTAGATGGTTGGGGGGTAACTCTGGATTCGTCTAGTTGCTGACTTGATTGTTCAGGAATTGTGGTGTTCTGAACGACAGAGGTTGAGAAGAGCCATACGGGCAAGCCAATTGTCAGTCCTGGAAGTGACAATGTGGCCATATGGGGTGTACCAACATCTCCCCAAGAGGAGAAGGGGCTAGGATTTCCTCCAAGGGGAATTCCTTGGTTGGTGGATTCCATTTTCTCAACCTAAGATCAACGTAGGAAAGGGCGATGATTATTCTGTTTAAAATAAGTTTTAGACGCTTTGACACAACTTGTTTTTTCAATTTTAAAGAGTCGAGAAAAAACAAAAGATGAGTCTAGTCGCCTTCGATTTTTAATGAGCCTGAAGTGACAAGTGCTCAGATGGACCTTTTCCGTTAAGGAGTCTGAAAAGGAACGAAAGGGACTGCTCTGGAAATCTAGGTAGAGGGATTACCAAACCAATCGCAAAACTGCAGAATACTTTTTATGGTACGGAAGTCAATCTTCCCGAATGCTGTGTTCAGTGCATTGCGATCGATAGGGTGGCAGACACGGCTTCCTATGGATAAAGGATTAAGCCTATTGTGGTCTCCCAAAATATACTCAACGGTACGTGGGAGCACAAGTCCGTACTGGTACTTATCGTCTCAAAGTGGAGGAATCACCCAACCATCAGTGAGAAGAACAGTTACCAGGTTTTACGATGCCGGAATACGTCTCTAGCCTAGACTTCTAGATGTTGTGCGTTAGGTTCCAAAGCGTTGTTAGATTCATTAAATTTATTTTATAGTTGATCTTGCTTAAGAAATTTGCCTTTCAGGTTCACCGCGTGATGTATATATACAATTCCTAAAATGCAATTTAAGATGATAAACAGTCTTTTATCTTCTTTGTGCAATGAAAATCCTAGCTACTAAGGAAAGAGAGACAGTATTCTTTCACAAAGAGCAAAGAGAACACACTATATGCACTGTCCTAAATCAAACCAATCAAATAGTCTAAATGCAAATGCACATGCATGTATTTGTTTTCGAATTTCTTAATATGTGAATGATAAAAAGAAAGCTAATGCGCAAATCTGAATTACTTTTCAAGCGACAATTACTAACAAGTTTCTTTTCAAAATCAAAAATGAAGACAATAACAACACTTTGCAATTTGGAAATGAATACTTGCTTTCGACACTAGAAAAACTACAAATTCAGATCAAATACAATAGTAACAGGGTAATCGACTATCAAGAGCAATCAGACTCTCTTCTACGATTGAAAACGACACTTACGACACTTTCAAATCGAGAAACGACAGTACAACTACGTTACTTTTTTGCAAAGGAGAACTGAAAATGACTCAACAAATACACAAAAACATTTACAGTTCTTTGCACATTGGAGGTGGAATAATAGCAAGGAAAAGGGGTTTCAAACAGAGATATACTGACTACAGGCAGCAAAATTCATGAATAGAACTGAAAAGAATGAACACAGAAACCAAAACTGAGGAACAATGCCTAGTCTGATCAGCGCACCTGTAACACAGTGAACTTGAAATGCAGCGCACCTACTACACTCGGGAAGTGCGCTGAATTTCAGATTCACAGAAAAGAGCCTGCGCTGGGCCAGAGAAGAGACTTCACTTGGGTTCTGGGTCACAGTTTGCAGTTCAGTTCAGGGATTTTGGCCGAGCAAGTGGTAATCAGTAAAGCAACAATCAGGGGTAGATCTAAGGAGGTTACTAGAGCTACCACTAGGGCAATAAGAGAGTTTGTAAATCAGTTGTTTAATTCATAAACAAAACCCAGAGATTGACTGAAGTGGCATTTATCTACGTTCGAAAGCTACCTGGCTCGACTTTAGGCTCCGTCTGTAAGTTTATAAAATAAACAACAAGGAAGATAAACAAACAACCTAGTCGCTCCCCAGTGGAGTCGCCATTTTGTTATAGGGAAAAGTGTCTACACAGAACTGATTATCCCACTAAGGTGTGGTAGCTACCTTAGAAACAAACAAAGTAAAGCTACTTTCGTTTTTCCTTTATGAAATATAGATGAGAGAAGAACAAAGGAGACCAACCTCTGTCTTGCGCTTAGCTCCTAGTTCGATTCCTCTCTCTTCCGATAGTCCTTTGCTACTTGCTTCCTTGTACGCCCAGCTTCACAGAGTACCTGTAGGATCAAAGTAGCATAACACTATACAAGAACATGGATCTATAATCATAAACAATCTAGGATTAGATGTAAATTGACCATACAAACGCATAAAACATAAATGACACAAGAGTATGGAGGAAAACTTGAATAGCTTTTATTGATAATCAAGAAAGAGCCAAGGGAATTACAACCAGTTGTTCTGACCCAGCATTATCCTCTCAGCAAGTAAGCCCTTCTTCACCTCATACAAAGCTTAGATCACCCAACACTATGATGTTGTCTCAAGAAACCAACAACAATTCCTTACAAGATGCAAAATTCCAGCCCCTGGATCTCTGGGATGAGGGATCCATATATAGATATCTGTAAGGGAGATGAGTCAGCTTGTGATTTGATTAGTGTCTTCCCTCTGATAGTTCTTGCTTCCACTTGGAGATTGATGATCTCTTACTCATCCTTGGTCGAATTCAGAGAGGCAAGTGTCACAGGAGAAGTTTCTGGAAGATTCCATGCCTCTCCACCTCGCGGATTGACACTGCCATTTGTCACTTCTCACCCATCGCACCCCATAGAAGGGCTTTCTGAAATGCAACGCACCCACACAGTGTACTTAGGTGAGATGCAACGCACTTTGCCTATGGAGCAACTGAAATGATCCTGTTTTGACCAGTTCTGAGCAGTTTTTCATGGAGAACTTCTGGGAGAAGCTGTAATCAGTTGACCTTGTTCCTTTAGGGGTTAGAACAACACTTTTAGGGACTTAGGAGCCCTTGGTTTATGGACATTTTATGCTTGGGGTTGCAATGCCCAAAAATGTCTATAACAATCCCCACTGTTGACTATGCCACAATGCATTGAAAATGAAATCAACAATTAACAATGAGTGCGGGACTTCAGTCCTAGACCAAGAATTCATGCACTTCTAACCTCGTAGTTACCATTAAATCATGAAAGTGATTAAACGCGATCACACAGAACTCTAAGTTTTCAGGGCTAAACTAGAATTTCAATAATACATAGTGATATTACGGAGGGATGCAACACCTCCAGGATTGACCAAATATACACAGAAATACACAGAGATATAATTCCTACAACTAAATCTTATATGGAAAACAAGCTGAATCAGTCAAAATCCCCTTACAATGATCCGGAACTTACATAAGTATTGGTTAATTTAACAACCAGATCGTAAATCAAAGGATAAAATTAACTAATCCTATCTAATCTGCATAATATTCTCCTCAAGAATCTCCACCACATCTAACTACTTGAATTCATTACATGATAATCCAAATCCTAGATTCTTATTTAAATCCTAACTAGAAAGCTTTGTAAATTGACAGCTAAAGGACCCCACTCCTTTGCTTGTAAAATTTTTTTGTATTTTTGGAATAAGTTTGAAGCCTTTTGCCTTTAAGTCTCATGCTCCTGCGTCAGACTCCTGAGGACAAACTTCTTCATGGGCTCCTCTCCATGAGCTCTTCTACAGAATTGCCCAATTTCTATAGCATGGCATCTGTCACCCAGGTAGCATCAGCAATTGGTTGATCTTTCCACTTGACCAAATACTAAAAATACTCTTGCCCCCTTGTCTTCTTCAACAATTTCTTGTCTAGAATCCTCTTTGGCTGCAATTCCTTTGCTGTAGGCAACTGTTTTACCTAATCAATTTCTTGTTTCTCTTGGTCTTCTACTGTGTCATCTGCATTTTCACCTTCATACCTGTACAAATCAACAACATTGAAAATTGGAGATATCACAATATCAGGAGGTAATTCAATTTCATATGCATTTGCAGAAAATTTCCTCAATATTCTGCATGGTCCAATTTTCTTGAACTTTCATTTGTTATACTCTCTTTTTGGAAATCTTTCCTTCCTTAGGTGTGCTAAAACCAAATCTTCAACTGCAAAGTTAACTTCTCTCCTTCTCAAGTCTGCTCTGCTCGTGTACTTTATGTTGCTATCTTGTAATTGTTGTTTTACCTGTTCATGTATTGATTGCATTTCTGAAGCAAAATCTTCCCCTTCAGCGCTTCTCATCTCAGCTTTTCCCAGATTCCTTAATTCAGACACTCCTCTTGGGTGCATTCCATAAACTATATGGAATGGACTCTTCCATGTACACCTATTAGGAGAGTCAATATATGCATATTTAGCCTGTGCCAATACTTGATCCCATTGTTTTGGATGTTCACCTGTAAGAAGTCTCAGAAGATTACCCAAGCTTCTATTTTCAACTTCAGTCTATCCATCCGTCTAAGGATGATAAACAAAACTGAAACTCAGTTTAGTTCCAAGCTTCTTCCACAATGTCCTCCAAAAATGTCCAACAAATTTGGAGTCTCTGTCTGAAACAATACTCTTAGGTAACCCATGCAATCTTACAATCTCTTTAAAAAATAGATTAGCAATGTGAGTAGCATCACTGGTTTTATAACATGGAATAAAATGTGCCATTTTTGAAAATCTGTCAACCACAACATAAATTGAATCATTTCCTCTTTGAGTCTTTGGTAAGCCCAAAACAAAATCCATGCTTACCATATCCCAAGGTCTATCTGGAATAGGTAATGGAACATACAACCCTGTGTTTTGGCTTCTTCCTTTTGCATACTAACAGACTTTACAATTTTTCACATACTTCTCCACTTCAGTCCTCATCTTTGGCCAGAAATAAAACCTGTTCAACTGCTCATAAGTCTTGTCTGCACCAAAATGTCCTGCAAGTCCACCACTATGTTTCTCCTTGATTAAATTTTCCCTCATAGAACAATTTGGTATGCACAGCTGATTTCTTTTAAACAACAACCCATCTTGCAAGAAATAATCAAGCCACTTACTTTTGTCTAACAAAACAGGATTTTTACAAGCTTCAAATGCCTCTTTAAAATCTAAGTCTTTTTCATACAATTCCTTAAGAAAATCAAAACCCAACACTTGAATTTGACTTTCTTGAAGTAGTATGTTTCTTCTACTTAAGGAATTTGCTACTTTATTTCATTGGCCATTTATATGCTTCAATACAAAATTAAAACCTTGAAGATACTCTACCCATTTGGCATGTTTCTGATTAAGCTTTGGTTGTTGCATAATGTACTACAACGCATGGTTGTCTAAATAAAGTATAAACTCTTTAGACATCAGGTAATGTCTCCACTTCTTTAATGACTGCACAACTGCATAAAATTCCTTATCATAAGAGGAATATTTCTTCTTTGAGTCATTCAGTTTCTCACAGAAATAAGCTACGAGTCTTTCCTCCTAGCTTAAAACACCTCCAATGGCCTCTCCGCTGGAATCACATTTCACTTGGAAAGGTTTATTAAAATCAGGCAAAACCAAAATAGGTTTTTCAATGATCTTCCTTTTCAATAGTTGAAAGTTCCTTTCTGCTTCAGCAGTCCATTTAAATAGTTCTTTATCTTTCTTTATAGTGTCGATAATAGAAGAATTGATCTTACTAAAGTTCCTTATGAATTTTCTATAAAAACTAGCAAGACCATGAAAACTTCTTACCTCAAAAACACTTTTGGCGAAGGCCACTCTACGTCTGCCTTGATCTTCTCTGGATCCATCTTTAATCCATCAACAGAAACAACAAAACCCAAATACACCAATTCTTCCTTCATGAATGAACACTTCTTTAAATTTAGCAGTAACTTCTCTTGCTGCAACCTTTGTAAGACATAATTCAAATGTCTCATGTGTTCCTCCTTAGACCTGTTGTAAACTAATATATTGTCTAGATATACTATTACAAATTTACCAATAAATTCCTTCAAAACTTCAGTCATAAGCCTCATGAACGTACTAGGTGCATTTGACAACCCAAAAGGCATTACCCTCCATTCATACAATCCTTCATTTGTTTTAAAAGCAGTTTTCCATTCATCCCCTTCTCTAATCCTTATTTGATGATAACCACTTTTTAAATCTAACTTTGTAAAATATCTAGCTCCACTCAAACAATCCATCAAATCTTCGATTCTAGGTAAAGGAAATTTGTACCTGATTGTTATCTTATTGATTGCTCGCGAGTCAGTGCACATTCTCCAGCCTCCATCCTTCTTTGGGCTCAACATTGTTGGCATTGCGCAAGGACTCAAACTCTCTTTAATCAGTACCTTGTCTAACAGAACCTGAACATGTTTCCTAATCTCTTCATTCTCTGTGGGAGTCATCTTGTAAGTTGCTTTATTAGGTAGATTTACTCCTGGAATCAAATCTATGTGATGACTAATTTTTCTAATGGTTGGTAAGTCATTAGGCAAGTCATCCACAATGATATCACAATCACTATCCAGCATCTCTTGTATTTCAATTGGTAAATCAAAAAATTTAGTGTAAGTAATTATTACCTTGGGCTTGCAAATCAATGCAAAATTCACCTCATTCTCTTCAATCTGCTGCAAGTATTCTTTTCCACTTAGCAATAGAGTCTTCGGATCAGACTTTCTTGATGCATCCTCTTCTTCCATAGGTAGTAATGTATGATTGATACCATCTTTACCAAATTTGTATGTGTTTATTTTTCCATCATGCATAGCTCCTCTATCATATTTCCAAGGTCTTCCAAGCAATATGTGACATACATCCATAGGCATCACATCACACAAAACTTTATCTTTATACTTGCCCAGCTGCAACTCCACTTCACGTTGTTCATTTACTAATAACTGATGTCCCTTTTGTAGCCATGATACCTTGTAAGGTGTTGGATGTTTCTTTGTCTTAAATTTCAACTTCTCCACCACTTTTGTAGAGACCAAATTATTAGTGCTGCCACTATCAATTATCATCTCACAACATTTTCCTTGAACCTTGCACACAATCCTGAACAAAGCCTTCCTTTGTGCTGGTTCAACAACTTCCTTTGTCGACTTTAGCAATACCTTGTTAACTACCAAAGATTCTCCTCTCTCTAGTATATTTTCTTCTTCTATCACCGTTTTTGCTTCCTCTTCAGTATGAGCAACAATTGCATTTCTCTGAGGTGTTCCTGCATTTTCTGGGCACTCATAGGCTCTGTGTCCCAGCTTGTTACATCTGTAACATCTAACTTCTCCTCCTCTACCTCTGCCTCCTCTTCCTCTGGAAAAACTCCCTCTGCCACTTGCATCACCTCATGTGGGTGCATGCTGACTTGAGCTACTACTAGCTCTATCTCCACATGTTGTAGATCTTCCTCTACAACCTTGTCTTCTCGTTCCTCGGAAAGTACCTCTATTTCTGGCAGACAGCTTCCTCATGAGTTTTTCTTCAGCCTTCAGTACCATCTGATAAGCCTCTTCTACTATTTTAGGAGACAATACACTTATCTCATCTTGATGTCCATTCTAAGACCATTCACATATCTTGCCACCTTCTCATCTGTATCTTAGATTTGTCCTCATCTTATACTCACTTTGTAGAATTCCTCTGTGTATTCCTTTACTGTCATAGACCTCTGTCTAAGATTCTTCATCTACCTAAATAATGTTTGCTGATAGTCACTTGGCATTAACTTACCTTTCAGTTTTTCCACCATCTTGTTCCAATTCTTAATTGGTTGTTTGCCAAGTCTTCTTCTTTCTGCCTGCACTCCATCCCACCAAAGTGTTGCATGTCCTTTCAACTTTGTGACAACAAACTTCACCTTCTTTTCATCCTCTGTTTCTTTGTAATCGAAGAATTTCTCCATGTCATTAATCCAGTCTATCAGCTCCTCAGGATTTAATCCTCCTGCATAAATTGAAACCTCAGTTCTAGGTCTAGATGTGGATTTCAACACTGACTTAAAGAACCTCATCTCAGGAGTAACTTCTACAGGTTCCTCCTCTTCTGCAGCTTCAGCTTCAGGTTCACTGACATCTCCAGCATCTACAACTCTCCCTGTTTCCATTGCTTCTAATCTAGCTCACATATGTTTCATAGCTTCCATCACTTAAGCATTTGCAACAAGTTTTCCTCTTCTACCACATCCTCTTCTAACTCTGAAAGCCATAGTGGATTTCTTTCTCTGATCCTTGAGCCCCTATTCAATATCAGTAGGCTACTTTGATACCACAAATGGTGGCTAGGGTGTAGGCATAAGTGACAATCGTTCAAAACCTAAAACTATTTCTTCTAATTCTAGTGGAATTTCTTCTCGGAGTCTCGGTCATTTACCTCCAGAGTTAGATACTTTGCTAAATTAGCAGAACCGCTAATTTAGCCACAACCACCAAATGCCTTACAAACCCTCTAACCATCGCATATCACAATCGCAAGCTCACCGGACAGGGTTCCTTTATTTGTTAATATTGTGATGTGATATTTATCGGCACACTTGTATCGCATGTCGCATTTTGCAACTCTGCCAGGCCAAGGTCCCTTCACTTATAACTGATGCGATGCGAGATTATAACCGATGCTATGCGATATCCATCCCATGGTCAGCATTCATCAATGATCCGACGATCAACATGATATCACACAAAGATCTGCGCGACGTTACCACCTCACGGAGCCGATAGGCTTATAAAACCCAATTTATAACCCTTGAAGTTCAGACTTGAGATTACCACCAATGACAGAGACTTTTCAACATCTACGGCTTGCAGGACTGATTAACACAAGGTTTAATAACAGGGCCAACCCCCATTGTTGAATATGCCACGATGCATTGAAACGAAGTCAACGGTTAACAATGAGTACACGACTTCAGTCCTAGACCAAGATTCTAACCATGCAGTTACCATTAAACGATGAAAGTGATCAAATGCGATCACACATAACTCTAAGTTTTCAGGGCTAAACTAGAATTTCAATAATACACAGTGATATTACGGAGGGATGCAACACCTCCAAGATTGACCAAATATACAAGAAAATGCACAGAGATATAATTCTTGCAACTAAATCTTATATGGAAAACAAGCCGAATTAGTCAAAATCCCCTTACAATGATCCAAAACTTACATAAGTATTGGTTCGTTTAACAACCAGATCCTAAATCAAAGGATCGAATTAACTAATCCTATCTAATCTGCATAATATTCTCCTCGAGAATCTCCACTACATCTAACTAATTGAATTTATTACATGATAATCCAAATCCTAAATTCTAGTTTAAATCCTAACTAGAAAGCTTTGTAAATTGACAACTAAAGGACCCCACTCCTTTTCTTGTAAACTTTTTTTCTATTTTTGGAATAAGTTTGAAGCCTTTTGCCTTTAAGCCTCATGCTCCTACATCAGAAGACACTAGGACGCTTTGTCAAGGCTTCAAAAGTCACAAAATGAGGGAAAAACATGTCTTATGCTAGGTTATGTTTCTATATAAACATATCACAACCATTACCCAACTCCATTGAGTTGGACTATCAGGGAGAGATTTGGAAACATCCCTTGGATTATGAGCACGTTCCATTTAGATGTAGGTTATTCCATGAGCATGATCACTTGATAAGAGATTGTTTGCTACAAAATAAGGAACAAGGGTTTGGAGGACAAAGGTCAAATGATGGTTTTACCAAAGTCACTCAATGGAGACGAAATCACATAAATCGTGCTTCAACTAACATGCATGGGTTGAAGGAGAAGAATTCATTCTCAACGTTAGAGGAGATGGAAGATGATTCCCGGCATATGGAAGCCACCCATATGGATATCGTACCACCAAAATAGACCCTGGAAAAGAGTGTGTTGAAGAAAAAGTTGGAAGAGGAGGAAGAGACGCAAGGTGGTTTTCATTTTTATTCTTTGTCAAGGTTAGAGGAAATAGCTCCTCAACTGTAATGAAAGTCATCCAAACTATCAAAAGAGGAGAGGGTATTAATCACCATGGTTAATTATTGGACACAACAAGACCCAAGGGACATATCTAAGGATGAGAGAGATATATACACAAATGCTTATCTCAGATGGAAAACAAAGAGGAGAAATTCCATCGTGGACCGAGTAGCTCAGTCATTCCAAGAATTTAAGGATAAGGGGAAATAAATTCTACTGAAGGATCTCACTAAAGAACCTAAGAATAAGTTAACCAAACCAAAGAAGCAAGTGAGAAAAAATAAAGGAGCAAACTAAGGTAATAAAAATCAAGTAGTAGTTGGGATAGAGAAGTCACATCCCTTTCTCAACTCTTCATCATGATAATACTTTCATGGAATGTACGAGGACTCAACAACAAAGGAAAACATCACTATCTTAGGGAACGGATCAAAAAGGCAAACCTAAAGATCATCATATTACAAGAAATTAAATTTCTAGGAGAGAAGATGAGTCAAGTAGCTGGCACTTGTTGGAAAGGGTGTGAATATGTCTCATTAGATGCTCAGGGTAACGCAAGAGGATTATCCATCTAGTGGAACACTCATGAGGTAGTCTTTCAGAACTGGATGTCTTCTACTCAGATTCTTACAAGGAAGTTTAGGTATGTAGGCACTGAAGATTGTGTTTTTTTATCGGCGGTCTATGGCCCCTTAAGGATGACAGATAAGAAATTATTTTACAACAATTACATAAGATGAAACAATTGATAAGTAATTCCTTATGGTTAGTAGGAGGAAAATTCAATATCATCTGATCATTAGAGGAGAAAAAATGTGGCATTCGTAGTTAGATCAAGCATCTCTTGAGTTTGATGGAGTTTTAGGCAATATTCACCTTGTAGATATTCCAACCAATAATGGGATCTTTACCTAAAATAACTAATGGAGGTAAAAACTAGATAGCCTATCGCTTGGATTGTTTTTTTTTATTGAAGGAAATTTTACAAAAATATATCTTTACTGAAGCTTCAATATTACTATGCATGGGATCTAATCATTGGCCTATTATATTATACTTGGATCTCAAAGAAGCACTACAAAATTATCCTTTCCGTTTTGAAATATTCTAGTTTAAATTGATTGGTTTTGTAAATTTTCTAGAAAACTGGTGGAAGGGGTTGAACATTAGTGGTACAAGTAAAATGCATACTTTCCAACTCAAATTGAAAGAGCTGAAGCAAAAAATCAAATTTTGGAACAAAAAAATCTTCGAGAATATTTTCAAAGATAAGAGGGAATTGGAAAATCAAATGTCAACCATCCAACAAAGAATCATTCTAGAAGGTAGAACTTCACAGTTGGTAGTAGAAGAGGCTGAGACCCTTCAACAATTGGAGCACAAAAGGCACCAAAATGAGTCTCTTTGGAAGCATAGGGTTGGGATACAATGGATTATGGAGGGAGAATGTAACTCAAAATTCTTTCATAATGCCATGATCCAACATCGCCATAACAACAAAATTTTCTTCATCATCCGGAAGGATGGAGTCAAAAAGCTACACCATTAGTTTATGGAAAATGAATTGGTACATTATTGTAAGGATATTCTATCAGAGGATAACTCAGGAAGACATTGGGCCATTAATAGAGTGATCCAACAAATTCCAAGGGTGGTCACTATGGAGAAAAATAAAGAACTAATGAGACCAATTTCTTTGTCTGAGGTTGAACTGGTGGTCATGAACATGCCTAAGAACAAGGAATTTGGTTTAGATGCTTTCATGAAGAACTTCTTTGAGGAAAGTTGGGGGTTTCTAGGAAAATAAATTTAGGAGGTTGTTGAGGAATCAAGGTGATCATGATCTTTTCACCCAATAATCAATGCTACGTTCCTAGAATTAGCCCTAAAAGTAGGTTGCTCTAATATCCCAGAGGGCTTCAAACCAATTTCTCTATGCAGCGTGATTTATAAAATTATTTCTATGATAATAGTTAATATGTTGAAATCGCTTCTTCCGTCATTAGTATCACCAACTCAAATAGGTTTCATACAAGGGTGTAAAATTGTTGATGATGTAATTGTAGTGCAAGAAATCATCCACTCCTTAAGGGTGTAAAAATGCCCAGGGATGGTCATAAAACTAGATTTATCAAAGACCAATGATAGACTTAGTTGGGAATTTTTATTTTAGGTTCTCCAAGCCTATGGCTTCTTTTAACAGTGGATTGAATGGGTGGCGTCCATTGTCTCATCATTTTTTTTCTCAATTTTGATTAACGAATCTCCTTCAGAGACATTCCATATGTTTAGAGGGCTAAGGCAGGGTGATCCTTTATCACTCTTCTTATTTATCTTAGCTATGGAAGGTCTTGGTCAAATGTTTCAACAAGCTGATGAATTAGGATATATTTATGGTCTCTGCTTGTATGTAGCAGATCTTCCTCTCACCCACCAACAATTTGTTGATTACGTTATATTATTTTGTTTACCAACCAGAAGAGAAGTGAAAAGAATGGGAAAGATTTTACAACTCTTTATGGATGCCTCTGGTACTATAGTAAACACTAACAAATCAAAAATGTTTTTCTTTAATTATCTGGAGATACTCCATATTGAGTTAAGTCAAACTCTCTGTTTCACCAAAGATCACCTACCTTCTAAGTACTTAAGAATCTCTTTGGTATTATTTTACAACAAGGCCTCCACATGGAAAGAACTATTATAAAGGTCTCGTCAAAAATTCAACAACAATACCTACAAGACTCATAACTTTCCAAGTCACCTAATATTAACAAATATAGGCATTACCGAACTATCAATTATTAATTATGCCTATCCCTATTAATGTTTCTCAGTAGTTAATATCACTAAGAAGTAATTTCTTATGGAAAGGCTCATGTAAAACTCAGAAGTGGGCATTGGTAAGTTGGAAAAGGTTGATTGCTCCAAAAACGAATGGTGAACTAGGCCTCCAGGACCCCTTTCTTATTAGAAAAGCCTATGCTATGAAGTTACGTTGGCTTTGGATTCAGGGAGGTCCCTAAGTCTGGATGCAAATATGGTATCGTAAGTACTTTCCTTTGCACTCTCAGGCTGACATATTACATTTTGGTGGAAAATTAAAGGCTCAGGTGTCTGGAACTGGGCATAGGAGTCAAAGGACGTGGTGAAACAATTCGTAATCTAGGAGATTCGAGGAGGAAGGATGGCATTAGTTTGGGAGGAATCCTGGAAGAAATATCCACCATTTGAGAAAAATAAGAAGTTCCAACCTATTATAGCACTAATGCAAGCCCAAGCAGCCTTTAAAGTCGCATAATTTTGGAAACCTTCTGATAATGAGCAAAGTTGGCGACAATAGAAAACAACGGATGATTGGGAACTCTTTGGGGAAGCCCCGCCTCGAGAGGAATTACAACAAACACTTCTCAATAGAATCATACGAGTTTCTCCTAAACATGATAGACTGCACTAGAGGAGACAACCAATTGGAATGTTCATGGTCAAAGAAGCATACTATTCCATAAAATATTCTATCGTACATCATGACACCATCTCGTGGCATAGAGTTTGGCAAGACTGTGGTGGGCTGAAAATTTCAACTTTTCTATGGTTGTTAGCTTGGGGGCATACACTAACTTGGGACTATCTACGAAGGAAAGGTTTTGAGGGTCCCTCAATGGGGATGTTATGTTCACAAACTGAGGAATCAACCAACAACCTTTTACTCACTTTCTCTTACTCTAAGAAAATGTGGGAGTTTGTAAATAAAATCTTCAGAGGTACATTACCTAGTCCAGTAAACACAAAGACATGGATATAAGACAAGCTTAATAAATAAATAAATAACCCGATTATAAGGAAGAACTGGTTTTTAATTATGGGGTTTTCTCTCTGGAATTTATGGAAAGAGAAAAACCTAAGAATTTTAAAAGGAAAACAGAGGCCCATATCCAACTTACAGGAAATTATAATTAAAAATATTAAAGAGATGATGTTGGTGTCTATTTTTGATGTAGATGAAGAAACAATTGATGATTATGAGGCCCTCATCCTTAAGGGACTTGATATACAACATACTGTTGAAACAACTTTCTTTGACAAGAGTCACAAAAGAGAAACCTATGTTGCAAGAACATTATCTCAGTGTTGGGTTGTGTTATATTCTTTCCACAACTAGCCCACGTAGTTAACCGAGGGGTTAGAAGGGAGGCGGAGCCCCACCTTTGTTGCGCCAATTGCATAGTGTGGGGGCTGGGGGTGGGGGTCGGGGGTCACAGGGGGTTTGAGGGGTGCAGGTAACCCCACTCTATGGGGTCTGGGGTAGCACCCTGGAAAATTTTGTTTTTGGACCCTATATTAGGTTGGGCGGACCCACCTATGGTTTTGTGCATGATTTTTCGCACATGGTTTTGGACGCAATGGTTTTTGGCCCATGGTATTAGATGCTTCAACATGTATAAATATGTATTGTAACATTGAAAGGAACATAATGAAAAATCAAACTGGTAGTCCCGGTTTTGGGATCCAGGGGAAAATCTCTATGTATATGTGTTTTATGTGTTATGCTCTCGCATTTTTTATTTTCTATGTTTTAGAATTCGTATGCAGATAATTTTTGTACAGGGTTAAAACCTACATTTGGCATCAGAGTTGTTTTGGCTTTAAGGGGACGCCTTTGTTGCTGAGGGGTTTCGCTCGAGTCTGTGGTAGACCCTGTTCAGTGGGAGATCTACGGGATCGATTCTGGTGGTGAAAGAGGATGGTGAGCAATGGAAAGTTAGAGATCGAGAAATTTAATGGTCAAAGTTTTGAGTTAAGGAAACTCAAGATGGAGGATCTGTTGGTGGATAAAGATCAGTGGGTCGTGGTAGATCCAGGTACTAAACCAATGGGAGTGTCCAATGAAGAATGGAAGAAGTTGGATTGGAAGGCTAAGAGCACAATACAATTGTGTGTCTTAGATTCAATATTGTTGAATGTATCAGGGGAAGCTACGACAAAGACTTTGTGGGACAATTTAGGGACTTTGTACCAATCTAAGTCTCTGGTGAATAAACTGTTCCTACGAAAAAATCTATATAATCTGAGGATGAAAGATGGAGACTCAGTGACAGAGCATCTGAACGCATTTAATACTGTGGTAAGTCAGTTATTATCTGTTGATATTAAAATTTCAAATGACGATAAGTGCGTTAATTTGTTGTGTTCTCTACCAGATTCGTGGGATAGTTTGGTTATTGCAATAGGTAGCAATGCAATTGCCTTGCAGTTTGATGAAATAGTCTCATCCTTGCTGACGGAGGAAATGAGATGGAAAAATATGGAGAGCCAGAATGGTGATGCCTTGTTTGTATGAAGACGGTCCCAGAACAAAAACAAAAATAAGTCATCGAGTGGGAGAACTAAATCTAGAGGGAGATCTAAATCTCCAGGAAAACCTGTAAAGGTGGTGTACTAGAAATGCAGAAAGGAAGGGCACTACAAAAGGGATTGTAAATCTAAAGCTCCTGACAAAGGAAAGGGATCTGATGATGCTCCTTCAGTAGAGGCGAAAACCACCTTAGATGAAGGTGGGGATGTATACTTGGCTTCTTCAAGTACACATGTAGATCATGAGGCTTGGTTGATTGACTCAGGTGCATCCTTTCACTTCACTCCCCATAGAGAGTGGTTCTACAAGTATGAGAAATATAATGGTGGTGATGTCTTCTTGGGGGATGACAAGAAAGCTAGAATCGTTGGTTGAGGAAAAGTAAAGTTGAAGTTGCAAGGTGGAAGAATTAGAACACTTCTAGGTGTTCTACATATTCCTGCATTGGCCAGAAATCTAATTTCCGTAAGCAAGTTGGATGATGCAGGTGTAAAAACAGTGTTCGAGAAGGATACCTACAAAATGGTTCGGGGAGCACTGATATTGATGTGGGGAGTTTGGATTGGAACTCTGTACAAGCTGTAAGGTAGCACTGTTATTGATGGGTGCAACAATTCTGTGGTTCCTGAAAGTGGAGCAGAAAATCTAGTGGTCTCTAGAGAGAAGACCATGTTGTGGCATCAAAGGCTTGGACATATTGGAGAGAAGGGCCTTCGAATACTTCATGGTAAAGGTATGGTAGAAGGTATGAGTAATAGCTCTCTGGATTTTAATTTCTATGAAAATTGTGTATATGGGAAGCAAAATTGGGTGAGTTTCCCCTCTGGTGGTAAGACAGCGAAACATATATTAGAACTTGTGCACAGCGATGTGTTTGGACTTGTGAAGGTTCCATCACTGGGTAAGTATGTGTACTATGTATCATTTATAGATGACTTCTCAAGGAATACATGGGTATATTTCCTTAAGCAAAAATTTGAAGTCTTTGACAAGTTTAAAGAATTTAAGGCTCTAGTGGAAAACTAGATAGAGACGAAGATAAAGGTGTTGAGGACAGATAACAGTGGAGAGTTTTGCAATAAGGAATTTGAAGAATTATGTAAGAAGTGTGGTATAGCACGGCAAAAGAATACTCCATACACACCTGAGAAAAATGGAGTTGTAGAAAGAATGAATAAAACGTTGATGGAAAGGGCAAGAAGCATGCTCAGTGGTGCTGGGTTAGGACATGAATTTTGGGCAGAGGCAGTGGAGACAACATGTTACCTGGTCAACAGATCACCTTCATCAGTGTTGGAGGATAAGACTCCACAAGAGGTATGGACTGGTAAGAAACCCTCTCTTTCACATTTGAGGGTATTTAGATGTGATTCATATGTACATGTTCCAAAGGAGAAATGAACCAAGTTGGATAGTAAATCTGAAAAGTGCATCTTTATTGGGTATAATGATGGTTTAAAGGGTTATAAGCTTTGGAACCCAGTAACAAGGAAGGTTGTGTACAACCGAGATGTGGTGTTCAGAGAGGTAAAAGATGTTATTAAACATGAAGTCCAACCAAAGGAACCTGAGAAGATAGAGTTTGAGCTTAAGGAGGAAGAATCAGACTCTACAACAAAGGAGGAATTAGAAGATGAAGAGCCACAAACTCCGGGTGTGAGAAGATCAGTTCGAGAAAGAAGGCAGCCAAAAAGGTATAGTCCATCTGCTTTCTATTCAAATTTTGCTTTATCTATTACTGACGATGATCCCAGCACTATGAAGGAAGCAGTAGATTCAAACGATGGAAAACTCTGGAAAGAGGCCATGGTTGATGAAATGGCATCTTTGCACAAAAATGAGGCTTGGGATCTGGTGGAATTGCCAGCTGGAAGGAAACACATTGGCAGTAAATGGGTGGTCAAGAAGAAGACAAATGCAGAAGGAAAGGTGGAGAAATACAAGGCTCGGTTGGTAGCAAAAGGTTATTCCCAAGTGCCGGGAATTGATTTTGGTGATATTTTTTCTCCTGTTGCCAAGGTAACTTCTATTAGATTAATTTTATCTGTTGTTGCTACTTTTGATTTTGAGGTAGAATAGATGGATGTGAAGACAACATTTCTTCACGGGGATCTAGAACTGGTATGCAAGTTAAAGAAGTCTCAGTATGGGTTAAAACAGTCACCAAGGATGTGGTATCAAAAATTTGATACATTTATATGGGGACTTGGCTTCACCAGAAGAAAATAAGATCACTGTGTGTATTTTAAATTAATTGGTGACCGTGTTATTTATCTAGTCTTGTATGTGGATGATATGTTGCTGGTTTGAAATGACAAAGAAATTATTCAGGATTTGAAGACCCAATTGTCCTCCAAATTCGACATGAAAGATCTTTGTGCTGCAAACTATATTTTGGGCATGGAAATTAAAAGAGACTGGGAAAAGAGGAAGCTATGGTTAAACCAGAGGAAGTATGTCGAGACAATACTGCTAAGGTTTAATATGCAGGATAGTAAACCGGTGAAGGTTCTTATTCTTGTAGGCATGAGGTTATCTGTTGAACAGTGTCCCAAGACACAAGAAGTGGAAGAGGACATGTCTCGTGTACCATATTCAAGTGCAGTTGGTAGCCTGATGTATGCAATGGTCTGTACTAGACTAGACATTGCACATGCAGTGGGAGTATTGAGCAGGTATATGTCAAAACCAGGGAAGGAGCACTGGATAACAGTGAAGCAGGTTTTCAGGTATTTGCGTGGCACTAGTGATTATGGTTTGTGCTACCAAGGAAGACTAAGATTGGACAGAGTGTTGGATATTCGTGGCTTTGTTGATGCAGACTGGGCTGGAGATCTGGATCAAAGAAGATCTACAAGTGGGTATGTGTTTAACCTATTTGGAGGTGCAGTCAATTGGATGAGTAAGAAACAATCTGTAGTGGCACTATCAACTACAGAGGCAGAATACATGGCAGCCACTCATGCAATCAAGAAAGCAGTTTGGTTGCAAAGATTGTGTTCAAGTATGGGGTTAGTACAGGGAGCTATAAGGATAGACTGTGATAGCCAAAGTGAAATTTTCTTGGCAAAGAACCCTGCATATCATTCAAAGACAAATCACATTGATGTTCAGTATCACTTTGTGAGGGATATGATAGAAGAAAAAAAGGTGTTGCTGGTAAAGGTGGACACTTTGAAGAATGTTGCAGATGCATTGACAAAATCCGTGAGATCTGAGAAGTTATCTTGGTGTAGAGAAACAATGGGCGTTGCAGGGCTGGATAAATGACTAAGCTCTCTTGTGGCCCCCTGTGGAAAGAAAACAACAAGTGGGAGAATGCTAGGTTGTGTTATATTCTTTCCACGACTAGCCCACATAGTTAACCGGGAGGTTAGAAGGGGGGCAGAGCCCCCCCTTCGTTGCGTTGATTGTGTAGCGGGGGGGGGTCACAGGGGGTTTGAGGGGTGCAGGTAACCCCACTCTATGGGGTCTCGGGCAGCCCCTCGGAAAATTTTGTTTTTGGACCCTATATTAGGTTGGACGGACCTACCTATGGTTTTGTGCATGATTTTTCACACATGGTTTTGGACGCGGTGGTCTTCGGTCCATGGTATTTGATGCTTCGGCATGTATAAATATGTATTGTAACATTGAAAGGAACATAATGAAAAATCAACCTCGTATTCCCGGTTTTGGGATCCAGGGGAAATCTCTGTGTATATGTGTTTTTTGTGTTATGCTCTCACATTGTTTAGTTTTGAGGGTCCCTCAATGGGCATGCTATGTTCACAAACTGACAAATCAATCAACCACCTTTTACTCACTTTATCTTACTCTAAGAAAATGTGGGAGTTTGTAAATAAAATATTCAAAGGTGCCTTACCCAGTCCAGTAAACACAAAGACATGGATATAATACAAGCTTAAAAAATAAATAAAAAACTTGATTATCAGGAAAACCTGGTTTTTAATTATGGGGTTTTCTCTCTGGAATTTATGGAAGGAGAGAAACCTAAGACTTTTTAAAGGAAAACAGAGGCCCATATCCAACTTACAGGAAATTACAATTAAAAATGTTAAAGAGATGATGTTGGTGTCTCTTTTTTATGTAGATGAAGAAACAATTGATGATTATGAGGCCCTCATCCTTAAGGGACTTGATATACAACATACTACTGGCACAACTTTCTTTGACAGGACTCACAAAGAGAAACCTATGCCGCAAGAACATTATCTCGGCCCCCTCACCTAAAGCTTTCATCAAACTAAGTTTTGATGATGCTTCCAAGGGTAACCAAGGAGATGGAGGTTTTCAAAGTTTATAATTTAGATCCAATCCATGCCTATACTCTTTCCTTTGGGATGGCTTCAAATAACATATAATAATTCAACGCATTGGATAAAAGGATTCAAATAGCAGTAAGGGAAGGTTTTAGATTCCTTCAGATCCTTAAGGATTCTAAAATAGTGATGACTGTGTAAGCAAGATCTTATTAGGTCACCAACCAGAGAAAGTGATTCATACTTGAAAATTATAGGAAGTGGTAAGTAGTATCAAAGATCTGTTGAATAAATTTGATTATGTTTTGACCAATCATATGTGACGAGAAGGGAATAAGGTGGTAGATCTTTTGGCTAACTGGTGGAAGCTCAGGAATACACATAGCCATTTATGTGTCGTGGTCAAAATTAGTAAATAGGGAAGGCCTCTAGGAAGTTAAGTACTAGGTTCACCAGGATAAATACCTATTTACATCTCGGGTCTTTGATGGGGTTGATATCATGGCATCAAATTAGGCCTGAGTAAGTAACATGTCGTCTCCCTTAAACATCCATTTTCTAGTGGGGATAGTCATTAGCATGTCTAAGAGATCATATGGGGATGGAGGTGGCGGCCCTCAAAGCTATAGTTGGGCTCTTCACATGGCTCCACATGGGCTGCACATGGCATATCCTAGGCTCACACCATGGGAGCCACCAACTCGGGTCTCATCATATTAAATGCAACATGCAAAGGATAAAGAATGTTGTTTCTTTCATTGGTTTCGTTAACACAAATTCTCTTGTTAACACAAATTATTTCTCTTATATGCTTCGTGATTTCATTGATCGTTTATTGTTTCCACTAATGAGTAGAATAGATTCAAGTCAATTGTTTTAGCATATTACAATCTACAAGGAATTTCTACATGGTATCAGAGCATGGATCAAAACAAAGGTAGCACATCCAAGAGAAACCTGTCATAGAGAAAGAGAACAAGCCTAAGTGTGGCTTGTGGGAGTTTGAAAAAGGAAAAGCTCCTTGGGTTAGATAGATGGGATCAAGGTGCAAGCAAGGGTGTTTTAATTTAGTGTAAATAGAGATAACATGGTTGTTCTCTAATGGAAATTTTTTGTATTGTAAAATATCCATTGTTCAAAGTTTCAAACTTCTTCAATAGAATTCTAAATAACAAGTAGAGGGTTTTCCAAGTTGGGTTCCCTAGGCAATTATGTGTTGTTGAATTGTGTAATCGTGCTTTTATTTCTGTTCCTAATTTGCTTCATCTAGTAGAGAAATTATGTGTTTATTTGAGAATAAATTATATTTCAGATTGCTCATATTAGCATATTAGAATTTCATGGATTTTCTACAGTACATTGTTAAATTATCAATTTCACTTACTGGATTGGAATTCTACTTTCTTGTAGTATTGGGTACTCCTAATTCCCATAGTTCATTATTAATGGATATCAAGTTAGTTACAAGAGTTTATTTTTCTTCATATATGGTGTTTATGTTTTTGGTTTTGTTTCTACATAACTCTGGGTCGAGTCCCTTGTTTGAATTGGTCGTTGTACTTCCCTTGGCAACTTCACAGATTTTTGACCCGACAACTATTTATTTCAATTTCTCAATGTTGGTTTGTGGTTTTTGGTACTGAGGTATGATGGGACTCTAAATTAGACATAAATTAAGGCCCATGCCTCTAAATTAAAACATAAATTAAGGCCTATGACCATCCTTCAACACATTAAATGTCTCTTTTTGCATTAGATAATTTATTTTTAACTTTAATATATTCATTAGGAAGGTTTATGAATAATTGGATATTTGTGCCTAATATTATTTATTTTTGTGGAATATTATAAGAATATTGAGAAGATTATGAAGATTTGGAGGAGATAATTTAGGGACTTGTTCCCTACTACAGGAGGAGCAAGGATAAATAATAAATCAACAAGATATTATGGAATTATGGCATAGATTGTGGAACTCCAATGATTAAGAAAATCTAGGAATGTGTTCCACTAATCAAAGGATTTTTGTGGGGAAAGCTTCCTCCATTCATGGGGAATGATTCCTAATCATTTTTTATAAGTGCCAAGTCAAATTTTCCTCTAGGGATAGATTTTCGTTAGTTTTCTTGTGGAGAGAACTCGTATTTCTGTAGCTCCATTGTATTTTCTTGCAGGGATGTAATTCTATTGATGAAAATAATGAAGATTGGTGTCATGTTCAACTTCTAAATCTTGTTCTCCTCCATAGGTATCTGAGTTTCATTGGTATTGGCCATCCCCGGAACCTCAGAGCCCTTTTGTATCATTTTATTTCCTTCTTTTCACTGCTTATTCACATGCATCTCTAGTTTTTATTTCTTTCTACTTTTTCATTTAGTATTAATGATTTCTTGTTGTAGGATTGAGTTAAATGGTTAATGAAAGTTATTTTACAGGATCACAAGAATTATTTCATCCTTGTAAAAGCTTTGGAAGTTCATAGTAATCACTGAACTGCTTGGATTAGTTTTCTTATTCCCAAATCTAGATTGCTGGACCTCCTTTTTAGCAAAGAACGGTAAATTTCTGCTATATTTCAGAGCATGATAAAAAGCTTAAATCAAGTTGGTTCCACTTGCATTAGATCACAAAAAACAAAAAATACCCCATTGCATTTTTACTTGATTTGGTTAGGCATTTTTTAGATTTACTAGCTCACTAGTTCTCAAATTTCTAGATTTTCAACTAGTAATGTTTTTTATTTTTTTTGCATGTGTTAACAAAGGTATTTTTGAGTGATTCCACTTGGAATATGGATCTAAGACATCCTAGTTAATCAAAAAAATTGTCCCATCCAATTTGGATTTTATTTTATTGGTCAATAAACCATCACCAATTTCATCATTTCACAAGGAAACTTCTCCAAGCTTTTTATGCAAATCCATCCATCTCCCACTTTGGTTTTGAGTTCTGAAGTGGTCCTAGGCAATCCCTTGCCTCATTCCATCCACCAAACACCACCCCTAAGATTTCCATCACCTTCAACATCTATCCTTTTGCTCTCGGTTGTATCCTGTAGGTCTTCAAGGGATCCTGTAGGTTTTTAGTACATCTTATAGGCTTTCCTGTAGTGGCCTATTTTGAGGCCGAATTGAGGGAAAACCTCCAGGAAGCCACAAAAGGTCACCTAAGGGTCTCCCAAGCCTTCCAACCATCCACCATCATCTCCAAGCCACTTGCCACATCACCAAAAGAGATTAGCTTTCACACTCTCACATGAAAAAAGAAAAAAAGAAAAAAGATTTATTTTATTCATTTACATGCACAGTAGTAAAAGGTTTGATGGTTTGAATATGCATTCCTAGGACAGTAGGATTTCATATATGTTAACTTAGAATTCTTTTGAAGCAAAGCCTCTTAACAGATAGTTAGAAAATGGTGTGTTTTAGCATTTGATTTCAGTCTCTTTCCATGTACTTTCTTTCTTTCAATAGGTTAAGGTTCCATTTCGAACATTTCATTTTCTACAATTAGTTTAGGATTTGACTTTAGTACATGCACTCCATTACATCATGATAGGAAAGGAAGGACACATTGTATGCTACACATATAGTGCCAATACCTCTTAATTTTGTACAAACCTCGGGTTGATAATTAAAGTCTGTAGCCTTGGGAGTTGCAGCATTCTTGTTGCAATATTGAGGTTCATCACTTTTTGGCGTCGTTGCTGGGGAGGTGTCAAAGTGTTAGGTCCCTATACTACTATTTTAAACCCTTATTATTATTATTTCAACCCCCGTTATTATATTGTTGTGCCCATGTAGTACCCATATTGTTATTATTGTGCCCCATAGAAGCCCACTATTGTTATTGTTGTGCCCTTACATTATTATTGTTATGTCAGCTCTAATTATATTATGACCCCTTAGACTCCTATATATAGAAAGGAGGTCTTGTCATTTGTATCATCCAAGAGTTGTTCATTTGTGTAATGTAAAGGAGGTTGCCCCCTTGAAGAGGCTTATTTCTAAGGTGTTGATCTATCTTTTCTATCTTTTTGTGAGCTAGTTTCATAACATTTGGTATTAGAGCTTTGGATTCTAGGGTTTTGCTGCTCTAAACAAGTCAGTGTGGCATTTTCACTATAAAATTTTCTCTACGAAGTTTCAGAAGCTAAAACAAAAACCCATTTGTGAAGAAATCGGTTTGAACCTCGTGTCCTAATTTCAGATCTTGTCTCGCTACAGTTTCAGAGATATGATCTGAGGAAGTTAGGGTTTTTGCAAACTTCATAATTTCATCTCAAACAGGTCATCGTGGAATTTTCGTTATAATATTTTGTCTACGAAGGTTTAGACTTTGAAATTAAAACCCATTTGAATCGAAATCTTGGTGAAGCTCGGGACTGAATTTCAGATCTTGGATCACTGTATTTGAGGAGATATAATCTGAGGAAGTTAGGGTTTTTTTCATTCCCGAATTACATTTTAAATAGGTGACCTTGGGAACATCGTCATAACTTTCTCTCTGAGCATCAGATTGACATTTCGTTAGAAATTACAGAAATAGGACGAACTATAGTTTTCTGTGTATATTTTTTAGATCCTAAGGTTGAAAGAGTGACACGTGGCACTTCGTACACGTGCGCTCTACTGAACCAGTCTATAATCAGGTCATCATGGGAGATTTTACATAACACTTCCTTGTAGAATTCAATCTTGCACAGACTTACGGGTTTAGAAAGAGCACTTAGAGTGATATTGTAGGATGCAATTTCAGAACTTGGAGATCTGAAATTACAGAGTTATAATTGTTTCAAGATCGATCTCCTAAAATCAAGAAAAGGTGATATGAGGAAGTTTGATGGCAAGGATCCAGTAAATTAGAACAGATGGAGAAATATTTTGACCTACCTGAAGTGAAATTGTTACAAAAGGTAGGTATTTCATCTTCACATTTAGAACTAGATCAATTTTTATGGTATAAAGGGCTTTGTTCTCGTAAACTACTTGTTACATTGTCAATTTTCATGGAGGAAATGATAGCACATTATGAGGATACAAAGAGAAACACTTTCTTTAGCCAATTGATAAATCTCAAACAAAAGTGTTTAATGGCAGAGCACATTGAGGACTTTCAAAAATTGAATATAAGGGAAAATGATATTCTAGAGAAGCAGAGGATTGATGTCTCCATAGGGACTTTAATGGATAACATTCAACATGAGGTTCATCTTTGGGAACCTGATTCATTGGACAATGCATTTAGGTTGGAAAGAAAAGTGGAAAGAAAAATTATGGAAACAAGGAAGTCTACCCCTCACAACTATAAAGATGGAAGTGTTGTTTCTCCTAGCCTTCCAGAACCTACAAGGTTGACACCACAACAATTGGAAGAAAAGGGAGCAAAAGGGCTTTGTTACAATAGTGATAACAAATACATTAAAGGTCATAAGCATGCTGAGAAGAAATTATTTTACATTGATTGTGAAGAGGAGGAAGAAAATGATCAAGAAACGTCAAAAGAAGAGGATATACACCAGGAACCAACCCCAGATAAATAAGAAATGAATCTGACCATATCTTGTAAAGCATTGGCAAGAATTACCACTCCTCAAACTCTTAAGATAGAAGGACATATCAAGAAGAAAAAGGTTCAAGAAGTGAAAGATCACATTGAGAAAGAAGAAATGAATTCGACCATATCTTGTAATGCATTGGCCAGAATTACCACTCCTCAAAATATCAAGATAGAAGGACATATCAAGAAGAAAAATGTTCAAGTAGTGAAATATCACATCGAGTATCAAGAAATGAATCCGACCATATCTTGTAATGCATTGGAAAAAATTACCAATCCTCAAACTCTCAAAATAGAAGGACCTATCAAGAAGAAAAATGTTCAAGAAGTGAAACATCACATTGAGCATCAAGAAATGAATCCGACCATATCTTGTAATGCATTGGAAGAAATTACCACTCCTCAAACTCTCAAGATAGAAGGACATATCAAGAAGAAAAATGTTCAAGAAGTGAAACATCACATCGAGCATCAAGAAATGAATCCGACCATATCTTGTAATGCATTGGAAGAAATTACCACTCCTCAAACTCTCAAGATAGGACTTATCAAGAACAAAAAGATTCAAGCAGTGAAATATCACATCGAGCATCAACAACAAGTTCTCCAACTTTTAAAGCATAACGCAACTTTGGTGTAGAATCAAATGAAACAATAGGCATATCAGCATCGCAGTGAAATAAGTTTTGATGTAGGCAATTGGTTATTTTTACGGCTACATCTCAAGCAAGCTATTTATGAGAAGGAAATGTTGGCAATACTACATGAACTTAAGAAATGGCGACCTTACCTAATGGGAAGACACTTCAAGGTAAAAATGGATCATGATAGCCTTAAATACTTTTTAGAACATCATTATCTTTAGAAGAACAGAAAAAATGGGTCACAAATATGTTGGGTTATGACTTTGAAATCATCTACAAAAAAAGGAAGAAAAATGTTGTTGCAGATGCACTCTCAATAAAGGATGAGATGTGGAAGCATTCTTTTATGCTATTTCTATTATCCAACCAAATTTGATAAACAAAGCAAGGGATGAATGGAAGAATAGTGAAGCAGGGTGGGAACTCATTCAAAAATTGCCGAAGATCCTAGTTCCAATAATATTGTCAGAACTTGACAAGGAAGGAAAAATCATATTGGAACCTGAAGCATTCATAGAACCGAGAAGTCGACAGCTATGAAATCGATCAATTTCATAGTATCTCATCAAGTGGAAGAACTTACCCGCTGAAGATTCCACATGGAAGGATGCCAAAGTTTATACAGAAGCATCCATAACTTCTCAAGCATTAAGGACAACACTTTTTGAAGGAGAGGGGCATGTTAGGTCCCTATACTACTAGTGTAAACCCTTATTATTATTAGTGCAACCCCCTTATTATATTGTTGTGCCCATGTAGTACCCATATTGTTATTATTGTGCCCCATAGAAGCCCACTATTGTTATTGTTGTGCCCTTACATTATTACTGTTATGTTAGCTCTGATTATATTATGACCCCTTAGACTCCTATATATAGAAAGGAGGTCTTGTCATTTGTATCATCCAAGAATTTTTCATTTGTGTAATGTAAAGGAGGTTGCTCCCTCGAAGAGGCTTATTTCTAAGGTGTTGATCTATCTTTTCTATCCTTTTGTGAGTTGATTTCATAACACAAAGTGTACATTGTTTTCTTCCCTAGTCCATTCATTTCTTTTTTTTCTTTTTGCAAAACAAAAACAAAAAATATTTGCATTAGGCATATTTAATTTCAAAAGTAGAAAACTGCATTGCATTATATTTTTCATTTAATCATAAAAACATAAACAAAATTTCTCCAACACCAGCCCACCCCCCCATTTGATCACGTGGTGCAGTAAGAGCCACATCGCCATTCACTTTTGGAGGTAGAAGAAGAAGATGGCAAAAAATGTAGAAGAAATGGATGGAGATGATGAGGAAGATCCTCTTAGATTTCCCATTCAAGATACTGATGGTAGTGTGCACATGAAGAACATTCCTCTGTCTTTTCTTCCAAAATTTCATGGTCTAAGGTCAGAGGATCCATAAAGCTTTCTCTTTGAATTTGAAATTGTTTATAGATCTTATGGTTACTTATTAAAAACTCAAAATTGAGATTGTTTCCAGCAACATTGAAGGATAGAGCTCTTAAACGGTTCATGAGTTTAGGCACTGATTCAATAAGATCATGGAATGATATTGAAAAGATATTTATAGAAAAATATAAATATCATGATATTAAGGAAGAAATCTTTAGAATGAATCAAAGAGAAGATGAGAGTCTTGAGGATCTAATAGAGAGTTTCCTATATAATGTTAAGAGGGAAAAACTACATCATTTAGGATTTGACACACTAAAAACCCTCTTATTTAGATCAATTAGGGATGAATGGATTGATCTACTTAATCTCATGAGTAGAGGTCATGTATATAAATTATCATTTGAGGAAATTTGTGAAACATGCAAACACATATCAAGAGGAAAAGCAAGAGTAGGTAAATCAGCATCAAGATCGGTAAGTCAAGCTAAACTTGGAAATTTGTTTAATGATTTTAAAACAAAAAATCTTAGAAATCTAACAAAACAAGTATAACTGTTAAGAATGCAAGATGAAGGAAAAGAAAATGCTGATATTTGTGTTGCAGAATCACATGATGTTAAATGTTGCTCCTCATTACTAAGGTTGAAAGAAATTCACCAAGAGCTCAATGGAGCAAGTCAATTGCCAATGGAACAATGTTATGTAGCTCCAAGGAGACCATGGCAGCCTATTCAGCCTGATATGATGCAAGATCCTAATTCAAAATTTTAAGCTTATGCACATCCACCTCAGAATAATTGGAACACACCCTTTCCTTGGAAACATTGGCCATCTCAACCCCAAAACCAGTCTCGACAACAAGGTTGGCAAGGAACTTATCGGAGCCATCCATAATATCCTCAGTATTTTCCTCAATATCCTCCATACCAAACTCCATGTTATCCTTACCATTCACCTCCACCACAACCACAACCCCATCTACATCCATCTCAAATATACATTCCCACTCAACTACCTGTACCACCATTTCCAAACCCACACATTGAAGCAACTCAACCCACTTACAATGCTAAGGTACAACACTTCCAAACATCTTCCTTTGAGATCAATGGTATTCACCATAACTCAGGAAGAGTATTGTAAAAAAGAGATTCTCTTAATATCATTGAAGGACTTCATCCACAAGAAGAAGATTCGAAAGAGAATATCAAAGAACCATGGGATGCAATTGATGAAGAACAAACATCAAAATTAGAGATTGAGAAAGCTCCCTCATGGTTACCATCAAATCCATTATGTATTCAAGAGAAAAATCAGCAAAAAGAGGAATATTTGAAGGTCATGGTAGAAGAAGACATGAAAAATGATCCAGATCAGCAAAAGGATCAGGGGCATCACAACTATATTGAAATATGGTTCTAGACAGTCATTAAGTTGTAGCAATACCCTCTTCTTCAAATGTGCTTGATATCATCAAAGTCAAATCATTTGATCTTTCAAATCCAGGTACATGTCAAAGCATACATTTCAAGCTTCCACATCATTTTCTCTGTCATATTGATGTGCACATGGCTCCATTGGAAGTATTCTTATACTTGAAAGTGATTTTGTTTTTCAAGTAGGGTAGCGTAGAAGAAAAAAATGATGAAAAAAAAGAGAAAAAATAAAAATATTATGTGAAAACCTCTTTGGAGGCGCCTTAGATTGGCTCATTGATTGAAAACCTTCATGAAGCGGTCAATGGGTTGGAAAAAAAAAAAAAGAGAGAGAGAAACAAGAAAAGATCCTAGGTGAAAACCTCCTTTGAGGCGCCTAAGCAGACCTACTAGTTGAAAACCTCATTGAGGCGGCTAGTAGGCCTAGAAAAAAAAAAAAAAAAGAGAGAACAAAAAAGAAAAGAAATCCTTGCTCCATGCATCTCTTTGATGAATGCATTTACTCTCCAACATCTGCAAGCAACAAGAACAAGTTGGTATCAAAATAAAAATTGGTCAAGCCTAGTCAAAAGAAGTCAAATTTTGACTTTCTCCTCCTTTGCTCAAATGCTCCAAAAAGGCCAAGGCCATGCCAATCCATCACCCTCATCTATTTTCACCATCCACCCATCATTCTCAAGGTTCTACCATTCAGTTTTCTTGTTGTCCTAAAAAACTACATGATGCTCTATTTTACTGCAGGATACAAAAATACATAAAGCAGAAATTTGTTTTTTCCATAACTCGAAAACCATGCATCCATTTGCCAAGTTGTTTCGGGGGGAGATGCATATGGATGATGGTGACATGCTCAATAAATTTCAGCAAATTCCAGTGCACAATTTTCAAGAAATTAGCCTCCTCTTGAGATAAATGGTATTCACCATAGCTCAGGAAGAGTATTGCAAAAAAGAGATTCTCTTAATATCATTGAAGGACTTCATCCACAAGAAGAAGATTTGAAAGAGGAGATTAAAGAACCATGGGATGGAATTGATGAAGAACAAACATCAAAATTAGAGTTGAGAAAGCTCCCTCATGGTTACCATCAAATTCTCCATGTATTCAAGAGAACAATCAGCAAAAAGAGGAATATTTGAAGGTCATGGTAGAAGAAGACATGAATAATGATCCAGATTAGAAAAAGGACCAAGGGCATCACAAATATATTGAAATATGGTTCCAAACAGTCATTAAGTTGCAACAATACCCTCTTCTTCAAATGTGCTTGATATAAAGTCAAATCGTTTGATCTTTCAAATCCAGGTACATGTCAAAACATAAATTTCAAGCCTCCACATCATTTTGTCTCTCATCTTGATGTGTACATGGCTCCATTGGAAGTATTCTTATACTTGAAAGTGATTTTGTTTTTCAAGTAGGGTAGGGTAGAATAAAAAAAAATGATGAAAAAAAAAAAGAAAAATTAAAAATCTCAGGTGAAAACCTTCTTGGAGGCGCTTCAAATTGGCTCATTGATTGAAAACCTCCATGTGGGGGTCAATGGGTTGGAAAAAAAAATAAAAAATTATCCTAGGTGAAAACCTCCCTTGAGGCGCCTAGGCAGACCTACTAGTTGAAAACCTCATTGAGGCGGCTAGTAGGCCTAGAAAAAAAAAAGAGAGAAAAAAAAAATAAAAATCATTGCTCCATGCATCTCTTTAATGAATGCATGTACTCTCCAACATTTGAAAGCAACAAGAACAAGTTGGTACCAAAAGAAAAATTGGTCAAGCCTAGTCAAAAGAAGTCAAATTTTGGCTTTCTCCTCCTTTGCTCAAATGCTCCAACAAGGCCAAGGCCATGCCAATCCATCACCCTCATCTATTTTCACCATCCACCCATCATTCTCAAGGTTCTACCATTCAGTTTGCTTGTTGTCCTAAAAAACTATAGGATGCTTTGTTATATTACAAGATATAAAAATACATAGAGTAGAAATTTGTTTTGCCATAACTCGAAAACCATGCATCCATTTGCCAAGCTATTTCAGGGGGAGATGCATATGGATGATGGTGACATGCTCAAGAAATTTCAGCGAATTCTAGTGCACAATTTTTGATAAATTAGCCTCCTCTTGAGATCAATGGTATTCACCATAGCTCAGGAAGAGTATTGCAAAAAAGAGATTCTCTTAATATCATTGAAGGAATTCATCCACAAGAAGAAGATTCGAAAGAGAAGATCAAATAACCATGGTATGCAATTGACGAAGAAAAAACATCAAAATTAGAGATTGAGAAAGCTCCCTCATGGTTACCATCAAATCCTCCATGTATTCAAGAGATCAATCAGAAAAAAGATGAATATTTGAAGGTCATGGTAGAAGAAGACATGAAGAATGATCCAGATCAGCAAAAGGACTAGGGGCATCACAACTATATTGAAATATGGTTCCAGACAGTGATTAAGTTGCAACGATACCCTCTTCTTCAAATGTGCTTGACATCATCAAAGTCAAATCATTTGATCTTTCAAATCCAGGTACATGTCAAAACATACATTTCAAGCCTCCACATCATTTTGTCTCTCATTTTGATTTTCACATGGCTCCATTGGAAGTATTCTTATACTTGAAAGTGATTTTGTTTTTCAAGTAGGGTAGGGTAGAAGAAAAAAATGATGAAAAAAATGAAAAATTAAAAATCTCAAGTGAAAACCTTCTTGGAGGCACCTCAGATTGGCTCATTGATTGAAAACCTCCATGAGGCAGTCAATGGGTTGGAAAAAAAAAAAAAAAAAAAAGAGAAAAGAAGAAAAGATCCTAGGTGAAAACCTCCTTTGAGGCGCTTAGGTAGACCTAATAGTTGAAAACCTCATTGAGGCAGCTAGTAGGCCTAGAAAAAAAAAATCATTGTTCCATGCATCTCTTTGATGAATGCATGTACTCTCCAACATTTGAAAGCAACAAGAACAAGTCGGTACCAAAAGAAAAATTGGTCAGGCCTAGTCAAAAGAAGTCAAATTTTGACTTTCTCTTCCTTTTCTCAAATACTCCAACAAGGCCAAGACCATGCCAATCCATCACCCTCATCTATTTTCACCATCCACCCATCATTCTCAAGCTTCTACCATTCAGTTTGCTTGTTGTCCTAAAAAACTACAGGATGCTCAGTTTTACTATAGGATACAAAAATACATAGAGAAGAATTTTTTTTTTTTCCATAACTCAAAAAACATGCATCCATTTTCTAAGCTATTTCAGGGGGAGATGCATATGGATGATGGTGACATGCTCAAGAAATTTCAGCAAATTCCAGTGCAGAGTTTTCGAGAAATTAGGCTCCATCACCTACAACCATTTTTGCATTTTCTCAATGTCCGTGCATCCATTTAAAATGTTGTTTCATGGGGAGATTAATATGGATGATGGTAACATTCTTAAACAATTTCAGCAAATTCCAATGCACGATTTCCAAGAAATAGGCTTCCATAGCCTTCAATCATTTTTAGTTTTTCTCAAGATCCATGCAACCATTGACCAAATTTTTTTTATGGGTAGGTGCATAATGATGATGGCAACATGCTCAGAAAGTTTCAGGTCAATCCATTCTACCATTTGGGATATATGGACAAAACAAGGCATTGTCCTAAAAGCCTACAGGATTCCCTCAGATCCTACAGGATACAGAACAACACCTACAGGATTGGAAGTGAGACGGTTTAAAAGGGAAAAACAGAGGTTGGTTTCATCAAGCAATGTTAAGGAGGGGGATTTAACAATATGGAACCCACCAACACAGTGAGGATTCATTAGCATCACCATCCAGTACCTATATGTCAAGGAACAACATCAGAAAGTAAAAAAAAGAAGAGGAAAAACACATGCAACAAATACAAGCAAGGATTTCACTCTCCAACAAACAACATCTACAGGAAGACCATCAGGTAGGTACAATTATGCAATATTCTTTACCTCTTCTCTTGAGCATATTATAGTTAGAAATTTGTTATTAATGCAAGAGAGATGAGGTTTTATAAGCTAAGGATGGGTCAGCAGTCTGAGCCGCCTTCAACTAGTTAATTGCAACTCACTCCTTCACTCATGTAATGTTGAAAAGTCAAATCATGAAGGGTGACAATTTCAAGGAATGAGGACAACAGTTAAAAGAAGAATTTGTTGCAAAGTCCAAGTCACTAAAACACTCCAAGCCCTCCATCCACTTCATATTCACTATTTATTTATCATTCATCCATCCCATTTCATTCTTGAAAAAAAACAAAACAAAACAAATAGAGCATCCTCTCCATTTTCACAAACCTATATTACTCCCTTTGAGCCCTATCATCATCATCCAATCTGTCTTCATCATTTCTCATCACTCCCATACAATTAGAAGACTCTGAAGGAAGAAGAAATGACTACTACAGGAAGGCAGAATGTTGCTACAAGAATGAAGAAAGGAAAAAATTATGCTAAAACCCAAAATGACAGTGTCTAAGAGGGACCTAATCAAAACAGAGAACTCCAAGGCCATTAAGCAATCATCTAGGCCACAAGGGAGAAGAAGAAGACAATAAAAGGAAATGAGGCACCCACCATCAAAACAGAACTCAAATGGCAGTAATGAAAAGAGGATTTCCAAGAGGTCTCTTATCTCTTTCTAGGTTTTGTCCAAGACCTAAAAGATGTTATAAAAATGAGAGAAATGCATGAGAGTCAAGTTGAGGGCCTGTCCTAGGCTTAGACTATCATTTATGCATAGTTTCCTGTAGTTTTAATAGGGTTTCCAGTAGGTTTCCTGTAGTTTTAACAAGAATTACTACAGGATGTCCTAGTTCTCATCTAAATGCAGTTTGAAGGTGTTAGAGGTGTCCAAATGGCGAACAAGGTAGCAGAAGATTGATAAGGATATGGAAGACCTTGCTAAATTGAAAAATATTCAAGAACTCATCTTGAATAAGGGCAAGAAAGCAAGTTAATGGTCTCAAGAAACAATGATTTTTCTTTGCACAAATATGTTTTTGGGCTTGTCCTTGCAGAACTTGCAGCCAATATTCTTAATGCAAAAGAGAGAGGCCACCAGGGCCATGGATGAGGCACAATGAGGTCACTAAGTTGCTCAAAGGATGAGCAACACTTTTAGCAGGGGGTATGATGGGCCTCTAAATTAGCCATAAATTAAGGCCCGTGCCTCTGAATTAAAACATAAATTAAGACCTATGACCATCCTTCAGCACATTAAACCTATCTTTTTGCATTAGATAATTTATTTTTAACTTTAATATATTCATTAGGAATGTTTATGAATAATTGGATATTTGTGCCTAATATTATTTATTTTTGTGGAATATTATGAGAATATTGGGCAGATTATTAAGATTTGGAGGAGGAGATAATTTAGGGACTTATTCCCTACTACATGAGGATCAATAATAAATAATAAATCAACAAGATATTATGGAATTATGGCATAGATTGTGGAACTCTAATGATTGAGAAAATCTAGAAATGTGTTCCACTAAGCAAGGGACCAAATACACTAATCAAGGGATTTTGGTGGGGAAAGCTTCCTCCATTCATGGGGAATTATTCCTATTCTTTTTTTATAACTACCAAGTTGAATTTTCCTCTACAGATAGATTTTCATTAGTGTTCTTGTGGAGAGAACTCATATTTCTGCAGCTCCATTGTATTTTCTTGCAGGGACATAATTCTATTGATGAAAATAATGAAGATTGGTGTCATGTTCAGCTTCTAAATCTTGTTCTCCTCCATAGGTATCTGAGTTTCCTTGGACTTGGCCATCCCAGGAACCTCAGAGCCCTTTTATATCATTTTCTTTCATTCTTTTCACTGCTTATTCACATGCATCTCTAGTTTTTATTTCTTTCTACTTCTGCATTTAGTATTAATGATTTCTTGTTGTAGGATTGAGTTAAATGGTTAATGAAAGTTCTTTTGCAGGATCACAAGAATTATTTCATCCTTGGAAAAGCTTTGGAAGTTCATAGTAATCATTGAGCTGCTTGGATTAGTCTTCTTATTCCTAAATCTAGATTGTTGGACCTCCTTTTTAGCAAAGAACAATAAATTTCTGCTATTTTTTAGAGCATGATAACAAGCTTAAATTGAGCTAGTTACACTTGCATTAGATCACAAAAACATTCTAGTTCATAACAAAAATTAACTCATTGCATTTGCACTTGATTTGTTTAGGCATTTTTTAGATTTACTAGATCACTAGTTCTCGAATTTCTAGATTTTCGACTAGTAATGTTTTTTTTTTTTTTGAATGGGTTAACAGAGGTATTTTTGAGTGATTCCACTTGAAATAGGGAGCTAAGACATCATAGTTAATAAAAAAAAAATTCCCATCCAATTTGCATTTGATTTTCTTGGTCATTAAACCCTCACCAATTTCATCATTTCACAAGGAAACTTCTCCAAGTTTTTTGAGCAAATCCATCCTTCTCCCACTTTCGTTTTGAGTTTTGAAGTGGTCCTAGGCACTTCCCTACCTCATTCTATCCACCAATCACCTTCCCTAAGATTTCCATCACCTTCAACATCCATGATTTTGCTCTCAGTTGTATCCTGTAGGTCTTCAGGGGATCTTGTAGGTTTTTAGTACATCTTGTAGATTTTCCTGTAGTGACCTATTTTGAGGCCGAATTGAGGGAAAACCTCCAGGAAGCCACACAAGATCACCTAAGGGTCTCCTAAGTCTTCCAACCATCCACCATCATCTCCAAGCCACCTGCCACATCACCAAAAGGGATTAGCTTTCACACTCTCACATGAAAAAAAAAACAAAAACAAAAAAGATTTATTTTGCTCATTTACATGCACAACAATAGAAGGTTTGATGGTTTGAATCTGCATGCTTAGGACAATAGGATTGCATATATGCTAACTTATCATTCTTTTGAAGCAAAGCCTCTTAGCAGTTAGTTAGAAAATGATGTGTTTTAGCATTTGATTTCAGTCTCTTTCCTTGTACTTTCTTTCTTTCAATAGGTTAAGGTTCCATTTTGAACATTTCATTTTCTGTAATTAGTTTAGGATTTGACCTCAGTACATGCATTCCATTACATCATGACAACAAAGGAAGGACACATTGTATGTTGCACATATAATGCCGATACCTCTTAAGTTTGTACAAACCTCGGGTTGATAATTAAAGTCGGTAGCCTTGGGAGTTGCAACACTCTTGTTGCAATACCGAGGCTCATCAAGGTACCTTATCAGTTTGGTTCTGAAATGGATTCTACTTCCTATCACGCTTTCCTCCATCAAACACCTCAAACCTTATCATGCTCTAGTAGTTACAAATTCTAGGTCTCTAGAAAGTTATTTTGTTGTGAGGCCATGTTTATGTGGGGACATCCTACCTTATACTATCGCAAGTAGTTTACATTACTGAGATTATATTGTAAACAATGAAGTGTTATTATTCTAGGGTCGTTCTTCCTTTTGGTGGTTACCTCTAACCTATTTGTTTCATTTCTACAAGGGTTTCCTTATAATGTGGTCAATCATCATTTAGTCCCTTAGTTGTTTTGAGTGTTTGCTTTATGTCTTATTGGAAGGTATTTAATGGAAATGAAACCCAAGAAGAGGCTTCCCAACTGTTGTGGAGGTGCTTAGGGGGCATCTTCCTCTAAACATCAATGATTTTTTGGAAGGGAATAAATAGCAAAAAAAATTGATGCGGCTCCCCTGGAGGTTCGAAAGGAGATTTTTCATTTGGAATGAAGGGAGTTTGGGGATCAAAAATACCATTCCAATTATGAAATTTGGTGCAACACTCTCAAGTGGGTTCCTGATCCAGGAAAATTCAGGAAGAGAAGGTTGCATTTCTCCATTTTATCACCCTACACTATCAAATGGAAACACTGCTTAGTACGGCCATTCGGGATAAACATGTAGACAACTACAAGATCTTTTCCAGACAGGAGGACATCAAGTGAATACTAAGGGACATTAGATGTAACCTCGATGGAATAATGGTTAGATTAAATTGAGTGGAACGATTCATGGTTTTCGACTCAGGGACAAAATCAACCGATCATCAAGATGAGGATGTAGTGATCAATGTTGCAACTTTGAATAGTGTTCCACCTCTGAACACTATAAATGCAAACTCTCCTCCTCACTCTCCAGTCATCATTTTGGATTAATATGTCCATTATGCCTATTTATTAGGACACTATGTTTACTGTCTATTTTAATTTGTTGTTAGCTACTTACTACTTTTTGTACTCTCTATACCTTTTTTCTACTAGAGATGTTATATGCTCCAGGATAAATTTTGAATATGGTAGTCATAGCTTGTTTGCTTTCAAATGTAAATCCAAGGTTTTCACATATGTATTCTTGGGCTCAAGGGTTGTCCAAAGATTATTCTAATTAGTTTATGTGTTAGTCATCATGGAAACAACCCATGATCTTCTAGTATGGGTATGAAGTTTTACATATGTAATCTTTTTTGGTATCAATAGAAATCAATGGACGAAATTTACAAAAAAAGAAATTGTTATTTGCATTGGGGAATTTTCCTTTGAACAAGGTGATATGAATGTTGTTCAAAGTGTCATTTTTTATTATTCAAATTGGTATTTTGATGATTTGGATTTATTTAAAAATTTGATTTTGAATTAGAATTGTAATTTTTAGTGACCAAGATTTCACTTTATTGTTGAGATGTGTTTTTTTCGTTTTATTTTTCTTTTCTTAATCCTGGTGAATTAGTAATTTGTTGGAGTAATCTGGGTGAGGTCCAAGATCAAACCTAGCATCTGCCACTATAACACCAAGAGTATATCCAACAACTAGTAAGCAAGATATACCAAGAATTTATGTCATAGCATGAATCGAGACTCCACAAGGGTGGGGGAGCTTACTCCTTGAGCCTTATCACAACATGCCAAAGATAGCCCCCCATGATATTTGAAAGTAAGTGAAGAGGATAACATCCCATTGTACCAACCACTCAATTGTCCCACGAAAAAACCTATTATTGAGATGGTTGTTAAGAGAAAATTCTTTCCAAACTTATACTAAAAATGTGATTGGAATATAGAATAAAATATGTCACTCATTATCCCATGCTTTTTCTCTCCACCGTATTATTAAGAAAACACATGTTAATTTCTCAACTCTCAATTTTTTCAAACAAAAGGAAAAACGTGAATAAATAAACCATTCTAGACCTTCCAAACATGGTGGAATATCCTTGATATTTACTAGATGACTTTGTATCTCATGATAGTTTTTTCTCATAAGAAAAAAATCTCATAATTTCTATACTTATTTAGAAAAGTTACATTGATAGCAACATCAACTTAAACAACTTCTAGAAACCTCCTTTCTATATATAGGAGTCTAAGGAGTCACAATATAATCCAGCCGACCTAACAATAATAATATAAAGCCACAAAAATAACAATAGAGGGATTCTATGGGCACATTAATAATAATATGGGGGCAATGGGGGCACAACAATATAAATAAGGGGTATAACTACAATAGTAATGGGGTAATCACTAGTATTATAGGGACCCAACAGAAAACTACATATATCTTGCAGACTTCTAATTTAGTTAGTTGATCTTAATCTATGTATCAGAACCATAAAACAGTAATCAGGTGCAATAAACAGTACAGACAATCACACACATGAACACAAGATATAAGGTGGAAACCCAATGTGGGTGAAAACCACCCGTTGCGATTCGTCTCTATCTTCTTTTAATAAGAAACTTATTTTTACAATATTTCTATACTAGTGTAGTCTTATACCAGTACGTAGGCTTCTACCTGTAGAAGGCTACAACCTTCTCTCGTTCTCCAGCTTCTCCTAGAAGGGAGCTACAACCCCCTTAGCTCTTGTACTAGTTGATGTACTAGTAGAAGGATACAACCTTCTCTTTTCTTCCAGGAACCACGTTTCATAAATTTTCAGATTGGATCCATCAATAACATCAAATATATCTGCATCAACCAATCTACTTTGTACCAAGCAAAAACTGAATCAAACAATCACTTCTCTGAATGTTGTAACTAGAATACAGTAACAGTAACTAGAAACCAATCCTGAACCCAGAACACTGCAACAATGAATAGAAGTAGCTAAGACATATTTTAAGAGGCGTACACTAATTCAATATGTAGAACCTACGTGCATACGCTATTATATTAAGGAAAACCTGTGTATACGTTGTTTTCAATTACCGAACCAGTGTGTATACGCGCCTTTGATATGCTAAACCTGCGTACAGATCTATAAAAGATAATTTACCCTTTTCAATTATTCAGACATCAGTTATACCCAGATCATCAGATTTATAGATCAAGTCATGCGCCAAATATAACAGATCAAAATCACACAAAGATACTTCTTTTCAAGCCTTAAGATCTTGACCCATCAATAGAACTTATCCTTCTTCTTGCGCTCAGGTTCCTCCTTGATTCAGATCCAGTTATGCACCATAACCCAATGACCAGTATTCTAGATCTTGTTCTTCATAAGATATTCAATCCTTGAGTGCCTTTGCCTAATGATCTCCTTCCCCTTTTATAGTCTTAGGCCTTACTCAATACCATGGTCCAAAACCACTTAGAACCAATACTTGGGTCCAAATACCTGGGTTCAACACTTTGGACAAGATACCATGGTCCAAAACCATAGGTCCAAATACCAAGGACCAAAAACCAAGTTTTCCAAACTGTACGCACTTTTCTATGCATGAAAGTGCGTGTATACGCATACGCGCCTTTTGGTCTATGAATCCGCGTGTATACGCATCTTGGTCAATGGGAACCTGCATATACCTCCTTTTCCTTTATTCTAAGAGCCTGTGAGCCTGAACTATCATCTGAGTGATTTGCCGAGTGTGTTGCCATCAAGGACAATACCTGTGCCATAGTGCCAAGCCTGTGTCATAATGCCAACAATCTCCCCCTTTGGACTTGATGGCAACCCCAAGTCACTCTCCCCCTTTGTCATCAAGGGAAAAGGGTTTTGCTCCCCCTGAGTACATGCTGAAATCTTTACTCTGCTGTGTTGTCCATGTTCCTCCTGATTGTAGGCAAGGTCTGCAAAAAGATGTTCTACAAGAAAGAACATGACTCTATACATCATCAATGACCTTCCTATCACCAAAGACTCATACATACATCCATCTCCCAACCAAGTGGGGATATACAAAAATTGACTCATCCACCCAACCACTTGGGGATATACCAAAAATTTATACATGATAAAACAAGAATATTACATCATCCATCCCTTGCATAGTGGGGAAACAAAATAGGTCATTACACAACCTTGATAATAAAAGAAATACATGAAATGGAGACCAAATATCTAAGACAAGACTATGATAGTCATCAGCAACTATCATCAGCAGCATCTATCAATCACCATCCAGACCAACAACCATTATCTCCCTCTGCACTTGTTCCACCTGAATAAAAAAAAACTGTGAAATTGTACCAAGATCTTATAAGGTAATGCCAACACTACATTATTAGAAGTATATGCTCCCCCTGAACCTGTGCCAAATGATCATACCCACATCAGACTCTTTTCATCCTGAGTCTGGCCCACTGATATTCTTCAAACTACGTGACTGTATCTACATAAACCGGCGTATGTACGTGGATACGCTTCATGAAACTTGTGTACAACTATTCTCTGAAACAAATAAGTGTCAACAGCAAGATGATGCATCAACTACTCCCAACTTCTATCTGAGGTATTCAAATGTCTCCCTGGGCAGTGGTTTGGTGAAGATATCAGCAACCTGTTCCTTGGAAGGAACATACTCCAACTTGACCTTTTTTTCAAGCACTTGTTCCTGGAGAAAATGATATTTGATAGGTATGCGCTTGGTCTTTGAATGCATGACTGAATTTTTTGAAATATTGATTGCACTTGTATTATCACATAAAATGGAGATAGGTGGAGTACAAGTGATTTGAATGTCTTGCAATGTTTGCATCATCCAAAGGAGTTGTGTGCAGCAAGATGCAGCAACCACCTATTCTGCTTCATCTGTAGATAATGCAATTGAACTTTGTTTCTTGCTGAACCAAGATACTAATCTGGAACCCATAAAGAATGCACCACCACTAGTGCTTTTTTTGTCATCCACGCTTCCTGCCCAATCTACATCTGTATATGCATGAAGTGTGAGATCTGTATCTCTAGGATACCATAAGCCATAGTTTTGAGTTCCTTGAAGATATTTGAAAATTCTTTTAACTGCTTGAACGTGTGCTTCCTTTGGATTTTCTTGAAATCTTCCAACTATTCCCACTGCATGCATGATGTTTGGTCGTGTACCTGTTAGATAGAGCAGTCTACTGATCATGGATCTATAGGTTGGTTGATGTACTGCTGCTAATTCATCATTTGCGCTAAGGCTGCATCCTGTTACCATAGGGGTACATAATGGTTTTGAATCTTCCATGCCATATTTCTTCAAGATCTGCTTGAGGTACTTGGTTTGTGATAGAAAGATACCGTCTTTGTTTTGTTAGACTTGTAAACCAAGAAAATATGTGAGCTCACCAAGCAGGGACATTTCAAATTCTTTCTGCATTACCAAAGCAAAGTTTTGACTCATGGCTTCTTCATTGCTACCAAAGATGATATCATCAACATACACAACAAGTATTAGCAATTTATCATTGTCAATTTTTATATATTGATTGTTATCTGTTGATCCTTTTAAAAAACCTTGTTGATGGAGGTATTTGTCCAGATGATAATACCAAGCCCTTGGAGCCTATTTAAGGCCATAGAGAGCCTTTCTGAGTCTGCATACAAGTTTTGGATTATTTACAAGGATGAATCCATTTGGTTGCTCAATATACACTTCTTCTTCTAAGTCTCCATTTAGAAAGGCAGATTCCACATCCATTTGATATACTTTGAACTTCTGAAAGCTAGAAAGAGCAAGGAACATTCTTATGGCTTCAATTCTAGCAACCGGTGCAAAATTTTCTTCAAAGTCTATACCTTCTTGTTGAGCATACCCTTTACCAACAAGTCTGGCCTTGTTTATAATAACATATCCATTTTCATTTAGCTTGTTTTTGAATATCCATTTGGTCCCTATCACATTCTTATCATTAGGTCTAGGAACCAATTCCCAAGTGTTATTCTTTTCAATATGCTCAAGTTCTTCATTCATGGCCTTGACCCAGCATTCATCTTTGCATGCTTCACTTATATTTCGTGGTTCAACGAAGGAGAGCAATGCTAGATAGCTTGAAGCTTCTGTAATAGTTCTTCTTGTTTGTACACCTGCCTCTTTCTGCCCCAAAATTTGAGTCTCTGGATGATTCTTCTGGACGTACCTGGATGGAGTCTTTTCTTCTACCCTTATCTGTTCTTCTGGTGCCTCATAGGTTTCTTCTTCAACATTAGTCTGATTTGATGTTGAAGGATAGTCCTCATCATCTTCAAAATCTTCGGATTTTACCTGCTTTGGATTGTTTCCTGCTTCATCAACCACCACATCAATACTTTCAACAATTTTACCAAGTCTTTTATTGTAACACTTATATCCTTTACTTCGGGAAGAGTAACCAAGGAGAATGCCTTCATCTGCTCTAGGTTCAAACTTGCCAAGCTTTTCATCAGTCCTTTTGATGTAACATTTGCTTCCAAAAACTTTGAAGTATTTTACAGTAGGAGTCTTACCATACCAAAGTTCATGAGGAGTTTGAGTGCTATTTACCTGGATGTTTGTTTTGTTGAGAATAGTAACGACAGTAAATGCAGCTTCACCCCAGAAGGTTGCAGGAGTTCCAGACTCATCAAGCATAGCACGAGCCATTTGTTGAACCATTCTTTTCATCCTTTGTACCACTCCATTTTGCGAGGAGTCCTTGAAGTAGATAATTCCCTTCTTATTCCATGTTCTTCACAAAAGTCAAAAAATTCATCCGAGGTAAATCCCCTCCTCGATCAGACCTGAGGCATTTGATTTTGCGATTTGATTCATTTTCAACCAAGGCTTTGAAAGCTTTGAACTTTTCGAAAGCTTTGTCTTTATGCTTCAGAAGTCCTATCCAACACATCCTAGAAAAGTCGTCAATAAACAATATAAAGTATTCTTCTCCACGAGGTAACTTTTTCCTTGATGGACCACATAAATCAATATGGACAAGTTCAAGTGGCTTACTAACTGATCCTTCCTTCTCAGGGAAATGTGCTATGGTTTGCTTACCAAACTGACATGATTTGCATATTTTATTGTCTGGAATTTTGATGTCAGGAAGATCACGAACAACCTGATATTTGCATGCTTTCCTTATTTGAGGGAAGCTTAGATTCCCCAGTCTTCTGTGCCATAGCTAGTGTTCATCATTTTTGCTTACATAGCATTGTTGTTGTCCTCCCTTGAGTATGTATAAATTATTTGGAGTTCTTATGCCTTTGATCACTATTTCTCCTATATCAAGCTCACGAACAATACATCCATTTGATCGAAATACTACCTCATTTCCTTGATCGCACATTTGACTAACACTCAATAGATTATGACTTAAGCCATCAACATACATAACATTCCTAGCTTTGACCTTTTCTTTTAAGAGAACAGAACCTTTACCTTTTATGGTTGCAGGGGTGTCATTTCCAAATGAGACCTTCCTTTCCTTTTCTAAGGCACTATATGACTGAAGTTTTTCTTTATCACCTGTCATATGTTTCAAGCATCCACTGTCGATGTACCACTAATTTTCCTATCCTTCTGCATATAAGGCTATACCACATCTTTCTGTTTTCGGTTCTTTCTTTCTCCATGTTTTGGGACCTAATGAAGCTTGCTCCTTCTGAGATGTTTGCTGAAACTTACTCCTCCATTTAGAATCTTCATGACCGAAGTTGTTACAAATAGAGCATTCTATTTCATTTTCAAGAGCATAAAAGTTATTGTAGGTCCTCTTCATGATCCCAGTCACACTCCTTTGATTTCGTGCTTCTCTAGTCATGATGGTCTTGTAGGAAACACATTGAGTAGCTCTGTGTCCAAATTTATGGCATGAGAAACATTGGCCATTAAAGAAATTCTTGTGATTATCAAATCTACTACCCAGGTGATTGTAGTTTCCATTGACATTCAATCTTGAGGCAAATTGAGAATGATTTACCTACGATTGGTTGTAGCTTCTGTTCATCCTTGAAGTAGATTGACCCTGATTTACCTGGTGATGCCTTTGCTGAGGATTGTCAACCTGTTCACTTCTCCTTGCTGCATCAAGATAAATTTTGGAGGTGGATGGCTTCTGTGCTTGAGATGCTTCTTCAGTATATCCAAGACCTGTCTTGATTAGAGAACACTGCACTTTGATAATATCATCTAAAGTTTCAGATCCTTTAGCAAATCTAAGATTAAGAGCTTTTGTTTTCTCAATATCTTTTCTAAGTCCCACAATTTCACATTCTAACTTTTCATTGTGTTTTTCCCTTTCATCAAGTTGGAATGTCAGAGTATCTATAATCATACTCTTTTCTTCTAAAAAAAATTTAAGTTTAGAAATTTCTTCATAGAGATCATCTTCATCTATATTATCCAAGAAATCATCATCTTCAAAAGCCATCAAAAGTCTATAATCATTACCATGTTCATCTTCATCACTATTTGAAAGTCCATCATTGTCTTCATGTGTATAATAGCTCTTCTTACTTACGCTCTATTTTCTATTCCATTTAACCGGTTCCTTACCTTTATCAAACTTATATTTATGAGGAAATTTGGCTGCATAGTGACCGACTCTTCCACAAGCAAAGCATTTGAAAGGTAACTTACCTCTAAATCTTCCAGAACCCCATTGAAGGTTCTTGACAAAATTTGATTCTTCCTCTCCTTCTGACATATGTTCTGGCTCATTGTATTGTCATTTTCCTGAAGCTTTGAATGCAGCTTCTCTCATGTCTGATGGACCCCCTTTTCTCATTTCGAAAGCAGTTAGGATTTCGTGCAGCTGTGACATAGTAATACTCTAAAGATTCTGCTTTTCTTCTATGGCAGAAACTTTTGATTCAAACTTAGAAGACAAAGATCTTAGAACCCTTTCAACTAAGGTAACTTCTTTTATCTCTTCACCCAAATTTTTCATGCGATTAACAATCTCATCTATACATAGGAAATAATTAGCTACACTTTCATCATTGTGCATTTTGATAGTTTCATATTGAATTCTGAGAGATTGTAGTTTTGCACGTTTTACTTGATCGTCTCCTTCATAGCTTAGAATGATCTTGTCCCATATTTCTTTGGCAGTTTTGAGCTGCATAACTTTGACGAATTTTGATTGTGATAGACTCACCAATAGAGTATTGACAGCTTTTGCATTTGTTTCATACTGCTTTTCACCTGCCGTATCTATAGGAGTTGCTTCTGGAAATGTGTATCCTCCTTCCACGATATCCCAAACTTCTGTTCCAAGAGATTGAAGATAGGCTGTGATTCTTACCTTCCAATAGACGAAGTTGCTCCCATCAAAAATTGGTGGCCTGATGGATGCCTCTTTTTCGTAGTTGCTCATGATGATAGATCTTCCTTCAAGCGATCAAGCTTCTTCTGAAGGACCTGCTCTAATACCAATTGTTGGAAATAATACTGAGAGGGGGGGGGGTGAATCAGTATTAGCAATTTAACAGTTTTTCGTTTCCATAAACAAATTGATATACGCTACTTCTGTTAACTAAACCTACGTATATACGCAACTGTGATTAGAGAAAACCGTGTATATCTTGCAGGCTTCTAATTTAGTTAGTTGATCTTAATCTGTGTATCAAAACCATAAAAAAGTAATCAGGTGCAGTAAACAGTACAGGCAATCACACACATGAACACAAGATATAAGGTGGAAACCCAATGTGGGTGAAAACCACCTGCTGCAATTCGTCTCTATCTTCTTTTAATAAGAAACTTATTTTTACTATATTTCTATACTGGTACAGTCTTATACCAGTACGCAGGCTTCTACCTGCAAAAGGCTACAACCTTCTCTCGTTCTCCAGCTTCTCCTGGAAGGGAGCTACAACCCCCTTAGCTCTTGTACTAGCTGATGTACTAGTAGAAGGCTATAACCTTCTCTTTTCTTCCAGGGACCATGTTTCATAAATTTTTATATTGGATCCATCAATAACATCAATCAAACATCAAATATATTTGCATCAACCAATCTCCTTTGTACCAAGCAAAAACTAAATCAAACAATCACTTCTTTGAATGTTGTAACCATAATACAGTAACAGTAACCAGAAACCAATCCTAAACCCAGAACACTGCAACAATGAACAGAAGTAGCTAAAACATATTTAAGAGACGTACGCTACTTCAATATGTAGAACCTACGTGCATACGTTGTTATATTAAGGCAAACCTGCGTATACGCCATTTTCAATTACCGAACCAGTGTGTATACGCGCCTTTGATATGTTGAACCTGTGTACAGATCTATAAAAGATAATTTACCCTTTTCAATTATTTAGACATCAGTTATACCCAGATCATCAGATTTATAGATCAAGTCATGTGCCAAATATAATAGATAAAAATTACACAAAGATACTTCTTTTCAAGCCTTAAGATCTTGACCCATCAATAGAACTTATCCTTCTTCTTGCGCTCAGGTTCCTCCTTGATTCAGATCCAGTTATGCACCATAACCCAATGACCAATATTCTAGATCTTGTTCTTCATAAGATATTCAATCCTTGAGTGCCTTTGCCTAATGATCTCCTTCCCCTTTTATAGTCTTAGGCCTTACTCAATACCATGGTCCAAAACCACTTAGAACCAATACCTAGGTTCAACACTTCGGACAAGATACCATGGTCCAAAACCATAGGTCCAAATACCAAGGACCAAAAAGCAAGCTTTCCAAACTGTATGCACTTTTTTGTGCATGAAAGTGCGTGTATATGCATATGCGCCTTTTGGTCTGTGAATCTGTGTGTATATGTGGCTTGGTCAATGGGAACCTGCGTATACCTCCTTTTCCTTTATTCTAAGAGCCTGTGAGCCTGAACTATCATCTGAGTGATTTGCTGAGTGTGTTGCCATCAAGGACAATACCTGTGCCATAGTGCCAAGTTTGTGTCATAATGCCAACACGAACATCAAAATTAGAGATTGAGAAAGCTCCCTCATGGTCACCATCGAATCCTCCATGTATTCAAGAGAAAAATCAGAAAAAAGAGGAATATTTGAAGGTCATGGTAGAAGAAGACATGAAGAATGATCCAGATTAGCAAAAGGACCAGGGGCATCACAACTATATTGAAATATGGTTCCAGACAATCATTAAGTTGTAGCAATACCCTCTTCTTCAAATGTATATCATCAAAGTCAAATCATTTGATCTTTCAAATCCAGGTACATGTCAAAACATACATTTCAAGCCTCCACATCATTTTGTCTCTCGTTTTGATGTGCACATGGCTCCATTAGAAGTATTCTTATACTTGAAAGTGATTTTGTTTTTAAGTATTTTAGGGTAGAAGAAAAAAAAAATTGATGAAAAAAAAGAGAAAAATTAAAAATCTCAAGTGAAAACCTTCTTGGAGGCACCTCAGATTGGCTCATTGATTGAAAACCTCCATGAGGCAGTCAATGGGTTGGAAAAGAGAGAAAAAAAAAAAGATCCTAGGTGAAAACCTCCTTTGAGGCGCCTAGGCAGATCTACAAGTTGAAAACCTCATTGAGGTAGCTAGTAGGCCTAGAAAAAAAAAAAAAAAAAAAAAATCATTGCTCCATGCATCTCTTTGATGAATGCATGTACTCTCCAACATCTGAAAGCAACAAGAACAAGTTGGTACCAAAAGAAAAATTGGTCAAGCCTAGTCAAAAGAAGTAAAATTTTGACTTTCTCCTCCTTTGCTCAAATGCTCCAACAAGGCCAAGGCCATGCCAATCCATCATCCTCATCTATTTTCACCATCCACCCATCATTCTCAAGCTTCTACCATTCAGTTTGCTTGTTGTCCTAAAAAACTACAGGATGCTCTATTTTACTACTGATACAAAAATACATAGTGCAGGAATTTTTTTTTTCCATAACTCGAAAACCATGCATCCATTTTCCAAGCTGTTTCAGGGGGACATGCATATGGATGATGGTGACATGCTCAAGAAATTTCAGCAAATTCTAGTGCACAGTTTTCGAGAAATTAGCCTCCATCACCTACAACCATTTTTGCATTTTCTCAATATATGTGCATCCATTTAAAAAGTTGTTTCATGGGGAGATGAATATGGATGATGGTAACATTCCCAAGAAATTTCAATAAATTATAGTGCACAGTTTCCAAGAAATAGGCCTCCATCACCTTCAGTCATTTTTAGTTTTGCTCGAGATCTGTGCAACCATTGACCAAATGTTTTTTATGGGGAGGCGCATAATGATGATGACAACATGCTCAGAAAGTGTTAGGTCAATCCATTCTATCGTTTGGGAGATATGGCCAAAAAAATGTGTTGTCCTAACAACCTACAAGATTCCCTCAAATCCTACAAGATACAGAACAACACCTACAGGATTGGAAATGAGAAGGTTTAAAAGGGAAAAACAGAGCTTGGTTTCATCAAGCAATGTTAAGGAGGGGGATTTAACAAGAGGGAACCCACCAACACAGTGAGGATTCATTAGCATCACCATCCAGTACCTGTACATCAAGGAACAACATTAGAAAGAAAAAAGCAGAAGAGAAAAAACACATGCAACAAATACAAGCAAGGATTTCACTCTCCAAGAAACAACATCTACAGGAAGACCATCAGGTAGGTACAGGTATGAAATATTCTTTACCTCTTCTCGTGAGCATATTATAGTTAGAAATTTGTTTTCAATGCATGAGAGATGAGGATTTATAAGCTAAGGATGGGTCAGCAGTCTGAGCCGCCTTCAACTAGTTAATTGCAACTCACTCCTTCACTCATGTAATGTTGAAAATTCAAATCATGAAGGGTGATGATTTCAAGGAATGAGGACAAAAGTTAAAAGAAGAAATTTTTGCAAAGGCCAAGTCACCACAAGACTCCAAGCCCTCCATCCACATCATATTCACTATTTATTCATCATTCGTCCATCCCATTTTATTCTTGAAAAAAAAAACAAAACAAATAGAGCATCCTCTTCATTTTCACAAACCTATACTACTTCCTCTGAAACCTATCATCATCATCCAATCTCTCTTCATCATTTCTCATCACTCCCATATAGTTAGAAGACTCTGAAGGAAGAAGGAATGACTACTACAGGAAGGCAGAATGCTGCTACAAGAAGGAAGAAAGGAAAAAATTGTGCTAAAACCCAAAATGACAGTGCCTAAGAGAGACCTAATCAAAACAGAGAACTCCAAGGCCATTAAGCAATCATCTAGGCCACAAGGGAGAAGAAGGCAACAAAAGGAAATGAGGCATCCACCATCAAAACAAAACTCAAACGGTAGTAATGAAAAGAGGCTTTCCAAGAGGTCTCTAATCTCTTTCTAGCTTTTTTCCAAGACCTAAAAGATGTTATAGAAATGAGAGAAAGGCATGAGAGTCAAGTTGAGGGCCTATCCTAGGCTCAAACTATCATTTATGCTCAAAAATAGTTTCCTGTAGTTTTAACAGGGTTTCCTGTAGTTTTGACAAGAATTACTACAGGATGTCCTAGTTCTCATCTAAAGGAAGTTTGAAGGTGTTAGAGGTGTCCAAATGGTGAACAAGGTAGCAGAAGATTGATAAGGATATGGAAGACCTTGCTAAACTGAAAAATATTCAAGAACTCATCTTGAATAAGGGAAAGAAAGCAAGTTAATGGTCTCAAGAAACAATGATTTTTCTTTGCACAAATATGTTTTTGGGCTTGTCCTTGCAGAACTTGCAGCCAATATTCTTAATGCACAAGAGAGAGGCCACCAAGGCCATGGATGAGGCACAATGAGGTCACTAAGTTGCTCAGAGGATGAGCAACACTTTTAGCAGGGGGGTATGATGGGCCTCTAAATTAGACATAAATTAAGGCCCATGCCTCTAAATTAAAACATAAATTAAGGCCTATGACCATCCTTCAGCACATTAAACCTCTCTTTTTGCATTAGATAATTTATTTTTAACTTTAATATATTCATTAGGAAGGTTTATGAATAATTGGATATTTGTGCCTAATATTATTTATTTTTGTGGAATATTATGAGAATATTGGGCAGATTATGAAGATTTGGAGGAGGAGATAATTTAGGGAATTATTCCCTACTACATGAGGATCAATAATAAATAATAAATCAACAAGATATTATGGAATTATGGCACATATTGTGGAACTCCAATGATTGAGAAAATCTAGGAATGTGTTCCACTAATCAAGGGACCAAATCCACTAATCAAGGGATTTTGGTGGGGAAATCTTCCTCCATTCATGGGGAATTATTCCTAATCATTTTGTATAAGTACCAAGTTGAATTTTCCTTTACAGATAGATTTTCATTAGTGTTCTTGTGGAGAGAACTCGTATTTCTGCAGCTCCATTGTATTTTCTTGCAGTGATGTAATTCTATTGATGAAAATAATGAAGATTGGTGTCATGTTTAGCTTCTAAATCTTGTTCTCCTCCATAGGTCTCTGAGTTTCCTTGGGCTTGGCCATCCCAGGAACCTCAAAGCCCTTTTATATCATTTTCTTTCCTTCTTTTCACTACTTATTCACATGCATCTCTAGTTTTTATTTCTTTCTACTTCTGCATTTAGTATTAATGATTTCTTGTTGTAGGATTGAGTTAAATGGTTAATGAAAGTTCTTTTGCAGGATCACAATAATTATTTCATCCTTTGAAAAGCTTTGGAAGTTCATAGTAATCATTGAGCTACTTGGATTAGTCTTCTTATTCCCAAATCTAGATTGTTGGACCTCTTTTTTAGCAAAGAACAATAAATTTCTGTTATTTTTTAGAGCATGCTAACAAGCTTAAATTGAGTTGGTTACACTTGCATTAGATCACAAAAACATTCTAGTTTATAACAAAAATTAACTCATTGCATTTTCACTTGATTTGTTTAGGCATTTTTTAGATTTACTGGCTCACTAGTTCTCGAATTTCTATATTTTTGACTAGGAATGTTTTTTTTTTTTGCATGGGTTAACAGAGGTCTTTTTGAGTGATTCCACTTGGAATAGGGACCTAAGACATCATAGTTAATAACAAAAATTTTTCCATCCAAATTGCATTTGATTTTCTTGGTCACTAAACCCTCACCAATTTCATCATTTCACAAGGAAACTTCTCCAAGCTTTTTGAGAAAATCCATCCATATCCCACTTTGGTTTTGAGTTCTGAAGTGTTCATATGAACTTCCCTACCTCATTTTATCCACCAACCACCTTCCTTAAGATTTCCATCAACCTCAACATCCATCCTTTTTCTCTCGGCTGTATCCTGTAGGTTTTCAAGGAATCTTGTAGGTTTTTAGTGCATCCTGTAGATTTTCCTGTAGTTTCCTGTTTTGAGGCCGAATTGGGGGAAAACCTCTAGGAAGACGCACAAGGTCACCTAAGGGTCTTCCAAGCCTTCCAGCCATACACCATCATCTCCAAGCCACCTGCCACATCACCAAAAGAGATTAGCTTTCACACTCTCACATGAAAAAAGACAAAAAGAAAAAAGATTTCTTTTATTCATTTACATGCACATCAGTAGAAGGTTTGATGGCTTGAATTTGCATGCTTAGGACAGTAGGATTGCATATATGCTAACTTATCATTCTTTCGAAGAAAAGCCTCTTAGAAGTTAGTTAGAAAATGATGTGTTTTAGCATTTGATTTCAGTCTCCTTCCTTGTGCTTTCTTTCTTTCAATAGGTTAAGGTTCCATTTCGAACATTTCATTTTCTGCAATTAGTTTAGGATTTGACTTCAGTACATGTATTCCATTACATCATGACAGCAAAGGAAGGACACATTGTATGGTACACATATAGTGCCAATACCTCTTAAGTTTGTACGAACCTCAGGTTGATAATTAAAGTCAGTAGCCTTGGGAGTTGCAGCATTATTGTTGCAATACCGAGGCTCATCAAGGTACCTTATCAATTTGGTTTTGAAAGGGATTCTACCTCCTATCACCCTTTCCTCCATCAAACACCTCAAACCTTATCATGCTCTGGTAGTTACAAATTCTAGGTCTCTAGAAAGTTATTTTGTTGTGAGGCCATGTTTAAGTGGGGACATTGTGTCTTATACTATCGCAAGTAGTTTACATTACTGAGAGTATATTGTAAGCAATGAAGTGGTATTATTCTAGGGTCCTTCTTCCTTCTAGTGGTTACCTCTAACCTATTTGTTTCATTTCTACAAGGGTTTCCTTATACGATGGTCAATCATCATTTAGTCCCTTAGTTGTTTTGAGTGCTTGTTTTGTGTCTTATTGGAAGGTCTTTAATGGAAATGAAACCTAGGAAGATGCTTCCCAACTGTTGTGGAGGTGCTTAGGGGGCATCTTCCTCTAAACATCAATGATTGTTCGGAAGGGAATCAATAGCAAAAAAATTGATGTGGCTCCCCTGGAGGTTCGAAAGGATATTTTTCATTTGTAAGGAAGGGAGTTTGGGGATCACAAATACCATTCCGATTATGAAATTTGGTGCAACACCCTCAAGTGGGTTCCTGATCCAGGGAAATTCAAGAAGAGAAGGCTGCATTTTCTCCATTTTATCACCCTACACTATCAAATGGAAACATTGCTTAGTATGGCCATTCGGGATAAACAGGTAGACAACTACAAGATATTTTCCAGACAAGAGGACATCAAGTGAATACTAAGGGACATTAGATATGACCTCGATGGAATAATGGTTAGATTAAATCTAGTGGAATGATTCATGGTTTTCGACTTAGGGACAAAACCGACTGATCATCAGGATGACGATGTAGTGATCAATGTTGCAACTTTGAATAGTGTTCCACCTCTGAACACTATTGGTGGGCTCCAGTATTGTAGCAATAATGCTACAACTCCTGGAACTCCCTTCTTTAATTTTATCAACCCGGTAGTTCGTAACAAACTTGGAAGCGACGGTGCTGTATGCACAAGTACTAGCTCTTGTCGCAGCTGTCACTTGGTCAGCTGGCACAAGTCCGCTAGGGCTCAAGCCAACTTCTATATGCTCTCAGAAGAAGCTTTTTAACTGATGGACGAAAGCTAACTCAAAGGAAGTTAATCTACTTGCGAAAAGAAATTGAAAGCCAAAAAGAAACACAAACCCTAGCAAACCCTAATTCTACCAACTAGTCCTACTGATGCAAAAAATGAGAATGCAAACTACGAGAAGAGATGCCATTACTTCTAGGAAGGTAGAATGCATGTGTCTAAGTGATCACTATCTGAAGTAAACATCTTTTTGTATTTTTGCTTAAGTTGTTGAAATTAGCATGCATGTGCTTCTAACTAGTTTTCCACTGTGCAGGGATGGATCAAGGGATGAAATGCTTTGGGAAAGGTTGGGATGGTACAGAGAGGGTCTAAGGGATCCCTAGCATTCTTTCTAAGAGTTTCACAAAGTCTGGAGGCCATGCAACCGTGTTTATGAACTTCTACAGGAAGTCTGCAGGGGTTTCTACAGGAAGTTCTGTAAGTCTTCTACAGGATGTTCTGTAATTCTTCTACAGGATGTTTACGAATTGGATTTTTGAGGATGGATGGTTGATGGAAGATGCATGGATGGTTATGGAGGTAGGATGGGGGTCTGAAGTGACCCAGGAACTGATGGATGGAGTGACGAGATGATATGTGGAAGGCTGATTTGGCTTTAAGGTAGTTGAGACAACAATGGAGAAGAAGGTAGGGTAACGTGGCAAAAGAGCAGATGGGAGATAAGGAAACAGACTTGGTGATGGAGGAGCTGATCTGGACGAGGCTCAGATGAACGAGGAGGTGATGAAGGTGATAGAGATTCCCTGCACAATGCTCATTCAAACGAAACAATGAATTCTTGCAAACAAACCAAGTCCTAGCTAACTCAATCCGACTGTCAATGAAATGAATAAACAGCAGCTTTGTTTGGAAAGAGATCCATATACATCACGTGAGAAAGAACATGCCAAAAGATCTAAATGCATAACAAACTCCTACCAATCTATTATAAACATGAAAAGCTACTTGAACCATCAAAAGAAACCTAAGTAACAAAGCACGAATTAAATCTAAAGAGCAGATTTTATTTCAAGAACGCAGCAAACACATAAAGATAAACAAGGGAGGTACTGGGCGCTTGAGATGGGCCCAACCCCAAGAGCTACAGCCTCCCAAGATAGATTTAGAGTTGGTGCCAAGCTGGATCCATCTTTATTAAACAAGAATGAAGAGTTACATCAAAACTGTCCACAAGAAGAACTTGAACATGAGCTGAAAGCAAAGCTAGTCTATTGCATAAAAATCGAACTACAAAATGACTAACTACTGGTTGAGACAAGTGACTAACCACTAGCTACAAAATGACTACCCACTAGCTAACCCAAATGAGGCCCTAAGCCTTCTTATTTATACAATTTGAGGACCCAACAGTCCTCCTAAAATTTAGGGACTTGGCTGCCCAAGACTTGTAGTTAACAGCAGTCCTACTTGACTTGCTTGGCTGCCCTTGTGTTCATTGATTTGGTGGCCTTTGAACTCCGAGCTGATGGTGGAGAATTTGAGGTAAGGGCCCATAAATGAGGGGGACACCTTCCTACAAATCCTCTAGCTTGTTCTCCCACGAATTTGGCTGCCAGGTGCTCATTAAGACCTTCAATTTTGTCTCCAAGTTGACCAAAAAGGCTACACAAAGCACCCATTAGACTTGTTGGCGTAATGACTAACCAAATTCACTCTATTAACATAAAAATAATCAAAAACATGCAATAAACCAATGAGAATGGTGGACTAAGCCAAATTAGGAGGTTGAATGAGCCCAAAAAATTGTACATTTTTGGGGCTCATCATCACCCCCCTACTGAAAGTGTTGCTCATCCTCTGAGCAACCAATCTCTCTCCTCATCTTTGATGGCCCTGATGGCCTCCTTGTTATGCCGAGCTTCTGAAGTGATGTCCTCTTCTCTGTCATGAAACCATGCTTCTTTGCTTCTTCCCACTACTTGCTCCTTTTCCTAAAGAATTCTCAGCTTGGGTATGATTGTGCAAGTATATTCAATCTGATGGTGGAAACGGTGGTGAAAGGAGATGAAACCAGTGGAGGATGGAAGAAAAGAGTGGTTGCATGCCTCCTCAACAGACTTCAAGTTTCAAATCCCTCTCCATAATTGATTCTGGCCTGCCAAAAGGCTTCTACAGGATGTTTTTGGTAAAAATACAGAACTTCCTGTAGAAAGTCCTGTAGCTTCCTGTAGAAGGTTGAACCGTGACTAAATTGTGCCCGAACCTTGAAAGAAATGAGTGTTCATGGAGGGGATGGATGTGCTTAGGGTGGCCAACACAGGTGCTGCCTCCTTAGCTAAAATCTCGGCCGATTTCTCCTTTTGCTGCCCTTTTTCCAAACTTCCTGTAGAAACAGTTCGCTGGCTTCCTGTAGAAACAGTCTGCTAACTTCCTGCTGTCCATTCCTATCATTCTGTTTTTGCAAGATGTCATCTTCCCAGCCTTCAGGGTGATCAGAATCATTCCATGGCTCATCATCACTTGAGGTAGCTTTCCTCCAGTATTGATCAGGTACAGGTCATCTTCCTTGCTTTCTTAAATGGTTTGTTTGATCCTTTGGAGGTTTCTCAACCTCGTTGGATTCTTGAGTATTGACAGACCTTCTAAGCCTTCAGAATTCATGTGTGGGAGGATTCAGTTTAGGTAAATCTCCTGCATCAAGCAACTTTGTTGAATGTCGAGCTGTTGAGAGTGCAGACAATGATCTGGAAGCTTTTGAGACAGAATTTAAAGAAAATTTGTCCCCATCATCCTCTGTTGGGCGAGACCTTCCATGTTTAGTTTCAATGAGCCCTGAAGTTGCTGCATCCAACGCTGCATCAAGCTCATCATCCTCCTGCGACGAAACAATCTTCTTTTTCCCTCTTGTTGGCTTATCCAACAGACACCCAGTTCCCTTAGTCACTGCTTCTTCTTTATTCTTCACTGAACCCAGAAGCACTTTATGTTCCTCAAGTTCCCATGTTAGTCTGCCATGTCAATCTCCGACCAGTGTGTGTGTTGAGATAGTATCCCCTAAACCTTTCACACACAGCCCAGATTTCTGTGGGTAGGTTGCATCATGCACCTGGTTGTGTTGGCCATGAACCTGTTGTGAGAACTTGCATGGCCAAAGTAGGCTCTTCACTGACTTCATTGGAGCCAACCAGCAATGCATTGAAGCCGTGCATAATGTCCCTGGAAGTCATCATATCTGTAAACATACCTTCCAACTTCGAAGTGAACTGATAACCACATTTTGTCTTCAATTTCACAATTAGACTCCTCTCAGCATCATCTGAAACAGTTTTCCCTTGTCAAGTATTACTTCTACATCCTCTTCGCTGACTCCTTTTAGACCCTTCCGAAGTTTATCATCAACAAACAAAGAAATATATTCTGGTGACATTGTATTCAAATTAATAAAGAATTCAAATGATGAATTCAAAGCATTTTGGAAAGTTTTATCATTGCTAAATGCCATGCTAATAATTTTTTCATACTTATCAAGAAGGTGCTGCACAAAGTCAACTGAATCTTTCAGCGTCTCTGGAGTTCCATGAGTACTTGTTCATTTTTTCACTTTGTTGCACAGGTACTTTTAGATGGTGGTTTACAGTGGAAGAGATTGTTACTAAAACCAATTCTTATCCCAAAGCTTGCAAATATTCAGCCGAGCAACTTTAATTGAGGCGTGATTCACGTGAGAGAGAGAAGTGGCCAAGTGTATGTGGCCTCATGCAACCATAAGTATTGTTCCTCACTGTAGTGTAATGATGAACTGTAGTCCTCTGCCTGTAATCACTTACCATCAAGCACGCTGAAGTTTAACTGTTCACCACTGCCCGTTTTCAATTTCCTTCCGGAGATGGCTGAGTGCATGTGTCTCATTCACCCACCAAGTGTTGTTGAACTGGATGAGGGTGGCCAGTTAGCTGGCCACCGATTTGTCTAAATCCAACCATCTCATTGTTCACGCAGTTCTCAAATTACATTCATGCAACAGAGGAATTAGTTTAGTCACGTACCTGCAAGTCGACTAGCTGCTGCAAAGATTTTTGCTGCTGCATGCTTGGATCCTTTGATTGCATGAGGCTTGGCTGATGATTTTTGATTGCTTTCCCTTGTGCAGGTGTCCTCTGGCTGGATCCAAGCTTCAGACAATTGTTTCCACGTTCAACTCTGCCCGTTCAAGCTGCTGCTGCTGCATGGCCACAAAACCAGAACTTCTTTTTGCCATTTCTCCCAAACGGTAGATTGGATTGATCTGAAACTCGGTGAGCATGTTCCTACCATCATTATGCATCTCCCATAGCAAATTCGTGATCAATGGATGCACAGATTTCGAGAAAATGGAAAATGGCTGAAGATTTCAGAGCTTGATTTCTCGAAAACCGTGCATCGGAATCGGCTGAAACTGCTTGGGTAGGTTACCATCACTCACATGCATATCCCCATGAAACAGGTTTTGAAACGGATGCACGGTTATGGAGAAAATGCAAAAATGGCTGATGGTGATGGAGGCTGATTCCTTGGAAACCGTGCACCGGAATTGGCTGAAACTACTCAGGCATGTTGTCATCAACCTTGTACAATTCCCCATAAAACGGTTTGTCAAATTGATGCATGGTTTTCAAGTTATGGCAAAAACAAATTTGGCTCTAGGTATTTTTGCTTCAAGGCCTTTGCATGTGTTTGCATGGTATGACAAAATGAATTTTGGTTGTGATGCAGGTATGGAGATGATGGAGGAGGAGTTGGAAGATTGCATGAGGACTTCTGAACCCTTGAGGAAGCTACCATGTTCGCCAAACCACTTTTTGAAATGCATGCCTAGTTTCCCACAATTTCTACAGGAAGTTCCTGTAGAAGCACAATGAGAAGCACAAGGAGGTGGAAAAAGTGATGGATGAAGGCAAGGGATGGATGCACAAGTGCTTGTAGGCCTAATCAACAGATTCCCACCATTATATTCACTTTTGAAATTGGATTTGGCTTGTCCAAAGGTTCTACAGGATGTTTCCTGTAGAAATACAGAGCTTCCTGTAGAAGGCACAAGAAAAAGTCCTTTGACCTTGATTTGAGTGCTCCTCCTATCATGAAACGTCCTTCTTTAACCTGCAATGTCATTGCTGCAACATGAAATTATTCAATGGAGATTAGCTTTATTTTTCTTTTTCTTTTTTCTCTTTTTTTTTGAAAAACAACTAGGGCGCCTCACGGAGGTTTTCACCCAGGGATCTTATTCTCTTTTCTCTTTTTTTTTTTCCAACCCATTGACCGCCTCATGGAGGTTTTCAATCAATGAGCCAATCTAAGGCACCTCCGAGGAGGTTTTCACCTTAGATTTCTATTTTCCTCTTTTTTTCATTTTTTTCTTTTTCTTTTTCTCTTTTTTCTTTTTCTTTTTTCTACCCTACCCTACTTGAAAAAACAAAATCATTTTCAAGTATAAGAATACTTCCAATGGAGCCATGTGCACATCGAGATTAGAGAAAAAATGATGTGAAGGCTCGAAATGCATGCTTGGACAAGTATCCAGATCTCAGAGACCAAATGATCTGGCTTTGAAGGGATCAAACGAAGTTGAGGAAGAAAGTACTGCTGCAACTTAGTGACCTTTTGAAACCATATCTCAATATAGCTTTGATATCCTTGGTTCTTTTGCTGATCTGGATCATTCTTCATGTCACCTTCTATCATGACCTTCTGATCTTCCTCTTTTTGTTGATCTTTCTCTTGAATACATGGAAGATTTGATGGTAACCATGAAGGAACTCTCTCGATCTGTGATTCTGATCTCTTCTCTTCATTAAGTGCAGCCCATGGTTCTTTGATCTCCTCTTTGGAATCTTCTTTTGCTTTTGGTCCTTCAATGTTGTCAATAGATTCTCTCTTTTGCAACACTCTTCCTGAGCTTTGGTGAACATCATTGAGCTCAAAAAGAGTCATTTGCACATGTTGTGCCTCAGCTTTGCAATTGGGTTGAGCTGCTCCATTGCATGGTTTTGGAAATGGAGGTACGGGTAGCTGAGTGGGGGTGTGAAATTGAGATGGAGATGGATGGCATTGTGGTTGGGTAGGCATTTGGGGTTGCCTTGGTGGAGGAGGAGGCGATGGTTGTGGATGAGCAGGTGGTGGAGGAAAATGAGCGGGATGAGAGTTGTACTGGGGCCTCCACTCCTGATAAGGTGCATTCCACTGAGGCTGTGGCTGAGCATAAGAGTGAAACGAATGAGCAGCTGGTTGGGCATAATATGGATCTGTGAAGGAATAAGGAGGAGGTGTGAACCAGGAAGGATGAGCAGGGGGACCCCAAGAAGGCATGAAGGTGGCTCGGTAAGGGTCATAATAGGTCTCGGGTGTCCCTTGTAGTTCCTGCTGGTAGGGTATGGGTCCATGTGGCCTCCTTTGGTTCATATAACAGAGTGATTCAGTGGCTCCCTTAGCTCTTTGATATGTAGCTTTGATTCTGGGCAAGGAAGGGCACTGATCTATAGGATGGTATTCTTCACATACAAAACACACTTCTAGGGAGTGCATTGGACATTCGTTCCTAGGATGCTTTTTAAGGCACCTAGGACAAAAAATGACCAAAGCCCTCTTGGCTTCTTCTTGCTTCTTTTGGATCCGCAAGGTATCCAGTTGCATGGCAAGAAACTGCCTCATATCACTCTTGAAATCTTTGATCTGATTTTCAAATTCATCTTTGGACAAGATGTTGCTCCCAACATCTCTACTTGTAGCCATTTGCTCCAGAGGAATGTTTTCTTCTTCTTCTCCCCTAGAGGTTCTTTAAATATGCCTTGATGTCCACCCAGGGGTGCTTTAATCACAGCCATCGAAGAAGAGATAATGTTGGCTGTGTGAAGCAGTGGGGGGTTGTGCAATCATTTTTCTAACTTATCTCTACTCCTACAAGGCATGAAATGAAATCTTTTTGGTTGATTTTTGCTTTTTCCTACTTCTACTTGCAAAACTGAAATAGATTGAACTGCATCTAACTATCTTGCGAAAATGAAAATGCGGAATTGAAATGAAAGCAGGAAAGGACTAATCTATTTTGCTCAAATGAAATTGCAGGAATGAAATGCTAGGCTACGCTTCCGAAATTGAAATGCTAATCTACGCTTGCAGAAATGAAATTGCGGAATTGAAATGCTAATCTACGCTTGCAAAAATGAAATTGCGGAATTGAAATGCTAATCTATGAAAGCAAGAAATGCTAATCTACTTTTGCATAAATGAAATTGCATAATGGAAATGAAATAAACTACTTAGCAGAAGGTTGTAGTAGAAAATAGAAGAATAGCAACAATCACCAATACTCTGTCGCTTCCCCGGCAACGGCGCCAAAAAGATGGTGGGCTCCAGTATTGTAGCAATAATGATACAACTCCTGGAACTCCCTTCTTTAATTTTATCAACCCGGTAGTTCGTAACAAACTTGGAAGCGACGGTGCTGTATGCACAAGTACTAGCTCTTGTCGCAGCTGTCACTTGGTCAGCTGGCACAAGTCCGCTAGGGCTCAAGCCAACTTCTATATGCTCTCAGAAGAAGCTTTTTAACTGATGGACGAAAGCTAACTCAAAGAAAGTTAATCTACTTGCGAAAAGAAATTGAAAGCCAAAAAGAAACACAAACCCTAGCAAACCCTAATTCTACCAACTAGTCCTACTGATGCAAAAAATGAGAATGCAAACTACGAGAAGAGATGCCATTACTTCTAGGAAGGTAGAATGCATGTGTCTAAGTGATCACTATCTGAAGTAAACATCTTTTTGTATTTTTGCTTAAGTTGTTGAAATTAGCATGCATGTGCTTCTAACTAGTTTTCCACTGTGCAGGGATGGATCAAGGGATGAAATGCTTTGGGAAAGGTTGGGATGGTACAGAGAGGGTCTAAGGGATCCCTAGCATTCTTTCTGAGAGTTTCACAAAGTCTGGAGGCCATGCAACCGTGTTTATGAACTTCTACAAGAAGTCTGCAGGGGTTTCTATAGGAAGTTCTGTAAGTCTTCTACAGGATGTTCTGTAATTCTTCTACAGGATGTTTACGAATCGGATTTTTGAGGATGGATGGTCGATGGAAGATGCATGGATGGTTATGGAGGTAGGATGGGGGTCTGAAGTGACCCAGGAACTGATGGATGGAGTGATGAGATGATATGTGGAAGGCTGATTTGGCTTTAAGGTAGTTGAGACAACAATGGAGAAGAAGGTAGGGTAACGTGGCAAAAGAGCAGATGGGAGATAAGGAAATAGACTTGGTGATGGAGGAGCTGATCTGGACGAGGCTCAGATGAACGAGGAGGTGATGAAGGTGATAGAGATGCCCTGCACAATGCTCATTCAAACAAATCAATGAATTCTTGCAAACAAACCAAGTCCTAGCTAACTCAATCCGACTGTCAATGAAATGAATAAACAGCAACTTTGTTTGGAAAGAGATCCATATACATCACGTGAGCAAGAACATGCCAAAAGATCTAAATGCATAACAAACTCCTACCAATCTATTATAAACATGAAAAGCTACTTGAACCATCAAAAGAAACCTAAGTAACAAAGCACGAATTAAATCTAAAGAGCAGATTTTATTTCAAGAACGCAACAAACACATAAAGATAAACAAGGGAGGTACTGGGCGCTTGAGATGGGCCCAACCCCAAGAGCTACAGCCTCCCAAGATAGATTTAGAGCTGGTGCCAAGCTGGATCCATCTTTATTAAACAAGAATGAAGAGTTACATCAAAACTGTCCACAAGAAGAACTTGAACATGAGCTGAAAGCAAAGCTAATCTATTGCATAAAAATCGAACTACAAAATGACTAACTACTGGTTGAGACAAGTGACTAACCACTAGCTACAAAATGACTACCCACTAGCTAACCCAAATGAGGCCCTAAGCCTTCTTATTTGTACAATTTGAGGACCCAACAGTCCTCCTAAAATTTAGGGACTTGGCTGCCCAAGACTTGTAGTTAACAGTAGTCCTACTTGACTTGCTTGGCTGCCCTTGTGCTCATTGATTTGGTGGCCTTTGAACTCCGAGCTGATGGTGGAGAATTCGAGGTAAGGGCCCATAAATGAGGGGGACACCTTCCTACAAATCCTCTAGCTTGTTCTCCCACGAATTTGGCTGCCAAGTGCTCATTAAGACCTTCAATTTTGTCTCCAAGTTGACCAAAAAGGCTACACAAAGCACCCATTAGACTTGTTGGCGTAATGACTAACCAAATTCACTCTATTAACATAAAAATAATCAAAAACATGCAATAAACCAATGAGAATGGTGGACTAAGCCAAATTAGGAGGTTGAATGAGCCCAAATAATTGTACATTTTTGGGGCTCATCAACTATAAATGCAAACTCTCCTCCTCACTCTCGAGTCATCATTTTGGATTAATATGTCCATTATGCCTACTTCTTTGGACACTGTGTTTACTGTCTATTTTAATTTGTTGTTAGCTACTTACTACTTTTTGTACTCTCTATACCTTTTTTCTACTAGAGATGCTATAGGCTCCAGGATAAATTTTGAATATGGCAGTCATAGTTTGTTTACTTTCAGATGTAAATCCAAGGTTTGCACATATGTATTCTTGGGCTCAAGGGTTGTCCAACGATTATTCTAATTAGTTTATGTATTAGTCATCGTGGAAACGACCCATGATCTTCTAGTATGGGTATGAATTCTTACATATGTAATCTTTTTTGGTATCAATAGAAATCAATGGACGAAATTTACAAAAAAGAAATTGTTATTTGTATTGGGGAATTTTCCTTTGAACAAGGTGATATGAATGTTGTTCGAAGTGTCATTTTTTATTATTCAAATTGGTATTTTGATGTTTTGGGTTTATTTAAAAATTTGATTTTGAATTAGAATTGTAATTTTTAGTGACCAAGATTTCACTTTATTGTTGAGATGTGTTTTCTTCGTTTTCTTTTTCTTTTCTTAATCCTGGTGAATTAGTAATTTGTTGGAGTAATCTGGGTGAGGTCCAAGATCAAACCTAGCATCTGCCACTATAACACCAAGAGTATATCCAACAACTAGTAAGCAAGATATACCAAGAATTTATGACATAGAAAGAATCGAGACTCCACAAGGGTGGGGGAGCCTACTCCTTGAGCCTTATCACAACATGCCAAAGATAGCCCCCCATGATATTTGAAAGTAAGTGAAGAGGATAACATCCCATTGTACCAACCACTCAATTGTCCCATGAAAAAACCTATTATTGAGATGGTTGTTAAGAGAAAATTCTTTCCAAACTTATACTAAAAATGTGATTAGAATATAGAATCAAATATGTCACTCATTATCCCATGCTTTTCTCTCCATTGTATTATTAAGAAAAAACATGTTAATTTCTCAACTCTCAATTTTTTCAAATAAAAGGAAAAACGTGAATAAATAAACCATTCTAGACCTTCCAAACATGATGGAATATCCTTGATTTTTACTAGATGACTTTGTATCTCATGATAGTTTTTTCTCGTAAGAAAAAAATCTCATATTTTCTATATTTATTTAGGAAAGTTACATTGATAGCAACATCAACTTAAACAACTTCTAGAAAATTGTAAGAGGAAACCAATGAAAAGTATACTTATCTAAGAAAGTTACATTGATAGCAACATCAACTTAAACAACTTCTAGAAAATTTGTAAGAGGAAACCAATGAAAAAATGGATATGTCAATTAGACCCATGCACACTCCTTTTTAACTAGCCTCGCTTACATAATTAGCTAGATAAAAGCATAATAACCAAAAAATTTGTTATTGTTCACTAAAGAGGTTACAAAAATAAATGTAAATAAAAGTAATTTAAATAATATAAAAACTCAACATTTTTTTTCATTAAAATTTTGTTACAAGGAATTTTGAGCCATTTTAAAACTATATATAGGTGTTGTCTAACTATTCTCTGTTTTAGGTTTTTTTAGTTTAAATTCAACGATATAATTGTGGGTAAGATTATGATCTTTGGATATTTAAAATGTGTTTTTGACTACATAAATGGATTCAACACCTTGAAAAACCCTTGAAACACCTACATTGTGCATATTACACTACTCAAATTTTGTATTTTAACAAATATATGTAAGATTTAGAAAAAATTGACCTAAAAATATATCTAGTAAAACTCCAAAATATAAAATAGTTAGACTACAACCTACATATATTGTTAAAATTTTAGAAACAAAATTACATTAACAAAATTTTAGGTTTTCAAAAAAAATAAATTTATTAAAAATATTAAAATGGTTGATTTATTTACTCACTCCATTATAAATATCCATTTTTTATAAAAATTGGAAAAAAAAATTATAATGAAAAAAAAAAATCAATATAAACTCTAAAATAAAAAAGATGTAAAAGAAATAATTTTATTTTATTGAAAACACCCCAATCCCGAAATAAGCATACCTTCTTATATAAGTTACATTAGGTCAATTTTTTTGATATAAAGTTCTATGGATGAAGACAAAGAGTCATATTCTTTAAAATGACACCCATGACTTTGGTTTAAGTATATGATGTTCACTTAGCTTAAAATATTGTCACAGTTAAGCATCGGTTCTAGGAGATCACAAGGGAGTCAATGCTAAAAGGTTGTCATTAATTATTAAAAACGTGAGTGTCATATGCACACTAAGTTGGAATCTCTCCGAATTCGTATACTTTGTCGTGATATAATTATAATAATAATTGCGTGTTCAGAAAGATAGGAAGACGTTTTTAATAAGTTGAACAATTCAATTAAGCTAAGTCGTGTATATACTTGTAGATTAAGTTGTCGTGAAAGAATTTTTTTATTTAAATTAGCTCTTTCCTTATTTCGTTTGGTTAGGGTGATATATTAATATTATTAATGCTATAATTTTATGGTCATATATTTTAGAATTTTATATTTTCCCAATATGATTATAAAATTTTATTTTTAATAAATACATTTTTAAAATGGATGATACATGATAAATGGAAAGGAAATTAAGAAATAAATATCTTTTCACACTACAAAATTAGTATATAATTACTTTTTAGGTTGTAATGAAAATTTAGATCAATCATAAATGAAATGAAAAAATTGTATATATTTATTTGGGATAATCAACAGTTAAAGTATTATAATTTATTTATTTTTTAGTATTTTTGGTTTTAAATTTTATTGGGATTATGTTGGAAGTCTGAGTTCTATTTTTATGAGGGGAGATTTGTTCATGAAACATAGTTTTCGTGTTTTGGCCATTATTTTTTTTTACTAGAGGAATTGACAATTGGGTTAGCTTCATACTCATGTAACACATGGCCAATTCTAACCGCTATAACTATAACACCTAGGTGAACCACATTTTTCTTAGTGCATTGCCATGAACAAAATTTGGGAGATTTGAATCTAGAATCTCATGGTACATAACACTTCATTATGACAATCATGATTAGTAATTGAGCTACTCCCAAGGGGCTAGTCCTAGGGTTTTGGCCAATCTTAAAATAACTCAAATGATCAATTTGAAAAAAAATGATCAAATATACAGAAATAAAACTTATAAGAAAAATAAAACTAGCTAAAAATAAAGTGATTTAAGTACATTATATCAAATATCATTAACCACAAAATAAAAAATGATAAACTCAATATTATTTACCATAAAATATTTATTTTCTCACATCATATAAAAAAATCCATATTCAATTTAATATATATATATATATATATATATATATATATATATTAAATTATTTCAAAATCAAATAAACATTAAATAATCATTAATCTTCTTTATCATGGTTTATTGTCTCAACTATTTAATAGATATATCATTAAAATATTTAAAATTTTATATTTAATAAATATGTCATATGTGAATATGGAAAATTATAAAAACATTTTCACCTCTCCCTCATGTCCTAGCTAGTTATGTGCCTTGGCCACTCTATTTGCAATGAAATTATCAAAAGTGAACTAAAGGGGTTGGAGATGAATTGGCTAGAGTCTTATGTTCCCTTAAAAACATAAGTATATTCTAGGAAAATCTAACTAAGGGAACCTAGCACAGAAATTGTAAATATGAGTAATGAAATTATCAAAAGTGAACTAAAAGAGTTGGAGATGAATTGGCTAGGGTCTTATGTTCCCTTAAAAATATAATCGAATTTTAGAAAAAGCTAACTAAGGGAACTTAGCAAAAGAATTGTCCCTTAATGTTTTAAAGTGAATTCTAGAAGAAGCTAACTAAGGGAATTTAGCAAAAGAATTATAAATATTAATAGTAACCAAAATAGTAATGTAAAATAAGCTAAAACTTTTATTACTGTTTTTTTTATTTTTATTTTCTATTTTATGAATATAACCATCTTTTATAATTCTTTGGTGTATTGTTGAACTTGAACATTATCACAAATGAGATCCATGAGTATCTTGGGTTTAATGTCCATATATAAATATCATACAAACTTTGATTTATACATTGTTTTGATCCATAAAATTTTAGGGAAAAAACATAGGTAGAAAGTCTAAAAACGCTTAATTTGTCATCTTGTTGGAAGTAACACTTCCATGTCATGTGTAGTTGTCATTAGGAGTTACAAAGAGTCAACCTTGTTTCCAATGTGTGAGTTGTAATGGTGCTTTGTTTTTGTCAAAGTCAGTAATTTGTGTCTTATATATTTGTACTTGTGATGATCAATAAAAGTATAAAGGAAGATTTGTATTGTGTGTAATCGCTCTCTGCTCTCCCTTCTATTTTTCTATCATGGTATCAGAGCCATCATGCTCAGATCTAAGAGGCAAGATCGATATGGATTGTTAAAGCCCCTGCAATCTGGTTTTGTGAGATCTGTTTGATTTAAAGCCATTGTGTGTTGCACAAATAAAAATGTTGTTGTTATCTTCACATCCAACGTTTCTTAATCATGATCAGCATGTCGCTATTGTGACTAGTCGAGGGTGAGGGTGAGAGACCATTCAATTGATGTTGTTTGAAAGACTTTATGTAAAGTTGAAGGAGGAGGAGCCGATCATGGAATTGGTAGAGGAGATCCACCATTACAAGTCACTGTGTTAATTCGACAAAGGTAAACGAATTGCCACAATTTCAGAGGTTCCATGAAGTGAACAGGCATCAAGATTCATAGCATCTTACCAATTTCATCAGGAGGCTTGTTGTTTCAGAGGTGCATGCGCGATTAGGGTTTGCTGCAAATGACAGATCTTTACATACATTGCCATTCTACCCATGGAAAATTTTAGGGGCGAATGTATGCACTTTGGAAAAATTAAGGGGTTTTAAATTTTTAGTGGGCGAATATTTTGTATCATAGTACATTTTTACAAATCACCTCAAATAGCCCACCTTATTTTAAGGGAGAGGGTAAAAAAGGTAAATTTAGCCCTTGAAATTAGGAGTTACAACCTTCCATTCGCCCTAATTTTCAAGAATAGGTTTTATTTAAGTAAATCCTATGGGCCAAATACCATATTTATAAAAAAGGTATGGTAAATTAATAAAAATATAAATAAATGAGAGGTATAGTAAATAAATAAAACATTTTTTATATTTACTCCATAAGTCACCTTATATACATGCAAGGATGTAAACAAATAAAAATATAAGTAAAGTGGAGGTATGGTAAATAAATAAAACATATTTTTATACTTACTCAAACGGTATGGTAAATAAATAAAAATATAAATAAACTAGACGTATGGTAAATAAATAAAACCTCTTTTTATATTTAATCCATAACCCTCGTTCTATTTATGAAGGCTCAAAAAAGAGGTTTTATTTAAGTGAATCCTATGGGCCAAATACCATATTTGTAAAAGAGGTACGGTAAATTAATAAAAATATAAATAAACGAGAGGTATGGTAAACAAATAAAACATTTTTTTATATTTACTCCATAAGTCACCTTATATTTATGAACACTCAAAAAATGTGTTATATTTAGGTGAAACCTATGGGCAAAATACTATGGGACAAATACCATGGGCTAGATTATTATTAATACCATGCAAAAAAACATTATTAACCCTAATATAGTATTAATAAAAATAAAAATGGCACATGGTATTGACCCATGGTATTCACCAAAATGGCACATGGTATTGACCCATGGAATGTAGCCTATTTAAATGGGGGAATTAAACCAACATAGATCCATCTTTACTCTAGATCTACTAACCCCCAAGAGGTATCAAATATTGTGATATGCAAACTAGCATAGAGTGAAAAAATATTTGATCCCTCTTGAGGCTTGGTGGATCAAGAGTAAAAATGGATGTTCTAATTTAATGTATGTTAAACATTTTAGTTTGGTTAAAATAAAAAATAAAATAAAAATCAACTGTTAATTTTATTTAATTTTTATAAATTACTAATAGTAATTTTTAAGCTCCAGGTTTATGATAACCCATGGTATTGACCCATGGTAATACCATGGTATTCATATGAGCATAGACTATTTAAAGGGGAAATTCTATCATCTTAGATCCATCTTAATTCTGGGTCTACCAAGTGCTCAGAGGGATAAATAGATTTCATCCCCTAAGAGTGGTAGATGTGGAGTTAAGATGGATATAGGTTGGTTTTTATGATAATGAAGATATTAAATAGACTTGGGAAATTATATTGTAAAAACATCTTAAAGTGAATGGTTAAAGCATAGACATTGGACAAGTATATTTGTATACTTCTGTTTTAAACTAAAACAAATCCAGGGCTAAAAAGAATGGATTGATTGCACTAGTCATCCTTCTATAACTTTCCAACATAGGCTGGAGTAAACAGATTGTAATTTGGGCAATTTTTCTAACTGCAAACAAGAACATACTTGTGTATTGGCAGGGTGGTTACGAGGTCCCTAGAAGTAATGAATTTGAATTTTTCTTGGTTTTATATATAGTATTAGGTTTTTTCTCATGCTTTTGTGAATGACATGGGTGAATTTTATCCTACACCCACTAGGTTATCGATATGTAATTTCGGTAATTTTGATTTCAAAAGATATTTTAAAGAAATGTAATGATTTCATTTGTGTATTCAATAAACACAATATTCTAATGGAATTTTGCATTTGTGGTTTACCTATATAGATTCCATGGAGAAGTATTAGTGGTGTGACATCAATTGTCCTCAAGCAGAGACTTTAGTTTTACTCTTTTTTGGAAGCAAATACTTTCTTCCAACATTTTTGAGTTCCATGAAAAATTTGAAAGTCCTAATAGTATTCAATTATGGGTTCAAGAGAGACATAGTATTCAATTATGGGTTAAAGAGATCCAAACTAAATGATCTATCGGCCTTATCTTCACTTAGTTTAAGACTATTCACTTGGAGAGGCTGCATGTGCCCCCACTTCAAGAGCATAGTAAAGTCATGTAGAACTTAGAGAAGCTATGTTTAATCTTTTAGTGAAGATTGGAAAAATGTCTGGGTTCAATAACGCCCAGTCGAGCATTAAGCTTCCAATAATGCTAGATTTTGACCTGGAGCACTTTTGTGATTTGGAGGAGATGCCCCCTCGTATTTGTGACACATCTTCAGTTGTGAATTGGACTATTACTAACTGTCATTTCCTTCGAAAGTTACCTGATGACTTGGGGAACCTCAACTTTTTAAGAATGTTAAGGAAGGAAAGAAAGTACATTATGCTAAGTTCTCTTATGCTTTTCAAGTTTTTCTTGGATATCTACAACGTTTGAGGTAGGAAAGTACATTCTGTTAATGAAAATTTGTCTTGATAGAAAGGCCCAATTTCAAATTCTAATGCTTTCAAAAAACATTGTATAACTGTAATGTTTCTAAAAGGAAAGAATATTTTTTCAATTTAAGTATCATGATCCCATATTCCAACTTATTTTTTAGTAACCCATTAGGCTTTGTAGCTTTGAATAAATCCATATCTTTTGATAAGATCCTCTTCCAAATTAGAACGCAGTTTCCTTTTGGCAATAACCACATACAATGTCTTGATTTTGTTATTGAGAACATAGAGGTTGTGAAACAAGCCTGTGCCATACAAGGACTTGATTCATTGATTATGTATCAATTGTGGCTCTTGATGTAACAATTTTTTGATTTTGTTGCTTGAAAATAGAGGTTATGCTTTACTATTTCACATAATTTCTTACAATCTTTCTGTTAGCTTTGCTACATGTTGCTGATTTTCGAGGAGGAGGAATAAGCTCGGTCCTTGGGTGCTGGCTCAGAGATGGTCTACACTGGTTATCCTCGCCTTTCCTTATTCCCCTGCTTACTTCCTTTCACCCTCCGTTTTGTTCCTCTAAACTCTGCATAACCCATATTTCCTTAGCCCAGGGCACCGAGTTCAAACGGTCATATAACCGCGATCATATGACAGCGTGCTGTTTGCGGGCCCTTTCCCATCACATCAGTTAAGATCCGTGCGATCGAGTTTCCGCCGTCCGATCATCTACCGCTTGATCGAATGGTCTCCGCCTTTTTCCCCATGCATTAAACTCTGTTTGTTTTCCCCGTCGTCCGACCGTTCGTCGCGTGATCCGACGACATTCTCTCATTCCACACCCGCAAACCGCCCGCACGTTAACCCGTGGGGAGAGCGGTTTCCCGCCTCTCGCATCCTCCACGCGTCACAGTTCTAGTGGATCGCGAGCCCATGTACGAATACCGCCGCAGCTCCAAAGGCAGTGTGATAATTACCACTTACCGCCATCCCGCCTGTCCCCGCGCGTTATCTCCCGTGCTATTCTTCTGCCCGATAGCCGTCGGATCTGCCTGACCATGATCTGACGGCCCACGTTTGTCTGTCCACGTTTTCTGCTCGATACCCTCTGTAATTGATCTCCATCGTTCATCTGCTAGATCCAATGACTCACGTTTTGCTACTCCCGCTTCTTCCCGATGTCTCCCGCTAGGAGATCTCTGCCACTGATCTGCGAAAACCGATGGTCAGCCTTATTCTTCCATTCAGTTCGTCTACCCGCCAAGAAGCCCAAGCTCCTTAGTTTCTCTGTGTATCCGAAGGACGAGCATAACCAGTCCCAGTACTATTTGTTTTAAATCTTCAACTACCTCATTGAAGAGACAACATGGCCAAGGAAGGAAAGTACCAACCTTGAGCAGTTAAAGGCATTTGTTATGGAGCTTCTTTTAGTAAACACTCCACCTGCTTGAGAAGGATAGTAGAGTATGTCGAAAGGCCAATTTTTTTCATTAAAGCACACAGTTTGCAACAGAGGCCCAATTTAGATAGTTAATGTGGTTGGTGGTCCATTATGACCCCTCCTCGTATAGGATAGCAGAGTATTTTTGTAATCAACCTCTATATATACCCAGAAACAAGACGTGATGAGGGTGGATGGTTGTTGTTTTGATGTAAGGTTCAACTTCTAGAGACTGTAACTACTGTGATACTTGCAGCGTCTGGTCTTCATTTTTAGCTAATACAATCTTCTTTTGCTATTAATTGCTCACTTTCCATTTCTACGTTGTTCTAGGTTGTGCCTGTTATGCATTTTTCATGAGATCTTGATGTTTAGCATTAGAGGGGCTGTCATCCCACCTTTGTGTTAGAATCTAGTATGTATCATTGAATGTGTTATGCAGGTTTCTGTTTACTTAGTGCCAGAGAGCTATCATCTTGTCTATGCATTAGGAAATAGATATGCAGACCTCTTTACTAGTTGCAGTCGGCCATCACATGGTCTTGTGCATCTGCTGGTGTGGTCAGTATTCTCCATGTTCACTTAATCCTCAAACTATGAGTAATTGGTGGTCTAAAGCCTTGTAGTCTGGGGTGTTCACCCATGTCTGGGGTTAAGCACAGTAGAAGTGGTTATCTGGCTTTAATATGCATCATTCCTTCCATTCATCCATTTCCAACAATTTGTTGAGTTTGTAATGTTCCCGAGCATCTCTAAGATACAACCTAGGAGATTTTCTTGGGGTGATAACACTTTCCATAAGTATTGATTTGTAATCTCAGTCACTGAGGGATGACAGTAATGACAAAGGTAATATTCCATGGTTTGAAGTTCCCCTCTTACTAAATATTTAAATATATCACCACAATTTAACTGTTAGTTAAAGGAATTGTATTTGATTTGTAAACAATTCATTGCTTGATTTATAGATTCTGATTTTTTCCCTTTTTTATTTTTTTCTTAGATTTGGTATGAGATATCTTCCAAGATTTGGGTTCCCTAGTTTCCCCACCATAGCTACGAGGTTCAGATGCTATCATTAAATATTCTTGGAACGTTAAAACTTTTCTAGTAAGTGTGCTTTGAAACATTGTTGTTGCTTTTCCATGGTGTTAATGCAAATAAGCACCGCAACTAGTGCCATTATTTATATTAAGTGTCGAAATCTAGGTGGTCTTGTAATGATGGAGTGATTGTTTTCTAGCTACTAAGGCCATATGAATTTTTATCTCTTATGTTGTCCTGAGATATTCAAATTCAGAATAAGAATTGAGGTCTCGTTTCCACTGTAGATTGCAGTCAGTTTCTTGAACATAATAGATAGTAGATTATCTTTTACTAATCAACTGTGGATGTGATCCCTCGTAGGAAAGGAAATTTAAAGTGACTTTGATTTCACATTGGTTTGTCAAAACATCCACACAGGAAAGGAGATTCAAAGTGACACTGATTTCACACTAATTTGTCAAAATGGAGGCAAGAGAAAAGGAAACTTTGTATTCAACAATGCTCTTAATTTCATATGTAAATGCACAAACATATTAGTAGAAAATATTGAAGGGTTGCCTAAGTAATATTTTTCATTCCACTACATTCTTTACAGCTTGTAAATAAATAACTTGGAACAATTCATTACACTACTTGTTATTCTTTATTAATCAATGGTTAAGATTTTGATATTGAATTAGTTAAGATTTGTCTTCCTTCTATGAAATTGTTTGTTCTATAATGCTTCTTTTCATTGACTATGCATAGCATATAAAGTGTGTCTATTGGAGTAGGAAGATTGGAAAGTCTTGTGATCCTTGAACTATGTTACAAGGCAGAAACCCAACGGGGCAAGGTAGGTGCATCCCCACAAAGGGGTCACAAATACCAAAGTTGGTATTGGCTAGTGCCTTGAGCTAGAAAATTTCCTTTACCCTTGTATTAACAGTGAATCTGGAGAGGATTCTAATATTATCTTTATAATATTTATATTAGTTAAGATTGATGAACAAAATTCATGAGACATGAGCTAGGATGTCCCTGCAAGGTGGTTGTTGATTATTGGAAGCTATGATGGCCATTATGTCAGGCCAGGTGGTCACACTCCCTTGATCGTGAGCACGATTGTGATCAAGATGGAAGACTTCATAGTCTAGATTGATTGTTTAGCAGTGATAGTTAGTGGGCTCATTCACAAAAGCTTCTATTTCACTAATCCTTTTTATAGAGTTGTCAGATTCAATTTCCAAAGGTTTTAATTACACTATAGAGTTGAGTTTTGAGAGAATTGTGATTCACAGTGTTAAGTATAGCAACTATGACACTTGAATGAAGACAAGCATAGTAGAGGTATCAGACTCTGTTATAAGCTTACCTGCATATTATAAGGGACTTGGTTGGCTTTTTTATAATTCTATAAACAAGTTCCATGTCGTGGAAATGTGGAAAAGAAAACAGTGATATTGCCACCATGTGGCTCTTGTCATATATGGTTTTATACTTTTTCAAAAAATTCTCTAAGAGTTCACAATGCTAAGATTCACTAGGACTTTACAAAGTTTTATTATTTAGTGAAAGACTTGCCAAGATCTTACAAGATTTTATAATTAAGTAAAATATTCACCATGCCTAGTGAGAGATTCGCCAAAAAATTATATATACATATTATATTATTGATAAAATCGCCTTCCCTTTTTCCTATATACCATGGAGATTCGCCCATTTATTATACATATAAATTTATGGGGGGTTCTTAAAATTTTCCCTGATTCTACCATTACCTTCCAACCATAAGATAACTACTACACGACAAGGAATAGTTAGCCAGCGATGGAACCCCCTCAGGGGGAGGATATGGACCCTCCCTCCATTGATACGAAAAATGTTTTGTTACACACAGAAAATATTAGGAAGGACCATCAGGAAGATATAGGAACAGAGCACGAAAACGCGCCAAAGAATACCAACAGAAATGAAGAACCCAGAGTGACGTCAGCAACCTGCAAGCCTGTAGCAGTAGACAGACCTAAGATTGAGCTCCCAAGTCATCGGATCAACACTCAAATCCAGTATATGAAGGATCATGCATTGATTGGAAAGTTCATAGGCTTTTGGCCCACAAAGAAAGCACTGCATGGCTGGATAGTAGCCAAATGGAAACCAAAGGGGCACATTACTCTGTAGTTAGGGCCTAAGGGCTTCTTTACTGCAATCTTCAACTGTTTGGAGGACCGAAACAAGGTACTTGATGGTGGACCATATTTTTTCAATGCAGCAGGACTGTACCTACGAAACTGGATTGAGCGCTTCAATCCGGACAAAGAAGATCTGACCTGGGCACCGATGTGGGTTCGCCTTTACTCCCTCCCTTTGGAATACTGGGATGAAGACTCGCTGCAAGATATTGGGAATGTGTTATGAAACCAGCTCACAAAAAGATAGAAAAGAGAGATCCACGCCTTATAATTCAGCCTCTTCGAGGGGGCAACCTCCTTTACATTACATAAATGAACAATTCTTGAATGATACAAATGAAAATACCTCCTTTCTATATATAAGAGTCTAAGTGGTCCCAATACAATCAGAGCCTACATAACAATAATATTGTAGGGCACAACAATAACAATAGTGGGCTTCTATGTGGCACAATAGTAACAATATGGGCACTACATGGGTACATCAATATAAATAAGGGGTATAACTACAATAGTAATGGGGTAATCACTAGTATTATAGGGACCCAACATGCCCCTCTCCTTCAAAAAGTGTTGTCCTCAACGCTTGAGTAGTTCAGGATACTTCTGCATAAAATTCTCGTCCTCCCATGTGGAATCTTCAGCGGATAAGTTCTTCCACTTGATAAGGTACTCTGAAATTGATCGATTTCGTAGCTGTCGAGTTCTTGTTTCTATAACTGCTTCTGGTTCCAATATAATTTTTCCTTCTTCGTCAAGTTCTGGCAATATTGTTTGAACTGGGAGCTTGTCGCCTATAACCTTCTTTAAACATGAAACATGGAAAACTGGGTGCAATCGAGAAGCTGCAGGAAGCTCCAATTTGTATGCCATAGTACCAATCTTTTGCAACACCTTGTACGGACCATAATACTTTGGTGATAATTTATTATCCTTCTTAGCTTGCTTGAGGGACATTTGCTTATATGGTTGTAGCCGTAGGAATACCCAATCACCTACATCAAAACTTCTTTCACTGCGATGTTGATCTGCCTGTTGTTTCATTCTATTCTGTGCCAACACAAGGTTATCCTTTAAGAGTTGGAGGACTTGTTGTTGATGTTCGATGTGATGTTCCACTGCCTGAACCTTAGAATTTTCTCTTAAATATGATGTGATGGATGGTGGTTGATACCCATAAAGTGCCATAAATGGGGTCATTTTTGTTGCTGTATGGAAGGAAGTGTTATACCACCATTCAGCCAGAGGCAACCATTTGACCCATTGTGTCTGTTTATCAGATACAAAGCAACGAAGATATCCTTCCAAACATTTGTTTACTATCTCAGTTTGCCCATCAGATTGAGGATGATAAGATGAGCTATGAGCTAACTGAGTACCCAGACAAGAAAATAATTCTGTCCAAAAATTTCCAGTGAAAATGGGATCTCTGTCACTTACAATAATCTTTGGGTTTCCATGTAGCTTTTGAACTGTTTCCATAAATGCAGTAGAAACTGTACTGGCTTTAAATGGATGTGATAATGCACAAAAGTGTGCATACTTGGTAAGTCTGTCAACTACCACCATGATGACACTCTTTCCCTCAGACTTGGGTAAACCTGTGATAAAATCCATTGAAACCTCCTCCCAACGTTGGCTTGGAATGGATAAAGGTTGTAATAGACCCGGTGTCTTAATTGTTTCAACTTTATTTTGCTGGCAAACCAAACATTCCGCCACAAACTTTTGAATATCTGATTTAAGGCCATCCCAAAAAAATTCCTTCTTAACCCTGTGGTAAGTTTTTAAAAATCCTGAGTGCCCTCCTAAGGGAGAAGTGTGCAATTCCATAAGAATCTTTTGTTTTAGCTGGGAATTCTTACAGAGGTATAAGCGATCTTTGTACCATAACGAATCATTTTTCCAGCTAAATGTATCAGAAGTACTGGAATCTTGTTGTAGCTTTTGAATAAGTGCCCACACTTCTTCGTCATTCTTCCATTCCTCCCTTGCTTCGTTTATCCAATCTGGTTGGATAATAGAAATGGCACACAACAATGCTTCCACATCCTCATCCTTTCTTGAGAGTGCATCTGCCACCACATTTTGCTTCCCTTTTTTGTAGATGATTTCAAAGTCATAACCCAACATCTTTGTGACCCACTTTTGTTGCTCTTCAGAGGATAATCTTTGTTCTAAAAAGTATTTAAGGCTATCATGATCCGTTTTTACCTTGAAGTGTCTTCCCATTAGGTAGGGTCGCCATTTCTTAAGTGCATGGAGTATTGCCAACATTTCCTTCTCATAAATAGCTTTTCTTAAAAACTTTCCCTTGATTGGACGACTTTCAAAAGCAATGGGTCTTTCATCTTGCATTAGAACAGCACCAATTCCATTTCCTGAAGCATCACATTCCACAATAAAGGTTTTTGTGAAGTCCGGTGTAGCTAAGACCGGTGCTTGGCACATTGCCTCTTTAAGATGTTCAAAGGCCTTTGTTGCTTCCGAAGTCCATGAAAATGAATCTTTCTTCAATAATGTTGTTAGAGGTGCTGCTATTCTCCCATAATTCTTAACAAACTTGCGATAATACCCTGTCAACCCAAGAAATCCTCGCAGATGCTTTATGGATGTGGGGATTTTCCATTCCTTAATGGCTTTAATTTTGCTAGGGTCTACCTTAACTCCTTCATGAGATACAATATGACCCAAATATTCCACCTCCTGGACTCCAAAGAAACATTTGGATCTTTTTGCATATAATTGTTTCTCCTCCAATAGTTGTAGCACCCTGTCAACATGTTCAACATGATCCTTCCAAGACTTGCTGTAGATTAGTATATCATCAAAAAATACTAACACAAATTTTCTAAGGAATGGTTTGAAAATTGAATTCATCAAACCTTGAAATGTTGAAGGTGCATTGGTAAGGCCAAAAGGCATGACCAAAAATTCATAATGACCCTCATGAGTTCTAAATGCTGTTTTCGGAATGTCTTCAATCTTCATTCTGATTTGATGATATCCCGAACGAAGATCCAACTTGGTGAAGTAAATTGATCCATGCAATTCATCCAGTAATTCATCAATAACAGGAATGGGGAACTTATCTTTAATAGTGAGCTTGTTGAGCTCCCTATAATCTGGACACATGCGCCATGATCCATCCTTCTTGTGCACCAATACTACTGGAGCTGAGAAAGAACTTTGACTCGGTTGAATTATACCAGCCTCTAGCATTTCTGCAACCATACGTTCAATTTCACTTTTTTGGACATATGGATATCTGTACGGCCTGATGTTTGGAGGAACACTTCCTGGAATCAGATGAATAGCATGATCATGATCACGCATAGGTGGGAGACCTTTGGGAGTCTCAAATACCTTGGAATGATTGTCCAGGACTTTTTGGAGATCTGGAGAAATAGATGATTCCAATGTGGAAACATCTAGCGAACATAATTGTGCAATTACACCTCTTTGCTCCTTTTTTAGAAGCTTTGTCATTCCATTAGAGCTGATTATCTTTCCTGGTTTCCCTGCAATACCCCTTAATTCAACTTCCTTTCCTTCCACAGAAAATTTCATGAAAAGTTCTTGAAAATTAAAAGCTATTGTACCCAAGGATTGTAGCCATTGGACTCCTAGTACAACATCAGCACCTCCCATTGGAATGGAAAGCATTGGGCTAGTCAATACATATTCTCCCATGGATAGCTTGATATTATGGCACTTTCCAGAACAATTTATTGTTCCTCCATTTGCAATCATCACTTGACACTCTGGTGCTGGATATAGGAAGCAATTCAATTCTTTTGCTACCCTACAATGAATAAAATTGTGGGTGCTTCCTGAATCAATCAACACTATTACCTTTTTCTTCTTGATTTGTCCTTCTATCTTGATGGTTTGAGGAGTGGTAATTCCCGCCAATGCATTACAAGATATGGTTGGATTTATTTGTTCTTCATCTAGGCTTTGTTCCTGGAATATATCCTCTTCTTTTGACCTTTCTTGCTCCTTTTCTTCTTCCTCTTCACAATCTATGTAGAATAATTTCTTCTCAGCACACTTATGACCTTTTGTGTATTTGCTATCACAATTGTAACAAAGCCCTTTTGCTCTTTTTTCTTCCAATTGTTGTGGTGTCAACCTTGTAGGTTGTGGAAGACTATGGGCAACAACACTTCCTTCTTTATAGTTGTGAATGGTATGCTTCCTAGTTGCCATAATTTTGCTTTCCATTTTTCTTGCTAACCTGAATGCCTTCTCTAATGAATCAGGTTCCCAAAGGCGCACATCATGTTGGATATTATCCTTTAAAGACCCTATGAACACATCAATCCTATGCTCCTCTGGAATATCTTTTATCCTTATGTTCAATTTTTGGAACTCCTCAATGTGCTCCATTATTGAACCCTTTTGTTTGAGATTATCAATTGGCTAAAAAAAGTGTTGCTTTTTGTATCCTCATAATGTGCTATCAATTCTTCCGTAAAAATTGCCCAAGTGATAAATTGTTTACGAGAACAAAGCCATTGATACCATACAAACTGATTTGGTTCCAAATATAAAGTTGCCATACGTACCTTTTGTGTGTTTTGCACATTATTGAGATCGAAGAATTGCTCCATCTGTAATATCCATGTGGCGGGATCCTTGCCATCAAACTTCCTCATATCGATTTTTGGAACATGATGAGTCTTCGATCCAACATTAGCATCTATGGTATCATGATTAACATTTCTTTTGTTCTCATCATGAGTTTCCTTTACTACCTTTTCACCATTAGTGACCCTTTCTTGTAGCAACTTCTTCAATTCATCCATCTTATCATCCATGCCATCAAATTTAGCATCAATCTTAGCTTCCATGCCATCCATCTTAGCTTCCATGCCATTTACCTTAGATTCCACGCCACTTATCTTAGCTTCTGTTAGCTTTTGTGAGCGTGACATTTGTTGCACTTGTTCTTGTAATTTTGATATATCATGTAGCATTTCTTCCTCTTCTTCATGAGTCATGCTAGAGCTTTCAGGTTCCTTACTAGGTGTTTTCATTTTTTTTCCTCGGGGCATCAGTTACTGATAATAAAGTTTTACTATGCCCTTTGAATTCCGTTAAACCAAGCTTACACAAAAATTTAAAAAAAACTACACACCTTTTTTCACTTTATAGAAGCCTGATATTGAATCTGATGTATCTCTGTAATTTCAGATCCTCCAATTCTGAAATTGCTACCTGTAGTAGCCTTCTGCGTCCTCTTTCCAATGCCACAAGTCTGAGCCAAATTGGATTCTCCAAGGAAGAGTTATGTGAAATCTCCCACAGTTACTTGCTTTTAGACTGGTTCAGTAGAGCGAACTTGTACGACGTGCCACGAGTCACTGTTTCCACCTTTGAATCTAAAACACACGCACAAGAAACTACAGTCCGTCCTCTTTCTGTACCTTTTTACGAAATTTCAATCCGATCCTCAGAGAGAGAGTTATGACGATTTTCCCCAGGTCACCTGTTTTGAATGTAATTCAGGAGTCTGCCAAAAGACCAACTTCCTCAGATCATATCTCCGAAAATGTCGCGAGAAAAGCTCTGAAATTCGGACCCAAGGTTCAGCGCCAATTCTTCTCAAATGGGTTTTTTTTTGCGACTTCTGAAACGTCCCAGAAAAAAAGTTATAGCGAAAATGCCACGATGACCTGTTTGGAGCAGCGAAACCCTAGAATCCAAAGCTCTGATACCAAATGTTATGAAACCAGCTCACAAAAAGATAGAAAAGAGAGATCCACGCCTTATAATTCAGCCTCTTCGAGGGGGCAACCTCCTTTACATTACATAAATGAACAATTCTTGAATGATACAAATGAAAATACCTCCTTTCTATATATAAGAGTCTAAGTGGTCCCAATACAATCAGAGCCTACATAACAATAATATTGTAGGGCACAACAATAACAATAGTGGGCTTCTATGTGGCACAATAGTAACAATATGGGCACTACATGGGTACATCAATATAAATAAGGGGTATAACTACAATAGTAATGGGGTAATCACTAGTATTATAGGGACCCAACAGAATGGTTTGGGAAAATTCATCAAAGTTGCAGAGGAGACGAAACTCAAGAAATACACATCCTATGTGCGGATATGTGTATATATGCACCTTAGCAAAGCTCTCCCAGATGTGGTAAGCCAATATCATGATGACTTCGAATGGATACAGTCAATAGATTATGAGCATGTCCCATTCCGTTGTAGAAAATGCCATGCCCTTGGCCATTTATTCCGAGATTGTCCCTCTAATATGAAATCCTCGACCACTCCCACAATGGAAAAACCTGAATCAAATGGGTTTACCAAAGTATCCAATCACAACAAGACCCACAAAAAGCCCTCTTCATTCGTCAAAAAACCTATTGCCAATACCTCCATGCCTTCAACCAGTAATAGCTTTGAAACCTTGCTTTAGCCGGAAGTTAACATCTTAGAAAACCTGGAACACCCCAAAGCTATTCCTAAGATGAACCCCCAACCCACTCCCTCAAGCTCAAAGAAAGCCCAAATATCTATGCAACCCTCAGATCTCAAATTGCCCCCTTCCAGTAAATCCCCAAAATGGAATGTTCAAGGAATGGAGGTAGATAACATGCAACAGGAACCCACGACTGGACATAGAGGTAGAGCGAGAAGAAGCCCAGCACATGGAAGAGGAGCCGGAGAGCTTCGACATTGGAGATCTGGATATATTGGGACTAGAACAAGCTTGTAAGAAAAAAGAATATGACAAGATCCCAGAAAGGCAGCTAGAAAACTTATAAGTCATTCTCTCCAGAGCACAGAAGTAAAGATCGCTAGGTATCCAAACTGGAAGTTAGTGGGATGGAAGAAACATCTTCAAAGATAATAAGAAATGAGGAAGGAAAACAGATCTTCAAAGAACCATCTGCATAGGAGAGATGCTGGTGGAATCCAAGAGATATTCCAAGCTTACAAAGTATTACAATCCCCTACCCAACCGTGCATCATGAAGCTCATTTCATGGAGCATTAGAGGGCTCAACAGCCCTGGAAAATATAGACTGATAAAAAATATGTTTCAACAGGAGAAACCTCAAATATTCTTCTTGCAGGAGACCAAATGTAACTCTAAAACCCTGGATCAGATCCTTGCCAAAGCATGGCCAGGCAGCAAAGCAGTCGCAGTGGATGCTACAAGAGCATCAGGAGGACTAGCAATAGTATGGGATGAAAGAGCCATAACAATTACTAACATTCATGCTAGTAAGCACTTTATTCAAGCCACATTCCATATTATAGGGAATCCCCAGGATGCAATAAACAAGGTAGACATTCTAAATACTTTAGCTCAGATCAACTCAGAAAGATCCCATCCACTTTGGATTACAGGGGGAGATTTTAATATGATAAAAAAATTGGAGGAAAAAAGAAGGGGAAGGGTCAGGCTGGACAATGAAAGCACTCACTTCAAAAACTTCATCCAAGATAACTAGCTCATAGATATGTCTTTCAACAATGGAGTATTCACATGGAACAACAAACGAGTAGGTTCTCATCAAATCACCTCTCGATTGGATAGATTCCTGCTTTTTGACAGTGTAATCCATCTAGGAGGGGACTTCTCGGCCTCAATCTTACTGCTCTCAGGCTCAAATCATTGGCCTATCACGCTTCAATGGTAAAGACCGGGAAATAATATACGCAGGCCCTTTTGCTTCAAATCCTTCTGGTTGACTCATCCAGACTTTCACAACCTGATTACAGTAGTTTGGAAAAATTTCAAACCACCGTAAGGCACAAAAATGTATCAGCTCCAGCAAAAACTCAAAAATCTCAAGAATAACATCAAACAATGGAATCACTTTACCTTTGGCAATATTTTCCAAGCGCAAGGTGCTCTTGATCAAGAAATGGAAAAATTACAGCAGAGAATCATTGTTGAAAGAAGATCTGAAGTCCTAGCAGAACAGGAAATCCACATACAAACGCAAATCTTAGAAAGAGCAAAGTAGGCAGAAATACTTTGGAAGCAAAAGTCACGAATCAGATGGCTTAAAGCGGGTGAACGCAACACAAAGTTCTTCCATCACACTACTATCCAAAGTAGAATGGATAACAACATTACTCACATCCAGAATCGGTAAGGGGAACAATTGGAAAATCATGAGGATATAGAACAGGAACTCCTCACCCACTTTCGGATGGTGCACTAGGAACCTCAGATTGATCGACTGCTAGCTATAGAGAAAATAACCAAGAATATTCCTAAGATCATAACAGAAGAACACAAATTAAATCCTTCTCAAGCCTATATCTTTACAGGAAGTGGAGACAGCTATGCGACAACTCAAAGTAGGAAAAGCACTTGGCCCAGATGGCTTCACATCTGATTTCTTCCACAACTTCTGGGATCTAATCAAGGAGGAGGTATGGCAAGCAGTTGAAGAATCCAAGGTGAATAGATGGATGCTTCTATCTTTGAACGCAACCTTCATCACCCTCATTCCTAAGGAAGAACATAGTCATACCCGGGACAAATTCCGACCTATTGCACTATGTAATGTCATATATAAAATCGTCTCCAAAGTTATTGCCTCACGACTCAAACCCCTACTTCCATTACTTATCTCACCGGAGCAATCAGGATATGTGGAAGGATGGCAAATCACAGTTGGCATTATTCTTACTCACAAGATCATTCACTCTTTAAAGCAATCCAAAAAGGCAGGTATGCTCCTAAAAATCGATCTCTCTAAAGCTTTTGATAGTTTAAGCTGGAAGTATATTCAAAAAATGTTGCTCGCCTTTGGCTTCACCCCCCCTTAGGTAATGAGTCTGATTACTTCTACCTTATTTTCAATTTTAGTCAATGGGATCCCATCCACCCCCTTTCACCCATCCAGAGGTATCCGACAAGGTGACCACCTCTCCCCCTTTCTGTTTGTTATTATGGTGAAGGGTCTTGGACGATACATCAAAGAAGTCCTTCACTCCCATCAATTACGAGGATTATCCTTTCCCAACACCCCTGCTTTCACCCACCAGCAATTTGTGGACGACAACATGTTATTTGGTCGTCCCTCGGTCCAGGAAGCCCTCAGACTAAAATCCATTTTATCTGATTTTTCGAACGCCTCTGGAGCTTGCATTAACAAAGCTAAATCCCAAATCTTTTTCTTTCACACCCCTGTAATAACCAAATCCTCTATTGCTAGAATCCTGGGCTTCTCGACTGCAGTTCTCCCCTCCAAATACCTGGGTGCTCCTATGATGGCCTTTGCCTTAAAGCACTTATCTTGGCTTGTACTCTTAGAAAAACTGGAAGCCCATATCTCTTCTTGGACCTTCAGAGCACTCAACATGGCGAGCCGTCTAGTTTTAATCAAAGCAGTGTTACAATCCATGCCGCTTTACCTCTTTTCAGTTCTGGCAGCACCCAAATGGGTTCTCAAAGCAATCAAAAATCTTCAATGAGCATTTTTGTGGGGAAATATGAAACAAAAGAAAAAAAGGGCATTGGTAAAATGGGACATAGTTTGCCTCCCAAAAAATTCCGAAGGTACTGGATTACGTGATCCTCAACACAACAACGCAGTCATGGGAGCACGCATCTGGTGGAAATGGATCTCGGACCCACATACTCCTTGGGCTATCCTCTGGACAATAAAATATGCCAATAATAGACCAGTAGACGACTTAATTCAGCTCAAAGAAGTTGGTCCAGGTTCCCTAATCTAGAATGCAGCTAAACAGCATAAAGATCTAATTCAACAACACAGCTTCTGGGAAATCAGGAATGGTGATAATGCAAGGTTTTGGGAGGATTCTTGGCAGCAAAGACCCAAATTGAAGGACCTAATCACACCCCACCAGCTACAGGATTGGGTAGAGCAACCGATGATCAAGGTAAATCAACTTTGGAAGCCCACTCACACCCAAGGATACAGGCAATGGATAAGCTCGAACCACATTCTTAGGCAAGGCACGCAGTCCATCAAAGATAATCTGGAAACAGAGCTCTCAAACAGGAAAATACGCTACTCTGACAAGAAAGATATCATTAGATGGGGTTATGAAACGAGAGGAACCTTCACGTCACAAGAAGCCTATCATATAATTCTAAGGAACCACATAGTCAAGGATCATCTCTGGAACAAAGTTTGGGATCCCCCAATTTGGCCAAAAATATCCACCTTCCTCTGGTTGCTTTGTCAAAACAAAATCCTTACTTGGGACAACCTATGGAAAAGGAGCTTTCATGGACCTTCTATGTCCCCAAATTGTAAACAAGCGGAAGAAACTACTGAGCATCTCATAAACTCATGTCCGTTGGCAAACCGACTTTGGGAAAAAGTTAGGTTCAGATGTCAAACAGATGGACGAAGTAAGGAGAATACCACCAACACTATACGATCTTGGGCAACCCACCCATACAAAAAGAAATCTGTTAAATGCTTTATGGAAACTTATACCAGGTTTCCTCATGTGGACTATATAGAAAGAAATAAATAGTCACATCTTCAAGGACCACTCCTCTCCTTTAGAAGTTCTATGGAACAATATATGTCACAACCTGCGAGAAACCTTGTTGCTCCAAACATGGCTTGATGATGATTTTCCCTCCACACCACAAGAACAAAATATATGGGTAAATTGGAATCTCCAGTGGAACCACAAGTAGGCACACCAAGGTAAAAATTCTCCACCAGGAGCTACACCTGACAGATGGACTCCCCCTCCACCACATATGATACAACTTAACTTTGACGGAGCATCTAAAGGTAATCCAGGCACAACAAGATATGGAGGAATCTTTAGGAATCACAAGGGAAATGTTCTTCTAACATTTATGGGTTCAATTGGTTGGGATACAAAAAAATCGGCTGAATTAGAAGGGTTATGGCAGGGGCTCCTCCTTGCTGAACTCCATGGTTTCTCCCCACTTATAATTGAAGGGGTGTTGGTACCATTCCTTGACCTCCTTTTTCCTCTTGAAACACATTGTTTGCCTACCTTTTTCCTTCATACATCTCTTAGACCCCTTGAAATTGATTAGTTAACAATATTATAGTTGTTAAATGCATTAGAATTGATTTATGAGTTTTATGTTAAAGAATTAGGGATTTTTGATAAAAAGACTATAGGAAGTTGCAACATCCTGTAATTGGTTTATTGTTTGACATATGGGACGACAGCTAAGCTAAAGCAAAGGGTAGGGACGAAAAATAGAATGTACAAGCATGGACGAACACCTATCCTACAACAGAACCAACACTCCTGAATGCGCGGTCAATGATGGTCAAAGCACAGCATGTTGGCGACAAAAGCAGCAACAGCATAGGGTTCTAAACCGATTTAGTTTTGTTCCTTTTTGAAATCGGTTCAGAATGGAAACAACTTAAAAACTATGCCATAACAAAAGTGGCAACAACCGCATAACGAATGTACATTCGTTCCAAAATGTAAACGTTATTAGTTTTTTTAAAAGACATATGTAAACACAGTTATGTGTTGTTAGTTAGTTGTTATCTGTGTATCGTTTTGAAAAACAGAGCTTTCGAACTTAATACCAAAAACTCGGTTGCAATCACAATTTCGTTATTGCGTTGATTCTATAGTTGCTTGAGCGCAGTCCAGTATACCTTTGAAACGCGGACGGGCCCTGCGTGGAACGGGTATACTGTCATTTCATTTCATTTGCAACTTCTGAATATTCAATAGTATGCACAGTGATTAGAGTTTGTTTTATGCTTTCATTGAGTTAATTAGCAATTCGTATGAGTAAGGTTTATGATGGTGGCTTGAAGGATTCATCGCTGAGATCGTTGAATTGTATCCTGTAAGGGATCTGATCTTTCGTTATTTTTAAAAGCATCTTCATGAACCCTGTTTCTCATGTATTTGAATTTTAAGTGTGCTTATGATTTTAGTATGTTTCAATCTTTCATGAATGATAAACATTGAATGCTGAGTGTTCACTGAACAGGGGTTTTATGCACAACATCCTCGTAAGGGGATTGAAATCTTGGTTTAAGTAATACACAGTGTTTTAAAATAGGTAGATGAATTGAGTGACCTGAGTGTCCAGGTGATAGGGAGCATACCTCAACCTTCCGTAAAGAAGTTCTGTAACCTACCATCATGAACACTTAGTTAGGAATCCTTTATGTCTATAGATTGTAGACACATGCCTCGAAGTTTACTTATCCTGGTCGATAATAAATATAGCCTAATCTAGCACCCTAGATAGGACACTACATTTTGGCGCTGTTGCCAGGGAGACGTAGTTAAAGGATTTAAAAAGAAAAAAAATTCAATAAACAAAAACGAGCAAAAACATAGATTTAGAAATCATGTTCACTTATACCTAGATCTAGAGATAATCAAGGTAGATTCATAAAAACCCCCCATCCAAAAACTAACCTATCATCAGGAGCAGACTCTTTAGGAAATAAAACAACCGCTGAGGAAGTCACCATACAAGCATTAGAGGATAAACAAAAGTCAGGGCAAAGACTTACTCTCATCGAAAGGCAAACTTTATTAGCACATAAATCGCAGAAGAAACACTTTCCTAGATCCTCTACACAAGGAGAAAGTAGCACAGTGACCGAACAATCTTTCTTTAATCTTCCCTTTAAAACAAGTGACACTGACACAGAGGAACCTATTAAAATGGCTGAGGAAGGAGATGGATCAGTACCAAATCAAGGACGAAGAGATGAAGAAGAGTCAACCTTTAAGTTTCCTATTCAAGAACCACAAGAAGATGATGAGATCAAAATGAAAAACATACCTCCATCCGTGCTATCAAAATTTTATGGTATGGCTTCAGAAGACCCAGACTCATTCTTGTTCGAGTTTGACATTGTATGTCGAACATATGGTTACACAGATGATGCCCATAGGCTTAGACTCTTCCCAGCGACATTAAAGGCATCAGCCTTAAGATGGTTCATGAGGCTTGGTGAGCATGCGATAATTGATTGGGATGGCATGAGAAGAATATTTCTAAAGAAATATCAACCTTATTGTAGATCCAAAGATTCCAAAGATGATATCTTTAGAATGAGCCAACAAGAGGATGAAACCTTAGAGGAATACTTAGAACGGTTTGTCTACAATTTACAAAAATCCAAACACCGAACTATGCCTCTTGATTTGATTCGCACAATATTCTTGAAAGGCATCCGAGAGGAATACATGGATGATCTTAATTTGATGGGAAAAGGTGACATTTCTACCTTACCTTTTGAAGAAATCGCTGAATTATGCGAAAAGTATTCAAGGAGCAAAGCTAAAATTGGAAAAAGAACCTTGTCATCCAAAGTCACAAAATCTGCTTCAGCAAGTGTCACAAGGGCTGAAATAGGGAATCTGTTAGAAGAATTTAAAACAGATATGTTAAGTACCTTAGGGAATCAAATTGACACTCTAAAAGCTAAGAAGAAACAAGAAGATGAAGATTAGATAATGGCTATCTTCTGCCCAAAATGCCGGAAGAAACATGCATTAAAAGACTGACCATTAGAAAACATCCAAGTTTGTGCCTTCTGTACTGAAAATCATGATATATTTAATTGTCCTGAAGTTAAGGTTTTGCAGAACTGTAATATGGCAGCTAATGCAGAGATGGAAAATGTGTATTACATGGGCACAAAGAGACCATGGAAGCCAAGACCAGCACCTCAAGGTATGTTTCCAAATCAAAATTTGCAATTTCCTGTAAATGATCAAATGTATGCTCAGAATTCATGGAATGTACCCATGCCATGGCAGCACCAAAATCACCCACAACAACAATGGAGACCATCTCAACAATACTCTCAATCATATCATACATATCCTCAATCATACCAACCATATTCACAGCCATATCAACAATATCATCAGCCATACTCATCACATCCTCAACCATATCAGCAGTATCCTCAGCAGCAAGTTGTTTACCAACCTCAACCTACTCAACAAGCACTGCCTGCTCCTCCACCAATAAATCCACCACAACTGCAATTTCCATCTAACTCACAACCTCCCAGACCTACTCAAATTCCTGCTCAAACTATCCCAAATCCAAATAACAGAGCAGAGAGGCCAGCCTACAATGTAGAAGAGGGAACCTCATATCCCACACTACCCTTGCAAAATATCAACTTGAGGTCTGGTAAGGTACTCCACAAAGATTCTCCAACAACTGATAAACAAGAAGAAAACACAGAAAATGAAAACGAAATGACAAATCAAAGAAAACTAAACGATGATACCAAAGATAAGCAAATGCAACCATTGCATCCACCTTTTCCAGACCGATTGGTCCAAATGAAATTTCCAATGTCTATACCACAGTTTGATGTTTTAGATGAGCTCAAGAATGTCTATATAAAAATTCCGCTACTGCAAGCCATAAAAGACATTCCCATATATACTAAAGCAATCAAAGAAATGTGCCTTAAGAAGCCCACTAGGAAAAGGATTGATCCACAAACCATTCATGTTATAGGACATTTAGCTGGCCTTATGACAAATACCATCTCAATGGAAAAGTATGTTGATCCTGGTATCCCCAGAGTTACTACAATCATTAACAACATATAGATTCCAAACACTTTAATAGATCTTGGGGCCGCAATAAATGTCATGACTCTTGAAACCATGAGAACACTCCAGCTTATAAATTTGCAACACACAACGATTGTTCTAGAACTAGCTGATAGGTCTAAAGTGATTCCTGAAGGGATTTTGGAGGACATAATTGTTTCACTAGACTCTTGGGAGTATCCAGTGGACTTCTTAGTTCTTCAACCTAAATCCAATTTAGGAGGGCACCCTATCATCCTTGGTAGACCATGGTTAGCGACTGTTGATGCATTCGTAGGATGTCGATCGGGCAACATGATCATTTCACGAGGAACTGAAAGAAAACAACTCACTCTTCATCCATCGGCACAATCACCAGCAGTAACACACAATTTATGGCTTGATGATGATAAAGAAGAAGTACAATTTGTTTTTAGCATCGACCAAATCTATGATTTCCAAGAACAAAATAATAATGATTTGGTAGAATTGTTCCTTTCTCAACCTGATATTTCCGAAAATTTGAGAAACGACCAATATCATGCTACAAATGTGCTTTTAGCCCAAAATTTTCAGGAAACATGCACCATTCAATCTTTGCAAACCACATTCCACGATATTTTTCCAGTTCAATCCATCACAAACACACAGAGTCAGATCATAGAGATTAGTCTAGGGAAAACTCTGAACATAGGCAATCACCTAGACTCATCTCAGCAAGAGAAATTGATTCGACTATTGAGAAAATACCAGAAAGCATTTGCTTGGGACTACACCGATATGCATGGGATTCACCCCGACACATGCACTCACCATATTTATACAGATAGTACTATCAAACCAGTGAGGCAACCGCAGAGAAGAATGAACCCCATGCTCCAGGATATTGTCAGAGAAGAATTGCAAAAACTATTGAGAGTTAATTTTATATATCCTATTTCTGACAGTCAGTGGGTATCCCCATTGGTAATAGTGCCCAAGAAAAATGGTAAGTGGCGCATTTGTGTTGATTACAGACAATTGAACAAAGCAACGCTCAAAGATTATTTCCCACTACCATTTATTGACCAAGTGTTAGACACATTAGCTGGGAAATCATCATTCTCTTTTCTTGATGGTTTTAGTGGCTACAACCAGATCAGGATAGCCTCAGAAGACCAGGACAAAACCACATTCACTTGTCCTTGGGGCACTTATGCTTATAATGTTTTGCCATTTGGACTTTGCAATGCTCCAGCTACATTTCAGAGAGTTGTATTAGCTATTTTCGCTGATTTAGTTCATGATTGTGTTGAAGTTTACATGGATGATTTTTCAGTGTACGACAATTCATTTGAACATGCATTAGAGAACCTTGAAAGAGTTTTGAAAAGATGTATTGAAGCTAATCTGTCCCTGAGCAATGAAAAGTGCTTTATGATGTTAAACGAGGGAATAGTATTAGGCCACTATATTTCTTTTCAAGGCATTAAAGTTGATCCAGCAAAAATCCAGATCATTGTTGATTTGCCAATTCCAAAGAATCAAAGAGAGGTAAGAAGTTTCCTGGGGTATGCAAGCTATTACAGAAGGTTTATTGAACATTTTAGTAAAATAGCTTTACCTTTGTTTAAGCTTCTAACAAAAGATGTACTTTTCAACTGGAATGAGAACTGCCATCAAGCATTTGAAGCACTCAAAAAGAAGTTATCAACTGCACCAATATTAAGGGGGCCTAACTGGAGCCTACCATTTCATATCTTTACAGATGCATCTGACACTGCAGTAGGTGCCTCATTAGGCCAAAAAGAGGAATCTTGTAATTATGCCATTTATTTCATTAGCAAAAATCTAACACCTGCAGAATCAAACTACACAGTCACCGAAAAGGAAACACTTGCCATCATATATGCTGTGAATAAATTCCGACATTATATAACTGGTTATGAAGTGTTTGTACATACTGACCATTCTTCCATTAGACATTTAATGAATAAACCAATAACTAGTGGCAGAGTTACCAGATGGTTATTATTGTTACAGGAATTTAACATCACAGTGTTAGATAGACCAGGTAAAGAGAATCAGGTGGCAGATTTTCTTTCTAGACTGCAAAATCCAGGTGAGGTTGTTCCGGTTGAAGATTCTTTCCCAGATGAAAATTTATTTGCAATTTCCATAGTGAATCCTTGGTATGCTGACTTGGCCAATTATTTGTCTACAGGAAGGACACCTCCATACTTTACTCCAAAGGAAAAGAAGAGACTAGTCAAACAAAGTGCTCGATACTCATGGATTAATGGCGATTTATTTTACACTGGTTATGATATGATTATTAGACGATGTGTAAGAAATGATGAGATAATTGATATTTTAAAATCTTGCCATGATGAACCGTGTGGTGGGCATTTTGCAGCTAAGCGAACAACATTCAAAATTCTTAGTCTTGGATACTACTGGCCATCCATTTTTAAGGATTCCAAGAAGTATGTGAAGAGTTGTGATAGCTGCCAAAGAATGGGCAGGCCAACAGCTACAGATGAGATGCCACTTCAGCCCCAAGTTCACCTAGAGCCATTTGAAAAATGGGCTCTAGACTTTATAGGACCCATTAACCCAACCTCCAATGGTAAGAAGTACATCTTAGTATGTACTGATTACGTAACAAAGTGGGCTGAAGCAAAAGCACTAGTTAGAGCCACCGAACAAACAGTGGTAAACTTCCTTTTTGAAGAGATTTTTGTAAGGTATGGAGTACCAAGGGAAATAGTGACTGATCAAGGTACTCAATTTACTTCAAAGTTAGTGAAGGACATCACAGACAAATACCAAATCAAGCACAGAAGAAGTACACCTTACCATCCACAGGCCAATGGGCAGGTGGAATCCACAAACAAAACTTTGGAAGGGATCATCACTAAAACTGTGGCAATGAACAGAAAGAATTGGGAAGAGAAGCTCAAAGATGCACTCTGGGCTTACAGAATTACGTGGAAGAATACTACAGGATTTACACCATATCATTTGGTGTATGGAAAAGAGGTAATGCTTCCTATTGAGTTTCAAATACATACTTTTAAATTGGCTGCAGATTTGCAAATTGACCTGGACCAAGCACAACAAGAAAGAATTCAGCAGTTGAACCAGCTGGATGAAATGAGGCAGCAAGCAGAGGAAACCACAATCCTCATGCAAAAACAAAGGAAGCAGTGGCATGATGCACATATCAAGAAGAAGCAGTTCAAGGAAGGAGACTGGGCTTTACTTTTTGACTCTAAATTCAGAGATCATAAAGCCAAGTTTACCACACATTGGATGGGCCCATACCAAATTATTCAGGCTTACGACAATTGTTCAGTCAAGCTCAAAACTATTCATGGAGAAGGTCATTCCTTTACTGTCAATGGTCATCGCCTGAAACTTTACACTAAGCCCATCAGCAAGCAAAATTTTCTCCAAATAGTATCTCAACAAAGAGAGGTTGAGATACTGCAGCCTCCAGCTGCAGTATCTCTGCCTTAGTTCATTTCATTTCAATTTAGAAATTCAAAAGAAATTAAAAAAAAAAAAAAAAAAAAAAAACAAAACAAAACAAAATCTAAAAAAAAACACAACGAAAAAATAATAAAAAATGGGTTAGATGTGAAAACCAGACTCTGGCACACTCTAACCCAGAATTCTACAAACCAATTCGTTGGCGGGTAAGAATTCCTTTTCTTTTGTTTCCTGTTTGATTCATCAACTGAATAATGACTTGAGGACAAGTCAAAACTTTAGTGGGGGAGAAAAGCATCAACATTTTGTTTTCTTATCTCCTCATTGTAAATTCTCAAAGATTTTTATCTCATCTCCTCACTGTAAATTTCCAAAGAAGTTTGTTTCAGCACTCCAGATTTCAATAAAGAAGTTGTTTTGTCATTGTTTTATCTCAGAGGGACCTGGTTAAAAACATTATGCAGGGGGACCTGTTCTGTCCAGAAGACCATGTTACCAACACCAGCAGTAATGGGACCTGTTCAAGACACATAAAAGGGACCTGTTAAGAGACTGTTACTTCAAGATTACTTCAACAAAGCTTCATCAAGTTTCAACAAGGATCCACAGGTTGCTGGTCACCAAGACTTCATCAAATACCAAAGATCAAGGAACCTGTATACATATAGTTCTTTTTCCAGATTTCAAAGAAGCTGCATGAACATTTTCCAGATCTCAGAGGGACCTGTTGCATTTGAATCTATCTCAGGGGACCTGTTATGAACAACAAAGAATAGTCAAAAGAGACTAGTCATACCTAGCATGCCAATGCAACGCTTGAACAACCAACAAAAGTGTAATGTATTCCTTATTCTTAACATTTAAATTCTTAGATTAATTTTTAATGTTAAATTTAATAACTATGACTGCTATGATCAATTTCAGAGACACCTCCATACCTATCACTCCTTATCCTATTGTTAATCCCTATCATCTTCCAATACTCCAATCCATCTCATACTTATATGATTTTGTTAATCCCCTCTCATATCACCTTTTCAATCGTTGTTACCAACCAATCAGACCCTACAGCCATTCCAATATTTCTATTTGGCTGGGTACCAACAGAAGCAAGACACGTGGTGAATTGTTTGAAAACCAAATGTTATGCGGGCTTGTTCATTATGTTTGAAACGGCTGAATTATGATTTAAGCACCCGACGAAGCCAAATGATGCAAATGACTACCTGAAATCATATCCCAGTACTTCATATATGCTTCTAGCGCTTCTATGATGGTATCCATACGACCAGTACAGCCATTCCTCTGTTTCAAAAGATGAATATGTTATGAATTGAGTTAAGCCAGTTATTTCATTATCATTTTCAGTTATTCCATGTTAGCATTCGACTCCTGTGACTTCAACAGTAAGGACTGAAAGTAGCAAGCGCCACGAAAGGAAAATGTAGTCATTTGGGTTCGACCTCCACCATAATTACAAGACAGTCAATCGAGCATCGCTTGGGTTACTAAAGGAGCTAGTGTTAAAGAGCTGAGGACGCCACCAGGTCAGCAGTATTGAGGCGGAAGACAAAAGGTAACAAATCAAAACTTCTTTGTTGAATTTGCAAAACATAAACAAAGAAGAGTTAAAGCAAAAATCTCTGCCAAAATGACCAATAGGGTCGAACCAAGCATATTCGACAGTTCCCAGTACCACGAAGATTGCATTTCAATTCTTAAAGAAATACAGTGGCTGCCCTTTTTAGAGAAATTTCGTGGAAGTAATGAAGAGGTCACCAAACAATTCGCTTTTACATTCAACGGAGAGAAAGCTCTGATAGGTAATTTTTCATTCAGGGTGTCGGAAGACACCATAGCTCAGTCCCTAGGGATTAGCCCAGAAGGGGAGAAGTACTTCAAGACAAAGCAATTTAAAGAGAAATCATGGACTCAATTTATGTCCAGATCCAGGGTTTCATCCGTTAATGGGAAGAAAGGCGTCCCAAGGAGTTGGCTGGTGCATCCCTGGGATGAGATGGTCTATATCATCCAAAAATTTGTAACTTGTGAAGGCCGCTACAGTATTGTTTACTTGTACCATATCAAGCTACTGTTACATTTGAAAGGGCAGTGTGTTATCAGTTTGCCATACTTCCTTTTGCAAAGCCTAACCAAAATGTCGAAGACCATCCAAAAGCAGAAAGGTAACGAAGACAAGAGCTTATGTCACTTTGGGCTAGTTAAAATTCTTATTGAGTATGAGTTATAGAGAAGAGGGAAAACGTGGAAGGAATTCTTGGCTGCCAACCAAATTAAAGATGAAGAAGACAAGGAAGAACCACAGGAGAACTCAGGATTTATGAATGATATCGATGAAGAGATTCCTATACAAAAAGAAAGCAAGGTACCTCCACCTGTTAGCAATGTGAGGAAAAGGAAAATGAGAAAACAAGATGCTCAGGAAGCAGAGCAAGAATTTTTTTTTACCACCTATACAAGAAGAACCAGGAGAGCATCAAAGGCCCAGCTACAAGAAGACTAGCCTGAATCAAATGCACCTATACCGATTGATATTGAAAGTAGTGCCCACTCACAACCTGGACCAGGAGCTGAGATGGAGGTTGAAAGCAATAACAGGCAAGAAAAAGATTCACAACCTGCCATTAAGAAACAGAAGAAACTGGAGAAGCAAATTGAGAAGTTAAAGGAAGAACTAATGGAGGCCAATATGCTGGAAAAAGTTATCAAGAAAGAATATGAAATGCTCAGAGCACAGAGTAAAGAGACTCAATAGAAAAATGAAAAGTTAAGGGAACAAATCAAGGAACTTGAAGCTGAACAAACAGATATTTGTAAGTGGGCCACTAAATGGTACAACCAAAGGAAGGTCCTCAAGGAAAAGTACAAAAGTTTAAAGCATGAGCTCCATGGTCAGAAAGATGCCCATGTGAAGAAGAATGTGGATACATTGTTGAAGGCAGCAGAGGTACAGGCAGGGACAGAGTTCAGAGGAAGCACATCGGGGTTAGCATGAGGTCATGCTAATTCATTAAGTCGGGGAGAGATGTTGGTACCATTCCTTGACCTCCTTTTTCCTCTTGAAACACATCGTTTGCCTACCTTTTTCCTTCATACATCTCTTAGACCCCTTGAAATTGATTAGTTAACAGTATTATAGTTGTTAAATGCATTAGAATTGATTTATGAGTTTTATGTTAAAGAATTAGGGATTTTTGATAAAAAGACTACAGGAAGTTGCAACATCCTGTAATTGGTTTATTGTTTGACATATGGCATGACAGCTAAGCTAAAGCAAAGGGTAGGGACGAAAAATAGAATGTACAAGCATGGACGAACACCTATCCTACAGCAGAACCAACACTCCTGAATGCGCGGTCAATGATGGTCAAAGCACAACATGTTGGCGACAAAAGCAGCAACAACATAGGGTTCTAAACCGATTTAGTTTTGTTCCTTTTTGAAATCGGTTCAGAATGGAAACAACTTAAAAACTATGCCATAACAAAAGCGGCAACAGCCGCATAACGAATGTACATTCGTTCCAAAATGTAAACGTTGTTAGTTTTTTTAAAAGACATATGTAAACACAGTTATGTGTTGTTAGTTAGTTGTTATCTATGTATCGTTTTGAAAAATAGAGCTTTTGAACTTAATACCAAAAACTCGGTTGCAGTCACGATTTCGTTATTGCGTTGATTCTATAGTTGCTTGAGCGCAGTCCAGTATACCTTTGAAACGCGGATGGGCCCTGCGTGGAACGGGTATACTGTCATTTCATTTCATTTGCAACTTCTGAATATTCAATAGTATGCACAGTGATTAGAGTTTGGTTTATGCTTTCGTTGAGTTAATTAGCAATTCGTATGAGTAAGATTTATGATGGTGGTTTGAAGGATTCATCGCTGAGATCGTTGAATTGTATCCTGTAAGGGATCTGATCTTTCGTTATTTTTAAAAGCATCTTCATGAACCCTGTTTCTCATGTATTTGAATTTTAAGTGTGCTTATGATTTTAGTATGTTTCAATCTTTCATGAATGATAAACATTGAATGCTGAGTGTTCACTGAATAGGGGTTTTATGCACAGCATCCTCGTAAGGGGATTGAAATCTTGGTTTAAGTAATACACAGTGTTTTAAAATAGGTAGATGAATTGAGTGACCTGAGTGTCCAGGTGATAGGGAGCATACCTCAACCTTCCGTAAAGAAGTTCTGTAACCTACCATCATGAACACTTAGTTAGGAATCCTTTATGTCTATAGATTGTAGATGCATGCCTCGAAGTTTACTTATCCTGGTCAATAATAAATATAGCCTAATCTAGCACCCTAGATAGGACACTACAAGGGGATTCTCAAATTCTTATTAACATGGTTAATCAGATATTACAGGGAACTCCATCACACAAAGTTGGTAGCAGTTGGAGATTGGCAGAGTGGTTGGAGCAGATTGAACAATGGCTATTAAATCATAGAGCAATCACCATTAAGCACACTCTTTAGGATGGTAAAAAAGTAGCAGATTTCTTAGCTAACATCGGAGTTGATAGTGGAAAGACTCTTCATGTAGGAACAATTAACGCTATAGCCACCACTCCTCAATTGCAGGATTACAATGATTTGGTGCAAAATGAAAGGGAAAATGAGGAAGAAACACACCCGGATGCGAGTGTCTACTCTGATAATTAATATGATTAGATGGTCGACCGATGGACAGGATGGTCATATGGCTACCAGCGTCATCTCCAACGCCAACCTCAAGTGAATTCATAACACCTTGTAGAGGACATTAAATGACTCCGAAGGCCAAGACACCTCCACCACTCTCATAGCCATGGCCCCTGCAAAGCCATCTGCAATTCCTCCCTCGCTCCATTGCGTCTGCCCTCCGTAGGCTGCAAAACCTTTCACTTGCACTGTGACCGGTAGCCAATGCTGGTTGCTTCCATGCCTTGATCTCAGCAACGGATTTCATTTCTCTCACTCCAACCTTTGTATCTTAGACCAGGCCCAGACCTCCCCTGCTCACTCTCTGCATCGAAACTCATTCAATCCCTTTGCTGTCAACCTAACTCTTAATCCTACTATGGCACGCATCAGGCATCGTATGCGCAACAGGCGTGGCGGAACCCGCGGAGGCATCATCCGCACACCGGCTTCGACTAGCTCTACCACTGTTTCCCCTGACTCCTCCACTGATATGCTCAATCCTCTCAGCTCTCCTTCTCGTCGCTACCCAAATACCAGAAGTGGAAGGGGTCGTGCCAGATTCCAAGCCACTGAAGGGAGGGATGTAGCTGTTCACTCAGCGGATTTCCCTCTTCCACCGTATCCTACTCCCCACAACACTCAGTTTTGTTTCCGCAGCACCTTAAACCGGCCTATAATCACTGCTACTATGACAATTTCCTTCTCGGAAGAGTCTGAGCTGCAAGCTCCTCGGTCTAGGCACCAGGAAAAGCAGAGCAGAGAGGCTTCAAGCAACCACGACATTAGCATTCTTGGCAATAGGCAACATAATGAAGGCAGAGAGGCTCTGCATGGCAAGGCTATAGCTGGCAGTCCACTAGCTGAGGATGGCAAACATAGTGACACTAAGGCATCGGGAAGCAGATAGAACGACACTTCTGAAATGCAGATGGGCACAGGTGGCACTGAGGAGGCTCCTCCAACTCAGGGTCATGGCGTGTCTGACGCAGATGATGACTGGTACCAATTCGCGTGTCGGATCGAAGAGGAACCAGCCCCGGAGAATCTATAGTCTTGACGCGTGGCAACCAGTTATTTCCTCACTTGCCAAGTGGATGTGTCTAAGTTTGAGCAGTCTTTTTAGGTTACTGTTTTGGGTTCTAGACATGCAATATCTCTCTCTGTCTTTTTGGAAAAACAATGCTTACCCATGTGTGGGTTCTTTCTGGTTCAATGGACTGGTTTCCCCTATGTTGGGGCAGTCCAAAACAGACAGATTATTTTTTTGGTGATGATTGATGCTTAGCAATTTTGAGGTCAATCCTTTCTGTAACTTCCTTTTTGTATCATATCAATAGACCAATATTACTTAGAAAAAAAAATTTCATCAGGACAGTGAATTCAATGTTGCGTCCAAAAAAAAATGTGTATCTCAACACTCAACAACATGGTTGAAATTCGTGTGGAAGGGTCTGGACGGTCAACAATCAACAAAGTCATGGATCACAAATCCTAAAGATAATTTGGTGTGTATTAATTGATTGTTATCATAGCTTGGGAGAATTTTTATTTAGATTCCAAGATCTACTTTGAATTAGGGTTGAGACCAGGGGTAAAGACCCTACCAGATTGGTGAACCTGCAAAGTTTTCAAAGACTGTGGATCACTGTAGCAATATTGGTGGACAATGAAAAGAAAAAAGGTCTCCATGTAAGATTCATTACAGTCCATTCTGCAGATTTGGTGGTAAAGGCATGATCATGGAGCATGAGATCTAAAATCAGGCTATTGTGGAAAGTCGCTGCCAGCAAAAGAGAGAAATCTAGATCAGTAGCCCCTTCAAGCATCATTGTCTTCCTGCATTAAATTCTCTGGCAGTTCCTCTCCTTTAGCATGACGACCTCCAATACACAATGAGTCTATAGTGTCGTTGCCACAACCATATTTGGCCAACTTTCGGACTGCCACAACCAGATCCTACCGCCTAAGGACTATCTTCCAACACAACTTCCTCCACGTCAACAAGACCCGCAACCATTAGGAGTGAGACTGTTAATTATGAATCATAATTTAAAAAGCATTGGCGTTGTTAGCTTGTTGAACGCTGATTGGTATTTTTGATTATTTTTTTTATCTCTTTTGGTTTTGGGTTTAGGTGTTGTGTAATTTTTTTTTTTTTTAAAATCATGAGAGATTGTGATGGTGTTTGTGTTTTTTTATTGGTTACAAAAAGGATTGATGGTTATTAAACTGGAACCCCCGGTGTTCGAAATGTCAATTCTTGTGTGTTAGGAATTTTGGTTATGAAAATGTTTGGTGGTTCTTAAACTCGAAGCCTCAATGTCAGAAACATCAATTAAGGTCAAGTTGTTTGATCAACTCTGGATGACATTTAGTATCCAGACCTCCATCCTATCAATTGACAAATAACCGAAAGAGAAATATTCGACAGATGGTGGTTGGTCCATAGGATGGTTCAGTACTTGATGGCTCTTATCGCGGAAGCCCCGAAAAGCTGAGTTGTCAATATTTTTGATCTTGCAAAGTTCATCAACGATGGTTAGATGCGGTTACATTTTAAATGGAGGTCAAGTGACAACTCGAAGAAGTGGTGGTAAAAGAGCAGTATTTGCAAGATTCTGGAGTGGATGTGGGTGCTGATGAAGACCGGTCAGACATATATTTATTTATTGTTGTAATATGTTTTCCATGTAAGCATTAAGGGAGGGTGTTGGAAGTAATGCTTCTATGTCATGTGTAGTTGTCATTAGGAATTATGAGGAATGAGTCTTGTTTGCAATGTGTGAGTTGTAATGGTAATCTTTTTGTGTCGAAATTAGTAATTTGTGTCTTATATATTTGTACCTGTGATGATCAATAAAAACATAAAAAAAAATTATATTGTGTGTAATTGCTCTCTGCTCTCCCTTCTATTTTTCTATCCCCTCTATCATTTTTCTTTATGAAATGATAAAGATAAAAATGATAAAATGATATAAAAAGTGGGAAAATGAAATATTTCAAAGGTTAAAAGAAACCTTGATTAAATATTTCAAAGGTCAATGGACAGTTAGGTCGTTGTTTATGCAAACAAAGTCTCAACTACACCCCTGAAAGAAATCCTCGAAAGTTGGTTCCTTAAAAATGGTTAAGATGATGACCTATACGTTTTCAAAAGCTATTTTGAAAATGTAAGTGTAATTGTCAAAGACTTGATCGAGCTCACGTGATGTCTTTGTAATTCAAACTTATATTTTGTTTTTCCAAAAGCTATTTTGAAAATGTAATGTCAAAGAATTGATCTAGCTCACTTGATGTTTTTTAATAACTAAGGAAACTTTTATACTTTTATTAACAATTTCTAATATAAATTTATTTTTAACATTTTAATTTTTTTTAATATATTTAAAAAAAATAATAAATCTTATTTTAATATTAATTCTAAAATTTGAAAACTTAAATAATTAATAATAAATAATAATATTTTTTAATTTAATTTATTTTTTATTTTATTTTTGAATAATTATCGTTTTACTACTTTCTCGGCCTTGTGCTCTATTTTCCCAAATAAATTGAAGAATAAACTTAAGAAAATATGATATCTAGAAAAAGTAAATATATTCTAAAAATGAATGGAACATATTTTTATTAATTATAAATAAAATATTATAAACATGTATGAACATATTTAGTTTATGCGTAGTTTAATGAGGTGAAGGAGTTGCTCGAAAAGTTATGGAAATTCTGATCATATTTAGAGAAAATCTGGCAAGGATTTTCGTAAATCTAAGTTATGGTTGTTAAACTTCAAAATTTAGGTGTTCTAGATTTTTTGATGGTGCTGAATCCATTTCCATCATCAAAAACACGATTCAAACACTGTCTCTACAAGATTCTTTGAAATTTTTTTGCCCAGATTCCGGCCACTTTTGGCCGTCCGGGCAATTCCTCCGCCTCGTTAGACGACTCCATTTTTTTGAGCACTTCATCTATATTATTATACATACCGCAGCCATAATTACACATTCAGTTTTGCTTTGATTGAGTATTAATTTGTCTTTGACCAAAAGTTTTGCCACTTACCCATAATTGAACATTGAGAATTCCATTTTTGTTATTTTTATTATTATTTAAATTTATTTATTTGTAAGGTGATTGGTTGAGGTCTTCTTATGGGCTATTTAGTAACTTCTATTTCTATTAGTTACTAATTTTTTGTTTTTAGTTATATTTATTTTTTATTTTTATTTTTTTCCCTTTTTAATTATTTTTCTTTTCATGAATTATAGTTTTTTGTCCATCTTGTCACTCAGGATCATTGCAGAGGAATGTCGCAATAGTAAAATCGATCTTTTCCATTGTTTTGTGGGATTTAGACAAGCTTTCAACACTGTTCCTCGAGATAAGCTCTCGGAGAGACTTGAAGAGATCATGGTTCCTCCTGAACCGAGGTTTGTAGGTTGCAAGGGCACCAAGCTTGATGGTATAATCATTACTCTTCTCCTTTATGATGATGATATCATTCTTCTTGCAAAAATCCATGATGACCTAAACAAGCAACTTAAGACTCTTCATGTCTACTGCTCCAAGAAGGGTATGATAGTTAATATCGACAAGACTAAAGTCATGATCATTAAATCCAAAAAGATCACCCATGGTAGTTTTGTCTATGATAACCATTTCTTAGAGCAAGTTTCTTCTTATAAATATTTGGGTATTGACTTTCCTCATCAGCTCAACTGGAATTATAGCCTTGAGAGTTTAAAAACAATTGTAAATCGGTCAATCTTTACATTTGGAGTAAAAAAAGGTTCTTCTTTAAGACTCTCGTCACTCCTGTTGTTTTATATAGAAGTGAAGTTTGGGGTTGCAGTATATCCAAAGATTCGTGGAGAAAGATTGAGATGATTCAAAAGTAATTCATAACCTACAACCTCAAGATCAAGGGAAATACTCCCTATCATATCCTCTTGATTGAAGTTGGCATGTCCCCCATTGAAAGTATGAGAATGTTTAGATATCTGATGTATAAGAAGAAGCTTTACAACATGGAATCCAAGAGGCTCCCAAAAATTTCTTCTAACTTTAGTCAAAACCCCCACCTTCGCCTCAAGCATGGGTGGCATAAGGATGCCCAATCTTGGCTCAAGCATTAGGGGATTAAGGAGGAGATCATCATAGGAAGTAAGGATAATTTCAAAGATATTATTACCTCCAATTTTAAGGACAAGTTGTGGGATGATAAGGGACTGGAGGGTAAAAGGAAGCTAAGATACTATAAGGAGGTGATCAACCCCACTCTTGATAACCAGAATTATCTCTTTGTGTTGACCAGCACTAAGAAAAAAATGAACATCGCTAGGATAAGAACTAATTCTCGTGAGCTTCAAAGTGAAACCAGGCAGTGATCTAGTCCCAATACTCACCGGGACGATAAAATATGTCATATTTGCAATACTAAGAGAGTGGAAGATGAAAAACATTTCCTTTTAGACTGCTCAACTCTTACTCACATTCTCTCTCAATTCCCTAACCTCTGCCACACTTCCAATCTTCTTGATTTATTAAGTCAACCCAACTATAGCGATTTTGGGTCGCTTCTCTCCCTTCTTTTTGATAATAGAAAAAGATTTTGAAGAATCCCAATTATATTCTTTATTTTTTTTTTTTGAGGTCCAATAGACCGCATTGGTCTCAATGGATGTTCTTCATCAATCATCATCATCATTAAAAATATATTTTAATAACTTTAATTATAAAGAATTATATATTAATAAACAATAAAGCACATATATATTAAAGTGTATATATATTAATATAAATAATATTAGTTAATCACATTTTTTAATTTTTGGTGATAATATTTAACAATATAATATTTCATTAGCTATTTTATTTTGTGATAAAATCTTTGTCTTTATTAGCTCTTATTATTTATTATTTTTTGTTTATAACAAGGGCTATATAGTAGCTAGTACCTACCACTTAGTTTAAATATAACTTAATTAAACTAAAAAACAATAAATACACAAACAAAATAATTAATAGAATATTTATTTTTGACTAAAAAACTTAAGATATATGATTAATTAATATTGTTTATATTAAAATATATACACTTTAATTATATATGTGTGTGTTTTATTTTTTATTAATATATAAAATTTTTCTATAATTAAAATTATTAAAACATGTTTTTAATATAATAATAAGTCACCTTAAATTGAAAGAATGAAGAAAAAATTATAAGTCATGAAAATGGAAATAATAGAGAAAAATAAAAATAAAATAAGAGAGAAATAAAAAAAGAAATAAATAAAAATAAAAAATTAGTAACTAAATAAAATAGAAGTTACTAAACAATTTATAATAAAACCTCAACCAATCACCTTACAAATAAATAAATTTAAATAATAATAAAAAATAACAAAAATTGAATTCTTAATGTTAAACTATAGATAAACAACATAAATTTTGATAAAAACAAATTAATATGAAATACGAAATACCATACATGCAACCTATATAATAAATAAAGTCATTAACACTAAAGCATCACCTTGGCAAATTGATACATTGGAACAATCTTTTGGGCATCACCTTGACAAATTGATACAGTGGAACAATCTTTTGGGGAACATGACTTTTGTAATTTCCTTACAAGGACTCACACTTCTATGACGTGGATGGCTGCTTAAATTAGCAATTTTCATTCAAAATTGAGGAATTAATAAGATTCGTTGTTACTATATTGCAAGTTTTGTGGAAAAGGGAATAATTAATCACGTTTTTGCCCGGTTATCTATTAGGGTAAAAATCATTAATTGCCGATTAAAATTAGAGCATTTTATAAATTTTGGTTTTTATTGTTTTATTAAAACTAATTTTTTGTCAAGTTATTTATTATTAAATAAAATATCAAGGTTTTATTAATTTTGATGATATAATTTTTAGTGAAAAGTTATTAGGGAAAGAATTAAAAAAACTTTAGCTATTTTGTTGATGGTTTTAGGTTTTGGAGGGCCTCAACTTCCACCTCTTCTACCTGATTCTAGTATAATTGTTTTTAATGTATTGGTTCTCTGTGGTCTAAGGTTCCAACACTCCAAGGTGGCTCAATTCGTGAAGAAATTGGACGATGTCCCCAAAATCGTGGTTCATGCAAATCAATCTTTTGCAATGAATGTTAAGCTAGCGAAGACAGGTCTGATTAGACAATTTATGCACTTATGACCCTTGCTGCACTCTTTGAATTTCTGCGTGGATAAAAATTGGAGACCGGTGATTGAAGGATAATTTTATGTTTCCTTCTTTGGGAGGGGGTTTTTCTCTTTCCTCTTTGAAAAGAAAGTAGTTTCAGAGTTAATTTTTTGAAGTGGGCCATACTTTGTGGGGGCTTAAATTTGTATCTAAATTGATGGAGTCCATATTTCAACCTAGAAAATGATGTTCCATTAGCAGTTCTTATTTGGGTTAAATTGCCATATTTTCTCCTTCACTATTGGAACGAGTACACCTTTAGGAACAATGGAAATGTTATGGGTTGCTATATCAATTGTATGAAACCATGTGAAGGTATGGAATCTTGTGCCACAATTTGTGTAGAAGTGGATCTTCATAAGGGACTCCCGATGACAATCAATATCCATCTAGATAATTGGACTCATTATCAAGAAGTGGATTCTAATAAACTACCATCTAAATGTAATAATTGTCATGAATATGGACATTTTTCCTTAATATTCCCAAAAGAGGAAGAAATATAAAAAATAATGAGGAAGGAGAATAGTGGTAGCAACTAAAAAGAAGAAAGGGTGTGCCCCAACAAAATACAACCACAAGGACATGGGAAGGAAATGGATTGGGACCTAAAGGCCCTCCCTCACCAAAGAAATCAATTGCCAAAGTTGAAGAGCTATCCTCTAGAAAGAAAAAAAGGTTTTGTAGGAAACAAATTTGATGCTCTTAATCATGTAGATGAAGAAGGGGAAATTCCCGATCCATTGCACCAAGAGATCTATTTGGTCAACTCATAACACATAATTTTTTAGGGTCAAAATGACATGCATCCCCTCAAAGATTTTCTAACTTAAGAAAAAATTGTTAGAGAGGATGAGGGTTCATCAAAAGAAGAAGAGGTATTTCATTACCCTAGAAACACCAAGAACCATTAGGGACCTTTCTTTTATGGATTTGTAGATGAAAAATCAAAGGGTGAAAAGGTAATCCATGAAAAACAACATAACAAAGTAGGGTGTTGCACTAATAGAGATATTAGAAGTGTGCATGTGGAGAAGGATAAAGAGCTAGGCCTTAGGAGCTTGATCGAGCGCTTGAAATATATAATTCAAATAGCTCTATCAATGGTTTAAGAAACCCTCGATCGAGAAATTAACGTGGTTAGTCAGGGGCTCGATCGAGCTCTTATTGTCACCCAAAAAAAAAAGAAAAAATACAAATTCAAATTCTGCATGGATATAAAAATAACAACAAAAAACAACAATAATTCATAAGAAAATAGCATAACATCAAAATTATACAATAATTCATAACAAACATGGGGAATTGGAAATTGCGATCTCGAAAAGGAGATAGAATACAAATCACAGAGGAAGTGCAATAAATAGCTTAAAAAAGGATGAGAAAAAGACGACATACATTGAGAGAACAACAAGATTAAGTAGTTCAACAAATTCATGCAAATACAGGTAATTTAAGTTGCCTCACTTCTCATATTACCTTCTCCATATTGGCATGCATTAGAAAATATGATTCAAAATAAGAAAATAATGGAGAAAAAAACATTCAGTGTGATTAATGGTTCATTGGATTTTTCTCAAACCACTTGAATTCATGCAAATTATGAACCACCTTCTTATTGTAATGGTTTAGGATAACCCACAACAAAATAAGGATTTGATTTAAACAAAGAAAACCATTGCAAGTCATGGAAATATTCCATATATTATTTACATGAATATTATTATTATTTCCAATACCACCTTCAAAACAATATAGTATTTACAATGAATATTATTTGCAATATTCATTATTTATGTAATATTAATGGTTATTTGTACAATATTAACCATGAATATTAACCACCTTCTTACTATTATTTTATGGTAATTTTAGTAGACATCCTAAACTCATTTGAATATTACTTTTGTTTTTATTTTCATTTAAAGTAGTTTTAATTGTTAGGATCATTGTTAATTTCTTATATATTTATTTTATGAAAAGTATCATTGATACCACAAGTGAAAAAATTCAACCCATTATTTGATCTTGATTCAATTTCTATGATGTTATTCCTTCTTCCCTTAGTTTCCCATTATGCCCCCATTTTGTCTCATGCTTCTAGCCATGTTTATATTTTTCAAGTTTTGTTTCTTCTTACTTATATCTTGATTTCATTATTAATTATTATGGTATGGTTCTTATGATCTTTACCTTAAGTATTAGGTTTGTATTTTTGTTTTATATATATCAATGATTTAAGGGATCTTGTACATATGTCGTTGACATGTTTTCTTAAAGAAAAATGATATGATACTCTATGGTAGATAGGTCATATAAACTAATTTATATTATTTTTGTTAATGGAAATAGTTACATAAATTATCCAACAAAAAACTTAGTTGGTACTTGTAGTGATTTTTTTTCTCCTCACAATGATTTGATACCATACAAGTTGTTAAATGTTGTGGATTTGTCATTAGTAGACCAAATAATTACTTCAACTTTTCCATATTGTTTCTCGAAAAACTTTTTAAAGTTTTTTCATATTTACTAGGCATAACTTATAACCCATATCTAATAATTCCACTAACTATTTCTCCGTAATCTACAACCTTTAGAGTAATCCAACGCTTATGTAGTGACTAATTAATATATGTAACTTGCATTCCACTAACAACTAATTCACAACATCTAAATAATCGTTGATTCATTTTCTCTAAAGCTTATAATTCATGACACTTAAATTGATCTCTAACCCTCTATATGGATATATCTTGCTAATACAGTCATCTAGTCATAGCAGCTCAGATCAGTCTCATAGAAATCAAAACAAAGACATGTGAGCCTATGAGATGGAGCATGACAGAATTTGACCATGAACATATTATGGAGACTTTCATTCCTATCACCCATTGGCCATATGAGTATAGGATGCAAACGGAAAGCCCTGAAGCCGAGTCTATAATAGTAAAGTGTAACCTAATCTAGTATAAAAGATCAACATATGAATTTTGTAATTTAGAAACGTGGCAGTTGAATACTTTTGTAAAGCATGCAATTTTGTATAGATAAATGTTTCCATCTAGTCTAGGATGGATTCATAATTCGGCATATAAATGTAAAATATAAGTTTTAGTTTCCTTGAGGTGCTTAACTTTCTAAAGTTTTCCAAATTTCAAGGACATTTTATTTTTAGGGAGAGGATCCTTATGTGAACCCCGCAGATTTAAAATTTTGTTAAAATTTAGAATCAAGAAGGATTTAGATTTAGATTTAATTAAAATATTTGATATTAAGTTTTTTTAAATGTCATGTATATAGTTTACATCTTGACATCTTGATAGGGATTGATTAAAACTTATTTCTAGTTTACATCTTGACATTTTTAAAAATTGAATAAAACAATATTTCCATCCTATTTGAGTTTTTTAATTGAACCTTAAGATAAGGAATGGCTTTTTAGTATATTAAATTCCAATACACATGACTTATATATCATGTTATGACTAAGCTCTTGTAGATAATCTCAAAATAAATAATATTTAATATATAAAACTTATTTGTTGTTTACAAGACATCTTTTAAAATTGAATAAAACTCATTTCAATCCTATTTGTGTTTTTTAATTGAACCTTGAGATAAGGAATTGATTGAAATACTTAAAATAGTTAACCATGCAATGGTATATGGGTGGGTCACAAAAATTTCCATATAAATATTTTTAATTATAATATGGATGACTTTAGAATTCAAATAAGTTATTATTATTTAAATCATTGTAATTTAACATATATTGATTGCACTAAAAGGCACTTTCTACAAGCAAATATGACAACACATTTGTAATTATTTCCATGCTCAATATTAAATTTATTGGAATACTTAGATAGACAAGTAAATTTAGGAAAGTTCATAAAATTATATAATTTTTTAGAAACATATCATTAAAAATTGTTTAAATTAATATGCATTTATTGCACACTAAAAGAAACTTTCTACAAGTTCAATATTAAATTGATATACAATGTATATTATAGTTCATTTTAAGTATCAAAATGACTTGCATCATAGTAAGATTGTACTTATTTTCTTAGTCTATGAAACTAGAAGGATTCAAATTTGTTAAATTTTGTAGAATTTTACTCCTTGAATGCTCATCCTTAAAGGTCTTAAGATAAGGAGTTCATTGAAATACTTGGATAGGCAAGTAAATTTAGGAAAGTTCACAAAATTATAGAAATGTATCATTAATTGTTTAAATTAACATACATTGATTGCACTAAAAGAGAACCGATGATGTTGCAAATTCGCACCAGATCAGGAGTTGGAAGAGGCGAGAGATGGAAAATAACGTAGAGCTCTGAGACACGCAGTCTGTGACCCTAATGGTGGCCCGCAGAGGAGGGAGCTCCACTCCCTCCTACAAAGGCGCTGTGGCCGGCAAAGACAAGACCCATCTGAGCAATGTCAGAGATACAGGGGAAGAAGAAAACAGAAGTAAGGAGAAGGAGACAGATGGGGCAGAGTCAAGGGAAAAGGGAAACACTAAGGACAACGAGGAAGAAGACAAAAACCAAGTAGGAAAAAAAGAGGACGTCAATCAAAAGGGACCATGTAGACCCAGAGTGAACATCACTCCAAGAGTAGTTTTAAATAATCCAGCACTGCAGGAGCATAGGGAACATATGGAAACGTATGCCATCATATGAAAATTCATGGGAGTATGGCCCACTAAGAAAGCTTTGAAAACCTAGATCAAATATCACTGGAAACATAAGGGCAGCATCGATCTTCACCTTGGGTCAAAGGGTTTCTTCACAGTGGTGTTCACAAACATTGAAGATAAGGATAGAATATTCGAAGGAGGGCCCTACTTTTTTGCAGCAACAGGCCTCTATATGCGGCCTTGGGTGATGAACTTTGTTCCAGAGAGGGAGACCTTCACCTCAGTTCCTGTTTGGGTAAGGCTTTTTTCGCTTCCCCTGGATTACTAGAAAAATGAATCACTTGTGGCTATAGGAAACAAAATAGGTCATTTTATCAAAGCCTTGGAAGCCACCAGAAGGGGTAAATATACTTCCTATGCAAGGATTTGTGTGGAGATGGACCTTTCAGGAGCTCTTCTGGACGAAGTCATCTTGGAAGTCTTTGATGAGGAATGGGTGCAAACGGTGGACTATGAGCACATCCCGTTCAGATGTCATAAATGCCACGAACATGGACACTTGATCAGAGACTGCCCTCTCAGTAAAGAAGAAGACAAAAGCAAACTAAAAGCAAATAAGGACACTGAAAACTTTCAGAAAGTTTCAAGCAGAGGAAAAGGAAGCAAAAAAGAACCAAAGCAACAACATAAAGAGGGACAAAAGGCCAGTAAAAACAAATTCCAAGCGTTGGCTGAGTTGGAAGACACGGCAGACGAAAACCAGTCTATGGAGAAAGACCCTAAGGAGAAGGAGAAAGAAAAAAACAACACTACAACACAAAATATCAATGAAGAGGAAGAAACCATGATTGTGGAGCTGTAACAAGGGTCTCTTTCACCTCTAATTATCCCACATTAACAAGTCAATCCGGGAACGTTTTGTTATTGCAAAGAGTATCTCAATCCGAGGCTATTCGTCAGAGTAATGCTTAGTAGTACAACGTTCAGAAAATACAAGAGTAAACGGATGCTAAACTATGACTAAATTACTTCAAAAGGATAAAATCACACAAGACAGCTTATCAGTCAAGGGTGCGGAAACGATAACCCATCCCTCTAGAAACTAATGGAAAGGAAATTAGAGCATGGACCATAGGTCTGGGAGCTAGGCAGCGACTGCTGAGGCTCACTACAGCCTTAGACCTTCTCTCACACCAAAGCAGCAAATGCAAGTAAATGGAACGACAGAAAGTAAAATGGAACAACAAATAGGAAATGGAACAGCAAGTCTAAAATGGAACAGCAGTAAATGGAACAGCAATCAAATGAACTAAGTCTCGCGAGTCAGAACCAAACTTGCTCTATTGAACTAAACTCACACTCTGCGATAAAATAACAATCTTTTCTCTTAAGGCAAATTGGATGGGATGTACTTTATGGAACAACACTCATTGATGAATTATGGAACAACAAGAATCAATCATATATACACGCAACACGCTAATATAGTAATCTAACGATTAAGGAGAATACGACAATGTTTCCAAATAGAATAACATTACTTTTGGATTCCAATAATCGGGATTTCAAATGAATCCAATAACAGTAATATTCAGTACAAACGCTCTGTAACAGAAATAGCTGGTTTAGACTAATAACATGCAATCAACTCTGAAAAGATTCAATCATGCAATGCAGAGTCACTACATGGATTTCCTGAAAGAACCATTAATGAATTAATCATAGCAGAGCATGGAACAACACATGAAAAGCATATCATATTACCGAGCAATAAAGATAAGCAAACCACGCAGAAATCAAGTTATAATGATACAAAAGCAAGTGTCCTTCGGAGCTGGGCCCTTAGCTTCCAATGGTACACCGCTTTAGATTACTCCAGACGCAAAGATGAAATAAACACCAAGTCTTTTATATTAATGCATCAACAAACGTACAGTAAACCAGGTCTCAGTGAGACTCGATGATCAAAGTTTAGTCTGAAACTGAAATTTACATAAAAGTCCCTTTGCTTAACGATGTTGTTCCTTTTTATAAAAGTAACGACGGAGATATCTAGGTAACAAAATAAGTAAAACAGCGATCCCTCAGGATCTTGCCAAGTTGTTAATCCTTTACTTTTCTTTCCCTTTTCCGCCGAATTGGTATCCCTTCTTCCTTTCCTGGGTCATTCTGCTTCGATCTGCTCGATCTCGTTTGCATCTGGTTCCCTTCTAGAGGGACAGCAGTTATTCCTCCTTTGTCTTTCCCTTTTGAACGGCAGCTCTTCGTTTCCACCTTTCCCTGCATAGAAAAATGACAATTATCAGCGATTAAGCTTTCCATGTTAGTTCTCACTCGTTTTATTAGAATTCTTTATTTCTTTGAGTTCATGATGCAGAAAAGGTTACAAATGTTACTGAAAAGCCACTAAATTGTTTGTCAAAAACATACCTTTCAAGTGCTCCACACACCCCCCTGCTTACCCTGTTTCATGCCCTCATGAAAAAATTATAGTTGACATGCAAGGCGGTAAGAGAATAGGCCGGAGAGGGAACCTCGTGTGGAGGTCTACAATCGTGATGAGCAACTAGATCATCAAAGAACTGATTTGTTTGACCTTCAGGCATTTCATACAAGGCCTGATATCCGGGTGTAGGGTGCCAAATGATTGGACTACGAAATCGATACCCTAACCAGGATGGCCCTGCTTGCAAAATACGCTTGCCATAAAGGTTCAATCGGCTGGTAGCCAGCTCAAAATTTTCGTATTTGAATGGTTCCCTGAGCTGGATGTTTGGGTTAGAAATTCGGTATCGGAATTTTGCAGCATTGATGGCGAGGTCTTTAATAGTCAGAAAATATTCCAGACTGTGTCGGATTAGGTCCTCGTGCATGGGTCCTAATGTCTCCATGACACCCGGGGTTCTCATAAGGTTCCTATGTGCTCTCCATAACAGCACTGGGTCTCTAGGCTCGGCTCTCACCCACAAGTCTAGGCTATTTTCCTGTCTCTGAAAAGTGTTATAAGCTCTGAGCCATTTCAGCTGATTAACCCCGAATGAAATGAAGGCTTGCAATTGTATGTCCCCAACAAAATGGCCAAGATTTAAGTCAGTTTCCTGGTCTAGCACGAGGTTGTGCAAGTAAAATTCACACAATAATCTTTGAACCTTAACTCCATAATGCTTGCAACAATCTATGAAATCATTAACAATATTGATTTGTATAGGGGCACCCGCCCTAACAGCTTTTATCTTTAATCGTAAATATCGTTCAAGCAAAAATAAAGCATAGTTTTTAGCAGGGGCCCTACAGGTCAGAACGTCATTATACAAAGAACACACAGTGTCCATCTGCCTAATAACAATATCTAATCGACGAGTTACCTTGGCAACCTTTTCTTGCTCCTTTTGCCATCCTTCGAAGGCCTGGCTCTCGGACTGACTAATATCCCGAAGTTGCTGTTGTAACTCTTCATATTTCTCCCGAGGGACTGTTTGTTCTCTCAGCTGTTCAGCTTCTTGCTGAGCTTGCTTCATCATCTTGTGCAAGGTTCTTGTTTTCGGATCCTTTTTCCATAGAGCCGTAGAGGCCGGGAGTTTTACCTGAACCTTTTTGTTATGCTGTTTGGAGTTCAGAACCCGAATTACCCCTGAGGGTGGTGCCTCTGTTTGGATCTCCTTACTCTCCTTTTCTTTCTTAACACGAATGAAAGGTTGTTGTGGTCCCCCTGTTAATGGAACATCATCCTGTTCCTCTGCCTCAATTGGAACGACAGTCCGTTCTTCAGTGTCATTTGGAACAACAGTCTGTTCTTCAACGTCATTTGGAACAGCAGTCTGTTCTTCAATGTCATTTGGAACAGCAGTCTGTTCTTCAATGTCATTTGGAACGGCAGTAGGTCTTCCAGCGGGGTTTTGACCAACAGGGCGGCTATAAGTCCTTCGTCTTCTTGTCCTACGGGATTTTGCTGCAGTGGCCCTTTTTCTTTTCCTTGTGGTCCTTCGTATCCTCAGGTTGGCTTTCAGAATCCGAATTTGCTGTCGGAGCTGGGCTATAGTGTTCAGCAACCTCTGCTGTTTCCTCCTTAATTTCTTGATTTCTATTGCCTCAGCAGAGGGCTCATGACTGGCCCTTAAATCTGCTCCTACTCCGTCTAGAATTTCTTCTGGTGTCTTGGGAACAGATTGTTCCTGATTGGTGTCTCTTATTTCCTCATCATGAACGGGCAGGTTTTCTTCTCCTGCCTTTTCTGCATGTGATTTCTCAGGTGTGTCTTCCTCCGGAGGTCCGTCAGGGAGGCCTGCTGGGCTGGAGGGTTGGCCATACTCCCCCATATTGGCCAGGATTGCGGCCAATTCGTCTTCACCCACAGGGTCCCGCGGCGGGCTGCCCTCCGGCTGTACTACTTCCTCCTCTTGATTGGACTGCTCAGTGACTGCCTTGGAGTGTTCAGCTTCTGTTTCTGTTTCGGAGTGCTCGTCTCCCTCCTCGACTCCTTCTCCGGGCTGCTCAGCCTCGCCCCCAGATTGTTCAGCATTTTCTTCGGAAGGTCCTCCTTCTGGTTCTGGAGGTTCGTCCGTAATCTCGATTGGCTGGCTGGTGCTCTCCTGGATCTTTTCCAGCCTCCCTCGTATCCGGGCTAGCCGGGCTGATTTCCTTGGTCTCTCAGGTTGTTTGGGTGTACTAGCAACATGTTTTTCTGCTACCAATTCTTTGCGTTTTTCTAGTCGTTCTGGTGTGCTAGAGGAATGTTTAGGTTTTGGGGATGGTGCTGCCAATCCCCCCTCGATCATTGCAATGAGCTCCTCCCAGCTGCTCTGCTGTTGAGTGAGACTATGGCTCACTATCAATCGAATCAATCCATGGTGGCTAACAACTGTTTCTACGTGCTGTGCCTTTTTCAGGCTTCGGGCCGCATCATGCAATAATGAATTTAAAAGTGCAGGCAGATTTACAAAACATTTTTCTTTCAAAACAGCTAAGAGTTTAAGATGACGTGGTCTTACCACGTCTTTCCTTCCTTCGCAAGTGATGTAGCTCTGCACTATCTTTGCTAATTCGGTCCAGGGTTCTCCTAACGTTGCTGGCAGAACTCCCTTCCCCTTAACTGTCAAGCTTTGGCCTTCATCCTGGAAAATCTCCATAATCTTTTGTAATCTTTCTTTCTTCAGCGTCCATACAGGTCCGGCGGCTGGTAGTCCCGAGACTTCTGCAATTATATCATCAGTGACCGCTATCCGCCTCCCTCTTACTATGGAGTAGTTCTCCTGCAGGTTTTGCAGAAACTCCAACGCCACTGTTTCATTCGATTCTTGTAGGCGACTGAAATAATTCAGCCACCCTGCCTTTTCCAGGATCTCCCGGGCAGCAGCGGAGACTGTCAACTCCTGAGGTTCGCTTCGGATTGCCTTTCCCCCCATGGTTCCACTAAGAATTCCCAATGGAACAGCAACTGCCTGTGCTGTTTGAGACGCAGAGAGGGTGATCGTCGCAAGGTTTTGGAAAAAAACACAGAGTATGCAACAAAAATGGATTGTGGATGGAAACTTTCGTAAAAATAGAATTATCATACCGTTAAACCATGCCATACCTTCGTACACTATCTTCCCCGAATGGTGTGCTGACACGTAATTCGTGGAGTAATGAGGTTACCTTCCCCCCCGCAATATGATAGGCTGTCCCAGCCGTCAAATAGAGGAGCAGCAACCATTCTGTAACCAAGTCATAAAGGAACAGCATATGAAATTATGCCATGTTTTAGATGGACAACGAAATACCGAAATCGAGGCAAAAAGGTGGATCGCGTTTTACATAAGAGCCTGCGTGATATGATGCGAGGCCGGGGGATGGGACGTCTGTCAATCGTACGAAATCTCCAGAGGTCATTGTCAGTTCCTTTGCCATGATTGGTGGTAATGAGTGTTCATGCGATGTATACATCGGGACATAAAATATGATTTATTCATAGGATATAAGAGACAAAGAAGTATTGATATCATACCTATTGGTGTAACCATTACGACTTCGATACCATTAACAGAGCTCTGCTGCCGACAGGTGTTCATAACCTTGGCAGAGTTGTTTATTTCACCCCCGGAACCATGATCCTTTGTGTGTATTTTGAAGAGTATTTTGTCAAAATGTAGGCCATTATGCTGGCTTGGTAACCAGGTAGCCATAATGCCATTCACAAGGAAGGTGTGAAACGTGGGCAGGCCGGCTCGTGATGAGACCCCCTGTTCCAAGGTCTGTTTATTTAGTGTACCTTTTGGACCATATCCCTGGTGTGGTGGCCATAATGGGAATGCCACTTCGCTTCCATCCTTATGATCATGGTAGGTTGGCTCTTGATGAGACCCCCTATCCTGCATTTGACAATTGATAATCCATATTTACTTTTTTTTTTTTTTTTCTTTTGCAAAGCACTTTTTCTTATTTATTTACACATAAGGGTGGTTCAACACTCCTTAAGAGTGGGAATGGTGGAAGAAGTCTTATCATCCCAACAGGAAGATATAAATCCTCTGCTCTTATCCCTAAGTAATAATCAAAGAATTTTTTTTAGGGAAATCGTCATGATAAAGATAACCAACCAGAGCAACGGTAATAAGACAATGACAACGAAGATGAGAAGTAAGTGTGTCCCTCCTCTTGTCCTCTTATCAATACTAGGCCTTATAAAGATAGCGATCTATGATCCGCTGACTCCGGTATGTCATGATTTATGTTCATTGCATAAGTGCATAGCTGTATCTTAAAGACTGGAGAGAACATGGGCGAAAAACATCCTCAATATAAATCATCAAAGAGAGCAAAAACATGCCGATGGTGTTCCTTTTGAAAAAGGAACAACAGAGAAGAATCCATGCAAACAAATACTTGAGATGCCGTTTCTTTAAAAGGAACAACAAAAATAATCAACAAAAAGAATGTTGTTCCTTTGGAAAAGGAACAGTAGAAGAGCAAAAATGCTGTTCCTTTTGAAAGGGAACAGCAGAAAATCACGAATGCTGTTCCTTTTGAAAAGGAACAGCAGAAAATCACGAATGCTGTTCCTTTTGAAAAGGAATAGCAGAAAATCACAAATGCTGTTCCTTTTGAAAAGGAACAGCAGAAAATCACAAATGTTGTTCCTTTTGAAAAGGAACAGCAGAAAATCACAAATGCTGTTCCTTTTGAAAAGGAACAGCAGAAAATCACAAATGCTGTTCCTTTTGAAAAGGAACAGCAGAAAATCACAAATGCTGTTCCTTTTGAAAAGGAACAGCAGAAACTCACAAACGCTGTTCCTTTTGAAAAGGAACAGCAGAAAATCACAAATGCTCTTCCTTTTGAAAAGGAACAGCAGAAAATCACAAATGCTGTTCCTTTTGAAAAGGAACAGCAGAAACACAACAATGCTGTTCCTTTTGAAAAGGAACAGCAGAAACACGCAAATGCTGTTCCTTTTGGAAAAGGAACAACAAAGACACACAGAATGCAAAAATCAAAATTTTGAAAAAAAAAGAGAAAGATCAATGAAAATGTTAAGAAAACGTATATACAAAAAAAACTTATGTACAAGTTATAGAAAAAAATGAATTCCTTACTGAATTATAGGTGAGGAAGATTTTGCTTCCTCTCCTAAAATTTCCATATCAGTGTCTCGACGTAGCTGCTGACAGAAGGATTCCCGAGTGAGTGGCTTGCGATAGAGACAAACTCGGTGGCCATTTACCTTGAATGCATATCCAGAACCTTCGATTGTGATCAGAGTGAGGGTCCCATTATCATGTACTTTCTGGATTTCGTATGGTCCCAACCAACGAGTCTGAAGTTTCCCCGGGAAGTCCTGAAACCGGGAGTCATATAACAGAGCCCAGTCTCCTTCATGAAAGACTTTGTTCTTGATGAGTGCATCATGCCATTTAGCTCGCTGCTGTTGAATAAGTGATGTATTCTGTAATGCAGAGAGCCTGATTTCGTCCAATTCATTAATCTGCTGTAATCGATTAATTTGTGCCTCACTTAGATCTAGGCCAACTTCCTGTGCAGTTCATAACGTTTGGATTTCGAATTCTATGGGGAAAATAGGTTGTTTTCCAAACACTAATTGATAGGGTGAATAACCGGTGGTACTTCTCCATGTGGTTCTATAAGCCCACAGTGCTTCGGGTAATCGGGTGGCCCAATCACGCCTATGTGATGCAATGGTTTTTGTTAAAATTTATTCTATTACCTTATTGCTACTTTCTACTTGCCCATTCGCCTGTGGGTGATATGGGGTAGTAATTTTATGTTGGACGTGATAATTGTTAAGTGTTGCAGCTAATTTGTTTCTGGAAAATTGTGGTCCTCCATCTGTAATTATTTCTCTCGGAAGGCCATAACGTACAAACAAATGGAACAGGAACTGTATTACAGAATCTTCTGTAGCTCTAGGCAACGCTTCGGCCTCAACCCATTTGGTGACATATTCTGTCGCCACCAAGATATATGTTCTCTGATTTGATGATGGGTTGATGGGTCCAACGAAATCAAGAGCCCATCGTTCAAATGGTTCAATGACTAATTGTGGCCTCAGAGGCATTTCGTCGGCTTGACCAGGTCGTCCTGCTCGCTGGTAGCTGTCACAGGCTTGGACAAATTTCTTCGCATCTTTGAAAATTATAGGCCAGTAGTATCCTTTCTGTAATACTTTATGTGCTGTTCTTCGTTCAGCAAAGTGTCCCCCACATGGTCCATCATGACAAGCTTTTAAGATGTCGAAAATTTCATCTTCTCGAATAAATCTCATAATTTGCATGTCTGCCCCTGTGTGGAACAAATAGCCCCCAATCCACGAAAATCGAGTACTCTTCTGAACAATCTGCTTACGTTCATTAGGGGTTAAGTGTTTTGGTAGCTTACCTACTGCAAGGTAATTGGCAACATCAGCATACCAGGGTGTTTGAACAGCAACAGCAAACAGGTGCTCATCAGGAAATTGATCTTCCACTGCTGTTGCTTCAATTGATTTTGGTATTCGTGAGAGAAAATCAGCTACAGGGTTTTCCTTGCCAGGTCGATCCTTGATTGTGATATCGAACTCCTGCAATAAAATCAACCATCTAGTTATTCTAGCATTTGTGACAGGCTTATTTGCTAAATATTTGATAGCAGAATGATCTGTATATAAAATAACGGGATAGCCTGTGATATAATGTCTAAACTTATTGACAGCATGTATTACAGCCAGGAATTCTTTTTCAGTGACAGTGTAATTTAATTCAGCAGGGGATAAATTTTTGCTGATATAATAGATAGCATATGGTTTTTTATCCTCTTCCTGCCCAAGGACTGCACCGATTGCTGTATCTGAGGCATTAGATGAGATTTGGAATGGTAAATTCCAGTTTGGTCCTCGAAGGATTGGAGCTTTTGATACAAGTTTCTTTAATTCCTTGAAAGAACGGTCGCATTTTTCTGTCCACAAGAAATCAACATTACCAGTTAGTGCATATAGAGGTGCGACAGTGTGTGAATAATGTTCTATAAATCGTCTATAATACCCAGAAAATCCAAGAAAGCTGCGTACCTCTGTTTGAGTAGTGGGGGTGGGGATAAGCAAAAGTATTTGAATTTTGGCCGGGTCTACCTGAATGCCAACTGCTGAAACATAGTGTCCTAGAATGAGCCCTTCAGTCATCATCATATAACATTTTTCGTGGCTTAAGCAAAGCTTGGTAGCAATGCAACGTTGTAGGACTTTTTCTAGAGTGTCTAAAGCTGGATCAAAATCATCTCCATATGGTGTAAAGTCATCCATGTACACTTCAATTCCATCATTTATTAAATCTGCAAAGATGCTAAGGACAGCCCTTTGGAATGTGGCAGGAGCATTACATAGGCCAAAGGGTAGAACTCGATAGGCAAACGTTCCCCAAGGACAAGTAAAAGTAGTTTTATCCTGGTCTTCAGGGGCAATCTGAATCTGATTGTATCCACTGAAGCCATCCAGGAAAGAAAAGAATTTCTTTCTTGCTAAAGTGTCCAATACTTGGTCTATGAATGGGAGAGGGAAGTGATCTTTTTGTGTGGCTTTGTTTAACTCCCTGTAATCCACACAAATCCTCCATTTCCCATTCTTCTTAGGTACCACCACAAGCGGAGAGACCCATTTACTATCAGAATTAACATCTAAAAGTTTCTGAAGTTCAGCTTTTACAACATCTTTTAGATGAGGGTTGAGTCTTCTTTGCGGTTGACGAACGGGTCTTACATCTTTTTCTATATAAATATGGTGGGTGCACAATTGGGGATCAATCCCTTTCATATCAGGGTAATCCCACGCAAATGCTTCTTGATACTTTCGTAACAGATGGATGAGCTTTATTTCTTGGTCCGGTGTAAGGTTGGCATTGATATTTAGAGTCTTTCCCGGTTCAATTTCCACTACTTTACTGTTGGCAACAGAAGTCACAGGTATTGTTTGGTCATGCACATCTTTCAAAGGATCTTCTTCTAGTTCACTATCGAATGCTGCTTCTATCATGAAACACTGTGTGTGAGATCTAGATTCAGTTTGACTAATGAAATTATTGATGGCATCGTCTTCTGTTTGGTCTTTAAAGTCTAGAGCCTTCTGTACAGTCAATGGGGATCTGATATTGTCAGTAAGGTATGACACAGGGCGCTGGTTAGTTTTTATCATTGTAAGACTTGGCTGTGATGGAAGGTATAGAACTAGATTTTTAATATCTGGTCCTCTAGTTATAGTCATATTTCCCTGCCGGCAACCAATGTAAGCATTGGCGGTAGCAAGCCAAGGTCTACCTAAAATTAGCGGGTGTCCATCCAGTCAGGTTTTTGGATTAATTATCAGGAAATCGGTTGGGTATTCCTAGGAATCTACAGAGACCATGACATCGTATAGAGTACCTTCTGGTCGAACTACAAATCGGTCGGCCAATTCTAACAAAGTAGAAGTGGGTTCTACCGATGTAATGCCGAGCTTTTGGCAAGTAGAGGTTGTCAAAATATTAATTGCAGCTCCTAGATCAACTAAAGCATTAGTCAGGGTCTGACCATAGATTTGAATAGTTACGATTGGATTTCCCGGATCTTCATATTTAATGGGTGTCTCTTTTCCTGATAACAGGTCAGATAAAGTACCGACTACTTGGACTCTTGGGTTAGTGGTTGCATTCCTCCTTGATTTTTTTATGCACAATTCTTTTATAGTTTTTGCGTATGTAGGGATGTCTTGAATGGCTTGGAGGAATGGAATTCTTATGTACAGATTTTGTAACTCTCCCATAATATCAAAGTCTGGATATTGTATAGGTCGTGGTATGACTAATCGTTCTGGGAAGGGAGGAGAGGATGTACTTGTTTAATGATGGGTCTGCTCCTTATTTACACCCTCTTGTTGTAACGACTGTTCTATTGGTAACTGATCTTCAATGTGAACTGTTTTATCTCCCTCCGTTTCTATTATACGTCCAGATCTTAACTGAAGATCATTGCACTCCCTCAGGTCAGGTCCGATTTCTGATGATTCCATGATTTGGAGGGATTGGACCGGTCTATTATTTGGATTGGGATTGGGTTGGGCTGGGAGTTGCGGTCTCAGATTAGACTAGGGGTTTTGTTGTAAAGCTGGCAGAGTCGGTTGAGGGAGCGGAATAGTTCCTGCTGGCTGATATGTCGATTTTGGCCAGTTTGTCTGCCAGGGTGAACCTTGTGAAGTAGGGGGAGTCCATTGTGGAGGATATGGGTTATTCTGCCAATATGGTGGGGCGTAAGGAAAATTCGGCCAACCAAATTGGCTTGTCTGATTCATCCACGGATTTGGAGAAGGAAACGACTGTGGTGACCAGTTTGAAAATGGGGGTTGAGATTGGTTTTGCCACATACTATATTGCTGAGCATTATACTGCGGAGGCTGGAAAGAAGAAGTTGGGTTTGTAAACATACCAGATTGCCTTGGTTGCCATTGGCGACGCTGGTTAATGAAGTATGCTGATTCTGGCTCTTCTTCCGCTTCCTTATATACTGCCTTCAATCCAGGAAGTGAGGGGCAGCTCTCAGTAAGGTGATCTTTTGTACAGATAGCACATGTTTGAACTGCATCCAGTGGACATTCCTTGTGGCTATGTTTTCTTCTACATCGGGGGCAGAAGATCGCCAAATTCTGTTCCGCCTCCATCTGCTTCTGTTTAGCCTGCACAATATCAAGTTGTGTAGTTAATGTCCCCAGAATATCAGTTTTAAAATTTTCTAATAAATTTCCAAGTTCTACACGTGTTACTCCTTCTGTTGATATTTTGTTATCTCTGACAAACCGATCATATTCTGCTGGTTTTATCCTTGTGCTGCCTCTCGAACTCCTGATACATAAATCAATGATGTCAGCAAAATTCTCTTGATAAATATCCCCTTTTCCCATGATATTTAATGTTTCAATCCACTGTTCCTTCATGCCTCTGATCAATGCAGTTTTTAACACATTATCAGGCAGAGGTAGTGATGCATAGGGAGATCTTTGTAAATTATATTGAAAATGTTCTACGTACTCCTCTAATGTTTCATTTGGTCTAGCTGTCATTTGGAATATTTCATCTTTTAATTCTCTAGACCTACAATAATCCTGATATTTTTTTAAGAAGGACTCTTTCATTTGATCCCAATTATTAATGACCCCTCCGCCTAGGCCCATAAACCATCTTAAAGCAGCCCCCTTTAAGGTAGAGGGGAACAATTTCAATTTCTGGGGATCGGTGGTGTAATCATACCCCCTGCATAACACATCGAATTCGAATAAAAATGCATCCGGATCTTCTGATGTGAGACCGTGAAATGTGGGGATATGTTGGAGAGGGATAGCTTTCATGGGCGCATTTGCTGCGGAATCCACTATAGGATATTGCAATGTAGAAGTTTGAGTATTTGGCTGATTCTGCGCCATGGGATCGAATATATGCCAATAACCTTCCGGGATTTCTAGGAGGGTATTCCTAGGCTGAGAAGGAACGGCCTTGACAGGGATTGTTTTAATAACACTTCCTTTGTCTGGAATAATGAAAGTCCCTGTTGTTTGAGGAGATTGAATTCCCCCAATAATGATTTTTGCAGCGCTCCCTTTATCTGGGCTATTTAATGGCTGGTCTGCTTCAATAGGAGATTTGGGTTCCCTGGTTTCCCCTGTTTCTCCTTCTCCTTCACAAAGGTTACTGGAATTCCCTTCCTGCAATAGCTCGGGAGTAGAATTTTCAATTTCTTGAAAGTCCTGCTCCTCAGTTTGACTATGCACTTCAGCGAAGGCTACAGATGGTGATCCTGTGGCCTGGAGGGAGCTAGTAGGCTGTTTAGAATTGATTTTCTTGGGGCCTACTGATGGCTGAGATTCAGTTTTCTTATAGATTTCGTCTATGAAGGTTGTTCGGCCAAGGGTCACTGGCCCTTTGGCTTTTTCGGGTTTTAATGGAGGTTTGATATTCTTTTCTGGCTTTTTCTGCTTAGTCATGCACTCTAATAAACTACTAAATCCTATTCAACCAACAATTCTGCTAGGAAAGCGGACGGTGGAGCAGGGCTTTTACATGCTCCGTACGCAGGTTCTTACCTTTCATTTTTAAAATCCAACTCTCCCCTAGCAGATTCGTACACTACTCTGTAAAAGACAAATGGCTATACTCTTTCCCCGGCAACGGCGCCAAAATGTGGAGCTGTAACAAGGGTCTCTTTCACCTCTAATTATCCCACATTAACAAGTCAATCCGGGAACATTTTGTTATTGCAAAGAGTATCTCAATCCGAGGCTATTCGTCAGAGTAATGCTTAGTAGTACAGCGTTCAGAAAATACAAGAGTAAACGGATGCTAAACTATGACTAAATTACTTCAAAAGGATAAAATCACACAAGACAGCTTATCAGTCAAGGGTGCGGAAACGATAACCCATCCCTCTAGAAACTGATGGAAAGGAAATTAGAGCATGGACCATAGGTCTGGGAGCTAGGCAGCGACTGCTGAGGCTCACTACAGCCTTAGACCTTCTCTCACACCAAAGCAGCAAATGCAAGTAAATGGAACGACAGAAAGTAAAATGGAACAACAAATAGGAAATGGAACAGCAAGTCTAAAATGGAACAGTAGTAAATGGAACAACAATCAAATGAACTAAGTCTCGTGAGTCAGAACCAAACTTGCTCTATTGAACCAAACTCACACTCTGTGATAAAATAACAATCTTTTCTCTTAAGGCAAATTGGATGGGATGTACTTTATGGAACAGCACTCATTGATGAATTATGGAACAACAAGAATCAATCATATATACACGCAACACGCTAATATAGTAATCTGACGATTAAGGAGAATACGACTATGTTTCCAAATAGAATAACATTACTTTCGGATTCCAATAATCGGGATTTCAAATGAATCCAATAACAGTAATATTCAGTACAAACGCTCTGTAACAGAAATAGCTGGTTTAGACTAATAACATGCAATCAACTCTGAAAAGATTCAATCATGCAATGCAGAGTCACTACATGGATTTCCTGAAAGAACCATTAATGAATTAATCGTAGCAGAGCATGGAACAGCACATGAAAAGCATATCAGATTACCGAGCAATAAAGATAAGCAAACCACGCAGAAATCAAGTTATAATGATACAAAAGCAAGTGTCCTTCGGAGCCGGGCCCTTAGCTTCCAATGGTACACCGCCTTAGATTACTCCAGACGCAAAGATGAAATAAACACCAAGTCTTTTATATTAACGCATCAACAAACGTACAGTAAACCAGGTCTCAGTGAGACTCGATGATCAAAGTTTAGTCTGAAACTGAAAGTTACATAAAAGTCCCTTTGCTTAACGATGCTGTTCCTTTTTATAAAAGTAACGGCGGAGATATCTAGGTAACAAAATAAGTAAAACAGCGATCCCTCAGGATCAAAGATCCTGAGGGATTCGCCAAGCTGTTAATCCTTTACTTTTCTTTCCCTTTTCCGCCGAATTGGTATCCCTTCTTCCTTTCCTGGGTCATTCTGCTTCGATCTGCTCGATCTCGTTTGCATCTGGTTCCCTTCTAGAGGGACAGCAGTTATTCCTCCTTTGTCTTTCCCTTTTGAACAACAGCTCTTCGTTTCCACCTTTCCCTGCATAGAAAAATGACAATTATCAGCGATTAAGCTTTCCATGTTAGTTCTCACTCGTTTTATTAGAATTCTTTATTTCTTTGAGTTCATGATGCAGAAAAGGTTACAAATGTTACTGAAAAGCCACTAAATTGTTTGTCAAAAACATGCCTTTCAAGTGCTCCATAATGATGAGTGAAGCAGAGCTAGAAATGGACCAATAAATGACCTAGAGCGAAACAGATATGGAGGATCATGAACTACAGGAAATACTAGATAAGGAAAACCTAGATCTGGAAGGGTTTCTACAACAGGGAACCAGGGCGGGGATAGATTCATTACCTCCAGATGAATGCAATAGAATACAACAACTGTTTCTGTGGAAAACCCAGGAAAAGGGGGCATTTAGAGGAAGAAACAACGACGGGCAGGAATACAGAGGTGTGAAAACGATGAAAGCGAATTCAGGTTTAGCAACCAGAAGAACAGGGAAGAAATGAGGAAGAAAGAAGCAGAAGGAGCTTTTAATGGAGTGTGGGACGCTGATGATAGATTCAGGTAAGTTGAAAGACCTGACTAGTTACTCCTTCACAAATCTTTAATTATGAAGTTTACATCATGGAATATAAGAGGTCAGGGTAGTAAAAGAAAGCAAAGAATGCTAAGTTTTAGAATGAAACAAGATATGCCGGATATAATCTTCATTCAGGAAACGAAGAGTTCCATTCAGAAAATAAAAGCAATCCACAGCAAATGGCTTCAAAGATTTGAGTTTTTAGAAGTTAAAGCAGATAACACAGTGGGGGGCATTCTCACTCTATGGAACCCTCAAAAAGTTAGAGTTTTAGATGCAGAGGCATCCAGAAACTACTTGTTAGTAGTCATTCAACCAGAAGGGGTGGCTGAAACCTTCCTAGTCACTAATGTTTATGGTCCTCAAAGAGTAGAGGATAAACTCAAATTGCTAGAATCCCTCACTGATCTCAGGATCAGGAAAAATGGCATCCCCTGGATCTTGGGAGGGGATTTTAACATGATAAAATCTCTTTTGGAAAAGAAAGGAGGAACCAGAGTGTTAAACAAAGATTCTTCAGCATTTCAATTGTTCACAGAGAACTTTAAATTGGTTGAATCAGACTCAGAGAATGGCCTATTTACTTGGAACAATAAGAGAGGAGGGGAAGCCCAGGTGGCCTCCAAGTTAGATAGCTTCTTGGTTTTAGAAGAGCTTATGCTTATAAATAATGAAATTATAGAAAGAATTCTTCCCTTTGGTGGCTCGGATCACTGGCCGATACAATTGGAAATTAAGGGTTTGGATTCTCCAAGGAACAGACCCTTCAGATTCGAAAACATTTGGCTCGCCCACCCGGACTTCTTGAGTAATATCAAAGATTGTTGGAGTGAGGACTTACAGATCCAAGGATCTAAAATGTTTCTCCTTCACAAAATACTAAAGCATATTAAGAGCAAACTCAAAGACTGGAATAGGAAGGATTTCAGAAACATTTTTGTGAATAAGAAATCTGTGGAAAGTAAAATTCAGGAACTCAACCAAAAGCTGATCCAAGAAGGCTTTAACTATGACATAAATGAATAGTATGGAAAACTACACCATGAGTGGGAAAACCTATGTAAACAAGAGGAAATATTTTGGAGAAAAAAATCTAGAGTGAAATGGGTCAAATAAGGAGAGCGCAATACGAGCTTTTTTCATAGATCCACCATGGCCAACAGGGCATTCAACAGAATCTCGGAAATAAGGGATAAAAAGGGAGAGACTCAGAACACTCATAAGGAATTTGAAAAAGTGCTTGTGTTGGAGAGGTAAATCCCCTCTACGGATAGAGGCGATCCCTACTAGCCCAGCAAGGGTCTAGCAACAATCAAACAATGCTGCTATGCATGTTCCTAATTACAATTAAACAAGAGGTAAAGAGCACCTACTTGGATTCCAGCGCTGTTGTTTGACGAAGAGATGTTGCCTTCGCCCCTTTGCTTTGGCTGGTCACAATCCTCCGCGATCCTCGCGAATGGATACCTGCACACACGAAGAGGAAACAAACACAAGCGTGAAATCTAGTAAAAGCAACCATACATCGGTCAGAAAAGATGTAATTCACATTTAACCATTGCAAGTACAAATGAGAATGGAACAATAATAGCAGTCATCTATTATTAATCAGAATAGAGAAGAGTACAACCAAATGTTCTGACGTCGGTAACCTTCTCAGGAGGGGCCAGTCAGCATGTATCTCAAGCATTCACCTTTGAGGATGGTTCTCCCAAGACAAACAACTCTCTCTCTCACACAAGCAACACAAAACAACCTTCCCTAAGCAATCAATCACTTCCACACCTAGCACACCAAATACCTATAGTAGCAGCAGTCTGAGCACTATAAGCTCTATACAATCCAAGCTATGTCTAACTATCCAAAAACTAGCTGCTCATGGTAATGGTGGAAGTTTATGTAGGAGAAGGAGCCTCCTAAAAGGGTGGAAGGATGAGCTTATCTTTGAGGGAAACGGTTGCAAAGGGTCGAACAGTCATGCCATAGAAGGGAGTCGACATTCACAAAGCTAACAACCAAGCCTGGAGTCATCTGGAAGGCTGGTTGTTTGAACAAATTCGCCCAAACTGGATCAGCGCGGATTATTAGGATACTGCCGCGCTGTCGGCGCATCTCAATAACTGGGACAGTCATGTCAGCGCGGAAGCACACGGGAAAGGCGCGCTGTAGGACATCGCGGAAAAGTGATGTTCTTCCGCGCTGGCAGCGCACAGCATACACTACAAGGCGCCTGTCATCGCGGTTATTTTAGGAACAGACGCGCTGATGAACAAAACTTTGGAAAAATGGGTTTCTGGGCTAGTTCAGAAGGCATGAAGCTTAGTGATTGACACAGCAGGGTGACTGACAGGAAGGCAGTGACAAATTACTGTGTAACAGATGCCCCCTAAAGCATGAAGACCGAGAGAGTGGGAGGGGTGAAATGCTTTACAACACACGCCGAACTGGAACACCACCAGGAAGGACCGAAATATCTCTGATAATCAAGTACATGCAGTCTAGGCATGGGCGCAGCCATCCACGAAGACATGCGAAAAGGTCTGTGGAATGGACGCAGCCACCCAGCTAAAAAGACCATAGTAATGATAAGGTATGGTCGCAGCCATCCATGAAGACTCAGGTATGGGCGCAGCCATCCATCAATGAGTCATGTAATGATCATCCACAAAATCGCAGCCTGGACCATAACAGACAAGGATCCAGGGTCTTGCGCTCCATCTCGACCCGAACAAAGTACAAGTCCAAGCATGTGAATACATAAGTTGAAGTCGAACATGCATGAACATCGTCTGATTACCAGTCAATGATGAAAACTGTTAACAGACGCGAGAGGTACCACCAATAATGACAATGGTCCTCAAGGTACTATAGGTACAATCCGCGGCATGTGAATCAATGAGCTGGTGTCGAACACCCACGGAATCATTCGATCGGAGGCTAATGATGTAAACCTCGCGTCGAACACGAAGAACCTGCCATTGAGGCATGCAGGTTCTAAGGCACCTGAAGGGAGTCTCTAAGTCACCTTCCCGGATAATGAGCTGAAGTCGACAGGAAGGGACCTTGATCGAAGGTGGGCCATAATGTTTCCCACATCATCGACGCGAGACAGAGGAAAAATGATTTGTGTGAGAGAGCAGATGAGGTTGTATTATTGCAGAGGTCAACTTCTCTTGAACATATCGGCGGCACTGTAGCGGGTTTGGCAGTATTTGACATCAAATGAGCAAAGGGTATAGTGATGATGGAAATGGGCAGATGAGAGGTCGAATAGGATAACCCAAACACACGGAGGCCAGTGAAAAACAAGATGAGATGATCCCACCCAGACATGAAGCAGAAGAGTGCCATGTTCAAGAGCGACATACTGCCGACACGACTATGATTACAGTTCCATTTCCCCACCATTTCTGGCAGGTACCCCGGTTATTTTTGGATGACAAGCTTGACGGGGATAGCATATGCTTGAAGAGTGTCATTTCAACAATGTCCGATGTCATCAAGTGTTTAACGAGCCTGACAAAGGAAAAACTCGGCGTCTTTTCTTGTTTAGAGAGTCTGAAAAGACAGCGGAAAAGGAGACTCCAGGGGGGTCCTTTTTCGTACAGTTGTGTCTCCCGAGCCCGAAAAAGTATAAAACTATGCTCGAAAGAACCGCTCGACCATTACGATCGAGGAGTACTTTTCGTAAATAGTGTTCTTGACCCGAAAAAGTAAAAAAGCGGTCGAAAACACGTCGTTTTAGAACCAATAACGAGTGCGAAACGACAAACACCCGGCAATCTTTTTAGTTCAATCGGTCGAAAAAAGAGCTTAAAATGACCGCTTTTCCTTCCTTTTAACGAGCTGAAAAGAGGCTCGGCCATCTTCTCTTGTTTACCGTCGGAAAAGAGCTTAGAGACGACATATATGGAGATCATGTGAACAGAGGAGCATTACGACCATGTTACTTCATCTGGACCTGCACAAGAGCACTACCCGCATAAATCCATTCGATATGTATAAAAACATATTAAAACATGCATTTAACAAACTCAGGGCTAAAGTTATGGTTAAAAATGGCAAAAACCCAAAAAATATGGCAATTTATGAGTTTTTACTATAAATAGGAGGGAGTAATAAGTCATTTTTACCATTTTACTATTTTGGAACGTGGAGGACGTGGAGGAGCCAGAAAGTTGACGGAGCGATTTCCAGCCCGTACAGACACCGTTTTCTGATCTGCTTCTTCCAGGTAGGTTCTCGTTCCCTTGCCCTGCATTTTGATTGTTTTTCAGTAGGATTTTAACGGTTCATGTTGCCCAATTGGGCGATTTTTTAATGCATGGGTGCGCGCTCGGTCAGCGCGGATATCCCCCACGGGTCCGCGCTGACCGAATTGGAACACAACGCGGCCATCTTTGGGTCAGCGCGGAAAACCCGCGTTCTTCCGCGCTGACCTCGAAAATTATCGAAGGGCTGCCATGGGAGCGTGTGTAACTGAAGAGCAAGCGATCGCGCGAGCTCAGTACCTAGACTTAGTCTATTCTCAGTCAGGTACTCTATATGAGTATTTGCCAGATGCTCCGAGGCCTGGACAGACCAAGGCTCCGCCGAAACCATCAGTAGATGGAGTCATTGGCTCTGTCAATTCGTCGTCGAAGAAATCCTCCGCAAACCCTGGAAAGCAAAAGCAAAATGCTTCCAACGAAAATGCTTCTCAGGGCCCATCGAATCCTGTTAGTACCTCAGAGGTTAACGCCGTTCAGTCCACCGCGGCGGACAAATCCTCGAAAGGGAAAGGGAAGGGGAAAGGCAAACCGAAAAATGAGAATAAACAACCCAAGCAGGAACCTTCTAAAAATTCATCTGAAGATGGAGCCAAGCGAAAACCTAAGTATCCTTGCCTCATCTGTGAGGAGGATCACTATACCAAAGACTGCCCTAGGCGGTCCGAAGTTAGTCGGTTATTGAAAGGCGCTCCTGGACCTCCTGCCGTGTTGAAAGAACCTTTCCCTTCCCAACAGACGCATCAGGTGGCTGACCCCTCTCAGTCCTCTTCCTCGTTCGGTTCTCAAGTGTTCATGGCTGGCACCATTCCCATCCATGTTTCAACTCGAGCAAAAGATTATACTTCTTCAGCCGGGAAAGAGCCGGAGATTCCCTCCAGCGCTCCTCCATCCAGTTCTAGTCCCCTTCACATCGAACGGCCCAGCGCTGAGACGATCCCCCGACCCCCTCCTAAAGGTGTACTCAGGAAGTCATCCTATAACCCCAATGCTCGTGCCGCCCAGCACTATAGCATTGTCGAGGACTTAGCTCAGGCTCCGTCCGCTATGTCCGCATTAGAAGTCCTCCAGAGCTGCCCCTCACAGAGGAAGTCCCTGCTATCAGCCATTGGTGGCATCGACCCGGCAGATTCGGATTTGATTACTTTTGATCTCGAGGGTTTTTCCCAGAGACTGCCTCACCAAGTAGCATTCCTTATCCAGGTCATCATTAATAGTAAAACGATTCATCGTACTGTTATTGATGAAGGTGCCTCAACCTGTATTATGTTAGTCGCTTGCTGGAAGGCTATTGGTTCCCCCGCTCTGAGTCAGTCTCCTACGACCCTAGAAGCGTTCGATGGAAGAGAATCTCGCCCTTATGGTATTCTCCAACGTTTACCCATCTCCTTAGAAGGCAAGACAGTCGAAGTAGAGGTAGAGGTCGTTGACGCAAATCTCATGTACAACCTCCTCCTCGGCCGCAGCTGGACATATGCCATGCAGGCCGTAGCGTCCTCTTTATTCTGTGTCGTTCGTTTCCCTTACCAAGGAAAGATTGTCACGGTGGACCAACTCTCTTTCTTCGCCTCTTCCTCTGAAGGTAATGTGCCATTTGTGGAGCATACCTCCAAGTCCTTAGAAAGTGTGGGAGCCGGACTTTTCAAAGATCCTGCTTTGATGGGAGTCTTTCCCCTCCCACCTCCCAATTTCGCCTCTGTCCATATGATCTCCGTACGTTCAGATCCATGGGTTCTTCCTCCCCCGAATCAGGAAGACTCTTGGGGCGATATGATGCCATTGAGTCCCGCCGAGCTCAATTACATCGAGATTGTCGCTGCATCGGCTCCACCCCCTGAACCTGCTTCTCTAAGCAGTGTTCCCGATTCATACGATCATTTCCCATGGTTAGGAGATGAGCCTGCTTCGGACCCTTTGAAAGAGATTTTCCCGCCCGATGAGGCCATTATAGAGACTATGTCTCTAGAAGAGCTCCCTTGGTCAGATCACCACCATCGCTCTTCGTTTCTCCCTCCCCATCCAGAAATGGCCGCATGTCTCGAGTGGTTTGCTTCATGTGTCCCATCTCCGCCTCTCCAAACACCTATCCAGCTATATCAAGTGTCGTCGGAGGGCAATTTGGAAAATATAACGCAAACCCAGCCAATCGACATCTCTGTCAAACCAGGGATTGTCGAGCATATTCATATTGGAGTCACCTGTACTCCAGAGGAAATTCAGCTTTATACCGCTTTATTTCGTGAATTCCGGGATGTCTTTGCATGGTCTTACGAGGAAATGCCCGGCATCGACCCTAGTATTGTGGTGCACGAAATTCCTACTTATCCAGGCGCCAAACCTGTTCGTCAGCGTTTACGTCCTGTGCACCCTCGAAAGGCAGCAGCCATCAAGGCCGAGGTTGAAAAACTCCTTCGAGCTGGTTTCATCTATGCCATTCCTCTCACGGAATGGGTATCTAACATAGTCCCTATCAATAAAAAGCAGGGTACTATTCGGGTCTGTGTTGACTACCGCGCCTGTCCAAAAGATAACTTCCCTACGCCTTTTATTGATCAGCTTATTGATGACTGCGCAGGAAGTGAGATTTATTCCTTTATGGATGGCTTTTCTGGTTACAACCAGATCAACATAGCCCTCGCAGACCAGCACAAGACAGCTTTCATTTGTCCTTGGGGTACCTTTGCTTATAAAAAGCTCCCTTTCGGTCTCAAAAATTCCGGTGCCACTTTCCAGCGTGCGATGTCGTATGCTTTTCATGATATCCGACACATCGTACAGCCTTACCTGGATGACCTCCCAGCTCATTCAGCTAAACGTCAAGACCATCCATCTCATTTACGCGAAATCTTCCTCCGCTGTCGACACTACCGTATTCGACTTAATCCACACAAGTGTGTCTTCTGCGTGGAAGCTGGCCGACTACTCGGGTTTATCGTCTCCCGGGAAGGCATCCGTCTGGATCCCCTGAAAGTCGAGGCCATTCTGAATCTTCCTCCCCCTGCCTCTTTGCAGCAATTGCAGAGCTTGCAAGGGAAAGCTAATTTTCTCAGACGATTTATCCCGAATTATGCCGAGGTGGCTAAAGGCTTCACGCGATTATTAAAGCGAGACACACCCTTCCGTTGGGATGCCATCGCCCAGGAGTCTTTCGAGCGCCTTAAAGACCTTCTCGTCTCAGCTCCGCTCTTAAGACCTCCGAACTATCATCGCGACTATATTCTCTATTTGGCTGCCGCTGACACCACCATCGGTATGGTTCTTGTGCAGGACGATGATGCTGGCACCGAGCATGTTATCTATTATCTCAGCCGCAACCTTCTGGATACGGAAACTCGGTACGCATACGTCGAAAAGTTGGCATTGGCAGCTGTCTGTGCCGTCCAACGATTCCGGCATTATATCCTGTTGCGCACAACGACCGTGATCTCTGATTGCAACCCCATGACCTACATTTTGTCACGTCAGCTGCTGGGGGGCAAATACTCGAAGTGGATTGTAATCCTCCAAGAGTTCGACTTGGAATTCACTGCAGCCAAGTCTAAGAAATCTCTGGTCTTTGCTGAACTGCTCTGTTCCTTACCATCTAATTCTGCACCATCCCCCTCAGAGGAGCACATTCCGGATGAAACTTTGTTTCTCATTAGCACCCTCGACCCGTGGTACGGGGATATTATCGTATATTTACAGACGTCTTCATTCCGTCCCAACGTATCGAAAGATGCTCGACGACGAATTCGTCACCAAGCTCAACCATATCGTATCTTGGGCGATACCCTGTACCGCCTCGGCGTCGATTCTGTTCTTCGCCGATGCCTAACTCTCGAGGAGGCTGAGCGAGTCTTGAATGACTGCCACTCCGGCGCTTGTGGCAGCCATATGTCCGGATATGCTACCGCTCAGAAGATCCTCCGGGCTGGTTATTTCTGGCCTTCCATCTTCAAGGATTGCATCCTTGCTGTACGTGCATGTCACGAATGCCAGGTTTACCACCGGAAGATGCGTGCACCTGTTGCACCACTGCACCCTGTTGTAACCGTAGGTCCATTTGCCAAATGGGGCATCGATTATACATCCTGTAACCCTCGTTCGGCCGGGGGGCATGGGTACATTATCGTTGCTGTGGATTATTTCACCAAGTGGGCCGAAGCGATGCCTACATTGAACGAAGACGGTCACACAGCGGCGCAGTTTCTATTCAATCATATTATCACTCGTTTCGGAGTCCCTCAGGCTATTGTTACAGATCATGGAAAGCATTTCCGAAATCATATGATGACGGAGCTAACGTCCCAGCTAGGCTTGCGCCAAGATAGTTCGTCACCGTACTATCCACAATCTAACGGTCAAGTTGAAGCCGTGAACAAAGTTTTGATCACCATGCTTCAGCGCACCGTCAATACGCACAAGTCTAACTGGCACCTTATGCTTTTCCCAGCCTTGTGGGCCTACCGGACTTCCGTGAAGGATGCCACCGGTTTCACTCCTTTCCAGTTGGTTTATGGACTGGAGGCTACCCTTCCCGTCGAATGCGAGATTCCTTCATTAAAATTAGCTGTCGAGTTACTCCCCAACACCACTCCGGTGGAGGAACGGCTTCTTTACCTAGAACGGTTAGACGAGACTCGTCGTTTGGCTTCTCTGGCTATCGAAGCACAGAAAAAGAGAGTCAAGGCTCACTTCGATCAGAATATTCATCCTCATTCCTTTGTTGAGGGAGATTTAGTACTGCTCTACGATCAAGCTAAGGATAAGCTGGGGGCAGGGAAACTCGAATCTATGTGGTTAGGTCCCTACATTGTGAAAAGAGTTTTACAAAAGGGCGCGTATGAGTTGATTGATTATGAAGGAAATCCTCTTGACAAGCCCCGCAACGGGCTGTATCTGAAGAAATATTATGCATAACTTCGCGCACTCACTTTGTATATACGTGTGTTTTGTGTGTTGTGCATGTTTTCATTTTGCCTTGGTGAGCAAGTGTGTTTTCCTCTTATTGTGTTTTCTTCTTCTTGTGCAGATGTCTAGTGCACCTTATGTTGGTTTCGCTGATGGCGCCTGCCGTAGTACTTGCAATTTGTCATCTGCGGCGTGGGTGATCTACGATCCTCACGGAGAATTGTTAGACCTTCAGGGGGTCTGCCTAGGTCGTACCACTAACAACGTTGCCGAATACAGCGCTGTAATTGAATTACTTGCCGAAGCAGTTGACCTCGGCATCCGCGAACTAGTGGTGAATCTGGACTCCCAGCTAGTTGTCCATCAACTCAACGGGCAATATTCCGTCAGAGACCAGCGCATATTAAGGTTGTACCTACGTGTAAGATTGTTAGAACGGAATTTTGATTACATTAATTATCAACACATTCCGAGACGACTAAATACGTTGACTGACGCATTGGCCAACCATGTGTTAGATAGACATTTGCGTAACAGATAAACATCATGCAAGAAGACATAGAAAGCAGAATAAAGTCAAGCATATGTAAATAAATCATTTCAAGCATAGTTTGCATATAGATGCTTTTAAGCTTGCATCAAAAATGTAAAATCCATGGGTCATGTGTCGTGCAAATCCATACATAAGATCACAATTGTATTGAATAAATGCATAACATAAACAAAACATCATCACATGTAACAATGATCCATCCAAAAACCGGTATGTATATATATATGTATCGTGTGGCGCACTAAGGCGCTCAAAAATAAGTGTATATGTCCAAAAATCAGTATGTCTGAGTCATGAAGTCTCAAAATAACAGTGGAAATAAAGCCTAGGCGACTATTCGGCTGGATGATGCTCTCTGTAGTACACAGCTGCTCGTGCCACCCGCCTCAGAAGGCGGTGTACCCTGGGTTGCACCCCCACTGTGTGGATCTGATGCTCTATGGGGACCTCCTCGACCCCCTAGTAGTCAGGCACCCCCTCCAGCAACCCCTCAAGGTTGCGAGCCACAGCCTCTGACGTATCAACCCCTGGAAGGGCTAAGGTCAGGACCCCATCTCCCTGCCCTTCTCTCCGTGCCGTGGCAGCCAGGCCAACCGGTCTAGTAGGCCCCACATCTGCATACCATGACATTTGTTAGGACATGTACATAAAAAAAAAAATATAGAATAAATCCAAAAAAACATTTAAAATTCAAAAGTCAAAGTGTTATACCTGCATCATCCCACTGTTCACCTTGGGGCAGTACCAGATCAGGGTCATTGCGGAAATCCATGCCCGCATATGGCCAGTCCTCCACAAAGATCTCCTGCTGATCCAGCCAGTCTCGGAAAAATGCTCCCCAGCTATGTGGCCGGCCGCCACCTCCGCGTGGCATGATTCGAGCCCATCGTGAGGCCCTCGTCTCTCGAGGATCCCTGGGAGCATCCACGGCCATCGTCTGCAGCCGCATGGCTGGCACTCGCTCTAGAATGAGCGGGACTAAGATGGACCCGTAGCCGAACTGTTTCGTCTCCCCGCGACGACAGTTGCTCAGCTGCCTCTTCATGTTATTGGTCACTGCTGTGCACCAATCAAACACTGTAGGCTCAAGGCATTCGAGAGCTAACAAGAGATGAGTCTTTGAGGCCTCGTGGTTGGCCATACTACCCGCTGCCCGGGTCACCATGAATAGAATGGTGCGAAGCACTATGTTTCCCACTGTGGGGATTGATACTTTCCCACTTCGCGCTTTCTCAGCCTCCGGACATACCCGAGCCATCAGATCATCTAGCGTGCCGCCGCTAGGTCGCTGCCCCCCTATGATGGGCCTCGCACCTCGCCGTGACAACCCGGTCAAAAAGAAGATATCCATGTGGTCAAATTCGATATCCTGGCCCCGGATAGTGAATTTCATATCCACCGAGTTCCATGCCCTGATCAGTAGCTCGAGAAGATCATGCTGAGCTCGTAGGCGAGGTGTGAGGAAAAATTTCATAAACCCGCAAGCCCGCATGGCATTGCAGCAATCCACATTTGCCCAAGCAGCAATATCTTCGACATCATGCACTCTTTCCTGCCATTGGAAAGCCATTACGTCCTGCAGGAACCATGAAAAGAATTTAGAAGTGCTGGAGTTGGATTTTTTACGTTCAAATTAAAATAAAATAATTTTTCCGCGCCAGCGCGGCTGTTTTAAAAACAGACGCGCTGACCATGGCAGCCCTTCGATAATTTTCGAGGTCAGCGCGGAAGAACGCGGGTTTTCCGTGCTGACCCAAAGATGGCCGCGTTGTGTTCCAATTCGGTCAGCGCGGACCCGTGGGGGATATCCGCGCTGACCGAGCGCGCACCCATGCATTAAAAAATCACCCAATTGGGCAACATGAACCGTTAAAATCCTACTGAAAAACAATCAAAATGCAGGGCAAGGGAACGAGAACCTACCTGGAAGAAGCAGATCGGAAAACAGTGTCTGTACGGGCTGGAAATCACTCGTGGATGGCTGCGCCCATGCCTAGACTGCATGTACTTGATTATCAGAGATATTTCGGTCCTTCCTGGTGGTGTTCCAGTTCGGCGTGTGTTGTAAAGCATTTCACCCCTCCCACTCTCTCGGTCTTCATGCTTTAGGGGGCATCTGTTACACAGTAATTTGTCACTGCCTTCCTGTCAGTCACCCTGCTGTGTCAATCACCAAGCTTCATGCCTTCTGAACTAGCCCAGAAACCCATTTTTCCAAAGTTTTGTTCATCAGCGCGTCTGTTCCTAAAATAACCGCGATGACAGGCGCCTTGTAGTGTATGCTGTGCGCTGCCAGCGCGGAAGAACATCACTTTGGAAAAATGGGTTTCTGGGCTAGTTCAGAAGGCATGAAGCTTGGTGATTGACACAGCAGGGTGACTGACAGGAAGGCAGTGACAAATTACTGTGTAACAGCTTGTTCAGCATTTTCAAGACATTGCACGAGAAAACAATCCAGACAGGGAAGATTCCATAAAGGAAATTACAAGATATATCCCTAAGCTGGTGTCTAGAGAGGACAATATCAACCTAAACAGACCAGTTTCTGAAGAGGAGGTTAGCGAAGTACTCAAAGATATGCAGAATGGCAAAGCACCAGGCCCAGATGGTTTTAATGTGGATTTCTTCAAAGCTTGTTGGGATATAGTTAAACTAGATATTTTAAATGTTGTGGAGGATTCCAGGGTTAATAAAACTATCCTGAAAGCCCTCAATACCTCCTTCATCTCCCTGATTCCCAAACAGGACTCGGCTCAAACAACAGATAAGTATAGACCCATAGCTTTATGCAATGTTGTTTACAAGATTATATCCAAAGTAGTGGCTAACAAACTCAAACCCCTCCTCCCTAAACTAGTGTCTGAGGAGCAATCTGGTTATGTGGAGGGCTGGAAAATTTTGGATAACATTATTCAAGCTCATGAGGTGGTTCACTCTCTCAAAAGAAAAAAGCAGGTGGGGATGATCATGCAACTGGATATTGCTAAAGCATATGATAAGGTCAATTGGGGGTATATCAAGAAGATACTCACAGCCTTTGGGTTTGATCACAACTGGATAAGATGGGTAATGGCTCTGGTAACTACTTCCAGCTTTTCTATCTTGGTTAACGGCTCTCCCTCAGATATCTTCTTTCCCTCTAGAGGCCTGAGACAGGGAGACCCGCTCTCTCCCTTTCTCTTCATCCTCATGATGGAAGGACTGGGCAGGGCTATCAAGCAGGCTAAAAACATAGGAAAAATTAAGGGTCTTCAAGTATCAGAGAATGGACAGACTCTTACTCACCAACAATTTGTAGATGATACCATGTTGCAAGGTATTCCCATAGTCAAAGAAGCGGCTGCCTACAAGAAAATCCTCAATGCTTTTGCAAAAGCTTCAGGTATGGAAGTTAATCTCACAAAATAAAAAATATTCTTCTTTAATACCAACATTGCTATTCAAAGGAACATCTCAAGAATCCTTGGCTTCCAAAGGGACTCCCTCCCCTCAAAATATTTGGGAGTACCTCTCACAGACAAACCAATGCTTAAAAACATTTGGGAACATATGCTAATTAAGTTGCAGTATAAAGTTAAAAAATGGACCTTCAGAGCCTTGAACTTGGCGGGCAGATTGGTTTTGACAAAGGCAGTTCTTCAATCCATCCCAGTTTTCATGTTATCATCCCTTCCAGCTCCCAAAGGAGTCTTAGAAAAAATCAGAAATATTCAAAGAGATTTTCTATGGGGTAAGGAGGAAACAAGGAAGAAATGGGCCCTGGTTTCCTGGGAAAAAATCTACAAACCCAAAAGCCATGGGGGTCTAGTCTTAAATGATCAGGAGATTCTAAATAAAGTACTAGGAGCCAAGCTTTGGTGGCGATGGGTGCAAGAGCCAAGAGCCCTTTGGGCAAGGGTCTAGAAAGAAAAATATGCCAGCTCTTGGCACACTAATAATCTCATCAGAATGTTAGGAGATATAAGGGGCTCTCTCATCTGGAATAGGGCTTGGGAGAATAGGAATATAGTACAACAACACAGTTTCTGGGAAACCAGAGATGGTGAGCAAGCACTCCTTTGGGAGGAAAAATGGCAACAAGAACTAGTGTTGTTAAAGGAGGACTTCATAAGTCTCAAACAAGAAACATATTCCCAAGGATTGAACAAAGTTAAAGATTTCTGGGACCTCCCTCAGGGCCAGGACAAGTGGAGAAACTGGAGTAACATTGATTGTAGAAATAACAGCCTCATAACAACAAAAGCAGAAGCACTGAGAAGCATTTTAAAATATAGGATGATCATGGTCACAGAGGGGCAGGATCAATTGAGATGGGGTAACAACAACAAACGTACCTTCAATCTCAAAGAGGAAAAGTATATTCTCCTAGGGATGGAGTCCTGTGTGCTAGAAAAATCTTAGAGGCAACTCTGGTCTCACTAAGGTTGGATGAAAATCAAGCTTTTTATGTGGCTAGTGCACCATAGGAAAATTTTGACTTGGGATAATATTAGAAAAAGAGGCGTCTTGGGGCCTTCTAAATGTCAGCTTTGTGAAGAGTAAGAGGAGACTATGGAGCACATCTTCATCTGCTGCTCTTACACCACCTGGTTGTGGAATTCCTTTTTCTAACATTTTCCAACAATTAGACAGGGACAGAGAGAGCATCACAAATACCCTAAATAATTGGAGAAGGAACTTTTCCGAGAATGAGGTGCTTAATCGGGCATGGGCTTTCACACCAAAATTCATTATCTGGAATGTTTGGAAAGAAAGAAATAAGAGAATCTTCAAGGATGAAAAATCCAACCCTTAGAAGCTATATGATTTGACTCTAAAGAAGATAAGGGAGACAGTCAGCACCACAGTGCGCAATATCCCAGAGACTCCTCCCTCAGCAATGGAGCTGAGAACACTCAGACTGTTGGGATTGCACAAGATCATTCTGCAAGGGCTTGGAAAAAATAAAATGACAATGAATATAGAGAAAGATTGCTGGCAGCCTCCTCTGAAAAACTACCTGAAGTTCAATATTGATGGAGCCTCCAAAGGTAATCCTAGATTAGCTGGGTTTGGAGGAGTTTTAAGGAATGAAGAGGGAAGAATCATATTAATCTTCCATAGCCATTTAGGTAAAGCAACCAATAACATGGCGGAACTAATGGCGATGGAGCAGGGCCTAGAGATTCTGATTAAAAATCGTAGCTCAAATGTTATCATAGAGGAAGACTCAGAAATCACCATCAACTCTGTAAAAAGAATCAGCTATGGATCCAAACTAGAGAAAGTCTCAAATCATTGGAGACTAATCCAGGTTTATCAAAGGATTCAAGCTCACCTTCAAGGTTTGGGATCTGTTAGTTTCAATCATGTGCACAGAAATGCTAATAGGCTTGCGGACATTCTAGCCAACCAAGGGGTAAACAATGAAGATTGCAGGATGGTGAAGAAGTGGCAGGATCTGCCCCATAATCGTTTAAAAGTTCTTAGCTATAACCAAACGGCAGAGGACAGTCAGGTGATCTGTCATAATGGGAAGGTTTCTTGTAGAGGTGAAGTGTCCCCAGCCAATGTTTCCTCGGCGTCTTGATTTTCCCTTTGGGCACCATTGGGTCGTGGATGGGTTTGAGACAATCCTTTTTGCCTCCTTAGTACATTCTCCAGTTATTGGTCCTTCGTCAAAATGGAAGTGGCGGGAGAACTATTCATTCAGTTTCCAAATCAGTTTTCCCTACCGGATTTGCATGAAGAGCTTGGCTAGTTTCATTCTTTTGGGGCAAACAGGTAAAAGAAGGGCCCTGGTGGATAATGGCGAGGGGGTTTATCTCTTCTTCTATAATCCTTAGTGTTTGGCATAAGTTTTCCCCAATCCAGGAAAATGCTTTAGTGAATAATTGTTGGCAGTGGAGTTGGGGGCTTCCGCATCCTAATTCCTATGGTGGAGTGAATATTCAGCAGGTGGAGTGGTTTTTAGGAGTTCGCACCGCTTTCCATTAGAAAGTGGTTTCGGAGTATGGGTAGCGATTCCATATAAAGAGTGACATGTGGTGGTGGGACAGATGCGAAAACCACCCTCATCGCGCCTTAAAGTTCGGTGCCTTTTGGCTGTGCGACATCAAGCACAACCGTCCTTTTTTTCTAAGCCATCCGACGGTCTGGATGGATCGAGCAGTTTTGTGGCGAGGAAGTAGTTTTCGCGGCCCCAACAGGCGGGAAGTGGTTTTCCCCATTCGGGAGTGATCACAATCGTTGAGCTCCATGTGGCGGTGGGGTCGGGTGGAAAACCGCCCTCATCGCGAGTTATCTTCCGTGCTTGTTGGCCGGTCCGATATTAATATTCACCGTCGGCTGGCTTTTGGGGTTTCAACGGTCCAGATCTCCCGTGCAGGTTTGTGGTCCTGGGGTACAGGCATGCAGCTCTTCAAGTACATTTTTGAACCATTCTGTCTAACTCGAAAGTTTGAAGCATTGTTTGAGATCGCACGCGTTGGAGCCACCTTTTTGTCGACCTCTTTGAGTTTTACGATTCCATGTCTAAACTCATTTATTTTTCTTCTTTAGAAAGGTTAAGTTTGATGGTAGGAAGCAAGGAAAAGTTTTGCTTTAGTTCTTTTCCTTAGTCAATGACCTTGAGGGTTGTGTTGTAACTCTATGTACTATATTTCTTGATTTATGAATGGGAAGGTCCGACTCTTGCATTAGCAAAAAAAAAAAGATTGCACTAAAAGACACTTTCTACAAGTTAAATATTAAATTGATGTACATGTGATATATTTTAGTTAATTTAAAAAGTATCAAATTGACTTGCATCATAGTAAAATTGTACTTATTTTCTTAGTCTATGAAACTAGAAATCAAAATTGTTATTTTGTAGAATTTTACATCTTGAATGTTCTTAATTGAATGTCTTGAGATAAAAAATCGATCGAAATACTTGGATAGACAAGTAAATTTAGGAAGGTTCATAAAATTATATAAAATTATAGAATTGTATCATTAATTGTTTAAATTAACATACATTGATTGCACTAAAAGATACTTTCTACAAGTTCAATATTAAATTGATGTACATGATATATTTTAGTTAATTTTCAGTATCAAATTGACTTACATCATAGCAAAATTGTACTTATTTTCTTAGTGTATGAAACTAGAAATAAAATTTTTTATTTTGTAGAATTTTACATCTTGAATGTTCTTAATTGAAGGTATTAAGATAATGAATTGATTGAAATACTTGGATAGGAAAGTAAATTTAGGAAAGTTCATAAAATCATATAAAATTATAGAAACATATCATTAGTTGTTTAAAAATCAACATACATTAATTGCACCAAAAGACACTTTCTACAAGTTCAATATTAAATGGATGTACATGATATATTTTAGTTCATTAATTGACTTGCATCATGGTAAGGTTGTTCTTATTTTCTTAGTCTATGAAGCTAGAAATAAAAATTGTTATATTTTTTTTAATAAAGTTATACTATACCATTTTTTTTAAAGTAGTGAAATAATTAACAAATCCATAAACTGAGATTAATATACATGCCCATGTGAAAATATATACAAATATATATTGTAAATGAAAATATCAATAACCTATCCATATGAAAATATATACAAATTACATTACATGAATGCTCATAAACTAAAATAATAAGCATCCAGAAATTCAAGTAATGTTCATGCATCCATATATTGTCCATGTATGAAAATATACAATGTCGCTATCACATGTGAATGTGCCCTATGAAATGGACCTGAAAATATACAAACTATCTATGATCCACTCTAGAAAGCATCACTTCTAGAGTTACTCCTATGTGAGTCCCACTGCACAAAGTAAGTGTCTATATCTTGGTACTGTAATATAACACATTCAAATTCAAATTAATTAGATAATTATTTGTACAAAATAAACAATCTATAAATAAATGAGTTTGAACCAAGTTTAATTACATATGAATCTACTAACATCATTCGAGTCCAAATGCAGTTCAGGTAGGAAGGGGGTTTGATCAATCTGCGTTTGTTTCTCCCCTACCCATGGCTCAATGATTGGGGCGTGCATCGATGGACCCACATCATTAATTCCCACATACCCAATATCCAAGACACACATCTGTTGAGTGATAAAAGGTGCCTTTTTAACTCCTAATTATCTTCACATTAATTATCAATCCGGGCAAGTCTTTCTATTTCAAGAGTGTACACAGTATGTGGTGGCTATTTAACTCAGAGAGTAATGCTTCTAAATTGCAGTATAGATATTTTAAATACAAGAGTAAATGGATGCAGCAAGTAAATTCTAGTTGCAATTAAAAGAAAACTCAATCCTTTAATGAAATCAAATCCTACAACAATATGCAATTCAAGTAACAACAGTATTAGTTAAGAGTGCAACAACGATAACTCTTCTCTTAGAAACTGATTGAATTTAGATCAAACACACTACTCTGTAAAACAAGGATGACATCAATTTGAGAGCCTAACAGTAGTATTTAATTCTCATTACAGTTGATTACATCGAGTAGGGTATTCATCTAGGAAACTCAATCCATAGCGAAAGGAAACTAATTAAATAACAATGCTGTAAATTATATAAAACAGAGCTATTCTGTCAACGCAAAGAAATAAGGAACAACAACAAAATAAAATAGTAGAAAGCACTAATACTATCAAACTGTCACACTTGCAAGAATTGAGAATATATGACACAGGTGAAGCAGTGAATTCCACCGAAAGTCGGGCCCTTAGTTGCCAACGTACACTGCTGGTTAGTTTAGATAAATGAAAAGGAACAACAACTCCTCTTATGTATTAATCATGAAAGAGTATTACAAGGTATTTGCGTTCTTCGCTTCAACGAAAGTCTGTAATTAAGAATTACAATGATAATAACAACAGTCATCCCCTTTCTACTTACAATCGTTGCCTTTTGTAATGCGAAAGGGGTGAAAAGATAAATAGTAAAAGCGATCCCTCAGGATCTCTCGATCCTGAGGTATTCGCACAATTTTCTAACTTTAGACATCTTTCCCTTCTCGCACTGATCTTTCCGATTTGTTTTGGCCTTATCTGTAATTGCCACACTCCTTCCTTAGCTCGCTTCTTTATTGGTGTTCCTTAGTGAGTGAAAAACAATTGTCCATTTCATACTTTCATGCATAAAGAAGGATAATAATTAGCCAAAGCATAACTCAAATAATTTTTGTGTTTCTTACCGTAATTTCTTAATAGATTAGCACATTGAGATATAGAAAGGATGAGAATAAAGGAAAAGGACAATACGTTAATAGTAAATGCATACCTTTTCCATGACCCAACATACTCCCCTATTTACCCTTTTTCATGGCCTCATGAAAACCATATAGTTCGTATGTAGAGCAGTCAAGGAATAAGTTGGAGAAAGAATGTCGTAAAGCGGTTAGAAACCATGATTCTTGGCCAAGATTTCAAAGATGTGCCCTGTCTGTCCTTCAGGCAGTTCATATATAGCCTTGTACCCCTCATCAGGATACCAAATAATAAGGCTACGAAACTGACAACTTAGCCAATAAGGACCTTCACTTAAGATAAGATTACTATAAGTGACAAAGCGTTTTGTAGCCAGTTTAAAATTTTTATAATTGAATGGCTCTCTATTCTTTACATTGTTATTGGAAACTATCTATCTAAACTTGGATGCAGCCAAGGAGCTTTCCTGAATGGAGAGAAAATACTCTACTCCTTTTTGGACAATTTCTTTCTGAATAGGCCCCAGGGTTTTGATTACTCCTTCCCTCTTTCATCAAACTTCTGTGATTGACCAGCATTTGTAACGGGTGTTTTGGTTCACCTCTAACCCAAAGGTCGAGCCCATTTTCCTGCCTCTGGAATGTGTTATGAGCCTTGAAATATTTCAGTTGGTTAACAGTGAATAAAATGAAAGCTTGAAATTGTACATCCCCTACAAAAGGACTGGGGTTCTTTTTGGTTTCTTCCTCTAATACAAAATTGTGTAAATAAAATTCACGCAGGATGTTAGGTCCCTATAGTAATAGTGATTACCCCATTACTATTGTAGTTGTTGTTGGCATTATGGCACAGGTTTGGCACTATGGCACAGGTGTTTTCCTTGATGGCAACTCACTCAAAGGGCAGATCACAGTTCAGGCTCTCAGAATGAAAGAAAATGAGGTATACGCAGGTTTATCTTATTAAAATCACGTATACACGCGGGTGTATTGATCAAAAGGCACGTATACATATGCACGCACTTTCATGCAAATAAAAGCGCGTACATATGGGAAAACTTATGGTTGGTCCATGGTATTTAGTCCGACATATTTGAACCTATGGTTTTGGTCCTTGGTATTGCATTTAAACTGTTGAACCCAGGTATTGGGTCCCTAGTATTAGTTCTCAATGGTTTTGGACCATGGTTTGAGTAAGGCCTAAGAATATAAAAAGGGAAGGAGATCATTTGGCAAGGGTATTGACTTATGTGTTGAATATCTTGAGAGGAGCAAGATCTGGAATACTGGTGATTGGTTGGTGAGTTACAGATGGATTTGAATCAAGGAGGAACCTGAGCATTACACGATGGTTAAGATCTATTGATGGGTAGAGATCTCAAGGCTTGAATAGTAGTATAATTATGTGATTTTTGATCTATTATATTTGGCGCATGATTAGAGCTATAAATTTGATAATCTGGGTATAACTGATGTCTGATTAAGAAAAAGGATAAATTATCTTTTATAGATCTGTACGCAGGTTAGACGTAGCGGAGGCGCATATAGATGTAGATTAAGGAAGTGAAGACTGCATATATGCTGGTTGACTTTGGCATAGCTGCGTATATACGCATGTTTCTATTGATGAAGTAGTGTACGTCTCTTGAAACATGTTTTAGCTGCCTCTGTTTATTGCTGCAGTGTTCTGGGTTCAGAATTGGTGTCTGGTTACTGGTACTGTTTTCTGGTTACAGCGTTCTGAAAAGTTATTGGTTGATTCAGTATTTGTACAAAGGAGATTGGTTGTTGCAGATATACTTGATATTTGGTTGATATTCATGGATCCAGTTTGAAAATTTATGAAACGTGGTCCCTGGAAGAAAAGAGAAGGTTGAAGCCTTCTGTAGGTCAGCACCTACGTACTAGTACTGCATCTAGTACAAGAGCTAAGGGGGTTGTAGCTCCCTTCTAAGAGAAGCTGGAGAACGAGAGAAGGTTGTAGCCTTCTGTAGGTTGAAGCCTGCGTACTGGTATAAGACTGCACCAGTACAAAATCATTGTAAAAAGAAGTTTCTAATTGAAAGAAGATAGAGACATATTGCAGCAAGTGGTTTTCACCCACATTGGGTTTCCACCTTATATCTTGTGTTCTTTTGTGTGACTGTCTGCTCTACTTTTCTGTTCTTGCTTATTGTTATATGGTTCTGACACACAGATTAATGATCAACATCTAAAGAATAAATTAAATTAAGTCTGGAAGTTATACGCGAGTCTCATTAGTCAGAGTTGCGTATACACGTTGTTTTCATTCACTGAAGTGGCGTATACAAATATTTGTATAAATTGAAAAAGAATTTGACTTAATAATACTGATTCACCCCCCCTTCTCAGTATTATTTTCAACAATTGGTATCAGAGCGGTTCCTTCAGAAGAAGCTTGATCGCTTGAAGGAAGATCTATCATCATGAGCAACTACGAAAGAGAAGCATCAATTAGGCCACCAATTTTCAATGGAAGCAACTTCGTCTATTGGAAGGTAAGAATCACTGCCTATCTTCAATCTCTTGGTACAGAAGTTTGGGATATTGTGGAAATAGGATACACTTTTCCATCAGCAACTCCTACAGATACGGCTGGTAAGAAGCAGTATGAAACAAATGCAAAGGCAGTCAATACTCTATTAGGGAGCCTATCTCAATCAGAATTCGTCAAGGTTATGCAGCTCAAAACCGTAAAAGAAATATGGGATAAGATCATTCTGAGCTATGAAGGAGATGAATAGGTAAAACGAGCAAAACTACAAACTCTCAGAATTCAATATGAAAATCTCAGAATGTACAATGATGAAAGTGTGGCTAACTATTTCCTATGAATAGATGAGATTGTAAATTGTATGAAAAATCTGGGTGAAGAAATAAAAGAAGTTGTTCTGGTTGAAAAGGTTCTAAGATCCTTGTCTTCTAAGTTTGAATCAAAAGTTTCCGCCATAGAAGAAAAATAGAATCTACAGAGCCTTACCATGTCATAGCTACACGGAATCCTAACCACTTACAAAATGAGAAAAGGGGGACCATCAGACAAGAGAGAAGCCGCATTCAAAGCCTCAGGAAAAGGAGATTACAATGACTCAGGACATATGTCGGAAGAAGAGGAAGAGTCAAATTTTGTCAAAAACATTCAACTGGGTTCTGGAAGATTCAGAGGTAAGCTCCCTTTCAAATGTTTTGCTTGTGAAAGAGTCTGTCACTATGCTGCCAAGTGTCCTCATAAAGATAAGCTTGACAAAGGTAAGGAACCAGTTAGATGGAACAGAAAACAAAATGTAAGTAAGAAGAGCTATTACACACATGAAGACAGTGATGGACTTTCAAATAGCGATGAAGATGAACAAGGTAATGATTATAGACTTTTGATGGCTTTTGAAGATGATGATTTCTTGGATGCTATAGATGAAGAAAGTCTTTATGAAGAAATTTCTAAACTCAAAATTTGCTTAGAGGAGAAGAACATGATTATAGATACTCTGACATCCCAACTTGCTGAAATGGAGAAACACAATGAAAATTTAGAATGTGAAATTGTGGGACTTAGAAAGGACATTGAAAAACAAAAGCTCTTAATCTTAGATTTGCTAAAGGATCTGAAACTTTAGATGAAATTATCAAAGTACAACGTTCTCCTCTAATCAAGACAGGTCTTGGGTATACCAAAGAAACATCTCAAGCACAGAAGCCATCTACCTCCAAAAGTTATCTTGAAGCTGCAAGGAGAAGTGAGCAGGTTGATAATCGACAGCAAAGGCCCAATGGAGATCACTAGGGAAATCAGGGACAATTTACCTCAAGAATGAACAAAGACTACCAGGTAAATCGGGGGCAATCTGCTTCAAGGATGAACAGAAGCTACAACCAACCACAGGTAAATCATTCTCAATTTACCTCAAGAATGGATGTCAATAGAAACTACAATCATTTGGTTGGTAGATTTGATAATCGCAGGAGTTTCTTCAATGGCCAATGTTTCTCTTGTCATAACTTTGGTCACAAAGCAGCTCAATGTGTTGCCTACAAGACAATCATGACTAGAGAAGCTCAAAAACAAAGGAGTATGACTGGGATCATGAAAAGGACCTACAATAACTTTTCTTCTCTTGAGAATGAAATAGAATGTTCTATTTGTAACAACTTTGGTCATGAAGATTCTGAATGCAGGAGTAGGTTTCGACAAATAACTTAGAAGGAGCAAGCTTCATTAAGTCCCAAAACATGGAAAAAGAAAGAACCGCTACCAGAAAGATGTGGGATAGCCTTATATGTGGAAGGACAGGAAAATCAATGGTACATCGACAGTGGATGCTCAAAACATATGACAGGTGATAAAGATAAACTTCAGTCATATAGTGCCTTAGAAAAGGAAAAGAAGGTCTCATTTGGAAATGACACCCCTACACTCATAAAAGGTAAAGGTTTTGTTCTTTTGAAAGAAAAGGTCAAGGCTGGAAATGTTATGTATGTTGATGGCTTAAAGCATAATTTATTAAGTGTCAGTCAAATGTGTGATCAAGGAAATGAAGTAATATTTCGATCAAATGGATGCATTGTTCGTGAGCTTGATACAGGAGAAACAGTGATCAAAGGCATAAGAACTCCAAATAATTTATATATACTCAAGGGAGGACAAAAACAATGCTATCTAAGAAAGAGTGATGAACACTGGCTATGGCACAAAATATTGGGGCATCTAAGCTTCTCACAGATAAGGAAAGCATGCAAATATCAGGCGGTTCGTGATTTACCTGACATCAGAATTCTAGACAATACAATATGCAAATCATGTCAATTTGGTAAGCAAACCAGAACTAATTTCCCTGAGAAGGAAGGATCAGCTAGCAGGCCACTTGAACTTGTCCATATTGATGTATGTGGTCCATCTAGGAAAAGGTCACCTCGAGGAGAAGAATATTTTATATTGTTCATTGACGACTTTTCCAGGATGTTTTGGATAGGACTTATGAAGCATAAAGATGAAGCTTTTGAAAAGTTCAAATCATTCAAAGCCTTGGTGGAAAACGAATCAGAGCGCAGAATCAAATGCCTCAGGTTTGATCGAGGAGGGAATTTACCTCAAATGAGTTTTTATATTTTTGTGAAGAACATGGAATAAGAAGGGAATTCTCTACTGCAAGGACTCCTCAGAAAAATGGAGTAGTGGAAAGGATGAATAGAACGGTTCAACAAATGGCTCGTGCTATGATTGATGAGTCTGGAACTCCTGCAACCTTCTGGGGTGAAGCCGCATTTGTTGCAGTTACTATTCTCAACAAGACAAATGTCCGGGTAAGCAACACTCAGACTCCTCACGAACTATGGTATGGTAAGACTCCCACAGTAAAATACTTCAAAATTTTTGGGAGCAAATGCTACATCAAAAAGACTGATGAAAACCTTGGCAAGTTTGAACCTAGAGCAGATGAAGGCATTCTCCTTGGTTATTCTCCCCACAACAAAGCATATAAGTGTTATAATAAAAGACTTGGAAAAATTGTTGAAAGTATTGATGTAGTGGTTGATGAATAAGGAAACATTCCAAGGCAAGTAAACTCTGAAGAGTTCGAAGATGATGAGGACTATCCTTCTACAAAAAACCAGACTCATGATGAAGAAGAAACCCATGAGGCACCAGAAGAACCGATAAGGATAGAAGAAAAGAATCCATCCAGGTACGTTCAGAAGAATAATCCAGAAACTCAAATTTTGGGGAAAAAGGAAGCAGGTGTACAAACAAGAAGAAGCATTTTAGAAGCTTCAAGTTATCTAGCATTACTCTCCTCCACTGAACCACAAAATGTAAGAGAGGCATGCAAAGATGAAGGCTGGGTAAAGGCCATGGAGGAAGAACTTGAGCAGATTGAAAAGAATAAAACTTGGGAGTCGGTTCCTAGACCAAAAGATAAGAATGTCATAGGAACAAAATGGATATTCAAAAATAAGCTAAATGAAAATGGAGATGTGATTAGGAACAAGGCCAGACTTGTTTGTAAAGGGTATGCTCAACAAGAAGGCATAGACTTTGAAGAAACTTTTGCACTAGTTGCTAGACTTGAGGCCATAAGGATGTTCCTTGCCCTTTCTAGCTTTCAGAAGTTCAAAGTATTTCAAATGAACGTGAAGTCTGCTTTTCTAAATGAAGACTTGGATGAAGAAGTGTATATTGAGCAACCAGATGGGTTTATCCTTAGAAATGATCCAAAGCTTGTATGCAGAATAAAAAAGGCTCTATATGGCCTTAAACAGGCTCCCAGGGCTTGGTATTATCGCTTGGATAAGTACCTCCATCAACAAGGTTTCACAAAAGGTTCCACAAATAGCAATCTGTATATAAAAGTTGACAATGATAAGTTGCTAATACTTGTTGTGTATGTTGATGATATCATCTTTGGTAGCAATGAAGAAGACATGAGTCAAAATTTTGCCTTGGTGATGCAAAAAGAGTTTGAAATGTCTATGCTTGGTGAGCTCACATATTTTCTTGGTTTACAAGTCCAACAAAACAAAGACGACATTTTTCTATCACAAACCAAGTATCTCAAGCAGATCTTGAAGAAATATGGGATGGAGGATTCAAAACCAGTATGTACCCCTATGGTAATAGGATGCAGCCTCAGCGCAAATGATGAATTAGTAGCAGTGCATCAACCAACCTATAGATCCATGATTGGTAGTCTGCTCTATCTAACAGGTACCCGACCAAATATTATGCATGCAGTGGGAATAGTTGGAAGGTTTCAGGAAAATCCAAAGGAAACTCATCTTCAGGCAGTTAAGAGAATTTTTAAGCATCTTCAAGGAACTCAAAACTATGGCTTATGGTATCCTAGAAGTACAGATCTCACACTTCATGCATATACAGATGCAGATTGGGCAAGAAGTGTGGATGATAGAAAAAGCACTAGTGGTGGTGCATTCTTCATGGGTCCTAGCTTAGAGTCTTGGTTTAGCAAAAAACAGAGTTCAATTGCATTATCTACAGCTGAAGCAGAATATGTAGCTGCTACATCTTGCTGCACACAACTCCTCTGGATGATGCAGACATGACAAGACATGCAAATCACTTGTACTCCACCTATCCCCATTCTATGTGATAATACAAGTGCAATCAACATTTCAAAAAATCCAGTCATGCATTCAAAGACCAAGTACATACCTATCAAATATCATTTTCTCCAAGAACAAGCGCTGGAACAAAAGGTCAAGTTGGAGTATGTTCCCTGTAAGGAACAAGTTGTTGATATCCTCACCAAACCGTTGCCCAAGGAGACATTTGAATACCTCAGACAGAAGCTGGGAGTAGTTGATGCATCATCTTGCTGTTGAATCTTGTCTGTTTCAGAGAAAAGTGGCTGTAAGTGAGTTGAATGAGGAGGATCCGCGTACATACACTTGTTTATGAAGGAACATTCGCTTATATGTTGGTTTAAAGAAAAGCAGTGGGGCCAGGCTCAGGATGAAAAGAGTTTTATATGGGTCTGACAGATACCATATAGCACAGGTTCAGGGGGAGCATCTATTCTTCTAACAATGCATTGTTGGCATTATCTTAGAAGATCTTGGTTAAAATTCACAGTTGGTTTGATTTTAGGTGGAACAAGTGCAGAAGGAGAACATGGGTGCTGGTCTGAATAATGATTGACAAATGCTGCTGATGTTAGTTGTTGATAACTGTCAGAGTCTTGCTGTAGATATTTTGTCTCTATGTCTTATATTTCTTTTATCAAGGTCATGTAACGGCCTATTTTTGGTTTCCCCACTATGCCTGGGATGAATGATGTAATGTACCTATTTGTCATGTGTAAACTTCTGGTGTATCCCCACTTGGTTGGGTGGATGAGTCAATCCCCACTTGGTTGGGAGATGGATGTATGTATGAGTCTTTGGTGATAGGAAGGTCTTTTAAAGTCATGTTTCTTGTATAGATCATCTTCTTGCAGACCTTGCCTACAGTTAGGGGGAGCTTGGACAACACAGTAGAGCAGAGGATTCAGCATGTACTCAGGGGGAGCATAACCCTTTGCCCTTGATGTCAAAGGGGGAGAATGTTTTTGGTTGACTTGGGGTTGCCATCAAGTCCAAAGGGGAGATTGTTGGCATTATGGCATAGGTTTGGCACTATGGCACAGGGGTTGTCCTTGATGGCAACTCACTCAAAGGGGAGATCACAGTTTATGCTCTCAGAATGAAATAAAATGAGGTATATGCAGGTTCATCTTATTAAAGTCACGTATACACATGGGTGTACTGATCAAAAGGCGTGTATACATATGCATGCACTTTCTTGCAAAGAAAAGCGCGTACATATGGGAAAACTTATGGTTGGTCCATGGTATTTAGTCCGACATATTTGAACCTATGGTTTTGGTCCTTGGTATTGCATTTAAACTGTTGAACCCAAGTATTGGGTCCCTAGTATTAGTTCTCAATGGTTTTGGACCATGGTTTGAGTAAGGCCTAAGAATATAAAAAGGGAAGGAGATCATTTGGCAAGGGTATTGACTTATGTGTTGAATATCTTGAGAGGAGCAAGATCTAGAATACTGGTGATTGGTTGGTGAGTTACAGCTGGATCTGAATCAAGGAGGAACCTGAGCATTACACGATGGTTAAGATCTATTGATGGGTCGAGATCTCAAGGCTTGAATAGTAGTATCATTATATGATTTTTGATTTATTATATTTGGCGCATGATTAGATCTATAAATCTGATAATCTGGGTATAACTGATGTCCGCTTAAGAAAAATGATAAATTATCTTTTATAGATCTATAGGCAGGTTAGACACAGTGGAGGCGCGTATACACGCAGATTAAGGAAGTGAAGACTGCGTATACGCTGGTTGACTTTGGCATAGCTACGTATATATGCATGTTTCTATTGATGAAGTAGCATACATCTCTTGAAACATGTTTTAGCTGCCTCTGTTTATTGCTGCAGTGTTCTGGGTTCAGAATTGGTGTTTGGTTACTAGTACTGTTTTCTGGTTACAACATTCTGAAAAGTTATTGGTTGATTCAGTATTTGTACAAAGGAGATTGGTTGTTGCAGATCTACTTGATGTTTGATTGATATTCATGGATCCAGTCTGAAAATTTATGAAACGTGATCCCTGGAAGAAAAGAGAAGGTTGAAGCCTTTTGTAGGTCAGCACCTACATACTAGTACCGCAGCTAGTACAAGAGCTAAGGGGGTTGAAGCTCCCTTCCAGGAGAAGCTGGAGAACGAGAGAAGGTTGTAGCCTTCTGTAGGTTGAAGCCTGCGTACTGGTATAAGACTGCACCAATACAGAATCATTTTTAAAAGAAGTTTCTAATTGAAAGAAGATAGAGACATATTGCAGCAGGTGGTTTTCACCCACATTGGGTTTCCACCTTATATATTGTGTTCTTTTGTGTGACTGTCTGCTCTACTTTTCTGTCCCTGCTTACTGTTATATGGTTCTGACACACATATTAATGATCAACATCTGAAGAATAAATTAAATTAAGTCTGGAAGTTATACGCGAGTCTCATTAGTCAGAGTTGCGTATACACGCTGTTTTCATTCACTGAAGTGGCGTATACAAATCTTTGTATAAATTGAAAAGGAATTTGACTTAATAATACTGATTCACCCACTCCCCCCCCCCACTTAGTATCATTTTCAACAGTTGTATCCCTTATTAATATTTTTGTGCCCCTATTGTCCCCATATTGTTGTTACTGTGCCCCATAGAATCCCTCTATTGTTATTTTTGTGGCTTTATATTATTAATGTTAGGTTAGTTGGGTTATATTGTGACTCCTTAGACTCCTATATATAGAAAGGAGGTTTTGTCATTTGAATCATCCAAGAATTGTTCATTTGTGTAATGTAAAGGAGGTTTCCCCCTCGAAGAGGCTGAATTATAAGGCGTTCAACTATCTTTTCTATCTTTTTGTGAGCTGGTTTCATAACATTTGGTATTAGAGCTTTGGATTCTAGGGTTTCACTGCTCCAAATATGTGATCATGGCATTTTGGTATAATTTTCTTCTGCAACGTTTCAGTAGCTAAAACAAAAACCCATTTGAGATGAAATCATACTGAACCTCGGGTCTGAATTTTAGAGCTTTTCGCACTATAGTTGAGGAGATATGATCTGAGGAAGTTGGTCTTTTTGCAGACTCCTGAATTACATTCCAAACAGGTGACCTGGGGAAAATCGTCATAACTTTCTCTCTGAGCATCGGATTGAAATTTCGTAAGAAGTTACAGAAATAGGATGGATTGTAGTTTCTTGTATATATGACGTCTATATGCTAAATTGCTATGGTGTGCCCGGTCTCATTGCTGAAATGCGATGAATCTAGCTTTGTCGGCAATACCATGCTTCGAGACGAATGTGGAAACAATCTTAGAGGTGGTGGTACATGCAGAAGGTCCCTATGAGTTCCATCACGATCATATCTACACCACTTGTCGGATCCATAAAACCTAAAGCCAACGTCAATGTAATTTGGCCTCATATGTAGGACAAAATTCACATATAAATATCGAGCAAAGTAAAGGGGTACCTCGTCATGGTGGGGGAACTATCCCTAAACTCCAATGAATTGATCATAAACAAATGGGGTTGGATCAACATTGCTAAAGAATCTGAGTGGAATTGTACCAACATGTCTAACACGATGGTTTGGAGGGATGTCAAACAACACCCTGCGAGCATCAATGTCCTTAGTGGCAGTTTTCACCGCCTCCCAATTATGTGGGCCTCTAATCTCTAAGCTTCTCATCCTGATCTATATGGAAAGTAGGATGTTGCTCTATGGGCCCACCCTCTCATATGTAGCAATCGACCTCTCGATTCTCTCCAACATCAAAGTCAAACTACACCTAGTAAGCAACGCATAAGGTATTTTACATAGCTCTTGTGCGATCCATGTGTGTTGACCCCTAACATCATGTAGTGCAATAGTGGTTGTAGAATCATTCCACAGAGGGATTGACGTTGTAGGACTATCCTTAGCTTCACCTTGACGAGGGTTTACAAATCATAAACATAATTTAATAACATATATAACAAATTAAGCATAATAACATATACATTGAATTCAAACACATCAATTGAAGAAAATTTAAAAATTAAAGACTTTTTCAAGACATAAACACATAAAGTTTAAAGAGTATTTGAAAATCAAGGAGGTGTACCTATAATAGGTGAAGAAGGTCCACTATTGGTAGCATGATGATCAACAAAGACAAAAAAAACTTCGTCTGACACTCTGACTGGTGTGGGAAGTAGTATCTATGAGTGGAACATACACTTTGGGTGGCCCACGTGATCTATGATGAGCCCGACCATGTATAGCAGATCCCTCCACACTATGAAGAGCTACAATTGGGGGCCATATCGGAGATGCCTTTGCATATTACATATAATACATACAAAATAATCCAAGAAAAAAATATTGACTAAACTATTACACATCGAAAGAGGTTATCAAATCTAACTTCACACATTTTCCCATTTCTAAATAATCCATTTTATTCATACAACATAAATATGTAAATATATTTAAAACTTAAAATAAACCGATTTGCAAAACTAATAAAATTTCATGCCAACCAAATATTCCATAAGACAAATTATTATAATCTTTGACTTTGACACATGACATGTACTAGGTGCAAGCACATGAAGACAATGTTTGTACAACACACTACATAATGAAACAATATGGTACAAATTAGAAAAGAGCCATTGAAATGATTTTATTCACTTTAAATGCACTTTTCATCATGGATTTAATGTACATGTATCAATGATCAATGCATTGTTGAAACTTGAATACACACACACACACACATGATTTTAGTGGCCAGATTAAATATTGTGTTTTTTATTTTGTGCCATAAGAGACTAAAGCCTACATAGAACTCTAAAGATTATGATAAATATGTTCAACATTTAGGTTATGCATATTTGGATTTTAAGGATTTTTGGGTTCTTATAGTTTAAGTGATGTGCATTACAACTTTTTGAATGAATTTATACATTTTTGAGATTATGGAATAACGTTGAAGCAATAAAATTGAATCTTTGGCACATTTTTGGGCTAATCTCCATGAATAAGAAATTATCTCCACATACTAGAAAAATAGGATCACGTTCCCTCTTAAATATCCAAGGAATCCAATCACTTAAAGAAACCAATCAACCATAATCTTCATTCAATTTTATGTTAGAGAAATTTAAAGTATAAGTGGAAAAATATATGTCCCTTAAAACAATGTTGCTTTGTTTTAGGCATCAAGGAGACAAGAATCCTCTCATCAAGGATTAATTGAAGGTCTTTAAATCAATTTTTTTTCTTTAGTATAAGTAAGGATACAATGAAGAAAGGTTTACTTGGTGTAACACTTCCATAACACATTCAAATTGTAGATATATTGTGCTATTATGATATGAGTTTTTGCATAAAGAATAGTTTATTTTGCACATTTGAGTATCATGGTGATTTCCTTAAGGGTTCCTATGATAACTTTGAGTAGGGCCCACTCAAGGGAATTCAAGGAACCCCTTTAGTTGCAATATTTTTAGTTCTACACTAGGTTATAGTTTCTTGTAGTTGTGTTATGAACATTACTTCAACAATCTCTATTTAGTTTTGCAATTCCCTTCTTATTTTTTCAATTCTATAATTTCTTTTCTTGATTACAACACTGACAATTTTAAATGTTTATGGTGTTCAACATCATGGCAGGTATATTCTTTGAATCTAAAATTAATCATTGTTGAGTATTTATTAGTTGAATGATGTTATGTCCACTATCTATTTCATCTCATACATTACTGACAAACATCTCCTTTATTTGATGTTTCTTGACTTAAGATTTAAGAGTGTAAGCCAATAGCCTAGTGGATAGATAGATAGAAGATAAAGGACTAGAATTGAGCATTTAATTTACTTCTAAATTTTGTCCCATCTATTAAATGCATTAGTTCTAGTAGCATTTCAATACCTAATTCCCTATATAGTTTAAACATGTATCACTTGAATGTGTTCCATAGTTCTTGTGGTGATGATATTGAATAGCTTGTTCATAACAAAACATAACTAGTATATCACATCACATAACATATGTTCATAAGATAACTAACTAGTATATAATTATATATATCTAATATAATTTAATATATAATTATGTGATGTTATAGTTATAAATATATATATATATATATATATATATATATATAATTAATTATGTTACAGGATAATTATGTTATCCATTATATATATAGTTATGTTATATACTAGTTATGTTTTATATAACTAATTTATGTTTTGTTATATAATTATATGCTTTATAGTTATAGGTTATATATAATTTATTTATATTTTAAGTGTTATATAGTTATAATATATATTATAAATTAAATACAAAATTTAATTGACTTTTAATTTAGTTAATAATTTATTTAAATACATTTGATTTTTTAAAATATATTACTATATTTATTATTAAAAAAAAATTTAAATACAATTTAATTTAACTTTAAAATAAATAAATAAATAATTTTTTTTATTTGATAAATAGAAGTTTATTATGAGTAATCATATTCATCATGTCAGTATCAAGTTCCTAATTTATTTTTTTATTGGTTATAGTTTGCTTGTTTTATGTTTTGGAGATTTATTTATTTATTTATTTTATTTTTTTTGTATATTTTCAGTTAGATTTGTTCGAAATTTAAAATGCATTTTAAATAACAAATATCTATCTATATCTATATATATATATATATATATATATATATATATATATATAGATAGATATATATATATATATATTTTTAATTTATTTCACTAAATTCCTAATAAAAACTTTTAAAACCTAAAATAATTAGAAAATATTTATTTTATCATTCAAAATCTAAAAAAAATAAAAATAATAAACATGCTACCATTGCAAGTAAGAAAAAAATTTAAAAACTAAATTATGGTTCTTTTAGTGGTTTTGAAGAGTTTTCTTAGTGGTTTTTTGTGGTTTTCTAGGTTGTTTTTTTGTTTCTTTGAAGGCTTATTTTGGTGGTCTTTTGTAGTTTTCATGGTTTTTATATGTTAAGTTTTTTTTTTTCAATTTTATTTATTTATGTATTTTTATTTTGCAAGAAAAATTAAATAAAAAAGACAAAACACATAGGAAACCTACCTTGGCTTGAGCCTATATGACGTTTACGGGGTTGTTTGGGAGGTTGGTTGGGTTTCTCCATGGCTAAATCCCTCGGTCGAGCTTCAATATCCTTGGTCAAGCCTTAAAAGTCTCTGTCAAGCTCCCTTTTGCCTAGCGGTCTATGCAAAAATGACTTACGTAGACCGTGGTCACACCTTCAAATATGAGACAGGGGCCTGATCGAGCTGTAATTCTTGATCAAGCCTAAAGCTCAATCAAGATTCTAAGCTCGATCAAGCTATAATACTCGATAAAGATCTTATTTTTGGGTTAAACATAAGCTTGATCGAGGGTTTTTTTTAACCCTCAATCGACCTATTTTTTGGCATTCAAGGAGCTTGATCGAGCGCTTAAAAATGGCTCAATCAAGTGCTTAAAGTGGTTTGATGAGCTCTCTCTTTTCACCTAAACTCACCATCTATTACAAAAAAGTGTAACCCAACTCTATACTTTTATCCATATAAAAAAATAAATATTTAGTTTTAGTACTTTTCATTTTATTATTATTAAAACTCAATTAAGCATTTTTTTTTGGGTTGAAATTACAATTTCATATTAATATATTTTATGATTTTACTAAAAAAATAATTAATTAAAAATTAAAAATTAATTTAAAACATTTAATATTTTTAATAAGACTAAATTGTATAATAATTATTATAAAACAGAATATCATTAATCCAAAATTAGTTTAACTAATTTTTAAACAAAAAAATAATTAATTTTTCTTCCCATTTAAATAATTCTAGAAAATGAAGTTGTTTCAAAGTGAAACTAAAAATAGTCCGCATGGAGTAGCTCAAGTGGCAATGGCCTTGGTAATGAAGTCTCACCGAACCGGAGATCTTGGGTTTGATTCTTGTGCTACCCTCCCTGGAAATGGGGTGAATAACGGACATGTAAAAACTCGAAAATGAGAAGATCCGACCAAGCTTACAAAAAAAAAAGTGCAACCTAAAATATAATATAGAGTAAGTATAATATAGAATATAGAGTAAGTATAATATAGAGTAAGTTTTAATTTTTTTTCCTTGAACTTTATATTTTTTGTATATTAATAATTTTCTATTTATTGATACTAATAAAAGAAAAGTATGATATAATAACAATGAATTCATCTTTTTTATCTATAATCCTTCATCCCTCATATTTACAATGTTCTCAATTTAGCAGTATAGTATAACTTCTCTAAGTTTTAGACACAAAGCCTTTTTGTGCCTATCTTTAAAAGTGGGGACAAACATTCTCTCTAACTACAATTCCATTATGATTAACCGTATTTTAGCCAAATGTTATGGGCTCAGATTGGAGAAGAAGATTAGCCTCTAGCGTAAAAGCCACGATAAAAGAGCTAAAGGGAAAGTTGGTTTTAGGAGACATCACTCGACTATTGGTAATGTTGTCATACCTAGGATCATTGTTGAGGAGCGTCACAATAGTAAAACTGATCTCTTATGCTCTTTTTTTTTTTACTTTAGAAAATGTTTCGATATTGTTCCTCGGGATAAGCTATAGAAAAGGCTTGAAGAGATATTGGTTCCTCTCGAGTTAAGAATTGTTGGAATTTGACTCTACAAGAATGTTGTTTCCAATATTAAAGTCAACGAGGGGTGGTCTAAAGAAATTAAAAGTGATATTGGTGTTAAGCAGGGGTTTACCCTATCACCAACCCTTTTTGGAATTTACATCGATAATCTAGAAGAGTGTTTGGAAACTACAGGTTGCAGTGACCCCAAGCTCACTAGTATGGTCATTAATCTTCTCCTTTATTCTGATGATATTGTTCTTCTAGACATAGTATATGATTATCTCAACATGTAGCTTAAGGCCCTCCATGATTACTACTCAAGGATGGGTATGACGATTGACATCGACAAGACTAAAGTTACGATAATTAAATACAAAAATATCAACCATGGTAATTTCATCTATTATAACAATTACTTTGAGTAGTTTTCTTCCTACAAATATTTAGGTATTGATATTCATCATCAACTCAACTAGAATTATAACATTGACAAAAGGATAATTGGAGGTTGGAAAGCTTATTATGAGCTTGAAAAATAATTGTAAGTCAAATGATTAATGGATTTGGAGTAAGAAAAGGGTTCTCTTTGGGACTCTCGTCACCCTTGTTATTTTATATGGATGTGAGGTTTAGGGTTGTAGCAAATCCATAGAGTCATGAAGGAAGATCAATATGATTTAAATGCAATTTTAACATACATTCTTAAGATTAAATGAAACATTCCCTATCCTATCCTCCTAATTTAAGCTAGCCTTTCTCCCATTGAAAGCATGACTATGTTTAGGTACTTGATGTACAAGAAGAAGTTGTACAACATGGAAGCCAAGAAACCCACCTCTGTCTCAAGCGTGGATGGCATAAGGATGCCCAGCCTTGGCTCGACCATTGGGAGATAAAGGAGGTGATCAAATTTTGGAATAAGGATAGTATTAAAAATACTATTACCTCCAAATTTAAGGATAAATTGTGAGATGATAGGGAGCTAGATGGGAAAAGGAAGCTAAGCTATTACAAGGATGAGATCAACCCCACCCTTGATAACCCAAATTATCTCTTTTTATTGGCCAATACTAAGAAGATAATGAACATTCCAAAGATTATAACTAATTCTCATGAGCTTCACAGTGAAACCGAGCATTGGAATATCCCCAAAACACAATAGGATTAAACAACCCACCACCTTTGTGATATTAAGAGGGTTGAAGATGAAAAACACTTTCTCCTAGATTTTCTTACTCTTATTCACATTTGTTCTCATTTCCCAAACATTTTCCACACATCCAACCTTCCTGACTTATTTGCCAAACATTTGCCACACATCCAACCTTCCTGACTTGTTAAGTCAACAAAACTATAGTGATCTTGGAGTGTTTCTTTCCCTTCCTTTTGATCATAGAAATAAAATATTAAAGAGTTGCAATTAATAGACCATATTGGTCTTAGTGTGTCGTCATCATCATCATTATAAAATTATATTAATAAATACGAGATTTAAAAAATACTAAAAAAATAACTTTAAATATTATATTTCCTTTTATGAAAAAAAATATATTAATTTTTATAATAAAATTAAAATTTTATTTATTTTTATAATTTAATAGAATAAGTCAAAACCAACTGTACCATGAGTATCAAAAGATTTCATTTTGTAATCATTATCAAAGTTTGAAATTTCAAACACCTAAAATTTAACCATTTAAATTATTTATTTTTAACAATTTTATTGATTTAAAAAGAGTCAAGGGATCTCTACTTGAATGGTTCATGAGGCACAATACTTGCTAAGGTTTTGCAAATGGGGTAGCAAGCTAAGTGGGCTTGATTGTGGGGAAAAACTCCACAGTTAAGCGCGCTTGAGCCAGAGGAGTTCTGGGATGGGTGACCTCCTGGGAAGTCCTGGTTACCGGGTGCAAGCCCCGGAAGTGATGATTGATGCTATGTGATTCGTTCTCCACATTTCATTAGTTTCAATCCCACTTCTTCACCCCTGTGAGCATCACCTGATGCAATGAGTGCTAAGTGAACTATTCAAAAATCATGAGAAATTAGTCAGTTACGACTACCTCTCATGGAAATGGTCATACGTTTGAATGACTTACTTAACGCAGTTGAATCCCAAAAATGATATCTGATTTAAATATCAATAAATTATAATTTTTAAAATGACAAATCAATTCTACAACACATCAAACAACATAAATTAATTTTAATAAAAAAATATCAAAATATTAACCTTATTGAAAAACAAACAAAATTATTAATAAACCAATCTAGATCCATCTCAACTCCAGATCTATCAAGCACCAAGAAGGATCCAATCTCTCAAGGTGCAAGCTTATTTTTTGAGTGTAAAACTTGAGGAAAGGTTTGCACCTTAAGATATTTGATCCCTCTCGATGCTTGATAGATCCAAGGTTAATATGGATATAGGTTGGTTATATGAAACTATATAATATCTATATTTTTATCTATGTATCTCTTTCTTATTTGTTCTCTCCATCTCACCCCCAAACATACACATTATCTTTCCATATATATCTCTCTCTGCCTCTCTCCCTCCCTCTTCCTCTTTGCCTCTCTCTATTCCCCTTCTCTCTCTCTCCCCTCCTAATCTCCTCTCTCCCTCACTCTCTCTCCATTGCTTCCTTGTCACACCCTCTCTCTCTCCACCTTTCTCCCTCTATGTATTTATTCTTCCTTCCCTCTCTCTCCCTCTACAACTCCACCTCTGTCTCCTTCTCTCTCTTCAATCCTCTCTCTCCCTTTCTCTCCCACCTCCCCTTGTCTCTCCCCCCATCTCTCTCTCTCTCTCTCTCTCTCTCTCCCCCACTCTCTCCCTCCCTCTCCCCACCATCTCTGTGTCTCCCTCTCTCTCTCTTCCATCCTCTCCTCTCTCCCTCACTTTCTCTCCATCTCTCATTTGTTCTTTCCTCCCTCCCTCCCTCTCTCTCTCCCTCTCTCTCTCTCTCTCTTCCCTCCAACTTTGTCACTATCCCCCCCATCTCACCCAACCCCCCCCCCTCCCCTCACACTTCTCTTGTTGTCACCATTTGGATCCTTATTTAAGATCGATCTATGTTGGTTCTTACTAATATTATTTATATTATATAAATTTCACATCTTTAAATATGAAAATATTCTCATTTTCAATTTTTTTAAAACATTAATTTAATTTCTATGAGAATATTTTTAGTAGTAGTGACGATAGAGGATTTAGATATATCTCAAAAGTAATTATAACATTTCTATTATAATGAAGACTATTCAGAAGTTCATAATATCAATGGCAAAGTGGGGTGAATATCCATGATTAATAATCTTGTCATATTGTTATAAAATATTTTGATTGTGAAATAAGTTATGGGTTTTGAGCATGCAATATTGATAAGTCATGGTATTGTAACAAAGCCTATTCACAAAATCAAAATATAATAGATTGATTTTTATTGCTTTAACTAATTGAACCAACATTTAAATGTTTGAACTCATCACCAATATTACTTTTAACTTTTATTTTTATTTTTTTCTATTTTTGAATTAAACCAAATCAATATTCTATTACTTTTAACTTTTATTTTTATTTTTTTCTATTTTTGAATTAAACCAAATCAATATTGAATTTAACAAAAAATCATGCATGATTCTCATCAACCATTATTGTTTAATGTTCCTATAATTTAATATATTTTTATTTAATTATTTTATATTTAATATTTTTTTGTTTAAAAATCTGGTAAAGTATTTTTTTATCAAATTATGAATTTTTATTATTTAATATATATTTTTAATTATATAAATAGATTTAGAGAATTTGTAATTCTATTAAATTTCAGCGAAATTTTATATAAATTCAATATAAAAATATACGGCAAATATTTCCAAACATAAAACAACTAAACTACAACCAAAACATACATTTATTATATTTACTTAAACCAAACTGGCCAAAGCTTTTTGAAGAACCATTATTGAAAAAATAAAATGAATGCACGACACACCTTTCCTAAAAAGGGCCAATAATTTTATGTCATTTTTAAATTATTCATCTCCTTCGAGCGCACAAAAGATAAATTATTCATGAGTTGTTTTTGGTGTCAGAAGGTGTGTATTTTTTTTGTTGTTATTGATGGGTTGAAGAGTAGTAGTCTTTGATGCGTTGTTTTTAGTGTGCACTTTAAGTGTGGTAGTTTTTGTTGTTATCCATGAGTTTAGAGAGATTGGGGAATCTTTTAAAACTTGGATAAAATGGCGTAGGAATATCACATGTATTAAGTTTTAGTATGTTGATGTACCTTTTATAGATTTATGTATATATTTTTTCAAAAATTTGTATATTTACAAATTTTAATTTAGGTGTGCATATCTCATCTGTAAACTTTCATATTCTATACAAATATTGTTGTCAAAATCATTGTAATAATTAATAATAATACATGATAGATTAATAATATAAACATTTATTAGAAATTAAATAATTTACTTTTAATAATTGATATATATTTATATAATAAAATTATATTTTTATAAATAATATAAATGATGGGAAACACTGCAATAATCACATTTTCTCTCTCTACATGGAGTGTTGTGCTAGGGACACTTCTAGATTGTGGTTTGGATATAAAAGTATCCAATGAAGGGGTTTAACGTTGGGTGACTCATGGTTTACAACTTTATCCTTTGTGATTATGAGACGCTGTTAGAGTTATAAGGGATTCATGTGAGATTATGGTGAAGAGATGACACAATCATGCTTTTTGGGGCCACTCATAGTTCTATTATGCCTAGTTATGGTTGATGATGAATTTAATTGGATATACAATGATGAATATATGTGTCATTATGGATGGAAGAGGGAGTCTTGCTTCTTATGTGCCATCCCATATTTTTTTCCAAATTCAAGTTACCATCCCATTCTGATTAGCTTTGTTATAGCACTTGTTTTTAGAACCCTATTTAACTAGTTTCATGTTTTGGTTTGCTTGTGGGTTTGCATTGTGATTTATAACATATGCTCATCCACCACATAGCCCTTACTAAGGGTAGAAGGAGGTTGTTACTATCATTGATGTTCGGTCCCTATAATACTAGTGTATCCCCCTTATTGTTATTGTTAGTGTAGCCCACTATTGTTATTGTTGTTCCCATGTATTTCCCATATTGTTATTAGTATGCCCTATAGAAGCCCACCATTGTTATTGTTGTGCCCTTACATTATTATTGTTATGTAGGCTCTGATTATATTGTAACCCCTTAGACTGCTATATATACCAAGGAGGTCTTATCATTTGTATCATCCAAGAATTGTTTATTTATGTAATGAAAATGAGGTTTCCCCTTTGAAGAGGCTATTTTTTAAGTTATTGATCTATCTTTTATTCTATTTTGTGAGCTTGTTGCATAACATTTGATGTCAGAGCTTTGGATTCTAGGGTTTCGCTTCTTCAATTAGGTCATATTGGAATTTTTGCTATAAATATTTTTCTACAAGGCTTCAGAATCTGAAATAGAAACCATGTGGACCTAAAATATTGGTGAACTTCATGTATGAATTTCAGATCTTGGTTCATTATATTTTCAGAGATATGATAAGAGGAAGTTAAGGTTTATTGCAGGCTCCAGAATTCCATCTCAAATAGGTGACCTCGGGAAAATCGTCATAAAATTCTATCCAAGTATTGAATTTAAATTTTGTAAAACATGAATGTAATCCCATGAACTTTAGATTTTTGTGTATCATTTTCAAGGCCATAGGTTGAAACAATGACATGTGGCACTTCGTACAAGTTTTCTCTACTCAACTAGTCTATAATTAGGCCATCGTGGGGGACTGGAAATAGATATTTGTTAAAGAATCCAATATCATTCTGACTTGTGGGGTTGGAAATAATACTCAGAGGGCTACCATAGATCGAAATTTAAGACCTTGGAGGGTCAAAATTACAAAGACACAATAATTTCAATATTGAGCTCCTAAAAAGCAAGAAAAAGGTGTGTATTGTTTTTTTTTAAATTTGCATAACTTTTGTTTAAAAAATCAGTTTGAAGTGATTCAAAGGGCATAGTGAAGTATATATATAGTTGTTTGGTTCCAACATTCCTCTAAGCAAAAAAATACACACATCTAGTAAGCAACCAAAAATCTCTACCATGATGCATGAAGAAGAGGAAGAAATGCAACATGATATATCAAAATTATGAGACAAATTTTGGTCTTGCAAAGAGTAACCAAAAATGAAATGGAATCTTTGAAGAATGGCTTAAAAGCAGACATGGGATTTTTTAAGAATGGAATAAATGTTAAGATGGAAGGTTTGAGGAATTTTTTACAAAGTTGCTACAATAAATGCTTCCTAATGGCGACAAGGTATTCCATGAAACTCATGACGAGAAAAAAATTAATGTTAATAATGACTTTAAAGACTCCAACTTTGGGTTGAATACCAACTACATTCCAAAGATCGATATGCGGAAGTTTTGTGGCAAGGATCCAGTAACATGGATACTACAGATGGAGCAATATTTTAATCTCCATGATGTGCAACACACACAAAAGGTATGCATTGCGTCTTTATATTTAGAACCCAATCAATTTGTATGGTATCGATGGCTTCGTTCTCATAAACCACTTATCACTTGGTCAATTTTTACGGAGGAAATGATAGCACATTATGAGGATACAAAGAGCAACACCTTCTTTAGCTAATTGATAAATCTCAAACAAAGGGGTTCAATGGTGAAGCACATCGAGGATTCCCAAAATTTTAATACCAAGGTAAATGATATTCTAGAAGAGTATAACATTGATTTCTTCATAGGGACTTTAAAGGATAACATCCAACATGATTTTTGACTTTGGGAACTTGATTCATTGGAGAAGTGTTGGAGGGAAATGTTCCCCTAGGGCTTTTTGGGTTGAAACCCTAGCAGACTGAAAGTTGTCTATTCAAAGAAGCACACATTCACACAGCCATTATGCTATTATAAGAAAATTCTATTGTAAAGGGTAAGTACCTTAGGTCCTACGTTTGAGAAGGCCTTTATGGTCCAAACCCTTCTTGGAGTTCCCTTCTTCTCTTTTGTCCTGCAAAAAAACCAATTCAAAGAACACAACAGTATCTGGACAAAACCTTATAAAGAAACCATCTTCATGTTATAAATAAAGGTAGTTAGTTATAAAATCCAAACAACCATTTACACATGAATTCTAAACATGAATATCATTAACATAAAGAAGATTCATTTCGGGAACCAAGACATGTGTTTCTTTTATTATAGACAAATAAAGTACATAAAAAGGAATACTTTCACCTAAGTCACCTTCAGCGGGCTCCAAGCAAAGCTTCCTTCCGGATCCGTTCCAGCCTCAAGCCTTTAACAAACTCCTTCCGTGACTCTCTCCATGATGTCACAAGTAATGATGAACATCAGCACACAAGGAAACAAGAGTTTCCTGTACAAATGGGGGAAGTGCATAAGGCACAAAGGACTTTAGACCTGGTCAGGGGAAAAATCTCAGCATAATAACCTTTCTCTCTCTTCTCTCCTCCCTTAGGCCTTCCCTTTGAGGTCTTTTTATACCTCTCCCAAAGTAGTTTTTTAGTTGGGAGTTGGTTGGGAACAGTTGGGCCACGGGCACTAACAGGTGATTAGCAGGTAAAACCCGCGATCTCCGCCCGAAAATAAGGAGTTTTATATTTTTTTAAGTGTTTTAATACATATACGTGGGTTGGGTATACACAGACCCACGTATACACGCGTTTAACTCAGGGCAATGTCGCATATAAGGGATAAAACACTATTTTTTAAATTTTAGGACCAGGTCTAGAAGGAGGGGTTGCCCTAGGCCATGAGTACAGCATCACAAACCATAAGAGTGAGATTTGGAGCTATAACAGATGCCCCCTAATATATGAGGTCAGAAGGGGTACATGATGGTCGAAATATATTATGCGAGTACATGGAAAGGAAGTCTGTCAAAAACCGAGGAGGACTTCACCAGAATTCAGCCTACCAAGCCACCAAAGGAGATCAGAAATAAACAATGTCTGAGGCGGGCATACCCATGCTCAGAAAAAGTAAAGCATGTCCGCATAGCAAGTACAAGCGGACCCACTAAGTATACAAGTATAAATGACTGAAAGATACATAATGGATCATCTGATCATAATGAACAAGTACATGTCTGAATATCACATATAAGACTGTCAATGATGCTGAAAGATGCAACAGATCATTGATATCAAACACTGATCCCAAAAGGTACCAACTGCACATGATGGAATAGGATGGTACTACACTGCCAACTCAGGTGCCAGCATATAGAATGTCGCCATGACTGACTGCAACATATAAAGTGGAGTGGTATCAACTAGCAGCAACAGGAGCAACTGTCAAGTGAACCAATGAATGCTGATACAACCTGAGGTCTTCACCGACCGTCGTGGTACATTTCTACACCATGGGAATAAATGATCTGAAGTCGACCATGTGAGAAATCGTTTGATTACCGGTCATTGATGTATACCATTAACAAACGCGAGACTACTCACCGATAATGATAATGAGCGTCAAGGTACCCAGTACAATCTAACAAGTGTGAATATATGAGCTGGAGTCGAACACCTGTAAGAATTTATCGATCAGGAGACAATGATGGTTTCCCACTGTCGATAGCGAAGGATCTGCCACTAATGACTGCAAACCCCAAGGTACTGCCAAATGGACTCTAGATCCTTTCCCTAGAGCAATGAGTCGAAGTCGATAGGGAAAGATCCGCTAGAAGGAAGGCATTAAGGCATCCTTCATCAATCTAGCGCGAGTGTAACCCGTAGGCCAATAATGTGGAAGGAATCAGACGAAAAAGATGTAGTAACCCAACCGAAGTACGTTTCCGACGTACACAAGATGTGGCTAGCACACGACAGAAACCCTCTAAACCAACCAATAATGAAAGCTGACACAGAGGCGAGGTATCCACCAATAGGGTCAAATGGAAACCAAGGTATTGCACGAATCCCAATGTGTGATAATGTAAGTTGATGTCGAACACAAGGGAAACCACTCAGTCAAAGACCCATGATATTGATCGATGCTGAGTACAAGGTGACCTATCAATAACGAAAATAGGGCCAGGGTGCGGCTCTAGGCCTGTCCTCAAAGCAATATGTCGTCGTCAATAAGGACAAGACCTGCCAGCAAGAAGTCAATGGGGACCTTCTCAAACCGGCACGAGTAAAGGACCAATATAGCTGCTGTGATGATAGACATGACACTGACAACCAGAGATGGCCAACTGAAAAATGAGTCAAGAGACACCGCAGAGAGGCCAACTCAGGCTAACTTCCCTTGAACAAAAGCATGACTCAATGTGACTATGTGGCAGCATATGATGACTCTGTATAAGTTCGCTATGCAGGGGGCACGAACGAACCCTCCATATGATTGGAAGAGATAACCAATCAGGGGAGAACTGACTCAATAACAAGGTGATGGCGTACCTAAGTCAAACTGAATCCCACCCATGCGGAGGAGACTTTTTTTTGAGTGCTTTGTTCAAGGGCGACACGACTGACTCTAGCTGCCAACAATAAATGGAAATACTGTCCCATTCCTACTCTTTTTTTTGGAATATTTAATTTTTTGTCTTTTTCTGTTAAGCTGGAAAAAGAATAAAAGAATGCTATGGTACAGTGGAAAGAACGAGTGTCGGTGAAATAGATGATCTAGTTCCTGGGAATGGAACATTCCTATGCTCAATGCAGGGAGGTGAAAACTGGTTAGTGACACTCAAAGGTGTGTTCCTTCCACGGGTCAAGGTGTGTCAAGCTGTAGAAGTCAAAGGTATGCAAGGTTGATTTTGCAGTCGTCATGGTCAAAAGTTGGCTTAAACACGAGTCCAAGTGAAGCCGACTCTAGGCCAAAAGGTGCAAGTGGTCAACATGCAATGCAGTAGTACAACTCAACACAAAGGAGCCTCTAGGGTATAAGGCCAGAACAAAGTGGAGAAGCTAAGAGGAATGAGTCTTCAACGCATAAGTCATGGTGGGACTACAGAGGACTCTCGAGCCTACTCAATGGAGCAGCATGGGCAAAAAATGTCAGTGAGGTGCTAACTACGATGCCCATGTAAAGGATGGCTCTACCATCGTGTCATGATTTAAAGAATCGGCGAGTGAAGATGGCTTACGAACCATAACACGATGGGATCGACCCTATGGTAGATGTATCGGCAAATGGAGGCTAGTATGCATAATGCAACGGAAAAACGGTGTCCCTAACCTATATGCCAGTGAGAAAACGATACCTGCCATGACGGGTCAGTAGTCATGGAACCGTCTCGAAACTGAAAAACGTCCAAAATGTCCTGAAAAACAAACCATTCTCAACATTCCAAGCTCCCAAGTTAAAAGTCACATAAGGCCAAAGAAAATAAAATTTTGAAAAAATTTTGCATTTTCAAAACTTATAAAAAGCATTTTGGACTCACCATTTTTACCATTTGAGTTTGAGAGCAAAGGATTTGGAGCAAAAGGAGCAAACTTCCCACAGCCAGATTCAACCATTCAAATTCGTCAAAGACCTCTAGGTAACTCTTATACTTAGCTTGCAATTGATTGTGACAGGTTTTAAGATTTTTGATTGATGTTTCACCGTTGAACTTTTGTCAAAAATTTCTCCGCGGCGTATACGCGGGCCCTATACGCGACTGTGTGCACAGGGACCCGCGTATACGCCGTGAACCATTTTTACACAAAAACTAACGGTTATAAATCGATTTTTCCTCAGGGTGCCTATCACGTGGCGTGAAAGAGAGCACGCAGTGGTAGATAATGAAGTTATGAACAGTCTAGAAGCATTAGATGCCCTACGGGGATGCAGTTTGCTTAAATTTTTCAAACTGCCAAATATGAAAGCGAACACGCGTCTGCTTGAGATGCTCATTGATTATTGGGACGTCGAGGAGGAAGCCTTTATGATCGATTAGATGCCGCTCATGGTAGAAGTGGAGGATATCTATTTTATCACAGGCCTCTCCCAAAGGGGAGAGGTAGTACATTCCTAGGGCAGGACACGGAGTAGCCTCACGATAGAGGACTATGTACAAATATATTGCCTAAGACATCCCAAGAAGGTTGGGAGCTAGATTTCCATCACACATGTGGTGAGTTTGTCACTTAGGATAATCCTGTTAACCATAGCTCGAGTGAACGGATCATCCTCTCTGCATCAGGTGTCACGGGTCATCATGAGCGTGGCAATTGACTGTCTCACTACTGTGTTCGACTGGTGTACTCCTCTCCTGGCCAACATGAAGAGCCAGCTCACTTCTATTAGGAGGGGACAGACTAAGAACTTTGGATATGGGACTATCCTGTGTACTTTCTTTTTCGAGAAGGTTCCCGCACTTCGCCCCAGGGTAGCAGTTTCCATCAGCACCCCATGCGATCCACGCATGGGCCGATGGGCTGATCTGATGAAACGTCTGGGGGGTGGGGAGGTCCCAAGGACTGCCTTCGACGATGATTTCTTCACCTGGTGGGATCAACAGATCATCGCCGTGGATGACTACCCCTATGCTGGGTTGGATTTCCGAGGAGATCCTGATCTAGTGTTACCACCGAACGCAGCATGGGGCGAAATTGGTAAGAATTTTTTTGATTTTATGATTTTTTGGATTTTTCAAATATAATGATGCATTTTGAAAAATATTTTTGATGAGACTCAAATGACTGATATGATGATCATGTTCCAGACATTGGGCCAGTACGACCAGATGGGTTCCCACGGCATGGACGACGCGACCGAGGAGCCGAAGAGGTGGCTGCTGATACAGAACGGACTCTAAACAACGTCCAGCGACACTTGGCGAGACTGAGCTGCCGAGTACTGATGGCCGCCATAGAGAACCTTCCTTGGGATATGCAGCGTCATGTGGTTGGCATGCCACGTGACTGGGTTCGCACTTTTCGGCGTGTGGCCAATGTGATAGTTACATACTTAGCCGCTCATCCTGAGCTGGGGCATTAGATATGCCGGATATGATTATGGGCGTTTGAGTCCCAATTTTGTATATTTTTGGACACACATATGTACACTCGAGACGCTTTATGATATATATATATATATATATATATATATATATATATATATAGTTTGAATTTTTGATGCTTTATTTTATTGTGATGAATGATTGATGTGCCAATCTAATGCTTGATTAGCGATAGAATCAGCTAACCAATTATGAGATCTTGGAATGTGAAAATAATTAATATAAGTAAATGCTATTTACAACAACCTCACCCTTAAATACTGGCGATATAAAGATGGATCCCGTACCCGATAAATGTTATTTAATTGAGACACTATCAATTGAGAATCAAGCTACACTACCAACGAGTCGATCCCATGAGAGATTGCCTCGGATAATAAATTAAAAACGGCAGTATACTCGGCCATATTGTTTAAAGCAGGACCGATACACACGCCTCTTGATGCCATCAATTGACCAGTTGGATAATAGAGTACCCAAGCCGTGGAAGCGAGATTCCGAGTGTGTTGACTAGCACCATCGGCGAACCCAAAATAGACCAAATCATCCATCAACACCTGCCACAACAGACCAAAAAGTGCTGATATCAGAAAACTCTCGATGATATATGTACAAATATACATAAAGTACAAAGAAGCCATTGCCTGGCCAAAACTAAGCAAAGTACTTCTTTAGGTAGAGCCCGTTTCGGAGCTCCGCCAGCTTGTTTCCCTCAAAATCAATTAACTCATACGACCCTTTTTCTAAAACTCGTTTAATAATGAAAGGATCGTACCACATAGGCTTAAATTTTCCTGCCCCCAAGGTGTCTTTATCTTGGTCATAGACCAAGACAAGGTCACCTTCGGAAAAGACTCGAGGACGGACAGATTTATCATACTGTGTTTTAACCCTTCTCTTATGAGCCTCATTCATCGTGGCGGCATCTCGACGCTGCTCATCAAGATGTTCCAAGTGAAGTAGGCGCTCTTCAAGACTCGAAGTCTCTGGAAGGAGCTCAACAGCCAATTTAAGAGATGGAATTTCAAATTCAACCGGAAAGATAGATTCCATCCCATAAACCAACTGAAAAAGGTGTAAAACCAGTAGCCGTCTTGACGGAGGTTCGGTATGCCCAAAGAGCCAAATACAACATAATGTGCCAATTGGACCGATTTTTATCGATTGTCCATTGGAGTATCGTCTTAAGAGTTTTATTGACTGCCTCGACCTGTCCATTGGCCTGAGGATAATAATGAGACGAATGCTCTTGGCGGAAACCCAATTTGAGAGCCAATTCGGACATCAGTTGATTTTGAAAATGACTGCCATGGTCAGTGACAATCTCTCTCAGGATACCGAATCTTGAGATAACCTGATTGAAAAGAAATAGAGCTGCCGTGTCACTATCGTTCTTATAAGTAGGCATGGCCTCAGCCCACTTCATAAAGTAGTCTACAGCCATGATAATGTACTTGTGATTCGCCGCTGAAGGCAGATTACAAGTCATAAAATCAATACCCCACTTAGTAAAGGGACCGATGGTGACAACGGGAAAAAGAGGAGCTGGATGCGCGCGCATCTTTTGAGTAAAAATTTGACACGGGTGACAACATTTGACCGCTTCCACATAGTCTTTAAAGAGTGAAGGCAAAAAATATCCAGCACGTAAGATGCGCTGGGCCGTAGTAAGCCCTGATAGATGACCACCACAAGCTCCACTGTGGCAGTCATTGAGCACTGACTCTACTTCCTCTAAGGTTAAACAGTGCCGAAGGATTGAATCAACCCCTTGACGGTATAATGTGTCACCGATGATAACATAGTTTTTAGCCAGGTGACATAATTTTCGACGTTCATCCTTGGAGAAAGTAGAGGGAAACTTCAAAGTCTGAAGATAGACAATGATATCTCCATACCAAGGGTCGAGTGAAGAGATGAGGAATAAATGTTTGTCGGGAAAACTTTCCTCATAAACAGCATCCTCTCCACAAGGTAGCTCAGAAATTAGCTCCGCGAAAACCATGGATTTCTTAGACTTGGCAGACAAGAACTTGAGATCGAATTCTTGCAAAATGACTATCCATCGATTATATTTGCCCCTAATCACTCGCCAACTAAGGACAAATTGAAATGGATTGACTGCCGCTAAGACAAAAGTTTTGCGTAGCAGGATATAATGACGGAGCCGCTGGACAGCATGGATAGCTGCCAAGGCCAACTTCTCAACTGGAGAATAGTGAAGTTCAGGACCTATTAAGCCTCGGCTCAAATAATAAATCACATGCTCGACGAGAGCATCGTCTTCCTGAACGAGAACCATACCAATGCTTGATTCTGCTGCAGCGAGATATAAAAGGAAGTCTCTACCATAATCCAGTGGACTCAAAAGCAGGGCAGAGACTAATGCCTTTTTCAAAGCATCAAACGACCGCTGTGCAAAGTCATCCCACACAAATGGAACTCTTTTCCGTAGCAAATGCATGAACCCTTTAGTGATCTCGGCATAGTTTGCTATAAACCGTCTTAAGAAATTAGCCTTCCCTTGAAGACTTTGAAGTTGTCGAATTGAGGACGGGGGAGGCAACTAAACTATCGCCTCAACCTTGAAGGGATCAACCCGAATCCCTTCATTGGACACGATGAACCCTAACAACCGACCAGACGTAACCGTGAAAACGTACTTGTTGGGATTCAACCAGATTTTATAAAAACGACATCGCTCGAAAACCAATCGAAGATGACTAGGGTGATCAGTTCTCTTTCGAGAACGAGCAGCGAGATCATACAAGTATGCCTCGATGACATGTTTGATGTCGTGGAAAGCATATGACATGGCCCGCTGAAAAGTGGCTCCAGCATTTTTAAGACCAAAAGGCATCTTTCTATAAGAAAAGGTACCCCAGGGACATATAAAAGCTGTCTTATGTTGATCTTCAGGATGGATAGAAATTTGATTATAACCTGAAAAACCATCCATGAAGGAAAAAATCTCATTACCCGCACACTCGTCGATAATCTGATCAATGAATGGCGTGGGGTAATGATCTTTCGGACAGGCCTTGTTTAAATCCCTAAAATCGATGCATACTCGGATTGTTCCTTGCTTTTTATCCACAGGGACTGGATTAGAAACCCAATCAGTAAGAGGAACAGGGTATATGAAACCCAACTTTAGCAGCTTCTAAACTTCAGCGTTGATAGCTGCTGCTTTCCTAGGGTTAACCGGCCGAAGCCTTTGACGAACCGGTTTGGTGTTCTCATACGTCTTGATCTCATGTTGAACTATAGAAGGATCAATGCCAGGCATTTCCTCATAAGACCAAGCAAATACATCTCGAAATTCCTTAAATAGGTCGGTGTAAATTTGAATTTCTTCAGGGGAATACTCAATTCCGATGAAGAGATTCTCGATGACGTTAGGGTCCCTGGAGATGTTTATAGGTATCATTTTTGAAATCACCGACATATTACCTTCGGCACGAATGTGTGCTGGAGCCAAAGGATTTGACACCGTACAAACATCACTAGTAAAGAGCTCGGAGAATCTAGATTCTACTTCCTGTAATGGAGGAAGAAAGTATGAACGATGGTGTAAGTCTTCCCAAGGTCGATCTATACCCATCATTGCTTCGAGGTTTGCTTCTTCAGAAGGTAAAACTGTATCTAAGCAGTCCAAGGTAGAGGTAGAATCAAGGCTCCAAGCCAGGGCCACATCACCATCTAACTCCTCTTCTGAAAAAGGAGCAGAGTGGTTGTCTGCAGAGTCTACGATAGACTAATATCTAAGCTCAGTTGCAGATATAGGGAATGCCATTCCATTTACTTTTCCTTCAACTAATGTGGTCGTAGGTGAAGGCAAGGTCCAAGGGTCTGAAAAATAACGAGTTCGAAAGAACTCTTCTCAAGGAGACTCCTTAGATGATGAAATAGCATTGATTTTAGCAAAAGGAGAGAGAAGATCAAAGGTACCCATCAATGAGGAATACATTCCCACTCCTAAATTCTCAGTAGGCGGGCGAGGGTTATCCACTAAAGGAGCAATAGAGTTAGAGCTTGCTTGAGGATCAACTGGACAATAGTCCAATTGATCAACCTTAATGATTTTCCCCTCATGAGGAAAGAAAATGACACGAAACAGAGTCGAAACAACGACATCCATTTCGTATACCTAGTTCCTTCCTAATAGGAGATTATAGTCTAGGTTAGCATCTATGACTTCTACTTCAATATTGACGACCTTCCCCCCAACACATATAGGAAAGGCCGGGATAATCCCATGCGGCTTATGAGAATGACCATCAAATGCAGTCAAGACGGTGGGTGAAGGAACAGCCGAAGGTGATCCAATAGCCTTCCAACATGACATCGACATGACGCACGTGGAAGCTCCTTCATCTATAACGGTACGAAAAATATTGATTTTCCGGTATGTAGACTTTATTTGGAAAGCCATATGATGAGGGAGTCGCTTTTTAACATTTAACATGTCAAAAGTGAGCACTAAAGAGTTAGTTGGATCGACTGCCCCAATTGCAGAAAGTAAAGCACTTCTCTGAGCCAGACACGACTGGAGAACCTCTAAAGCAGACATGGCGCATGGACTCTGAGCCAGATCCTCCACAATGGAGTAATTCTAGGCAGCCCTAGCATTAGGATTAATCATCGCGCGTTTAGCGGAACCTTTCGGTCTCCGTGGTATAGTCTCAACAGGGGGTCGCTCAATATGAAGGTCGGTACTTCTGGGAACAGTCTTATCCTTGGAAGTTTCGGCTTCACCATAATCATGTGACCGAGTAGCCACATGGACATTAGAACCCATCATGAAAACATTCGATGATTTTTCCCCTTCCTGGTTGCCCCCTGCAGAGGTACCAGGATTTGAACTCGCGCCAACAAGAAGTTGTTGCCCTTGGGGAAACGGGTTAGTTAACACAGCTTGATAACTAGAAGTCCCTTTCTGTCCTAACAAGCGCTGAGCGTCTTCAATCTTAGGGCAGAGATGAGTTAAGTGGTCTCCACTGCACAACTTGCATGGAAACTTGACTTTCTTTCTCGACTCATTTCTACCACCACCAGCGTTGTTTCCAGATTTATTTGCAGCAGGCTTCTCATCCTGGTTCTTTTTCTTACCTCGTCCCTTCTTTTTCCCATTGGAATTTTGATTTCCTTTGGGGTTATCAGATTGGACGACATTAATTGAAGAAGTTTTGGAAGTAGGGGGATTAGACGATGTGACTTGGTTATTAGAAGCAGTTTGTAAGGACAACTGCTGCAATTGATTCAACAAGTTCACGATAGTTGTGTCTATTGACCCAACGATACCATCCGCGTGGGGACCTGGCTTCGACTTAGCTCCATCAACCTTAGACCCAGGAGCATCTGGAAAGTATTTTTGTAGGATCCCAGACTGAGAGTAGATCAATTCTAATTGTTGGGCCCTAAAAATGGCTTGCTCCTCAGAATAGACCCCAGACATGGAGACATCCTTAGAGATCTCGGGTTGTAAAGATTTCAAAAACCACTCGAGACGGTACTCCGGAGGGATTTCAGCTTTAATGAGCCTCTTTCTCCGTCTCCATTCCTGAATATGGTCAGAAATGTGAGTTGCCTTATCCTGACGAAAAGTGGCCAGAAGTTCAGTTCCGGCATCATAATGGACAGGCAACTGGAAATGATTTAAGAAAATATTGGCTAAGTCAGTGAAAGACATAAAGCTACCCCCTGGCAACTCTATATACCATTTGGCCGCATTACCAGTCAAGGTGCGCTAAAAGAGTCTCAACCTAATCGAGTCATCGATAAGGGAATTAGATGAGCACCACAAATGGAATGTGGTTACATGGTCGCCTGGGTCTTCACCGCTCTTCCCTTCGAATTTTGGAATGTCTGAAGGGAGTTTGGTTGGGACCGGAGGCTAAGCCGGATTGTATTTGATTGGGTCATTTGTTAACTTAGTGAGATCTGGCAAGTTCAACGTTGCCAGAAACGAAAGCCTAGGAGGACCTTGGGGATTCCACCCAGACTGGGCAGAACTCCCAAAGTTCTGAAAAGATTGTCCTGGATTTTGGGAGGCACCAGGCTGCCCGAAGTAACCTGTAGAACCGGCTGAACCAAAAGGCAAGCCTTGTGATCCAGCAAAATTCGGAGTTTGACCAACTTCGGCCGCAAAACCTCCATAACCAGCAAAGTTTCCTCCTAAAGGATTATAAGGGGTTGATAACCCCTGATAAGGATTCCAAGCCGAAGCTAGGGGAGGAATACTTTGAAACGAACTAACCGTGGAGTACGACCTATTCCCATGTTGGCCGATAAACGAATTCCCGATTCCCGCGCTACTAACCCCAGGGTTAGTCCAACCTTGGAAAGGATTGGTGCTTTGTCCTATAGAAGAAAAAGGCATGGATCCTACCGTCGGGTTGGAATGTGGTATATGACCACTTCCGAAAGGAAAACCCTGGAATGAAGCCGATCCGCCCATCATGGACGTAGCGACACTAAACGGAACTGATGGAATACCCTGTGAGTGGGTGCCAAATGGGAAGAATCCAGTACCAAAAGAATCAGTTTGGGTACTTCCACTTGTGGATGGAATGGAGGTAGACCCAACTAAAGATGTGCTGGCAAAAGATCCAAACAAGGAAGCAGAGGAGATGGAAATCGTTCCTCCTCCTTGCACCGATGTTGGATTTTGCATAGTCGTAGCACTTGTAGAAGCCATGCTTCCAGTAGTGGTCATCGATGGTAAGTGCGTAGCGTAACCTGGACTTGACGGTCTATGCGTCGGAGTCCCAACGTATTGCAATACGTCCGGATGACTAGATGGTAGGGGAGAATTCGGAGCCACCAACGACTCTGAGAGTTCTTCTACCTCTATGTTATTCTCCGCTTGAAAGAGAACTCGAGAAAGGACTGGAGTGTCCCTCTCTTGTTCAGAAGTGTCAGGCCTTGCTTGAACACTAATGCCCTTGAGAGGAGGATCAATCCCCGATGCGTCAACTGGCATGGGACGGATCCCACCGATAGTATTACCTCTGCGCCTTCTAGGAGAAGGCTCTAAACTTGGTGGTGAAAGACCACGAAGTCTTCGAGACCATCTGGGAGATCGGTCAGCCACTTTGAATTTTTTGTTATGATCTAACTAAAGACTCAAAAAATTGAAAGCTAGGCCAACTAAGAGCACACACTATAAAGTCCCTAAAGATACAGCCAGTCAAACAACTTCCAAGTATTTCCGCTCCGGGTGATTAGGACCGGACACCAAAATACAAGAAAGTGAATTAAGGGGCCTTCCAAATATAGTCTGGGATGATGAGGGCCCAGTCCTATTAGGGAAGGTATCAGAGGAAGTTACGCTGACCTCCTAACAATAGCCTGTGCCGGTGCAAGCCCCCAAGCTTCGCAAGGGTGCCCTCCAGTAGTACTGTTGAGAGTGATGCAACGTCGACCTCAGGTGCCACAGGATTCCCCTCCGTAGCCACCTGTGTAGATCCCTAGGAGTAGCAACTATGGATACCAATTCGTAGCAGAAGCCAGGCGAAACAGTCGTGAGGTAAGTTCGGACAAGTAGGAGAGGGGGTATCTCTCTTCCCTGTCTTCACAGACCCTCGTGCTTAACTCCCAGATCCGGAGCTTTCCTGGTCTTCCTAACGCTATTGAATTTTCTCTCGTTATTCAGACTCCTATGTTTGACGTTTATATGGCCTTGGAGAGTTAACTCTCCACTCGCCTAATCCAAGGCCCTAAAATCCTAAACTTGTTGGTGTAACTGACTAAAACAAAAACTTCTAATGAATTTTAGTTAGCGCTTGATTTTAAAATAGGCTTTTCTTTAAGTCATAAGGTAGCGGAAGTGAAACTAGTGGTGTTTTTTTACGCAAAAGAAATTAATAAAATCTTAACTACATGCACATGCACTTTTTTCGTTTTTCGATGAAGAGCAATTTCTATAGGGTTCAGAGGAACTTCTAATAAAGAAAAATTTTCTTTTCTTTTCGTTAATTCACGCTTCACACTCACAAAAGTTAACAACTCTATGTATGCCTAAAAGGGGATGCAAATCTATCCTAATGAAACAAATGTATGCCGATGCAAGATTCAAAACTACTCTAAAAACAAAAAATGTGTAGGAATTTACAGGGTAAGTTCCTCAGAAAGAGTACCAAAAGGACACCGCTCACAACCAGATCACAGATCAATACACCAGTATTTTTGACGTGGTTAAAACCCTCAAAGAGGGAAACAGTCCACGGCCTGTCCCAACGTGGGTACTACAGGCAATTTATTAATCAAAGAATGAAAATTTACATAAGCTTCTCTCATGCACGGATTACCCAAACAATGACCCTCCATGCGCTTTAAATAGAACTCATGGACCAATCGGGTGTCAAGCCACGGATCAAGTGTCGGTAATACCGAGGTGAGAGTGAACCGTCGGATCACTACATATCGTGACCGTCGGATTGTAAGTTACAAAACGTACAACGGTAAAGAAAGACACTTTACCTAACTCTATACTAGACCAAGTTGAACTTATCTATATCCTATGTGTCGGAATATCCTAACATCCCCCCTTAAGAACAACTTGGGATAGGATTGAAGGATTTACAAATATGACACAATAGGAGAAGGAAGGAGGCACTAGAGCCTATCCCCCCTTAGTGACAACTTCCTGAACTCCAAGCATATATCGAAGTTTAGTGAACTTCGCCTCTGTGAGAGCCTTTGTGAAGATGTCTGCAACCTGATCATCTGTTGAACAATATTGCACTTCAAGAACATGGTCATGAATGAGCTTTCTGATGAAGTGCATGTGTAGTTCAATGTGTTTGCTGCGCTGATGCTGGACTGGATCTTTGCATAGCTGAATGGCACTTTGATTATCACACCAAAGTGTGGTTGGATGCTGCTGCTCAAAGCCAAACTCTGATAGGATTTGACGAAGCCACAAGGCTTCCTTACTAGCTTCCACGTCACCACGATACTCTGCTTCTGCTGACGAAAGAGAAATGGCAGCCTGTTTCTTACAAGCCCATGTAATAGGTCCTGAACCAAGAGTGAAGACATAACTGGCAGTAGACTTCCGATCATCAGGGTCACCAGCCCAATCAGAATCAGTGAAACCAACTAATAGAGGAGCTTCTTTGGCACTATAATGAATCCCAAATTGTACTATACCTCGAACATAACGAAGTATTCTTTTGGCTGCTTTCCAATGACTTTCACGGGGGTTTTGCATAAAACGAGCAACAAGGCCAACAACAAAGGAAAGATCAGGATGAGTATGGGTTAAATACAAGAGTTTTCCTACAAGTTGACGGTATAAGGTAGCATCAACTTCAGGAGAAGTACAAGAGACTGAAAGTTTGACTCCAGACTGAAAGGGAGAAGGGGCTGGCTTACAGTCTTCCATGTGAAAATGACGAAGAATATCACAAGCATACTTGGACTGGGAAAGGAAAATACCCTCCTTGGATTGCAAGACTTGAAGACCGAGAAAATAGTGTAAGTGTCCTAAGTCTGTCATTTCAAATTTATTTTTAAGGCTGGACTTCACATGGTTTATAAGGTTGGGATCACTACCAGTAAGAATAAGATCATCAACATAAAGAACAAGGATGATAAGAGAGTTGCCCACTTTCTTGGTGTAGACAGTATTGTCAGAATGACACCTAGAAAAGCCAGATTCTAAAAGAAAGCTATCCATTTTGGCATACCAAGCTTGAGGAGCTTGCTTGAGGCCATAAAGGGATTTCTTAAGTCGACAAACAAGGCTGGAGTCTGTTTGTATGAAGCCAATGGGTTGTTCCATATAGATTTCTTCCTGCAAGTCCCCATGCAAGAAGGCAGATTTAACATCCATCTGATGGACTTCCCATTTTAAAGAGGCAGCAAGGGAAAGAACAAGGCGGATAGAGTTCATTTTGGCAACAGGGGAGAAGGTTTCAGTGTAGTCAATGCCTTCAACCTGTGAAAAGCCCTTAGCAACGAGACGAGCTTTATGTTTATCAACTTTCCCATCTGGTCCATACTTGGTTCTGTAAACCCATTTACATCTAACAAGTTTGCGTCCCTTTGGTAGAGGAACAAGATCCCATGTATCATTTGTCATCAATGAATGATATTCTTCATTCATAGCTGCTTCCCAATGTGGATGGCCTGAAGCTTCTGCAAAAGTGTCAGGATCATGATTTACTGGAGCTTGAGCCAGTAAAGAAGAGGCTCTTTCAAACTGAGAACGTGTACGTCGCTGATCTGTAGGATCACCGGCAAGATCACCTGTTGCATCCCGAGTAGCACGGACCCATCTTGGAAGTTGAGGATCCTGAGAAGGTGGGGGAGGATTATCATCCTCGCTTTCATCATCTGAAGAAGAAATGTTTTCAAAAGTAGAAGAGATAGGAAGAGGTGGCACATCCGCCGGACTAGGCTCGCAGGCCGATTTATTTTCATCAAATTTTACATCTCTTCTAATGATAACATTTTTGGACTTAAATGGAATAAGTCTATAACCTTTTACATCTTCAGAATATCCAACAAAAGTACATTTCTCACTCTTAGGTTCTAAAGCTTTATGCTTTTCATCTGGAATATGGGCCCATGCTTCACTTCCAAACACACGAAAGTGACTTACATCTGGTTTAATGGAACTCCAAGCTTCTTCTGGAGTGATATTCTCTAGAACCTTAGTAGGAGTGCGATTGATTATATAATTTGCACAATTAATTGCTTCGGCCCAAAAACTAAGACTGAGTCCTTTAGATTGCAGCATACAATTAGCCATTTCCTTTAAGGTGCGATTTTTCCTTTCAGCTACACCATTTTGTTGTGGAGTGTATGGAACAGTATGTTGCATTTGAATTCCATTTTCGGTGCAAAAGTTGATGAATGTGTTTTTAACATATTCTCCACCATTATCAGTTCTTAGCTTAAGAATTTGATGTCCAGATTGTTTTTCAACAAAGGCTTTGAAGGCCAAAAATGTGTTAAATACTTCGCTCTTGAGTTTTAAGAAGTATACCCAAGTGCGTCTGGAGAAATCATCAATGAAAGTTAAGAAGTACTTGCAGCCAGAGAATGAAGCAACAGGAAGAGGACCACATAAATCACTGTGCACAAGCTGTAAAGGGGCTGAGGCGTGCCAAGAGGCACGTTTGTCAAAACTGTCCCGATGATGTTTTCCGAGTACACATCCGGAACAAACACCATCTCTGCAAGATACCATAGGAAGACCTGTCACCATATTTTCTTTACATAGATGCTGAAGGGAGCGATAGTTTAAGTGACCAAATCGCTCATGCCAAAGTTTGCTCACTTCATCATTATGAGCAACAAATACTGAGGGAAGATTGGATGACCCAAAGTTGTGAAACTTATACAACCTTGTGGAATCATCAGCAAGACCAGTAGCTAGAATCTGTTTAGGATCTTTTAGATCCTTGATTACAACATCATGAGGTGAAAATTCAACAATTTTACCTTCACCTGAATGAGTTATCTGATAGACAGATAGAAGGTTGCAGGATAAGGTTGGAACACATAATACATCATTAAACTGACCATTGTCTAGATGAACAGTTCCAGTCCCTACAACATTAAGAGATCTATCATCACCAACATATATATTTTTGGTGTTACAATCATTTAAAGAAGAAAACATGGCTTGGTTTTTGGCCATGTGATAAGAGGCTCCAGAATCAATGAGCCACTCATGAGAATGAGAAGAAGAAGAAGATACATTTAATGCATAACCAGACTGAGATGATTGACAACGACATGCAGAAAGTGCCATTCCGGAAGTTGAAGTTGAAGTAGGCTCCACATGGATGTTATGTTTCTTCATTGCGGCTTCCAAGGCTTCCATCTTCTTAAAGCATTTAGATTCTAAGTGGCCATCTCGATTACAAAAGTTACAATGTCTATCAGTCTTCTTCCATTTGTTTTTATTGGTCTTATCATTTTGCTGAAATGATCTTTCATTTTGAGGCTGAGTTGGTTTAGGACCATTCTTTTGAGGATATGACTTCTTAGGATTCTTTGAATTTGGTTGCTGCTGGGCGGCTAACGCTTTCGTGGAAGAGTTTCCAAGATTAAGAAGACCAAGGTGTAAGAGTTTTTCTTGTTCTCTTATTAAGGAATCACAAAAGGAGTCAAAGGAAGGGGCCTTGTAGTCTTTTCCTTGACAAATGAAAGCTTCCCTTGTAGAATGGAAAGTGGAAACAAATACAGAGTAGGCTGGTCCCAACTTAGTAAGGATGGAATAAATAAGGTTACCATCTTCTTTCTTAACTTTAACACCTTCCAAGAGATATCTAAGGGTCTTGAATTTGGACAAGAAATCTTCAATGCAAGAAAAATTATTAGGATCCAAAGTAAGCAACTCATTTTCAAGTTGATGGGCTCTAATTTCATTTTTAATCCCAAAAACTTTAGCGAGTTTTTCTAATGCTTCATGAGGAGTCTCAAGTTCTGCAATGTGGAATCTAAGATCAGGAGAAATAGACATCCCTATCAAACCACGTGCTTGATCTTGTCTATTTTCCCATTTTGCAGCCTTGTCTTCATCTTTTGGTTTCTTCTCTTGGTCTGTGGCTATTCTGAAGAGACCTTTACTTCTAAGTAAATCTTCCATGTAGGCTACCCATTGGAAGTAGTTAGTGCTGTCAAGAATGACTTGGCATGGACTTTCCATTTTTTTTTTTAAAACTGAAGCTGAAGATGCTGAAAGTAAGTGTTCCAATGGATAGATCTCGAAAAAATAGGCGGTTTTAAAAAAAAACGGCTCTGAAAAAGGCTTCTGGATGAAGAAGTTATGGCTTTTTGAAAAAAAAATTGTTGACGTTGCCGGCAAAGTGCGGGAACGAAAAAATTCGCCCCCACAAAATGGAGACTTGAACCCAAGACCTCTACTCTCTTAAAATAGCTTTGAACCAATTGATCTATACAAAAAATTTGAGAGAGAGAGAGAGAGAGAGAGAGAGGGGGGGGGGGCCTTGGTTTGCGTGCTTGCCTTGAGAAAGCTCTTTTTCCCTACAAAACACAAAACACAAAACCCAACACGAATATGCAAAGAAAAACGAACCTTGCGGCTCGAAGTTAGCTTTAGCCAAAAAACTAGAAATTTAAAAAAAAATCTCAAAGTTAGCTTTAGCCGAAAAACTAAATATTTTTCTCAATGTTTCTGATTTTCCGAGATCACACTAAGGTGCAGGGAAAAGAGCATACGCATGAGAAAAATCCTTCCTTTCTGTTTCTGATTTGCCCAGATCGCACAGAGTCGCAGGGCAAAGAGCATACGCAGAAATGTAAGGTATAGATCCGGTTAAAAAAAAAGGGCTAAATAAACCGAAACCGAAATAAGCAGAGAGAAAATAACAGTAAACTGCAAAAACACTGTATACCTCCCGATCTGAAAAATGACACAGCTAGGGCTCCCGGAAACCTTTTCGCGTGAAACGAAAGGGGTTCCTCACTGGAACAGATGCTCCGAACGCAACAGAGCAGTCCTCTCGGCCCGAAAGCAGTCAGAAACAGCAGATCTAGGAAACGACAGCCGCATGCAGTTCTACCGGCTTCAGATTTGGATCACCAACAGACGCGGCCCTCAAATAGCTCTGATACCATGTAGGAATTTATAGGGTAAGTTCCTCAGAAAGAGTACCAAAAGGACACCGCTCACAACCAGATCACAGATCAATACACCAGTATTTTTGACGTGGTTAAAACCCTCAAAGAGGGAAACAGTCCACGGCCTGTCCCAACGTGGGTACTACAGGCAATTTATTAATCAAAGAATGAAAATTTACATAAGCTTCTCTCATGCATGGATTACCCGAACAATGACCCTCCATGCGCTTTAAATAGAACTCATGGACCAATCGGGTGTCAAGCCACGGATCAAGTGTCGATAATACCGAGGTGAGAGTGAACCGTCAGATCACTACATATCGTGACTGTCGGATTGTAAGTTACAAAATGTACAACGGTAAAGAAAGACACTTTACCTAACTCTATACTAGACCAAGTTGAACTTAACTATATCCTATGTGTCGGAATATCCTAACAAAATGAAAGTTGCTTGCTTATCAATCTTTATCTTGCCACTTAAAATGTCTAGATGGAATATGAGATGCTACAATTCATTTCGTCTAAACACTAAAAACAAGTTCTAAGACAAACATAAAGCACTTTCACTCACTAAAAGGAAACCAAATGAAAACCAAGTTCAAGAAAGCAAAACTAAGTTTTTCAAAAAGATTTTCTTCAAAAGTAACAACAAAAGAGTCTTTTCAAAAAATGCTCTCAACAACACTGAAACTTGTGATTGAAGAATAGGCAATCAAACACTTTTGCAAGTTGACACCACACAACGGATGGAAACTCAACAAAAATAAATGATTTTAGAAGTGCTCTTAACAATCAAAAGCAGCGATGAAAGCTTTGGCAATGAAAACCAAAAAGATCAAAAAGAAAAATTCCAAGAAAGTGTCAATCAACAACTTTCATGAAACAAAGAAGTGGATGGTCACAAAAAGCAAAAAGCGGTTTTTGTCAAGCAAACAAAAAGTCACCAAAAGCAAGGTTAACACAAAGATTGAGATCAATCTTCCTACCCTGATGAATCAGAGCAGCCAAGATTCCTAGCAAGAAATCTTGCGTGCTTTAGAAAAAAATGATGACGCTTGCAATCAACAAAAAACAAGACCAATACTTCTTATAATCGGAGAGAATTCGGAACAAGATGCTCGCTGTAAAAACAAAGACTGATACTAGAAAGTGACTATTTCAGACTGACTTAGACTACCAGACAAACCTTCAAAGACAAAAAGATTTACAAATCTTGAAAATTGAAAGATATACACGACTGTACTTATGTACAGAATGCGTTTATACACTACTATAACTAAGGAAACCTACGTATACGCGGGTTCACTTAAAGAAACATGCGTACATACGCCTCTGTAACTAAGAAAAACAGCGTATATAAAATGTTTCAAGAAAAATAAAAAACAAACTGAAGAAACTGGCAAAACTTAAAGTTCAAAAATAGACGAGACAACAACAGCAAACAAATAGGCAGCTGAGCCCTGATTGGCTTGAAAAACACCCAAACTAGGAACAACAAGAGTGTTGTCCCCAGTGGAGTCGCCAATTCTGTTGGAGGGAAATGTTCCCCTAGGGCTTTTTGGTTTGAAACCCTAGCAGACTGAAAGTTGTCTATTCAAAGAAGCACACATTCACACAGCCATTATGCTATTATAAGCAAATTCTATTGTAAAGGGTACGTAACTTAGGTCCTACGTTTGAGAAGGCCTTTAGGGTCCAAACCCTTCTTGGAGTTCCCTTCTTCTCTTTTGTCCTGCAAAACAACCAATTCAAAGAACACAGCAGTATCTGGACAAAACCTTATAAAGAAACCATCTTCATGTTATAAATAAAGGTAGTTAGTTATAAAATCCAAACAACCATTTACACATGAATTCTAAACATGAATATCATTAACATAAAGAAGATTCATTTTGGGAACCAAGACATGTGTTTCTTTTATTATAGACAAATAAAGTACATAAAAAGGAATATTTTCACCCGAGTCACCTTCAGAAGGCTCCAAGCAAAGCTTCCTTCCGGATCCGTTCCAGCCTCAAGCCTTTAACAAACTCCTTCCATGACTCTCTCCATGATGTCACAAGTAATGGATGAACATCAACACACAAGGAAACAATAGTTTCCTGTACAAATGGGGGAAGTGCAGAAGACACGAGGGACTTCAGACCTGGTCAGGGGAAAAATCTCAGCATAATAACCTTTCTCTCTCTTCTCTCCTCCCTTAGGCCTTCCCTTTGAGGTCTTTTTATACCTCTCCCAAAGTAGTTTTTTAGTTGGGAGTTGGTTGGGAACAGTTGGGCCATGGGCACTAACAGGTGATCAGCAGGTAAAACCCGCGATCTCCGCCCGAAAATAAGGAATTTTATATTTTTTGAAGTGTTTTAATACATATACGTGGGTTGGGTATACACAGACCTGCGTATACACGCGTTTAACTCAGGGAAATGTCCCGTATAAGGGATAAAACACTGTTTTTTAAATTTTAGGACCAGGTCTGGAAGGAGGGGTTTCCCTAGGCCATGAGTACAACATCACAAACCATAAGAGTGAGATTTGGAGCTATAAATAGAAGGAATTCATAGTGGCAAGAAAAGTTGAAAGAAAAATTATGGAAACAAGGAAGTTTACTAATCACAACTATAAAGATGGAAGTGTTTTTGTTGTTACCCTTCCACACCCTACAAGGTTGACACCACAACAATTGGAGGAAAAAATAACAAAATGGCTTTGCTACAATTGTGATAGAAAATATACTAAAGGTAATGAGTGTGGTGAGAAGAAGTTAGTTTACATAGATTGTGAAGAGGGGGAAGAAAAGAAGGAGGAAACATCAAAAGAGGAGGATATACACCATGAACCGACCCCAGAGAAAGAAGAAATGAATATGAACATATATTGTAATGCATTGGCATGAATTACCACTCCTCAAGCTCTCAATATAGAAGGATATATCAAGAAGAAAAAGATAATAGTGTTGATTGATTTGGGCAGCACCCATCATTTTATTCATTGTAAGATAGCCAAGGAATTAAATTGCTTCCTATATCCAACACCAAAGTGTCAAGTGATGGTTGCAAATGGAGGAACTATAAATTGCTTTGGCAAGTGTCATAATATCAAGCTAACCATGGGTGAATATTTATTGAATGGCACAATGATTTCCATTCCAATAGGTGGTGTTGATGTTGTACTAGGAGTCTAATGGTTACAATCTTTGGGGACGATAGATTTTAATTTTCAAAACTTTTCTTGAAAACATTTTGGGAAGGAAAGAAAGTTGAATTAAGGGGTATCACAGGGAAACCAGGAAATATAATCAGCTCTGATGGCCTTACAAATCTTCTGAAGAAAGAAAAATGGGGCGTAATTACATGATTATGCTCACTAGAGGTTGAAACATTGAAATAATCTACTTCTCCAAATCTACAAAAGTATCGGATAATGATTCCAAGGTATTTCAGACTCCCAAAGGCCTCCCACCTATTTTTTATCATGATCATTCTATTCACTCCAAAAATCACATCTTACAAATATCCCTAGGCCCAAAAGAATGAAATTGAATGTTCGGTTGCAAAAATCTCAGAGGCCGATATAATTCAACCTAGTAAAAGTTCTTTCTCTGCTCTAGTAGTATTGGTGCACAAGAAGGATTGATCATATAGTATGTGTTAGGATTATAGGGAGCTCAATAAGCTCATTATTAAAGATAAATTTCCCATTCCCATCATTGATGACTTGTTGGATTAATTGCATGGAGAAATTTACTTCACCAAGTTGGATCTTCATTCAGGACATCATCAAATTAGAATGAAGACTAAATAAATTTTGAAAACAACATTCAAAACTCACGAGGGTCATTAAGAATTTTTGGTTATGCATTTTTGCATTACTTATGCACCTTCCACATTTCAAGGTTTGATGAATTCCATTTTTAAACCCTTCCTTAGAAAATTTGTGTTAGTATTTTTTGATGATATACTAATCTACAACAAGTCTTGGAAGGATCATGTTCAACATGTTGACAAGGTGCTAAAACTATTAGAGGAGAAACAATTATATGAAAAAATCTCCAAATGTTTCTTTGGAGTACATGAGGTGGAATATTTGGGTCATATTGTATCTCATGAAGGTGTTAAGGTAGACCCTAAAAAAATTAAAGCCATTAAGAAATGGAAAATCTCCACAGCTATAAAGCATCTTTGAGGATTTCTCGGGTTGACAAGGTATTATCACAAGTTTTTTAAGAAGTATGGGAGAATATAAGCATCTATAACATCATTAATAAACAAATATGCATTTTCTTGGACTCCAAAAGCAACTAAGACCTTTGAGCATATTAAAGAGGCAATGTGTCAAGCATTGGACTTAGCTACTCCAGACTTCACAAAAACCTTTATTGTGGAATGAGATGCCTTAGGAAATGGAATTGATGTTGTTTTAATGCAACAAGGAAGACCCATTCCTTTTGAAAGTAGTCCAATCAGAGGAATGTATTTACACAAATCTATTTATGAGAAGGAAATGCTGGAAATTCTACATGCACTAAAGCAATGAAAACCTTACCTAATGGGAAGACACTTCAAGGTAAAAAAAAATCATGATAGTCTTAAATAAATTTTGGAACAAATATTATCTTTAGAAGAGAAAAAAGAATGGGTCACAAAGATGTTGGATAATGACTTTGAAATCATCCACAAAAAAGAGAAGCAAAATGTTGTTGCAGATGCAGTATCAAGAAAAGATGAGGGTGTGAAAGCATTGCTTTGTGCCATTTCTATTATCCAACTTGATTGGATAACCGAAGCAAGGGATGAAATGAAGAATGATGAAGAGGTGTGGACACTTATTCAAAAGTTGCAACAAGATCCTAGTACATCTGATATATTTAGCTGGAAAGATGATTCATTATGGTACAAATATCGCTTATATATTTATAAGAATTCCAAACTCAAACAAAATATTCTTTTGAAATTCACACCTCCTCCTTAGGAGGGCACTCAGGATTTTGAAAACCTTACCATAGGGTTAAGAATTTTTTTTTTGGGATGGCCTTAAATCTGATATTCAAAAGTTCGTGGCAAAATGTTTGGTTTGCCAACAAAATAAAGTTGATACAATTAAGACCCCAGGTCTGTTACAACCTTTAACCATTCCAAGTCAATGTTCTAAAGGGGTCTTAATGGATTTTATCACAGGTTTACCTATGTCTAAAGGAAATAGTGCCATCATGGTGGTAGTTGATAGACTTACCAAGTATGCACACTTTTGTGCATTATCTCATCCTTTTAAAGCCAATATAGTTGCTACTGCATTTATGTAAACAATTCAAAGGTTACATGGAAACCCAAAGATCATTGTAAGTGACAAAGATCTCATTTTCACTAAATTTTTTTGGACAAAATTATTTTCTTTCCTTGGTACTCGATTAGCTCATATCTCATCTTATCATCCTTGACCTGATGGGAAAATTGAGATAGTCAACGAATGTTTGGAAGTCTATCTTCATTGATTTGTATATGATCAACAAACACAATGGGTCAAGTGGTTAACTGTAGTTGAATGGTGGTATAACACTTCCCTTCATACTACAGGAAAAATGACCCCATTTATGGCACTATATGGATATCATCCACCATCCATCACATCATATTTAAGAGAAAATTCTAAGGTTCAAGAAGTGGAAGATCAAATCGAGCATCGAGAACAAGTTCTCCAACTCTTATAGAATAATCTCACTCTAGTGCAAAATCGAATGAAATAATAGGCAAATCAACATCATAGTGAAAAGAGTTTTGATGTAGGAGAATGACTATTTCTACGACTACAACCATACAAACAAATTTCCCTCAAGAAAGATAAGAAGGATAATAAATTATCACCCAAGTAATATGGTCCTTACAAGGTGTTGCAAAATATTGGTACTATGGTATACAAATTGGAGCTGCCTGCATCTTTCCTAGTACACCTAGTTTTCCATGTTTCATGCTTAAAGAGGGTTATCGGTGACAAGCTCTCATTTCAAACAATGTTGTTATAACTTGATGAAGAAGGAAAATTCATATTTTAGCCTGAATAATTCATGGAAGCAAGAACCCAACAACTATGAAATGGATTAATTTCAAATCATCTCATTAAGTGGAAGAACTTACATGCCGAATATTCCACATGGGAGGATGAGAATTTTATACAAAAGCATCCGAAATTACTCAAGCGTCGAGGAAAACACATGTTTGAAGGAGAGGGGCATGTTAGGTCCCTATAATACTAGTGTATTCACCTTATTGTTATTGTTAGTGTAGCCCATGTATTTCCCATATTGTTATTGTTGTGCCCTTACATTATTATTGTTATGTAGGCTCTGATTATATTGTGACCCCTTAGACTCCTATATATACCAAGGAGGTCTTATCATTTGTATCATCCAAGATTTTTCATTTATGTAATGTAAAGGAGAGTTCCCCCTCGAAGAGACTAATTTTTAAGTAGTTGATCTAACTTTTCTTCTATTTTGTGAGCTAGTTGCATAACAATTTACTTGACCTCCAAAGTCACGTTATGGACATGGAGTCTACAAATTCATCATTTTTCAAACTCCTCAAAACCAAAGGTAATCATCAACACTATTCTTGTCTCGTTGAGACCTCTTTGGCGATATTTTTTTTCAATTCGACTTTCAGATCAAAAGATATGACCATCTAAATATTTGGTCAATGACCTCTCACCACATCATCGACTCTTCCACGTGGACCTTCCTTGTTATGCCATGTCATTCTTATATCTGAACCTGACCATGCCTTTCCTATGCAATATCATCGTGGTGAGTCTATGTGGATCTTGCCACCTCATCCCAACCTTTGTTCCCCAAACTCAAGGGGTTGTGCGCATAGACCTCCAGGGTGATACCATCGTCCCCATCACCAATTAAATTCCCCAAGGTGGAATTCCAATTTTGGAATTTGCTAGATAGTTTTCCCATCTCTTGAGACATAGACACCTTGAGAATATTTTTTTTCTTCTAAAAACGTGACTCTGACGTCTTGCTTCAAATTTTCCTAGAACAAGACTTATTTATGTTTTTTTTTTTGTTGGTCAACATGTTTCCATTATATTATCATAAGAAAATTGAGTACAAATTCTTCTCCCATGGCCTTGTCCTAATATGCCAGCCATACTATGGCACTTGAGAGCTAGGGAGAATATGATTACAATCACCATTTACATTTATTTCCATTAGGCTTGAAGGTCATACCATACTAACATCAAAACTGAAATACATAACCAAGAAAAGACACCTATCAAGGAGGCAGGTTTGGTGGAAAAGCAGGGGGTGGAATAAATATGGTTGCTTGTTCATTCATATAGAAGTCAATGTGCTCGATTCACGACTCCAGGTAGTGAAGATTCTTGTTGGTGTGACGATGGTGGCGACACATACTTTCTAGATTTTCCAAGATTTTAGTTTGAACATGCTGCACATCATTGATGTAGGCCACTAGCTCATTTTGGTCCTCATAGCATTGGTCCCTCATAATGTCGATATTCAGTTGTATATGGTGCAACTGACTAGCATTTGAGTCCAGGGTGGCCAGAGAAAGAATTCATCTCAGGGAGCGGGCCAATGAACTATCCACTGCTACTACAGAATCCCAAATTGTATTTGAAGAGGATTGGTTGTTAGAATAATTAACTTGATGACCTTCAGGGTGAAGAGACCCTCCCCCATGCCACGGATGACCCCTCTGACAAGGCATGCTATCGAACTGAAAATGGCTAACTTGAACTGTGTGCATGGGGTTGAGCCCCCAAGGATTCTCGTTAAACCTACAAAGGGTGCTCAATGGTAATTAAAACCAAATAGGAATAGGTAGGGGATAGGGAAAATCAATATTGGAAATTACCACCATGAACCCAAGGATGTGGGCTATCAATCACCTGCTGTCTTTTATGCCACCTCCCAACCTCTGCACATAGACCTTGCTCTAGAGGAGAGCAGTAAGAGCTGCTCGAAACTTTTACACTAGGGAACAACCAGAAACTAAGAGATTGAGAACTAGAACGTCAACACCCCCAGAGTTATTCTAAGGTTGCCCCTCTCCCAATTCCTAGCAGAAAGAGATCCATGGCAGAGCCAATTCCTCCCACTAAGACAAGAAATTGGAGATAAGGAGGAATGCATTGCAGTCACAGAGCTTATCCTCAGGTGTTAGCAATGTATCGATCCTGCACTCCTAGGCCAACTCAAACCATTCCTCTCCCCCCTTTCCATCCCAGAGCCATGCATGCTATTGGGGATTCTAGATCTTGAGCCTACATGCAAGGAATTAACACATATACCTACCACGATAATAAAACATAAAAATTTGGCCTTGAGTGTGTGGACGATAGGTGTGCATCATATGCTGACCTATTTGCTTGCCTATCCATCAATCTGTCACCCCCATTGGGGAAAAAGATTTATTTCCATTAGTTGCTAAAGATTCCCTAGGATGTAAACTCCTTGAGGTTCCATATTCTCTTCTTAAAATAGTCAGGGTGACATTAGCACTGAGGTAACATCACTTTGAGGTCATGATGACATCATCCCATCCATGTGGCCACCTCTGAGTGTGCCACATGTCACTCATTTTTGGCCCACATTGCTACTCGGAAGGATGAATATGGATTCCACATGGCATGCCACTGCAAAGCCACTTTAGCCTTAATCACATGTCACCTACCACCATGTGCTAGGTCTCACTAACCATGGACTTGGTGCAAACTCCTATTAAGTGTTGTATTAACTATCTGTCTCATGTGATGAATACCTTGAGACATAAAACCCTTAGGGATTTCATCCAGGGTTCACATAGGTTATATTTTAAATTAGAGAGTACCAGGGTTTAGTATGTTCATCACGACCACTAGTCATATGTATTGCTCTTCCAACGCTAGAGCTAAGGGATTGCATAGTTGGAATTTTTGCAACCCTTATACATAAGAAAGTCTTCACACATACAACAAACATTTCCATGACCTTCTATATATATATATATATATATATATATATATATATCTATCTATCTATCTATCTATCTATCTATCTATCTATCTATCTATCTATATATATATATATATATATATATATATATATATATATATATATATATATATATATCTAGATATATATATTCTCCTTTGGCACTTGGGCATAATTATCCATGCGGCTCCGTCCTAAGCTTCAACGCTACACTTTGTAACATACATAAAAACACACACACACACACATGACTTTACAAACATGATTATAACATGTGACTTGATTCTATAACACTATCCTTCTTGAGATTTGTTTATATTCGTATATGTGTATATATGGCCTCTGTCGTAGCTCCCAACACATGGAAATGGCACCTATCGCTCATGAGCTTATATGTTAGGTCCCTATAATACTAGTGATTAACCCATTACTTTTTTCATTATATCCTTTATTGTCATTGTTGTGGCCCTATTGTCCCCATATTGTTATTATTGTGCACCCTAGAAGCCCACTATTGTTATTTATGTGGCCTTATATTATTATGGTTAGGTCAGCTTGGGTTATATTGTGACCCCTTAGACTTCTATATACAGAAAGGAGGTTTTGTCATTTGAATCATCCAAGAATTATTCATTTGTGTAATGTAGAGGAGGTTGCCCCCTCGAAGAGGCTTATTTCTAAGGTGTTCATCTATCTTTTCTATCTTTTTGTGAGCTGGTTTCATAACATTTGGTCTCAGAGCTTTGGATTCTAGGGTTTCACTGCTCCAAACAGGTCATCATGGAATTTTCGCTATAACCTTTTTCTGCGACGTTTCAGAATCTAAAAAAAAACCATTTCAGAAGACATCCCACTGAACCTTGAGTCCAAATTTCAGATCTTGTCTCACTATATTTTCAGATATATAATCTGAGGAAGTTAGGGTTTCTGCAGGCTCCTGAATTACATCCCAAACAGGTGACCTTGGGAAAATCGTCATAAATTTCTCTCTGAGCATCAAATTGAAATTTCATAAGAAGTTACAGAAAGAGGACAACCTGTATTTTTTTGTGTATATTGTTCAGGTCCTAAGGTCAAAACAGGGATACCTAGCACTTCGTACAAGTTTGCTCTTGTGAAAAGGTATATAATCAAGTCATCTTGGGAGATTGTGCATAACATTTTCTTCAAGAATCCAATTTTGATCAGACTGGTGGCATTGGAAAGAGGACGCAGAGAGCTACCATAGGTCTGAATTTTAGAACTGGTAGATCAGAAATTATAGAGATATATCAGATTCAATATTGAGCGCCTACAAAGTGAAAAGAGGTGTGTATTTTTTTAAATATTTGCATAAGCTTGGTTTGAAAAATTAGTTTGAAGGAATTCAAAGGGCATAGGGAAGCATTATTATCGGTAATTGATGCCCCAAAGAAAGAAAATGGAAACACCTATTAAACAACTTGAAAGCGCTAGCATGACTCATGAAGAAGAGGAAGAAATGCTACATGATATATCAAAATTACGAGACTAAGTGCAACAAATGTCACTTTCACAAAAGCTAACAGAAGTTAAGATAAATGGCATGGAATATAAGATAAATGTCGTGGAAGATAAGATGAATGGCATGGAAACTAATATGGATAGCATGGAAGCTAAGATTGACGACATGGAAGCTAAGATGGATGGTATAAAAACATTGCTACTAGAAAGGCTTCTTAATGGAAAAAAGGTAGGAGAGGAAACTCATAATAAAAAAAAAAGGGAATGTTAATCATGATTTGAAGAATGACAACATGGAAGATTTGAACAAAGACATTGAAGGATTGAAGGAAGGTTTGACAAAGTTGCTACAAGAAAGGCTTCTTAATGGCGCAAATGTTGTAGAGGAAACTCATGATGAGAACAAAAGAAATGTTAATCATGATTTCATAGACTCTAACATTGGAACAAAGACCCACCATGTTCCAAAGATTGATATGAGTAAGTTTGATGGCAAGGATCCCATAACATGGATCCTAAGATGGAGCAATTTTTTGATCTCCATAATGTGCAAAACACACAAAAGGTACGCATTGCAACTTTATATTTGGAACCAAACCAGTTTGTATGGTATCAATGGCTTTGCTCTCGTAAACAAATTGTAACTTGGGAAATTTTTACGGAAGAAATGACAACACATTATGAGGATATGAAAAGCAACACTTTTTTTAGCCAATTAATAAACCTCAAACAAAAGGGTTCAATGAGGGAGCACATTGAGGACTTCCAAAAATTGAATATAAGGGTAAAGGATATTCCAAAGGAGCATATGGTTGATATGTTAATAGGGACTTTAAAGGATAACATCCAATATGAGGTTTGCCCTTGGGAACCTAACTCATTGGAGAAGGAATTCAGGTTGGCAAGAAAAATGGAAAGCAAAATTATGGCAACAAGGAAGCCTACCACTCACAACTATAAGGAGGGAAGTTTTGTTTCCCCCAGCCTTCTACAACCTAAAAGGTTGACACCCCAACAATTGGAAGAAAAAAAAAAAAAGGGCTTTGTTATAGTTGTGATAACAAATACACTAAAGGTCATAAGTGTGTTGAGAAGAAATTATTTTACATAGATCGTGAAGAGGAGGAAGAAAAGGAACAAGAAACACCAAAAGAAGAGGATATACACTAGGTACAAACCCTAGAGAAATAAGAAATGAATCCAACCATATCTTGTAATGCATTGGCTGGAATTACCACTCCTCAAACTATCAAGATAGAAGGACATATCAAGAAGAAAAAGGTAATAGTGTTGATTGATTCAGGAAGTACCCATAGTTTTATTCATTGTAAGATAGCCAAGGAATTGAATTACTTCTTATATCCAGCACCAGAGTGTCAAGTGATGGTTGCAAGTGGAGGAACTATAAATTTCTCTGGAAAGTGCCATAATATCAAGCTATCCATGGGAGAATATGTATTGAATAGCCCAATGCTTTCCATTCCAATGGGTGGTGCTGATGTTGTACTAGGAGTCCAATGGCTACAATCCTTGGGTACAATAGCTTTTAATTTTCAAGAACTTTTCATGAAATTTTCTTCAGAAGGAAAGGAAGTTGAATTAAGAGGTATCACAGGGAAACCAAGAAAGATAATAAACTCTAATGGAATGACAAAGCTTCTAAGGAAAGAACAACGGGGCGTAATTGCACAATTATGTTCACTAAAGGTTCCCACATCAAAATCATCTATTTCTCTAGATCTCCAAAAAGTCTTGGACAATCATTCCAAGGTATTTGAGACTCCCAAAGGTTCCTCTGAACATCAGGCCTTACAGATATCCCTATGCCCAAAAAAGTGAAATTGAATGTATGGTTTCAAAAATGCTAGAGGCTAATATAACTCAACCTAGTCAAAGTTCTTTCTCTACTCTAGTAGTATTGGTGAACAAGAAGGATGGATCATGGCGCATGTGTCCGAATTATAGGGAGCTCAACAAGCTCAATATTAAAGATAAATTTCCCATTCTTTTCATTCATGAACTATTCGATGAATTGCATGGATCGATTTACTTCACCAAGTTGGATCTTCATTCAAGATATCATCAAATCAGAATGAATACTGAAGACATTCTGAAAACAACATTTAGAACTCATGAGGGTCATTATGAATTTTTGGTCATGCCTTTTGGCCTTACCAATGAACCTTCTACATTTCAAGGTTTGATGAATTCCATTTTCAAACCCTTCCTTAGAAAATTTGTGTTAGTATTTTTTGATGATATACTAATCTATAGCAAGTATTGGAAGGATCATGTTCAACACGTTTACAGGGTGCTCAACCTATTGAAGGAGAAACAATTATATGCAAAAAGTTCCAAATGTTTCTTTGGAGTACAAGAGGTCAAATATCTGGGTCATATTATATCTCATGAAGGTGTTAAGGTAGACCCCAACAAAATTAAAGCCATTAAGGAATGGAAAATCCCCACATCCATAAAGTATCTATGAGGATTTCTCGGGTTGATAGGGTATTACCACAAGTTTGTTAAGAATTATGGGAGAATAGCAGCACCTCTAACAATATTATTGAAGAAAGATTCATTTTTATGGACTCTAGAAGCAACAAAGGCCTTTGAACATCTTAAAGAGGTAATGTGCCAAGCACCAGTATTAGCTACGCCAGACTTCACAAAAACCTTTATTGTGGAATGTGATGCCTCAAGAAATGGAATTGGTGTTGTTTTAATGCAAGAAGAAAGACCCATTGCTTTCTAAAGTCGTCCAATCAAAGAAAAGTATTTACACAATGCTATTTATGAGAAGGAAATGTTGGTAATATTACATGCACTTATGAAATGGTGACCATACCTAATGTGAAGACACTTCAAGGTAAAAACAGATCATGATAGTCTTAAACACTTTTTAGAACAAAAATTATCTTCATAAGAGCAGAAAAAATGGGTCACAAAGATGTTGGATTATTACTTTGAAATCATCTACAAAAAAGGGAAGAAAAATGTTGTGGCAAATGCACTCTCAAGAAAAGATGAGGATGTAGAAGCATTGGTTTGTGCCATATCTATTATCCAACCAAATTGGATAAACGAGGCAAGGGATGAATGGAAGAATGACGAAGAAGTGGGGGCACTCATTCAAAAGCTACAACAAGATCCTAGTTCATCTGATACATTTAGCTGGAAAAATGATTCATTATGGTACAAAGATTGCTTATACCTATGTAAGAATTCCCAAATCAAACAAAAAATTCTTATGGAATTGGATGCCTCTCCCTTAGGAGGGCGCTCAATATTTTTAAAGACTTACCACAGGGTTAAGAAGGATTTTTTTGGGATGGACTTAAATATGATATTCAAAAGTTTGTGCCAGAATGTTTGGTTTTCCAAAAAAATAAAGTTGAAACAATTAAGACCTCGGGTCTACTACAACCTTTATCCATTCCAAGTCAACATTGGGAGGAGGTTTCAATGGATTTTATCATAGGTTTACCCAAATCCGAAGGGAAGAGTGTCATCATGGTGGTAGTTGACAGACTTACCAAGTATGCACACTTTTGTGCATTATCTCATCCATTTAAAGCCAGTACAGTTTCTACTGCATTTATGGAAACAATTCAAAAGCTACATGGAAACCCAAAGATTATTGTAAGCGACAGAGATCCCATCTTCACTGGAAATTTTTGGACATAATTATTTTCTTGTCTTGGTACTCAGTTAGCTCATAGTTCATCTTATCATCCTCAATCTGATGGGCAAATTGAGATAGTAAACAAATGTTTGGAAGGATATATTCATTTCTTTGTATCTGATAAACAAACACATTGGGTGAAATGGTTTCCTCTCGCTGAATGGTTGCATAACACTTCTTTCCATACTTCAACAAAAATTACCCCATTTATGGCACTTTATGGATATCACCCACCATCCATCACATCATATTTAAAATAAGATTCTAAGGTTAAAGCAGTGGAAGATCACATCGAGAATCAACAACAGGTTCTCCAACTCTTAAAGGATAACCTCTCCTTGGTGCAGAATAGAATGAAACAACAAGCAGATCAACATCGCAGTGAAAGAAGTTTTGATGTAGGTGATTGGGTATTCCTACCGCTACAACCATATAAACAAATGTCCCTCAAGCAAGCTAAGAAGGATAATAAATTATCACCAAAGTATTATGGTCCATCCAAGGTGTTGCAAAAGATAGGTACAATGGCATACAAATTGGAGCTTCTTGTAGCTTCCCAAGTGCACCCAGTTTTCCATGTTTCATGCTTAAAGAAGGTTATATGTGACAAGCTCCCAGTTCAAACAATGTTCCTAGAACTTTATGAGGAAGGAAAGATCATATTGGAACCTGAAGCAGTTAAAGAAACAAGAACTCGACAGCTATGAAATCGATCAATTTCGGAGTATCTCATCAAGTGGAAGAACTTACCCGTTGAAGATTCCACATTGGAGGATGACAATTTTTTACAGAAGCATCCAGAACTACTCAAGCATTGAGGACAACACGTTTTTTAAGGAGAGGGGCATGTTAGGTCCCTATAATACTAGTGATTACCCCATTAATTTTGTCATTGTATCCCTTATTGTCATTGTTGTGACCCTATTGCCCCTATATTGTTATTATTGTGCACCCCAAAAGCCCACTATTGTTATTTATGTGGCCTTATATTATTATGGTTAGGTCGGCTTGGGTTATATTGTGACCCCTTAGACTCCTATATATAGAAAGGAGGTTTTGTCATTTGAATCATCTAAGAATTACTCATTTGTGTAATGTAAAGGAGGTTGCCCCCTTGAAGAGGCTTTTTTCTAAGGCGTTCATCTATCTTTTCTATCTTTTTGTGAGCTGGTTTCATAACATTATATATATAGTTGATAGAGTTATCCCTCCTCATCTTCTCTGTCCCCATTCTCAACACCTAGAAAATTTCAGGTCCTGTCCTTCCTGAGCTTATATATACACACCGAGTTGGATAACCCAATTATTTTAATGCATACATTTAACTATCTACAAATATTTACCTATCTCATGTACACTCAGGTTAGTTAGATCAATTTACAAGTTGACATCAATTCAGATAATTACATGTCCTTAAGTACTAGAATTTAACATGAATCAAGCTCATAAGGCAAGTACAAGAATCATCCATTTATTTGGAAATCACACAGGAATGAACATGCGTCATTCATATAATAAATCACATTCCTCAACATTAGAATAGCCATTAAATCAATACAATATACATATACATAAAATTCCATTTACAAGAGCATAAAGGAACACTTATCTTTATCTTTATAGTGCAACTCTCCTCTTAACTTTTTGTCCTTTCTTGCTTACAAATTTCTCCAAGAGAGGTATGAAATTATCCTCTCCTCTCGTGCTAAATTTAATGGTGTAGTCAACTCATTTAAGGCACACCAGTCAACCTCCCAAACAATCCCCCTCCCCAAGCTCTAAAATTTGTGTCCCAATATCTCAGTAAGTTTTTTTGTAAACAAAATAGTTACAATATTTACAATAGGGGGATTATCCAGGGGTTGTTAGATCATTCACCTCTTATTTGCAACCACCTCTACCTACATTCATTGTTGCCGGTCTATAAAGATTTTTTGTGATTTGTAGTAGTGGGTTTAGTTCCTAGGCCTATGTTCTTCATGGGCCCAATACCATCATCTCTTTCCATTATTCCCATTTTCCTTTGGTATCATTTCAAGCATCTCTAGGAATTAACAAAGTAACCTATCAAATGGGAACTGCAACCTCAAAATAAGAACTCTACCCAAAAACCCAAAAAAAACATAAAAAAGCAACTTGAAAACAAAAAGTGTCGATGTTGCATCAACATTTTTTTTTTTCAAAGTAGATTTTCAACATTTTTTAAAAATGGCAGAACCAATTGTTTTTGTGTAAAAGACACCTTGAAAATGAAAAGTGTTGATGCTGGAATAACATTTATTTATTTAGTTATTTTATTTTATTTTTTTCGGGGTAAATTTTGAACAGTTTTAGCAATGGTGTTAAAGATAAATTATCATGACTTCGAAAAACCTTAAAATTCCAACAATTTTCAGGCATGGCATTAAAGATAAGATATCATGTATTTGAAAAACCTTGAAATTGCAACAATTTTCAGCCATGGTGTTAAAGAAAAAATATTATAACTGTTTTCAACCATAACATTAAAGATACAATATCATGACTTAGAAAAACCTTACAAATTTGACAAATTTTCAACCATGGAATTAAAACTAAATATCATGACTACCAAAAACATTAAGTTTTCGACATATTTCAACCATGGCATTATGGAAAAAATTTGTGACTAAAAAAACTTTAAAAATGAAATCCTGAATGAAACAACCATTATAGCAAGTGTAATTTCTTTTTTAAATGCTAAAAATATAGCTATTTTTAAATCTTATCTTAGGACAACATGACACATTGCAACAAAAAATTAAAAATCAACCATCAAATTGACATGCAGTGTAGGCAAACTCAACCCATTGTAATGAAAACTTAAAAACGAACAATGAAAATGACACATAGTGGGGGTGGACTCAATCAATATTATTGACAACTTTAAAATCAGCGATCAAATTGACACATAATGAGATCGGGTTGCTAGTCGAGGATCGATACAGTTAATAATAATAATAATAATAATAAATAAATGAAAAATGCAAAAAAAAAATTAAAAGAATGAAAAAAAAGGAAATAAATAAAAATAATAAGAAGTAAATAAAAATATATATTAAATCATAATTTTTTTAAATGACCCCAAAAAATCAAATATAAAAAGGATTAAAAAAAGAATCAAACATAAAAATATGTAAAAAAAAATGACTTCCAAAAAAAAAACACAATTTTAAAAAATTAATATGCATACATATATATAAAAAAACATAATTTAAGAAAAAAATAAAAAAAATTAACATAAAAATATAAAAAATAAATAAATAATATCTAATTGGATTGTTAAAAAAGCAAACAAAATAAAAAACATTAAAATAAATAAATAATACATTAAAATACAATTTAAAAAATATATATTATTATTTTTTAAATCATTAAAAAAGAATTATTTATTATTTTTTTTTGTTAGTCAAAAGTCTTCTATTATGTTCTCGTGAAAATAGATATTCCAAAATGTATCTCTACAGCTCCCTAAGCCTCATTCTGACTAGACTTGTTGGTAAGTGGGTCTAGAATTTTCAAAAGATAGTCCCATTTAACCATTATTTCCACTAGGCTTATTAGCCTTACAAAACAAAAAAGATGCAAAATGATCATCCACACTGACAACAACATATCAATGAGGAGGTTGAGGAGGAAATACATGAGGTGCAATACGAAATCGAGTGCTTTCATGCATGTGAAAGTCGATGTGTTCAACATGGGCTTCCATATTGTGAAGGCGTTCATTGGTTCAACGTTGGCTCCGATGAATATTGTCTAACTGTTTTAAAATTTCATTCTAGTTGAACTAAATGTAATTTATGTAGGCTACTAGTTCGTTTCTATCCTCATACCTGTGCTCTCTAAGAATGTCTATGTTGGCTTGGATTCCTTGAAGCTAATCTGCAATGGATTCCAAGGATGTTGGGGCATCCACATGTCTTGGGGAGCAACTTGGAGCATCAGCCATCTCCCCTTCATGTTCCTCACCAAATTTCCTATAGATGAACTATGATTATTGGCCAGATGAGCTGCAAAGTTGTATTGTCCCCCACCACGGCATGGCCGCCCTCACAGGCGTGACATTGCCACAAAATTGGTATGGTTCTCAAGCTTGATCTTAGAGGGAGCCCCAAATACCTTGTTAGAGCAGGGCCACGAGGACCAACCTTAGGAATAAGGGATCCTACCTTTCCTTTGTGCACCAGACCCACGAAAGGAAAAACACCCAAGCAGAGTGACGATGGTCACTCTCCAGAATACCCCCAAAACAAATGCACCATCCGCAAAGAAAATGGAAAACTTCCAGATCCTCACCATTATCACCCACATGGCTGGAGAGTCGAGCCACAAAGAACTTACCACGGACCAATGATAACACAGGATAAATTAGGGTTGAAAATCATAACTAAGTGGACAGAGACCCATAATGATAAGGATGGTGGGCACAAGAACGAGGCCAGAATAGAGAAGAGTATAATACCCAAGTGATGACAAATCTAAGAAAAAAAATAAGACACCATCTAGAACTAGTGTAATAGAGACTGACTTACACAGACACATGAAATCTCCTTTTGGTGAATTGCCGTGCCGACCCTCTCGGGCCCAATTCCACACCACACACCTCAAACATAATTTAACCTAAAATGCGACCGCAACACAAAACAAAAACTCACCAGGGACCCAAAGACAAGATAGAAGGATTAATTGCACCAGGCAGGGGTCAAAGTTAGCCTTAACCCCACATTCGAAACTAAAGTCACTGCTCCTAAATTCCCAGCCAGGCCCGTCACTTAGAAGAGGTCCTTCGCTGAGATTTGTGCTAGGGTCCCAAATAATGATTTGAGAGTCGATACTAAGCCACATTGCTACAAGACAGATGGACACTACGTTTTTCAAGCTGATCCAACACCCAGGCGAGCACACATGGTCTTTAATGATGACGTTCCTTCCCACATGTTGTCCTATGAAACAACCCCCAAATTTATAACAAACAATAGCTAAGCTTAGATTTGTAAATGGGGACCCTTTTAATTTTTTAGGCTTAGGATAATAAAACCCTAACTCTAAGAAAATTCCTAGAAAAACCTTGCAAAACTAACTAAGGATGAAATACATATTGCAAATCACAAATCGCACTTTTCCACATGACCATGTTAAAAAACCGTTACAAAAGTGTGATATGAGATTAGGTCTCCTGCTACAATAACACCACCTGGTCATATCACAATCGCATTTCACACTTTGCATAGTTCACAAAAAACTTGACCATGCCATTAGAACAACCACAAATGATTTGCCAAATGTGGTATTACGTTCTCGTAATTGAATTTCGCTTAACACATCTGGTAACGCTATATTGTATCCATTTTAAGACCATGATGCATGATTAAGCCCGATAAAACATGTGGAGTAATTACGTTTCAAATTCTAAAACAAATGAGTTGACAGGTTATTAAATATTTAGTGGCTCGAGGAAGGATAATAATTTTCCTGGTTATGGATAGTTATAATCGAGTATCTCATTAAAACCTTTCTCATGATCCAAAGTCATTTCATAGAAGTTTTCAATCTTAATTGCTAGATATCATCTATGCTAATATATATTGTCTATCTCAGGAAAGCGACAAAAGACATGTCCTATAGAAAGGTGATGTAGAAATAGAGAAAACAGAGCATTGTTGAAGATGAGTTTACAGAGATGTCTCCTATCTTTTTTGATACAGTTTGTGACACCACTGGAGGCACAACAACTTGGGAAGTAATTTACAATAGGCTGGAGGACAAGCGTCCTAAAATCACTGGTACAAGAGCAACAACTGATTCCAAAAGGCCTTTAGAACTCCAATTTAGAGATGCTTCTTGTTCATTCCTTCATAGGATAGGAGCAAGGGCTAAAATCGTCCCCTATATAGACATGATCAGGTGGGTGGTTGAAAACCTTATAATTGAAGATAAGCAGTTCAAGAGTTCAAATATGGAGCTCATTGAGTCGCTCAAAGCATACGATCTGAAGGAGATGCACCACATAACTAATCCCCAGGATATTTATGACGGTACATTTGTGGCTAACTTCGCAAAGAAGAATCCAGACCCCTTCAAGCTAATTCAGGGTTGGAGGGTTTTGGACAACAAATTAAAGTATGAAAAATCGGGTATATATGCTATAGCCTCTTTGGCAAACCCCTGCAACTATGCAACAACCATGTTATGTAGATTGTATGGGCTACCCAATAATACTAAGTTTTCAATTGAATGGATTCCTTGGTTGATGCCTGTGTTAATTCCCATATCATGAATTGGCATTCCATTCTATTTGACAACCTAGCCACCACCATTACTGAATATCGACAGAAGAAAGCCTCCTTCTCAGATAACCTCACTCCCTTCTATTTTAGTGCCTACATTATGGATGCTATTTGTTGGAAATGGACTTTACAAGATCCTTAGGAGTCTAAGGAGTCACAATATAACCAAGCCGACCTAACAATAATAATATAAAGGCACAAAAATAACAATAGAGGGATTCTATGGGGCACAATAATAACAATATGGGGACAATAGGGGCACAAAAATATTAACAAGAGATACAATTACAATATTAATGGGGGCATCACTAGTATTATGGGGACCTAACATGCCCCTCTCCTTCAAAAAAGTGTTTTCCTCAATGCTTGAGTAGTTCTGGATGCTTCTGTATAAAATTCTCATCCTCCCATGTGGAATCTTCAGCGGATAAGTTCTTCCACTTGATGAGATACTCTGAAATGGATCGATTTCGTAGTTGTCGAGTTCTTGTTTCTATGACTGCTTCCGGTTCCAATATAATTTTTCCTTCCTCGTCAAGTTCTGGCAATATTGTTTGAACTGGGAGCTTGTCACCTATAACCTTCTTTAAACATGAAACATGGAAAACTAGGTGCACTCGAGAAGCTGATGGAAGCTCCAATTTGTATGCCATAGTACCAATCTTTTGCAACACCTTGTATGGACCATAGTACTTTGGTGACAATTTTTTATCCTTCTTAGCTTGCTTGAGGGACATTTGTTTATATGGTTGTAGTCATAGGAATACCCAATCACCTACATCAAAACTTCTTTCACTGTAATGTTGATCTGCATGTTGTTTCATTCTATTTTGCGCTAACATGAGGTTATCCACTGCTTGAACCTTAGAATTTTCTCTTAAATATGATGTGATGGATGGTGGCTGATATCCATAAAGTGCCATAAATGGGGTCATTTTTTTTGTAGTATGGAAGGAAGTGTTATACCACCATTCAACCAGAGGCAACCATTTGACCCATTGTGTCTGTTTATCAGATACAAAGCAACGAAGATATCCTTCCAAACATTTGTTTACTATATCCGTTTGCCCATCAGATTGAAGATGATAAGATGAGCTATGAGCTAACTGAGTACCAAGACAAGAAGATAATTTTGTCCAAAAATTTCCTATAAAAATGGGATCTCTATCACTTACAATAATCTTTGGGTTTCCATGTAGCTTTTGAATTGTTTCCATAAATGTTGTGGAAACTGTACTGGATTTTTATGGATGTGATAATGCACAAAAGTGTGCATACTTGGTAAGTCTGTCAACTACCACCATGATGACACTCTTTCCCTCAGACTTGGGTAAACCTATGATAAAATCCATTGAAACCTCCTCCCAACGTTGGCTTGGAATGGATAAAGGTTGTAATAGACCTGGTGTCTTAATTGTTTTAGCTTTATTTTGTTGGCATACCAAACATTCGGCGACAAACTTTTGAATATCTTATTTAAGGCCATCCCAAAAAAATTCCTTCTTAACCCTGTGGTAAGTTTTTAAAAATCCTGAGTGTCCTCCTAAGGGAGAAGTGTGCAATTCTAGAAGAATCTTTTGTTTGAGTTTGGAATTCTTATAGAGGTATAAGCGATCTTTGTACCATAATGAATCATTTTTCCAGCTAAATGTATCAGATGTACTGGAATCTTGTTGTAACTTTCGAATAAGTTTCCACACTTCTTCGTCATTCTTCCATTCCTCCCTTGCTTCATTTATCCAATCTGGTTGGATAATAAAAATGGCGCACAACAATGCTTCCACATCCTCATCCTCTCTTGAGAGTGCATCTGCCACAACATTTTTCTTCCCTTTTTTGTATATGATTTCAAAGTCATAACCCAACATCTTTGTGACCCATTTTTGTTGTTCTTTAGAGGATAATCTTTGCTCTAAAAAGTATTTAAGGCTATCATGATCTGTTTTTACCTTGAAGTGTCTTCCCATTAGGTAGGGTCACCATTTCTTAAGTGCATGTAGTATTGCTAACATTTCCTTCTCATAAATATCTTTGTGTAAATACTTCCCCTTGATTGGATGACTTTCAAAAGCAATGGGTCTTTCATCTTGCATTAAGACAGCACCAATTCCATTTCTGGAAGCATGAAATTCCACAATAAAGGTTTTTGTGAAGTCTGGTGTAGCTAAGACCGGTGCTTGGCACATTGCCTCTTTAAGATATTCGAAGGCCTTTGTTGGTTCTGGAGTCCATGAAAATGCATCTTTCTTCAACAATGTTGTTAGAGGTGCTGCTATTTTCCCATAATTCTTAACAAACTTGCGATAATACCCTATCAACCCGAGAAATCCTCGCAAATGCTTTATGGATGTGGGAATTTCCCATTCCTTAATGGCTTTAATTTTGCTAGGGTCTACCTTAACTCCTTCGTGAGATGCAATATGACCCAGATATTCCACCTCTTCTACTCCAAAGAAACATTTTGATATTTTTTCATATAATTGTTTCTGCTCCAATAATTGTAGCACCCTATCAACGTGTTCAACATGATCCTTCCAAGATTTGTTGTAGATTAGTATATCATCAAAAAATACTAACACAAATTTTCTAAGGAAGGGTTTGAAAATGGAATTCATCAAACCTTGAAATGTAGAAGGTGCATTGGTAAGGCCAAAAGGCATGACCAAAAACTCATAGTGACCCTCATGAGTTCTAAATGTTATTTTCAGAATTTCTTGAGTCTTCATTCTGATTTGATGATATCTTGAATGAAGATCTAACTTGGTGAAGTAAATTGATCCATGCAATTCATCCAATAATTAATCAATGACAAGAATGGGAAACTTATCTTTAATAGTGAGCTTGTTGAGCTCCCTATAATCCGGACACATGTCCCATGATCCATCCTTCTTGTGCACCAATACTACTGGAGTAGAGAAAGAACTTTGGCTAGGTTGAATTGTACCAGCCTCAAGCATTTCTGCAACCATACGTTCAATTTCACTCTTTTGGGCATAGGGATATCTGTACGGCTTGATGTTTGGAGGAACACTTCCTGGAATCAAATGAATAGCATGATCATGATCACGAATAGGTGGGAGACCTTTGGGAGTCTCAAATACCTTGGAATGATTGTCCAAGAATTTTTGGAGATCTGGAGAAATAGATGATTTCGATGTGGAAACATCTAGCGAACATAATTGTGCAATTACACCTCGTTGTTCCTTTTTTAGAATCTTTGTCATACCGTTAGAGCTTATTATCTTTCCCGGTTTCCCTACAATACCCCTTAATTCAACTTCCTTTCCTTCCGCATAAAATTTCATGAAAAGTTCTTGAAAGTTAAAAGCTATTGTACCCAAGGATTGTAGCCATTGGACTCCTAGTACAACATCAGCACCTCCCATTGGAATGGAAAGCATTGGGCTTTTCAATACATATTCTCCCATGGATAGCTTGATATTATGGCACTTTCTAGAGCAATTTATCATTCCTCCATTTGCAACCATCACTTGACACTTTGGTGCTAGATATAAGAAGAAATTCAATTCTTTTGCTATCTTACAATGAATAAAATTGTGGGTACTTCCTGAATCAATCAACACTATTACCTTTTTCTTCTTGATTTGTCCTTCTATCTTGATGGTTTGAGGAGTGGTAATTCCAGTCAATGCATTTCAAGATATGGTCGGATTCATTTCTTCTTTATCTATTCTTTGTTCTTGGAGTATATCTTCTTCTTTTGACCTTTCTTGCTCCTTTTCTTCTTCCTCTTCACAATCTATGTAGAATAATTTCTTCACAGCACACTTATGACCTTTAGTGTATTTGCTATCACAACTATAACAAAGCCCTTTTGCTCTTTTTTCTTCCAATTGTTGTGGTGTCAACCTTATAGGTTGTGGAAGGCTAGGGGCAACAACACTTCCATCTTTATAGTTGTGAGTGGTATGCTTCGTGGTTGCCATAATTTTGCTTTCCATTTTGCTTGCTAACCTGAATGCCTTCTCTAATGAATCAGGTTCCCAAAGGCGAACATCATGTTGGATATTATCCTTTAAAGTCCCTATGAACACATCGATCCTATGCTCCTCTAGAATATTTTTTACCCTTATGTTCAATTTTTGGAACTCCTCAATGTGCTCCATTATTGAACCCTTTTGTTTGAGACTTATCAATTGGCTCAAAAAAGTGTTGCTTTTTGTATCCTCATAATGTGTTGTCAATTCTTCTGTAAAAATTGCCCAAGTGATAATTTGTTTACGAGAGGAAATCCATTGATATCATACAAACTGATTTGGTTCCAAATATAAAGTTGCAATATGTATCTTTTGTGTATTTTGCACATTATTGAGATCAAAAAATTGCTCCATCTGTAATATCCATGTTGCGTAATCCTTGCCATCAAACTTCCTCATGTTGATTTTTGGAATATGGTGGGTCTTCAATCCAACATTAGAGTCTATGGAATCATGATTAACATTTCTTTTGTTCTCATCATGAGTTTCCTTTACTACCCTTTCACCATTAGTGACCATTTCTTGTAGCTACTTATTCAACTTTATATTCAATTCTTCCATCTTATCATCCATGCCATCCATTTTAGTGTCCATGCCATTAATCTTAGCATCCATTCCATCCATATTAACTTCTACGCCTTCTTTAAGCAATCCATCTTAGCTTCTTCACATTTCTTTAAACCATCCATCTTAGATTCTGTTACCTTTTGTGCAAGTGACACTTGTTGCACTTGGTCTTGTAATTTTGATATATCATGTTGCATTTCTTCCTCTTCTTCATGAGTCATGCTAGAGCTTTCAGGTTGCTTACTAGGTGTTTTCATTTTCTTTCCTCGAGGCATCAATTACCAATAATAATGCTTTACTATGCCCTTTGAATTCCTTCAAACTAATTTTTCAAACCAAGCTTATGCAAAAATTTAAAAAAAAACTACACACCTTTTCTTTTCACTTTGTAGGAGCTTCATATTGAATCTGATGTATCTCTGTAATTTCAAATCATTCAGTTCTAAAATTGTGACCCATAGTTTCCCTCTGTGTCCTCTTTCCAATTCCAGTGGTTTGATCCAAATTGGATTCCCCAAGGAAGAGTTATGCACAATCTCCCAAGATGACCTAATTATAGACCTTTCCAGAAGAGCGAACTTGTATGAAGTGCCACGTGTCACTGTTTCGACCTTTGTCTCTAAAAAATATATACAAGAAACTATAGTCCATTCTCCTTCTATACCTTCTTACAAAATTTCAATCTAATGCTCAAAGAGAAAGTTATGACGATTTTCCCTAGGTCACCTGTTTGGAATGTAATTCAGGAGTTTGCAAAAAGACCAACTTCCTCAGATCATATCTCCGCAAATATAGTACAAAAAGCTCTGAAATTCGGACTCAAGGTTCAGTGCAATTTCGTATCAAATGTATTTTTTTTTCACTTTTGAAACGTCGCAGAAAAAATGTTATAGTGAAAATGCCACGATGACCTATTTGGAGCAGTGAAACCCTATAATCCAAAGCTTTGATACCAAATGTTATGAAACCAGCTCACAAAAAGATAGAAAAGATAGATGAATGCCTTAGAATTCAGCCTCTTCGCGGGGGCAACCTCCTTTACATTACACAAATGAATAATTCTTGGATGATTCAAATGACAAAACCTCCTTTCTATATATAGGAGTCTACAGAGTCACAATATAACCAAGCTGACCTAACAATAATAATACAAAGGCACAAAAATAACAATAGAGGGATTCTATGGGGCACAATAATAACAATATGGGGACAATAGGGGCACAACAATATTAATAAGGGATACAACTACAATATTAATGGGGGTATCACTAGTATTATAGGGACCTAACAATTTCTGTTAAGCGTTAATTACACTTTTGTGTGATGCCTAGCTGAAGTTGTGATTTTCATATATAACTCATCATATATGTGATATATTTTATAAATTCCTTTGACTAACTATTTACCCAAAGGAATTATCTTTTACGTTATCATATCTGTTTAGTTGTGTTCAATCTTTATTATCACATGCTAAATAGATATCCTTGTAGATCACATATCACACAAGAACACTCGAGTTTATATTAGAATAAGTTAGTTAGAGGAATTGTATTGTAGAATAGATCACTTAGATTATCATTATTCTATTGCAAGGAACTCATAAACCACTCACTCTCATCTTAAAACCCACACTGGGAAATTGGTCCCATTATCCCCAATCAGAGCCACCACTTTAAATGGAAAAGGAGATGTCTTAAGGTCTAGACTGGGTGGTTATCCCCCATGTTTTGGCAGCAGAATTTTGAGGCCGCAACATTTTGGCGCTAGAAGGAGGGCATTAAACTGTGAATAGGAGATGAAGTTAAAAATCATTCAAAAAGCATTCATAAGAGTCAAAACTCCTCCACCATTTCTACCCCTTCTCAAACTCATTTAGAATCTCCTGATCAGAAGTCTGAAGTAGTAGAAACATTTCCCTCGTATCCTAAAGTAGTAAGGAAAACACCTTCCCCAGATTACACTCCTAGGTCTCCCAAAGTTCATTCTTTGATACAACAACTGGAACAGATATCCATTTATGTAGAGAAACCATAGAGACCTAAAGTATGTGAAGAGAGTGTTACCTTCTTATTACAGCAAACTGGCGTATTGACTAGACTGCAAAGTGAGAGACTTGGAGTTACCCCTTTCGAGTTCCCCATTCCTCCACGATGTAGGAAAGTCACTTCATCAGCATCTGAATAAGATACTAGGGAGATCACATCACATTTCCATCCATTTACTCCTCCATCCACTTCTATCCAATCCACGACTTCTCAAACATCCACTTCTCCAATTAGTACTACAATTATCAGTATTAATCCAGTAGTAAGTCCTTTGCCATGTATACCTACTTCTAGAACAACCTTCCCAATTTCCCAGTCCCCAACTCAAGTTATGGCCAATCAACCTTGGACAAATCTTGGTGCTGTTCTAGTTGCAAATCCAAATGCACTCCTAGCAAACCTAGAAAAATGGCTGCCTAGGTATAATCCCGACGATGCTTTCCCGGCTGAAGAACATATAAATAATTTTATGTTAGCCATGAATCTCAATGGGGTTGCACATGAAGATGTTTTAATCAGACTGTTTCCTTATACTTTCCAAGGATCTGCTGGGTCTTGGTACTTTTCCCTCCCAACAGGTTCAGTTAGAGACTGGGATACTTTTCAAGAAGTGTTTCTTGTAAAATTTGGTGATGATAGGACCATAGCATCCTTGATTAATGATATTTCTAATTTAAAAGCTAATCCAGATGAAAAGATCACAGATTTCAAATCCAGATTTAACAAATCGCTAAACAAAATCCCAGTTGCCTCTAAACCTATTGTAGATGTACAAATAGAATGGTATATATCATCTCTGCCTTCTAATATTGCAATTTTTCTAGATAGAGCCAATAAGGATACCCTTGTAGAAAACATGAAAGAAGCCCTATCTGTAGAAATAAGAATCATAGCTTTGGAAAAGAGATCACAAATAGACAAAAGGAAGACAAAAAAAAGTTACATTTAAGGATGACTCTAAGAAGAAGGCTTCGAAAGACCCTTTCGATCTTGAAGGTCTTTAGAAAGTGTTAAAGACAATGTCCAACAAAATGGTCGAAATTAAAAAACAAGTTGCAGAACCCTCTGCTCCTAAGAAACCTTTTCTATCATTCAAAAGGAACCCTCTACGTCACAACCCCCAAATACCATTTCAAGTGCTGAATCTGACCAAGAAGAGAAGAAGATTCACTAAACCAAGAGGAAGCCGAAACAGAAGAAGAAATTGAACTAAACAAGATGTGGGATTTTATTCTCCCAACTGAAGAAGAGGCACAAGCAATGCCAGTGACTACAACAAGAAAAAATTCTCCTGACATGTCTATCGCAAATCACAAGCAGAAAGTTTCTACTCCTGCAAAGGAGAAAACAATTGCTAAGAAATCTGAGACTAGCCAAATCGACCCTATCCCTCTAGATTCCCCCAATGCCTAAAATACATTGGTAATCTTTGATATGGTCGAATTTAATATAGTGGACGACATGAAAAGGACTAGAGCTAACATCTCACTACATGATCTCACTAAAATCAAACAACAGTAGAAGATTTTATTAAGAGAATTGAAAGTAGTTTGCAAGAGCATATATAGCTGCCACGATTGATAAAGCAACCAAAGTTAATCAATTGATCAAGGAAAATGATCAGAGGATTAAACAACTTGAAGAACAGTTAAGGGTGGAAAAATAGAGGATTGATCAACAGGCGATTAAAAGACAACAACAACTATCTCAAGAGTTCGAATAGCTAAAATTGGCAGATCATGAAGAGATTAAATCTAAGGATGAGAAAATAATGCAGCTGCAACTCTCAATAGAGAAATTCCAAGAAAGTACCAAAGTTGAAGAATTTATAAAGGAAGCCTTAGAAATAAATAATTTCTTGTCCCAACAGCTAACCCAACTCTGCCAAAAGATATCTCTCATTCATCCACTATGTATCAAAACCAGCATGCTGATAGATCAAGCAGTCAATTCCAAGTTGGAATTCAAAGATGCAGATGACAAAATTACAGATTATATCTCTTGGCAGAACACAGGAAAGGGAAGGGCTACTAAATTGCCAGTAATTGAAGAATCTCACAAAAAGATATTGTTTGCAAAATGGGAGACACAACTGATCAAAGAAGAAAGAGCAACTTCCAGGGCTAGGGCAGTGAGGAATAATATCATTGAACTTATAAATGATAACTTACATAACGCCAATTTAATTTTTGAGTGTTCCCCAGAAAATCTTCTAAAGGAAAAAGTATTGGAAAAACAATGGAAGCAAGATGTGAATACCTGAGAGGAGCAAATCAGAAAATTAAAAAGTCTCAATTGGGATGCACATTGGTTCTACTTGGTCAAACCGCATAGCCAAAAAATGACAGTCAAATGTCTTGTTGATGCAGCCGAGTGCATGATGCCAGAACTCTCGGATGCGGTGTACACAGGTCAATTGCATGCTAGGATGAGTCATCCACTGGAAATCCAAACTATGCTCGATATTTGTCAGTTAAAGCTGCAGGAGGAATGATAGGTGCGATGCATCTTTTTAGAGTTATTGCAATTCTATTTTTATCATGAAATCCCATATTTTGAGAGAGCTTGTTCCAACCACTTCAAGCATCTTTTACGAACAATTTTTTTTTATTTTTACTATAAAGACCCTTTCATGTCATTTTAGAAAGGGTCCTGAAATTGTATCAAAATTAGATTTAAGAAGATTCCTCATAATGTGAATTGGCCATCTGATGAGAGATTGTTATTTATAAGTATTGTTGTGTGAGCTAATGGAGAATCACCTTCCCATCCATGACTAAGGAGGCCATTCAACAACATGACATTGTGCTTTCAAAGAGAGGGATGTAACTTATGAAGCCAAAAATTTTAAATTTACAAGAAATTCATCCAAAGGCAAAAGCCAATGCACAGTTTTGATACCAGACTTCAAAATACCACTGCCAAGATAAAAAAGAACCTGTTATAGGTTAGGATCAGTCATTGTAAATATATATCAATCCACTAATCAGTCACAGACAACTTAAAATTAATCACTGAAATCAAGAGATTAGATACTTGTATGAGTTTTCTCGTTATTATGTGTGACAAATTTAGTGCACTCAGGCTTGTTATTATGATTTTAAGTGTGGCTAGGTTCTGCAATAATGATAAAGACTTTACAAAACAAATAGCCACCTCAAGAAAAGCAGAAATCTACTTATGATTGATGGCATGTTTCACTTCTGGAAGCGTTATAAATAGCAAGCTGGCTCTCATGCATGGCCAACAAGTGGACTTGATCATTATGGAACAATACTCTAGTATCTCCATCAACTGGTGATGGTCTTGACGCCTGCAATTGAATATATTTTGACTTTCGCTTATCCCATCCATCTATACCCCATACACAAAGCTGCACACAAAGATTGATATGAGAAATTACTTATTTCAACGAGTGACTCAAATGAAAATAAGAAAACATAATGTGGACATTGTATATCTAAATTCTTGAATCCTCCATTCCAATAGCAATGATATTATTATCTTGAGCATGGAAAGCAAGAAAAGATGTTGTAGGTGGGGATAGCAAAGAACTAGGTGTTAGTGGCTTGAAAATCTTTCATGAAGCTAATTAAAATAAAATGAATTTCAAACAAAAAACTGCTTTATATCTTACACTCTACAAAATTGTTTCACCTTAAATGTCATCATGTTGAATAGGGACACCTTCCCACCAGAAGCGGACATAACATAAGAATCATTCTTTGACAAGGCTATGCATGAGACTGCTTCTTCTGGATTTGTGTCACTCATATCATTTGTCATAAGGATTCCACTCGCTGGCTGCCACAGTTGGGGTGCAGTATTTGTTGTGGCCTGGAAAATGAATTGCCATCATTCAAATGCTTGCAAATTCTTATTAAATGCAGAATTCTAAAACTGAAAACAAACAGTACGTTAGGACACTTTTAGAGTTGTACCTTGCCAGATGGATTGCAATCATTACGCATCCATTTCCAAAGCTTGTGAACAACATTTGGAGAAAAGAGCTAGGACAACAACCCCTGAATTAGTATATATTAATCTGGCTACCTGTAAAACACATGGAACATTATATCTAGTTCAAGCACAAAAAACTTTCTAGGATACGAAAAATACGATCCAAGAACCATGGTATGTGAGAAATTCTTGGTTTTGGGGGTATAAATGAGATCACTAGCAACTTGCCTTTCTAGCAGGTAGCGTATCTAGAAACCTAAGAGACCTACACTGGGTGATATCAATTTATTATTGAAAGGTCACCATATAGATATTTTTAGATGTGATAGATTGGTCTCAGGAGTGTTCAGTGACTTGAGCAGGTATGGGATGTTGTAACTGGCACCAAGCAGTACACATTCGAAGGCCATGAAGCTCCTGTATATTCAGTCTACCCTCATCATAAGGAGAATATCCAGGTCAGTTATAATCCAAGTACCATAATAAAAAAACATATCGATAATTTTTTTAAGAAGCCTCTCTCTAATTTTGAAGGGTTTCTTTAATTGGGTACTAGTTCATGCTTGTATAGGGACAAGCTATAACAAGAAACAGAGCATGTTGATTTATTAATTCAGGGACTCGGTAGGAAATCCATGACTAAGGAGGCAGAGCATGTGTTTTGGGAACTATTGGACAGAGGAGGGTGATATGCAACGAAGCTTGTAGTTGCAGGATGAGTGCAACAGAAAGGTGACTGTGCACATTGTGCTCATGGATAGGCTTAGATGGAGAAGGATAGAGCTAACGATTTCTTCACATTGATGGTTGACAAAGGTATGGAATCACAACTCAAAATTGGGAAAACTAATTCAACAACATGACATTGTTCTTTCAAAGAGAAAGAAGTAAGTTATGAAGCCAAAAAAATTGAGCTAATACGATAATCACCAGGAGATATTAGGCCACAATCAACAAGAAAGTCATCAAAAGGCAAAAGCTAATGCACAATTTTGATACTAGACTTCAAAATACCACTGCCAAGATAAAAAAGAACCTGTTGTAAGTTAGGATCAGTCATTGTAAATGTATCTCAATCCACTGATCAGTCACAGACAGCTTAATATTAATCACTGAAATCAAGAGATTAGATACTTGTATGAGTTTTCTCGTTATTATGCATGACAAATTTAGTGCACTCAAGCTTGTTATTATGATTTTAAGTGTGGCTAGGTTCTGCAATAATGATAAAGTCTTTAAAAAACAAATAGTCGCCATAAGAAAAGCATAAATCTACTTATGATGACTTCACTAATCCTCTTGGTCTAGGAGATTATAGGCCATGGATCAGTGAATCGATGAGGGTTAAAATTTACAGCCCCTTCAATCGGTGACTGGACCAACACCTTGATGAATGTATATGTAAATATCACTGTGTTCAAAGGCTGCAAACCAATAATAAGGAGACTATTTTTAACCTGCAAAACTAAGGAGTAGTGACAAAAAATAAACTTTTATTGAGGGTTTAGATCTCCAATAGTTGTGGCAATGCCAGTGATAGGCCCTAGAGGGCTAAAACCTTCACAATTTAGCAGTCAAATAATGGATAGGGAGAAACTGCATGATTTTACTCCTGCGTTTGTCTCGAATCAATTAATTAACTACTAAGTCATTCAACCAAATGATGATTATATGCCTTTGATTTCTTGTTTACCTATCCCTTATGGTTTCAGCTACAGGAATCAAAATGAAAACTGGGGAACTTGGAGAGAGTTAAAACCATACCTCTTGGCTCGTTTTGGATCAATAACTGCTAGGTCTTGGAGTTTTTTTGCTACCATTGCCTTCTTGGACTCTAAAGACTCTGACAACAGTAGATAGTATATGTATAAACATGGTACCTTATCTCCTTACTTGTCTTGCTTCAAAGAGCACCTATAGATTCACAGCAGCATAATACCATCAAAGCATAGAGATCTTTCACTGTAAACAATATAGAATCTGATATATATTGACCATACAAATGCATATACCAACACAATATTCAGAGATACACAATAATATGGAGGAAAACTCAACTTTGTTAGTAAAAGTAGTAGAAGAGATGATTACAACCACTTGGTTTGACCCAGTGCCATCCTCCCAGCTTGAAAGCCCTCTTCACCTCACACAAAGCAAGATCACCCAACAATGTCTTCAAAGAGAAACCAGCAACACCTCTTTGAAACTTACCAAATTCCAACCTCTGGATCTCTGGGATGAGGGATCCATTTATAGATATTTGCAGGGGGGTGAGTCAGCTTCTGGGATTTTGATTAGTGTCATCTTTCTGATAGTTCTTGGTTCCACTTGGGGATTTCATTATCTCTTACTCATCCTTGGACGAACTCAGGGAGGCAAGTGTCAAATGAGCAGCTTCTAGAAGATTCTCAAGTTCTGCACTTAGCAAACTTCTTGTTCCATTTTTCTGCTCTCGCTCATATCACCCTACAGAAGGGATTTTCGGTATGCATCACACTTTTTGCACGTGGCAGGTGAGATGCATTTCACCCTTTGCACTGGGCAGTTTGTATGGTCCTGCTTTGACCAGTTCTGAGTGGTTTCTCATGGAAAACTTCTGGGAGATGATGTAATCAACTGACCTTGCTCCTTTAGGGTATGAAACAACACTTTTAGGGACTTAGAATCCCTTGGTTTATGGACATATGTGATTGGGGTTGCAGTGCCCAAATATGTCTATAACAACATGTACCTGAAGCTTCCTAAACATGAAGCTGCCGCTCCACTTCAACAACATGAAGCTGCCGCTCCATTGCAACAACATGAACTACATGAACTACAACTCAAACTAATGTTAACATTAGTTCGTCAGTCCAAAACATTTAAAAAAATGAACAGGTTAAAATCAGAATAACCTATAGTCCAGCCTCTTCCACCTCGGGAAGAGGCCAAATAAGACCATCACCTTCAATGACAAGGTAAATAACGAACATGAAAAGGTTGGTTATAAGAAAGTTTCGAAAAAGAAGACCAACTAATGCTAAATGGCTAAAAATTGATTACTATAGTCCCATGCCATTGCCATATGGCGGGGACTAATAAGCGTAAGTTACATTATGTATACTTTTAATAATGTAAGCAAGGGTTGGCTCCACTACAAAGTGTGTGTTTTGGGTTTTTAGAGAAGCCCTTCACAAAAGGATTGGAAACATAACATATGGGATGCATGAGTTTGTTTTCACTTCGCTTTAAAGATGGTCACAAGTAAGCATTTTTCCTTTAAGACTAGTTAATTTAATTTGACATAAAATATTCACTTAGTTAATGAAATAACAAAATTTTACTTTGGCAAATAAGAGAATGTTATTTTAATATTTGAGTTCAAATCAGATATTCCAGATGGTGATGATGATGAATAAGGAAGAGTTATTCAGAAAGAGAAAGCCCACCATTGAAAATAAATAATGTATGGAATAGAAAATATGAGTTGCAAAGAATTATCTCTTCAAAGGACCTCATGGAAGAATGTTTTTTTTTTGCAAAAATAGATTCTATTTAGGAGGAGTAGATCATTATCTTGTTCCCAATAGGACATGGGTTCAAAGAGAAGCCAAACTTGATAGGTGCATGTGATTAAAAGGAGGAAATTTTAGCTTCGTGTATTTATCCATTTCAGGTCAACAAGATACATTTTAGGCATAAAAGGAGAGCACATGAGTTGAGGGGGAGCTCTACAAGATTTGATGAACTACATATCATTTTATCATTTTGTCTCATAATTTTTTATGGTTGTAGCCATATTCTGAGAGGATTATTTTTCTATTTATGCACACTAATAGAAGTTTATGCTGCAAGCAAAAGTTATTGATAGAGAGATGGCATATGCTCAGGGGGAGTTTGATATGGCTTTATGTTTTTTCATGCATAATAATTATATCAGTAGAATACTATGTCTTCCATGGGAATTTTGGTGATAGTTTGAAGAAATTTTCTACATCATTCAGTACATTACTAAGTCCCTATGTTTCTATTCATAGTGTGGTTAATAGTCCATTGCATGTGTATCCACATGAGTCATGTATCTCATATTGTATTATCATGAAGCCATGTATCCTATTTTCATATCATATTGTCATGAGGTCGAGATATTTTACTTCTTCCATGTCATGAAAAGTTGAATCAAGATCCAAGTACTCAAGTTTCTAGTGTTGAATCTTACTCATGAGGATCTCACCTTGAAAACTACCACATGTATTTGTTGATGATGATGATGATTGTGCTTGCTAGTGCACATATGATATCAAGAGAGTGTGGATAAAGTTTGTATTACAAATTTCTTACTTTGTTGATGGCCATCTTATGCCTAGAGGTTGTGCTACAAAAGCATGGTTGCATGGCCACTGTTGTTGATTATATTTGAGGATTACTTTCATATGTTGTTGTTTTCAGGTCACATTATTGAAGCTGAGTCATTGATCATGTTATTGCTTGTGATGTAGGTGTGTTGATTAGTGCTGGATAAAGAAAGGTTGTGTTGATGGCATATATATATATATATATATATATATATATATATATATATATATATATATATATAGATATATATATATATATATAGATATATATATATATATATATATATATATATATATATAGATATATATATGTTGTGTCATATGATAATTTCCTAATGATTAGAGGCATGTTGTTGCTTGCTATTCAATTGAAGGTTATAGTGTTGATTGATTCATATGGATGGATAATAGTGTTTTTCTACTTATTGCTACATGTTGATGGATAGTTGTTGCTATAGTTTATTCATGGAGGCTTGTGTTGTTGGGGCTGCTAACTATTGATGTTGTAGATTACTAGTTCAAGACATGTTTTGGAAAATTTTTGGAGAGAGTTGTGCACACTCTTTTTGGCATGCAGTTATTCACTTTTAGATCTTGATCATGGGTCGAAGCCTTGTATTATCACTACATATCTTCATTGTGTTGATTGAGCGACCCATGAAGTCGATTATATATATGGTCATGAGTCAATATTGTCTTGAGAGAAAGAATCATGAGATTTATTTCAACCTTATGTTAGCTGGTATATGCTATGTTTTGCAGCCATGTGTGGGCTTTCAGAATTAATATGTAGCCATGTAATATCATGCGTCACTTTTTAGTCATTTGTAGAGTCATATGAGTGATGTTCATTTATATATGAGGAGCCATATTTCAGCCCTATGGAAGAATTGTACAATCACAATCTATCATTCTTGTAGCCATGTAACATGATTATGAAACTTCGTACCTTCATTGCAATATTTTGAGTCATAGCCCTTGGTTCTTTTGGAACAACCTCCTTCTTCTCACATGGAGGAAATGATGTGTTGCTACTCACACTAGATTGTGGATGATGGTCATCATATGCCTTTCTATTATTCTTGTAGGTTATGATATGTTGTTGCATGGCAGAATGTTGTTGTCGTTGTCCGCACAATGTTATTACTAATGGATGTAGTGTAGTCTTGCTTTATGATGGTGATCAGTTCCTTTTTTGCTGTTGTTGGTGATGTTGATGGAGAAAGTGTTTCTCATGTTGATGTTTATGTTATTGTTACCTTAGTTGATATTGATGTTGATGTGGATGGAGTTGTTGGTTATTTTTGTTGTTTTTTTATGATGTGTTGTTGTTATTGGTTATGTTGTTGTCTAGGAGGATATTGTTGTTGCTTACACTATAATGACAGGTCTATTTTTCTACTACAACCATGATATGGAGATTTTATAGTTGATGTAGATGGAGCTATTGATTGGGTTTGTTGTTGCAAGACTACATCTTTTTCTACTACTTCAGTTGAAGATTGAGATTGTAGTTGTTTCTTTAGGAGAAAGTGAGTTATTGTTGTTGCCTTTTTGTCATGCACTAATAGAGGAGTGAGTGTTATTGCTTGATAATATATGTAACCCTGGGTTGTTTCAATAGGGTGTTGATGGTTTGAATTTTTCCCTCTTCCATTGATGTCAAAGGTGGAGAATGTGAGGTGTTTTAGTTCTGATTAGTTCTTCATAGGTTGTTTGGATGTTTCAGCTAGGGTTGCCATCAATACCAAAGGGGGCGATTGTTGGCATTGATGTTATGGTGTAGTGTTGATGGTTGGCATTGATTTCAACCTCATAGCATGAGGTTGTTTGTGCATTAGTTGCAGACCTTAGTTCAATGGTTGCAGCAGATGGTGCAGGTATTTGGCCTCTATGTTGATGGCTTGGCAAGATATGGATCTGCTATACCTAGTTGACATTGATGGAGACTATCAAGTCATGAAGGATTTTTGTGAGTGTTATGGTGTTATAGAGTCATGGGCAAGGTTGTCTCAGTCTACCAAGTACCCTCCCAAAGTAGGGCTGCATAACTCTTCTTAGTTTTGGAATGTATATGCTATTTTGGTGAAGAAAACTAACATATATACGCTAGTATTGTGAAGGAAAATAGCATATGCCACCTGGAGGTGATTTCCCCACATTCCTTGTGCCTATCAGCTATTTTGTGGTTTTTCTAATAATGTTTTTTTGAGATTTTTTATGGAAATGTTAGAAAAGGTTGAGGAACCTCTAAAAGATGATCAAAGTTGAAAATATCAAAAGGCTAGTGGAGTAAGTGGCTTGATTTGGTCAAGATTCCTATCTCAATCAAATCTAAAGCATGTGAAAAGGATTTGGGTGAGCTCCATCATCTGAAGAATTTATTGATTTAACCATTTCCAGAAATTACAAATATGAGAAGAAAGGTTGCTCATTTGGTTGGTTCTCTTGTGTGAGAAAATTGTCATAGTGTTTTGGAGAGCCAATGGTGAGGAGTGTGAATTTGTTGTAGCAGAGTGTGCATGGAGGTATAGTTGTAGCAAAGACAGAAATATGCATGGTTGAAGACTATTTATATGCAGAAGAAAAGTGATAGGGTTACAAAGGAGTTTGCTAATGCATTTGTGATTGCAGGGGAAAAATTATTATTTGAGTTTATATATGTTGCTGATATGATTGTGATAGATTGGTTGTAGTAGTGTCTCATGTTTTTATATGGAAGTTATATATTTCATCATTGAGTTTCTGCATCTAGTTTATTTGTAGAAAATGTATTGAGGCTATGTGAGTTGAGGATGATGTATGAAAGTGAGAGATGGCTATGATTTGAGTTTGATTCAGTGATTGATGTTTTGTATTGAGAGTTTTGATTATGTGCTATGAAGATATTGTTGTTGTGATGTTCATGTTGAGCAGCTCAAGGGTTCCAATTTGAAAATGCATGAAAGGTGAACCACATAGAGAATTGGGGTGGGCGATCCAACAAAACAAGTATTGACAAAATATTTCTTCATAAGTCTAATGGGTGTTTGGAAATTCATGTTTATCATATGGGTGTCTGTAGAATTGTGACATGGAGATCAGAGTTCCTTTCAGATTGTTTCCATATTGTATTCTCTATGTAATGATTTTCTTGACAGATAATAAAATATTTTGAGAAGTGCAATAGAAATAAGGTTGGTTTTGACTCAAAGTGGGTTTTCCAATAGATACCATATGTCCCTATGTGATGGATGATTTGTGTATCATTGTGCATGTTTATTTCATATGTTATGTCTCTTATGTGTTGATTCTAGTTGAAGTTGCATGTTCACATATAATGCATATTTGTTAAGTGATGAAATGAATAATATATTGGAGAGAAAGCTTAATAGTGTTGAAATTTTTATCACTATTGATTCGCCCACCCCCCTCTCTCACTAGTGATCCTAGTTCCAACATTTTGGTTGTTTAGGTTTTCCCTTTGTTGTTCAATAATAAAAAGTACCTTGAGCCTTATTGTAACATAGTTCATAACCATGTAGCTTCCACGTCTCTTCTCAGAGGTAAGCTACCATCGCCTGAGTTCGTTTATTTCCATTTTGTACGTAAGAATATTTTATTTTGTTGATATTAATGAAATGAAGTTTTATTTTTGTTGCACCTATGTGTTTGTGTTTATATATATATTTTGTTGTGTTCCTATATAAGTTCGGATCAATGGTATCAGAGAAGACTTCTCTTTCTCTGTGTTTCTTTATGCCCAACAAGGTCAGGGTATCAGGTGTCAGGGCTTGAACTGATTGAACTTTTGCAAGACTAGCCACGCAAACCCCAATGACTTCCCATGGAAGAAGAAATAAATATGTGGGAGAAGGAGATCCTTTCAAAATATTGCTCAAAGAAGCCATTGAGTGATAAAGGAACACAATGATGGACAAATTTTCCCATATCATTTGGCGGCTACCCACAGGTGGCACAACTTCATCCAGTGTTACACATAATATACGACTGTAGACATAAGTATCTTCCCTACATTTGGTGGACTGACCTAGAACAACAAAAAGATAAAGGGACTAATGTTTTCGTTAAATTAAATATATAACAGGATTAATCCTACCTTGAATCTGTCATATGCTTTGTTCCTTCCTTGGCTTGTATACTCCAATCCTAGCTCTGATCTCTATAATTAGAACTTTCACAATTAGACAATGCAAGCCAATGATCTACGAGATCTATGTGGCATCATCTAATCACTTTATTCAATAGATCAACATGGTATTGAAATATATGAAATCATAACATTATATATAGGAAAAGAAAGAAATCTTTTCATTAATACAAATGGAGTGAGTTACAACCAAAAATAGGTGTTTATCTTGTAGAAGAGATCCTCCAACTTGACTTATCATTTCCTTGCCACAAATTTCACCTCTAATCACCCTAATGCATGGAATGATATCTCTCACATCAACAAAATAACAGTAGAATAAATACACCTTGACCCCTCATTGGTCAGGATTTACTACTAGGTTACCCTACTCTGCACCTGCATTGATCACCAGTAGGTTGCTCAGTATTGGGGTTGTGTTGATTCTAGAAATTCAAGAAGACAAAAAAGAATCCCAAATCTTCCTCTTCCAAAAGTTTCTAGGATTTGTTATAACTATTTACCTTAGAAAAAATTATCATCCTATCATATCCTACCTTGGAGTTTTCATCCCTTATCCCTTGAGGTCATCCTCCCATCAAGAGTGCATCTTAATCCCAGATTGGTAAAATGATAAGAATTTGTGAACTACCTCCCCTTCCTATATATTTACCTCATTCCAAAAGCACTTGGTTGGTTTGGGGTTGGCTTTTTGAGAGTGATTCTACCCTTATGCCTTTTATGTGAGAGATATTATTACATGCATTAGGGTGATTAGAGGTGCACTTTGTGGCAAGGAAAGGACAAGTCAACTTGGAGGATCTCTTGTACAAGATCAACACCTATTTTTGGTTGTATCTCACTCTATTTATATTAATGAAAATAGTTCTTTGTTTTCCTATATATAATCTTATGATTTCATGTATTTCAATACCATGTTGATCCATTAAATAAAGTGATTAGATGATGATACATATATCACATAGATTGTTGGCTTGTGTTGTCTGATTGTATAGGTTATAATTATAACAATTGGAGCACATAAGCCAAGGAAGGAGTGAAGCATACAACATATTATAGGTAGGCTTCATTCCATTATCTATTTACTTTAAGGAAAAAAATAATCAATTTGTCTTTATGTTGTTCTACATCAGTCCGCCAGGCCTAGGGAAGATACTTTTGTCCACCATCGTAAATTTTGGTAAGCTTCATGGGAAGGGTAAGGTCCATGGGAAAAAGGCTACACTCAAATTTCCTTGTAATATATGTGAAGGAAATCATCTTATTCACATTTGTCCTTATATGGATGAAGCCTCAAAAGTTTTGGAAAACATTACAACTTCTCAGCCTTGCCTTCTAGTCGGCTATCAGAAGCTTTCTCCCAATCTTCCACTAGTTGATGAAGTGATTGATCAAAATTTTAATGCAATAAATCCCACTCTCTCTAAATGTGAATCTCATGAGTCTATTCCCAACCCAACCATTGGTTGAGAAAATTTTTGAACCAATTCCACCTTCTCTTGATTGTACTTTTCCCGTAGAGAGTGACAATCATATCGCTCAGGTTCTTCTTGTTTCTTCTGATTCTACCAGACAAGGGTGAATTTCTCTCATTCCTACAAAACCCCCTCCAAGAAACAAGCCATTTCCTTTGATTGGAGCCTATTGATAGAACCTCATGTCCCTTCTTACATGCCTTTTAAGATCATTGTAAAGTCTTATGATAAGAACATCCATTAAACTATTATAGATGAGGGAGATTATGTTAGTATTCTATCCTCCAATACTTTGCAAGCTTCGGGTTACCCATAGATTGTGTTCGCCTCTCCAAACCTGTTATTTCTTAACAAAAGAACAAGTCAACCCTTACGGATCCTTCCTCAGTTTCCTATTACCTTAGGAGGAAAGAATGTCTATATCAATGTGATGGTAGTCTAAGCCCCTTGGATTTTAATTTACTCATTGGGAATGGCTATGTTTATTTCATGGGAGCTCTTGTCTCTTCAGTATTTCATGTGATGTGCTTCCCAAATGATGGAAGGATTGTGACTGTTGATCAACTTTCATTTGTTGGTCTTGATTTGACTGCCAATCATCCTAATTCACTAAGTGTTCTAAATGTACAAGTGGTCTGTTTCTAGGAAAACTAGTGTCTTTTCGATCTGCTAGTCCCACTAAGATGGGTAGCTATCTTAGAAACAAACAATTCAAAGTGCTTCAAGATTTCCTTTATGTATGATAGATAAGAGAGAAGCAAAGAGGACCAACCTATATCTTCCACTTGGCTCCTTGCTTGTTTCCTCTCTCCCTTGATAGAGCTCGCCACTCTTCTCCTACTTGTCCTGCTTTAGAGAATACCTGTAGAGGCAAAGCAACAAAACACCATCAAAGCATCTCGATCTATGATATCATAAACAATGCAGAATTAGAAATACATTAACCATATAATTGCATCTACAATTAACAAGATTCACAAATACACGATTATGTGGAGAAAACTCAAAGAACTTTATTGATAGTAGAAATAGAAGAGAGGATTACAACCCAGCTATCTGATCTAGCATCATCCTCCCAGCATGAAAGCCCTATTCACCTCATGAAAAGCAAGATCACCCAACAATACAATTTTTTTCTCAGAGAGAAACCAATAGCACTTCCTTACAAATTACAAAATTCCAGCCTCTAGATCTCTCAGATGAGGGATCCATTTATAGATATTTGCAGAGGGGTGAGTCAGCTTCTGGGTTTTTGATTAGTGTCATTTCACTAATAGTTCTTGGTTCCACTTGGAGATTTTTTTGATCTCTTACTCATCCCTGGGTAAATTCAGAGAGGTAAGTGTCATATGAGTAGTTTCTAGAAGATTCTCTGGGTTTCCACTTAGCAAACTGCTTCTGCCATTTGTCTACTCTTGCCCATCGCACCCCACAGAAGGCTCTTTCAGTATGCATCACACCTGACCAGTGTAGCAACCATTATGCATTGCACCCTAAGCATGGAGCAGTCTGTATGGTCTAGTTTTGGCCAGTTTTGAGTGGTGTTTCAGGTGCAACTTCTCGGAAATGATGTAATTAGTTGACCATGATTCTTTAGGGTGTGAAAAAACACTTTTAGGGGTTTAAGAGCCCTTGGTTTATCGGCATATATGATTGGGGTTTCAGTACCCAAATATGTCTATAACAGTTGCCCCCTAAAGCATGAGGTCGTAAATCTTCTGATGTCGGGTGAAATGCTTTATCATGAGGATTCGAGGTATTCGAATTGGAAGGTGACCTGTATAAAATATAATAAAATACATCATCTTCATATTATTTTCATGATCTAGCTAAGGTAGGCATTCCCATGCTCAGCTCTATAAATTCATTTTCATGTACATAGGATAGATAATTGTCCGCTGTTGCAGAATGGTGATTCTTGTAGAGCCATCATCCCTTAGCTTGGATGATCATCTGTGCAGCTACTGTGTACATTTGATGTATTTATTTTCCTAAGTATATCGCAACCTGGATGGATGAAACTAGATCTGGGGTCTTCAAACTCATTCAATCTTTGTCCGACGTACAAGTGGATCCATATGAAAAGATGTTTTGAAGTCGAACATGGAAAGACATCTCCTAATTACCAGCCAATGATGTAAGCTGTTAACAGGCGCGAGAGGAATCACCGATGATGATAATGACCTTCAAGGTACTGCAGTACAATTCACGTGGTGTGAATATAGGATCTGATGTCGAACACCATGCAAAATCTTTCGGTCGAAGGCCATTGATGTAAACCTATCGCCGAAAGTGAGAAACTTGCCATTGAGGCATGCAAGCTTCAAAGTACTGAAAGGGTTGTTCCTAAGTCAACTTCTTGGATAATGAGCTATTGTCGACAAGAATTTACCCGTCATAGGAGGGTCTTAATGAATCCCACATCTACGACATGAAACGAAGCAAATGATTTTCTGGAGGTGAAAACGATTTGATGATACAAGGCTCAGGAATGGAAGTCATGAAAAATGGAGGGAGAAGGTATTGCAGTGGATGAAGCGTTAGCTAGGTGGTGAATTCTCTGAATGACTTCTCTTGAACATATCAGCGACACTGAGATGGATTGGTAGCATTAACCCCAAAAATGGATGGTACAAAAGACCAATGGTGATGTGACCGGTGAACGGAATAACCCAACCCGACTCGATCATGGTGATGGAGTGAAAGTGTCATGTTCAAGAGCGACCTACTACCAATGAAGTTCTTCAAGTTTTCTTCCCTTAGTCCCCAGTCATTGCTGACTGGTACCTCTTTATTTTTGTCAAGCTTGAGGAGGATAACATATGCTTGTTCTATAATTTGTCCTTCGAGCAAACCTGTTACTATGTTTTAGCGAGCCTAGAGATAGTGAAACTCACTCTTGTCTGGATGGACAAGTTTGTCGCTATTGTTTTGACAATTTTAACGACAAGGATAACTCAATCCTTTTCATGTTTAGAGAGTTTGAAAAGGGACGAAAAGGAAACTCCAACAGTCCTTTTTCATGTCATAATCCCTTACGTCCGAAAAAATTATAAAATAATACGAAAGGGATGACTTTTCGATCGCTTTAGCGAGCCGAAAGAGACAAGCACTCGATATTTTTGTAGAATGATCCCTCAAGTCCAAAAAGATTAAAATGTAGAGGAGGGATGGCGCTTCCTCTTACTTTAACGAGTTGGAAAGGCCAGTAGCTCAGGAATATTTTCATATTTTACGAGTCTAGAAAGAGTTTAAAAGAGATTCGTTTTTGAGGAATGAGTGATGTTTTCGGGTAGCAACTGGTTCTAGGTAAGTTTGGAACTTCTCAAACAGGGTAGAGTAAAGAGGGTGGCTAACAGAATCACTCGTCGCAGTTGTTCCTCAAAAGGGTAAATAATCAAGTGGAAGCGTATGATCGACCAAAAGAATGGGGGTGACGGTAAGAACACAACCAAGGCTCAAAAGGTTGATAGCAAGGCAATCACAGAGGTTGTTTACTAAAGGCAAGTTTATTTTTTAATGAGCTTGAACCTTGCGTTAACATATGCTCAGTGGTGGGTTTATTTTTTAACGAGCTTGAACCTTGCGGAAACATTGCTCATGATAATAGTCAGATATGTTCAATTTACCATTAACACTAGATTCTTTTGATGGTCGTACAACTTGTTCAATTACTCCATCAAATTGATTAGAAATACAAATACATGCCTGAAAAATGAGTTAAAAACCAAAATTTTACTTGAAGTACATGAATAGTAACATAAAAGTAGTTTTGCCTCTCATTTTTTCCATTTCATTCAAATTTGGGATTTTTGGAGCTTTGGAGGTGTTTTCCCCCCCAAATTTCATTAGCTGATTTCGGGAGATCTGGTGGACTATTCTCTGCACTTTCAGGACCAGGTAGGAGCTATCCCTGAGCTCTTCAATTGAAATTCATCCTTTTCTGGTTTTGAGCAAGCTTTCCCTTTCTTCTGGGCCCCAGGGGTTTGAAGAATTCATTCTCTCCTCATCGCACCTAGTCTACATTAAAAAGTGTGATGCATACTGAGCTAGTCATTGGCCAGTCGGTATGCATCTCACCCTGTACATAGGCAAGGTGTGATGGGTGCAGAAGGGAATGTTTGTGTAGTGTTTTTTCATGAAATTTTTGCCTGTTTTTGCCTAAATTAGGATCCTAATTCATCTTTTGCTTGTGTTTCAGAGATTCATCGGATCAAGATGGTCATTACATGGCGTGAACGTGAGCATGAAGAAGAGGACATGATTGCCTTACATGATCTGGGTATGGTTACTGCATTGCGAAACTGTGGCTTGCTCAAATTCTTCCGCATATCTAGCATGAGGCAACAAATAAATTTGTTGCAATATCTTCTCGATGCATGGGATCTGATCAACCAGGTGTTCTAGATTAGAGGCAAATCCATTCCTTTGACAGTTGAGGATATCTACTTTTTGACTAGGTTATTGAGGCATGGTGACCCTCTCTCACTATCAAGATCCGCCCGTGGGGGTGAATCTATGAGGGATTATATTCGCCAGTTTTCTAGATATGGATCTCAGCCGAGCGGGGATGGCAAGATCAGTATCCGAGATGTCACTGATCAGTCCTTGAGGACCATTTTATTCACCTTTGCTAGATTGGTTGGTAATGTGGCTCTTCATTTGGCCAACAGATCTTATATGCAGTACACCCTGGAATGCCTGGAACCAAAGGTAGTCAACTGGTGTGAGGCAGTAATTCTGATTATAAAAGAATAACTCTCCAAGGTAAAGAATGGAAGATCCAAGAACTTTGGTTACTGTTCCATTCTGACTACTTTCACCTTGGAGAGGATTCCACTGATGCAACCACAGTACATTTCACTAGGAATGCCAGCACTGAGGGACAGGGAAACTTTTAAGAACCACTCTAAATTTATATGTATAATAAATGGGATAATCCCCATGATACATAGGAAAAATGGGAGGCGATTTTATCAATAATATAATATGTATATATAATTTTTTTGGCGAATATCTCACCAGATTATATTATCTTGTACAGTGATGGAGAATCTTTCACTGAATTATAAAATCTTGTAAGATCTTGGCAAATCTTTTACTGAATAATAAAACATTGTGAAGTCTTGGTGAATGTTTTGTTAAAGTATGAAACCATATATGATAATAAGAAAACATATTCATTAAACTGTAATATACTAACATACATGTTTGGAAAAAGAAACATAATTTTCTCTTCCTACAAACAATGTTCCAAGTTTCAGTGGTCGTCTTTGTCAAGGTTCTTACAATACACTTTTTCATATCCTTTTATTAGTTTTGATAATATTCCACAACAAAGTTCTTGTAGGTGTTGATATTGACAACGAGTTCCGTCAGGGTAGGAGAGATTAATCTTTTCTCTACAACTTCTATCAAGCTACCACTTTTTTCAAGTTATCAAATTTCTTTCTTATTCCATAGACTCCAACTGTGAGATAAAAAAAACACATCAAGTTTGTTTACCCCAACATGCCAACAAGTAGCAAGCCCCAACTATATTATATAAGAAAGTATTAGGTATCCCAAAGGCTTGAAGGGGATCTAATTGAAAGAAGTGACCATTGTGAGAATCCTTCCAATCAATATATGAATATATAAATGTAGATTTATTATTATTTTAATTGGAAATCTTCAACTAAATAATAAAATTTAATTACGTCTCTCCCAATCTAAATTGCTTATTAGCATAATTCACTACCCTCATAGGTCTCGCATTTTTTAACAACATTGTAACATGTAGATTAATTTCCTTTTTGGTGAACAATCTCCACTTTTTAGGAAAATATGAGCATTGTAACATGTAGATTAATTTCCTTTTTGGTGAATAATCTCCACCTTTTAGGAAAATATGGTGCAGTGGATCCAACCCCTACAGATCATTAGGACAAACTAAAAATAGCACAGAAGATGAAAGGTTGTACAAACCAAATTATTTTTCAAACAACTAATCCAACATTAGTACCTAAACTTTTTCATGAAGATATCATATTGAGAATGTTTGAAAAATGGTGAGAAATCTTCTACGAGGGTGATGCGGAAAGAGTGATAAGGTTTCATTGTTTTGAATTTTTTTTATTAAATCAGAAAAAGTTAAAAACCAATATTAATGGAGATATTGGTATTTTTTACTAAATTTTGTGAAGTGACTAAATGTAGCTTTAACCATTCACCTTAAGATGTTTTTGCAATATAATTTCCTAAGTCTATTTAATATCTTCATTATCATAAAAACCAACCTATATCCATCTTAACTCCACATCTACCACTCTTAGGTGAATGAAATCTATTTATCCCTCTGAGCACTTGGTAGACCCAGAATTAAGATGGATCTAAGATGATAGAATTTCCCCTTTAAATAGTCAATGCTCACATGAATACCATGGTATTACCATGGATCAATACCATGGGTTATCATAAACCTGGAGCTTAAAAATTACTATTAGTAATTTATAAAAATTAATAAAATTAATAATTGATTTTTATTTTAACCAAGTTAAAATGTTTAACATACATTAAATTACAACATCCATTTTTACTCTTGATCCACGAAGCCCCGAGAGGGATCAAATTTTTTTTCACTCTATGCTAGTTTGCATATCATGATATTTGATACCTCTCGGGGCTTAGTAGATCCAGAGTAAAGATGGATCTATGCTGGTTTAACTCCCCCATTTAAATAGGCTACATTCCATGTGAATACCATGGGTCAATACCATGTGCCATTTTTATTTTAATTAATATATTAGGGTTAATAATGTTTATTTGCATGGTATTAATAATAATCTAGCCCATGGTATTTGGCCCATAGTATTTTGCCCATAGGTTTCACCTAAATATAACACATTTTTTAAGTGTTCGTAAATATAAAGTGACTTATGGAGTAAATATAAAAAAATATTTTATTTGTTTACCATACCTCTCGTTTATTTATATTTTTATTAGTGTTCGTAAATATAAAGTGACTTATGGAGTAAATATAAAAAAATATTTTATTTGTTTACCATACCTCTCGTTTATTTATATTTTTATTAATTTACCATACCTCTTTTACAGATATGGTATTTGGCCCATAGGATTCACTTAAATAAAACCTCTTTTTGAGCATTCATAAATAGAAAGAGGGTAATGGACTAAATATAAAAAGAGGTTTTATTTATTTACCATACATCTAGTTTATTTATATTTTTATTTGTTTACACCCTTGCATGTCTATAAGGTGACTTATGGAGTAAATATAAAAAATGTTTTATTTATTTACCATACCTCTCATTTATTTATATTTTTATTAATTTACCATACCTCTTTTATAAATATGGCATTTGGCCATAGGATTCACTTAAATAAAACCTATTCTTAAAAATTAGGGCGAATGGAAGGCTCTAACTCCTAATTTCAAGGGCTAAATTTACCCTTTTTTACCCTCCCTTAAAATAAGGTGGGCTATTTTAGGCGATTTGTAAAAATGTACTATGATACAAAATATTCGCCCACTAAAAATTTAAAACCCCTTAATTTCGCCTAAGGGCCAACATTCACCCCTAAAATTTTCCATGCTGAGGGAACCACGGATGCAGAGATGGGTTGACCTCATGGCCAGACATGCTGGTCAGTCACAAATTTCATTCTCTGATACCTTCTTTGAGTGGTTTGACCATCAGGAGATGGTCTTCGTAGAGTATCCATACATTGGGATGGATTTCCGAGGCGACCCGGATTTGGCGTTACCAACTAGTGAGCAGTGGAGTGTTATGGGTAAAATGATCTGACCATATCTTTGTTTATTGCTTTTATAATGTTCTTGTGTTTTTTAAATGTTATCAAGACTAACCAAACTCATATATGTGTGCAGATGTTGGGCCAATGCGACCCACAGCACGCCCAAGTGTAGCAGCTGTCGTTCCAGCAGGAGAGGCAATAGGGAGGGCTGTCCTTCGTGATCTGGACATAGCAGAGACCCTTGCAGTGTTGTAGGATCAGATCAAGGGTCTCAGCCTTGGTATTCAGGATGTGAGGACCGATGAGTTACCTCTGAGATTACAGCGTCATACCACTAGCATGCCAAGTCGATGGACTAGGCTCTTACGTATGATCACGCAGGCGGTGACTTGCTATCACAAGCACCATTAGCTTAGGGTGTTTTTCTGCATTTTTGAGTTTTTGGGTCATATGAACGATTTTGTCTTGGACATAGAACATTTTGTAAAAACTAAAAACAGTTATATATATTTTTGATTTTCGGAGTTTTATTTTGGTTAAGTGATGTGATCCTGATGTGAATGTTAATGTGAAATGCTTTTTCCTTTATAAATGCTCCAAATATCTATCTAACACATAATTTTCTAATGAATCAGTTAATGTGTTGAAATTTCTAGAAATGTGTTGATATTGAGTAGAATCAAACTTCCTTTCCAAAATCCTGACCCTTAGGAACATACGATAGATAGTTGGATTCCAAATGAAATAGATGCCAGTAAGTTGTAAGATGACGAGTTGCGAATCTAGACTGACAACAAGTCGGTGTATGCCATGTACGATGGCATCAGAGAGAAGCTCTATCAACTCACTGTACTCAGCGAAGTTATTCATTGATCGACCAATACATATCCCTTTAAAACTCACTAACTCACCGCTTGGATCAAAAAGGGCCCAGGCTGCAGAAGATAGGCTCCATGTACTACGACTAGCTCCGTTGGCGTATCCAACGAATGATTCCAATAGGTCTGACATCTGCAACAAATGCAAAGTGGATTACCTAACCAAAATGATACCTCTTGATGAAAACAAAAAGGTAACAAAAGCATATCTATAAAGAGATTACTACACTTAATCAAGCATAGTAACGCTTAAGATACAACCCGTTCCGGGGTTGTGACAGTGGAATCCCATCATAATTTACTAGCTCATAGGCTCCTTTTGCTAATACTCTTTTAAAAATGTAGGGGCCCATCCACAATGGTTCGAACTTACCTGCTCCCAGTTTGTCAGAGTCCTGATCGTAAAGCAAGACCAGGTCACCTTCTGAGAAGACACGGGGTTTGACATTTTTGTCAAATTGCGCCTTGACGCATTTCTCGTGAGCTTCACTAGCTAATGCGGTATCACGATGGGTTTCATCTAATTGGATTAGTTTCAAGAAACGAGCCTCTTCCTCTGAAGTTTTGGGAAGTAGATCGATTGTGAGCTTAAGAGATGAAATTTCACACTGAATTGGTAAGATCACTTCTAGGCCATACACCAACTGAAAGGGTTTAAATCCTGTCACATTCCTCACCAATGTCATATATGCCCACAAAGCCGAGTACAGGATTAAGTGCCAATTCCGTTTGGGGATTCCAATCATCCTTTGCAGCATGTGCTTTAGGACTTTGTTGATGGCCTCAACTTGTCTGTTAGCTTGCGGATAATACGGAGTAGAACTTTCATGGGACAGTCCTAATTTGGCAGCCAATTTAACCATCATGTGATTGAGAAAATGCAATCCATGATCTGTGACTATAGCTTGTGGAACACCAAATCTAGAGACTACATGATTGAAAAAGAAAAGAGCAGTTGTTTCGCTGCTGTTGTTTAATGTAGGCATCGCCTCGACCCATTTTCTAAAATAGTCGACTGTGACTATGATATACCCATACCCCACGATCGAGGTAGGGTTACATGTCATGAAATCTATGCCCCATTTGGCGAATGACCCAACAACAACTAATGGATGCAGCAGTGCAGGTGCTAGTCTGGTTCTGTGGTCAAAAATCTGACAAGCGTGGCAAATTCTGACTGCGATTATGCAATATTTGAATATATTAGGCCAGAAGTAACTTGTTCGTAAGACCTTTTTTGCCGTAGCGTAACCAGATTGATGCCCCCCACATGAACCTGAATGACAATCATTCAGGAATTTTTCGACCTCCTCATGTGTGAGGCACCTTCACAGAACTGTATCGACACCACGACAGTAAAGTGTATCACCGAAGATCATGTAGTCTTTCGCTTGGTATCGAGTACGCCATTGCTTGGAGCGAGAGGTGTTAGGCCTAAAGGTTTGGGTTTGGAGATAGATCAGTATATCTCCATACCACAGATTGCTTGACGATATTAGAAACAGAGTTTCATCCACGATTGATACTTTAGATGTTGAATCGTTGGACGATGATGGGAGGTTGTATAGTAACTCCGCGAAAACTAGAGATTTCTTTGATTTGGATTTTGTGACTTCCAGATCAAACTCTTGAAGAATGGCTATCCATTTTGAATATTTTCCCCCTAGTAATTGACACGACAGAATGTAGGTCATAGGGTTGTAATATGATAGAATGGTAGTTTTGCGAAAGAGGATATAGTGTCGAAATCTCTATACTGCTTGAATAGCTACTAGAGCTAGATTTTTGACAAAGGAGTACTTACTTTCTATATCATTTAAGTTATGGCTTAAATAATAAATTGGATGTTCAATTCCAGTGTCTTCTTGTACTAAAACCATTGCAATGGTTGTATCTACTGTGGCAAGATATAGGTTAAAGTCTTTTGATAGTCAGGAGCGTACATTAGTGATGCTTTTATTAGGGAATCCTTTAAAGCATCAAAGGAAGCTTGCGCAACCTGATCCCAGTTGAAGGGCACTTCTTTTCTCAAAAGACGTGTATAATCTTTAGCGAGTTTGGCATAATTTGGAATGAACCTCCTTAGAAAGTTTGCTTTCCATTGGAGTTTCTGAATCTGAAGAAAACTTGAAGGTGGAGGCATGTTGATGATTGCTTAAACCTTACATGGGTCGAGTCGTATTCCATCCTTAGAAACTACGAAACCAAGTAAACGACCAGAACCAACACAAAACACACACTTGTGTGGATTGAGTCATATCTTGTAGTGTCGACAATGTAGAAATATAGCTCTCAAATACTGCGGATGATCAGTCCGCTTTCGCGAATGAGCGGGTAGATCATCGAGATATGGTTGAACAATGTGTTTGATGTCATGGAAGTCATAGTTCATTGCCCTTTGAAAAGTCACCTCTACATTCTTTAAACTGAAAGGTAGTTTATGGTACGCGAATGTGTCCCATGGACATATAAATGCAGTCTTTGACTGGTCATGTGGGTATATGTTTATTTGATTGTACCTGGAAAATCCATCCATGAATGAAAAGATTTCGCATCCGTCACATTCATCAATTATCTGGTCAATGAAGGGTGTAGGGTAGTTGTCCTTTGGACAAGCTTTATTTACATCCCTGTAATCAATGCACACTCTAATCGTACATTTCTTTTTCATCACAGGGACAATATTCGATACCCAATCAGTTAGAGGAATAGGGTAAATGAAACTAGCATGTAAAAGTTTTTCAACTTCTGCCTTGATGGCAGCGGCTTTCTTCAGGTGAACTGGTCGAAGCCGTTGTTGTACTGGTTTGACATCTGGATACATCTTGATTTCATGTTCAACAATGCTCGAGTCAATGCCTGGCATTTCTTCATATGACCATGCAAAGACATCTCTGAATTCGTGAAAGAGAGCGCAATATATTTCCAGTTCTAAAGGAGAACAAGATTTGCCAACATGAATATTCTCTACAACATTAGGTTTGGTCCAGATATTTATGGTGATAGTCTCTTAAATATTGGACAAATTTCGCTCAGAATCCACCATATTTACATTATTTGATAGAAAATCAAAAACTAAAGGATGATTAAGGTCACTGGAATAATCTTCATCGTTATCTTGAATATGGGAACGATGATGGTAATCTTCCCATGGTGCCTCTCCTATCACCATTGACTGAATGATTCCTTCATCTGTAGAATGTATACATGACCAAGGATCTGAAGAGGTGCCATATTTTAGAGACCTATCTATCCAAACACTTGATGAGTGTTGATTTGGGTTTGCCGCTCAAGCCTAGAAAATTTATTGCCACAAAATTTTTATGGGGCTTGGGGGCAATACCTGGCGATTATCCATGGTAACAAAATGTTCAGAAATCTTCTTAATATTTGCTGATGTAGAAGATACCATATGACAGGTTTCCACCGTGGCCACTTCCGCCAGATTACTCGGAGGCGGGAGGGAAAAAGTACCCATTAAGGTAGGGTCTTTTAGGAGGCCTACTCCGACATTTTGAAGTGATTGAGAGCTTCCATGGATCATTGGAATGCTTCCCGTAGCTTGTGAATTGTTGGGGAAAAATTTTAGTTGGTCAACGACTGTAATTCCACCTTGGGAGGGAAGTACAATATTTTTAAAATATGTTGACACAACAACAGCCATAGCATAAATCCAGGGCCTTCCCAATAGGATATTGTAATCAAGGTTTCCATCAATAACTTCAACTTCAATTTCTACTGTCTTGCCCCCCAATTCAACTTGCAAGTTACTTAATATCCCATACGGTGTGTATGTTCTTCCATCGAATGCTTTTAATGTCGTTGATGATTGTGACAAGGGTGGTGAGCCTAAAGTTTTCCAGCAACTCATTGACATAATACAGGTAGATGCGCCCTCATCAATGATTGTTCGATGAACAGTTTTGTTGAGGGATTTTACCTGTATAAGGAAGGCGATTTGGGCCAGTAACTGAGGTTCATATCCTTTGTGGTTAAAGGCCACAAGATTGGAATCCATTGGGTCAATCCCACCTATTGCTGATAATAAAGCTTGCTTTTGGGAGGGTCAATTCTACTCCCTTTGGCGGCTTTATTGTTAGTTCAGGAATGATGGGTGGCACAACTTCTGACGAAGTTCTTTTCAAACTACTGGGTTGATTAGTAGCCTTGTTGTTTGACATCTGTGGATTCCCATAATCTTTATTCCTCGTCGATATCAAAGCATCATTTTGCTACTTCAAGATGGATAACATAAGAACTTGGGATGGGGAAGCATGATCGATAGCAACCAGATCAGTTTCTGGGTTTGGAAATGGATCAGTCAATACTGCTGAGGTGTTTGAAGTTTTTAAAAATTTCTTAACCTCAACTCGATGATGAGCCCCAAAAATGGGTAACTTATTGGGCTCATTTTGCCTATTATTCTCGATTAATCCACCATTCTTCATATTTTTATGCATGCTTTTGAATATATTTATGTTAATTGAATGAATGAGAATAGTCACTTGACCATGAAGTCTAATACGTGCTTATTGCAGATTTTTGGACATCTTTTGGACTAAGGTCAAGCATTTATGAGCCAGTTGACAACCAAATATGAGGGAACAAAGCTGAGGATTAGTAGGAAGGGTGTCTCCTACACTAAATGGCCCCTTCCTCGAGTTCTCCACCATCAGCTCGGAGTTTAACATCCCACCAAAGATGATTTCCAAGGGTAGCCGAGCAGCTTTTGTGAAGTGGCTGATTACTTGTAGTTTTGAGCAGCCAAGCCCCTCAAGTTAAGGAGGGCTGTTAAAGGTCCTCATGGTGCATAAGTAGGAAGGCTTCAAGCCTTGGCAGTTTAGCTCTTGAATAGTTGTATTTCGCACTTTAGTGATGCTCTGTCTTTCAACTCATTTTCGAGCTTTTGCTGTAAACATTTTTGTGACATGGTTATTTTTTGAGTAATGGAGATAAATTTCACTTTGCACCAACTCTAAGATTTTCTAAGAAGGCTATAGCTCTTGGGGTTGGGCCCAACCCAACTTCCAGTACCTCCTTTGTGTACTATTATGTGTCTTCTTTTCATTCATAGAATAATTTCTGCTATTTAGGTTAAGATCTTGCTTTGTTACTTAGGTTGTTTCTTATGATTAAGATAGCTTTTTCTGCTTTAGGTTGATTTGACAGGTTGGTAACAGAAAATATCTTCAAAAAGGCCATCAAGTAACCCTTGATCTCACCTCTCCCTCCTTGGGACCATGAGCTAAGACCAAGGAGCACTTGCTGCCACAAAAACATTGTTTTTGCCTCTTCATGCAATTGCTAGTGTTAGATTTTTTAGTTAGGAAAATTGCTAGCAGTTGTACTTGCATGTTTAGAATCTGTTCTTGCTTATTTTCCATAGTTATCTTGCATGTTTTTCTTCCAATAAGCTTATGTTCATCATGTTTCTGGTTTTTAGGTCAAATTAGGTCAACATAGCTAGATCTTTGGTTTTCCTAGTCTTTGTGTTATCAGTTTTGGAAAATAGTGTGCAGAACACCTATGATACCTCCTTGCCTACCCTTCCTCCATCATACAACCTGCTCCAGCCCCTAATCCAAGATTCCTTCCCTTCATTTGCCACACTTTCCCAATTTGCCCTAATTTCTACATTTTTGTGCAATATTGCTCCCTCCATTCTTGAACAAATCCAACCACCTTCATCACTCCTTAGCTTCATTTACCAGGTCCTAGACCCCTTCACATCCTCATCCATCTGCAATTTCCACTTTCCCACTGTTTTTCCACCATCAACCCTCTAAAATCCTCTTTCGGCTCTTCCTGTAGAAGATCCTGTAGAACCCCTGCAGACTTCCTGTAGAAGTTCACGTGAGAAGTTTTTCGAGATCTGATCACTGTGAAACTCTCTAGAAGGGTGATAGGGACCCCTTAGGACCTATTATCACCTTTCCAACCTCTTTCAAGCACCTACTCCATTTCCTTTCGCCAATCAACCTCTGCACAGTAAAAAATTGTTAAGGCACATGCATAATAATTCTGCAAAATTACTCAAAAATACAAAAAGATGCTTTTTCCAGATTTTACTTTAGAAGTAGCTTAGTCACATGCATTTTACCTTTCTAAGAGTCAATGGCATCCATTTCCACAACTTTCATCTCTTTTCTTGCACCGGTAGGGTTAGTTGGTAAAACTAGGGTTTGCTAGGGTTTGCATTTCTTTTCAGCTTTCAGCTTCTTTCTGCAAGTAGACTAGCCTCCTTTGAGTTAGTTGTCATCCATCACAGTTAAAAGCTTTTTTAAGAGCTCATAGAAGTTGGCTTAAGCTCCTAGCGGACTTGTGCCAGCTGATCAAGTGACAGCCTGCGGTAAGAGCTAGTACTTGTGCATATAGCACCGTCGCTTCCAAGTTTGTTACGAACTACCGGGTTGATAAAAGTAAAGAAGGGAGTCCTAGGAGTTGTAGCACCATTGCTACAATACTAGAGCCCACCATCTTTTTGGCACCGTTACCAGGGAAGTGTCAGAGTATTTGTGATTGTTGTTTTTCTTCTATTTTCTACTGCAACCTTCTGCTAAATAGTTTATTTCAGCAAGCGTAGAGTAGTTGCTTCATTTCCATTCTGCAATTTCATTTCCACAAAAGTAAATTAGAAATTTCCTGCTTTCATAGATTAGCATTTCAATTCTACAATTTCAATTCTGCAAGCGTAGATTAGCATTTCAATTCTGCAATATCAATTCTGCAAGCGTAGATTAGCATTTCAATTCTACAATTTCAATTATGCAAGCGTATCTTAGCATTTCATTCCTATAATTTCATTTTATCAAAATAGATTAGTCCTTTCCTGCTTTCATTTCAATTCCGCGTTTCCATTTTAGTAAGATAGATTTTAGTTAGTTGCAGTTCAATCTATTTCAATTTTGCAGGTACAAACAGAAAAAACATAAAATCAACCAAAAATATTTCACTTCATGCCTCGTAGGAACAGAAACAATACAGGAAAATTCTTACCCAACACCCCCACCACATCACTAAGTCACCCTTCTCTCTTCTTCGGTGGCAGTGATCCAGAAGAACCTATAGGTGAACCTCCAGAGATATACGAAGATCCTATAACAGAAGAAGAGCAAGAAAACATTCCTCCTGAGACCATGGCTGAACACAAAAACGGTATAGGAGATGAGGAGAGAATCGAAGGTGCCTTTCCCATCCGAGAGACTAATGGGGACAAAAAAATAAAAAACATAAGTCCCTCAGCCTTACCTCACTTCCATGGATTGACCACTGAAGACCCTGATACCTTCTTGTTTGAATTTGTTGTCCTTTGTCAAACTTATGACTATGCAGAAGATGAGCAGAAGTTGAAACTCATTCCCTCTACCCTCAAGGATGCGGAACTACACTAGTTCGTGGGTTACCTGGAAACAGTATCACAACTTGGGCTCAGATGCAGCAAGCCTTTAACAACAAATACTAGGATTACTGTAGGTCAAAGGAAACGAAGGGAGAAATCTTTCGAATAACCATGGGAAGTGATGAATCTTTAGAATACTATGAAGAAAGGTTCCAACTTAGTTATAAAAGGGCCAGGTGCACACTTGAACCTGAATCTTTGATGTTGGCTCTGCTTCGAGGAGTCCCTGAAGACCTTCTAGATACCCTCCATTTGCTAGCTGGAGGAGACATCTACCAACTACCTTATGATGACATAAAGACTGTGTTTAGAAACCATTCTAGGGCAGCCGGAAAAGAGGTAGGGGGAATCAACTTTCCGCTAGTGCCACCTTCTCCGAACATGAGTTTACAAATCAGATGGAAGACCTTAAAAGTGAGGTGAGACAGACCATTGCCATGCAACTGTATATTTTCCGAATCCAACAGAAGAAAGAGGAAGCTGAGAGGGCTTTGGCCATCTTTTGTCCCAGATGCACAAGGAAGCATCCTAAGAATGAGTGTCCATTGCACTCAGTAGATGTTTGTTTCATTTGTGAGGAAGGCCACCCTACAAACTGGTGCCCAACCTTACCCGGACTTAAAGCTATGTACCAAGGGGCTGAAGGAACCACTGAACCAGTCTACTTCCTCAACCAAAGGAGGCCGCATGGATCCAGACATTACCAGCAGGGGATGCAAGGGACATCCCAAAATTATTACAACCCTAACCAATCCACTCACATACCTTCTTAGGTCCCCCCTGCTAATCCTTCTTGGTTCGTACCTCCTCCTTGGTCATATCCATCTCAATACCATACTCAACCTGCCGCTCATTTGTTTCATTCTCATATTTAGCCACAACCTCAGTGGAATGCACCTCAACAGGGGTGGAGGCCCCGATACAACTCTCCTCCCGCTATTTTGCCTCCACCACCTGCTCAATCCCAACCATTACCTCTTGCTCCTCCAAGACAACCCCAGATGCCTACTCAACTGAACTCGAACCCCAACAATAGACAGGCCCAGCAGGTATATACTAGAGAGACAACATGCCCTACCTATGCTGTGGAGATTCAGGAAATCAACCTATGATCTGGGAAGGTCCTCCTAGATAGCCAAACTCCTCCTAAGGAGGATGAGGAAGAGAAACAGGAAAGTGAACCCAAAGCCAGTCCACCCTTTCCTGAGAGACTCACTTTAACCACACAACCAAACCCAGAGGAGACTGAACTTCTAGGAGAACTTAAATAGTTGTGTGTAAAAATACCACTTCTCCAGGCCATAAAAGATGTACCAATCTATAAAAAATTGATAAGAGAGAAGTGTTTCAGGCACCCAGGAAGGCCAAAGAGATATGCCCCAACTACCAATGTCATAGGACAATTGTCTGATCTAATAGTTGGACCCTGGGAGTCCTGTAGTTGATGTCCACATCAATGGCACCATAATCCCCCACACCCTCATTGATCCAAGGGCTACCATTAATGTGATGACCAGGGACACTATGCTCAAACTCAACCTTTAGAGTTCCCTAAGAAAGACCTCGACAGTCCTGCAGTTAGCAGACTGCTCCACCGTGACTCCTGAAGGGATTGTGGAAGATGTCATGGTCTCTGTTGATTCTTGGGAGCACCCTGCAGACTTCTTGGTCCTTCAGCCAAAGGAAAAACTCACTGAATACCCCCTCATTTTGGGAAGGCCTTGGTTAGCTACTGCAGATGCTTACATCAGTTGTCGAGCTGGGAGCATGACCATCAAGAATGGGCCTATGTCCAAATAGCTAGTCCTATATCCTCCTGTCCAACCTCTGCTAAAACATGACTTACCTCTCAGGTTGAAGAAGATGAGGATGAAGTCTACTCTGCACCAGTGTGCATAGTGGAAGCCACCAAGGGAGGTCCTCAAACCGAGGATGACCTGATTGAGAACTTGATTTAAAATCCACCTCCTAGTGTGTTGCCATTAGAGGAGTTGGTAGAAGACACCCATGCCAGTGCTTTAGTGGATCTCTGTGTGGCTGATCTGACCTCTCCCCAAGTTAAGAACGTAGAATTTGGCCCTGAAAGATCCTTGAAGATCAACTCATCCCTATCCCCCTCTCAGGAGAAGGAGTTGTGTAGCTTATTGAACCGTCATTTGGATGCTTTCACTTGGAGCTATAAGGAGATGAAAGGAGTCCACCCTTCAATCTGTACCCATCACATTTACATTAAAGAGGATTGTAAACCAGTTAGGCAGCCTTAGAGGAGAATGAATCCAGCCCTTAAGGACATTGTCAAAGAAGAATTGCAAAAGTTGTTGGATGTAGGATTCATCTACCCCATCTTTGATAGCGAGTGGGTTTCTCCTCTAGTGCTTGTGCCCAAGAAAAATGGGAAGTGGAGAATCTGTGTAGATTATCGAGAACTTAACAAAGCCACCAAGAAGGACCATTTCCCTTTGCCTTTCATAGATCAAGTGTTAGATGGACTGGTAGGGAAGAAGTTATTTTCTTTCCTAGATGGGTTTAGCGGGTATAATCAGCCCGGAAGACCAAGATAAGACCACTTTCACTTTTCCATGGGGTACATTTGCCTACTAGGTGTTGAGCTTTGAAATTACACCTCTCCTACACATTGTCCTAGACTTTTCCCCTCACCTGTACTCCATAAGCTATCAAAGAACATTGCATATTGATTCTAAAAGAGCATTTAAGTGGTTTTCTAACTATGTTTTTGTGTTTGCTATTTGACTTAGATTTTGCTCATTAGCTGCGGAATGCAGCCACTTTCCACAGCTGATTCAACTTTCCGCAGTTGTTTTTGTTAAACTCTAGGTTGCAGGTGTCATCAGACAAAACAAAGCACGTGGGCAAGATAGAAATGACCTGGACATGGATCAGGTCCTATTGGTTTAGCCGGATTCATTAAGGAAAGCCATGGTCAACGGTGGTCAAATGGTGGTCCAACGTAGGAGTCCCACAACAACTAGACTCTATTTTCAAATGCGTGAAGGATTCGTAGATGTTCCTAGATCCCTGGGGTCATGTTGACACCTATAGACTACCTCACGATGTGAATCCAACAACCACTCTTGATAGATTGAATAATCTTGACAACCAGTATGCTAAGCCTATGGACATTGTCCTTTTACGTGTCTTCAATTAAAGATGTTTCATAGGAAAACAGTTATGAATTTTTTTGTTATAAATAATGCGTTTCCAAACGAATAGAGTTAGTCTTCGTTAATGTAATTTTGTTGTTAAATTTTATTGTGCCGTGACACTAGTTCCACTGTGGTAACGAGAGGATTCTTCCTCAGTTTTGAAATATAAAGAAGACTCTGTTTTATATGACTGCGTGAGCATAACTCTGAACTGATATTCTGTTGACCAAGGCAGTGTAGAGGGCCCCTGCACATTGAGGTTTCATTTTCCTTATTGCTATAAAGTTTTTATGCATTTTTTCTTTATTTCTATTGCACATATTTCATAGTTATCCACCTGTGTATATTTCATTTGCTATGGTATTAACATTTCATTCCTGTACATGATTTTTCAAGTTCTGTATATTGTTGTTAACACTGATCAGTGTGTGTGTGTTTCAGGATAGGGTAGGCTCGGGCATTTTCATACAATTTTTGCAATAACTAGTGACATGAGATTAGCCTCTCTGCTGACTTTGCTTTTCTTAGTTTTTTTAATTCCAGCTGTGCTTTGATCTCAGTCTTATTCACTTGCTTTGTTAGTTAGTTTAGATATCAAACTGCTCATATCATTGACGTTATCTCCTAAAGCCATAGCTTAGACTACATGGCGAGCTATTGGACTATGAATGATGTGATTTGATTTTAGCTTTATTTTTTTGCAATTAGATATCAATTTCCTCATATCATTGACGTTATCTCCTAAAGCCATAGCTTAGACTACATGGCGAGCTATCGGACTATGAATGATGAGATTTGATTTTAGCTTTATTTTTCTGCAATTAGATGTCAATTTCCTCATATTATTGACGTTATCTCCTAAAGCCATAGCTTAGACTATATGGCGAGCTATCAGACTATGAATGAAGTGAATTGATTTTACTTTTATTAGTTTGCAGTTTTTGACTTGTTTGAGTGCAATAGGTTAACTTCTTTTTCTTTCTTTCTTTCTTTTTTTTTTTTTCCCTGTATTTAGATGAGCAGCAGAAGTAGTGATTTCATGATTAGTAGTTCATCATTTATTTGATTTTACTAAGCAATACATTTCCATTCTTGTTTAAATCACATTTTCATTACTAGTACGTTTTGAGATCCTCTGAAGTGTTAAGCTCTGGAAATCAGCATAAAGGACATAATTGCCTTAAAATCTGTATCCATACTTACCTTATGAAGTATTCTTAAAAATTAGGAATATGATTTCCATTCACATTAGGAAATAAACGAAGATAAAACCCCCAAAGCAAAATAAAAATTGAAAACAATAAAAAGTAAGAAAGAGGTTGTCTTGCACATATAGTGCGCCACACTTCATCAGTTTATGACTCCTGGTCAATAATTAATGTAGCAATTTAGGACCTACTAAATTGACTAAACATTTTGGCGCCATTGGTGAGGAAGTGTAACTAGGTAGCCGATCTCTTACATAAAAAAAAAAGAAGAAGAAGAAGGGAAAATTGATAACTTCTTGAAGTATGCTCTCCTCTTGCACCTAGTGTGATCTGGAGGATTAGAAAAATAGTTATTAGTTAAATAATTTCTTGATTATGCTCTCTTCTTGCACCTAGTGTGACCTGGAAGATCAGAAAGAGAATTATTAGCTCAACTTGAGAAAATAAAAATAAAAACATGACATGCATAGAGCAAGAGATTCTAGGGGAAGGTTTATAGCTAGGGCCAAAAGTTCGATTTTCACAACTCAAGCTACCTCAAGGCATAGACAAGATACACCTCCATCATCTCTGACTCACACTCCCAGCCTTAGGATTCTTGGAATTCAAGGGGCAACAGCCGAATTAGGAGACTCTCCCACACTATCCATTAAATCTGATCTAGGAGAAGAACCTTTCTTCACTTCTACAGGGGAACATATTGTAATCAAAGAAGTAGAATCACCTGAAGAAGAGGAGAGAGAAAATCTTCCTCATTCACCATTAATAGAAGAACCAGAGGACTCTGAGAACTCTGAGGAAACTATCATGACAGAGGAAGTAGTAAATGGATTTGGAGGAGGGGGTCGAGGTAGAGGAAGAGGAAACAATGGAGGAGGTAGAGGTAACAATGGGGGAAATAGGGATGGAGATAACTCATTTGGATTCCCTATAGCCAATGAGGAAACCCATACAACAATGAAAAACATTTCACCATCTGTCCTCCCAAAATTTTATGGGTTGCGAAGTGAGGATCCTGAAACATTTCTATTTGAGTTTGAAGTCTTGTGTCGAACCTATGGCTATATGGAAGACTCTCAAAAACTCAAACAGTTTCCTTCAACATTGAAAGGAGCTGCTTTGAAATGGTTCATGGGATTAGTCACTCAATCTATTAGGACTTGGAATGATATGAAACAAACATTTTTGGATAGATACCTGGATTATTGTATGCCCACCAATCATAAGGATGAGGTATTCAAAATGATGCAAAAAGAAGATGAAAACTTGGAGGATTTACTTGAAATATTTCAATACAACTTAAAGAGAGCAAAAATGAGTAATTTAGATGAGGAAACCTTGAAAGCCCTTTTATTGGAAGCCATTAGAGATGAATGGATAGATATTTTAAACATGATGGGGAAGGGAAATATTTCTCAACTTCCACTCTATGACATAGCAAATCGATGTGTCCATCTCTCAAGGGGGGAATCTAAAACTAGAAAGGGGCCTAGAGATCCTTCTCTTATTAGAGCAAACAAGTTTGCAACTGGATCAGTAAGTAGGGCAGAGATTGGAAATATGTTTGATGAGTTCAAAATTGATGTTTTAGGGAGCCTTAGTGAACAACTAGACACCCTTAAAATACAAAACAAGCAGAAAGCAGAAGCCGAAGCATTAGCCATCTTTTGTCCAAAATGTAGAAAGAAACATGCTTTAAGGGAATGCCCCTTGGATGCAAAATTTCTAGAAACATGTGTGATTTGCTCAGAAAGCCATGAGACCAAGGATTGTCCTTAAATTCCTAGGCTCAAAGCTGTCTTTCAGGAAGATCCAAATTCAATAGAGTCGCTTTGTTTTGTTTCAAGAAGACCATGGCAGGGGCCACAAAATCAAGGATTTAACAATCCTATGAAATTTTAGCTCCCGCCAAATTGGAATTCTTGGCAACAACCTTGGCCCCAATCTCAAAATCCATACCAATCATGGGCACAAGGGATGCAAAATCCTTATGGGAGATTTGCTCAATTTTATCAATATCCTCCATCTTTTCAAAGTCAACAAAATTCACAACTTCCCAATCAAAACCCACAACTTTCATTACCATTCCCACAACAGCAACCTTCTCAACAAAATCCAAATCCTCAACTCTTGCTTCCATTTCAACAAAAGACAAATCAACTACCGGCCCAGCCATTGCCAAATCCCAACAATAAAAATCCTCAGAATGCTAACATGGTAGAAGGATAACAATTTCCTACCTATATGATTGTTCCTCTTAATGATGTACAACTCAGGTCTGGTAGAGTTTTATAAAAACCTTCTATAGATGTTCAAGAGCAAGATACCTCTGAGGAGGATTCTCTTAAAGCAAATAAAGATTCTGAGGAAGCATCTCTTCAAAACTAAAACATTCAAAAAGAAAAAGAAAAAGAGTCAACCCCCACAACTCCCATAGTTGAGCAACTTGCATCTTCATCCACACCTCCTTTCCCTGAAAGATTACAAATTGACAAAGGGGTGGAAAAACAAATCTTGTTGCTTGACTATGATTTTCTAGATGAATTAAAGAATGTTTGTATCAAGATTCCCTTGCTACAAGCCATTAGAGAGATTCCTATCCTAGCAAAAACAATAAAGGAGTTGAGTCTTAAGAGACCAGGAAGGAAACCAAGAGATACAAGAAGAATCCACCTGGTAGGAAAAATTGCAGATATCATGATGGGAAAAATTACCATGCAGAAATATGTAGATCCAGATAGTCCAATTGTCAAGACACATATAAATGGGATAGAAATTCCAAATACTTTAATTGACTTAGGGGTTGCTATCAGCATTATGAGTATACAGACTATGGAACAACTTAAACTTCCTAATCTTCTTTTTACACCCACCTTACTGCAACTTGTAGATAGATCAATAATCAAACTAGATGGTGTATTAGAAGATATTTCAATCTCCTTATATTCTTGGGAGTATCCAGTAGATTTCATGATTTTGACTCCCAAGAGTGATCTAGGAGGGCACCCACTCATCTTAGGAATACCTTGGCTAGCCACAGCTAATGCTTTCATTAGTTGTAGATCTAGGGATATGTACATTTCTGATGGTAGTTCAACAAAGAAATTCAATCTGTATCCTCCAGCAAAATCAATTACAGAAGTAGGAGACAATGAATGAGTTGATGATGAGGACAGTAACAACCTGTCTTTACCATTTCTGAAATTAGTGAAGATAGTCAAATTCTGAACACATTAGAAAATTTTGAAACATCTTCAGAATATGATCACACACAATTTTAGTTAGATTCTGACATTGAGTATTTATCATCAAGACCAATGTATCTTAACTCTATGGAAGAGTTCGATAGTTCTACCATTGAGATTTTTCTAGGTAAAACATTGAATATCAACAAAAATTTGGAAAAATCACAACAGGAAGAGCTAACCAAAATCGTGCAAAAAAATTCTACTGCATTTGCATGGGAGTATACTGATATGAAAGGTATTGACCCTAAGACTTGCATCCATCATATCTATATCGAGGAAAACAGTACACCAATCAGACAACCTCAGAGAAGGATGAATCCAAATCTTAGGGAGATAGTGAAAGAAGAGCTCCAAAAACTACTCAATGTAAACTTCATTTATCCAATTTCAGATAGCCGATGGGTTTCTCCTTTGGTTATAGTACTAAAAAAGAATGGTAAATGGAGGGTATGTATTGATTACAGGGAATTGAATAAAGCAACTTTAAAGGATCACTTTCCCTTGCCCTTTATCGATCAAGTATTAGATACATTAGCAGGCAAAAAGTATTTTTCATTTCTGGATGGTTTTAGTGGTTATAATCAAATTTAGGTAGCACCTGAAGATCAAGATAAGACCACATTTACCTGTTCATGGGGAACTTTTGCTTATCGAGTGCTTCCTTTTGGATTATGTAATGCACCCGCAACATTCCAAAGAGCAGTACTAGGAATTTTTTTTGATCTAATCTGTTAGAGCCTAGATTTACCTTAGGCTAAAAAGGTAAGATTCCAAGTCCACATCAAACCACGCTCAGCCTCATAGCTAGCCCTACGAGGACAGGAGAGGGATCTCTCCGGGTCAATCTTAGCAAAAGATAATCGATGGGGCTTGAGATGACTGAAATACAAACTAATTTTATGCTAGGTATGAAGTGCAAGGATTTAATTTGAGTTTTTTTGTGGTTTTGTTGGAAAAAGGGAAAGGCAAATTTGGGTCCAGGGATGAGGCCAAATTTTTGCAAAGTTCCGGTTGGGGAAAGGTAGGCAGTAGTTTTGATGCTTTAGATAAATGAATGGATAGAAAAGACCGATGAGGAGCTAAAGAGGGCAAGAGGCTACAAGAATCCTCTCCAAATAGATGAAAACATGTAAAACTAAACAAAGTTTAAGGCATAGCACAACAAACTCATGAATTCTACCTTTGTCACTCAATTTGTTTAGTTTTAGAAGCAAATAGAAGGGAAATGGCATACATAAAACATCAATGAACTTAAAATTACATGAATAAAAACACCATCAAAACATAGAGCCACAAGGATCCCAACAAGTGTTGCAAAACCCTAGTCTTTCCTTTGCCAAAAATGCAGAAATGTACAATGGAGTGCCAAGCAATCCCAAGTGTCCAACCCTGAAAATGACTGAGAAATTACATGATATAGACAAGCCTAACTCCTTCCCATGCCTCTAGGGGTCGAGCTCATCATTCTAGGAGCTGTTTCAATGATATCTAAACAAGGAACTGAAAAATAAGCAATGAAACAACTTGCCTCTATATGTTAGGAAACTGATTCATTCAGTTGTTTTTCACTTTTTAGTGAATGAATCTACTAAAACAAGTAAATATGTGCCAAAATTACATCATTTTCATGAAATTACATCAAGGTAGATCAAGAGTTACATGAAAAAGTGAAACTAGTCAAAACTGGGCGAAATTCTGAGCTGCTGAGTGAAAAATAAGCCAAAATCCTTTATGTGCTGCGCCCCAAACTCTGTATGCATAGCACAACTTTGGAGCTGATTTTGAGGCACTTCCTAAAGTCCAAATTGAGCTCATGATAGCTCGTTGGAAAGCCCTGCGTGTCTACTTTTCAACCCAAATGGAATTTCTGGATTTTGATGTCATTTTCCCCTCCAAAACTTCAATCTCCCAAGACTGCTTCCTGTGGGTGCAAAAGGTGGCAGAGAGGTCATTTTTAGGGTGTTTTTAACCCTTTAGGCAACCTAGAACTTAATGAAATCCTTAGGTAATGCATGAGCATGCATAACTTTTCATAAAAAATCCAGAAATGCAAAGTTTTACTCCAAAGGATCTCCCAATTATAAGCCCGTGCCAAGTGGCGCTACGCGTTGGGCAGAAAAATCTGTTTTGAAGCCAAAAAATTCACAATTGACAAAATTTTCTCCAAAATTGTTGAAATTTGGACTGAAGGTCCATCATCAAGTATCATGCTCAGCCAAAGAAGCTTTGGCCAAGATTTGGATCCTATCATGCCTTTTGTGTCATTTTATTGCCCTCCTTAGTCTTGCCTTCAGGATTTTGATCCTTGTTTTGCAAACATGATTTCGTGCCCAATAATGATTTTTCATGTGCCTAAGCATTTCCTTGTCTTTGTTTGCCTTTGCCAACAGCTTCTCAAGATGAATGTTGATCCTCTCGAGCCAAATCTCTCGATCAGCCTCTATCTCCTGCTCCAATGAAGTGAACCCTATCCTCCTCCTTTGGGTAGCATGCCGGTCTTCATGGATGTTTTGCCACCTCTATGGGGAATCCTGGGTGCATGTACCCCTGTTGGTGAGTCACTATGGGTCTCCTCCTCATACTCATATGAAGAATCAGGCCATCATTGCTAGTGAATGAACTATTTCGGAGCTGTAGATGTTGATGTGTTGAAGTGTCTTAAACTGTCTTTGATGATGTGTTTGACTTTGCCACCAAGGGAAAACAGTGATATAGGGGACTATAGGAGGGGGAAAACAATGAGGGATTTGAGGGATTGTTTGGGATAGGGTCTAGTTAGGGATATAGGGAATTAGGAAATAATTTAGGTGTTTTTGTATATGGACTAGGGTTCAGGTTTGGGACTTTGTAAAATAGGAATTGGGGGTATGGGATTAATGAATTTAGGGGGTATGATTTTGGGGAATAGGGAAAACAAGGGGCATATGGAATTAGGAAGTGATGAGATGAGGGGATATTTGGAGGCAAACAATCAATATAAAACCCTAACCGCAATATCCTTTGCAAATTTTGAAGAGATAGGGTTTTCTTTCCTTTGAATACTCACCATGAAACAAGCACCATAAAATTTGGATGAAGAGCAATGGCCAAGGATCAATCTACCTGTATCGATGATAATCCATGTGTTTTGGGCATTTTAGAGCAAGCTTTGGCAGTTTTTTGGGCTTGCTGGCTGTATGCAATGCGCATCAAACCCAATGTGCCGCGCCTTCCCTATGTGCCACGCTAGTGTAAGTTTACACTAGAAATTGCAGCCCAATGCGCTGTGCCTTCCCTATGCGCTGCGCCAGTGTAAATTTACATTGGAAATCTCAGCCCAATGCGCTGCGCCAGTTATGTGCGTCGTGCCACCTGCCCAATGCATCGAGCTTTTTTTAGGAGACATTTGGAGGCCTTCCCAGTGTCCAAATTGGGCACAGGATAGCTTGTTGGAAAGGTATTTGAGTCTACTTTCCAACCCAACTGAAATTTTTCAATTTTGAGTTCATTTGTCCTATCAAAAATTAAATCTCTCAAGACTGTTCAAAATGTGCCAAATGAGGCTGCCTCAAGGCAGAGTGCTGTTCAGTCAACTTTTGAAGGTGTTCCTCAACTCCAAATTGAGCTCATGATAGCTCATTGGAAATATATTTTGGTTTAGTTATCGTTTGATGCATCAAGAAAATCATTTGGCCAACCAATCTAGGAGAAAACTTGATTTTCCCAAGGTCACTTCAGAGGTGCATCAATTCTCCCAAGGCAACTATATTTTTGACATTTCTCTAAAACCATGACACCTGTGTAAAAAGTAAAGGAGGTTTTTCTTCTTTGGCCTCTTGTGGACAAAAAAATCTCTCAGTTTTCCCAAATTCATCTTTTATTGCTTAGAAACATCATTTTATTAAAACCTACCCCGATGTGTGGAACATGAGATTTGTCAAAATGAAGCGAAATGAAGGGGATAAGGGGCTTGTAAATTCTTGAGAAGATTTTGGGAAGTAGGTAGGGATGTTAGGAAGTAGGGGAAAGTGGAATTTCAAATATTGAGTGAGGGGAAGGGGTCCAAAAGGGAAAAACACAGGCCTAGTCTAGAAAATTGTCAAGTTGTAGCAAGAAACTAGGGTTTGTGCGAAAATGAGGAATTTGGGGGATATCAGTGATGGGAAGTGTTTAACAAGGTACATTAAGGATAGGGGAAGGTGTATGAACATTAGGATACAAGTTTTGTTGATGATTTGACCATCCAAGAGAAATTACCTTCAAAACCCTAGGAGAGGGAAATAAACCTTACTTAGGCACAACTGAAGCATGAACAAGGTGTAAAATGACCCAGTGGAACTTGACATGATGATGAAAACCCTCTGAATGATAGTACACTCAGCTGAATAGTGACATGGACCGAAATTTGGACAACTTTGACAGGAGTGAAAGCAAACCCTAGACCTAATACTTAGTGACCAAATTTTGCTTGAAGACTCATTGAAATGACAAAATTTGACCTTGACACCTTAAAATCACTTTGTAAGAGCATGTTTGATTACTGGAGGAAGGCTGCAAATACTGACACTAACATTGGCTCCAATGGGGATGGTAGCTCCTTGGAGGTGCCAAGAACGACAGATCTTTGGGAGAGCAGGTAGTGCCTTCGTCCATTGGGCAATGGAGTCAATAACTTCAAAACACCCCAAAACCAATTACTACGAAACTTTGACTCAAGACTCATAGTTGAACTGACTAATCCAAAACTGAAACAAGACTCTTAAAAGCTGAAACTAGACACTCAGCTAAAATTATCTTTAAACTGACTGAAACAAAAAATGACTCAAAACTGACTTAACTGAAACAAGTACTTACAAAGCTTTCAAAGGGCAGTAGTCCATCGAGATTTGAGGGCTTCAAATCATGATGAAGACTACCTGCTTACTAATGAAATATGTACAATCATGTGAAGTGGGCCTTCCAATGTAACCAATCCAACAAATGGCTACTCAATGAAATTTTGCTCTCTCTTTCCTCGAGCAGGGAGAACGATGTACATGTAGGCAACTCACAATAACAATTGAAACCAAGGCTTAGGCTAACCAACCAGCCAACATTCATCTTCTCTGGTGCTTGCAAAAGAATGCCGAAAGGATCTTGAAAATCCTTAAGCACTAGCTTATCTTGAGATCCAGTAGCAAAAATACAAGTACTCCCTTCATTCTGATCTGAAAGAACAACTGGTTGCTGAGTGATAGGAAGGCACAGAGAGGCATAAGCTTCTACCATCTGAGTGTTAGCTGTAAATTCCTTGACCATGAGAAATTCTGGCATATTGTCTCTCTCAGGCTCATATTCCTCAATTTCATGGTCAAGGTCATTCTTGAACAAAAAACAATCTTCAAGATTATCAAACATGACAACCTTATCATCTTCATGAAAGAAAATATTATCTGTTTGCTGATCTATAAAGCTAATTACAAGATTGTCATCATTTTCAAAAGAGGAAGAAGTTCCACCATCACCTTCTTGACCATGTGCACACTTTAGATTTGCGTTAACTTGAGCTGTAACATGACCTTTCAAGAGTTGATCTATGTCATCTTCAGACAGAGGAGATAAGACTTTTTGTTTCCTTTTTCTCAAGCAAGTATTGTCTTCTTGAAATAACATTTATAAACATGAAAAACCTGAATGACAGTCCTCAATTCCCTGATCTTCTGAAATTTGAAACCATTGTTGATCATCTTCATATGACATGGCAATCAAATTATCATTTATCACTGAGTTATTGAAAGAATATTTTTCACTTACTTGAACAAAAATCTCATCTTGTTTTTCATGAACTGACTGGATTACCTCCTCATGAAGGCTTGGTTCTAATGAAATGAGAACACTTGGGTTAATAACTCTATCTTCTTCATTCCAGATGATCTCAACAGCAGAGCTCTCCTTCATAGGATTCAGAACAAGGTTGTCTTCATCATCACGATCTGAAATAGCTGACTTGACTTTATCACATTCTGAAATTGAAACTTGACTTTCCTGCATGTTGTCTTCTTCTATGGACAAATCGGAAATAAAACCTTCTCTTTCATCATCTTCCACTATACTAAGATCTTGATCCTGTTGCAAATTTTCCTGATCATCTTGATAAGTATCACTCTCTTTATGCTTCTGAAATGGATTTTCATACAAGGCTTCCATGATCTCATCATCCATGAAGTCATCATCTTCATGAACTTTCTCAAGATTTTCAATAAAACTATAAGCATGTTTGCAACAGTTCTGAACTAGATTTAATGATGGATAAGATTCTTTATACCTTTCAAAGAACATGGTATGAAAATCTTTCAAACAGTAAATACAAGCAAGCGGAAAACTTTCATACCAAGATCGGGCTTCACCTTCCAGAGTGGCCATGAACATCTTCATCAAGCAATCTTCAGGAAAATCAACCTTCAACTTGCAAATATGCATGTGAAATCTAACCAGATGTAAAGCAGCATCATTCCTATTATCATCTTTAAACATAGGCAAATTCCTTTGCCAATTTACCTTTGGAATTTTATTTGGAAAACCTGGAATTTGATCTCGGCTCATGGAAGCATACCGTCGAGCAAGCAAATCCATTTTGATAACAATGAATTGACCAAGTAATTTTTCAGGCTACTGTTTCTTGAAGAGTGGAGTTTCCATAAAAGTCTGAACCTTGGGATTCTTCGACACTGGAGTCGCTAGGTGAATGATTTCAGCCTTGCTGTGTCTGACTGCTATCCACCATTGACAATCAGATCTAACTTGATACATGTACTGGGGTGATCGTTTAGAGCAGATGTTCAGTTTATAAACTAGACTGGAGATTGACTGAAGTAGCTTTTATCTACTTGCGCTAATGCAAAGCAAAAGCGTTTCGAAGGCAACCTCGCTTACTTCAAGCTCTGTCTATAGTCTACAAAGCCAAACAATGAAAATAAACTTTCATCCCTAGTATGGTCGCCACTATGTTAGAGCCTAGACTTACCTCAAGCTGAAAAGGTAAGATTCTAAGTCCACATCAAACCATGCTCAGCCTCGTAGCTAGCCCTACAAGGACAGGAGAGGGCTCTCTCTGGGTCAATCTCAGCAAAAGATAATCGATGGAGCTTGAGATGACTAAAATACAAACTAATTTTAGGCTAGGTATGAAGTGCAAGGATTTAATTTGAGTTTTTTTGGGGTTTTGTTGGAAAAAGGGAAAGGCAAATTTGGGTCCGGGGATGAGTCCAAATTTTTGCAGAGTTCCTGTTGGGGCAAGGTAGGCAGTAGTTTTGATGCTTTAGATAAATGAATGGATAGAAAAGACCACTGAGGAGCTGAAGATGGCAAGAGGCTACAAGAATCCTCTCCAAATAGATGAAAACATGTAAAACTAAACAAATTTTAAGGCAGAGCACAACAAACTCATGAATTCTACCTTTGTCACTCAATTTGTTTAATTTTAGAAGCAAAGAGAAGGGAAATGGCATACATAAAACATCAATGAACTTACAATTACATGAATAAAACACCATCAAAACATAGAGCCACAAGCCCAACAAGTGCTGCAAAACCTTGGTCTTTCCTTTGCCAAAAATACAGAAATCAAATGTACAATGGAGTGCCAAGCAATCGCAAGTGTCCAACCCTGAAAATGACTGAGAAATTACATGATATAGAGAATCCTAACTCCTTCCCATGCCTGTAGGGGTCGAGCTCATCATTCTATGAGCTATTTCAACCATATCTAAACAAGGAACTAAAATATAGGCAATGAAACAACTTGCCTCTATATATTAGGAAACTGATTCATTCAGTTGTTTTTCACTTTTTAGTGAATGAATCTACTAAAAAAAGTAAATATGTGCCAAAATTACATCATGTTCATGAAATTACATCAAGGTAGATCAAGAGTTACATGAAAAAGTGAAACTAGTCAAAACTGGGTGAAATTCTGAGCTGCTGAGTGAAAAATAGGCCAAAATTCTCTATGCGTCGCGCCCAAAATCTGTATGCATAGCACAACTTTGGAGCTGATTTTGAGGCACTTCCCAAAGTCCAAATTGAGCTCATGATAGCTCGTTGGAAAGCCCTGCCTGTCTAATTTCCAACCCAAGTGGAATTTCTGGATTTGGATGTCATTTGCCCCTCTAACACTTGAATCTCCCAAGAATGCTTCCTGTGGGTGCAAAAGGTGGCAGAGAGGTCATTTTTAGGGAGTTTTTGACCCTTTAGGCAACCCAGGACTTGATGAAATCCTTAGGTAATCCATGAGCATGCATAACTTTTCATAAAAAATCTATAAATGCAAAGCTTTCCTCCAGAGGATCTCCCAATTATAAGCGCGCGCCAAGCGGCACTACGCGTTGGGTAGAAAAATCTGTTTTGAAGCCAAAAAATTCAAAATTGACAAAATTTTCTCCAAATTTGTTGAAATTTGGACTGAAGGTCCATCATCAAGTATCATTCTTAGCCAAAGAAGCTTCAGCCAAGATTTGGAGCCTATCATGCCTTTTGCGTCGTTTTATTGCTCTCCTTAGTCTTGCCTTCAGGATTTTGATCCTTGTTTTGCAAACATGATTTCGTGCCCAATAATGATTTTTCATGTGCCTGAGCATGTCCTTGTCTTTGTTTGCCTTTTCCAATAGCTTCTCAAGATGAATTTTTATCCTTTCGAGCCAAATCTCTCGATCAGCCTCTATCTCCTGCTCCAATGAAGTGAACTCTATCCTCCTCCATTGGGAAGCCTGTCGGTCTTCACAGATGTTTTGCCACCTCTATGAGGCCTCCTGGGTGCATGTACCCCTGTTGGTGAGTCACTGTGGGTCTCCTCCTCATACTCATATGAAGAATCAGATGCCATCATTGCTAGTGAATGAACTGTTTTGGAGCTGTAGATGCTGATGTGTTGAAGTGTCTTAAACTGTCTTTGATGATGTGTTTGACTTTGCCACCAAGGGAAAACAGTGATATAGGGGACTGTAGGAGGGGGAAAACAATGAGGGATTTGAGGGATTGTTTGGGATAGGGTCTAGTTAGGGATATAGGGAATTAGGAAATGATTTAGGTGTTTTTTTATATGGACTAGGGTTTGGGTTTGGGACTTTGTAAAATAGGAATTGGGGGTATGGGATTAATGAATTTAGGGGGTATGATTTTGGGGAATAGGGAAAACAAGGGGCGTATGGAATTAGGAAGTGATGAGGTGAGGGGATATTTGGAGGCAAACAGTCAATATAAAATGCTAACCACAATATCCTTTGAAAATTTTGAAGAGATAGGGTTTTCTTTCCTTTGAATACTCACCATGCAACAAGCACCATCAAACCACCATCAAATTTTGATGAAGAGCAATGGCCAAGAATCAATCTACTTGTATCGATGATAATCCATGCATTTTGGGCATTTTAGAGCAAGATTTGGCAATTTTTTGGGCTTGTTGGCTGTATGCGCCACGCATCAAACCCAATGCACCACGCCTTCCCTATGCACCGCGCCAGTGTAAATTTACACTGGAAATCTCAGCCCAATGCGCCACGCCACCTACCCAATGTGTCGTGCTTTTTTCAGGAGACTTTTGGAGGCCTTCCTGGTGTTCAAATTTGGCACAGGATAGCTCGTTGGAAATGTATTTGAGTCTAATTTCCAACCCAACTAGAATTTTTCAATTTGGAGTTCATTTGTCCTATAAAAAGTCAAATCTCCCAAGACTAGTCAAAATGTGCCAAATGAGGCTTCCTCAAGGTAGAGTGTTGTTGCAATCAACTTTTGAAGGTGTTCCTCAACTCAAAATTGAGCTCATGATAGCGCATTGGAAATCTCTTTGTGTCTAGTTATCATTTGACTCATCAACACAGTCATTTGGCCAACCAAGCTAGGAGAGAACGTGATTTTCCCAAGGTCACTTCAAAGGTGCATCAATTCTCCCAAGGAAACTGTATTTTTGACATTTCTCTAAAATCGTGACACCCGTGTAAAAAGTGAAGGGGGTTTTTCTTCATTGGCCTATTTTGGACAAAAACCTCTCTCATTTTTCCCACATTCATATGTTTTTGCTCAGAAACATCATTTTAGTAAAACCTACCTTGATGTGTGGAACAGGGGATTTGTCAAAATGAAGCGAAATGAAGGGGATAAGGGGCTTCTAAATTCTTGAGAAAATTTTGGGAAGTAGGGAGGGATGTTAGGAAGTAGGGAAAAGTGGAATTTCAAATATTGAGTGAGGGGAAGGGGTCCAAAAGGGCAAAACACAGGCCTAGTCTAGAAAATTGTCAAGTTGTAGCAAGAAACTAGGGTTTGTGCGAAAATGAGGAATTCGGGGGATCTCAGTGATGGGAAGTGTTTAAAAAGGTACATTAAGGATAGGGGAAGGTGTATGAACATCAGGATACAAGTTTTGCTGATGATTTGACCATCCAAGAGAAATTACCTTCAAAACCCTAGGAGAGAGAAATGAACCTTACCTAGGCACAACTGAAGCATGAACAAGGTGTAAAATGACCCAGTGGAACTTGACATGATGATGAAAACCCTCTGAATGATGGTACACTCAGCTGAATAGTGACATGGACCGACATTTGGACAACTTTGACAAGAGTGAAAACAAACCCTAGACCTAATATCTAGTGACCAAATTTTTCTTGAAGACTCACTGAAATTGACCTTGACACCTTAAAATCACTTTGTAAGAGCATGTTTGATCACTGGAGGAAGGCTGCAAAGACTAAAACTAACATAATCCATGATTGTGTAGAGGTTTATATGGATGCTTTTACAGTTTATGGTGATTCGTTTGAAGAGGCATTAGAAAATTTGGAAAAAGTCCTTATAAGATGTAAAGAAACAAACCTCTCACTAAGCCATGAAAAATGATTTATGAAGTTTACTGAAGGTATTGTTTTGGGACATCATATCTCAGGGGATGGGATTAAAGTTGATAGATCAAAAGTTGATGTCATCTCCAAATTGCCTATTCCAAATTGTGAAAAAGATATTAGAAGTTTTTTGGGATTCACTGGATATTATAGAAGATTTATAGAAAACTTCACTAAAATAGCATCTCCACTCTTCAAACTGCTTACAAAAGACTGTGAATTTAAATGGGGTCCTGATTGCCAAACAACATTTGAAACTTTGAAAACAAGAATATCTGAAGCGCCCATCTTGAGAGGACCAAATTGGAAACTTCCTTTCCATATTTCTACAGATGCTTCAGATACAACTTTAGGAGCTGTGTTGGGTCAAAAAGATTTAGTTCCTTATGCCATTTACTATACCAATAAAAATTTAACTCCCACTGAGTTGAACTATACTGTGACTGAAAAAGAGTTCTTAGTTGTTGTTCATGCAATCAATAAGTTCAGACATTATATAATAGGCTATGAAACTTTTATTCATACTGATCATTCTGCAATTAGATATCTAATGAAAAAACCTATTACTAATGGCAGAGTTACAAGGTGGCTCCTACTTTTACAGGAATTCAATATTACTGTGTTGGATAGACCAGGGAAACAAAATACAGTAGTTGATTTCTTGTCTACGATTCATAATACTAAAGAAGATTCTCCTATAGAGGAAAAGTTTCCTGATGAATATTTATTTACAGTAACTACTAAGACCCCTTGGTATGCAGATATAGCTAACTATTTGGTTACAGGGAAACTACCTCCAAATTTATTTCCTGCTGAAAGAAGAAAGATTATTTAATAGAGTTCAAAATATTCATGGATTTCTAACGAATTGTTTAAAACAGGGTCAGATCTTGTGATCAGAAGATGTGTTAGGGAAGATGAAATGCCTGATATCCTCAAAGCATGTCATGATGAACCATGCAGCAGACACTTTTCTGACAAAATGACAACCTATAAAATCCTCTCTTTAGGATATTATTGGCTATCCCTCTTTAGAGATGCAAAAAAATATGTCAAAAGGTGTGATAGCTGCCAAAAAGTAGGGAAACCTACCCTTTCAAATCGAACCCTTTGAAAAATGGGATTTAGATTTCATTGGACCTATTAACCCACCATCTAAACAAATAAAGTATATATTGGTATGTACTGATTATGTCACTAAATGGGTAGAAGCCAAAGCATTATTTTCTACTACTGAGCATTCAGTTGTTAGTTTTCTTTATGAGGATATTTTTACTCGCTTTGGTGTTCCAAGAGAAATTGTGACAGATCAGGGAGGTCAATTCACATCCAACCTGGTGGAGAAGCTGATGGAAGAATACAAAGTCAAGCACAGAAAATCTACTCCTTACCATCCATAAGCAAATGGTCAAGTGGAGTCTACAAACAAAGTTATTGAAGGCATCATTACCAAGACTGTTCATCTACACAAAAGATTGGGTAGAAAGGCTTACTAAAGCCTTGTGGGCCTACAGAACTACATGGAGGAATACAATAGGACATTCTCCCTATGAACTTGTTTATGGGAAAGAAGTCCTGCTCCCCATTGAGTTCCAAGTCAAAACTTTCAAGATGGCAGTTCAGTTGGGAATGGATCTATTAGAAGCCCAAAAGCATAGAATGGAACAGTTGAATGAGCTAGATGAGATGAGACAAGAAGCAATCCTAAGAACCGATCCAGTTCAATATCAAAGAGCTAAGTGGCATGATAAATACATCAAGGAGAAAAAGTTTCAAGAAGGAGATTGGGCATTGCTATTTGATTCCAAGTTTAAATATTTTAAAGGAAAATTTCAGACTCATTGGCTTGGGCCATATGAGATTGACAGAATCTTTAGCAATGGAGCGGTAAGAATCAAAACCATTGATGAATATCAAACTCCTCTTATTTTGAATGGCCATAGATTAAAGATCTATCATAAGCCACTCTCAAAAGAGGAATTTGTCAAAAGCTTTCAAGATAGTTTTGCAATAACGTTGGTGAAGAAGAATCCTTCTTCTCCACCAGCCTAGTCTTTGTTCTATTTTATAAAAAAAAATGTGTATAAGCTTGAAAACCCATCACTGATTGACAGTCTTATACAGAAAATACAGGGCGAAAATCAGAACCTTCTGACGCCCTATATTTTTCAAAAAAAAATATTTTTCTCATTTCATAATTTCATGTCACTCCACTTCATTTCATTTCATTCTGCCAATAAAAGCCCTCTCATGAATAGTTTTCATTCACTCAGTCATCATTTATCCATCTCCATTCAGCAATATGATCATTGTGTCAGTTTCCGCAGATGAACTTAGTTTCTGCCTCTAAAAGCTGATTCCGCAGCCATCACTCTGTTATTCAACTCTGACAGTCAGATGTTAGTTAAATGATAATGAAAACCAAATGCAGGTATGGCAAAGGAAGATATTCTGAAGATATAAAGCACCTAGAAGCATCATCAGGAAGCATCCAATCAAAGGTCAGTGGACGGAAGTGGTAAGTTCCAAGGTATGAGCAAAGTTCATTTCAAATAGCATTTTAAAACACATTTTACATAGTTATGGAACCACCGGCTCCATTATATGTAATGATTCGCCTTGATAGCTTCCATAACCGCTCCATGGCCTTTACATAATTCCACCACGAACCTTGCATTAATTTTTAATGGCCTCATGATCCATCTCTAAACTTAAATCGTGTTTAATCGTACTTTGAAACTCCATCTGTTAAACTGAGTAATTATGAGGACGTGATCGATTTGGTCACGGCTCTTTCCTACCACACAAATTCCGCAGCCATTTTGTGAGCATGCTAACATCTACTCCGTAGCCGTCTAGTTCAAAACTTTGTCGGGCTCACTCTATTTCCATACTGCCCCATCGAAGTTGCATTTGTATTTTTGGTCTGCTCACATAAACCTTCGTTCTGAGAACTTTGTTCTTCCATTTACGACTACTGGCTTTCTCCACAGTCCTTATACATCCCCCACAAACACAACTGTCTCACCCCCATCAGTCTATCACTCACGCAAATGTATTTTAAAGCAGGGGAAGGAATGGGTCCTCTGTTGAGAGCAGAACTGGAAGGGCCCAAATTCATGGAGGGGTATCCACAATTGAAAAGTATGCTAAGGAAGGCACGGTGGCTACAATTCATTCATAAATTTAGAGGCTACAACAAAGAAGTTACGAAGACTTTTGCGAGGTCTTTTGATGGTGTGGAAGTTGAGGTTGGAGACCTTAAATTCTTAGTCATAGAGGCATTTATAGCAGCCGCAACGGAACTCCCACAGGAGGGAGAACAGTGGTTCAAAAATAAAAGCTTGATGAGAGAGCATGGAGGGTTATCCTACACAATCCAGGTATGGATATAACCATTTTCAAACATGGAATCCATGTCTCTACTTTAGAACAAAAGTGAGCTAGTCTATTATTGATAATCCAGAAATTTATTACATGTGAGGAACGGTTCGGGTCCATGTATATGTACCACACCCAGTTGCTGATGAATTTTCTAGAAAATCAAACTATTAATTTTCCTTACTTTTTTTTAAATAGCCTGAAAAAGATGTCCATAACCGTTGAAAAAAATCTGGGGGACGTAGAACCCCACCTGTACCATCACGGCCTTGTGAAAATTTTGATTGAAAAACAGTTGAAGGAAAAGAAGGACACCTGGGAGTAGTTTTTGGTTAGAAACTTCTTTCAAGATCCACCTGAAACACCCGAAAGCAGCTCATCAAGGAAAAGCAGGAGAAAGAAAACAAGTGTTAGAATTCAGGATACTCCTACTAACATAGTTAAAGAAATTAATAGGGAAGAAAAACTGCCTGAAAGTAGGAAGGAAAGAACTGAGGTTAAGAAGCCAAGAAAATCAAAAGGGAAAAGAAATATTGAGGTTGTCTATCAAACCCCAGAACCTTCCTCAGAAGATGACCACCAAATACTTTCTGAAAGACTAGTTTACCGTCAGGAACAATCAGCTACAGCAAAGAGAAAAGGGAAATAAAAACAGAGTGTGAAAAAAGAAAACACTAGTTCACAAAATTTAAGGAGGAGCTCCAGACTTAAAGGAAAATTGAGGAAAGTACAAATGAAAGGGCCCCACTTTATTGATTTAGGAGGGGAAACACTGGAACAACCTTCAGCAATCCCTCCTAGCCATGGCCCACACCATACTCTTATTCCTCAGCCAGATTTTGAAAATAGTCCTTCTCGGCCAGATTTTGAGATCAGTCCTTCTCAACCAGATTTTGGGGACAGCCCAAGGAAGACTACACCTGAGATAGATCCAATCCAGCAAGAAATGTATGATTATATTGAGATGTTGGAGAAAACTGCCACAGACCAAGGCACTTCATCTGCCTAGCCTAATACAGCCCAAGAAGCTCAAATCCAATCACTAAAACAAGAAGTTTTTGAGCTAGAGGTCCTAAATAGACACATCAAAAGAGAAAATGAAACATTGAAAGAACAGGGTAGGTTAGATAAGATTATTCACGACAACACCATGTTGCATCTTGGGCTATGGCAGAAGAAAAATAGAAAATTGAAGAAAAAGAACAAGAGGTTGAGTAGGGCTCTCATCAACCTCAAATTCAAGTGCCTAATGAGGAAGTCGAGGATGACAGTGGTCCCAAGAAAGAAGAAAAGAAGGTTGGATGTATTGGCAGAGGTCTCAGAACACATGAACTAAAAGGAGGATGGTCAAAGTTTTGGTTGCATGGGGACATGCAACACCTTCACAGTGGGGGTATGTTGAGCTTTGAAATTACACCTCTCCTACACATTTTCCTAGACTTTTTCCCCTCACCAGTACTCCATAAGCTATCAAAGAACATTGCATATTGATTCTAAAAGAGCATTTAAGTGGTTTTCTAACTATGTTTTTATGTTTGCTGTTTGACTTAGATTTTTCTCATTAGCTGCGGAATGCAGCCACTTTCCGCAACTGATTCAACTTTCCATAGCTGTTTTTGTTAAACTCTAGGTTGCAAGTGTCATCAGGCAAAACACGGCACGTGGGCAAGATAAAAATGACCTGGACATGGATCAGGTCCTATTGGTTTATCCGGATTCATTAAGGAAAGCCGTGGTCAACGATGGTCAAATGGTGGTCCAACGTAGGAGTCCTACGACAACTGGACTCTGTTTTCAAACACGTGAAGGATTTGTGGCCATTCCTAGATCCCTGGGGTCATGTTGACACCTGTAGACTACCCCACGATGTGAATCCAACAGCCACTCTTGATAGATTGAATAATCTCGGCAACCAGTATGCTAAGCTTACAAACGCTGTCCTTTTACGTGTCTTCAGTTAAAGATGTTTCATAGGAAAACAGTTATGAATTTTTTTGTTATAAATAATGTGTTTCCAAACGCATAGAGTTAGTCTTTGTTAATGTAATTTTGCTGTTAAAGTTTATTGTGTCGTGACACTAGTTCCACTGTGGTAACGAGAGGATTCTTCCTCTGTTTTGAAATATAAAGAAGACTCTGTTTTATATGACTGCGTGAGCATAATTCTGGACTGATAGTCTGTTGACCAAGGCCGTGTAGAGGGCCCCTACACGCTGAGGTTTCGTTTTCCTTATTGCTATAAAGTTTTTATGCATTGTTTCTTTATTTCTATTGCACATATTTCATAGTTATCCACTTGTGTATATTTCATTTACTATGGTATTAACATTTCGTTCCTGTACATGATTTTTCAAGTTCTCTATATTGTTGTTAACACTATTCAGTGTATGTGTTTTAGGATAGGGTAGGCCCAGGCATTTTCATACAATTTTTGCAATAACTAGTGACATGAGATTAGCCTCTCTGTTGACTTTGCTTTTCTTAGTTTTTTTAATTCCAGCTGTGCTTTGATCTCAATCTTATTCACTTGCTTTGTTAGTTAGTTTAGATATCAAACTGCTCATATCATTGACGTTATCTCCTAAAGCCATAGCTTAGACTACATGGCGAGCTATCGGACTATGAATGATGTGATTTGATTTTAGCTTTATTTTTCTGCAATTAGATATCAATTTCCTCATATCATTGACGTTATCTCCTAAATCCATAGCTTAGACTACATGGCGAGATATCGGACTATGAATAATGAGATTTGATTTTAGCTTTATTTTTCTGCAATTAGATGTCAATTTCCTCATATCATTGACGTTATCTCCTAAAGCCATAGCTTAGACTACATGGTGAGCTATCGGACTATGAATGAAGTGAATTGATTTTACTTTTATTAGTTTGCAGTTTTTGACTTGTTTGAGTGCAGTAGCTTAACTTATTTTTTTTCTGTATTTAGATGAGCAGTAGAAGTAGTGATTTCATGATCAGTAGTTCATCATTTATTTGATTTTACTAGCAGTACATTTCCATTCTTGTTTCAATCACAGTTTCATTACTAGTATGTTTTGAGATCCTATGAAGTGTTAAGCTCTGGAAATCAGCATAAAGGACATAATTTCCTTAAAATCTATATCCATACTTACCTTCTGAAGTATTCTTAAAATTTAGGAATAGGATTTCCATTCACATTAGGAAATAAACGAAGATAAAACCCCCAAAACAAAACAAAAATTGAAAACAATAAAAAGTAAGAAAGAGGTTGTCTTGCACATATAGTGTGCCACACTTCGTCAGTTTACGACTCCTGATCGATAATTAATGTAGCAATTTAGGACATACTAAATTAACTAAACACTAGGTCCTTCCCTTCGGGTTATGCAACGCTCCTGCCACTTTCCAGATAGTAGTGCTGAGCATATTCGCTGAGTTGGTTCATGATTCGGTGAAAATCTATATGGATGACTTTACTCCTTATGGGTCCAACTTCCAAGAAGCATTGACTAACCTGGGAAAAGTTTTAGCCAAGTGTATTGAAATGAACCTATCCCTCAGTCCTGAAAAATATGAATTCCTGATGACTGAAGGGACCGTGCTAGGTCATACAATTTCTCAGCAAGGATTACAGGTGGATCCCAACAAATTGCAATCATCCAAAGGGTTCCACCTCCTCAAAAGGTAAGAGATGTTCGAAGTTTTCTAGGCTTAGCATGATATTATAGAATATTCATTAAAGATTTCAGTAAGCTAGCCTCTCCATTGCTTGGTCTTTTGGGGAAAGATGTTGAGTTTATATGGACTGAAAACTGTCAAGAGGCTCTGGATGTGTTGAAAGATAAGCTGGTAACTACCCCAATCTTGAGAGGTCCAAACTGGGCCCTACCTTTCCACATTCACACAGACGCCTCGAACAAAGCCATAGGAGAAGCCTTAGGACAAGTTGAAGGGAAGCTACCATATGCCATATATTTTGTCAGCAAAAACCTGTCTAAGGCAAAGTTAAACTATATTGTAACCAAGAAAGAGCTCCTAGTTGTGGCCCATTCCCTAAACAAGTTTAGACACTACATCACTGGTTATCAAACATTCGTACACACTGATCATGCTACGATTAGGTATTTGGTGAATAAACCTAATGTAAATGCTTGTATCATTATATGATTACTTTTATCGTAGCAATATGACTAAACCATTGTTGACAAACTAGGTAAGGAAAATGTTGTTGCTGATTTTCTATCTAGACTAGATTTGCCTGCAGGTGAAGAAAGGATGGTGGATGATCAAATGCCAGATGAACACCTATTTTCTATTTCAGTGCTCTCTCCATGGTTTGCTAGTATAGCAAATTACTTGGTTTCAGCATAGTTCCCTCCACACCTATCCTCAAAAGAGAAGAGCAAGATCGTGAGGAAAAGTGCCCTATTCACTTGGATTGAGGGCAACCTGTTTAAACTTGGCCCAGATCAGATTTTGAGGCATTGTGTCAGGGAGGAGGAAGTTTTTGACATCCTCCTAACCTGTCATGATGGACCTTGTGGAGGCCACTTTGTAGCAAAAAGTACAGCTTTACAAATTCTATAGGCAGGCTACTATTGGCCCACTTTTCATCAAGATGCCAGAAGATACATCAGCCAATGTGATCAATGTCAAAGGATGGGGAAACCAACTCCAAGGGATGAAATTCCCCTCCAACCTCAAGTGACTTTCGAGCCATTTGAGAAGTGGGGCATGGACTTTGTGGGTCCTATCAACCCTCCTTCAAAACAAAAGTCTTACATCATTGTGTGCATGGACTACCTGACAAAGTGGGCAGAAACAAAGGCAATCAAGGCAACAACAAAAGAAAAAGTGGCTGAGTTTTTGAGGGAAAATATCTTCTACAAGTTTGGCTACCTAAGAGAATTAGTCACAGATCAAGGAAGTCAGTTTACCTCTAACTTGATTGAAGACCTGCTCGCTCATCACAAGATTAAGCACAGAACTTCCACCCCTTATTACCTACAAGCAAATGGGCAGGTCGAAGTCACTAACAGAGCTTTGGAAGAGATTTTGACTAAAGTGATGAGCAATAGCAGAAAATAATGGGCAGATCACTTGGTTGATACCACCTGGGCCTACAACACCACTTGGAAAGCTACAACAGGTTTCACACCTTATGAGCTGGTCTACGGGAAGAAGGCTTTGTTGTCCATAAAATTTGAATACAACACATTGAGGTTGGTAGCTCAGATGGACCTAGATCTCAGCGATGCACAATAGGAAAGACTAATTCAGCTTAATGGACTAGATGAATAGAGAATGCAGGCCCTTCTCCACTCAGAGGCGGTCCAACTCTAAAGAAAGATATGGCATGACTGGCACCTTAACGAAAAGCAATTTCAGCCAGGAGATTGAGTGTTGTTATATGACTCGAGATACAAGAAACTGAGCATCCCCTATTTTCTTCTTCAGTCACTAATTGAATGTGGTACAAAGTTAAATGAATGGATCCCAAATAAGTTTGCCCATCATGGGCTCATCAAACCATTGGTGGAAGATGCTTTGCACACCTACACTGTCTCCATATCTTGGGAAATCTTCAAAAACATGTCCAGGGTGACAACATTAGAAATTTGGCCAAAAATATCACTCCATCCAGTAGTGAGGAGGGAGAGCACACTAAAGAAGGTGAGAAAAACAATGATGAAGGAACATAGGACATTCAAGCATAGAAAGAACAGAAAGAAAAAGGGGAAATGGGCCAGATTGTTGAGCCTAAAACAGAGGAAGAAACAACAGCAAAAACTCCAAGGGAAAAGAGGATGCAGAGTAGAAAAGAGAAGGCCGAGAAAGCCTAAATAAAGGTTGCCACAGCCAAAGTAGGCACACAGAAACAAAAGGAAAAGACACACCCTAAGATCTCAGCAACACAGACAGAAACAATTGACACGTGGATTTCTACAGGAAGAAAGGAAAAAGAATAGCAAGAGGAGAAATCACCTGAGATGTTGGAAAAGGAGGCAGTAGTTGTGCTTGCTGCCTTAAGCACACCTACAAAACAAAAAGCAAAGAGAAAGAGGCAAACCTCCATGTACTTTAAAGCAAGGAGAAGCACAAGGATCAAAGTGGGCAGACCCCAGCCATAGTCAAAGGAGCCAATTGTCATTGAGGACACAACAACTAAACCAAAAGAAGAGTCTCCTTCAAAGATATCCATCGCCTATGAACGAGGAAGCCCAAAAACCTCCACCTGGAGAGAGAGAATTAGGATGATGGACTCAAAGACAGCTCTACAGGAAGTTGAGACATCTCTATAAGAAACTCTAGCTAAGTTAAAAGAGATCGAGAAATTGGAGGAAAAGGCATCCAAACAGTCACAGGGAGAAGAAAAGACAAAGGAGATACTAGAACCAAGCCCTCAGCCTAGCTTGGGCTCATACTACAACTTGTTAGAAGCTGGGAAGATCATTCCCTAGAAGTTTGTTGTGCCGCTCTTCTTTGCATTAGAACAAGAACGGGTTAGGACTCACACTTGGATGAGGATTGCCAAATCCAAGGGTGTGGTAAACATAGGCCACTTGGAAGAACAACTCAAGGAATCAAGAAAAGAGTTGGCCAAGGTGAGGTACATGGAGAGTGGTCAAAGGGCCAAATTACAGGAGGAGAATGAGCTGCTGAAATAGTAGTTATAGCTACAGGGAGGTCATAAGGAAGATAGGCCATCCATTTTGGGAGAACAGTAGCAGCAAGAAGGGCCTCCAATGGACAAGGAAACATTTGAGGAATAGCAGAGAGAGGAAAAGCTACACGCTGAGGTGGAGACACTGATAAAACTGCTACAGGAAAAGGAGTCACAGGCAGTAGAATAAATACAGTTTTTAAAACAACAGGTGCAAGAGAAGGAATCCCAACTAGACTGCATGGCCAACTAGGAAATAGAAGCCTTACAATGTAGGCAACCTGTTAAGTCATATGCCTTATATATTAAAGATCAATGGTTGCAATTTCATATTAACACCTTGGCCCAAAGGGGCACCATTCCATTTTAGAATTATCATCAGTTCATGGATTTGTGTGACAGTTGCTCAACTGAAGATAAGGCCAAGTTATTAGAATTCTATTTACACAACTTTTCCCTTCCAAACATGAATCTATGGGACCCTAATGCTACATTGGGAGATGTGCAACTCATGGCCATGGCCTCTTGGGTAAACCATGAGGAAAAGAAGGCAGCAGAGATTCGAAATGTTATGAACAGAGAGCTAAGCAAGCCACTCATGATCAGGGTAGAACCCAAAGATCCCTCAGCTTTAATATATTCCCATCAGCACCTGGCCAACAAGCCTCAGGTTCTCCCAGATTACATTGAAAGACAAGCTCAGGCCATTGCTCACTTTGAGTACATGGAAAGACTGTTGGGGGATAACTGCATTCATGCTTGCACAAGGAGGTGGAACACATTGTCCCACAGTCTGAAAATAAGAGAATACCACTCCCTAACAAGGATAAGGGAGGCCTTGGCAAGAGTACCACTCTATAAACAGTCAATGCAAAATCTGCAAGCCAACTAGATTGGCCTAAAGTTCAGTCCTCCCTTGCTTTTAGGACTGTTGGAAGGGGTCAAAGAAGAAGAGGAGCATAGGTAGTGGGAGGAGGTAGAGAGAAAAGCAAGGTTTCATGACCGAGAGGAGGACATCACCTCGAAAGCCTAGGATGTTAGAGAGGTAGTCAAAGTAATCAAAGATGATAAGCTGGATTAGTTGCTCAGAGGATGAGCAACACATTTAGAAGGGGGTGATGATGAGCCCCAAAAATGGGTAACTTATTGGGCTCATTTTGACTATTATTCTCGATTAATACATCATTCTTCATAGTTTTATGCATGCTTTTGAATGTATTTATGTTAATTGAATGAATGAGAATAGTCACTTGACCATGAAGTCTAATACGTGCTTATTGCAGATTTTTGGACATCTTTTGGACCAAGGTCAAGCATTTATGAGCCAGTGGACAGCCAAATACGAGGGAACAAGGCTAAGGATTTGTAGGAATGGTGTCTCCTACACTAAATGGCCCCTTCCTTGAGTTCTCCACCATCAGCTTGGAGTTCAATATCCCACCAAAGATAATTTCCAAGGGCAGCCGAGCAGCTTTTGTGAAGTGGCTGATTACTTGCAGTTTTGAGCAGCCAAGCCCCTCAAGTTAAGGAGGGTTGTTGGACGTCCTCGTGGTGCATAAGTAGGAAGGATTCAAGCCTTGGTATTTTATCTCTTGAACAGTTGTATTTCACACTTTAGTGTTGCTCTGCCTTTCAGCTCATTTTCAAGCTTTTGTTGTAAACATTTTTGTGACATGGTTATTTTATGAGTAATGGAGATAAATTTCACTTCGCACCAGCTCTGAGCTTTTATTAGGAGGCTGTAGCTCTTGGTTTTGGGCTTAACCCAAGTTCCAGTACCTCCTTTGTGTACTATTATGTGTTTTCTTTGCATTTATAGAATAATTTCTGCTATTTAGGTTAAGATCTTGATTTGTTACTTAGGTTGTTTTTGATGATTAAGATAGTTTTTTCTGCTTCAGTTTGATTTGACAGGTTGGTAATAGAAAAGATCTTCAAAAAGGCCATCAAGCAACCCTTGATCTCACCTCTCCCTCCTTAGGACCATGAGCTGAGTCCAAGGCGTCCTTGCTGCCACAAAAACATTGTTTTTGCCTCTTCATGCAATTGCTAGTGTTAGATTTTTTAGTTAGGAAAATTGATACCAGTTGTACTTGCATGTTTAAAATCTGTTCTTTCTTAGTTTCCTTAGTTATCTTGCATGATTTTCTGCCAATAAACTTATGTTCATCATGTTTCTAGTTTTTAGGTCAAATTAGGTCAACATAGCTAAATCTTTGGTTTTCCTAGTCTTTGTTTGATCAGTTTTGGAAAATAGTGTGCAGAGCACCTATGATACCTCCCTGCCTACCCTTCCTCCATCATACAACCTGCTCCAGCCCCTAATCCAAGATTCCTTCCCTTCATTTGCCACACTTTCCCAATTTGCCCTAATTTCTACATTTTTGTGCAATATTGATCCCTCCATTCTTGAACAAATCCAACCACCTTCATCACTCCTTAGCTTCATTTACCATGTCCTAGACCCCTTCAAATTCTCATCCATCCACCATTTCCACTTTCCCACCGTTTTTCCACCATCAACCCTCTAAAATCCTCTTTCGACTCTTTCTATAGAACATCCTGTAGAACCCCTGCAGACTTCCTATAGAAGTTCACGTGAGTGGTTTTTTGAGATCTGATCACTGTGAAACTCTCTGGAAGGGTGCTAGGGACCCCTTAGGCCCTCTTATCACCTTCCCAACCTCCTGCAAGCACCTACTCCATTTCCTTTCACCAATCAACCTCTGCACAATAAAAAATTGTTAAGGCACATGCATAATAATTCTGCAAAATTACTCAAAAATACAAAAGGATGCTTTTTCCAGATTTTACTTCAGAAGTAGCTTATTCACATGCATTTTACCATTCCAAGAGTCAATGGCATCCATTTCCACCACTTCAATCTATTTTCTTGCACCGGTAGGGTTAGTCGGTAAAACTAGGGTTTGCTAGGGTTTGCATTTCTTTTCAGCTTTTAGCTTATTTCTGCAAGTAGACTAGCCTCCTTTGAGTTAGCTTTCATCCATCATAGTTAAAAGCTTCTTCTAAGAGCTCATATAAGTTGGATTAAGCTCCTATCGGACTTATGCCAGCTGATCAAGTGACAGCCTGCGGCAAGAGCTAGTACTTGTGCATATAGCACCGTCACTTCCAAGTTTGTTATGAATTACCGGGTTGATAAAAGTAAAGAAGGGAGTCCCAGGAGTTGCAACATCATTGCTACAATACTGGAGCCCACCATATTTTTTGCGCCATTGCCGGGTACAGTTGTATTTCACACTTTAGTGTTGCTTTGCCTTTTAGCTCATTTTCAAACTTTCGCTGTAAACATTTTTGTGACATGGTTATTTTTTTTTGGTAATGGAGATAAATTTCACTTTGCACCAGCTTTGAGCTTTTCTTAGGAGGTTGTAGCTCTTAGGGTTGGGCCTGACCCAAGTGCCAGTACCTCCTTTGTGTACTATTATTTGTTTTCTTTGCATTCATAGAATAATTTCTGCTATTTAGGTTAAGATCTTGCTTTGTTACTTAGGTTGTTTTTGATGATTAAGATAGATTTTTTTGCTTCAGGTTGATTTGACAGGTTGGTAACAGAAAAGATCTTCAAAAAGGCCATCAAGAAACCCTTGATCTCACCTCTCCCTCCTTGGGACCATGAGCTGATACCAAGGCGTCCTCGCTGCAACAAAAACATTGTTTTTGCCTCTTCATGCAATTGCTAGTGTTAGATTTTCTAGTTAGGAAAATTGATACCAATTGTACTTGCATGTTTAGAATCTATTCTTGCTTAGTTTTCATAGTTATCTTGCATGATTTTCTTCCAATTAACTTCTATTCATCATGTTTCTGGATTTTAGGTCAAATTAGGTCAACGTAGCTAGATCTTTGGTTTTCCTAGTCTTTGTTTGATCAGTTTTGGAAAATAGTGTGCAGAACACCTATGATACCTCCATGCCTACCCTTCCTCAATCATACAACCTGCTCCAGCCCCTAATTAAAGATTCCTTCCCTTCATTTGCCACACTTTCCCAATTTGCCCTAATTTCTACATTTTTGTGCAATATTGCTCCGTCCATTCTTGAACAAATCCAACCACCTTCATCACTCCTTAGCTTCATTTACCATGTCCTAGACCCATTCACATCCTCATCCATCCACCATTTCCACTTTCCCACCGTTTTTCCACCATCAACCCTCTAAAATCCTCTTTCGACTCTTCCTGTAGAACATCTTGTAGAACCCCTACAGACTTCTTGTAGAAGTTAACATGAGCAGTTTTTCAAGATCTAATCACTGTGAAACTCTTTGGAAGGGTGCTATGGATCCCTTAGGCCCTATCACCTTCCAAACCTCCTGCAAGTGCCTACTCCATTTCCTTTTGCCAATCAACCTCTCCACAGTAAAAAATTGTTAAGGCACATGCATAATAATTCTGTAAAATTACTCAAAAATACAAAAAGATGCTTTTTCCAGATTTTACTTTAGAAGTAGCTTAGTCACATGAGTTTTACCTTTCCAAGATAAAATGGCATCCATTTCCACCACTTTCATCTCTTTTCTTGCACCGGTAGGGTTAGTCGGTAAAACTAGGGTTTGCTAGGGTTTACATTTCTTTTTAGCTTTCAGCTTCTTTCTGCAAGTATACTAGCCTTCTTTGAGTTAACTTTCATCCATCAAAGTTAAAATCTTCTTCTAAGAGCTCATACAAGTTTGCTTAAGCTCCTAGCGGACTTGTGCCAGCTGATCAAGTGACAGCCTACGGCAAGAGCTAGTACTTATGCATATAACACCGTCGCTTCCAAGTTTGTTACGAACTACTGGGTTGATAAAATTAAAGAAGGGAGTCCCAGGACTTGCAACATCAATGCGAAAACACTGGAGCCCACCATATTTTTAGTGTCGTTGCTGGGGATAGTTGCATTTCGCACTTTAGTGCTGCTCTGCCTTTCAGCTCATTTTCGAGCTTTTGTTGTAAACATTTTTGTGACATGGTTATTTTTTTGAGTAATGGAGATAAATTTCAATTTACACTAGCTCTGAGCTTTTCTTAGGAGGCTGAAGCTCTTGGGGTACGGCCCCACCCAAGTGCCAGTATCTCCTTTGTGTACTATTATGTGTTTTCTTTGCATTCATAGAATATTTTCTGCTATCTAGGTGGAGATCTTGCTTTGTTACTTAGGTTGTTTTTTATGATTAAGATAGATTTTTTTGCTTCAGGTTGATTTTACAGATTGGTAACAGAAAAGATCTTCAAAAAGGCCATCAAGCAACCCTTGATCTCACCTATTCCTCCTTAGGACCATGAGCTAAGACCAAAGCGTCCTTGCTACCACAAAAACATTGTTTTTGCTTCTTCATGCAATTGCCAGTGTTAGATTTTTTAGTTAGGAAAATTGATACCAATTGTACTTGCATGTTTAGAATCTATTCTTTATTAGTTTCCATAGTTATCTTGAATGATTTTCTCCCAATAAACTTTTGTTCATCATGTGTCTGGTTTTTAGGTCAAATTAGGTCAACATAGTTAGATGTTTGGTTTTCCTAGTCTTTGTTTGATCAGTTTTGGAAAATAGTGTGCAGAACGCCTATGATACCTCCCTGCCTACCCTTCCTCCATCATACAACCTACTCCAGCCCCTAATCCAAGATTCCTTCCCTTCATTTGCCACACTTTCCCAATTTTCCGTAATTTCTACATTTTTGTGCAATATTGCTCCCTCCATTCTTGAACAAATCCAACCACCTTCATCACTCCTTAGCTTCATCTACCAGGTCCTAGACCCCTTCACATCCTCATCCATCCACCATTTCCACTTTCCCACCGTTTTTCCACCATCAACCCTCTAAAATCCTCTTTCGTTTCTTCCTGTAGAACATCCTGAAGAACCCCTGCAAACTTCCTGTAGAAGTTCACGTGAGCGGTTTTTCGAGATCTGATCACTGTGAAACTCTCTGGAAGGGTGATAGGGACCCCTTAGACCCTCTTGTCACCTTCCCAACCTCTTGCAAGTTCCTACTCCATTTCCTTTTTCCAATCAACCTCTGAACAGTAAAAAATTGTTAAGGCACATGCATAATAATTCTGCAAAATTACTCAAAAATACAAAAAGATGCTTTTTCCATATTTTACTTCAGAAGTAGCTTAGTCACATGCATTTTACCTTTCCAAGAGTCAATGGCATCCATTTCCACCACTTTCATCTCTTTTCTTGCACCAGTAGGGTTAGTCGGTAAAACTAGGGTTTGCTAGGGTTTGCATTTCTTTTCAGCTTCCAGCTTCTTTCTGCAAGTAGACTAGCCTCCTTTGAGTTAGATTTCATCCATAAAAGTTAAAATATTCTTCTAAGAGCTCATATAAGTTAGATTAAGCTCCTAGTGGACTTGTTCCAGCTGATCAGGTGACAGCCTGCGGCAAGAGCTAGTATTTGTGCATATAGCACCGTCGCTTCCAAGTTTGTTACGCACTATCGGGTTGATAAAAGTAAAGAAGGGTTTCACAGTGATCAGATCTTGAAAAACCACTCGTGAACTTTTACAGAAAGAGTGCTAGGGACCCCTTAGGCCCTCTTATCACCTTCCCAACCTCCTGCAAGCACCTACTCCATTTCCTTTCGCTAATCAACCTCTGCACAGTCAAAAATTGTTAAGGCACATGCATAATAATTCTACAAAATTACTCAAAAATAAAAAAAGATGGTTTTCCAGATTTTACTTCAGAAGTACTTAGTCACATGCATTTTACCTTTCCAAGAGTCAATGGCATCCATTTCCACCACTTTCATCTCTTTTCTTGCACCGGTAGGGTTAGTCGGTAAAACTAGGATTTGCTAGGGTTTGCATTTCTTTTCAGCTTTCAGCTTCTTTCTGCAAGTAGACTAGCCTCCTTTGAGTTAGATTTCATCCATCACAGTTAAAAGCTTCTTCTAAGATCTCATAGAAGTTGGATTAAGCTCCTAGCAGACTTGTGCCAGCTGATCAAGTGACAGCCTGCGGCAAGAGCTAGTACTTGTGCATATAGCACTGTCAATTCCAAGTTTGTTACGAACTACCGGGTTGATAAAAGTAAAGAAGAGAGTCCCCTATCACCCTTCCAGAGAGTTTCACAGTGATCAGATCTCGAAAAACCGCTCATGTGAACTTCTATAGGAAGTCTGTAGGCGTTCTACTGGATGTTCTACAGGAAGAGCCGAAAGAGGATTTTAGAGGGTTGATGGTGGAAAAACGGTGGGAAAATGGAAATGGCGGATGGATGAGGATGTGAAATCTACCATGCACCAGTGTGCATAGTGGAAGCCACCAGGAGAGGTCCTCAAATTGAGGATGACCTGATTGAGAAGTTGATTCAAAATCCACCTCCGAATGTGCTGCCATTAGAGGAGTTGGTAGAAGACACCCAAGCTAGTGCTTTAGTGGATCTCTGTGTGGCTGATCCAACCTCTCCCCGAGTTAAGAACGTAGAATTTGGCCCTAAAAGAACCTTGAAGATCAAATCATCCCTATCCCCGTCTCAGGAGAAGGAGTTGTGTTGCTTATTGAACCTCCATTTGGATGCTTTCGCTTGGAGCTATAAGGAGATGAAAGGAGTCCACCCTTCAGTTTGTACCCATCACATTTACATTAAATAGGATTGTAAACCAGTCAGTGAGCCTTAGAGGAGAATGAATCTAGCCCTTAAGGACATTGTCAAAGAAGAATTGAAAAAGTTGTTGGATGCAGGATTCATCTACCCCATCTCTGACAGCGAGTGGGTTTTTCCTCTGCTGCTTGTGCCGAAGAAAAATGGGAAGTGGAGAATCTATGTAGATTATCGAGAACTTAACAAAGCCACCAAGAAGGACCATTTCCCTTTGCCTTTCATAGATCAAGTGTTAGATGGACTGGCAGGGAAGAAGTTCTTTTCCTTCCTAGATGGGTTTAGCGGGTATAATCAGATCCAAATTAGCCCGGAAGACCAAGATAAGACCACTTTCACTTGTCCATGGGGTACCTTTGCCTACCGAGTCGTTCCCTTCGGGTTATGCAATGCTCCTGCCACTTTCCAGAGAGCAGTGCTGAGCATATTTGCTCAGTTGGTTCATGATTCGGTGGAAATCTATATGGATGACTTTACTCCTTATGGGTCCAACTTCCAAGAAGCATTGACTAACCTAGGAAAAGTTTGAACCAAGTGTATTGAAATGAACCTGTCCCTCAGTCCTGAAAAATGTGAATTCCTGATGACTGAAGGGACTATGCTAGGTCATACAATTTCCCAGCAAGGATTACAGGTGGATCCCAACAAAATTGCTTTCATCCAAAGGGTTCCACCTCCTCGAAAGGTAAGAGATGTTCAAAGTTTTCTAGGCTTAGCAGGATATTATAGAAGATTCATTAAAGATTTCAATAAGCTAACCTCTCCATTGTTTGGTCTTTTGGGGAAAGATGTTGAGTTTATATGGACTGACAAGTGTCAAGAGGCTCTGGATGTGTTGAAAGATAAGCTGGTAACTGCCCCAATCTTGAGAGGTCCAAACTGGGCCCTACCTTTCCACATTCACACAGACGCCTCAAACAAAGCCATAGGAGAACCCTTAGGACAAGTTGAAGGGAAGCTACTATATGCCATATATTTTGCCAGCAAAAACTTGTCTATGGCAGAGTTAAACTATGTTGTAACCGAGAAGGATCTCTTAGCTGTGGTTCATTCCCTAAACAAGTTCAGACACTACATCACTGGTTATCAAACATTTCTACACACTGATCATGTCGCGATTAGGTATTTGATGAATAAACCTGATGAAAATGCTCGTATCATTAGATGGTTACTTTTATTGCAGCAATTTGACTTGACCATTGTTGACAAGCCAGGTAAGGAAAATGTTGTTGCTGATTTTCTATCTAGACTAGATTTGTCTGCAGGTGAAGAAGGGACGATGGATGATCAAATGCCAGATGAACACCTGTTTTTTATTTCAGTACTCTCTCCATGGTTTGTTGATATAGAAAATTATTTGGTTTCAGCACAGTTCCCTCCACAACTATCCTCAAAAGAGAAGAGCAAGATCATGAGGAAAAGTGCCCTATTCACTTGGATTGGGGGCAACCTGTTTAAACTTGGCTCAGATAAGATTTTGAGGCATTGTGTCAGGGAGGAGGAAGCTTTCGACATCCTCTTAACCTGTCATGATGGACCTTGTGGAGGCCACTTTGCAGCAAAAAGGACTGCCTTCAAAATTCTACAGGCAGGCTACTATTGGCCCACTCTTCATCAAGATGTCAAAAGATACATCAGCCAATGTGACTGATGTCAAAGGATGGGGAAACCAACTCTAAGGGATGAAATGCCCCTCCAACCTCAAGTGACTTTCGAGCCATTTGAGAAGTGGGGAATGGACATTGTGGGTCCTATCAACCCTCCTTCAAAACAAAAGTCTTACATCATTGTGTGCATGGACTACCTAACAAAGTGGGCAGAAACAAAGGCAATCAAGGCAACAACAGAAGAAAAAGTGGCTGAGTTTTTGAGGGAAAATATCTTCTACAAGTTTGGCTACCCAAGAGAATTAGTCACAGATCAAGGAAATCAGTTTACCTCTAACCTAATTGAATACCTGCTCCCTCATCACAAGATTAATCATAGAACTTCCACCCCTTATCACCCACAAGAAAATGGGCAGGTGGAAGTCACTAACAGAGCTTTGGAAGAGATTTTGACTAAAGTGATGAGCAGCAGCAGAAAAGATTGGGAAAATCGCTTGGTTGAGGCCACCTGGGCCTACAACACCACTTGGAAAACTACAACAGGTTTCACACCTTATGAACTGGTCTACGGGAAGAAGGATTTGCTGTCCATAGAATTTGAATACAACACATTGAGGTTGGCAGCTTAGCTGGACCTAGATCTCAGCCATGCACAATAGGAAAGACTACTTCAGCTGAATGGAGTAATGAATAGAGAATGCAGGCCCTCCTCCACTTAGAGGTGGTCCAACTCCAAAGAAAGATATGGCATGACTGGCACCTTAATGAAAAGCAATTTCAACCAGGAGATTGGGCGCTATTATATGACATGAGATACAAGGATTTCAAAGGGAAACTGAGGACGAGATGGCTAGGACCATATACAGTGGAGAAATGCAACGACAATGGTTCAATCCTTATTAGGACCATTGATGAAGAAACCATCCTCATGCTCGTCAATGGGCATTGATTGAAAATCTATAGGAAGCTCCTTTCTAAGCAGGAGTTCATTGAAACTCTGGATAAATCAGTGCTGGTAGTGGAGCAAGCCCCTGTCTCCACTCCACCCACATCTTGAGCATAAAAAAATAAAAAAAAATAAAAAATAAAAAGATCCTTTGTTAAAATCCTCTTGGAGGCGCCCGGGGCAGACAGTGAGGATGAAAACTTCATGGAGGCACCCCAGCTGTCTCAGATTAAAAAAATAAAAAATAAACAGAAAATAAACCTAATCTCTGTTGAATAATTGCAGATTACAGGAATGACATTGTAGGTTAGGAGGATTGCACAAAACAAGGACAGAGGTCAGCACCAGACTACGAGCATCCCTCACAACCAATTCCTCCATGACCACTACCCCTTTCCTAAGATTTGACCTCATTCGGATTAAAATTTCACCTTCTACAGGAAGTTTTGTGTCTTCTGCAGGAAGTTGTGTCTCTTCTACAGGAAGATCCTATAGAACCTACAGACAAGCCAAGATTGATCTCGGAAGAGAATCCGAAGGTTGGGAATCTGCGTATGAGGTCTATAAACATCCCTGCTTCCATCCATCACCATATGTCACCCTCTTCCATCTCTTTACACCTCCGTTGCACTCACCCCTTATTCCTGCACAATCACACACAGAAAACCCTGTTTTCTTCATACTGCCAGCAAGAAATTTTAATGACAAATCACGCAATAGTTTCTCACTCACCATACCTATCACCCTCCATCTAGACTCCTCATCAGCTAAGACCCTCATCAGTAGTATAGCCCTGCTCATTCTAGCTTGCATTCTAGGAGGAGAAGCAGCTATAGGACATCGTACAGGAATCCTGTAGCAGCTGATCCCTCTGGAAGACATACTCCAGAGGTAGGGACAACAAAGGATGGCAGAGGAGACATGCAAAGAGATTGTTTTTGAACGTAAGAACATCAGCAGCAGCCGAAGCCAAGCATGCAGTGTGCATGCAGCAGCAGCAAACGAAGGAATTGGTTCCAAAACCCATGCATGCAGCAACAGCAAATGAAGGAATGGGTTCCAAAACCCGAAATCTGCATAACGCGACCATGACCACGTAAGTAAGTGCCTAAACTCATTCTTCAATTGTATAAATCATATTTTAAAAGATGCATGCCTATGGGAATGGTTCGGATTGAGTGGAATCAGTGGCCAGTCAACTGGCCACCCTCGGCCAGTTACATATACTCGTGGGATCCAAACGAGCCCCGTTACATTCAAAATTGCTAATGAGATGTGCAGCCAGCATGTGTGGAGTGTTCATTCAAGGAGAAATCGCCGAGACTGGTAGTGGTGGCAGCAGATAATGGCAGAGAGGAGGTGATGGCAGTCAGAAACATGCAGAAACATTATGGTTGTGACGTCAGATAAACGGTCCGGTCTGGCCACCTCATCTTCTCACCACAAATCACGCCGCACTGAAAAGATGCCCAGCTGAAACATGCACCACCTTCTGTTCATTTTGCACTCACGATGTCCTCGATTGGAGTACGCATCCTCCGCTTCCAAAAATAGTTAACCAGTCGTCCTCCACCGGTTTTTCTGCCTGTTTTCAAAAATCTCCCACCTTTTAGGTTCTACTGGACACACAGTTCTATTCTACAGGAGCCAGGAGACTTCTACAGGGAGGGTTCTACAGGAAAGGAAGAACAGCTCTACGAAGAAGGAAACCCCAGAAATTTTGTTGAATTTGAAGCTCCAAACGAGGTAGGCTCAGAAAAAAACTCCTCTATGCATGATGTGTGTGTGCAAGGTGGTGAATTGAACGACATCAGATTGGAAAACCAGAGGAAAAGTCTACCTGTGTATTGGAAGTGAAACATTTGCCTGCATATTTCACTGAGTTTCCCTAGTTTTTTTCTGCATCGAAAATCTCCTCCATGTTTTCTTTTTAAATTCTCTTGTAGGGAAGATATATGCAGCCGTAGAGGCCAGCCTGTGTGTGTAAAAAAATTTGAATTTGCATATCTATCTGTGTGCTGAGAAGAGAACCTGTGTCCTTATGCTCTATCTGTAAAAACAAAATTCTCCTTTTCATAAACAGACAGTCGAGTTCTGGGTGACAACAGTCTTAAAACAAGGGAATTGTTGCTAGTTGATATTGAACACACGAGAAATTCCTTCTTGGGTTCAGGGGAAACCAATTTCAACTATCCTCTATTTTAGATTGACTGTTTGGTTGCTTGAGCATTTCCTTTTCTGAAAAAAAAACATAAAAAGAGCACTCTCACCATGCTAGGAGGATTCATAAGGAAAGAACCCTCGGACTCTAGCAAATTGCATGAGCATCTTGAGGTGGTGGACCTTTTCACCCGAGCAAATTGGATATCCTTCTTTGACAAAATTTAGGGCCATGATGAGGAGATAACTAAGGAGTTTTTAATGTCCCTAAGACCATAGTCAAAGACACATGCCACAGTTAGTTTTAGGGGTTTGACCCTAGAACTTACCCCTGAGCTCATCAGTCGAGTTATTGGTCTACCAATGGGGCTCCCTTGGAGCAAAGAAGAGAGGTCATTGGGCCAAGTTGCTAAGAAAACATTCTTTCTACCCGAGGAGCATCCTGTAGAAGATGAAAATGAGGTTAGAAGAACTAGCTTGCCTCCTCTCTAGAGTGAAGTCAGTTTTCAAATTATGAAGTACATCACATGTGAAGGGAGGTTTAGCATCATCTATGGATATCATTTCAGGTTGTTGTGTGAACTAAGGCATGGGATTGACTTGCCTCCAGCCAAGAAATTGAGCATCCCCTATTTACTTCTTCAGTCACTAATTGAATGTGGTACAAAGTTAAGTGAACGGATCCTAGATCAGTTGGCCCATCATGGGCTCATCAAACTATTGGTGGAAGATGCTTTTCACACCTACACCATCCCCATATCCTGGGAAATCTTCAAAAACATGTCCAGGGTTGACAACATTAGAAATTTGGTTGAAATATCACCCCATATAGCAGGGAGGAGGGAGAGCACACTGAAGAAGGTGAGAAAAACAATGATGAAGGAACACAGGACATTCAAGCATAGAAAGAACAGAAAGAAAAAGGGGAAATGGGCCATATTCCTGAGCCTAAAATAGAGGATGAAACAACAGAAAAAACACCAAGGGAAAAGAGGATGCAGAGTAGAAAAGAGAAGGCTGAGAAAGCCCAAATAAAGGTTGCCATAGCCAAAGTAGGCACACAGAAACAAAAGGAAAAGACACACCCTAAGATCTCGGCAACACAGACAGAAATAGTTTCTACAGGGATTTCTATAGGAAGTAAGGAAAAAGAACAACAAGAGGAGAAATCACCTGAGATGTTGGCAAGGGAGGTAGTAGTTGTGCTTGTTGCCTTAAGCACACCTACAAAACAAAAAGGAAAGAGAAAGAGGTAAACCTCCATGTACTTTAAAGCAAGGAGAAGCACAAGGATCAAAGTGGGCAGACCCCAGCCACAGTTAAAGGAGCCAATTATCATTGAGGACACAACAACTAAACCAAAAGAAGAGTCTCCTTCAAAGATATCCATCACCTATGAACGAGGAAGCCCAAAAACCTCCACCTGGAGAGAGAGAATTAGGATGATGGACTCAAAGACAGCTCTACAAGACGCTGAGACATCTCTACAGGAAACTCTAGCTAAGTTAAAAGAGACCGAGAAATTGGAGGAAAAGGTAGCCAAACAATCACAGGGAGAAGAAAAGATCGAGGAGACACTGGAACCAAGCCCTCAACCTAGCTTGGGCTCATATTACAACCTGTTAGAAGCTGGGAAGATCATTCCCTAGAAGTTTTTTGTGCCACTCTTCTTTGCATTAGAACAAGAACGGGTTAGGATTCACACTTGGATGAGGATTGCTAAATCCAAGGGTGTGGCAGACATAGGCCACCTGGAAGAACAACTCAAGGAATCAAGAAAAGAGTTGGCCATGGTGAGGCATGTGGAAAGCAGTCAAAGGGCCAAATTACAGGAGGAGAATGAGCTGCTGAAACAATAGTTACAGCTACAGGGAGGTCATAAGGAAGATAGGCCATCCATTTTGGGAGAACAGCAGCAACAAGAAGGGCCTCCAGCAGACAAGGAAACATCTGAGGAACAATAGAGAGAGGACAAGCTGCAGGCTGAGGTTGAGACGCTGACAAAACTACTACAGGAAAAGGAGTCACAGGCAGCAGAAGAAATACAGTTTTTAAAACAACAGGTGCAAGAGAAAGAAGCCCAACTGGCCTGCATGGCCAGCTGGGCAGTAGAAGCCTTACAATGTAGGCAACCTGCTAAGTCATATGCCTTATATCTTAAAGATCAATGGTTGCAATTTCAGATTAACACTTTGGCCCAAAGGGGAACCATTCCATTTTAGAATTACCATCAGTTCATGGATTTGTGTGATAGTAGCTCAGCAGAAGATAAGGCCAAGTTATCAGAATTCTATTTACACAACTTGTCCCTTCCAAACATGAATCTGTGGGACCCCAATGCTGCATTGGGAGATGTGCAACTCATGGCCATGGCCTCTTGGGTAAACCATGAGGAAAAGAGGGCAGTAGAGATTCGAAATGTTATGAACAGGGAGCTAAGCGAGCCACTCATGATCAGGGAAGAACCCAAAGATCCCTCATCTTTAATATGTGCCCATCAGCACTTGGCCAACAACCCTTAGGTTCTCCCAAATTAAATTGAAAGACAAGCTCAGGCCATTGCTCACTTTGAGGACATGGAAAGACTATTGGGGGATAACTGTTTGGTCAATTTAGTGTGTTCTAAATTGCTGATTAAAATGTCAATCCGGGATTCGTAAACTAATGAAGTGAAGTGTACTATATGTACAAGATAACCATTTTCTTAGCCTTTTGTCATTTTTGAGTTTTTTTTTAGTTTGTTTTAGGATTTATCTTTTATGGATTCCCTAGTGTGTGTGATGGCGAAAATGAAAGTTAAGTATGGATGGTAATGGTGATTTCTACAGTGATTTTCCAAAATTAAAAGTGTTCAAAAAGAAAGCTCTAAACTAATTGTAATGAAATCAATTCTTAAGAGGAAGTAAATGTATCAAACAGGGAACTAATGACAATGGCCCAGTATCCTTGCTGCTGTATGAAAAAGAAAGTAAAAATTGAACTTAAAGCAACTCAAAGACTGAAAGCAAAGCAACTAATTCACACTACTTAAACCCTTCTGATCCTTTACCCTTCAACTCAATCTGCCTTATGGGAAGCAACCATGAACAAGTTAAGCAATATGATATCTAAATTGCAGGAAATTAAATTGCATAAAGGAAACTAATCACACTACTTCAACTCAATCTGCCTTATGGGAAGCAATCATGAACAAGTTAAGCAATATGATATCTAAATTGCAAGAAAGCAAACTAAATCACACTACAATAAGTAATATTCTGATTCCTTACTAATAGAGTCACTTGACTATAGAAAGAAACCATAAACAAATGAGTAGTATGATGTCTAAGTAGCAGAAAAATAAATAAGCAAAACACAATTTGAAAAATGACAGTGCTGGAATTAAACTTCAGAAAATGAAAATTAGCAGGAAGGACAAGATGATCTCATATGTCAGTAGTTATAAAAAAAAAAATGTAAATCTGCCCGTGCTACCTACAACAAAACCTGTAAAAGAAGCATTGATCAGCTAACAGTTAGAAAAGAAACATAAAGGAAATATAGACAGCAATGATCATTAGAACAACACAATATATACAAGCAATGATTGAAAGAAAACAGTAAATGAAAGCAAGTAGAAACTATACAAGGCTCTGATGTACAGGGGCCCTTTGCAACCTCAGCCAGTCAATCACTTAGTCACAAATCCGATTCAGAAAAACTGTCTTCTCATGTATTTAAAGTGAAATGCAGTACAGTGGGTGACAACAGTCGAAATTACAATATGAAAGCTAATCCTTCAGCGTATATCAACACGTTATTTATAAGAAAAAGATGCTGCAACTAATTCCTAGATTTATGCTGCTAAAAGACACGTAAATCCCTTGAGCCGAGATCTAGCGTGGTGGTCATGAATTCATGGAGTGGTGGCTGCTTGGTTTAGTTTACGGGCTGCTCTCCAGGTGTGCCAATACCTCCGAAAACTAAGGATCGTGCCCCGCAAACCTTCACATGGGCAAAACAGAGCCGTGCCACCGCAAAATTCTTCATTTGGCCCTTCCTTTGACCATCGTTGACCGCGACTGTTTATGAATAATTTGGCTGATCTAAGGGGACACACCCCATGTACACATCACGTGCAGCTTACCCATGTGGTTGGTTTCTCCATCGGACACCTATAGCATATCCTTTAACAAAATGGCTACGGAAACTTGGGCTGGCTGCGGAAAGTGACAAGTTTCCGCAACTGCTTGAACAAAAATCTAAATCAAACAACAGTCATAAGCATAGTTAGGAAACCATTCCATAAGTTCTTTTTAAACTATTATGCAATGATTTGACAGCTTGGTGGACGAAGTAAATGGAAAAAGAAGGCTGAAAGGGTATATAGGGAAGTGCAGGTTTGGGACTCAACATACCCCCACTGTGAAGGTGTTGCATGTCCTCATGCAACCAAAATTTAGTCACCCCTTTCTAATCCATATGTTCTGATGCTTCTGCTAGGACATCTAGCCCTCTTTTCTTCTTCTTTGGTGCTACCACCATTCTTGGTTTCCTTATTAGACACCTGAACTTGAGATTAATCAATGCTCTGCTCAACTTTTTGCACTTTTTCTTCAGCTTCTTGTTTTTCTTTTGCCATAGTCCTAAATGGAGCATAGTGTTATCATGGATAATCTTATCTACCTTGCTCTGCTCTTTGAGTGCTTCATTTTCCTGCTTGATATGCCTATTTAGGACTTCTAATTCAAATACCTCCTGTTTCAAGGACTGAACTTGTGCATCTAGTGGCAGAGTGGTGCTTGGACCTGCAGCTGACTTTTCTAATGATTCCAAGTAGTCATATACTTCCTGTTGATTGGGGTCTACTTCAGGTGTCTTTCTTGGACTGAGTTCAAAATCTGGTGGAGGAGGAGGACTGCTCTCCAACTCTGGCCGAGAAGGGCTTTCATCATGTGTAGGACTGATTTCAATGCTTGGTTGAGGATGAGGTGGACTACGGCCAGCTGGAGTTTTCTCAGGTGTCTCTCCACCTAAGTCAATGAAGTGGGGCCGTTTTATTTGCATTTTACTCCCTTTTCCTCTTAACCTTGTGCTTCTCCTTAAGTATGGTGGACTAGTGCTCTTTTCTTGTATACTCTGTTTTCCTTTTGCCTTTTTCTTTGCTATAGCAGCAGCCTGAAGATGTACTAATCTTTCTGACAGTGGTTGATAATCCTCCTCTATGGATTGCTCAGGGGATGGATAGACTTCTTGGATGGTTCTTTTGCCTTTTTCTTTCTTCTGTTTCTTGTCTTTAGCTCTATCTTCTTCTTCTTTTTGGTCAGTTTCTTGAGTTTCTATAGTAGGGGAGTCTTGGACTGTAGTGTTCTTTTCTCTCCTCCTACTTTTCCTTGGTGTCCTCGGTGTGCTACTTTCAGAGGCCTCAGATGGCTCTTGGAAGTAGTTTCTTATCAAAAATTGCTCCCATGTATCTTTGTTTTTCCTTAAGTGGTCTTCAATAAGAATTTTTATAAGTCCATGATGGTATAGATGAGGGTCTATATTGCCTATGTGTTTTTGGACTGTAATGCTCATTTTCTTCAAACTCAAGAGCAAGAAATAAGGCAAATTAAGAGCCTGATTTTCTAAGAAATTCATCAGCAGTCTAGCATGGTACATATACATCGAACCGAAGCGTCCTTCACAGGTGACAAATTTTTGGATAACTAATAGTAGGCTAGCCCATTCTTCCTTTAATGCATGAACAGGGATTCCTTTAGTAAACACGGTAGTGTCCATACCTGGGTTTCTTAGCATGATTCTCCATGCCTGTTCATCCACGCTTTTATTTTTGAACCATCTTTCACCTTCCTGAGGTAAGCCTGTAGCAGCTGCTACCGTTGTTTCGGTCACTGTAAGCTTCAAATCTCCAATCTCCACTTTCTGACCATCAAATGACCGTGCAAAAGCCTTGGTTACTTCTTTGTTATAGCCTTTAAACCTTTGAATGAACCGTAACCACTTAGCTTTCTTCAGTAAATCCTTGGCCTGAGGGTAACCTTCTAAGTATTTTGGTCCTTCTGGCTCTGCCCTGAGTAGTTTTCCCATTTCTTTCCCTGTTTCGAATTTCGGCTGAGGATACAATTTTTAACAGAGGACAGTAGCTCGATTGCAGGGTTTATGGTAAAAGGTAATGGTTGCAATCGATAGCAGGTGACGGGAATGCTTCGGATTACAGGCAGAACAGAGGATAGACAGTGGTGAACGGGTTTACAAACTGAAGTGCGTGTATATGAAAGGAAGGTCTTAAATGAAATGGTAAGTGACCGGTAGTGGAGGCGAGATCTTTTTGAATTAACGGCTGCGTACGAGAGATCACATGTTTTTAATAGATAGCTGCGGAAAATATGGTGAAGAAGAGCCGTAAGGAGATTGGTCACATCTCATGTGCGCAGGTGGCAAATGAAGTGCAGTTAACTTGAGTTTAAACCCGAAAAACCCATCATGAGACCGTTAAGAAATGAATGCTTGGTGTATGGAGTAATGTCATGGGATAGGAGTGGTAATGGAGCTATCATATCGAATCATTGCACATAGTAGAACTTTTCATGGTTTGATAACTATGCATAATCATGACTTTAATTGCTATTTGATAAAAAAAATTGCTCGTACCTTTGGAAACTTTGTCATTTCTTGCCCATAGCTTTTAGCCAACTGTTCTTTCTTGATATCTTGGAGATGCTCCATGTCTTCATGGTATTTGCTCACTTACACCTGCATTTTCATGATTTCTGTACTAACATTTTGACTGTGTATTTGAAAAACAGAGTGATGGTGGCTGCGGAAATCGTTTCTGGCTGCGGAAACTATTTATGGCTGCGGAAACTGCTTCCAACTACGGAAACTAGGACAGCACCCACTTAGCTGAACAAATGTGGTTAGAAAAGAACTAACTGAGTGGAAATAGTTCTGAAAGGAACTTTTATTGATGAAATGAGTGGAATGGAATGAAAATGAAGCGGAGTGAAGTGAAGAGAAAATGTGAATGAGATGGAGGTGAAGTGAAATGGCAAATGAGGTGGAGTGAAGATGGAAAGAGAAGGAGAGGAGATTTTTTTTTTTAGAAAATATAGAGTGTCAAGTGTCCTTGATTTTCACTCCATATTTTCTGTATAAGACTGCCAATCTATGATTGGTTTTCAGGCTTATACAATTTTTTATTTTTATTTTTTAACTAAAAGAATAAAAGGCTAGGTTGGTGGGGAAGAAGGATTCTTCTCCACTAGCCTTATTGCAGAATTCTCTTAGAACATCTTGGCAAATTCTTCTTTTGAGAGTGGCTTATGATAAATTTTCAATCGGTGGCCATTCACAAGAAAAGAAATCTGAAATTCATCAATGGTCTTGACTCTTACTACTCCATTATTAAAGACTTTGTCAATTTCATATGGCCCAAGCCAATGGGTCTGAAATTTACCTTTAAAGTCTTTGAACTTGGAATCAAACAGTAATTCCCAATCTCCCTCTTTAAACTTTCTCTCTTTGATGTATCTGTCATGTCATTTAGCTCTTTGATGTTGAACTAGATTAGTCTTTAAAATTGCTTCTTCTCTGATTTCATCTAGCTCATTCAACTACTCCATTCTGTGCTTTTGGGCTTCTGATAGATTCATCCCCAACTAGACTGCCATCTTGAAAGTCTTGACTTGAAACTCAATGGGGAGCAGGACTTCTTTCCCATAAACAAGTTCATAGGGAGAATGTCCTGTTGTATTCTTCCATGTAGTTCTGTAGGCCCATAAGGCTTCAGGAAGCCTTTCTGCCCAATCTTTTCTGTGTAGATGAACAATTTTGGTGATGATACTTTCAAGAACTTTGTTTGTAGACTCCACCCGGCCATTTGCTTGCGGATGGTAGGGAGTAGATTTTCTGTGCTTGATTTTGTATTCTTCCATTAGCTTCTCCATCAAGTTAGATGTAAATTGACTTCCTGATCTGTCACAATTTCTCTTGGGACACCAAAATGAGTAAAAATATCCTCAAAAAGAAATTGAACAACTGAATTTTCAGTGGCAAAAGGCAATGCTTTAGCTTCTACCCATTTAGTGACATAATCAGTGCATACCAATATATACTTTTTCTATTTAGATGGTGGATTAATAGGTCCAAAGAAATCTAAAGCCCATTTTTCAAAGGGTTCGATGAGTACCTGTGGTTGTAATGGCATTTCATTTGAAAGAGTCGGTCTCCCAACTCTTTGGCAGCTGTCACACCTTCTGACATATTGTTTTGCATCTTTGAAAAGGGAAGGCCAATAATATCCCAAAGAAAGGATTTTATAGGCCGTCCTTTTGTCAGCAAAGTGTCCACCACATGGTTCATCATGAAATACCTTGAGGATGTCAGGCATTTCATCTTCCCGAACACATCTTCTGATCACACAATCTAGCCCTGTTTTAAACAATTCATTAGAAATCCATGAATAACTTGAACTCTCCTGAATAATTTTTCTTTTTTCACCAGGAAATAGATGTGGAGGTAGCTTTCCTGTAGCCAAATAGTTAGAAATATCTGCATACCAAGGAGTCTTAGTAGTTATTGCAAATAAATACTCATCTAGGAACTTATCCTCTACAGGAGAATCTTCATTAGTATTTTGGATTTTAGACAAGAAATCAGCTACTGTATTTTGTTTCCCTGGTCTATCCAACATAGTAATATTGAATTCTTGTAAAAGTAAGAGCCATCTTGTAACTCTGCCATTAGTAACAGGTTTATTCATGAGATATCTAATTGCAGAATGATCAGTATGGACAAAAGTTTCATAGCCAGTTATATAGTGTCTAAACTTATTGATTGCATGAACAACAGCTAAGAACTCTTTCTTAGTCACAATATAGTTTAACTCAGTGGGAGTCAAATTTTTACTGGTGTAGTAAATGGCATAAGGAACTAAATCCTTTTGTCCCAACACAACTCCTAGAGCTGTATCTAAAGCATCTGTGGAAATATGGAAAGGAAGTTTCCAATTTGGCCCTCTCAAAATGGGTGCTTCAGATATTCTTGTTTTCAAAGTTTCAAATGCAGATTGACAATCAGGATCCCATTTGAATTCACAGTCTTTTGTAAGTAATTTGAAGAGTGGAGATGCTATTTTGGTGAAGTTTTCAATAAATCTTCTATAGTATCCAGTAAATCCAAGAAAACTTCTAACATCTTTTTGACAATTTGGAATAGGCAACTTGTAGATGACTTCAACTTTTGATCTATCAACTTTAATCCCATCCCTTGAAATATGATGTCCTAAAACAATCCCTTCAGTAAACATCATAAATCATTTTTCGTGACTTAATGATAGGTTTGTTTCTTTACATCTTATAAGGACTTTTTCCAAATTCTCTAATGCTTCTTCAAACAAATTACCATAAACTGTAAAATCATCCATATAAACCTCTACACAATCATGGATTAGATCAGAAAAGATTCCTAGTACTGCCCTTTGAAATGTTGTAGGTGCATTACATAATCCAAAAGGAAGTACTCGATAAGAAAAAGTTCCCCATGGACAGGTAAATGTGGTCTTCTCCTGATCTTCAGGTGCTACCTGAATCTGATTGTAGCCACTAAAACCATCCAAAAATGAAAAATACTTTTTGCCTGCTAAAGTATCTAATACCTGATCGATAAAGGGTAAAGGAAAGTGATCCTTCAAAGTTGCTTTGTTAAATTCCTTGTAATCAATGCATACCCTCCATTTACCATTCTTTTTAGGTACTATAACCAAAGGAGAAACCCATCGGCTATCTGAAATTGGATAAATGAAGTTTACATTAAGTAACTTTTGGAGCTCTTCTTTCACTATCTCCCTGAGGTTTGGATTCATCCTTCTCTGAGGTTGTCTGATTGCTCTACTGTTTTACTCAATGTAGATGTGATGAATGCAAGTCTTAGGGTCAATACCTTTCATATCAGTATATTCCCATGCAAATGCAGTAGAATGTTGTTGCAAGATTTTGGTTAGTTCTTCCTGTTGTGATCTTTCCAAATTTTTGTTGATATTCAATGTTTTTCCTGGAAAGATCTCAATGGCGGAACTACCAAACTCTTCCATAGAGAAAAGAGACATTTGTCTAGATGATAAATACTCAATTTCGGAATCTAACTGAAATTGTGTGTGGTCATATTCTGAAGATGTTTCAAAGTTTTCTAATGTGTTCAGAATTTGACTATCTTCACTAACTTCAGAAATGGTAAAGGCAGGTTGTATAGTATCTTCATCATCAATCCACTCATTATGTCCTATTTCTGTAATTGCTTTTGCTGGAGGATACAGATTGAATTTCTTTGTCGAATTACCATCAGAAATATACATATCCCCAGACCTACAACTGATGAAAGCATCAGCTGTGGCTAGCCAAGGTCTTCCTAAGATGAGAGGGTGTCCTCCTAAATTACTCTTGGGGGTTAAAATCATAAAATCTACTGGATATTCCCAAGAGTCTAAGGAGACTGAAATTTCTTCTAATACACCATCTGGTTTAATAATTGATCGATCTACAAGTTGCAGTAAAGTAGGTGTAAAGAGAAGATTGGGAAGTTTCAGTTGTTCCATAGTCTGTCTACTCATAATGTTGATAGCAGCCCCTAAATCAATCAAAGTATTTGGAATTTCTACCCCATTGATATGTGTTTTGACAATTGGACTACCGGGATCTACATATTTCTGCATAGCAATTTTTCCCATCATGATGTCTGCAATTTTCCCTACCAGGTGGATTCTTCTTGTGTCTCTAGGTTTCCTTCCTGGTCTTTTAAGACTCAACTCCTTTATTATTTTTGCTAGAATAGGAATCTCTCTAATGGCTTGTAACAAGGGAATCTTGATATAGACATTCTTCAATTCATCTAGAAAATCATAGTCAGGCAACAAGATTTGTTTTTCCACCCCTTTGTCAATTTGTAATCTTTCAGGAAAAGGAGGTGTGGATGAAGATGCAGGTTGCTCAACTATAGGAGTTGTGGGGGTTCGCTCTTTTTCTTTTTTCTTTCTGAGTGTTTGGGTTTTGAAGAAATGCTTCAGAACCCTTATTGGCTTCAAGAGAATCTTCCTCAGAAATGCTTTGATTTTGGGCATCTATATAAGGTATATCTAAAACTCTACTAGATCTGAGTTGTACATCATTGAGAGGAACAATCATATAGGTAGGAAATTGTTGACCTTCTACCATGTAAGAATTTTGAGGGTTTTTATTATTGGGGTTTGGCAATGGCTGAGAAGGAAGTTGATTTGACTTCTGTTGGAATGGAAGCAAGAGTTGAGAATTTGGGTTCTGTTGAGATGGTTGTTGTTGTTGAAATGGCAATGATAGTTGTGGGTTTTGATTTGGAAGTTGTGGAGCTTGTTGGTTTTGAAAAGATGGAGGATATTGATAAAATTGAGCAAATCTCCCATAAGGATTTTGCATGCCTTGTACCCATGATTGAAAATAATTTTGAGGTAGGGACCAAGGTTGTTGCCAAGGATTCCAATTTGGTGGGGTTTGAAAGTTCATAGAGTTATTAAACCCTTGGTTTTGTTGCCCCTGCCAAGGTTTCCTTGCAAAAAAACAAAGAGACTCAATTGTATTTGGATCTTCTTGGAAGACAGCTTTGAGCCCAGGAATTGAAGGACAATCCTTGGTCTCATGATTCTCTGAACAAATCGCACATGTTTCTACAACTTTTGCATCCAAGGGACATTCCCTGAGAGCATGTTTTTTTCTACATTTTGGGCAAAAGATGGCTAAAGCTTTAGCTTCTGCTTTCTGCTTATTGTGGATCTTAAGAGTGTCTAGTTGCTCACTAAGACTCCCTAAGATATCAGTTTTGAATTCATCAAGCATATTGCCAATCTCAGCCCTACTTACTGATCCAGTTGCAGATTTGTTTTCTCTGATGAGAGAAGGATCTCTAGGCCCTTTTCCAGTTTTAGATTTTCCTCTTGAGAGATGGACACACAGCTCTGCTATATCATGAAGTGGAAGTTGAGATATGTCTCCTTTTCCCATCATGTTCAAAATATCTATCCATTTATCTCTAATGGCTTTTAATAGAAGGGCTTTCAAGGTTTCCTCATCTAAGTTACTCATTTTTGCTCTTTTCAGATTGTATTGGAATCTTTCAAGTAAATCCTCCAAGTTTTCATCTTCTCTTTGTACTATTTTAAATACTTCATCCTTGTGGTTGGTAGGCATACAATAATCCATGTATCTATCCAGAAATGTTTGTTTCATATCATTCCAAGTCCTAATGGATTGAGTGAGTAATCCTATGAACCATTTCAAAGCAGCTCCTTCCAATGTTGAAGGAAACAGTTTGAGTTTTTGAGAGTCTTCCAGATAATCATAGGTTCGACACACGACCTCAAATTCAAATAGAAATGTTTCAGGATCTTCATTTCTTAACCCATGAAAGTTTAGGAGGACAGATGGTGAAATATTTTTCATTGTTGCTCGAGAATCCTCATCGACTATAGGAAATCCAAATGAGTTATCTCCATCCCTATTTCCCCCATTGTTACCTCTACCTCCTCCATTATTTCCTCCTCCCCCTCCTCTACCTCTACCTCTACCAAATCTGTTAACTCCCTCTTCTGTCATGGTAGTTTTCTCAGAGATTTCAGAGTCCTCTGATTCCTCTACTAATGGCAAATGAGGAGGAATTTCTCCCTCTTCTTCCTCAGATGATTCTACTTCTTCAATTACAATGTGTCTCCCTGTAGAAGAAAAGAAAGGATCTTTTCCTAATTCAGATTCGATGGATGGTGAGGAAGAGTCTCCTAACTCAACTACTGCCTCTTGAATTCCAGGAATCCTAGGGCTAGGAGTGTAGGTTGGAGATGATGGAGGTGTCTCTTGTCTATTCCTTGAGGTAGAAGGAGTTGTGAAAATCGAACTCTTGGCTCTAGCTAAAAACCTTCCCCTAGAATCTCTTGCTCTATTCATATCATTTTTATTTTTCTTCAAGTCAGGCTAATAATTCTCTTTCTGATCTTCCAAGTCACTCTAGGTGCAAGAAGAGAGCATACTCAAGAAACTATTAAACCAATAACTTTCTCTTTTCTGATCCTCCAGATCACACTAAGTGCAAGAGGAGAGCATACTTTGAGAGGTTATCAATTTTCCTTCCTTGAATTTTTTTTTTTTTTAAGAAATTGGCTACCTAGTTTCACTTCCCCGGCAACGACGCCAAAATGTTTGGTCAATTTAGTGTGTTCTAAATTGCTGATTAAAATGTCAATCCGAGATTCGTAAACTGACGAAGTGAAGTGTACTATATGTACAAGATAACCATTTTCTTAGCCTTTTGTTGTTTTTGAGTTTTTTTTTAGTTTGTTTTAGGATTTATCTTTTATGGATTCTCTAGTGTGTGTGATGGCAAAAATGAAAGTTAAGTATGGATGGTAATGGTGATTTCTACAGTGATTTTCCAAACTTAAAAGTGTTCAAAAAGAAATCTCTAAACTAACTGTAATGAAATCAATTCTTAAGAGGAAGTAAATGTATCAAACAGTGAACTAATGATAATGGCCCAGTATCCTTGCTGATGTATGAAAAAGAAAGTAAAAATTGAACTTAAAGCAACTCAAAGACTGAAAGCAAAGCAACTAATTCACACTACTTAAACCCTTCTGATCCTTTACCCTTCAACTCAATCTGCCTTATGGGAAGCAATCATGAACAAGTTAAGCAATATGATATCTAAATTGCAGGAAATTAAATTGCATAAAGGAAACTAATCACACTACTTCAACTCTTCTGATCCTTTACCCTTCAACTCAATCTGCCTTATGGGAAGCAATCATGAACAAGTTAAGCAATATGATATCTAAATTGCAAGAAAGCAAACTAAATCACACTACAATAAGTAATATTCTGATTCCTTACTAATAGAGTCACTTGACTATAGAAAGAAACCATAAACAAATGAGTAGTATGATGTCTAAGTAGCAGAAAAATAAATAAGCAAAACACAATTTGAAAAATGACAGTGCTGGAATTAAAATTCAGAAAATGAAAATTAGCAGGAAGGACAAGATGATCTCATATGTCAGTAGTTATATAAAAAAAAAAATATGTAAATCTGCCCGGGCTACCTACAACAAAACCTGTAAAAGAAGCATTGATCAGCTAACAGTTAGAAAAAAAACATAAAGGAAATATAGACAACAATGATCATTAGAACAACACACTATATATACAAGCAATGATTGAAAGAAAACAGTAAATGAAAGCAAGTAGAAACTATACAAGGCTCTGGTGTACAGGGGCCCTCTGCAACCTCGGCCAGTCAATCACTTAGTCACAAATCCGATTCAGAAAAATTGTCTTCTCATGTATTTAAAGTGAAATGCAGTACAGTGGGTGACAACAGTCGAAATTACAATATGAAAGCTAATCCTTCAGTGTATATCAACGCGTTATTTATAAGAAAAAGATGCTGCAACTAATTCCTAGATTTATGCTGCTAAAAGACACGTAAATCCCTTGAGCCGAGATCTAGCGTGGTGGTCATGAATTCATGGAGTGGTGGATGCTTGGTTTAGTTTACGGGCTGCTCTCCAGGTGTGCTAATACCTCCAAAAACTAAGGATCGTGCCCCGCAAACCTTCACGTGGGCAAAACAGAGTCGTGCCACCGTGATATTCTTCATTTGGCCCTTCCTTTGACCATCGTTGACCACAATTGTTTATGAATAATTTGGCTGATCTGAGGGGACACACCCCATGTACACGTCACGTGCAGCTTACCCATGTGGCTGGTTTCTCCATCGGACACCTGTAGCATAGCCTTTAACAAAATGGCTACGGAAACTTGGGCTGGCTGCGGAAAGTGACAAGTTTCTGCAGCTGCTTGAACAAAAATCTAAATCAAACAACAGTCATAAGCATAGTTAGGAGACCATTCCATAAGTTCTTTTTAAACTATTATGCAACGATTTGACAACTTAGTGGACGAAGTAAATGGAAAAAGAAGGCTGAAAGGGTATATAGGGAAGTGCAGGTTTGGGACTCAACAATAACTGCATTCATGCTTGCACAAGGAGGTGGAACACACTATCCCACAATCTGAAAATAAGAGAATACCACTCCCCAACAAGGATGAGGGAGGCCTTGGCAAGAGTACCACTCTATACACAGTCAATGCAAAACTTGCAGGCCAACTGGATCGGCCTAAAGTTTAGTCCTCCCTTGCTTTTAGGACTGCTAGAAGGGGTCAAAGAAGAAGAGGAGCATAGGCAGTGGGAGGAGGTAGAGAGAAAATCAGGGTTTCATGACCGAGAGGAGGACATCACCTCGGAAGCCTACGATGTTAGAGAGGCAATCAAAGCAATCAAAGATGATGAGCTGGATTAGTTGCTCAGAGGATGAGCAACACATTTAGCAGGGGGGTGATGATGAGCCCCAAAAATGGGTAACTTATTGGGCTCATTTTGCCTATTATTCTCGATTAATCCACCATTCTTCATATTTTTATGCATGCTTTTGGATATATTTATGTTAATTGAATGAATGAGAATAGTCACTTGACCATGAAGTCTAATATGTGCTTATTGCAGATTTTTGGATATCTTTTGGACCAAGGTCAAGCATTTATGAGATAATCGATAGCCAAATACGAGGGAATAAGGCTGAGGATTAGTAGGAAGGGTGTCTCTTGCACTAAATGGCCCCTTCCTTGAGTTCTCCACCATCAGCTCGGAGTTCAATAGCCCACCAAGGATGATTTCCAAGGGCAACCGAGCAGCTTTTGTGAAGTGGTTGATTACTTGCAGTTTTGAGCAGCCAAGCCCCTCAAGTTAAGGAGGGTTGTTGGAGGTCTTTGTGGTGCATAAGTAGGAAGCCTTCAAGACTTGGTAGTTTAGCTCTTGAACAGTTGTATTTCACACTTTAGTGCTACTCTGCCTTTCAGCTCATTTTCGAGCTTTTGCTGTAAACATTTTTGTGACATGGTTATTTTTTAAGTAATGGAGATAAATTTCACTTTGCACCAGCTCTGAGATTTTCTTAGGAGGTTGTGTCTCTTGGGGTTGGGCCCAACCCAAGTGCTAGTACCTCCTTTGTGTACTATTATGTGTTTTCTTTGCATTCATAGAATAATTTCTGTTATTTAGGTTAAGATCTTGCTTTGTTACTTAGGTTGTTTTTTATGATTAAGATAACTTTTTCTGCTTTAGGTTGATTTGACAGGTTGGTAACAGAAAATATCTTCAAAAAGGTCATCAATCAACCCTTTATCTCACCTCTCCCTCCTTGGGACCATGAGCTGAGACCAAGGTGTCCTTGTTGTCACAAAAACATTGTTTTTGCCTCTTCATGCAATTGCTACTGTTAGATTTTTTAGTTAGGAAAAATGATACCATTTATACTTGCATGTTTAGAATCTATTCTTTCTTAGTTTCCATAGTTATCTTGCATGATTTTCTGCCAATAAACTTATGTTCATCATGTTTCTGGTTTTTAGGTCAAATTAGGTCAACATAGCTAAATCTTTGGTTCTCCTAGTCTTTGTTTGATCAGTTTTGGAAAATAGTGTGCAAAACACTTGTGATACCTCCTTGCCTACCCTTCCTCCATCATACAACCTGCTCCAGCCCCTAGTCCAAAATTCATTCCCTTCATTTGCCACACTTTCCCAATTTGCCCTAATTTCTACATTTTTGTGCAATATTGCTCCCTCCATTCTTGAACAAATCCAACCACCTTCATCACTCCTTAGGTTCATTTACTAGGTCCTATACCCCTTCACATCCTCATCCATCCACCATTTCCACTTTTCCACCATTTTTCCACCATCAACCCTCTAAAATCATCTTTCGGCTCTTCCTATAGAACATCCTATAGAATATCCTGTAGAACCCCTGTAGACTTCCTGTAGAAGTTCATGTGAGTAGTTTTTTGAGATTTGATCACTTTGAAACTCTCTGGAAGGGTGCTAGGGATCCATTAGGCCCTCTTATCACCTTCCCAAACTCCTGCAAACACCTACTCCATTTCCTTTCGCCAATCAACCTATGCACTATAAAAAATTGTTAAGGCACATGCATAATAATTCTGCAAAATTACTCAAAAATACAAAAAGATGCTTTTTCCAAATTTTACTTTAGAAGTAGCTTAGTCACATGCATTTTACCTTTCCAAGAGTCAATGGCATCCATTTCCACCACTTTCATCTCTTTTCTTGCACCGGTAGGGTTAGTTGGTAAAACTAGGGTTTGTTAGGGTTTGCATTTCTTTTCCGCTTTCAGCTTCTTTCAGCAAGTAGAATAGCCTCCTTTGAGTTAGATTTCATCCATCACAGTTAAAAGCTTCTTCTAAGAGCTCATAGAAGTTGGATTAAGCTCCTAGCGGACTTGTGCCAACTGATCAAGTGACAGCCTGCGGTAAGAGCTAGTATTTGTGCATATAGCACCGTCGCTTCCAAGTTTGTTACGAACTACCGGGTTGATAAAAGTAAAGAAGGGAGTCCCAGGAGTTGTAGCACATTTCTAGAATACTTGAGCCCACCACTTGATGTGGACAATTTTTCATATAATGTTCCTCATTACATATGAAACATGGCTGATTAGGTTTCTTTTGCCCAGCAAGGCTTTCAGAAAATTTTTCAGGAGTTGAATCTTCCTGTTTCTTTTTTTTTTTTTCCCTTTCATCTTACCCCCTGGTTGCTTCGGTTCTTTGCCTTTATTGGTTGGCATGGTATTAACATCTGAGGCAGGAAGTTTGTCATTCGCTTTTTTACTAGAAACTACAAGGGCTTTACTAGATTGAGCCTTTGCGGTTTGCATACTTGAGGTACCAATCACACCATCACCGGCATGAGAGTCCCTGTTTGATTTAGGAGGGGGAGGAATGCAAAATTCTGGTCTAGGAGCATCAGGGATTTTTTCATAGAGCATGCCAGACTGAGTATATATCAAGTCTAAATATTGTGCACGAGCAATGACTTGCTCTTAAGTGACAACTCCTCCTTTCGCCACATCTTCTGTAATAGAAGGTAATAATGACTTAATAAACCACTCAACTAGAAGCTGATCAGGAACATATGTCTTTACCATTCAATGACGATGTCGCCACTCATGAATATGATCAGATATGTGAGTGGTTGTTGTCTGTTTAAAGTTGGTAAGGAGTTCTGTCCCCGTTTTGTAGCTTATGGGTAATTGAAAGTGGGTTAAAAAGATAGTGGCAAGGGCACTGAAGTTATCAAATGAAGATCTAGGCAATTTGATGTACCATTTCGCTACTGGACCAGGTAGCGTTTGCTGAAAAAGGTAAAGCCTAATCGAATCATCATTGAGGGTGTTAGATGAACACCACAGATGAAAGGTCATTACGTGATTCGATGGATCTTCACTTGGATTTCCATTGAATTTAGGAATATCTGAGGGAAGTTTATGAGGAATCGCTAGCCACCAAGGGGTGTAAGCAATTGGATTATTCGTTAACCAGTTCAAATTTGGTAATTCTAGAGTTGCTACAAAGGGCAACTGTTGATTCGGGTTTGGCAAAGCATACCCAGGATAGATGGGATCGCTTGAGAAGTGGGTCTTCGCATACCAGCATAATGTATCTAATGCTGGTAACTTTGATAAGGTTGATGGACATAACTAGTATATAATGGTTGTTGATAACCGTTTTGGAAATGCGGTTGTCCATTACCTAAAGCACCTTGTTGCTCAAGTCCTCGGTAAACTTGCTGGAATTGGGGTTGTTGATATTGCACCAACCATGGTTATTGAACCATTTGTTGTTGCCCAATACTGGATGATTCGCCAAGATGCAGAGTGATAACACCTGTTTGAGCTTGAGTCGTTCCATTTAAGGAAGCACTAATATGAGATTGTGATGGAGCCGTAGAGACAAGAGGTTGTTGTACTGCAACTTGAGAAATTTGAGGTTGACATAAAACAGGCCGTGCTTGTACTTGCGACACAGTCACAATAACAGGTGTAGTGGTAATATTTGACATAGGTTGGCTTGGTTGCATTGAATATACAACCCTTGGTTGTTGAGGCAGTATTGGTATCCAATCATCGGATGTAATTCTAGTTTGACCTGAATTTTTTTGTGAGCTCTCATACGGTTGTTCTCCAGGAGAGAAAAATGAAAAATCATACTGCCCCCCATATGGTGGTAATCCAGTGCTCAAAGGATAGATGGGTCTTTGAAGACTAGGCTACCCAAATTGAAACTAGTATGCAAGATCAATTTGCTGAGCTTCAACATAAGAAATGCCAGATAGGGTACTGGAAGAACCAATGGGAACAGACCATGTCGTCAAAACAGTCCCTGGGTGGACTCCATCTGGAGATTGATAACTAGTAGAGACAAATGGTATACCAGCAAACATCGTAGGAGTGGTAGCAAGAAGTTCTGTTGCGGCTGTATCGGATGACATAGTCCTAGATGTCAATGGTTGTTCAGACATATTTAGTCTATCCAAAAGATTTCCTAGCGATTCGACAGGAACTTGCGATGAAGGATGATTGAAATAACTAACTTTAGGAATAGAAGGATATAAGTGGATCCCAGCTCCAAAATGCAATGGAGTACTAGATGGAAGATCCGCTACAACTTCTTCTATAGCAATTAGTCCAGGTGGAAGAGGTAGACCGTCTAGTCTCTAAAATATTTCTGGTGCCGAAGAAGGTATAGTCTCTGCAGTGACAGGTACTGGAGGGGTAACACCTTTTGAATTCTGGAACTCAACTTCCATATGTTTAGGTAAGTGAACTTCAGTTTCTGGATCAGCTCTAGATGGAGCTATTTCAGGAATAGAGGTGTCTATTGTTACAGTAGGATCATATCTAATGTCCTCTTGTAACTATGGTACTTCTTCTATAAAGGTAGATGTGCCAGAAATTATCGGAGTAACTGTACTCTCTAATGATGTTGAAACACAAGTTTCAAATAAACTAGGAGAAGTGGACTCAGTTAAATGAGACCGTTTTTCTTGGAATGGTTTCATTTTCAGAGTTAAAGATGCTTGACTCGCTAGCCTCCACGAACGATGGGGTTTTGATTGACTTTCTTCCACAATTGCGGATTACTTGATCAACTCAAAATGAAAAAGGGGAAAATGTTATTCCGAATTAAATAAATTTTATGATGCTTTAATGCAACTTTTCTTTTTCAATTTTTAAGAGTCGAGAAAAAGATAAAGATGACTCTAGTCGCCTTCAATTTTTAATGAGCCTGAAGTGACAAGTGCTCAGATGGACCTTTTCTTTTAAGGAGTCGAAAAGGAACGAAAGTGACTACTCTGGAAATCTAGACAAAGGGATTACCAAACCAATCACAAAACTGCAATATACACCTTGGTGGTAAATTAAAGAGAAATTACCAAGGATTTTACGTACAGCAGTTAATCTTCCCGAATGCTGTGTTCAGTGCATTGCGATTGATAGGGCGGTAGACACGGCTTCCTAAGGCTAAAGGATATCAGCCTATTATGGTCTCCCAATATATACTCGACGGTATGGGGAGCACAAGTTCGTACTGGCACTTGTCGTATCAAAGAGGAGGAATCACCCAACCTTCAATGAAAATGATAGTTACCAGGTTTTACAACGCTGGAATACGTCTTTAGCTTAGACCTTTAGATGTGTTGCATTAGGTTCCAAAGCATTTTTATGTTCATTGAGGTTTATTTTAGAGTTGATATTTTTAAGAAGTTTGTCTTTCAAATTTCATCGCATGATGTAGATGGAAAATTCCTAAATATGCAATCTAAAATGATAAATAGTCATTTGATTTCTTTTAGCAATGAAAATCCTAGCTACTAAGGAAACAAGAGTATGATTCTTTCAATAGAGAGCAGAGAGCACACACTAAATGCACTTTTCCTAAATCATTTTCCACATGCAGTCTAAATGCAAATGCACATGCATGTATTTGTTTTTCTGTTTCCTTAATGTGAGAATGCCAAAAAGGAAAACTAAGTACAGATCTGAACTATTTTCTTCAAAGCGACACTTCAACAATTTCTTCAAAACGAAAGGAAGACTAAGATGACACTTTCAATTTCGAATGGAAAACTACTTTCGACACTTCAAATATTGACAATTCAAATCAAATACAATGGCAAAAGTACAATCGACTATCTAGAAGAGGAAGACTTTACGACACTCTTCTTTTGACTCAAAATGATAGTTACGACACTTCTTTGCATCAAAAACGACAGTTCGATTAGATACTCTCGACAAAGGAGGACTGTAAATGATGAAAAATACATAAAAAACATTCACAAATCCTGATCAATGGAGGCTAAATAATGTAAAGGAAGAAGGCTTTAGCAATGTTATATTGATCATAAGCAGCAAAACTACTGAATAGAGTTGAAAACAAGGAGGGAAAAACCAAATTCTAGAGAGAGAAACAATATCATTAAGTCATCGCACCTGTCCTTAAGGGAAATAGGGATGCATCTCACCTACAACACATGGGAAGTGTGATGCATCCAGGCTGCCAGTTACAAACAGTGCGATGGACCAGGGAACGAAACTGAGTCTAGTTTTCGCTCAAAATTTGCAGCAAAGTTCAGTGATTTAGGTTGAGCTATGATAGACAGCGAAAACAAAGTACAGGGGTATGATCTTATGAGGTTATTGAGCTACCACAAGGGAACTTAGGATGTTGCAAGTCAGATGTTTAGTTTATAAAACAACCCGGAGATTGACTGAGGCAGCGTTGATCTACTTTTCACTTGCATAGCAAGGGCAGTTCGAAGGCTAGCTGGCTTAACTTCAGGCTCCGTCTGTAGTTTATAAAGCAAACAATAGTAACAAACAAACAAACTATTCGTTCCCCAGCGGAGTCACCATTTTGTTTCCGGGAAAACTAGTGTCTTTTCTATCTGCTAGTCCCACTAAGATAGGTAGCTATCTTAGAAAAAACAATTTAAAGCACTTCAAGATTTCCTTTGTGTATGATAGATAAGAGAGAAGCAAAGAGGACCAACCTATATCTTCCGCTTGGCTCCTTGCTTGTTTCCTCTCTCCCTTGATAGAGCTCACCACTCTTCTCCTACTTGTCCCGCTTTAGAGAATACCTGTAGAGGCAAAGCAACAAAACAACATCAAAGCATCTAGATATATGATATCATAAACAATGCATAATCAGAAATACATTAACCATATAATTGCATCTACAAATAACAAGATTCACAAATACATGATTATATGGAGGAAAACTAAAATAACATTATTGATAGTAGAAATAGAAGAGAGGATTACAACCCAGCTATCTGATCCAACATCATCCTCCCAGCATGAAAGCCCTCCTCACCTCATGAAAAGCAAGATCACCCAACAATACAATGTTTTTCTCAGAGAGAAACCAATAGCACTTCCTTACAAATTACAAAATTCCAGCCTCTAAATCTCTCAGATGAGGGATCCATTTATAGATATTTGTAGAGGGGTGAGTCAACTTCTGGGTTTTTGATTAGTGTCATTTCACTGATAGTTCTTGGTTCCACTTGGAGATTTCTTTGATTTCTTACTCATCCCTGGGTGAATTTAGAGAGGCAAATGTCATATGAGCAGTTTCGAGAAGATTCTCTAGGTTTCCACTTAGCAAACTGCCTCTGCCATTTGTCTACTCTCACCCATCGCACCCCACAGAAGGCTCTTTCAGTATGCATCATACCTGGCTAGTGTAGCAGCCAATATGCATTGCACCCTAAGCATGGGGCAGTCTGTATGGTCTAGTTTTGGCCAGTTCTGAGTGGTTTTTTAGGTGGAACTTCTGGGAAATGATGTAATTAGTTGACCATGATTCTTTAGGGTGTGAAACAACACTTTTAGGGGTTTAAGAGCCCTTGGTTTATCGACATATGTGATTTGGGTTGCAGTGCCCAAATATGTCTATAACATGGTATCTTCCCTGCCACATGTTAATTATGTGGAAACCTATCCCATTTACATACCTACTCATGAAGATAAGCCTTTCACTATCTACTCAACTTATTTTGACCTAGATCTAGTAGGTGATATGGTGAATCATTTACTGGGGGAATTAGAGACTGATATTTCCATTGTATCCTTTAATATGTATCCCTTCTATAGAATTGTTCTTCCATCTGATGAGAACCTATTGGAAGCCATGATCTCTTGGAGGCCATGATTTGATCTTGGAGAAGAGTTCTTTGTCTTGTGTCAAGCTCATTAAAAAATGAATCAAGGTTCTTTCGAGCAGAGTTCCTTATCTTGTGTCAATCTCATTAAAAAATGAGTCAAGTTTTCTGGATCAGAGTTCCTTTTCTTGTGTCAAGCTCGCTAAAAAATGAAACAAGGTCCTTTGATCAAAGTTATTTTACTTGTGTCAATCTCGTTAAAAAATGAAACAAGGTATCATGAGGATATTTCTTTTACTATGTCAACCTCATTAAAAAAATGAAATGGGTTCCACTGAGCATAGTTTCCTCTATGTTTCAAGCTCACATAAACATGAAACAATCTTGAACATAGTTTTTTTCCCATGTCAAGCTCATTAAAAAATGAAACATATCCCTTTAAAATCCAAGCCTTTGATTAGATCTCGTAAATTCCTAGTTGAGTCTTTCACTTGATCTCGTGAATGAACCTTCATTCCATCCTCGTGTTGGCAACTAGTAGTCTACTTAGGTGAATGAAATGAATCTTGGGGGGCACGTACCTCAAATTGAATCATTATGGTTGGGGCATGAAAACCTATTTCAAGCATATTTTTTCTATACTTCAAGCTTATGTAAAAATGAAACAACTCTCAAACATAGTTTTTCTCATGTTTCAAGCTTGTGAAAAAATGAAACCATCTTCAAGTATTCTCAAGCCTAATTTCCATATGTTTTAGCCTTGTGTAAAAATGAAACAATTCTCATCCTATCTCTCATGATTTCCATTTGTTAGCAACCCATTTATGCCATATGAGCCTTGGTTTTCTCTTTCCATCGAAACTATTTTCTTGGTCGATCATACACTTTCACTTGGTTTTTACCCTTACCCGAGGAACAACTGCAATGAGTGGTTTTATTAGCTAGCCTCTTGACATCTACATGTTTTGAGCAGCTCCACCATCATCAAAACCAATTTCTATCCTTTATACCACTCATTCTTTCAAGTGGATTCCTCTTTCATCTCTTTCCAAACTCACAAAATATGAAAATATTGTCGAGAAATTGTCTTTTCAAACTCATTAAAGTAAATGAAAAGATATCTACTCAGTATAAGTTTAACCCTTTTTCCGACTGAGATATACTACTTATGAAAACGAAATACCTTAGTCGAACATGGCTAAGAGGTTCTCTTGGGTATTATTTTCTTCCTTTTTGGACCTGACAGATTATCTACGAAAAGGAACATATGGAGTTTTATTTTTTTCCTCTTTTTCAAAATCTCCAAACGTGAAAAAGATGTTGAGTTATACCTTTGTTGGACTTGTAAAAACATCAAACAACAATGGAATTTTCATTCATGATGGGACCGAACCACTCCTTCTCTAGGTTTGTTAAATTTTCTTAGAAGGATTCATCTAAAGGATGAACTTACATATCAAGCATATGTTATCCTCCTCAAGCTTGTTAAAAAATAAAGAGGTATTGACCTGTATGGTTGGGGAAATTGGGAAAACAAGATACTCCATTTGTTAATGGCAACAAGTCAGTCTTGAACACGACACTCTTCCACTTCATCTTCATGGCTATTGGGTTAGTGAATCTTATTGTCTTTTGGTTTATCATACCTTTTCAAAGCCTCCACTTTTAGGTTTGGGTCAATGGTGCCAACTCCATTCAGTGCCACTGCTATGTTCAAGAGATGAAGTCATTCAGTTAATATTTTCTAAAATACTCTTAAGCCTTCATTCCATGTCTTCCTTTCCCAATCTAACTCCATATTAGAATCATTCTGATCACTCTATCTCAAATTATGATACCCATTTGGTGTCATTGATGAGGGATACTTCAAGGCCCTCTTGCAATGAGATGCTTCCTCTTGACATCAGCTCATTATCCAGGAAGTTGAAATAGAAACACTCCCTTACTACCTTGGTTCTTGCATACATCAATGGAAAGTTTCCTCACTCTTTGCGACTAATTTTCATCATTGGCATTTGACTGAAAGATTATGTGTGGTGTTCGACATCATCTCATTTATTCACATGATACTAGACCTATCCATTTGAACATCAAGTACACGAAGGGTAGCACCAATAATGTTGCAGACTATCTCAACCTACCACCAGTTATGGCATCGGCCACTATGCTCAACTCTTATAGACACGAGACTTCAGGGTGGTTGCATCTCTACAAGAGTGATCCATAATTCAGCAACACATACTAGATGCTCCTCGAAGGCAATCGCTTTCTAGAGTTTCACTTCCAAGGTGCATTGTTATTCCACTTGGGACACCTCTGTGTTCCTTGAAGCGATCATGCCAAGATGATTTTGGAATCACACTATAGTGAATTCGCTGGACATTTCAGAGTAGACAAAATAATGGTAGTGTTGTAGAAGTAGTTTTCTTGGCCAAACCTTCAACAAGATGTTTGGAAGTACATCAGATCCTGCATTTCCCATGCCATTTCCAAATTGAAAATCAAGAAGCAAGGTATATATACTCCTCTACCTACTCCTAGTCGACCTTGGGAATCCATATCCATGGATTACATGTCAGGCCTTACTTATACTAATCATGGCAATGATTGTGTTTTCGTGGTCATTGACGAATTCTCTAAGATGGTCATTTTGGCAACCTGCAATAAGATTGTCACAACAAAAGCCACTACTAAGCTCTTATTTCAATGAGTGTGGGTACACTTTGGGATCCCATAGTCCATTATCTCAAATTGGCACAACAAGTTCTTGAGTACATTTTGGTCAAGCCTCTGGTTGATGCTAGATACCAAACTCACTAAGTCCATGGCCTTCCATCCCCAAATTGGTGGCTAAACATAGGTCGTTAACATGATGATTGTGCACATTTTATGCATGTACAACTAAAAGCATCCACACATATTGGATGAAAGCCTTTGCTATGTCCAATACAGCTACAAAAAAGCTCTCCATAGCTCAACTGGCCACAATCCATTTCAGGTGGGGTTGATATTTTAGCCACTATGTCCCATTGATGTGGTCATACCATTTCTAGCTACTCAGGCAGATTTGACTCATGTCTAGTCTGAAGATGATAAGGATAAAAAATTCATTGAGCACATTCAACACATTTTCCAGTAGGTCGATGACATATTGGACTGATCCAATGCTAAGTACAAGCAACTTCGTGATCAACATTATATGCCTCACAAGTTCTAGGTGGGTGAAAAAGTTTGGTTACATTTGCAGGAGGAGCACCTCATTGGACCCCACCGCAAGATTCATCTTCTTTGATATGGGTCATACACTATCATAATCGATGTAGAGGACAATTCATTTGAGCTTAGCATTCCACTTTTCCTTGGCTTCTATCCAGTATTCAATGTGAACTGGTTATGGCCATGCTTTCCCCCATTGTTGGACACATCCGACATTGTTGAGCATATGACACTAATAGAGCTCAACCCAAGCTACACCAAACATGCCACAACTGAGAGGATCATGGACACATAGATCAAGAACATGAGCTAGTAGAGGATCCAACTATATCGATTTGTCAAAGTAGGATAACTCCTTCACCAAGGCAAGTGGTTCACCATGTACTAGATTCAACAAAAATATCCTCACCTCATGGAGGCTCACCACGCAATGGGGACTAATGTTTCCTAAGGGAGGAGGAATGATCTAGGTGTATACTGATGTCCACCCTCCTATTCCACCTATACATCCAATCAAATTCATCAGTTTCCTTGATTATAGCAGCATTTACTATTAGCAATTTTTCGAGTCCTCAACTTTTGGAGATGTTTTGACCACCTAAACGACTTTTCTTTTAGGTCTACAGTGAGCCCATAGCCATATTAAAGGGAATGGCACAAATCCTGTCTTACTCAGAGAGCTATTTCCAACGAGGTATCGTACATGCCAAATAAAGATCATATGACCAAGTTACGACCCCGAGAAGTTGGTTGCCTAACTAACCCTAACGGGGCCCATAAACACTTGTTGTTCCATCTCCTGGGGTTAGGGTTTTGGTTGTTTAGGTTTTCCCTTTGTTGTTCAATAATAAAAATTCCTTGAGACTCATTGTAACATAGTTTAGGGGCACGTATTCACCACATCTCTTCTTAGAGATAAGCTACCATCACCTAAGCTAATTTATTTCCATTCTGTATATAAGCATATTTCAGTTCTTTGATATTAATGAAATGAACTTTTTTTTCTTTTGCACTTCTATGTTTATGCTTATAGTTGTATTCTTTTGTGTTCATGTACAATTTCATATCATGGGAGTATTTAATATGTCCTTCCTCATATATTTGGATCTCCATGTCCCTGGCACCTCATTAAATGCGTCTTCCATTGATTCAAAATCAATTGAAGCCCACATTGATTTTTCTTTAGTGGAACTATTTATTATATTGATCAAATGATTTATATTACGTACGTTCCAAGATAGAGTTAAGGGGAGAAGCCATTGGTTGATAAAACTGACTGAAGGTATTGTGGTATTTAATGTTACTCAATACATCTCGTCATCAATGCAAATTCATAGAGAATTTGTTGATCAAGAAAGAAACTGACCTTTGAAAAGTTGAAGATTGGTTCCTTAATCCTAACTTTTGCATGACATATTGGTCCCGATGGTGAGTCAACTAAGATATTTCATGAAGTTCAAACACTCAATTGATCAACAAGATTAATAAATTTGGACAGATTAAATAAGTATAGTAGCGAGGGTCAAGTTCGATAGCCAATACCAAATTCAACTTTGGATTGGACAAAGTTATATCAAATTTTCAAGATTATTGAGGAAGCCTCCACCTGTTTGATTTCAACTTGACATCGAAATAATTATCAACTTGATTTACTAATTGAGTTATTTTATAGTCATTGAATGTCGATTTTTTTTAGTCCTTGAGTTACCATGATTAGACTACTACATTTTTTACATTCAACTTGGTAAAATCCATGTAAAAGATCAATAGAAGTCAACCAAATTTACTCGACTATGCAGGAAATTTTATGTAAAATGGCATGTCAAGAGTCAATTTTTGACTCAACTAGCTAGAATATGTGATAAATATTTAATTGCAAGAACCAATATTGGCATGGATAGAGGTGACTTGGTTTGTGTCTAGCCAACTGGAAAATCAAGTTGTTGGTAGTGGCCTGATAAATATTGCACCATTGTTAATTTACCAGATATTTTCTATTGAAGTCTATTCTTGATTTTTGACGATGAAGAATTTGATTGATAGGAATAACAATAATATGCGTCTAATTTGAGTACTCCATTGGTCAACTTTTCATTCATGAACCTAATAGAACTATTTACAGAACGAAGCATATGCAAATCGACTTGTGGGAGACTTAACTTCAACTTGTAATATTCCAAATTTGAATCAAATTAGTGAAGAACATATGGGGAACCATAGGAATTGACTTTTATCCATAAAAAACCTAACTTGTTAGTAGGGCTATCAAAATTTAGTATATTTACTAAATTTTGCTAAATATATAATCAATATTTATGTAAAAATCATTATGTAGAGTCTTATTTTAAATATTATATGAAGGATATATTTCATAAAGTTAAAGTCAAGTTATTTGGCTAGGTTTTGTCGATATCTAGTTGACAATCATTGTAAACATTGTTAGTCAAAAAGTAAACAAGTCAATGAAAGTCTTAGTCGCATTTATCCTTCATTTAAATTATCAAGTACAGGCTCTACACAATAGACAACAACATCATAGTGTATATCACAATTAGGAAAATAATTGAATGTGCAACATATATGAATCATCTAAGCAATAGAAAAAGTTTCACAGATGTATTTGCAGCAACAGAGAATTCAAGAATAGGAAACAATACAAATAGAACCCACAGACAGTTGAATGATTAAAAATGATGAAAACAATAAAAGAAAATATGCACTGAATCCCTGGTGTAAACTTGCAAAATGAATCTTGGATTGTGACAGAGTAAAATGTAGGATGGTTGTTATGCAAATAATTCACTTATTTTATGATCCAATGAAGGACTCCTAGGAATGATAGTCACATGCTAGACTCATCGATATAAAGAGAGAAAATGACACCCCATGTAGGGCATGGAATCCCCCCAAGGCATGTTTTGGGGCTCAAAGCCCATGTTTTGACCGAATGATGTTGTAAAGCCCCACGAATTACATGCACAGAATGCGAAATGTATGATAGAGTCATAGGGTTGTCCACCCTAGTCTTGTAATGTAATGTCGGCCTACCCATGGACCGCAGACCATGGGATTGTATAAATAGAGTGAGGCTCTAAGTGTAAAAGAGAACCAAGTATGGAATAACGAAGTAGAAGCGAAGAGTGAGAGTCTAAGTGTAAAGTGTGCCTTGGGTCGTAGGGTAGGAGAAGGCTCTGCAACTGAGTGCGCAGAGGCCTAGTAGTCCGCAGCTAAGTGCGTGGACCCCTGTAGCTGAGTGCGCAAGGCCAAGTCAAGTCTATAACTGAAGAAGAGAATAATAAAGAGAAGTTTTATCCAAATTATGTGTATCTGTTCTGGAGTTATTACATGATTGATATAAATTGAAAATATATTGTTTATTTACTTCATGCACCTGTATGAATGATTTATATTGCTAAGTATACTTTACATGCAAGTAAGCTAAGTTAATCAACCAATAGAAGAATACTAGTAAAGGCTTGGGTAATAACATCATTCAGCCCTTGAGTAGTGTTGTGCAAAGGTAGCATCTCAGGCTACAAGGTACGGGTAAGTGCGCGTAGCAACATGCGCACAGGGTCTAATCGCGGACCACCTGAACTCATTAGACATATCCAGGGTGCGAAAACCTGGTTATAGCACCCTACCATACTACTTCGGGTGAGACCTCAATCCGCGCTCCCTGGACTGTTGCCGAAAGGGCCACCGGTACCTGGATTTGTTCGGCTAAATCACCTCTGAACCTAGGCTAGGCCCCAACAAGCCAACAAATGGTTCCGTTGCTGGGACAGGGATCTGCATAAGGGATGCTTGATGTCAAGTCACTGGAATCTAACAAAGAAAGAAATTGAAGAGTGGCTAGATAGAAAATTTCACGAGTTTGCAGTGTAGGAAAACAGGAATCCGCGAGTATTGAAGGAATAGTGGTGAGAGATCTACTTATATACAGAAATCCATGAAATTTTCTTTGCATCCTTCCCCTCTAAGTTGTACGAGTGGATCGCAAAGCTAGCAGATAGTCAAGGAAGGTTTAGGCTCGACAAACCGATTGTGTGGACTCTAGAGTTGGTGTGCAGACTAAAAGCATCGGAAGATAAGATTGTGTGCACTATGGACCATTGGCTCGATCGAATTACTGGAGGGTTTATCACTGAGTTCGCGGTAGATACTCTAGTCAGCTACAGTGAGGTGGAATGATTCTTCCTCAAAGGACCATGAGGTAAGTATATTAAATCTTTGAACACTTGGATTAAAATGTTACTGTGTGAAAAGTGGGTTATGTGAATAAATTAATGTTTGGGGCTATGTGAAGTGGGAGGATCTATAGAAATGAAGGTAGCATAGAGATAGAAAATAGCCCCTTGATTTCACCTGGCGAGAAAGTGAGGAAGAGCTCACAAAAATTTCACCAAGAAGTGCGATCAGTCTGATAAGGAAGTGAATTCCACACATATCACCCCCACCTACACCACCACTAGTTTCACCATCTTCACCCCCATCTCCGCCAACAACACCTCTTCCCACGCCACCTCCACCACCATCACAATTCAATATGGTGAGTGAAATAAAGTTGTGTGTGTTCGAAGGAGTAGGGAACGAAGATCCAGATCAATTTTGGTTTGTGGTAAAGGCTGTATGGGAAGCGCAAGGAGTTACAGCAAGATCGTGCACTGACGTGGTACATTAAGCATTCAAATGACAATCCAAACATAGGGATTGTGGATATCCAAGCTGCGCTGAACAGGGAATTTAGCAGGCCAAAATCAGAGGCACAGTTCATTATCGGGTTAAAGGAAACCATGATGCTTCTAGGCGAGACCCCCTGGGAGCTGGATCAAAGACTCAAAGGTATGATTCGTGAAGCCAACATGACCTTGATGGATGGGAAACATCATGCATGGTTTGTAGCATCACTAACACTACATCTAAGGACCGTGTTGTCATAGCAAAAGCTATCCACTCAAGCTTAAGCCTTGGAGATTGCAATGAGACTACACGAGACGCCAAAACAAGATCCTAGCCTAGGAGTGCAACAAATCCATGCGCAGTTGAAAAACTTGTGTCTTGAGATGCAGAGTTTAAAACAGGATAGGACAACTTGCCCAGAGGCACGTGAGGAGGTATGGCACATAAATTAAAAAGGCCAGGGACATGACAAGGACCATTGTCCAGTTTTCGCAAACTACCTGGAGGGAGGAGGGCTAATGCCATTAAGACTAGAGGCACAAGTAGGACTGAGCATGACACCTGCATTATGGTGCACGATTTGTCAGATAGGAGGGAAGCATGCTACCGATAACTGTCATCTATTACAAAAGTGTACGCAGACATCCCAATAGTTATTCTTTAATTTCTATAGGTCAGTAGGCCATGATGAGCATACATGTAGAAGTTATGAACTGATGATGGATCAGACTCCTACCTACAGAGTTCAGACCAAAACACGAGCCCTCGATCAAAATGTAGGGATGGCGTGCACTGGGTTTCAGGGGCACAGATGAGGACGAGGTGGAATGGGACTAGGAAGGGGCCATGGACAGCTAATTTGTTACAATTGCGGAGGGCCAGGGAATTATGCCCGCGATTATACAGATCTGACGAGAGAATCATGTTTATATCATACCCAGTTTCATCATGAGACAGAGGATTGCCCCACAGTAATAGAAAGGTTGTGCGATAGAGGAACACTCCAACCTCCACTGACTCAGAACTTGCGAATGATGAGGTCTGAGCCGTGGGAAGAGGACCCGAATGTAACATCATGCTCTGAAGTGGTATCACGATAGGACATGATAAGGGCAAGAAGCCTGAAGAAAGTGTCTGGGTTTGCAAGGCTCCAACAAAGGAACCAGAGTTCGATTTGGAACGCATGAAGGAGACATTCATGGAAGCTAAGAAGAGCTTCATGGAGGCCTCCACTTTAGGTAGTAAAGACAAACTAGAACTAGAGATGGACCCATCAATGCTTACTAGCTTTATGGAGACATGCATGAAGCTACTGCGTGACAACAAGGCTGTAAAGGGACTACAAGAACTCATCACTAGATGTGCTGGGTTAGGAGAACATCGTGCAGTCCGGAAGCTTGGGAATCACACAACACGAACAAGAAGGGAGATGAGATTGACTGTGCAAATCGGGGAATATGAAATGGATCAAGTGATTCTGGATTTAGGATCAGACGTGAACGTACTGCCAAAGTAGACATGGGAGCGCATGGGCAGGCTCACGTTGCAATGGTCTCCTATTCAATTGTGAATGTCGAACTAGTAAAAAATCATACTGATGGGAAGATTACAGGGAATAATGGTAGATATCAAAGGTGCGAGTGTGCTTGCAAATTTCGAAGTGATAGATATTATTGATGACAAAAATCCCTATTCTGCACTACTAGGAATAGATTGGACCAATGACATGAATGGAGTGATAAATCTAAAGAATCTCAAGATGATTTTTGAGAAAAGGTCACTACGCATAGTGGACCTCTAGACCCTGCAGAAGGATCACGCTACACAGAGCCAGTGCGCAATGACAAGAGCGATGACAACCTAGATTGTATCTACAAAATTAGCACGTGGGAGCAGGACTGGGTGAATCCTACAGGGGATGGTATAATTTCGTGGGAGTGTGCAACCTCCTGCACCTCAGATTCAAATGAGGAAATAGAATGATGGAAAACTAGTTACATGAGGTAACCACACTCAATTGCAACATGATGGTAAGATCACTGCACTGCGTGACAACATAGGTAAGATATCTACCTATGTATGATGGGTTGACAGTGGTGGATGATTTCTTGAACATGTTTGAGAGAGAAGTGCCAGAACAACAACGTTTTGATGCTCTGACATGGGTACTGCATGCTATGCCCGCATGGTGGTGGGGTACGCACGAACGAAATTTTAAGGACTAGTGGGGATGCAAAAGGATGATGCGCCTACAATTTGGGAAATTGTAGATGCTGCTAACTGACGAATGATATGATCCACGTGCACACCTCACGAAATGGACCAAGGTCTACAGGGAAGAGCCACAACTTGAATGGGTGAATTTTTTTTGTCATACCTTGGATCTCATACACATGAATTGGTATACTGAGACAGACCTCCGCCATGGCACGAGTGAATGGGATATCTTGCATGAAGGATTCTTGTTAACCTTCACATTTGAAGATCATTGGTGGGATATTGTTGATGATGCACTACAAGTAGTAAAAGTAGCTATCTTCAAAATACCCCAAGAACCAATGAAAGTGCTTCAGCTAGAATGGGCAACCTAGTTGAGTTGCATGTTGGAGTGTTACAATGTAAATATTGAGGAGGATGATGAGGATCCACGGAAAATTAACATTCCAGAAAATGAAGGCTGTCGTGAGGTTCGAGGACCATTGATTAAAGATCCTGACATCACCGTGCCACTAAAAGCAAAGTAGGTAAACATTGGGATGGAGGCAGAACCAAAGTATGCAATGCTCGATGACTATTGGGATGATGCCACAGTGGATAAGGTGACTGAGTTACTCTATGAGTACCAAGACTTATTCCCTACCAAGATTACGGACTTAAAAGGGATCGTTGATGACTTAGGGATGATGAAGATCACCCTAAAACTTGATGCGAATCCGGTTAAGCAGAGGCTTTACCACATGAATTTGAAGTATAAGGAAAAGATCCGTGTAGAACTAGACAAGATGCTCGCAGTAGGAATTATTGAACTGGTGGAAGAATCTAACTCGGTGAACCCTATGGTGGTGTAGGAGAAAAAGAAGAAGGGTGAAATAAGAATATGCATGGACTTCAGGAAGATAAATGATGCTTGTGTACATGACCCATTCCCGACACCATCCATAGATGAAGTATTGGAAAAATTTTGGCAGATAAGAAGCATACTCATTCATGGATGGGTTCTCGGGGTACCACCAAATCAAAATCACATCAGAAGATAGAAGCAAGATGACCTTCACAACGAAATGGGGCTTCTTTAAATACACCATTATGCCATTTGGGTTTAAGAATGTGCCAGCCATCTTTTCGCACATCATTATTGTCGCATTCAAAGAATACATCCACAAGTTCTTGGAGGTCTATCTGGATGATTGAACTTTCTTTAGATTGGTTAAGCACCACGTAGCAAGCTTACGCTTGATGCTGGATACTTTTTGATGACACTATATTGCGCTAAACCTTAAGTGCACATTCCTCATTCCCTTTGGGAACCTATTGGGACATGTGGTCTATAAATGGGGACTGATGGTGGACCCTGTGAAGATTGCAGTGATTCCAAATTTGGAAGCACCATGGAACAGCGATGTGCTACCTTGGAACACATAGAGTACTAACGGAAATTCATCAAAAGCTATGCCCAAATTGCCGCGCTGATGGAGAAATTATTGAAAAAGGATTTCACATTTTGTTGGAATGACATTTGCATGAAGAGCCTAGATGTCCTAAAGGGGAAATTGACCTCTGCTCCAATCCTAGTCTTACCAAAATGGGATGTGGAGTTTCATGTCCATGTTGATGTGTCATGTATTACATTAGGAGTAGTGCTCACACAGGTCGGCAGAGAAGGCTTGGTGTTATGAAACTAGCTCAAGAAAAGATAGAAAAGATAGATCAACGCCTTAGAATTCAGCCTCTTCGAGGGGGCAACCTCCTTTACATTACATAAATGAACAATATTGGATGATACAAATGAAAAGACATCCTTTCTATATATAGGAGTCTAAGGGGTCATAACATAATCAGAGCCGACATAACAATAATAATGTAAGGGCACAATAATAACAATAGTGGGCTTCTATGGGGCACATTAGTAACAATATGGGCACTACATGGGTACATCAATATAATAAGTGGGTTTTATTAATAAAAATAAGGGGTTACACTAGTAGTATAGGGGCCTAACATGCCCCTCTCCTTCAAAAAGTGTTGTCCTCAATGCTTGAGTAGTTCTTGATGCTTCTGTATAAAATTCTTGTCCTCCCATGTGGAATCTTCAGCGGGTAAGTTCTTCCACTTGATGAGATACTCTGAAATTGATCGATTTCGTAGCTGTCAGGTTCTTGTTTCTGTGACTGCTCCAGGGTCCAATATGATTTTTCCTTCCTTTTCAATATCTGGCAATATTGTTTGAATTGGGATCTTTTGCAACTTTTGAATAAGTGGCCATACTTCTTTGTCCTTCTTCCATTCATCCCTTGCTTCGTTTATCTAATCTGGTTGGATAATAGAAATAGCACAAAACAATGCTTCCACATCCTCATCCTTAAAGAGTCTTCCCATTCGATAAGGTCGCCATTTTTTATGTGCATGTAGTATTGCCAACATTTCCTTCTCATAAATAGCTTGCTTTAGATGTAGCAGTAAAAATACCGAATCGCCTACATCAAAACATTTTTCACTATGATGTTGATCTACCTGTTGTTTCATTTGATTTTGCACCGAAGTGGCGTTATCCTTTAAAAGTTGGAGAACTTGTTGTTGATGCTCGATGTGATCTTTCACTGCTTGAACCTTTTTCTTCTTGATATGTCCTTCTATCTTTAGAGTTTGAGGAGTGGTAATTTCTTCCAATCCTTTACAAGATATGGTCGGATTCATTTCTTGACGCTCGATGTGATCTTTCACTTCTTGAACATTTTTCTTCTTGATATGTCCTTCTATCTTGATAGTTTGAGGAGTGGTAATTCTGACCAGTGAATTACAAGATATGGTTGGATTCATTTCTTCTTTCTTGATTTGATCTCTCACTTCTTGCACCTTTTTCTTCTTGATATGTCCTTCTATCTTGAGAGTTTGAGGAGTGGTCATTCTTGTCAATAGTTTACAAGATATGTTTTGATTCATTTCTTCTTTCTCTGGGGTCGGGTCCTGGCATATATCCTCTTCTTTTGATGTTTCTTGATATTTTTCTTCCTCCTCTTCATACTCTATGTAAAATAATTCCTTCTCAGCACACTTATGACCTTTAGTGCATTTTCTATCACAATTGTAACAAAGCCCTTTTTCTCTTTTTTCTTCCAATTGTTGTGGTGTAACCCTTGTAGGTTGTGGAAGGCTAGGAGAAACAACACATCCATCTTTAAAGTTGTGAGGGGTAGACTTCCTTGTTGCCATAATTTTAATTTCAAATATGTCACAAAGCCCTTTTACTCTTTCCAATTGTTGTGGTGTTGCTCTAAAGAAGGTGTTGCTCTTTGTATCCTCATAATGTGCTATCATTTCCTCTGTGAGAATTGACCACGTAACAAGTTTTTTATGAGAACAAAGCCCTTTATACCATAAAAATTGATCTGGTTCTAAATATGAAGATGCAATACATACCTTTTGTAACAGTGGTACACCATGTAGATAAAAATATTGCTCCATCTGAAGTATCCAATTTACCGGATCCTTGCCATCAAACTTCCTCATCTTTCTTTTTCTTGATTTTAGGACCTTGATCTTGTAATGACCGTATCTCTGTACTTACAGATATTTAAGTTCTGAAATTGCTACCTATAGTAGCCCTCTATGTCCTCTTTCCAATGCCACCAGTCTGATCCAAATTGGATTCTCCAAAAAAGAGTTATGCACAATCTCCCAAGATGACCTGATTATAGACCTTTCCATAAGAGTAAACTTGTATGAAGTGACACGTGTCAATTTTTCGACCTTTGGCTCTGACAAAGATATACAGGAAACTACAATTCGTCCTCTTTCTATAGCTTCTTATGAAATTTCAATCCAATGCTCAGAGAGAAAGTTATGACTATTTTCCCCAGGTCACCTATTTTGAATGTAATTCAGGAGTTTGCAAAAAGACCAACTTCCTCAGATCATATCTCCGAAAATATTGTGCGAAAAGCTCTAAAATTTGGACCTAAGGTTCAGCGCAATTTCTTCTCAAATGGGTTTTTTATTGCGACTTCTGAAACTTTACAAAAAAAAGTTATAGCGAAAATTCCACAATGACCTGTTTGGAGGAGCGAAACCCTAGAATCCAAAGCTCTGATACCAAATGTTATGAAACCAGCTCAAGAAAAGATAGAAAAGATAGATCAACGCCTTAGAATTCAACCTCTTCAAGGGGACAACCTCCTTTACATTACATAAATTAACAATTCTTGGATGATACAAATGAAAAGACCTCCTTTCTATATATAGGAGTCTAAGGGGTCATAACATAATCAGAGCCGACATAACAATAATAATGTAAGGGCACAATAATAACAATAGTGGGCTTCTATGGGGCACATTAGTAACAATATGGGCACTACATGGGTACATCAATATAATAAGTGGGTTTTACTAATAACAATAAGGGGTTACATTAGTATTATAGGGGCCTAACACTTGGATCACCCTATTGCATTTGCAATTCATAGATTATCGAAAGCAGAGAAGAACTATTCCACAATCGAGCACAAGGGGTTGGTGATGGCCTACACACTCCAAAAATACTAACATTATTTGTTATGAGGACATTTCAAGATGTATACAGACTATTCCACGCTAAAGTACTTGGTCAATAAGCCTGTGTTGGGGGGACACATATGTAGGTGGCTCTTATTGTTCCAAGAATATGACTTTGAGGTCGTGGTAAAACCTGGACGATTGAACATAGGACCGGATGACTTGTTGCGATTGAGATGGGTGAGGAACCTATTTGGAGGAAGGATTACCTGATGCACAACTTTTTGTTGTGTGCGTCGTGGATGGACACTTCGAAGATTTAATCCACTTTCTAACACTAGGGACCGTGCCGAAGGAATACTCCGTCCAACAGAAGAAGGAATTGGTGGTGCATGTGGCAGACTTTTTTGTCATTGCAGGGCACCTATACAAAATGGGAAATGATAAGATATTGTGAAGGTACATACCTGAATTTGAATGAAGTCAGATCCTCGCGGAAGCACATGGGGGCACTGCAAGAGGACAATATGCAGGACAAACGATTGCACAAAAGATTCTTTGCATATGGTGGCCAACCCTTCACCAGGATTCAAAAGCACACTGTAAGGCCTACAATATATGTCAAAGGACTGAAAAACCATCGTGGAGGGACGAGATGCCGTTGAATCCACAAATGACATTGCAGTCGTTCGAGAAATGGGAAATTGACTTTGTGGGACTTATCAAACCTTAGGGAAAGATGGGCGCGCGCTACATCATCATCGCGACGAAGTACCTGACACGATGGGTGGAAACACAATTGGTCAAAGACTACACGCTCGTTATGGCTACGAAGTTTTTGTTTGAAAACGTGTTGACCCGATTTGGTTGTCCTAAAATCTTAATGAGTGATCACGGAACACATTTCCTGAATGAAACCATCAGTGCGCTCACAGAAGAGTTCCAGGTGTATCATCCAAAAAGTACACTGTACACCATATCACCCACAATCTAATGGGACTGTAGAAACATTCAACAAAATACTGGAGACTGTACTAACCAAAGTGTGCAACATAGCGAAGTGATTGGGACCTGCACGTACCTGCAGTGCTATGGGCTTATAGGACAATGTGCAAGAAACTGACGAGACAAACACCTTTCTGGTTAGTTTATGGCGTGGAAGCTATCATGCCGATGGAATATATCATACCTAGTCTACGCATAACAATGCTCACAGTGATGACGGTCTGCGAAGCTCTGGAGGAAAGGCTCGCACAATTGGAAGAACTTGAGGAGGAACAGTTCTTAGATAGATTTCATCAGTAGGTATAAAAGCAGCGTGAAAATGCCTGGCATGACCGCCATATCAAGTTGCGCACCTTCAAGGTAAATGACTTAGTGCTGTTGTATGACAGTAAGTTTGAATTTTTTTTGGGAAAATTTAGAATGCATTAGCTGGGACTATACATGGTTAAGGAGGTCAAAGACGAAGGCGCGATCTAGCTTGTCAAACTAAATGAATAACCCTTCCCGGGAAAAGTGAATGGAAGCTTCTTGAAGCCCTACACGGGTGGGTTGGCTATCTGACTAGCCGATAGAGGCATAGTCTTCGCGCTCCGAGGATTCGGACAAAGGCGCGGGACTATAAACATATGTAGTAGATACTGGTACACATGTATGGAAACAATTCAGACAAGGAGGTCTCAGAACAAAGGATGCAGCAGATACAACAAACAACAGCTCAGTGCGCTGCGGATCTTAGCATAGTTCGAGGACAGCTGGAGAGACTCCACGCCAGGATCTCTGCACCGACCGAGTGACTCGAGGGAGAGTTGCGATGTTTGTGTTGGAGGCTTGTTGGGCATGGAATCCCCCCTAAGTATGTTTTGGGGCTCAAAGCCCATGTTTTGACTGAATGATGTTGTAAAGTCCCGTGAATTGTGGGCGCGGAGTGCGAAATGTATGATAGTCATATGGTTTTCCACCCTAGTCTTGTAATGTAATGTTAGCCTACCCATGGTCCGTGGACCATGGGGTTGTATAAATAGAGCAAGGCTCTAAGTGTAAAAGAGAACCAAGTATGGAATAGCCAAGTAGAAGCGAAGAGCAAGAGTCTAAGTGTAAAGCGTGTCTTGGGTCGTAGGGTAGGAGAAGGCTCTGCAGCTAAGTGCGCAGAGGCCTAGTAGTCCGCAGCTAAGTGCGTAGACCCTTGCAGCTGAGTGCACAGGGTGAAGTCGAGTCTATAACTGAAGAAGTGAATAATAAAGAGAAGTTTTATCCAAATTTTGTGTATTTGTTCTGGAGTTATTATATGTTTGATATAAATTGAAAATTTACTATTTATTTACTTTGAGCACTTGTATGAATGATCTATATTGCTAAATATACTTTACACATGCAAGTAAGCTAAGTAAATTAACCAACAATAGAATACTAGTAAAGGCTTGGGTAATAATAGTGTTTGAACCCCGAGTAGGGCTGCTAAAAGGCAACATCTCAAGCTACGAGGTACGGGTAAGTGCGGGTAGCAACGTGCGAGAAGGATCTAACCGCAGACCACCTGAACTCATCAGACATCTCCAGGGTGCAGAAACTTGGTTCTAGCACCCTCCCATACTACTTAGGGTGAGGCCTCAGTCTGCACTCCATGGACTGTTGTCGAAAGGGCCAGTAGCACCATGATTTGTTAAGCTAAATCACCTCTGAACCTAGGTCAGGCCCCAACAAGACAACACCCAAGGATTGGAGAGGAGTTGCCTGTCGATTCCTAGTTGGATTATTAATCTGCATTATAGAGAATCTGTAGAGAATGTGAACAATGGAGATCTACATGAAGTTTTCATCGGACAAGAAGAAGTCACAATAAGCCTCATATATGTGCATCTTCCTATCCTACTGGTGGTTGTTATGGTTGAGTTACCAATGCAGATTGAATGTATGATTAATGTACAATAAGAATACTTCTATATCAAGTAGTGATATAAGACTTCGTTGCATCCTTGCTTAGTATGAACAAGGAATTCATGATAGGGGTGATGTTGTAAGTGTCTCTTAGACCTATATCTATCATCATACATTATGTATTAAGTAAATGTTAGTAACACTCGATAAATGTATGAAATAAAAGTGAATGGTTGTTTGAGAGCAGGTACACTGCTCCAACCATATCCCTCATGTATAAATATACTTTAATTCTATTAGAAGTATGGTTGGAATTCATTCCCAATTCTATTGTCTTTGTGTATTCTCGTAATATGTGTTCTTACTACTATCAAGATTATTGCATATAATAGGTTTATAATAATATGGGATGAAATTATACCCTATGTTAAGAACCACTACAACATAACCCTCCACAGTTCCATTGGTCATATCCCTTTTTAGGTGGCTCTGGGATTTCAACCATTGGGTCCTATTCATGTATCACTACCCCTTGTATCGACATAGGAATAATCTTCACATGCTCACTCTAAGGCTAGAAAAGCCACCAAATTCATTAAAATAATTCAACACATCCATCAATAGGTCCATGATATTTTATAAAAATCCAATATTAAGTACAAGAAACACAATGATCAACATTGGGTACCACACAAATTTTGGGTGGGAGATAAGGTTTGGCTTCATTTATAAAAAAAATGCTTTACTTAACCCCATTGGAAGCTTTTTCTACTTAGCTATTGACCTTACACCATCACCAAGGCTATGGATGACAATTATTTTATGTATTCCCCCTTTCTTTGGCTTACACTTAATGTTCAATGTGGACCTCCCTAGGCCATACTTTCCAAAATTATTAGAGACATCAAAGATAGAAGAGTAGTTAACACTAATAGAAATCAACCTTGATCACATGGAATGGGCTATTATTTATTATATCATGGACCTATAGGTTAAGGGAACTCACCATAGAGGATGCACCTTTATCAGGTTGTTAAAGCATGACAACTCTTGCTCTAAGGCAAGTAGCTCACTCAGGGAAACGTTTAACAGAAGTTTCCCCATATTATGTGGGAACTCAATGAAATGGAGACCATTTCTTCCTAAGGGCGAAGGATTGATTTAGGTGCATATTAGTGGCCACCCCCTATTCAATTGGCTTAGAGAATAATTTTCCATTTTGGCAAATTTTCTATTGTTTTTTGGTACCTAAACTTATAAGGCCATTTTAAGTGCCAAAACAATGTTTTTTTTACATGGTGTGGGCCTAAGTGTTATCTTCATGTTCTAGCTTGATCCTTGGTTGGAATGTGTAATTATCAGCTAGACCTTTCCAACAAGTTATACAATGCACCAAATGGATATTGTATGCAAAATTTATGACCTCGACAAGTTGATGTACCAAATAACCCCATTGGGCCCACAATACTTTTGGCATTTCATCTCCTAAGGTTAGGTTTTTGGATATTTAAGGTTTCCTTCTTGCTTCTTATTTTAAAAGGGTCATTTTAGCTTCATTGTAATATGCTCTGGAAAATCCACATAACCACCACATATATTCTCAAATATAATCTACCACCATTCGAGTGAGTTTGTTTCATTCCACATTTCACAATTTCAACACTTTCCATTTATTAATAGAAGTCAAGTTTCACTTTGCAATTTCTCTAAGCCGAGGAGAGGAACCCAAAGGTAACCACAAACCACTTGGAAGCTTGGATTCTAGCCATGTCAGATTCAGAGATGGCTCTCTCTATCTAATATGACAATCACTTATATTTTAGGCTAGGTATGGTGCTCATAGGGATATAGATTTTAAAGGTTTGCTGGAAGGGAAGAAGATGGATCCATTGGGAAATATGATCATATAAGTTGATCGCGTTTCTAGCGAGAGGATGAAGGGATGAGAGATATTTTGATAGGGGAAAGTTAGGTAGTCCTTTTGGCATTATGAATTTAATTCATTGTAGAATGGTGATTAGAACAATGGTGGAAATAACATATAGAGAATCAAGCTATGGGATGAATTCTAAATTCCATTTATGAAGAAAACATAGATTATTTGGAAAACTACATCATAACACTTTTATAATGAATTACAAGCTAAATTATAGTTTAAACAAACATGAGGACATACATTCAAAGCATAGAAATGACAAGAGACAAATTTACAACAAAAATAAGAAATCACATAGCCACCAGGAGCTAACACAGGAATCCTTGTAAAGTCACTCCTCTGTCTTTTTCATTGACTGGAAAAAATATCAGGAAATATAATTCACATAGTGTTTCTTCTTTGAAACCTTGAGAGACCCTTTTCTTAATAAAAATTACAACATAAATAGATTACAAAAATTTAGTGCCCACCTCTAGGAACCGAATTCCCTAATAGGATTTATGTTTCTACCTAATGCAGTGAATATAGAACTGTTTTTCTGAAAACTAGGAACTATTTGACCAAGGATTTCTAAAACAAATTTACATTAAATTCAAATCCTAAATCGAGCTCCAAGGTCCTTATATGCCTCATAATATTAACCAATATCATAAAAATAAATTACATAGCTTTTAGACATAAAATTCTCTGTCAAAAGGCTAACTGTGTGGAAGAGTGTCGGCGCTGCGCAACCTACTAGTTCAACAAAAATGCAACATAGAATCACAGTGGATCGATGGTTGATGTAGCTCTGGTCACTCCCTCAATTGCTAGATGATTGGTACATATTTGAATTGGTCTAGACATAATAAACTCCCCCCTACAAACCTTATTTCATCATGCAAAGCTCCCAACTTTCAAAATTCCACCTATAGCAAAAGTGCAGTGTTCGTGAAAGCACATGAAACCAACATTGAGGTCTCTAAACAAGATGTACAACTTGCTGATGATGTTAACATTTTTGATACCCCTTTTCAAACCTCCATTCACCAAAAAGATGACAAAATTCTTGATTTCCATCAAAACACTAACCCTAATACTTGGCCAAAATATACAATTGTTGTTTGAGTAGCTCCTTTAACAAAGTTTCATTGTTTCTTGAGTCTAGTTGATTGTACTCTCAAGAAATCTTCAAAAAGTACATGACCCCCTTATACAACCTCATTCAACCATCATTCTTGGACAAAAAACAAAAAGGCTAAAATTTCTTTGATTTAACTATTCCAGCATTCAAACTTTGACTACTTCAACCAACAAATCCAACTTACCTATGTCCTTCTCCTATATCTCTTTCAATTGCTACTTGGAAATCCTCATTTCCCTTCTCATGGTAAGGTTCTTCCTACATTTTTTTTTACAGTTTCTTATGTAATGGGAGAGACATCTTCAAGATACACTTAGAATTTTGCATTGTTGACTCATACATGTTGTTATCACCAAAAAATAATCACCTAGCCATTTCTAACTAGGCGGATCCAAACACACCATGTAGGATTACCATAGTAAAATAATTTTCACTATGGAAAATAATTTATTAAACCACTTTTATTAAATTATTTTCTAATTTAAATAAAAAATCCATGAGAATAATTAAGATAAATCATTATTTATTTAATTTTCTCTAGGAATAATTATTAAATCATTGTTTAAATACTTATTCCTTGTCACATTTACCTAAATCCCTTATGAATAATTAAATACATCACTAATTATTTATTATTACTTATTTCCATTATTGAAATAATTGTTAAATCACCATTTAATAATTATTTCAATTTCACACCATTCTTAATCCTTGCGAAATAATTAAGAAATCACTTTATTTTTTAATTATTTCTAAATAAAGATATTTAACCAACTTAATATATTTTCCCTCTCCAATAAATGTAATAAAGTATTCCAAGCTGTTAGATCTTGATTTGGTAAATATTATTTTATTATTCTCCATTTTTTAGATTAACTCAATAATTTGTTATAAATAGGAGAGTTTCCCATTCATTCTTTACCATGATCATTATCATTGTCACCATTACCGTCTCTTTTCTTTTGAGCTCCCATATGAGTTCTTCACATTGTTTGGATTTTTCACACATTGAGAGAGAAGATCGCTTACTGAAGCATCAAGGACATCAAAGGACCCATCCCATGGAGGCGGATTTGTAGGCCATTTTTGTAGATCTCCTTCACCAGGTGTTATCAATGAAGAATTTATTCAATTAAAGTCTTTCCATTTTGGTTATTGCATTGGATATCTTTACTGTTGTTTGATGTTATGGATCGTATATGTTTTTGTTGTAGATTTTTCCATTTTTATTGCAGATCTGAATCATAAGCAACCATCAATTTTTTGTTAGGGTCACTTGTCACCTAGTGACTTAAGTGAAGTGTTTTTGGTACACATTCCAAGAAATTTCACACTAACACGTGTTCAAAAGATCATACATATTTTTCCTATCCCTTTCATCTTGCTCCTTAATTTTAGTAATTTCACTGTGGGTTTTATTCAATTGCATCCTTAACCTACTAATAGTATGTTTCCCATCATCTATTTCAACTTTCCTCTTTATGTACTAGATTTTCCTCCTGTAGTTTCAATTTCCTTACATAAGACCTAGTCATTGGAACCTTTGTTGATGAAGTTTCTAACCGTTGAATGTCCTATGTTGATAATTTCTCCTTGCCTTTAGATTTAGTGATAGATGGTGCGACCTTTGTCATTGGTTCTTCTTCATTAGCCATAGTTTTCCTTTCTAGAGCAACCTTATTCAATTTCCTATGGTATAGCCTCTAAAAGTTCTTATGACTACTCAAATGTTTTTTCCAAGGGCAGTTTATTTGTAGTAGATCTAGTGAGGGGCCTTTTGGAAACCTTCAATACTTCAAGAGGAAAATGCACTTTTTTTTTCCCTATTCTTCTTTTCTGATGAATGAACTGAAACTGAGGTCCTTTTGACTAGACATTCAATTGGTGATTGTATATCTTTTTCTACTGATGATGGTGTATCCTTCCTACTCATAGAAATAGTTGGTAAGTTAGTTGTCAACTTTGAAGAATCTATAAATGACTGCCATCATTGATTTATCCTATTTAGTTCCTCCAAAACCAACAATTTAGTCAAAGAGAAGTGGAAAAGACTAGGTTCCACTTGGATTTGTTTTCCTTGCACTTTGTCTTCCATCTTGCTAAGACTTATGAAAAACTATAAGGGTAGATTTAGAGGGCTCTTCCCTGTGAAATGCATTAAAATCCTGAAATGGTACCGATAGATCCTCCCAAACCTTCCCTCACAAGTAAAATATCTTTGGATTTCCTTCAAAATCTTGTTGTAGGGATCAAGCAAATATTCTCTAGGTACAATGGCTCCATACCCCTATTTTTTATACTTTTGTTTCAATAAATATTTATATTTAGCCATGCCAAGAGGAATTCCCTTGAACCAGTTCTCATATTGAAGAGGAATCTCTATTGCAGCTAAGACATAGACATCTGACGCTGGAAAAGTAAGCCATCCAACCTTAACATCTAATCCATTGAAGCTCAAGGAAAATTCTTTGGTGAGTTGTACATTATACCCCTGGATCTTCTCACAAAATCTAATGAAACCAAATTTTTCAAAAGTAACTCTGATTGATGGGTCTGAGTTTATCAAAGTGAGGTTTTGAGGTTCAAATCTTGCAATATAACCTCCCTTGTGATTTTTCCTATCTGAGGTTGTCATGATTTCACAATAAATATGAATTCCAAAGTTCCTTGAATGCAACTTGGTGTATATCAATTAAGTGCAACAAATGACGCAACAATGATGAAATGGAGCTTATATTAAGGTTTTACGACAATTCAAAATGAAAACTCTACATGGTAAAGTCAAACAAAACAACTCATATTCCACATCCTAAAACAACACCTAGTGTTTGCTTGCTCATAGTGTCAGAGTTAAAAACACAGGCGCAACGCCAAAAAAGCAGTGCATGGGGGAAAAAATGCTTCTTGATCTATGAGGAAAGCAAAAACTAGGTATGAAGTTTCAAATGACTTGAATGATATCTCAGGCTTCAATATCAAGATGGAAAACAAAGTTGTGGGCGTTTGATGGAGTAAAGAACATGAAAACGCAATGCAAAGGCAAAGTGCAATGTATTCTCCAGGAAATGAAGCAAGCTAAACAATTTAGAAGTTTGAAGGGTTTCAATACATTCCCTCAGCACTGGGAGTAATTTCAACAACATGTAAAACAAAGTCTTCAAGAAAACGAAGAATTAGCACATGGATAAGCAATTTGACCATTGACTTGGAAAACACAACACTTGTCTGTAAGCGGAACACCTATTTGCGAGCACAACACCTCCCCTATCTCCTTTGCGTAGTGAACCTTAAGTGATTCTCGACCACCTCTAGCTGGAAAAATGAATGGCTCTGTGGTGCTTTTGGAAGTTAACCAAGAATTTGAACTCCCAAGGTGGATAAATTTGAATTTCAAGAATGATGATGACAATCTTTGAACCTCAATCATAAAATGCATTAGTTGTCAAAAGCACAATGCTATCCTCCTAACTGTTGTACCAATGTGATGTCATGGCAAGTTGTGATTTGACATTCTAACTGACCCAAGTGACCCTAAAAATCTATGCCAATGATGATAAGACATGACACCATGACCTTACTCATGATTTTTTGGTGAAACATGACCCTAGACTCATTTAACTTGACCTCTTAGGATATTAATGACTATTTTCATGATCCTTCACACTCTTTGACATAATTACATTCAATAATGAAATTTTTATTCTATACTAAAATCAATAGCTTGATCTCTACAAGATCATAGTAAGACCTGTGTACACTTGCCAAAATAATTTGAAAGGAAAAACTTGTTTTATGACTACTATAATTATAGGATACTAAGACATTGTATCCATGTGTTCCTTTTATAAATATGTATTGCATGCCATTATCTTCATAAATCCATATCATATTCTCTAAACACTTGTCATCAATGGGGTATTGAAACTTGTTTACTAGGATTACAGAAGAAACAAAAGACAAAAAAATGGAAACACTAAAAGGAGAGGAGAAAAATAAAATGTTACAAATTATTACTTAATTACACAACTTAGCATGAATTCATTGCAACAAAGAAAGAAGAGGTAAACATGGGGAAAACCCACTAATGTGCAAACTTAGGGATCACACTTACATGACTCCAAATAGACTTCCAATTCGAATTTCCTAAGCTAACTAAGTCAACTTAACTTAGTTAACTATTACAAGTTGCTATGAGAAAATAATTACAATTTAGTTCACAATTTAATACAAGGAAAAATTAAATTAGAATTTCTAGATGCTTTTTTTAACATTTCTTGTTGCTATTTTCAAGACTCCCTCTCAACAAAAAGGAATTCAACTCTATTATGATCCTGAACCTTTGGAATGTTATGCATGAAACACTTCTCTCTAGTGTTATTGCTACAACAACTCCTGAAGCTAAAAAAAACATCTAACCTAAATTGGTATGATGCATCTATCATCAAAGTCTCTAACTTCTACTACCTCTGGCGACTAAAAACTATGCACTTCTGCTAACTCTGCCTTTCTGCATTGTTGTTAACTCTTCTTTGTGCTCTTTAGTTCTGACTTCTCTAGCTTCTATCACTCTGATCTCTGACTGCATCAATCGACACTAATTCCTCCTACCACTATGTACTTTGGGCTCCCGTAACAAGGTGTGATCCATGAGACAAAACCTGTCAATGGACCTTGCCCAATTTCAACCCCCTTGGTATGGATGCATGTGCTCCCTCTAACCACTTGATTCTAAATTTCCCCCTACTGGAGGTCTCTACATGAGAGTATGCCTTCACTCAGTCTCCTCTATGCTTCTCCAATTGTGGCTGCTACACAATTGTCTGAGACTGCTTCTGAGGATTGTTTTGGGGCTGCATGTTGAGAGGTAATTCACTCTCCCTATCAACCACCAAGTCTCTAACCTTTGAATTTCTCCTTGTAGGTTTTAACCCCGTACAAAAATTACCTACATACGAATTCTAAAACATAGAAAATAAACAATGCAAGATCATAACACATAAAACACATATACACAGATATTTTCCCTTGGATCCCAAAATCGGGACTACCAACTTGATTTTTCATTATGTTCCTTTCAATGTTACAATACATATTTATACATGCCGAAGCATCCAGTACCATGGACCGAAAACCATCGCATCCAATACCATGGACCGAAAACCATCGCGTCCAATACCATGGACCGAAAACTATTGCGTCCAAAAAACATGTGCGAAAATCATGCACAAAACCATAGGTGGGTCTGCCCAACCTAACATAGGGTCCAAAACCAAAATTTTCTGGGGCACTGCCCCGGACCCCATAAAGTGGGGTTATGGGTGCCCTTCAAACCCCCTGTTAACTACGTGGAAAGAATATAACACAACCCAACACTCCTCAAGGATTTTCATGCATCTTGTACCTTAAGAGAATACAGGTTCTTGGCTCGCACACTAATCTGTTTCCTATGTCCCGCCGTGACAAAATTTTCTTAAAAGGAGCTAATTTTATAGGCGATATCTCCCTAATTTGAACTCTGATTTGGGTGATTTTTTTTTGAATTTGGGTATTTTTTCACAAGGAATAAAAATATGCTATTTGGTTTTGAAATATTTCAACAAAAAATTCCATATCTGCTTTGAAAACTTACCGCCCATAAAATTCCTACTTCTCAATCTTCCCACTAGCAGCCTTCTAGCTCCATTAAGAAGTATGCACATAGGGTATTTTGGATCTACCCAAAACTAGAGATCCATCAATCTACAAGGAAAAATTTGATTTCTTGTCTTCTATATTGTCTTCAACTCTGGTACCATGTAAAAAATTTCTACAAATCTATCTTTGGTACCATGTAGAAAACTTCTACAAATCTAGCTCCGATACCATGTAGAAAATTTCAACAAATGTAGCTTCGATACCATGTAGATTTTCCTATTGATCCACAACTCATGTAATTTCCTGAAACATAAGACAATAATCTACTCTACTCTTTACAATGGGAGTCCATAAATATCGATGAAAACAATAATCGACAAGAGGAAGATGATCAATGACAGATAACACAATATTTATCTGGGGAAATCCACGACACAAAACCCCTACTATCTATATTGATTTAATTAGAAAGCCAAGATGAGAATACAATGCTTGTTCTCACAAGAACAATCCATGCATGAGTATAATCAGCTCTCTGCCTCATAAGCCTGCGCTTAGCCAACAGTTAGCCAATTTCTACTGCCTTCCAAGCCCCTATTCCCTTGCACCATTCCTGGTCAAAGAATATGGATGAATAGAATATGCTCTACTCAACCTTGAGCTCAACTTGCACAAGTACTTCCTATCCTCTTCCTGATAACTTCCTTTGGCCAATACTTAGCCAAATTCCTATCCTTCAGGCTTCTGATTCCTTTCACAATTCCTGAGAGAATTAACCCACATTTAAATGGAAATCCTCACTCCATAATTGTGCAAACAAAACATAGTTCCTCAACTAATTACATTCACCATTTGTAGAACTTAGAAAATTACAATTGATAGTACATTGCACTCTAGTCTCAACTGGGTCTTCCTCTAAACTGACATGCATGAGTTTCTCATGAGTGAATCCTTAGTTAGTTGGAGTAGCAGTAAGGATGTTCCAGTGCACCAAATCACTACTAGACCTCTACTAGTTCCACCAACAGTTAGAACTACTTTAACTATCTATAACTCAGTCAAACTGAGTTATCTAATTACAACTCAATTAAACTCAATTTGGACCCCTAAAACTTAGGGATCACTCTTACATGACTCCAGATAGACTTCCAACTCAAATCTTCTAAGTTTACTAAGTCAAATTAACTTTGTTAACTATTACAAGTTGCTATGAGAAAATAATTACAATTTAATTCAAGGACAAACTAAAATAGAATTTCTAGATGTTATTTTTAACATTTCTTGTTGCTATTTTCAACAAAGTCTTCATCCATGACTTGGATTCGAACAAGATGAGTCAATCATTGAGATAGAAAGAAGCACAAGGTAGAATTGCCTCTAAAGTCATGGATCCACAAGGGAATTGTAGGCTTGTCGGCCCAAGGATACGCTAGCACCTCTCCTTATAATTATGTTGAGGAGGTATTTTCCAAGTTATCCCTTGAACTTGCTTCACTTCTTTGATCAAATGAAATAGCCACCTCTTAAAGAAATACATAGGGGTGGTCCTTAACGCACTAATGTGTGCATCAATCATGAGATCATTCATATAATCTCTTTGAGTGCAGCCACAAGTTTGACCAATAACTTAAGGTGTCCACGTGACTTCACCATTAGATCCAACTCCTTTGGGGCAAAGCCATTACATTTATGAAATAAATATTTTTTATGTTTCCATATCTATAGTTTAGTTATTTTTTTATGTTTTAAAAGTGAATTAAATAAACATTATTTATCTTTTTGTATCCATAATTTAATTTATTTATTTATTTAGATCTTACCATTGAATTAAAATCACCATATTCTATATAAATTGAAATAAATAATCATATTTAATACAATATTATGTTTGTTTTGTTTAAGAACATAAACTTATATTATGGAAAAAATCATAAATCATTAAAATATTTATTTTAATTTCATTTCATTTACAAAGCATATTTAAATTTATATTATTAAAAAATCATAAATTATTATTGTTATATTTCTTGTTAGGGACAATAGTCAATCTCCTGGGGAATTATTAAAATTCCTCTATGTTTTTATAGAGGTTGCACTCCTCTTTTATATATGTGGAAGATTCTTATTATGGTTTGATATAAATGCAATGGGTGAGTGCTAAACAACAAACCCCAACAAATCTTCCAACAAAGCTCGTGTACAACATATTTAGTCATCAAGCACAAAAGAAATGAATATGAAAATAAAGATTTTATGTATTAGGGTTTGTCCTTTTTTTTTTTTCCTTTCTCTTCAAAAAAAACTTGGTTCTAGAATCAAATTTGACTTTGCAAGAAAAAGTAAAATAAAAAATATGGGTATGTCTGCAAATAATTTTAAAGTATTATGTACATTATAATAAGGCAAGCTTATAAAGCTTCAATTGCACAAGAATCCAATGATGCATCACCATACATGCTTGTGCTTGCAATATAAGACTTGAATAACTCTTTGTGAGAGAAATTAAAAAGTAATATCTCAATGTGACAATTTTAACATTGTTTGAAAGCTAGAATAACCTCTTAAATGACAAATAGATAAATTGTAATTAAATTTCATTTTCTCTATCACAAGTAGGATCTTGCTCTCTTGGGCCTTAAATACAATATGAAGTGCATGGAAGATATGAGAAGGAATGACCATCCCTAGATATTCCTATTTACAAGCATGAATGGAAAATATAATGGAAAGAAAAATGTAAATGAATAAATGAGAAGTAACGTTGAGCAAGTTGATTTACAAGATCTTTTGGAAATGAAAGCCCCTCTTTTAAATAACTCCAACCCTAAGAAAAAACCCTTTTATGAATGTGATTTTCTCTTTATAATATTCCCTTTATATTTGAAACTACTTGATGATTCTCTTTGCCCTAATTTCATGAAGATCCATTTTTAAAATATGAATTTAAGAATTTATCCTCCAAATTGGGTCCTACAAATTTTCCAGAGTTTCCTTTTTATAAATCATTAAGAAAAAAGTAATTTGGTGATAGATCCAAATTGATACAACTACTATTTTAATTTTTTGAGATGATATCTATAATTTTAGCCTTGAAAACCATTTCCAACATGTTATTAACACTTATAGCCTTCCAATGAGTTCTTGTTTTCCCAAGTCTAACATCGGAAGCTCAAGTTATGGTCTTTAGAAGTTTGTCGCTTAAAAATAGTTAATCTGCTCAATGCGAATCTTGCCATTTTATGTATAAATCTATTTTTTAATTCCACATCAATAGTGGTTATATACCTCAACCTATTTATAAAGAAAATTTCTTTTACATTTCTTATGTATTAAACATAGAGAGTCATGAAACTCCGCACACTTTGTGGAAAGTGTAAACATCTTATTGCCCAACCATCATTGTCCAATCATTGCCCTCTAGCTAATGGTTGTAGGAAATATGGAGTATGTCCACTAATTTTTAACCCAACCATCATTTTCTAATCACTACCCTCTAACTAATGGTTGTAGGGAAGATGGAGTGTGTGGAAAGGGTTGCCACAAAGATGTTAAAAAAAATTAAGTGTTATAATTAAGGAGTTATTAAGATGTTAATTATGAGGGGAAATAGAAATAATATGAAAATATTTCTAAGTATGGAAAGATATATAATTACATAAAGTGATAGATTCAATTGAGATATAGGGTTATCAGATAAAAAATGAACACATATAACTTATTCTTTCTTCATAACCTCTCTATAAAGAACCACCACATCTTGAAAATGATTTTAAACTCTTAAACGTTTTGGATATTAATGAGGGTTATTTGACACATTTAAAAGAAAAAATACTAACCTTCAACTTGATAAACAAAAATTGATTAACAAATGTTAAGATATTTTTTAATTTATATATATATGAAATTTCTAGTATGACTTATTCTAAGTTAAACACTTTCGAGTAACATAAAACATTAAATTTGTTTTCTTTTCTCATTAAATTTGTTTTCTTTTCTCATTTTAAATGGTACTCAACATTTAAGATAATTTTAATAATATATTTGTTAAAAATGTAATGTATTATATGTGGACAATATACTTAGATCTTTGGGGACTCAAAAATTGTTATCAATTGGTTCAACTATGCATCTCATTGTCACATGCACACACTCAGGGGATTGTTGGATGAGGTCATCACACTAAAATCACAATTTGATTTTATTTTCTGCTCGCATATATACAAGGAAAGGAATGAGATTTCTAACGGTCTTTCCAAGGAGACCGCATAGCAACTCAGGGGCAGTGGATAATTCAAGAACACCGATATCAAGATATTTATCAGTTCTTTCATAGGCCTTTCATCGAGCATGCTGGGGGAGATATACCGAATGATCAACCATGATCATTCGACTATTTTTTTCTTTTTGGTTATGATGCAGACCTTTTGAATGATTATGATGTTATTTACAAGTTTATTTTATATGTCCTTTATTTAAATATTTATGGTCCCAACTCAACTATTTTTTTCTTTTTGATTATGATGCAGACTTTTTGACTGATTATGATGTTATTTACATGTTTATTTTATATATCTTTTATGTAAATATTTCTGGTCCTAATTGAACATGACACTGGATAAATGGCTTGGTCCATCTTTGATAAATCCTTTATGCAGAAAATACAACATGTAATTTTCTTTTTGATAATGGAAATTACAATTCTTTTTTGAAAAACAAACACTTAGATCGAAAAAATAACACTCTTTTCAATTATCTAAACTAAATTTAATTTGCTTTAATTTAAGATATATATTCAAATTAATTAAGAAAAAATTTGGCTATGTAATTGAATATTATTTTATTTTATTGTAATGAAAATGATTATGTGAACAAACAAAAAAACAACAATACATAAATGGAAGTGATTCCATAACTTCAAGATTATATATACAAGTTTCTATTAGTTAAGTATTTTCACATTAAAAAAATAATCATAATAAATGAATGCATCTATTCTGTTGTTTAATAAGCATTGTTTGTATTGCTTTATTTATGGGATGTTTCTTGGAATTTGATAACATGAAAATTGAAATGCTTGTGTTTAATCAATGTTAATTGTATTTCTTTATTTGTGAGATTTTTTTGGAATTTGATAATATGAAAATTGAAATTATAATTTGTTGTTGTTTAAATGTGTATTTCAAATAAATGGGTGGGTTTGGTTTAGAATTTTTATTTTGATTTAAATTGTAATTTGTGATGAGAAAAATTTCTATTTGTAATTGGGATGATTTTAAAGGGAATTGTTTTCTAGATTTTACTTAAAAATATAATTGGGATATGTAATCAAATGAATCACTTATTATATAACACTTTTACTTTGCATCTTACCATGAGGGAAAAAAACATGTTATTTTTTGAAATCTCAATTTTTTGCAAGTGAAAAAAAGAAAGTGAATACCTGTGAATTAATAAATTATTATAAAATTTCAAAATGTAATTGAACGTCTTTCATAATTACTAGACTATTATTGTATTTGATAATAGTTTTATTCTTAAGAAAAAAGTCCCATACAATCTATATTTATTAATGAAGATTACATCGAGTGCAATATCAACTCAAACCACTTTTAGAAAATTGGTAATAAGACGAAATCAATGAAAATAGTGATGTTAATTGGGCCTTTGCATACTCCACCTTTTTTACTTGTTTTTGCCATGTAAGTAGCTAAATCAAATACAATGACAAAATACAAGTCCTAGAAAATTTATAATAAGAGGAAACCAATGAAAAAGTGATGTTTCAATTAGGTCCTTGTATACTCTACCTTTTTTAATAGCTATGAATACTATGATAAGAAAAATGCCTAGTTTGCTAAAGAGGTTATACAAACAACTACAAATAAAAGTAAATTAACTATTGGAAAAACTATACTTTTTTTATTGAAATTATTACTCAAATCTAATAAGAATTTTATCAATATTTTGTGGCTCTTTCTAAGGGATCTAGTCTCTAAACTAAGAATTAAAGAGGTCTTGAATATTGTTGATTCCTCTTCTAAAGAACCTCAAGGCCAAAAATCGAGGTAAATTAGAGTCTTACATTTCTATCAGAGCATAAGCTACCATTAATTAAATATTCATTTAGAGATAGACAAATCGTGAGACTATAGTCTTTTCAATTTAACAAAAGGCTTAACATGCTTCAATTTAACACAGGTCTATTTAACTTTAATCAAGGAAAGGGTGACAACATAAAGGTCTATATGTTGAGTCCCAACTATGACTTCTTGCTCCAAGGAGCTCTTCACTAGATATGGTTGGGTAGGGGCACCTTATTTGTCTTCCTTATAAGGTCAAAATAACCCCTTCAATACACAGGGTTGATCTTGAATATGGGTTTTGACAATTACCATTTTATCCTAGTCCCTACTAAGTGCAACAAAAATTCAAACTAACTTTACAAAAGCCCATGCCATTTTTAATATTTTTCCAAAGGAAGTTTCGTAGAGATTTTTATAAATTCTAATAGAAGCTAACTAAGGAAACCTAGTGGGAAGAGTTGTAAACATAAATAGCAACCAAAATGGTACTATAAAATCAACTTTGTGCCTAAGTCAAAAGCTTTGATTACTATTTTTTATTTTTTTCTTCTTGATGAATAATTGTTTCCTATAATTCCTTATTATAAATATTATCACAGTGAAATCCATGAGTATCCTTGGTTTAATATTCATTCATAAATATTAGAGAAATTTTGATTGTAACATTACAATTTGACTCATTAAATTCTAGACAAAAATAATGTGTACAAAATCTAAAGACACATAATAGTATTGTCCATTATTTTTTTCTATACAATGTATCCATTGATAAATTAATCTACAACCTCTTAAAAAAAATTACCCAATATTAACAATCAAATATTTCAAAACTTCATCTACTATCACATAACATTAAAAAAAAAAAGATAAGCCTGGATTAATATCCCCCCCCCAAAAAAAAACCTCATCTCTCTTCAATTATATACATTAATGGAGAGGAATGTTAATGTTTCCACAAATAGAATTTCAAGTACACCCATGAAGAAATCCTAAAAAAGTGAGTTCCTTGAATAATTCAACATTATACTATGTTCTGTCAAATTTTATTTTGAAAACATAATGTGAGAGCCTCTAGCTCGGTTGATGCCTTTGCAAATAACTAAGGAAGATCATGTACTTTAGATGAATAAGTTCGTTTAATATGTGTAGATATTTAAAGCTATGCTCAAAAAATTTAATGGTATATTTAAGAAAGTGATAAATCTTGATTTAGTATCAATCAGAAAGTTTCCTAGCTTTCTGAGCTTCTCTGTGAGGAAAATAACTCGTGTTAATTCTAAATCTTTAATGATTATTTTTTCTTTTTAACTTTATGTTAATATTTGTCAATCAAATTTAAGAATAAATCGTAGAAAATTTAAAATCATATAAATAATGCGAACAAATGAAAAAAAACAAATATACATAGATATAATAAATAAAACATATATATAAATTAACATATTTTCAATAAATCAAAACCGATTTAAAAAAATTAAACCCACTAACTACCACTACCACTCCCACTCGAACTATTATCTTTTAATATAATAACTATAAAAAATTACCATCATATACCTATCACATTAGGTATCTTAGACATATTTATCTTAGACCTTAAGCACACTAAGTCTAGGTTGTCCAAAAATTCTTAGACCTTAAGCACACTAAGTCTAGGTTGTCCAAAACTTCTTTGGGCAACTCAAATATATTATTTATAATGATGGGAGCTAGTGACACCAAAGTATTACCTTTGACAAATTGCTACAGTGGAACAAAATTTGAGGAAATGTGATTTTCGTAATTTACTTATAAGCACTTGTGATTCTCTCTGATGTGATTTGCTTTTTAAAATAATAATTTCTATTGAATGTAAGGAAGTAATAAGACTTTTAGCGAGTCATACGTGATAAATTAATACTTTGATGGAATAAGCTAGTAATCAATGTTTTGTTAGGTCATTTATGATTGAAAAAGGTCTAAATGGCTCATTGATTAGAGGTACCACCCATTATAATATGATTATATTTTTAATTTTAAAATAAAGTTGGTAATGAATCATTTATCATTGAAAAAGATATTAATGTTTCATGATTATTTATAATATAAAAATAAGAATTATATTAATAATATAATTTTTATTTTGTTATTTATAAAATTTAAAGTAATTGGTGATAGAGCTATTTGTCAACTAATTTTTTTAAAGTTGTTAATTTGGATTTTGTAAGTAAAAAAAATAGTTATGTTATATATTGGTGTAGATTATATTAAGTATGATTTTGATAGTTTAGATGCTATTGATTGTTAATTTGGATTTTATAAGTAAAAAAATATAATAATGTTATATGTTAGTGTGGTATGATTTGTGGGTAACTTTAATAATTTAAATGCGATTAAGTCATAATCAAAATTATAGTTTTTCCTTCAAAACTTATTTATTCAAATTACATACAAATAAACACATCCAAAAATAATCTTCACTTTATTTTAATAAAATCTAGTTGAATAATATATTATTAAAATTACAAATACAAATTTAATATTATTAATTTAAAAATTATTTGACCGTCTTCAACTCCTAATACTATTAAATTATCTAATATTCAAATTAAAATATAATACCATTAATTATAATACTAAAATAAAAAATATAATACTAAATTTCCCTTCCTATTAAATCCTTTGCAAACAAATCCTTTCCTTACGCATCTAATGATATTTATTTAATGCTTAGAGGTGTGTAACATACATTATGTAGTTTAAGAATCATATATTTGGTGGATTTTATTGTTAACGAACAATGACTTTGAAAAGGTCAAGGAATGTCAAATCTTCAATATTGTGAACATAAATTTTTTTATATTTTTTACATATTATATTGTTTTATTTTTATTTTATTTTTCATTTTTATTAATTAATATAATTTTATTAGATTATTTTTAATTTTGAAGTAAAAAAACTAAATAAAAATTATTATACTTTTATTTTACAATTTTGAAATTATGGTTTATTTTACAGTCAAATAAAATTAAATAAATTGAATTAATTAAATATATTTAATTTGACATATTTAATATAATAATTTAATTCTTTTAATGAATAAAAAAATAATTTATTTTTTTAAATGAATAAATATTTATATTAGTGAAAATATTTTATATTGACTTGGTTAAAATATTCCAAATATATTTAACTCTCAATTATTATTTAGTTTTATTGAAATATGTGTCCATTTTTAAGTGACGAAAAATAATATTTTTGTAATTTTAAAAAGAGATTTACATTAATAGATAGAAAAAGAAATAAATCATTTACTTGTCACTAAGGAAACTGGACTCTATGACACAAAAGAGTTTCTTTTAGCTATACTAATGAAGCATATGATGTGCCCCTTTCAAAAACATGAAAGAGTTGATAAAGTATAGGAATTTTCTATATATTTGATTCTTAGCACTCATATGACCAAAAACCTTACTTTTCCTAATATATAAAACAAAAAATTAACAACATGAATATTTATTTTGATGGAGATTCCACTTGTATAGCTTTAGGTACCCTAGTATCCTCATTAGAGATGAAAAATTCCAAGTTGGCAACTTTATTTGCTAGCATGGAGACTTTGTCATTGAGTTTCCTTAGCTACCACTGAACATCATAAATATTAAGTAAGATTTCACATTGGGCTTCCAACCATTCCATGAATAACTTCTATGATGATTTTTAGTTGCTAATATAGGTAACTCTACATGTATCTTTTTTATTTTATGTGTGCATTTACATTTTCAAGTATTCAACTACCAACCTCTTCCTGAAGTTTGCATTTGATAGAAATCTATATTCCACCCTTACTTCCTCTTCAACCTAATTTATTTCACTATGTATCTATAGAGGGGTATTAGCTACAAAGGCGATTGTTGAATGCTCCACAACTAACATAAGTCTTTGGGAGGGAGGAGGCTGAGTTCCTTGACAACCCTTGTGACTAGAAGGGATATGAGCATGTGCCATGGTGGAACAGGGGAGAGGAAGTGACTTAATGAAACTAGGAATGGAGACACCTTGGAGCATTGTCACTTGCTTGTAGGCTAAGGAGGTCTTCAATAATAGGAAGGGCCACAGGGGAGGTAATGTTGGGAATCACGATTTCCATTAGACCAAAACCTGCAAGTGTTATTCAATGATCTTATCGCCAAAGATAAGAATCCATGAGAGGTGGTTAATCCATGTCACGAAACACACGGGGAGGGTTGGTTTATCCAATGTCCAACAATCTCGCCCCCAACGCGAGTTGGGTGTGTATGGAACTCGTGACCTAGGCTCTGATACCACTTCTTGGGAATCACGATTTACGTTAGACCAAAACCCACAGATGTTAGTCAATGATCTTCTCGCTGGAGATAAGGATCCATGAGAGGTGGTTAGTCCATGTCGTGAAACACACGGGGAGGATTGGTTTATCCAATGTCCAACAAGTGCCAATAAGAGCCACAATTTCACAACTTAAGAGCAACATGCTTGAATGAGAACAAAGACCCCAAAACCTCCCAAACTAAGGAGAGAAAGTGAAGAACATAAGTACCAACCCCTTGTGGAGGATTTTGCAAGCACGACCCTAAGGGATGCCCAGTATAAAACAAGAAATCACTTGGGAATAGAGATTTTAAAAACAACCCAAAGAGTGTCACACCATATAAAAACCAAAAATGTGAAAGATCACTTTTCTAGAGTTAGCCTTATAAAATTTGAAAAAAAACATTTCTTTCTTGCCATCTAAGTAGACTAGTACCCATTAAAACTAAGAATGTCAAATATAAAATAGGTAATAATCCCAATCTTGTTTTCTTGTCCATTCCCTCTTCTCCACATCCCCTGTCGTGAGTGTGAGGCCACCACTATTAGAACTTGAACAATAATAATTGAACATCAAGGAGGCCATCAGAATACTAATTTAGACAAATTTCAACACGATGAACATCATTAAACCAGTTATGTAAACCATAACTGGATCCATCTTCCAAGTACGTGAAGCATTAAACTCTCTCATGTTGGTGGATTCTCCCCATTACATTATACATTGGCATCATAATTTGATACCTATCATAAGAAAAATGATCTAAAATATTATTTGAAATGTTATTTTTTTAATATATTTAATTTTAAAATGATATTTAAAATTCAAAACTTTAATAACAGTATAATATATTTAATATGCAAGAATTGAGCTAAATAAAGAGCTTAATGTTCCTCTCATCAATTATTCAAATTAAATTTAATTAAATGTTCAAAAATTATTCTATTAGAATAATCTCCAAAATTAATCATAATATAAGTTGACAACATAATAATCAACTAATGTTCTAATATTTTTTTATGAAAATAACTTTCAAAATTAATTAGAATATAAGTTGAAGAGATAATTGAACATTCATTTATTTATTATGATAAAAGTAATTTTATATAAAGAGAGTGTAGTCTAATTAATAAATAAAATTATTCTCTTTTAAAGTCTTTTTTTTGTCATTTTTTCCAAAATTTGTTAGAGATTTTTAAGAATCATAAGTTTAAATTGTTTAACTTGCAAATATTAAGTGCTCCAAGGACTTTGAGGTGTTGAATCTGTTATGCATTCAAAAATACATTTTGAACGAAAGGAAAGCACATTCTCACTCAAAATTGTATGGCCAGATTTAAAGGGAAAAAGTCATTTTATTTATTAGTTAGACTAAGCCTCTATATTTTGGCAATAAAAGCATTATTGGTTTTTTTTTTTTTTAGTTCAAATTGTTGTTTCAGTCATATTAGTTGATTTAAAATTTTAATTTTATTTTAACTTGTGATTTATAGTGAATATGATTGTAATTTATGATTGAGTCAGCGTAATGATTAAGAATGTGTATTTTCTCCTAAGAGGTCACATGTTCAAATTTGGAAAGGCGTAGAGTATGTACATTTGTGTAGCCTTAAATATTCAAATTGTTGTGTAGAGAGGGTTTCCTCGCTCTACAAATAAGGGGGTCTCGTACACCAATTTGGTATTTAAATTTAACGTGATCTTAAAATTATATTATCATTATTATGTTGGGATAATTTTCAAAAAAAAATCTTTGGACTAAAACATAAAACAAAATGAGTCCTATTACTCTTCTCCTTACTATTATAAAAAGACAAGACATAGTAACTTCTCTATTCTCATTTTTTTTCCAAATGTAGAAAAAAAATGCATAAATACAAATTAATAACCTATTATAAATATTCCACCTAGGATAGAATAATCTTCATAATTAATAGTTTAACCTTCATAATTACTAGAAAACTATTAGATATGACAATACTCTCTGTTTTTTATAGAAGAAATCTAAATACTTTCTATATTTATCTTAGAAAATCATACGAAGAGTAACAACTAAAATAAGTTCTACAAATGTTATAATATGAGGAAAAAATTATGTGTCAATTGAGCCTTCGTATATGTTACCCGTTTTACTTGTTTTTCCGTGTATACTAATATAATAATAATAAAAATAGTTATAGTTCCCCAAAGGGTTTATAAAGAAAAGTTACACATAGAAGTAAATTAATTAGTCGATAAACTCAAGCTATTTTCCATTAAAAACTTTAACTAATGGGTAAATTTAAGCTATTTTCCATTAAATTTAGTAGGAATTTTGACACTAATTATTCCATCTGATTGTTAAAAACTTTGACGCATCTTATTGTTAAATATTTTTCAGTAAAATTATTACTTAAATTGAGTAGGAATTGCGTCACTAGTTATAATTCTATCTAATTATTAAAAACTTTGACGTTGGGATTTCAACCTTAGAAATTTTGGCTCAGGTGAAAAATACATATATTTCAAAATTTTGAAAATAATAAATAAATTAAAATATAATTTTATTTTATTAAAAATTAAATAAAGTAATTGAAAATATTAAATTTACTCACTTATTAACTTACTCCATAAGTACTAAAAATAAAATATATATATATTTAAAATATAAATCCGATAACTTTTTTAACATCAAAGAATTAATATCGTGAATACTACCCATGTTAAGAGATTCACTCAAACTTAGAAAAACATCATAAAACATTACTAGGATAGATGAGACAACACCATAATGAATTGATTACATGCACAACACCATGCCAACGTTCATCAAATGACTTGATGCTCTTGGTTGATGCCAAAACTGTGAAATCTTACAAATAAATAAGACAGGAGTTTGCTTTTCACAATATAAATATAATTTTCGCAATTAATATTTCAAAATATATTTATTGTAAACAAATGATAATTATTATGAATATGCATTAAGTTAATTAATTTAAATAGAAAAACTATTTTATTTTAATATTAATTTTTTGAATTAGTATTATGTTGATAAGCGTGTTTATTTTGGAATAAGATTTTCAAATTTTAATTTAATTATCAATAATGAGTAGGTGGATGGAGCTCCATGAAATATTTTTAGTAGTAGTCAAGATAAATTGAGATTTATTTGAAAGGTAATTATGCTCTTTTTACATTTCAATTTAATTAAAAAATATGTCATGTCCACGAGTGGCACTGAACACTTATTATGTCAATACGCATGTCTATTTTGGAATAACTTCCATAATTGTAATTTAATTAACAAGAATTACTAGGTCGATGGTAGAGATTTTTTTTTGTAACAATGTATTATTTAAATTATATTTTCAAAAATATATAGTACATTCTAAAGATGGACTCCCTGATCAAGTATGGGTTATTTGATCTAGAACAATACCTAGAAGCGTGATCAAGACTAGACTCAAAATCTTCATACATGGACATATAGAGCCGATGGAAGACCAAGCTCACAATGACATTACTAACAAAATTTGGCTTTCAAAGCCATAAAAACTTGATGAACATAAGGATAGTAAATATGTATGTTTGATACCAAATATACTAACAGGAATATGGCCAGTGATACCATGCCAAAAGTTGATCATTTAAAATAAACAACTGGAACAATGTTTGTTGGTGGTTCAAGAGCTTGTTGGTCTCTAACACATAAAAGAACATTTTCCATTCTTTGCATCCTCTTGTCCATAATCCGGTGTAGTAGATGGAGTTCTTCCATTCGAAGGAGGAGCTCACCTCTCATCTCTAATGGGCCTCCAAATAAGTACAATTCAAGGCCCATTAAACCATCCTTCAACACCATTTTACCTCTCTCTTTGCATTTGATGACATCTTTTCAGCTATAATGTGTTCACTAGGAAGGCTAAGGAATATTTATCATATCCTATAGCTTAATACATAGAATCTGCAGGACAAGGAGAATTTACAGTCGCACGTTGGAGACCAACAAGAGAATCTTTAGAAGGCTTGCTCCCTGAATTAGCTCATCAAATACTCGATTGGAATATGGGAAGTTACTACCTCTCAGTGGCTATGAGAATATCAGGAGACTAGATCCACTTTTGTAGGATTTTTGGAGGGAAGCAACCCTCCCTTCAAGGAGAATACCCCTGTGGTGTAGGAATATCCTATTTGCAGACAAAGGCAATTCCTCTAGCCCAAGAGAGTGGGTCTAGCCACACACAAGACAATCTAATGTAAATTTCCTTAGATTAGAATCAAATAAGAAGGCCTACCTCTTATAATGCTAATCCACTTGATGGTGATCTTGCTTCCATGCTCCAGCTTCCTTTCGTTCCTTTCATTCAAGTACCTGAAACAAACATGCAAGAAACAACAACAAACTTGATAACATTAAATCAAATCCAATCTACTTAAAAGGTCAAGGAGTTCTAAGCTATCAAATGTGATATTACACTCGATATAGGAAATAAACCATTAGTTGTATTAAAATAAACTTCAAAGAGAAATACAACCGAAGCCTTGACATTGGAGATCTCCTTTGTGGTATCCAAGTCCTACTACATGCCTTTTCAACACTCTTTTCCTCCTCTAGCTTGACATGAAATAGCTTCCAATCTCTAAATCTCTCTCCTCATACTTTAGCTACCAAAGGCTAGTCTTTTGTCATCTAAGACTAATCTTCCTCTATAAAAAGCTAAAGTTTTCAGAATTTTGCAGTTGGTTCTATGTCTCCACCATGTTCACTATGTGTTGTATTGTAACCAAAAATGGTAATAGGAAGTGGTTTGTATAGGGAGAGGAGGGTAAGAATGAGATCCACTCAAGGGGGAAGAAGGTCTTATCTCCTTTAGAAGGTCCACTTTAAAGGGGGCAAAAACCTTATATGGAGTTCTCGACCCTTATCCAACCAAACAAACATCCAACACATCGCCACTAGAAGTTTCTAGATGTGAAACTCCATTTCCTTTTATAAAAATAATCTAGAAGTAGACCGACATGGGTATTGGGCTAACAGTAGCGCCGATTGGTGCGGGTCACAGTGTAAAACTCTGCCATCAACGCGGGTGAGACACTGGGAAAGAGCGTTGATCTTAAAAACTGGGTTTTAAGAAGGATTCTCTGGAAATGTTCTAAAGGGAGTGGGGACTACTTTCTTCAAACTTCAAGGGATGCAAGAGCATAGGTTTCATGGTGAAAGTATAACACAGTAGTCACTACTAGGGTTCTCTGGGATCAAGAATGAGGAGTGACAAGAGAGTGACAAATTATTGTTTAACAAATGCCCCCTAAAGCATGAAGTTAGAGCTGAGAACGATGGTTGAAATGCTTTAAGACGGAGCGAGGACTTGGAATACTAGTATTAAATACCTACAACTCAAACATACATGTACATATCTGAAATGTGATAGTCATGCCTGATAAACATGAGAGGTGTTGGGCATGGAATCCCCCCAAGGCATGTTTTGTGGCTCAAAGCCCAAGTTTTGACCGAATTTTGCTGTAAAGCTCCGCGAAAGTGGGCGCAGGGCACGAAAGTATAATAGAGTCACAGCGTTGTCCACCCTACTTTTGTAATGTAATGTCGGCTGAATAGACCTACCCATGGTCCGTGGACCATGGGATTGTATAAATAGAGCGAGGCTCTAAGTGTAAAAGAGAAAGGTAGAGAAGAATAACAGGTCTAAGTGATTGGGTCACAAGTGTAAAGTGTGTCTTTGGGTCGTAGAGTAGGAGAAGGCTCTGCAGTTGAGTGCGCAGACGCCTAGTAGTTTGCAGCTGACTGCACGGACCCCTATAGCTGAGTGGACAGGGCGGAGCCAAGTCTTTAACCGAGGAAGAAATTAATAAAGAGAAGCTTTATCATAATTCTGTGTATCTGTTCTTGGGTTAATGCATTTTTTATATGATTCACAAAGATACTGTTTATTTACTGCGTGCACTTATATGAATGGTTTATATTGTTAAGTATACTTAAAGCACTCAAGTAGGCAAAGTTAATTAACTAATGTCAGAATACCATTGAGGTCTTGGGTAATAATGAAAAGCACGACGTTCAGCCCTTTGGTAGGGCCACGCGAAGGCAGTATATCAGGCTGTGAGGTAAGGGAAAGTGCGCGTAGCGACTTGCATGCAGGGTCAAACTTCAGACCACTTGAACTCATCAGAAATCTCCAGGGTGCGGAGACCTGGTTCCAGCACCCTCCCATACTACTTCAGGTGAGACCTCAGTCTGCGCTCCACAGACTATTGATTAAAGGGCTAGTAGTACCAGGATTTGTTTGGCTAAATCAACTCTGAACCTGGGTCAGGGCCCATTAAGCCAACAAATGGTTCCATTTCCGGGACCGGGATCTACATAAGAGATGTATGATGTCGTATCACTAGAATTCGACTAAGAAAGGAATTGAAGAGTGGTTGTACAAGAAGATTCACTAGTTCGCGGCACAGGAAAATAGGAATGCATGATTATCGAAGGAAGAGTGGTTAGATTGCTACTTATATATAGAAATCCATGAAATTTTCTTTGCATCCTTCCCCTCTGAGTAATATGAGTGGATTTCAAAGATAGCAGACAGTTAAGGAAGGTGTAGGCTCGACAAACCTATTGTGTGGGCTATAGAGTTGGTGCACAAACTGGGAGCATCAGAATATAAGATCGCACATGTTGTGGATTACTGGCTCGATCAAATTATAGGGGGATTTATCACCGAGTTCGCGGTAGATACTTCAGTCAACTATAGTGAGGCAAAACAACACTTCCTCAAAGGACCATGAGGTAAGTACGTTAAGGCTTTGAACACTTGGATTAAAATGATATTGTGTGAAAGCAGGTTATGTGAATAAATTGATGTTTCGGGCTACATGAAATGGGAGGATCTACAGAAATGAAGGTAGTGCAGAACTAGAAACTAGCCCCTTGATTTCACCTCTACAAGAAAACGAGGAAGAGCTCACGAAGGTTTCACCAAGAAGTGCAATCAATTTGATAAAGTAGCGAATTTTGCGCATACCACTTCCACCTACACCACCGCCAATTTCACCATTTTCACCCCTGCCTTCGCCCACACCACCTCCGCCACCACCACAATTCAATATGGCAAGCACAATAAAATTGCCAGTCTCCAAAGGAGTAGGGAATGAAGATCCAGACCAGTTTTGGTTTGTGGTAAGGGCTGTATGGGAAGTGCAGGGAGTCATAGATGACAATATAAAGAAAGCAACGCTGGTTAGCGCTTTACAAGATTGCACACTAACTTGGTACATTAAGCACTCTAACAACAATCCAAATGTAGGGATCGCAGATATCTAAGCTGCACTAAACAGGGAATTTAGTAGGCCAAAATCAGAGACACAATTGATCATCAAATTTAAGGAAATCGCGATGCTTCCAAGTGAGACCCTGTGGGAGCTGGATCAAAGACTGAAGGGTATGATTCGTGAAGCCAACATGACCTTGACGGATGGGAAATACCACGCATTTTTTGTAGCATCGCTAACGCCGCATCTAAGGAATGCGTTGTCACAATAGAAGCTATCCACTTAGGCCAAGGCCTTGGAGATCGTAATGAGACTACACGAGACCCAGATATAAGATCCTAACCTAGGAGTTCAACAGATCCACATGCAATTGAAAAACTTGTGTCTTGAGATGCAAAGTTTGAAACAAGACATGACAGCTCGCCCAGAAGCACACAAGGAGGTATGGTGTGTAAAGTGCAAGGGCCAGGGACATGAAAAGGACCATTGTCCAGTTTTCGTGAACTACCTGGCGGGAGGAGGACCAATGCCATTAAGACCAGAGCCACAAGCAGGACCGAGCATCGCGCCTGCATTATGGTGCGTGATTTGTCAGATAGGAGGGAAGCATGCTACAAATAAGATACCAAATGTTATGAAACCAGCTCACAAAAAGATAGAAAAGATAGATCAACGCCTTATAATTCAGCCTCTTCGAGGGGGAAACCTCCTTTACATTACATAAATGAAAAATTCTTGGATGATACAAATGAAAATACCTCCTTTCTATATATAGGAGTCTAAGGGGTCATAACATAATCAGAGCCGACATAACAATAATAATGTAATGGCACAATAATAACAATAGTGGGCTTCTATGGGGCACAATAGTAACAATATGGGCACTACATGGGTACATCAATATAATAAGTGGGTTATACTAATAACAATAAGGGGTTACACTAGTAGTATAGGGGCCTAACATGCCCCTCTCCTTCAAAAAGCGTTGTCCTCAACACTTGAGTAGTTCTTGATGCTTCTGTATAAAATTTTTGTCCTCCCATGTGGAATCTTCAACGGGTAAGTTCTTCCACTTGATGAGATACTCTAAAATTGATCGATTTCGTAGCTGTCGGGTTCTTGTTTCTGTGACTGCTCCAAGTTCTAATACGATTTTTCCTTCCTCTTCAATTTCTGGCAATATTGTTTGAATTGGGATCTTTTGAAACTTTTGAATAAGTGGCCATACTTCTTCGTCCTTCTTCCATTCATCCCTTGCTTCGTTTATCCAATCTGGTTGGATAATATGAATAGCACAAAACAATGCTTCCACATCCTCATCCTTGAAGAGTCTTCCCATTCGGTAAGATCGCCATTTTTTAAGTGCATGTAGTATTGCCAACATTTCCTTCTCATAAATAGCTTGCTTGAGATGTAGCAGTAAAAATACCCAATCACCTACATCAAAACATTTTTCACTACGATGTTGATCTACCTGTTGTTTCGTTTGATTTTGCACCGAAGTGGCGTTATCCTTTAAAAGTTGGAGAACTTGTTATTGATGCTCGATGTGATCTTTCACTGCTTGAACCTTTTTCTTCTTGATATGTCCTTCTATCTTTAGAGTTTGAGGAGTGGTAATTTCTTCCAATCCTTTACAAGATATGGTCGGATTCATTTCTTTATGCTCGATGTGATCTTTCACTTCTTGAACATTTTTCTTCTTGATATGTCCTTCTATCTTGATAGTTTGAGGAGTGGTAATTTCAAACAATGAATTACAAGATATGGTTGGATTCATTTCTTATTTCTCGATGTGATCTTTCACTTCTTGCACCTTTTTCTTCTTGATATGTCCTTCTATCTTGAGAGTTTGAGGAGTGGTAATTCTTGCCAATGCTTTACAAGATATGGTCTAATTCATTTCTTCTTTCTCTGGGGTGGGGTCCTGGCATATATCTTCTTCTTTTGATGTTTCTTGATCCTTTTCTTCCTCCTCTTCATATTCTATGTAAAATAATTTTTTCTCAGCACACTTATGACCTTTAGTGCATTTTCTATCACAATTGTAACAAAGCCCTTTTTCTCTTTTTTCTTCCAATTGTTGTGGTGTAACCCTTGTAGGTTGTGGAAGGCTAGGAGAAACAACACTTCCATATTTATATTTGTGAGGGGTACGCTTCCTGGTTTCCATAATTTTGCTTTCCACTATGTCACAAAGCCCTTTTACTCTTTCCAATTGTTGTGGTGTTGCTCTAAAGAAGGTGTTGCTCTTTGTATCCTCATAATGTGCTATCATTTCCTCCGTGAAAATTGACCACATAACAAGTTGTTTACAAGAACAAAGCCCTTCGTACCATAAAAATTGATCTGGTTCTAAATATGAAGATGCAATACATACCTTTTGTAACAGTTGTACACCATGTAGATCAAAATATTGCTCCATCTGAAGTATCCAATTTACCGAATCTTTGCCATCAAACTTCCTCATCTTGCTTTTTCTTGATTTTAGGAGCTCGACCTTGAAACGACTGTAACTCTGTACTTTTGGATCTTTAAGTTTTGAAATTGCGACCTATAGTAGCCCTCTGTGTCCTCTTTCTAATTCCACTAGTCTGATCCAAATTGGATTCTCTAAGAAAAAGTTATGCACAATCTCCCAAGATGACCTGATTATAGACCTTTCCAGAAGAGAAAACTTGTATGAAGTGCCACATGTCACTATTTCAACCTTTGGATCTAAAAAAGATATACAAAAAACTACAGTCCGTCCTCTTTCTGTACCTTCTTATGAAATTTCAATCTGATCCCCAGAGAGAAAGTTATGACGATTTTCCCTTGGTCACCTGTTTGGAATGTAATTCAGGAGTTTGCAAAAAGACCAACTTCCTCAAATCATATCTCCACAAATATAGCTCCAAAATCTTTGAAATTCGAACCCCAGGTTCAGCGCAATTTCTTCTCAAATGGGTTTTTTTTTCAACTTCTGAAACTTCGCAGAACAAAAGTTATAGCGAAAATTCCATGATGACCTGTTTGGAGCAGCAAAACCCTAGAATCTAAAGCTCTGATACCAAATGTTATGAAACCAGCTCACAAAAAGATAGAAAAGATAGATCAACGCCTTATAATTCAGCCACTTCAAGGGGGAAACCTCCTTTACATTACATAAATGAACAATTCTTGGATGATACAAATGAAAAGACCTCCTTTTTATATATAGGGGTCTAAGGGGTCATAACATAATCAGAGCCGACATAACAATAATAATGTAAGGGCACAATAATAACAATAGTGGGTTTCTATGGGGCACAATAGTAACAATATGGGCACTACATGGGTACATCAATATAATAAGTGGGTTATACTAATAACAATAAGGGGTTACACTAGTAGTATAGGGGCCTAACAGTAGCCATCTATTACAGAATTATACGCAAAGTTCCCAACAATTGTTCTGTAATTTCTACAGGTCAGTAGGCCACGATGAGCGCACGTGTAGAAGTTATGAATTGATAATGGATTAGATTCCTACCTACAGAGTTCAGACCAAAACACGGGCCCTCGCTCAAAATGCAGGGATGGCACACACTAGATTTCAGGGGCGCAGACGAGGTTGAGGTGGAATGGGAGCAGGAAGAGGTCGCAGACAACTAATATGTTACAATTGTGGAGTACCGTGGCATTATGCCCACGATTGTAGAAATCCGATGAGACCATCGTGCTTATATTGTACCTAGTTTGATCATGAGATAGAGGGTTGTCCCACGTTGATAGCGAGGTTGCGCGATAAAGGAACACTCCAACCTCCTCCGACTCAGAACCTTCAAATGATGAGGTCTGAGCCACGCGAGGAAGACCCGAATGTAAATATAGTGCTCCGAAGTGGTATCATGACAGGAGATGACAAAGGCAAGCAACCCATAGAGAGTGCCTGGGTTCACAAGGCTCCAACAAAAAAACCAGAATTTGGTTTGGAGCATGCTAAGGAGACATTCATGGAAGCTAAGAAGAGCTTCAAGGAGGCCTCCACTTCAGGTAGTAAAGACAAACTGGAACCAGAAATGGACCCATCAATGCTCACTACCTTTTTGGAGACATGCATGAAGCTGTTGTGCAACAGTAAGGCTGTGAAGGGGCTACAAGAACTCATAACTAGATGTGTTGGGACCGTGCCAGGAGAACCGTGCGTAGTCCAGAAGCTCGGGAAGCACACAACACAAACAGGAAGAGAGATGAGATTGACTGTGAGATTGGGGAATATGAAATGGAGCAAGTGATTTTGGATCTAGGATTGGATGCGAATGTCCTACCAAAGCAGACATAGGATCGCATGGGTATGCCCGTGTTGCAATGGTCTCCTATTCAATTGTGAATGGCGAATCAACAAAAGATCCTACCTATGGGAAGATTGCAGGGAATAATGGTAGATATCAAAGGTGCAAGCACACCTGCATATTTCAAAGAAATAGATATTGTTGATGCCAACAATCCCTATCCCGCGTTACTCAGAATAGATTGGGCCACTGACATGAATGGAGTGATAAATCTAAAGAAGCGCAAGATGATTTTTGAGAAAAAGTCATTGCACGTAGTGGTACCTTTAGACCCTGCGGAAGGATCGCGCTACACAGAACTGGTGCGTGACAATGATAGTGACGATGATTTACACTATATCTATAAGATAACCACGCGGGAGTAGGACTGGGTGAATCCAACAGCGGATGGCAAACTCTTGTGTGAGTGTGAAAGCTCCTGCACCTCAAATTCGGACGAGGAAATAGAATGATTGCAGAACCGATTACACGAGGTAACCACGCTCATCGGTAACATGATGACAAGATCGCTATGCTACGTGGCAACAGAGGTAAGAGACCTACCTATGTATGACGGGTTGAGCAAGGTGGATGATTTCCTAAACAAACTTGAAAGAGAAGTTTGGAACAACAATGATTCGATGCTCTGAAATGGGTACTGCGCGCCACACCTGCAAGGTGGTGGGGTACACACCAATAGAGTTTTGAGGATTGGTGTGAATGCAGAATAATGATGCACCTATGATTTGGGAAGCATCAGATGTGGCTAACAGACAAGTATGACAGACGGGATGATCCATGTGCACACCTCACAAAATGGACCAAGGTCTACGGGGAAGAGCCACAACTTGAGTGGGTGCACCTAATCTGTCATACCCTAGATGCCATACCCATGAACTGGTATACTAAGACAGAGCTCCGCCATGTTATGAACGAATGGGATATCTTGCGCGAAGGATTCCTATTAACCTTCATGTTTGAATATCCTTAGTGGGATACTTTGGATGATGTGCTACAAGTAGTAAAAGCAACTATCTTCATAATACCCCAGGAGCCAATAGAAGTGCTTCAGCTAGAATGGTCAACCCAGCTGAGTTGTGTGCTGGAGTGTTACAATGTAAATATTGAGGAGGATGACGAGGATCCATGAAAAATCAACATTCCAGATTCAAGGACCATTGATTGAAGATCCTGACATCACCTCGCCACTAAAAACGAAGTAGGTAAACATTGGGACAGAGGTTGAACCAAAGTATGCAACGCTCAGTGATTATTGGGATGATGCCACGGTGGATAAGGTCGGTGAGTTACTCCGCGAGTACCAAGACTTATTCTCGACCAATATTATGGACTTAAAGGGGATTGTTGATGATTTAGGGATGATGAAGATCACCCTAAAACGTGATGGGAAGCCAGTTAAGCAGAGGCCTTACCACTTGAATCCGAACTACAAGGAAAAGGTTCACGTAGAACTAGACAAGATGCTCACAGCTAGAATTATTGAGTCGGTGGAAGAATCCAACTAGGTGAGCCCTATAGTAGTGTAGGAGAAAAAGCAGAAGGGAGAGATAAGAATATGCGTGGACCTCAGGAAGTTAAATGACACCTATGTACATGACCCATTCTCGACCCCGTTCGTAGATGAAGTATTAGAAAATGTCGGCAGGCAAGAAGCATATTCTTTCACTGATGGGTTCTCAAGGTACCACTAGATCAAAATCGCGTCGGAAGACAGGAGAAATACCACCTTCGCCATGGAATGGGGCTGCTTTCAATACATCATCATGCCATATGGGTTAAAAAACATGCCAGCCATCTTTTAGCACATAGTTGTTGCCACCTTCAAAGAATATATCCACAAATTCCTGGAGGTCTATCTGGATGATTGGACTATCTTTGGATTGGTTAAGCACCACGTAGCAAGCTTACGCTTGATGTTGGATACTTGCCGACGACACTAGATTGCGCTTAACCTTAAGAAGTGTACATTCCTCATTCCCTTTGGGAACCTACTAGGACATGTGGTCTGTAAACAGGGACTAATGGTCAACCCCGCGAAGATTGTAGTAATTCTAAGTTTGGAAGTAATGCAAAGTGTTAAACAGCTGCGCGCTACCATGGGACACACAGGGTACTATAGGAAGTTAATCAATAGCTATGCCCAGATCATCGCGCTGATGGAGAAACAATTGAAAAGGAATGTCATGTTCTGCTGGAATGACGATTGCATGAAAAGCTTGGATGTCCTAAAGGGGAAATTGGCCTTCGCTCCAATCTTGGTCTTCCCAAAATGGGATGCGGAGTTTCATGTCCATGTTGATGCGTCATGTATCACGCTGGGAGTGGTGCTCACACAAGAGGGCAGAAAGGGCTTGGATCACTCTATCGCATTTGTAAGTCATAGATTGTCCAAAGCTGAAAATAACTATTCCACAACTGAGCGTGAGGGATTGGCTATGGTGTACATGCTCCAAAAATACCAGCACTATTTGCCAGGAGGACATGTCAAGATGTATATAGACCATTCCGCGCTTAAGTGCTTGGTTAATAAGCCTATGTTGGGGGGCGCATATGTAGGTGGCTCTTATTGTTCCAAGAATATGACTTTGAGGTCATGGTAAAACCTGGATGCCTGAATGCAGCACTGGATCACTTGTCACGTATTGAGATGGGCAAGGAACCTACTAGTTTGGAGGAAGGATTACCTGACGCACATCTCTTTTCTATGTGCATTGTGGACAGACACTTCGAAGATATAATCCTCTTTCTGACAACAGGGACTGCGCCGAAGGAATACTCTGTCCAATAGCAGAAGGAATTGGTGGTACGCGTAACGAATTTTTCTGTCATTATGGGGCACCTATAAAAAATGGGAAATGATCAGATATAGCGAAGGTAAGTACCTAAATTTGAACAAAGTCAGATCCTCACGGAAGCACATTGGAGCACTGTAGAAGGACACTATGTAGGATGAGCGACCGCACAAAATATTCTCTGCATAGGGTTGTGGTGGCCAACCCTTCATCATGATTCAAAACCACATTGTAAGGCTTGCGATATATGTCAAAGGACTGGTAAATCATCGCGAAGGGATGAAATCCCTTTGAATCCACACATGATGTTGCAGCCCTTAGAAAAGTGGGTAATCGAATTTGTGGGACCTATCAAACCCCAGGGAAAAACAGGTGCGCGATACATCATCACCGCGATGGAGTACCTAACGTTTTGGGCGAAAGCATGGCTGGTCAAAGATTGCAAACTACTACGACTGTGAAGTTTTTGTTTGAACACGTGTTGACTTGATTTGGCTGTCCAAAAATCTTAATGAGTGATCGCGGTACACATTTCCTGAATGAAACCATCAGTGCACTCACAGAAGAGTTCCAGGTGTATCATCAGAAAAGCACACTGTATCACCCACAAGCCAATGGGACAGTAGAAGCATTCAAAAAAATACTGGAGACTGCGCTAACCAAAGTGTGCAACGTGCAATGAAGCGATTGGGACATGCGCATACCTACAATACTATGGGCTTATAGGACAACGTGCAAGAAACTAATGGGACAAACACCTTTTCAGTTAGTTTATGGCATGGAAGCTGTCATGCTAATGGAGTATATTGTACCTAGTCTGTGCATATCAGTGCTCACAGGTATGACAGACCGCAAATCTCTGGAAGAAAGGCTTGCGCAATTAGAAGAACATGAGGAGGAATGGTTCTTGTCTGGTTTTCATCATCAAGTACAAAAAAAGTGTGAAAAGGCCTGGCACGAACACCATATTAAGTTGCACACATTCAAGGTAAATGACTTAGTGTTGTTGTATGACAGTAAGTTTGAAAAATTTCCAGGAAAGTTCAGAATGCATTGGCTAGGACCATACGTGGTTAAGGAGGTCATAGGTGGAGGCGCAGTCTAGCTAGTCAAACTAAATGGAGAGCCTTTCCCAGGAAAAGTGAATGGCAGCCACTTGAAGCACTACATGGGTGGCCTAACTATCTGACTAACCGGCGGAAGCACAATCTTCGCCTTCCAAGGATCCGAACAAAGGTGCGAGACTATAAAAAAATGCAAGGGATACCGGCATAGATTCAAAGAAGTAGTTCAGACACAGAGGTCTTGGAACAGTGTGTGCAGAAGATCCAGCAAGCAGTAGCTCAGTGCATTGTTGATCTCCATGTAGTTCGAGAACAATTGGAGGGACTCCATCGAAATATTGTTGTGCTGACAAAGTGAATCGAGGGTGAGTCATGATGTTTGTGTTGGGGGCCTGTTGGGCATGGAACCCCCCCAAAGCATGTTTTGGGGCTCAAAGCCCAAGTTTTGACAGAATTTTGTTGTAAAGCTCTACGAATTGTGGGCACAGGGTGCGAAAGTATAATAGAGTCACAGGATTGTTCACCCTAGTTTTGTAATGTAATTTCGGCTGGATAGACCTACCCATGGTCCACAGACCATGGGATTGTATAAATAGAGCGAGGCTCTAAATGTAAAAGAGAAAGGTAGAGAAGAATAACAGGTCTAAGTGATTGAGTCACAAGTGTAAAGTGTGTCTTTGGGTCGTAGAGTAGGAGAAGGCTTTGCAGCTGAGTGTGCAGAGACCTAGTAGTCCGCAGCTGAGTGCGTGGACCCCTACAACTGAGTGCGCAGGGTGGAGTCAAGTCTGTAACTGAGGAAGAAATTGATAAAGAGAAGTTTTATCATAATTCTGTGTGTCTTTTCTTGGGTTAATGCATGTTTGATATGATTTGCAAAGATACTGTTTATTTACTGCGCGCACCTGTATTAATGGTTTATATTGTTAAGTATACTTAAAGCACTCAAGTAGGCAAAGTTAATTAACTAACGTCAGAATACCATTGAGGTCTTGGGTAATAATGCAAAGCGCGACATTCAGCCCTTCGGTAGGGTTGTGAGAAGGCAGTATATTAGGCTGCGAGGTAAGGGAAAGTGCGATTAACAACTTGTGTGCAGGGTCAAACTATGGACCACTTGAACTCATCAGACATCTCCAAGGTGTAGAAACCTAGTTCTAGCACCTTGCCATACTACTTCGGGTGAGACTTGAGTCTGCGCTCTGTGGATTGTTGCCGAAAGGGCCAGTAGTACCGGGATTTGTTTGGCTAAATCAACTCTGAACTTAGGTCAGGCCCCATTAAGCCAATAAGAGGCATATAATAATACATGAATCCATGGTATAGGCACATCTATTCATGAAGAAAAGGATCATGTGCATGGATCCTCGGCATGGGCATAACCATCTGACTTAACAAATCATATGAAATAGATCCATTGCATGGGCACAACCATCCACATAGAGAGGATCAAAATGAAAAGACCCATGGTATGGTTGCATCCATTTGACTGAGAAGGATCAAAATGATAACCATGACTTAGTCGCAACCATCCGTCTAAAGAATCATGTATACAATCATGAATGACTCATCACTTCTTGCAACCTGGACTTTTGTGATCTAATCCCAAGGTCTTGCACTCCAACACGACCCAATCAAAGTGCAAATTCTAACATGTGAATAGACATGCTGAAGTCGAACATGCTAGAAAATCACTTGATTATTGTTCAATGATGTGAACCATTAACAAGAGCGAGAGAAACCACCCATAATGTCAATGGCTCTCAAGGTACTATCAGTACAATTCACGAAGTGTAATGAAGTTCAAAACCTGTGAAATCACTCGATCGAGGGCTAGTGATGAGAACCTGTCGTCGAGCGCAAAGAACTTGCCATTGAGGCATGCAAGCTCTAAGGTACTGGAAAGGAGTTTCTAGATCAACTTCTCGAATAATGAGTTGAATTTGACATGAAGTGATCTGTTGAAGGAAGGTCATAATGGATCCTTCACCATCGGCATAACATGGAAAATATAGTGAATGAGAGAAATCCAAGAATGTGATAGATGATCAGACAATGTACATGCAAGAAGACTTCTCTTGAACATGTGGATGATAGGACTCCGAAGTTTGGTAGCATTTTACATCATAGGATCAAAGGTGATGGTTGCATGGTAGAGGATAGATGATAGGTTAAAATTGATAACCCAAAACCAGGAAGGAAAGTGATAGAGTGATGATGTCCCAAAACCCGACAACAAATGAGTGTCAATGTTCAAGAGTGACATGTTACCTAAAGTGAAAAATACAACTGATGAATACTTCCAATTTCCCCCCACCATTTTTGGCGATTACCCCAGTTATTTTTGAAACACAAGATTGAAAATTTTAACAAGTCTTATGTGGTTTAATTTTTTAACGAGTTTGACAAAGTTGAAACTTGGAATCTTTTTCATGTTTAGAGAGTTTGAAAAAGACATGGGAAAGAAAACTCCAAGGGTCCCTTTTCGTAAATTTGTCTCTCGAACCCGAAAATGTAGAAAGCAATATTTAAGAGAACCTCCTAGTCATGTTTGACTAAGGTATACCTTTTTCGTAAATAGTTTTATCCCAACTCAAAAAAGGGGTAAACGTAGACTGAGTAAACGACATTTTGTAACCTTTAACAAGTTCAAAACGATAAGAGCTCAGCAATATTTTCATATTTTGAGAGTCAAAAAAGAGCTCAAAGATGACTCCCTACATTTATTTTCTTTAACGAGTCTAAAAGGGAAAAATACTCGGCAACCTTTTCATTTTTTACAAGTCAAAAAAGAGCTTAAAGGTGACTTGTCTTGGAGGAACGAGTGGTATAAAGGGTAGCAACTGGTTCCGGTTATGGTGGAATTGCTCAAAAACTAAGAGGTCAAGAGGTTGGCTAGTAAAACCACTCATCATTGTAGTTCCTCAAGAAAGGGTAAAACACCCAAGTGAAAGCGAATTATCAGCCAAAGAGATGGTGGTGATGGAATGAAGAAAAAACCAAGGCTTATCTGACATGAGAGGCTAATAAAAATGGAAATCACGAGGGTTAAAATGAAGACAAGTTCATTTTTATAAAATCCTAAACCACGAGGAAATATGCTTTGATTCAGTTTCATGTTTACACAAGCTTGAAACGAAAAACTATGCTTGGATTCGGTTTCATGTTTACACAAGCTTGAAATGAAAAAATATGCTTGGATGAAAAAATGGCATGCCCCTAGCATGATGAGAGCTGAGGCACATGCCCCCCAAACTTCATTTCATTCACCGAAGTAGACATCGGGTTGCTAAAAGGTGTATGGAATGAAGTTTCACTTTTGAGATCAAGGAAAGAATCGACTGGAATTTGAAGAGATCTTAATCAAATACTCGATTTGGAAAAAGGGGTTGTTTCATTTTTTAACAAGGTTGACACAGTAAAAGAACTATCCTCAAGACTCCTTGTTTCATTTTTTAAGGAGCTTGACACAAGACAGGGAACTCTACTCCATGGTCCTTGTTTCATTTTTTAACGATCTTAACACAAGACAAGGAACTTTTCTCCATGGTCCTTGTTTCATTTTTTAACGAGATTGACACAAGACAAGGAGCTTTGCTCTGACACTTTGTTTCATTTTTTAATGAGGTTGACACAAGACCAAGAACTATCCTCATGACATTTGTTTCATTTTTTAACGACGTTGATACAAGAACAAACTATCTTCGAAATTTTTTTCATTTTTTAATGAGGTTGATATAGGAACAAAGTATCCTCGCATGTTGTTTCATTTTTTAATGAGGTTGACACTAAAAAATAAATATCCCCATAATCTGTTTCATTTTTTAACGAGGTTAACACAAAAAAAGAACTATCCTCATAACAGTTGATCATGGACCATACGAGAACATGGCCCCCAAGAGGTCCTCACTGGACATGAGAACTACGCTATGGGAGGAACACATCTCAACTGGTGCAAATGACAGATCAAGTTTCAATGCCCCCAATAGATAATGTACCATGCCATCTACGTGATCATCAGCAGATGTGGAGATGGAACGGGTAGCCACATAGTTGACTTGTGGCAGGGAGGGTACTACTTGCAAACGAGAACCAATAGGTAATGATGGTACGATTGGAGCCATCTGGTGACCGACGAATGATAATTTATCAATGGTCACTATTCTCCCTTCGTGTGGAAAAAAAACCACATGGAAGAGAAAAGAAACAAGAGCTCCCATGACATAAACATAGTCATGCCCAAGGAGAAGATCAAAGTCATAGGGACGTTGGACTACCATCATGTCTATATAGACAGTGTTTCCTCCTAGAGTAATAGGGAACTTCAAAAGCATCCCTAAAGGTTGACTGGCTCCTCCATTGAAAGCCAATAGATTCTGGGTGATAGGCACAATATGTGGGGATCCCAAAGCTTTCTAAGTAGTAGAAGACATGATGTTAACAAACGAGCCTTCATCTAATAGAGTGCCATGTACTACCATATTATAGGCTTGCACCATAATCGGGAAAGGCACATAAGATGGGAGGCATAACGAAGTCAATTGACTCCAATCAAAGGAAACAACAAAACTACTTGGTGGGGGTATCATAGGATTTCCCCCATGCTTTACAGGAATAGGAGAAGGGCTCTCCTGAACAACTGGGACGAGAGGGCCACTCTTTGATTCATGAGAATCTTAGGAGACAAGAAGAACATGAGCAGTATTATCAATACTCTCTTCTAGAAGATAGTGAACAACTGAAGGTGGAGCCAAGTCGACACTCTTTTTGACCAATAGTTGGTCAGAAACAGACACAAAAGAGTCATGCTCAGGAAGAGTAGGATGGGCAAGAGATGGATCCAAGTCAATCTCTTTACCAACTAGGAGAGGATTAGAAGAAAGCCTTTGATAACCAACAAGAAGTTGGGGTTGAGGAGCTATAAGGTTTTCCAAAAGTTTTGAAGCTTTATCCATAAGAGGACAAAGGTGAAGAAGATGCTCTCCTTAACATAACCTATAGGGGAATTTAATTTTTCCCTTCTTCTTACCATTGCTAGCTGAGGGTGGAGCATCGACATGATCTCCAAAGGTCGATGGGGATGGTTGATCCAGATTTTGAGACCATACCTCTAAGAATCTGGGAATACCTGGATAGTCTCGAAGGATATGGTCACCCTTACATAGCCTATAAGGCAATTTTACCTTCCATAGAGGATCGGAAGGTTTGTCGACGAGAATTTCATTTGGAGCAATAGCTACATGGTTGACCTCTTGATTATTTGACTTCTTCTTCTTCTTCTTAGCCTCCTGGTTACTGGATTTCAAAATTTCACCAGGCGAACTAGAAGAGGAGGATGAAGAAATAGGTGAAGAAGGTGAGAGGCCAACCTTCGAATAACCATGGTGTTGTCCAGGTGAGGGAGATGGCTAGACAGAAGTTGGGACACTAGAGACCACCGAGGTTGAAAATAGCTAAACATGTAAACCAATAGTTAAGCCAAGAAGGGACAACATTGCCATATAAGGAAAAGGACCAGGAGTCCCATCAGAGGGGAATCCTTGAATGGTAAACTCCAAAAATGTTTCCATTAGAATCGACCCTAAAGAATCACTAAGGAAGATAACTTTAATTAAGAATATTTCATGGCCAGTTAATTTTAAGACACTCAAACAAAACATTTCCTTTTCATGTTTTAAGAGTCAATAAAAGGAAAAAAGGTGACTCTAGTTGCTTTCGTATTTAATGAGCTCGAAAGGACAAGTGCTCGATGATATTTTCAAATTTAAAGAGTCAGTAAAGATAAAAAATGACTACTTAGGGTACTCTAGGCATAAAGGATTACCAGGTAACCATGAACTGCAGAATACCTCCGGTGAACCGAAAAGGATGAGCAAGCAATATCCTCGAATGTTGTGTTTAGTGTATCACGTTTACAAGGCGGCAGACTCGCCTTCTTATGGATAAAGGATTGCAACCTATAGGGGTCTCCCTTTATATACATGATGGTACGAGGAGCACAAGGCTGTGCTACTACTGTCTAATGCAAGATCATTGTGAACGACAGCGGCTAGGTTTAAAGATGTTGGAACATGTCTCTAGCCTAGAACGCTAAATGTGAGCATTAAGTTTCAATGCTTCCTTAGGTTAATTCAATAAATTTTAACGGTTTATCTTGAATTAGGTTTCAATTTCAATGCCCTACCGCTATCATATGGAACATTCTATATGCAGATATATGAAAAAGAAATATTTGCCTTCGATGAAAGTTTACATTAATTGAGGGATAGAGAACACACAATCAACGCAATAACCAAAGAATGAAATCTCTTACTAATACATGTCCTAAATGCACTTAATCATCCTTTAACAACAATTTTTTTTTATTTCATTTCTCATGCCTATGATGATGCAATTATAGCTTCTCAATAATGCTACTAATGCAATATTTCCACTTAAGTAAACTATAATGATGTTCTTCTTTTCATAAAATTAAAAATGAATCTTTCACATAAAGCACTTTAATGAAAATTTTCACAATTCTGAACAAACAAGCATCGATCAAATCCAAAGCATGATAAATGAAACTAAAAGCAACTTCTTCCCTGAATTGAACAACCCAAACACATAAATGCTTCAATCAACAAACCAAGCAATGTAAGCTATGCTTGGAAAGAGAAAGGAGACACTCGAAGTAAGAGAACAAACGAGACTCTTTCACTCATTCAATTGAAAATGAAGCAATGAATATGTTGTTGGAAATAATACTGAGAAGGGGGGGGGGTGGCAGAGGGGGATGAATTATATTTACAAATTAATAACTTTTTCTTTTCATACTCAAATTTGTATACACTACTTCAGTGAAGGTAACTCACATGTACCTGCAACTATCTTTAAGGAAACCAACGTATATCCAGCAAAATTACGATTTAGTTAATTCATCATATGTCGATCTTTAATCAATGCATCAATAATCCATATAAATAGTAACCATGTGTAGTAATAATAGAATAAACCATCACACATAAGAAACACACATGAACACCAAGATTTAAGGTGGAAACCAATGCGAGACAAAAACCACCTGCTACTGTCTTCTTTTAATATAAGAAAAACCTATTTACAATCTTGTACTGGTGCAGAATCATACCAGTACGTATGCACCCACCTGCAGAAGGCTACAACCTTCTCTTGTTCTCCAGATTCTACTGGAAGGGAGATAAAACCCCTTAGCTCTTGTACTATCTGATCCATTTACCAGTATGTAGGCACCGGCCTACAGAAGGCTCCAGCCTTCACTCTTTTTCCAACTAGGAGCTCCAATCCCCTGTCTCTTGTACTAGCCAATCCATTTACTAGTACGTAGGCACTAGCCTATAGAAGGCTCCAACCTTCACTTATTTTCCAGCTACTACTAGAAGGGAGCTCTAACCCCCTGGGTCTTGTACTAGCCAATATCTTTACTGGTATGTAGGCGTCGACCTACAGAAGGCTATGACTTTCTCTCTTCCTCCAGGGACCATGTTTCATAAATTTTTAGACTAGATACTCCTAGAACACAACACCACAATTTGAAGGCCTTATTTCATCAAATTTTCATACTAGACCCATTAGTAACATTGAAGCTCAAAATCAATTACCACTACAATACAACCATCAAATACATCTGCATCAACCAATCAGTGAAACTCATTCATCAATATCTGAATCAACCACAACTGAATCAAACAACCCATCATCACTGAAGAAAATCACAATAAATCAACCTGAACATTCAGAAGACTGTCACCAGAACACAAAGTAGAACCCATAACTCTACATCAACAACCAGAACCAACTGCAACTTCAAACATCATATTTCATAATGTATACACTACTTTGATGTGCCAAACCAGCGTGTATATGTGCTTTTACCAAAGCGAACCAGCGTAGAGATCTGCAAATACTAACTTAAAACATCACAACTATTTCAGATTTCATTCATACCTAGATCAGAACATTTACAATGTAAATCATACACTAGAATTGAGATATAGACTATCCATGATCAAACCACATAATGATAATTCATTTCAAGTCTTATGATTCTGATCCATCATTAGATCTCATCCGTCATCAACCACTAAAGTTCATCCTTAGTTCAGATCAAGCAAAGCACGAAAAATCCATAACATGCATATTTTATTTTTATCTCTCTCTTCATAAGATATTCATTTCTTGCACCCCTATCTCTCTGATCTTCTCCTCCTTATATAATTTTAGGCCTTTCTCAATACCTCAGACCAAAACCACTTAGGACCAATACCTCAGACCAAATACCTCAGACCAATACCTCGGACCAAATACCTTGGACCAAATACCTCAAACCAAATACTTCAGACCAATACCTTGGACCAAAACCTTGATTTTCCATCCCATATGCGCTTTTCCTTCTGTGAAGGTGCATGCATACATCTACACTCCTTTGTTTTATTAACTTGCGTGTATACGCTGCTTGGACAAAGTGAAACAATGTATACTTCTTAAACCACTCTCTTTCTTCAATCTTTGGAGTTTGATCTATAATTCTTTGTTGTTAACCTGTTGCACTATGACCTATCATCTGTGTGAGTTTCCATCAAGGACAACACCTGTATCTTAATGGAAATAGATGTTGCGATTTAAAGATGGATTAAATGAAGCAACAAATCAAAAACTTGACACAATGAATAAACAAACAAATGAATAGTAATTTATCTAGATGACCTAGGGTCATAGAAACCATCCAAAAAACTCAAAAAATCAAGAAATGAAACTTCAAGCCAATCAATCATTCAAACCTAGAAAACAAAGCATCCTAGTCACTTTTTGGTGGAAGAAGAGAGTCTGAGGGTCAAGACACACTAGCACTAGAATGGGAGAAACTTTGATTTTTCTTAATTCAGAAATCAACATGACTTTTTGGCTGAAACTAGCACTGAAAAGGCGTTCGGCGCAACTGTCAGGCTAAAACTAGCATTCATTGGTGTGACTGCTTGGCTAAAACTAGTGTTGGTTGGGGATCAGTGCCACTATTTAGCTAAAACTAGAGTTGATCTAGGGATTCAAAGAAAAAATAAAAAATAACTTCACACGGGGTGATAATTAACACATCAGAGGGTGGGCTAGTGTCTGTATGCCTTCAAACAGGTCAATACAAATCCAAAAGACCATAAATAAACAAACTAGGCACACAAGTAGAAAAGCAGAGTGATGAAAAGGAGATGTATTTCCCCATTGGAGTCACCAATTTGTGGTGTATAAATATCCTCTTTGCGGACAAAGATGATCTCTCTAGCCCAAGAGAGTGAGTCTAACCACAAACAAGACAATCTAATGTAAATTTCCTTAGATTAGAATCAAATAAGAGGGCCTACCTCTTATAAAATTAATCCACTTGATGGTGATATTTCTTCCTTCCTCCAGCTTCCTTTCGTTCCTTTCATTCAAGTACCTAAAGAAAATATGCAAGAAACAACAACAAACATGATATCATAAAATTGAATCCAATCTACTTGAAAGCTCAAGGAGTTCTAAGCTATCAAATCTAATATTACACTTAATATAGGAAATAAACCATTAGTTGTATTAAAATAAACTTCAAAGAGAAATACAACTGAAGCCTTGACGTTGTAGATCTCCTTTGCGGTGTCCAAGTCCTGCTACACACCTTTTCAACACTCTTTTCCTCCTCTAGCTTGACATGAAATGACTTCCAAGCTCTAACTCTCTCTCATCATGATTTAGCTACCAAATACTAGTATTTTTTCATCTAAGACTAATCTTCTTCTATCAAAAGCTAAAGATTTCACAATTTTGCAGCTGGTTCTTTCTCTCCTCCACTTTCACTATGTGTTGTATTGTAACCAAAAAGGGTAAGAGGAAGTGTTTTATATAGGGACAGGAGGATAAGAATGAGATCCACTCAAGGGGGAATAAGGTCTTATCTCCTTTGGAAGGTCCACTTTTAAGGAGGAAAGAACCTTATATGGAGTTCTCAGCCATTATCCAACCAAACAAACATCCAACACATCGCCACTAAAAGTTTCTAGACGTGAAACTCTGTTTCCTTTTATAAAAATAGTCTAGAAGTAGACCGGTGTGGGTATTGGGCTAACAGTAGCACTGATTAGCGTGAGTCATAGTGTAAAACTTTTCCATTGGTGTGGGTGAGACACTAGCAAAGAGCACTAATCTTCAAAACTGGGTTTTAAGAAGGATTCTCTGGAAATGTTCTAAAGGAAGTGGGGACTAGTTTCTTCAAACTTCAAGGGATGCAAGAGCATAGGTTTCATGGTGAAAGTATAACATAGTAGTCACTACTAGGGTTCTCCAGATTAGGAACGGGGAGTGACAGGACAGTGACAAATTACTATGTAACAACCCCTCACTTATTTTTGTATGAATAAAGGAGCCTAGGAGCTCAATAGGATTCAACGTTTTGGAGAAGGATAGTGACTATTAGAGTTAGAGCTTACTACTTATTATCTCGATTGTAATGGTATGTATTTGAACCATTTCTTAGATCAATGAAAAGCATATTTTTTCCTCCAGTCAAGTGTGGTTTAAAGGAGCTATGTTTCCTTGGGATAGGGCCCAACCCAACCACTCAAGACCCTCTCTTGTATGTTTTTGTTATGCATATCGTTTTATGCACTTAGCTTAGTTTTGTTTCTTTCTACAAGTTTGTTTATGAGAGAAAGCTAGTTTATGTAGGTTGTTAAGTAAGCTCACTTGAGGATATTAGATATATACCCTGTAAGAAAAATAAAACAAAAAACAACCCTTCTTTCTTGTGATAGTTAGATTCTAGTTTAAATTCAACTCATCATTTCCTATACTTTTTGGTTTTCTATAATTAGTATTTGTACAGTCCTTTGATCACGATGTATTTGCTAGTTGAATAATAACTTTGTGTGTAGGTGATATCTATTGATTTAGAAGACATGATAACATCATTTACTCTCACCTATACCATCTCTCTCAACACCCTTCTTCCCATTTCCTCTACGCTGGCTACACACAAAAAAATTCATCATAGAGTTATGGGAGACCATTAGTTTTCTTTCCCCACTTGTGCAAGATGGGCTACTAAGTATATCTAAGCTTGGAAAGTTCCTTCATAATCTTCCTCACCCTCCTAATACCTTCTCCCATCTTAGGACCTATTTTATAACCCTTAGATAACTCTCAGATGCAATCCTGTAGCAATATAGGGCATCATGTAACATCTTGTAGTAGTGTTGTAGCATCTTACAACACTTAACATAATTGCTGTGAACTCATCTAGAATTACTGCTTAAGCCTATTTTTCACATTCCATCACTTTACAATGTCCCCTAAGCCTTGGAATTTGAATTGAAGAGACTTAAGACCATTTTCAAAACATCCTTTCATCATCGTAGCTTTAAATATGCAATTAGGGTCTACTATTTTGGTTTAGAGTTAAGTAGCATAAAATAGTTTGCAGTGATTTTCTTTGAGCATTTGATGGCTTCTGCAAGTAGGGTCAATTTACTATTAATGGAATAGTATAGCCTTGCTTTCTTGCACTTACTTTCATGGAACTACTTTATTTTTACATTCTTTTCATTTGATTTATGCAAAACAAAATTAGGGTTTTATTTTGAAGCATTTATTTTCTTGCAAATATATTAGAGTTTATTTGATGCAATAGGAAATGTTTCAATTTCTTCTTTTCTTTCAAATTTGAATTCAATAGTTTCCTTCCTTGGAATTTTGCAAAATGGTCTCTACACATTTTAGTTTAATCCTTTACTTTAGATCAAGCTAGGTAGAAATCTTGCTTATTATGCATATATCATTGCCACCCCTTAAATTTGTATGAACTCCAAATTGATAAATTTAGGGGCCAACCTCGGTACCAAGCGTAAGCCTCCACAGTCTGTATCCTAGTCCAAGGCTGGCCCCAAGGCTTATGCCTAACTCAGACCTCATCTGCCCCAAGGCAAGCATCCGGTATGGTACTCAATGACTTCGGGCATCTCGCAAAACTGGCCCACTCCCTCCACATATAGTAAGGCGCACAACCCCAGGAATCGAAGTGCTTACTCCCCCACCAAAATTTGGCATCCCAATCCAATAACAGGCACCTAGCTTACAACATCAGGGACTTGGCCTCCTCAAGATGGTCCCATAGCCCCTCAAGAGCTATCCATCAAGAGTTATACAAGATAAAGGAACCATTGGCATATGTAGTGTTGATTGAATTTGTCCCCAACCCATATGGTGTTACATATTCTCCCTCGCAAGTATGGGTTCCCACTAGATCATCAAATAAACTGGCCCTCTCGGCCCATTTGTGGAGTTCCTATCAGTCACCACATCTCAACATGCAACCATTGCATTAGTCATAATCGTAGTATCATAGAAAATAATCCACATGTCAAGTATTACATGTCATCATGAGAACATAACAGCATTGTTAATAACATGTAATATTTGTCTATTGGATGATTACAAGCATATTGACATAATGTTATTTTCAATTTAATGTATTGAAGTATATTTAGTGTCTCTCATGAAGCAATTGCATTACATCTTGCATCTCACATTAGTTAAGATCTTGCATTCATTCCTTAACGATCATGAGTGATTGAAATCATGGGCTAAATCTATAGTTGCAAGTTTTTTGTATTTGGAATAATATCTTTTCTCTTCCTTGCAATTGTCTTTATAAAAAATAAGTTAACAAAAAAAAAAGTGTTAGTTTTTTTTCTATATGTAAATTTGTTGAGTTTAGTATACTTCATTATTATTCTTTTGAAATAGGCATATAAGAATAAGAAATTATTTTTATGTTAATAAATATTATGTATGGTTACATATAATTTTGGATTAATGAAATGGTTGATAAAACAAAATTATTTTTGACATGATTTTGATTTAATTGTTTTTATGTCAATTTATAATAGAAAATTATAATATAATGAGACTAGTATTTATTTTGTGGATACAGAGGAAACTTTTACTTAAAGCTTGGTTGTTATTTTAATATAGAGAGAAGTGCATGAATATATTTATTAGTGATTGCATGGATAATTAAGGTTATGCAAGCTCTCTAGTGAATTTCGGGGTTGTGAATTTCGAGGTTGATTTTTTTCTAAATGCTTATGCAATGTTGTATTGCTAAATGTAACATTCAAACTTGATTCACCACAGGGGAGACCATGGCTCCTAAGCATCGAAGACAAACCCAAGGCCCCTAAGGTGGAAACTCCACCTCACACCACTACAGAAATTGGAACCCTGGCTGAGCAAGCTCTATTACGTTCCCTTGGGGAAATGACAAATATCTTTAAGGATTGGGTCACAAGCCAAGGACAAGGCCAAATAAATGATCAAGGTAAAGGAGGAGAGTCGGAACGAAAATAGAGGCAAGACCTAAATTCTTAGTTTAATGTCGAATATGGACAAACAAACCTCGATATTATGAAAGAGTCCAAAAATCCAAATTACCAGAGTTCACAGGTCAAGAGGGGGGTTCAAAAGTAGAAGCGTGGGTAATTGGTGTCCAAAGAGCACTTAGCTTTAAGGCATACACTTCAGGGGAAAAGGCCCAAATATCAATGATTCTACAAAAAGGACATGCTCTATTATGGTGGGTAAATTAAGAAATGAAGATGCAAGTCACCCCATTGCAAGTTACTTGGGAAATGTTTGAGTAAACCTTCCGAACCATGTACTTATTAGAGGAGTACAAACACCAACAAGTAGGGGCCTTCCATGCAGCGCGACAAAATGGTAGATCTATTGAGGACTATGAGGCTGAATTCTATGCGTTGGTCCATCACGTGGACTATATGGTTGATGATAAACGTCAAGCTGAAAGATTCTTACATGGACTCGATCCCTTGGTCCAAGTGGAAGTCGCCATATGGAAGCCCACCACTATGGTAGCAACCACTAGTTTAGCCAAACAAGTCCTAAGGACTATAAATATGAAAAAGCGAATGGTGGTTGATGGAAATACAGGGAAGGAACACCCCACAACGAGGGTAAATAGACCAAGGGAGCACCCATATGGATTCCAAGAAAGACAAAACAATGTTTCCCGGATCGCTAGTGCAACTTGTTATAGACATTTTTGGGCACTACAACCCCAATCATAAATGTCCATAAACCAAGGGCTCTTAAGTCCCTAAAAGTGTTGTTCCAACCTCTAAAAGAACAAGGTCAACTGATTACATCTTCTCCCAGAAGTTCTCCATGAAAAACTACTCAGAATTGGTCAAAACTGGACCATCTCACCTGCTCCATGGTCAAAGTGCGCTGCATCCCACCTAAATACACACAGGAGGTGCGATGCATATTGAAAAGCCCTTCTATGGGGTGTGATGGGTGAGAGTGGACAAATGGCAGGGTCAATCTGCAAGGTGGAGGATCATGGAATCTTCCAGAAACTTCTCCTGTGACACTTGCCTCTCTACATTCGCCCAGAGATGAGTAAGAGATCATCAATCTCCAAGTGGAATCAAGAACTATCAGAGAGAGGACACTAATCAAATCTCAAAAGCTGACTCACCACCCTTGCAGACATCTATATATGGATCCCTCATCCCAGAGATCCAGGGGGGCTGGAATTTTGTATCTTGTAAGGGAGTGCTGCTGGTTTCTTGGTGCAATATCATAGTGTTGGGTGATCTAAGCTTTTCATGAGGTGAAGAAGGGCTTTCTTGATGAGAGGATGATGTTGGGTCAGAACAATTGGTTGTAATCCTCTTTGCTATTCTTGATTATTAATAAAGCTACTCAAGTTTTCCTCCACATTCTTGTATGATTGATGATATATGCATTTGTGTGGTCAATATATATCTAGTCCTATATTGTTTATGATAATAGATCTATGTTCTTGGATAGTGTTATGCTGCTTTGATTCTACAGGTGCTCTTTGAAGTTGTGTAGACGAGGAAGCGAGTGACAAAGATCTATCAGAAGGGAGAGGAATCAAGCAAGGAACCAAGCGCAAGACAGAGGTTGGTCTCCTTTATTCCCTTCTTATCTATTTCTCATAAAGGAAAACGAAAATGTTTTTAGTTTTCTTGTTTCCAAGGTAGCTACCAGCCTTAGTGGGACTAGCAACTCTGCATAGACACTAGATTTCCCGATAACAAAATGGCGACTCCACTAGGGAACGAATAGATCATTTGTTTGTCTACATTTGTTTGCTTTATAAACTTACAGATGGAGCCTGAAGTCAAGCCAGCTAGCCTTCGAACTACATTTTCTATGCAAGTGAAAATTAGATCAATGTTGCTTCAGTCTATCTTCGGGTTTTGTTTATGAACTGAACAATCAATTTACAAGCTCTTTAATTGCCCTTGTGGTGGCTCTAGTAACCTCCTTAGATCTACCCCTGTGATTGATTTACTGATTACCACTTGCTCGGCCTAAATCCCTGAATTGAGCTGCAAACTGTGACTCGGAACCCAGTTGAAGTCTCATCCCTGGACCATCGCACTATCTCTTCTTTGGATTCTGGATGCATCGTACTTCCCGAGTGTAGTAGGTGCGCTGCATCTCTTTTTCCCTGTGTTACAGGTGCGCTGATAAAACAAGGCCTCTTCTGCTCTCAGATTTTGGTTTATGGGTTCACTCTTTTCAGCTCTATTCAAGAGTTTTGCTACCTGTAGTCAGTACACCTCTGTTGAAACCCCTTCCTTGCCATTATTCTGCCTCCATTGTGCAAAGAACTATACATGTTTTTATGTATTTTGAGCCATTTTCAGTTCTCTTTTACAAAGAAGTAGCATAATTGAACTGTCGTTTCTTGATTTGAAAGTGTCGCAAGTGTCATTTTCAGTCATAGAAGAGAATCCGATTGTTCTTGATAGTCGATTACACTGTTACTCTTGTATTTGATTTGAATTAGTAGTTTTTCAAGTGTCGAAAGCAAGTTTTCAATTCCAAATCGCAAAGTGTCATCATTGTCCTCATTTTGTCTTAAAAAGAAACTTGCTAGTAATGTCGCTTTGAAAAGTAATTCAGATTTGCGCTTAGCTTTCTTTTTATCATTCACACATTAAAAAGGCTGAAAACAAATACATGCATGTGCATTTTCATTTAGACTGTTTGTTGGTTTGATTTAGGATAGTGCATATAGTGTGTGCTCTCTGCTCTATGTTGAAAGAATATCATCTCTCTTTCCTTAGTAGCTAGGATTTTCATTGCAAAAAGAAGGTTAAACGATTGTTTATCATCTTAGATTGCATTTTAGGAATTGTACATCTACATCACGTAGTGAACCTGAAAGGAAAATTTCTTAAGCAAGATCAACTGTAAAATAAATTTAATGAATCTAAAAACGCTTTGGAACCTAACGCACAACATTTAGAAGTCTAGGCTAGAGACGTATTCCAGCATCGTAAAGCCTGGTAACTGTTGTTTTCATTGATGGTTGGGTGATTCCTCCACTTTGAGACGATAAGTGCCAGTACGGACTTGTTCTCCCACGTACCATCGAGTATATATTGGGAGACCACAATAGGCTTTATCCTTTATCCATAGGAAGCCGTGTTTGCCGCCCTATCGATCGCAATGCACTGAACACAGCATTCGGGAAGATTGACTGTCGTACCATAAAAGGTATTCTGCAATTTTGCGATTGGTTTGGTAATCCCTCTGTCTAGATTTCCATAGCAGTCTCTTTCGTTCCTTTTCAGACTCCTTAAAGGAAAAGGTCCATTTGAGCACTTGTCACTTTAGGCTCATTAAAAATCAAAGGCGACTAGAGTCATCTTTTATTTTTTCTCGACTCTTAAAAATTGAAAAAACAAGTTGTGTCAAAGCGTATAAAATTTATTTTAATCGGAATAAATATCACCTTTCCTACGTTGGTCTTAGGTTGAGAAAAATGGAGTCCACCAACCAAGGAGTTCCCCTTGGGGGAAATCCTAGTCCTTTCTCCTCTTGGGGAGATGTTGGCACACCCCATATGGCCACATTGTCACTTCCAGGATTGACAATTGGCTTGCCCGTATGGCTCTTCTCAACCTCTGTCGTTCAAAACACCGTGATTCCTGAACAATCAAGTCAGCAACTAAACGATACCAGAGTTACCCCCCAACCTTCTACTTCGTCCAATTCTTCCTCTCCTCCTTCCTCTTCGCTTGATGAAGCTGGTAAAGCCAAAAATCAAGTAACCGAGAAAAAGAAGGAGAAGAGGAAGAAAGAGAAGAAGAAGAAGGAGCCAAAGGCGAAAAGGGGCAACCAATCATCGTCTAGCAAAAATCCACACACTGCAGAGTCCAGGCCTAAATCGCCATGTGTCATTTGCAAAGGAGACCACTATCATCAAGATTGTCCTTGCATCCCTCGGATCTTAAGGGACTAGTCTCCTCGTTTGCACAATCTGGTGTCATCAACCTCTGATGATCATGTTGAAAGTACACCGTCAACTAGTGAAAGTGAAGCCCCTGGACAAAAAGGAAAATGTAAATTTCCTTGTAAACTGTGTAAAGGTGATCATGCCGTCCACCGTTGTCCCTTCTTAGACGAGGCTAAAAGAGTTTTGGACGACCATCTGGTTTCACCGTTACGGATTCCTCCTGGATATAAGAAGCTCTTACCGAGTCTGTCACTAGTTGAAAATCCGGCTGACACGCCCTTGTGGTCAACCAAAGCGTCTATCATTGAAGATAAACCATGTGAATCCACGCCAGACGAAAGTCAAAAGGTCAAGGCGGCAGTTGACCTGGTCTTGCCTTCAGAGGATCCATCTTGAGATGATACAGTCACCAAAGAGAAAAAGAATGACACCGTTCAAATTCTCTTCGTAAGCACAGACTCCGATGAACATGGGGGCAGTCTACCCGTTCCTTTACCGCAGGAAGGAAGTTCGTTAGAGTCATATCCGACCGTCTTGTTAGCCTCCTGTTGCAACAGGTGTTCATATTTCATGATTGACATTTTTACAGGCCAAATATGTCATACTTTGCAAGCTACAGTGTTCCATATTTCCAGAAGAGACCAAAGAAGAAAGCCATGAAGGGTGCCAGTCCAAATGCCACTGCTATATTCCAATTTTAATGAGTTGTTCCAGTTTTGAAGATTTTTTAAAAGGGAGGTCCAAACAGTCTAATCTTGGTCTCCCTAGGTTTTAATTTCCTGTTTTAGAATATAGATAATGTATCTGTCCAAACAGTTTAATCTTGGCAGATTTGTAGATAGGTAGAGAATCAAAGGGACCCAACTGCTTAATCTGGGCCCTGGCAGAAATAAGTGTAGATTTAGATAGCAAACATTCAAAAGAAAACTTGTAAAGCTGGGTCTGCAAGTCTAAGTGCACCCAAACCAAAACGAAGAAAAAATGTTAGGTGAGTAGGCTGGGTAAGTAGCTGTGTGGTTGCAGAATGATTCATGATCAAACTTTGTGTTTCTAAGTGTATATTTTTCCAGATCACGGTTATCAGGAAATTTTCATCTGGAGAAGCTCAAGCTGGACATCACTAACTACCCCTTCTTCTAATTCCCCAAGTCACTTACTAATTTCCCCAAAGAGGTCAAGATCAGCTTGATTCCTCTTAGTTTCATCATTCTCCACGTCATTTGCCTTGGTGAAGATTCCCTTCACTCAAGGATCCTTTATTTCTCATTTACAAGTTCTTTTCCCCAAAAATTAGCCTAAGGTCCCCTACCTTGGTGCCTGCTTATCATCTCCATATTAACTACTAACTCTAGTACATAACTCCCTATCAGTTTTCCCCTTTGCCCTACTAAAAATATGTATATAGAACTCCCCTATATAAATATCCCCTCCCTGGCAATATAGCCATATCTCTTCTAAGTCAGGGAAAGAATAGTCTATCTGGGGTTGTTTTTAGCCCATCCGAGTCATAGCAGGAGTTAGATGACACCTGGTCATGCTAACAACCTCTCCCCTAGCCCTAAAACCCTCAAAAACCCACTTTTTGCTCCCTTAGCCTAAGTTTTGTGCATACAAAACATTAACCCGCGCTTATTAACCCCCCAAACCCACAAAACCTAAGTTTAAACCCCGCCACGCTTTATTTAAATGGGAATATTCCTCGGAATCCCGCCCTTATACCTCCGCCGTTCCACATTTGCCGCCAACCGTTAGATCGCCCGCCCCACAGATCTATGGTGGGCGGGCCTTCCTGTCCCCCAACGCGCCCGAAGGTTAGCGTCCGGGAGATGGGCGGTATTGCCGCCGTACTCCCACCACGCGTCACCTTCCCGGGCGTGGCGAAGCCCCCTCCCCCGAAACCACCTCTGTCCAAAGGCGGTGCGCCCCAAAACCGGAAACCGCCTCCTGCCCAGTGACGTCACCCGCTTGCATCACCCCCATCTGCCCAGTCACCATGACACATCATCCGCCTACGTGGCCTCCTGCCACTGTACCGCCGAGTGACCCTGCCACATGTCCTACCACCGTGTCCCCTGTCGTACTGCCACGTCACCTCCATACGGGATGACGTCATCCCGCTGACGTCATCCGTCGTAGAAAGTCTCGCCATGCTGACGTCATGATGACGTCATCAGCAATTTTAGCGCAAAGGGCGAAAATCGCACTCTGGAGCCCCGGAATCAGTTTCTGAGGCAGTTTTTGAGCATCGCTGGATAAAATAGGCCTGAATGGGGAATCTTTTCATCACGCAGCCCCCAGCAAGCCCGAAAGGCGCCGAATGACCCGTTTTTCTTCGCGAAGCATGCAGAAAGGAGCAGAAGACAGTTTTAGAGGAAACAGAGGCCAAACAGTGGCCATTAATTTTTTATTAGACCCACAGCAAAGGAGAGAAGCGACCCAATTCATTTGTCAGAGAGTATCAGAGGAAAGAGAAGCAACAAAGTGTACCAGTTAAATTGTTTAAAAGAAACCTTCAGTTCCCAAAGTAGGTTAACATTTAATGGCCGCCAACAAAGTCAAATCAGGTGGTGAAAGCCCATCCCTCCTCTCAAATCACAGTGGAAGCATTTAAGGACACCGAACTAAAATGGAACAGAGACCCATGCACAGTGATTGCAGAGACAACTGTACCAAGCCACCGAGGACAACACATTCACTCAGTCCCCATACGGCAGCCCTCAGTGCAACTCAAGATATTTTATGCATTTATTTCTGGATGGGATTAGGTTAAATTAATCATCTTTCCTCCAGACCTGTTTACGTCAAACTGTAAATAAGCAATTTTGAAGAGTTTTCCCTATATATACCGCCCTCTGCATTGTTTTAAGGGTTGGTCGATTGATAATTCTCACTAGAGACCCGCAGTGTATGCCTGAGAATTTTTCTATAATCAAAGACTGCTGAAGAGTTTGGAGTATGACTGTCTGATGTGTTGATTTCTGAAGACTGAATGTGGAATTCCTGTGCTGCAGCCTGGAACAATAAGTGCATCTTACCTCTGTTTTATTGTTAGCCACTATATAAATAGCAGGAAGAAAGATTAGCTTAGAATTTGTTTACAGCACTCTATGCTCAATTTCTGTTGTTTCTGTATGTTTTCATCTGAATGAATTGGTAATAAATATGAATTCCTTCTGGCTTATATTTACTCTAATTCACCTGTGTTTGCTAATTATCTAGGGATTCTTTACTTCCCCTGGGTAGAGCTCTGTTATCTCCTTCTGTTAAGCTGAATGAGAGATTCTTGATTGCCTCTCATTCCTTAGCATTCATTCCATCCTTTAAACCTGAAACGTTGTTTCATGTGCAGCTACCTTGCTCCATATATCTCTCATGTGATCAATAAAATGCACCACCAGTCTTCCTCCTCGACTCCATGCCCAATGGTTTGAAACTTATCAGACTATGCTTTGCCTCTCTACCCGAAGACATCAATTTTCCCACCAAAATCAAAACAAAAACCCTCAAGCCCAATACCTAGCCTAAAATCAATTTCAACAAATCTGAATCAGAAAGAGAGAGCCCTCTCTAATTGCAGGTGGGCTAGAACCTGCAATCCAAAGTTGGTTTGTGGTTACCTCGACCGTATCCCTTTACTACAACCTGAGGGACAACCTGAGTGATAACATAATGGCGACTCTGCTGGGGACTCTCCTCAGTTAAATTCACAAAGAAGGTTGTAAAAATCCACAGGAAAAATCGATTTTCTAATTGCTGTATATCCCTTAAAACTACAGATGAAGCCTGAATGTTAGCCAGGAAGCCTTTGAAATTGTTTTTGTTTTACATTTACAGGAATAGATAAAAGCTACTTCAGTCAATCTTCATGTTAGTCTTAATCCATACACAGCCATTCCAAAATCTGATCAGTTCCTTGCTAATCACAAAAATATTCCCAGAGAAATACCAAAAAACAAATTCGGAAGCTGGCTCCTAAGAAAAATCCACGATACACAAGGTCAAATCCAGACCCGAATCCCCCAGCTGTTTTTGAGAACCCTAACATAATCCCAAAAATCCTTAGGAAGCAAGGAAGACAGGAAAATTTTGCTGATTCGAGTCCTGAAACCGCTTACCCTAGCTCTATTCCGACTCCTGTCAAGGTTTTATTTCGTTCAACCCCTGTTTCCCCTAATTCATCATCCACATCTCATAGCACTCCTTCCACACCTCCATTCACTGCACATACTACAACTACCACTACTGTCGTTCCTGTTATCCCAGTTATCCCTATTATCCCGGTTGTTCCACTTATTCCTGCCAATATGGCCAATAGATATGCACCCTTGCAACTACCTGCTAATCCTGGGGCTTTACCTCAAGAGTACCAATCGAAGATCACATATTTTGATAGTACTGGCCCTTTTACTGCCCTTCAGCATACTAAAAAGATGCAAGATTATTTTGAAAACTACGAAATAGATGATGATAGCGTGAGAATGAGAATTTTTGTTCAGAGCTTAACAGGTGATGTAAGAACTTGGTTCAGATCACTCGCTACGAATTCCATAACCACCCCAGATGAGCTTTACCAATCCTTTACTAACAGATGGGAGAAAAAGAAAGACCCCTTGCACATACTAGCAGAATATGATACAATTAAAAGAGGTCCTCAAGAGACTGTTTTGGAGTACTGTGCAAGATTCAATAATGTATATAATGCAATACCACAGAACTTAAGGCCTCCACCTGACCTTGCCTTGTACAAATTTCCGGATGGTTTTGACCCTGATATGGCATACCAGTTAAAAGAAAGAGCTCCTCAGACCCTTGCAGACATGCAAAACGTTGCTGTCAGTGTTGAAGCCAACTTAATTGCCAAAAGAAACAGAGCTAGAATGGAAAGAAGAACCACTTTTAAGGAAGAACCCTCAGCCTTTGACCAGAAGCTTGATGCTATTATCAATGGCCTACAAAGATTGGGAGAAAGAGTAGAAAATTTCGAAAGGAAAGCATCATGGGAAGGACAATAGTCTAATACCATAAGGAACCCAAATTTCAGGAAAACGCAGAACACAAATGCTGGTAGGTCTAACCAAGACCATGACATAAGACCCCCTTTTCAAGACAACTATGTTGAAGGATCTACTTCTAGTGAAACCATAGAGGACACTCACATGAACCTGATGGATCTAAAGGGTGAGCACAAAACGTTTTTAAGCCAAGAAGACCAAAATGAACTCGACTACAATCAGTTTCAAACTAAGTCTGGCGAGTCTTTTGATTTTAAACAAGGTTACGATACTGCTGTGTATGAAGTACACAAACAATATAAGCTGAGAACTAGGACCATTGACATTTCCGAACCTAGCAAAACAAAGGATGGCAAACAGCCCAACAAGATTAAAGGCAAAGCTGTTGCAACAGAACCAGCTGATCCAACTGTCCCGCAACCGCAACATGTCACTGTAGAAGACATAACAGACCTGCAGCCTTCCAAAGATCAGCCTTTGCCACCTTTTCCCTCGGAAGAAAGTTCGTACAGTGTTCCAAAAAGCCCTCCTGAAATTGAAAAACTGCAAGCAATCAAGCCCCATAACGCTGATAAAAAAGAGCAAATCGCAGATAGTTCAAAAGAAAAAGAAAAAACTGCCATTATCAACACCAAGACTACATTGGAAAAGCCATTTAATTTAGAGGCAGAAATAGCTAAGTTGAAGATATCCATTCCCCTCTCAGAACTTGCCAAACACGATGTATATAGGCAACAGATTCAGAGATCACTTCAAATGCCAGAGGTTAAGGATGATGTAAATGTTTTAGATGACACCCCAGAACTGCTATTTGGCCCAGAGGTTAATGGAAAATCAACACATGGACCTGTCCCACCCTTTTATGTCAGTTTGCATATACATGACCAGACTTTGCACAACGCTATGTTTGACTCTGGGGCATCTCACAATCTTATGCCCAAAGCAGTTATGGAAAAACTGAATCTTGATGTTACAAGACCTTACAAAGATTTATACTCATTTGACTCAAGCCAAGTGAAATGTTTAGGCCTCATCAAAGACCTGTGTGTCTCCTTAGTCCAATATCCAAATAAGACCATCCTCATGGATGTAGTAGTTGCTAACATCCCACCAAAATACGGTATGCTCCTATCAAGATCATGGGGAGCAAAGCTGCAAGGATCCCTTCAATTAGATCTCTCCTATGCCACCATTTCAGTCTTTGGGCAAGCAAAGAGACTGTACAGAGAAACGCTGATGAAATATGTGGTGAGTAGTGAGAGCAAGACTGAAAATTTTCCCATTTACTCAATCCACTCTGATATGGATTCCTTTATTTTGTTTAATGATAACACGAATTCTCCAACTGAGGATGAGCCTTTGACTCTAGAACAACAAGCGCACATCAATGAAGAATCGGCTGCACACACTGACGAAACTGTCACAACAGTCAATGCAACCAACATGCAAGAAGAACTTCCCCAAACAGAAAACGAAAATATGCCCAATCCTAAGTTGACTAACACTTTAGGCATCAACCACAAGCAAGAAATCACATGGTATCTAGAGTTTGATGGTTCTGTTAACAAGTTAGGAGCAGGGGCAGGTGTCTGGATTCACAATACGTATAACAACCATGCAGAAGGTCATGCCTACAGACTGAATTTTAAATGCACAAATAACATGGCAGAGTATGAGGCTCTGCTGTTAGGCCTTAAACTCCTCAAAGCTCTAGGAGCTGCAAAGGTGTCTATTTTAGGTGACTCTGATTTAATCATACAACAGATGAAAGGTAACTTTGTTACCAATGACAATAGAATGAGAGCCTATAGGACGGCTACCACTAATATACTCAATGCATTCACTAAATTCAAGCTGGCCAAGATTTCACGAGAACATAACATTCATGCACACAGCCTAGCCACCTTTTCTAGTACATGCAAGCTTCCTTTTGAGCCAAACCATCACTTCACAGCTGAAATAAAACATAGGCCCGCTGTCCCAAATAATGTTAAGGATTGGCAAGTGTTCGAAAATGATACCCAGATTAATAATTTTCTTACCCTTGAGCATGAATTTTCAAATATCAACATTGACTTAGATGTTATGACAGATTCAGAACAACAAACAACTGAAAATCTGCAAGATGTAACAGCTGCAACAACCAAGCAAATCCTGAAACCAACTATTTTTGACAACGAAAACATAGAACAGCTGAAACAAATGCACTTGGAAGAAATTGCCAAAACAGAGGCAGAGATCATTGACTTAAAGGATAAATTTCTTCCTGCTGGCCTAACCCCATTAGAATACATGTTTGATGCCAATGATGTGCCCAGAAAGCCAAAATTGCAACCCATTAACACTAAAATAGAAGAACACAACATTGGAACAAAAGAAAATCCCAAAATGATCAAATTTTCTAGAAATTTACCTCCAGATCAAAAGCCCAAGTACATTGATTTGTTCAAATAGTTCCAAGATGTATTTTCTTGGAGTTATGAGGATTTGAAATCCTATGACACCTCGGTGATCCAGCATACAATTCCCTTAAAACCAAACCAGAAACCCTTCAAACAGAAACTTAGAAGAATTAACCCTATGCTCCTTCCACCGATTGAGAAGGAAGTAAAGAGGATGTTTGAAGCATTCATCAGAGCACCCATCAGATTTTCTGAATGGGTATCCAATCTTGTTCCTACAAGAAAAAGGATAGGTGAGATTAGACTTTGTGTAGATCTTAGAAATTTAAACCAAGTCTCCTTAAAAGACCACTATCCTTTGCCCAAAATGGACCACATCCTGCAAAGAGTAGTGGGTTCATCAAGAATCTTTTTGCTAGATGGCGTTTCAGGTTTCAACCAAATACTTGTTCACCCGGACGACCAGGACAAGATAGCCTTTACCACACTGTGGGGAACATTTAAATACGTGAAGATTCCATTCGGACTCAAAAATGCTGGTGCCACCTTTCAAAGAGCAATGGATATTGCTTTTGCCAAATAAATACATGACTTCCTAGTTGTCTATCTTGATGACTTGACCCCATTTTCCAAATCTGATGAAGAGCACCTCAAGCATCTTAGGCAAATTTTCATGACATGTAGGAAATATGGCATTTCCTTGAATCCCAAAAAGTCTCTCTTTGGCCTTGAAGAAGGCAAATTACTTGGCCACATCATATCAAAAGATGGGATTAGAATTGACCCTGAAAGAATCCAAGCCATCCTCCAAATTCCATATCCAAGAAACATAAAAGAGCTACAAGCATTCCTTGGAAAAATCAACTTCCTAAGAAGATTTATTCCAAATCTAGCTGAACTGATAAGACTGTTAAGCAACATGTTAAAGAAGGATGCCAAGGTAAAATGGTCTCTTGAAACCAAACAAGCATTTGAGAGTATCAAGTCTGCCTTAACCCAAACCCCTGTCCTAACCAGCCCACAGTTTGACAAAGATTTCATCATTTTTTCGTTTGCATCTGACCACACGATAGCAGCTGTCCTGCTGCAAAAGGATGAACAAGGGGCTGAAAAGCCAATCGCTTTTTTTAGCCGAGCCTTAAGAGACGCCCCTTTGAAGTACCCAATCATGGAAAAACAGGCCTATGCTCTTGTTAAGGCCATCAAGGATTTCAGAGTCTACATTTTGTATTCACACATGATTGCCTATGTTCCACACGCTGCTGTAAAAGACATATTGACCCAAGAAGGATTAGAAGGCAAAAGAGGCAAGTGGATTGCAAACATCCTTGAATATGACATAGAAATAAAACCAACCAAGCTGATAAAGGGACAAGGTTTGGCTAAACTGATGTCCGAAACAAACTTTCAAGCCCTAGACATTAACCAGCTGGGCAATGAACCGGAGCTGGCGACTCCACAGATCAGTGAAATATTTCTGCAATGCCCTTGGTACACTGATATTTGCTTTGTATTGTTAAACCTGTGTGCTCCCCCAGGATTTTCCAGGAGTAAGAAAAGATTTTTGAAAATGAAGGCTTTAAAGTTTTGTGTTATAGATGGTGCATTATTTTGGAGAAATCATGAAGTTATATTGCTTAATTGTTTAACCATGAATGAAACTAACAATGTCATGAAAGAATTCCATGCAGGTGACTGTGGAGGACATCTATATTGGAACTCCACTACTGATAAAATCCTAAGGGTTGGTTTCTATTGGCCCTCTCTTTTTGCAGATGTAAAGAAGTTTGCCATGTCATGTCACAAATGCCAAATCTTTGAGGGCAAGAGAAAGTTGTTACGCCTACCCCTTAAACCCATCTCAACCGAAAAACCTTTTCAACAATGGGGTCTTGACTTCATTGGAGAAATCCATCCCTCTTCCTCAGGCCAGCACAAATGGATCCTAACAGCCACTGACTATTTCACCAAGTGGGTTGAAGCCATCCCCTGTAGGCAGGCCAATGATACCATCATTATCCAATTCCTTGAGTGCAATATCCTTTCTAGATTTGGCTGCCCTGAGAAAATCATCACTGACAATGCCGCTGCCTTTAAGTCCAAAAAGATGATCAATTTCTGCCACAAATTTCATATTACCTTGGGCCACTCTACAGCCTATTACCCTCAAGGTAATGGCTTGGCCGAATCATCTAACAAAAGCCTCATCAACATCATAAAGAAAGTGCTAGAAGAAAATAAGAAGAACTGGCACAAAAAGCTGGTAAATGCCCTATGGGCAGACAGACTTTCAAGCAAGAAATCCATTGGAATGAGCCCTTATGAGCTAGTGTATGGCATGGAGGCCAGATTTCCTTCATCCCTGGGCATTCCTTCTATCAAGCTGTTACAGGAAATCCAGGCTGAACCAAATGACATTCAAAGAAGAATCAATCAGACCATTCATCTTCAGCAAACCAGAGAACAAGTTTATGACAGAGCTCAAATTTTGCAAGAAAAGCTTAAAAATATGTTTGATAAGAGAGCCAAGGCCGAGAATTTCAATATTGGTGACAAATTTCTAAGATGGGACTCAAGAAGGGAAGACAAAGGCAAACATGCCAAGTTTGATTTCCTATGGAAAGGGCCATTTGTTGTTTCTATTGTTCAAGGAAATAACACTTACTTTCTCAGATCTATAGAGGACAGCACTGCTGAAGAAGGCCCTGTGAATGGCCGTATGCTGAAACATTACCATGATCCCTTTTAAGGGGTATGGTGCAACTTTGTATATTTCTTTGTACAGTCTTATTTGTATATATCAGCACTATGTTTTTATTTATAAGCAGGCTGATTGTTTAAGGAACAGCAGTAAGTTTTGTAAAGATACAACCGATGCAAGTAGTCCAGTTCTAAAAGCTCTGTCTCTACACCAGTTTCAGCAAAACAGCAAGAGGAAATATGTCGCATTACAAGCAAATCATGGTAGAAAAGAACTATTTGCAGTCACTGTACATAATTATCAAGCACGCAGAAGAAAGCAGGCGATGTTGCACAGTTCACAGCAATTCAGTTGAGGAGGAGGTTGTTCATAGTTCAAAGTTTTACATTTTTAGCAGCCAAAACAAAGAAAGGTTTCCAGTCTACAGCAACAAATAGAGAATCAAGGCAGTCTGACCTGCTGTTCTTGGCTTTTCACAAGGAAAAGCCATCCCCAAGTGGAGCCACTGTTAGCCTCCTGTTGCAACAAGTGTTTGTTTTTCATGATTGACATTTTTACAGGCCAATATGTCATACTTTGTAAGCTGCAGTGTTCCATATTTCCAGAAGAGACTAAAAAAGAAAGCCATGAAGGGTGCCAGTCCAAATGCCACTGCTGTATTCCAATTTTGATGAGCTGTTCCAGTTTTGAAGAGTTTTTAAAAGGGAGGTGCAAACAATCTAATCTTGGTCTTCCTAGGTTTCAATTTCCTGTTTTAGAATATAGAGAATGTATCTGTCCAAAGAGTTTAATCTTGGCAGATTTGTAGATAGGTAGAGAATCAAAGGGACCCAACTGCTTAATCTGGGCCCTCGCAGAAATAAGTGTAGATTTAGATAGCAAACATTCAAAAGAAAAATTGTAAAGCTGGGTCTGCAAGTCTAAGTGCACCCAAACCAAAAATAAGAAAAAATGTTAGGTGAGTAGGCTAGGTAAGTAGCTGTGTGGTTGCATAATGATTCATGATCAAACTTTGTGTTTCTAAGTGTATATTTTTCCAGATCATAGTTATCAGGCAATTTTCATCTGGAGAAGCTCAAGCTGGACATCACTAACTGCCCCTTCTTCTAATTCCCCAAGTCACTTACTAATTTCCCCAAAGAGGTCAAGATCTGCTTGATTCCTCTTAGTTTCATCATTCTCCATGTCATTTGCCTTGGTGAAGATTTCCTTCACTCAAGGATCCTTTATTTCTCATTTACAAGTTCTTTTCCCCAAAAATTAGCCTAAGGTCCCCTACCTTGGCGCCTGCTTATCATCTCCATATTAACTACTAACTCTAGTATATAACTCCCTATCAGTTTTCCCCTTTTCCCTACTAAAAATATGTATATAGAACTCCCCTATATAAATATCCCCTCCCTGGAAATATAGCCATATCTCTTCTAAGTCAGGGAAAGAACAGTCTATCTGGGGCTGTTTTTAGCCCATCCGAGTCATAGCAGGAGTTAGATGACACCTGGTCATGCTAACAACCTCTCCCCTAGCCCTAAAACCCTCAAAAACCCACTTTTTGCTCCCTTACCCTAAGTTTTGTGCATACAAAACATTAACCCGCGCTTATTAACCCCCCAAACCCACAAAACCTAAGTTTAAACCCCGCTGTGCTTTATTTAAATGGGAATATTCCCCAGAATCCCGCCCTTATACCTCCGCCGTTCCACATTCGCCGCCAACCGTTAGATTGCTCGCCCCACAGATCTACGGTGGGTGGGCCTTCCCGTCCCCCAACACGCCCGAAGGTTAGCGTCTGGGAGATGGGCGGTATTTTTGCCGTACTCCAGCCACGCGTCACCTTCCCGGGCGTGGCGGAGCCCCCTCCCCCAAAACCACCTCTGTCCAAAGGCGGTGCGCCCCAAAACCAGAAACCGCCTCCTGCCCAGTGACGTCACCCGCTTGCGTCACCCCCATCTGCCCAGTCACCATGACACATCATCCGCCTGCGTGGCCTCCTGCCACTGTACCGCCGAGTCACCCTGCCACGTGTCCTGCCACCGTGTCCCCTGTCGTACTGCCACGTCACCTCCGTACGTGATGACATCATCCCGCTGACGTCATCCGCCGTACAAAGTCTCGCCATGCTAACGTCATCAACAATTTTAGCGCGAAGGGCAAAAATCACACTTTGGAGCCCCGGAATCAATTTCTGAGGCAGTGTTTGATGCACGATTTTCCCCTAGCACAAATCGTGCATCGCTGGATAAAATAGGCCTGAATGGGGAATCTTTTCATCACGCAGCCCCCAGCAAGCCCGAAAGGCGCCGAATGACCCGTTTTTCTTCGCGAAGCATGCAGAAAGGAGCAGAAGACAGTTTTAGAGGAAACAGAGGCCAAACAGTGGCCATTAATTTTTTATTAGACCCACAGCAAAGGAGAGAAGTGACCCAATTCATTTGTCAAAGAGTATCAGAGGAAAGAGAAGCAGCAAAGTGTACCAGTTAAATAGTTTAAAAGAAACCTTCAGTTCCCAAAGCAGGTTAACATTTAATGGCCGCCAACAAAGTCAAATCAGGTGGTGAAAGCCCATCCCTCCTCTCAAATCACAGTTGAAGCATTTAAGGACATCGAACTACAATGGAGCAGAGACCCATGCACAGTTATTGCAGAGACAACTGCACCAAGCCACCGAGGACAACACATTCACTCAGTCCCCATACGGTGGCCCTCAGCGCAGCTCAAGATATTTTATGCATTTATTTCTGGATGGGATTAGGTTAAAGTAATCATCTTTCCTCCAGACCTGTTTAGGTCAAACTGTAAATAAGCAATTTTGAAGAGTTTTCCATATATATACCGCCCTCTGCACTGTTTTAAGGGTTGGTCGATTGATAATTCTCACTAGAGACCCGCAGTGTATGCCTGAGAATTTTTCTATAATCAAAGACTGCTGAAGAGTTTGGAGTATGATTGTCTAATGTGTTGATTTCTGCAGACTGAATGTGGAATTCCTGTGCTGTAGCCTGGAACAATAAGTGCATCTTACCTCTGTTTTATTGTTAGCCACTATCTAAATAGCAGGAAGAAAGATTAGCTTAGAATTTGTTTACAGCACTCTATGCTCAATTTCTGTTGTTTCTGTATGTTTTCATCTGAATGAATTGGTAATAAATATGAATTCCTTCTGGCTCATATTTACCCTAATTCACATGTGTTCGCTAATTATCTAGGGATTCTTTACTGCCCCTGGGTAGAGCTCTGTTATCTCCTTCTGTTAAGCTGAATGAAAGATTCTTGATTGCCTCTCATTCCTTAGCATTCATTCCATCCTTTAAACCTGAAACGTTGTTTCATGTGCAGCTACCTTGCTCCATATATCTCTCATGTGATCAATAAAATGAACCACCGGTCTTCCTCCTCGACTCCATGCCCAATGGTTTGAAACTTATCAGACTATGCTTTTCCTCTCTACCCAAAGACATCAATTTTCCCACCAAAATCAAAACAAAAACCCTCAAGCCCAATACCTAGCCTAAAATCAATTTCAACAAATCTGAATCAGAAAGAGAGAGCCCTCTCTGATTGCAAGTGGGCTAGAACCTGAAATCCAAAGTTGGTTTGTGGTTACCTCAGCCGTATCCCTTTACTATAACCTGAGTGATAACACGTCTATTCGTTCCCACCTCCAAGCAACCTGGTTGTTTCCTTTGATTGGAATCTACTAGGTAGACCCCGTTTACCGGCTAGTGTACCATTTCGAATCATTGCTCAAATATATAGAATGGTCATGGCCGGTACCATCATAGATGAAGGGGCTTCTGTGAGTATCCTTTCATCAACTTCTTGGAAAGCGCTTGGTTCACCATCGTTTTTGCCTGAGATGAGAAATCTAACAGGCTTTGACAGAGGAACCAGTCGACCGTTAGGGATCCTTCCCAATGTGCTGATAACATTGAGAAGGAAAACCATTCACATGAACGTAGTGGTAGTCCAAGGACCCCTGGATTATAATCTACTCCTTGGACATGACTATATTTATTGCATGGGAGCCATTGTCTCCTCACTCTTTAGAGTAATGTGTTTTCCACATGAAGGAAGAGTGGTCAAGCTCATAGATCAACTTTCATTCCCCGATTCACACATAGCAAATAGTCATATACCATCCCTAAATGGTCTTTTCACGCAAGGAATGTCTCATCAATCCCCAGTCCGTCCACCTGATGAGCGCGAGTGATTCGGGGGATATGACTAAAACCCAGGGGGCATGCACCCTGGCCTGTTTCGACAGGAAAACCTTGGGTATAGGGTAGGTTTCCGCAAAGGATATATGACTGGTTGACACACCCGTCCATTTAGGAAAATGGGTTTAGACCATAATAAGATACCTCTGTTAAGGTAGGCCTTTCCCGATAGAACAAATGTTTTGTCTGCAAATTGAGGGGTAACCTGGAAAAGGTAGGCCTTTCCCAATAAAACAAATGTTTTGTCTGCAAATTGAGGGGTAACCTGGAAACTCTACTTCACTATGCCTGGGGGCATGCAAACCTTTTGGCATGCAAGCGAAGAGTGGTGGTTTATTTTTTTAAATTTGTAGGTCCTCTAACCCTTTAAACTCGTAGGATTGGTCATTTCCTAACTTGCATAAAGAAAGGATGCGGGGCAAAGCGTTGAAAAAATGCCAATTATATGAGACATCCTTATTATACGACTGGATCGAGCATTTTTAACGTGGAATTCAAGCTCGTTAAAAAATAAACATAAGCAATGAGAAAATGTTCCCCCAGAGTTTAAGCTCATTAAAAAATGAACCATTTTCTGGTAAATAACCATCGTGAATGTATTATGATCAGCCTTTGAAGCCTTGGTCATGTTCTCATCATCACCTCCACTCTGTATTGGCCGATCATTCACCCCCATTTGATTGTTTACCCTTTTTGAGGAACAGCTGCGAAGAGTGATCCTGTTAGCCATCCTTGTGACACTGCCGTGATTGGAAAATTCCAAACCTTACCTAAAATTAGCTACTACCCAAATTTATCACTCGTTCCTCAAAAAACGAGTCTCCTTTAAGCTCTTTTCAAATGACTCGTAAAATATGAAAAGATTGCCGAGCAATTGGCCTCTCCAGCTCGTTAAAGGGACCGGAAGTGCTATCCCTCCTTTAGATTTTAATCTTTTTGGACTTGAGGGATCATTACACAAAAAGATCGAGTGCTTGTCTTGTTCGGCTCATTAAAAGCACCAAAAATTCATCCCTTTTGTACTGTTTTATAATTTTTTGGACTTAAGGGATTATATGACGAAAAAGGATTATTGGAGTTTTCTTTACATCCCTTTTTCAGACTCTCTAAAATTGAAAAGGACTGAGTTATCCTTGTCGTTAAACTCGTTAAAACCGAATAGCGACAAACTTGTCCATACAGACAAGAACGAGTTTCACTATCGCTAGGCTCGTTAAAACATAGAGATGGGTTTGCCCGAAGGGAAAATTATAGAACAAGCATATGTTATCCTCCTCAAGCTTGATAAAAATAAATAGGTATTGGTCAACAATGACTGGGGAAAATTGGGAAGAAAACTTGAAGAAACTTTATTGGTAGCAAGTCGCTCTTGAACATGACACTTTCACTCCGCATCCGAGTCGGGTTGGGTTGTTCCGTTCACTGGTCATATCACCATGGGTCCATCACACCATCCATATTTGGGGTTAACGCTACCAATCCATCATGTCAGTGTCGCCGATATGTTCAAGAGAAGTCGCTCAGAGAATTCACCTGTGTCTCACCCACTGCAATACATTTATGCTCCATTCTTTCATGACCGCCACCCTAAACCTTATATCACCAGATCATTTTCACCTCCATTAAAATCATTTGCTCCGTTCTGTGTCATTGATGTGGGATTCGCTAAGGCCCTCCTATGACGGATCGCTTCTTGTCGACATCAACTCATTATCCAAGAAGTTGATCTAGGAACAACCCTTTCAGTACTTTGAAACTTGCATGCCTCAATGGCAAGTTTCCCACTTCCGGTGACAGGTTTACATCAATGGCCTTCGACCAAAAGATTTTGTGTGATGTTCGATGCCAAGTCCCTTATTCACACCACGTGAATTGTACTGTAGTACCTTGAGGGTCATCATCATTATCGGTGATTCCTCTCGCGCCTGTTAACAACTCACATCATTGGCCGGTAATCAGGCGATGTCTTTCCATGTTCGACTCTAGAACATCTCTCACATGGATTGACTTGTACTTTGAGTGAAGATTGAACGAGATTGAAGACCCCGGATCTAGTTTCATCCATCTAGGTTGCAATATATATTCAGGAAAATAAAGACATCAAATGTACATCATTACTGCACAAATAATCATCCAACCTAAGGGATGATGGCTCTACCAGAATCATCAGTCTACACTCAGACGATTGTTTGTCTTATGTACATGAGAATGAATTGATAAAGCTGAGCATGGGAATGCCCACCTCAGCTAGATCATGAAAATATTATGAAGATAATGTATTGTATTGTATCTTATTACAGGTCGCCTTCCAGCTCGAAAAAACTTCAGATCCTCATGATAAAGCATTTCACCCAACATCAACAGATTAACGACCTCATGATTTAGGGGGCAACTGTTATAGACATTTTTGGGCACTGCAGCCCCAATCATAAATGTCCATAAACCAAGGGCTCTTAAGTCCCTGAAAGTGTTGTTCCAACCTCTAAAATAATAAGGTCAACTGATTACATCTTCTCCCAGAAGTCCTCCATGAAAAACTACTCAGAACTGGTCAAAACTGGACCATCTCACCTTCTCCATGGTCAAAGTGCGCTGCATCCCACCTAAATACACACGGGAGGTGCGATGCATCTTGAAAAGCCCTCCTATGGGCTACGATGGGCGAGAGTGGACAAATGGCAGGGTCAATCTGCAAGGTGGAGGATCATGGAATATTCCAGAAACTTCTCCTGTGACACTTGCCTCTCTGCATTCATCCAGAGATGAGTAAGAGATCATCAATCTCCAAGTGGAGTCAAGAACTATCAGATAGAGGACACTAATCAAATCTCAAAAGCTGACTCACCCCCCTTGCAAACATCTATATATGGATCCCTCATCCCAGAGATCCAGGGGGGCTGGAATTTTGTATCTTGTAAGGAAGTGCTGCTAGTTTCTTGGTGCAATATCATAGTGTTGGGTGATCTAAGCTTTTCATGAGGTGAAGAAGGGCTTTCTTGCTGAGAGGATGATGTTGGGTCAGAACAATTGGTTGTAATCCTCTTTGCTATTCTTGATTATTAATAAAGCTACTCAAGGTTTCCTCCACATTCTTGTATGATTGATGATATATGCATTTGTGTGGTCAATATATATCTGGTCCTATATTGTTTATGATAATAGATCTATGTTCTTGGATAGTGTTATGTTGCTTTGATTCTACAGGTGCTCTTTGAAGCTGGGTAGACGAGGAAGCGAGTGACAAAGATCTATCAGAAGGGAGAGGAATCAAGCAAGGAACCAAGCGCAAGACAGAGGTTGGTCTCCTTTATTCCCCTCTTATCTATTCCTCATAAAGGAAAACGAAAGTGGTTTTAGCTTGTTTGTTTCTAAGGTAGCTACCAGCCTTAGTGGGACTAGCAGCTTTGCATAGACACTAGATTTCCCGATAACACAACTTCTAGGTTGCCTCTAGGAGGACGCAAGGGTCAGCCCTACTTGAGAAGAACTAATGGTGGGGGTAGAGGATTTGGTGGCAAAGGACAGCTACAAAGTGAGAATCGAGATCAAGTAGAATTTTGGCAATGTGGAGGTCCACATTATAGAAGGCATTGCCCATGGTATCAAACTGGGATTAAAAAGTAGGGACACAAAGCAAAAGGAGGAAGACAACAGAACCCACTCCGAATTCATGCAGCCATAAACCGTCACTAGGTTGAGCACCATGCCACAGTGGTGGAGTCCGCAGGTATGATCAATAACATCCCTCTATCTGTGTTAATTGATCCAGGTGCCACTGATAGCTTTATTTCTCCTTCAACACTACTTAGATATGGATTGACAACTCTGATACCATATGTAACAACCCTGAAATTAAAACATGCAACTAATTAGATTAATCATGCGATTTATAATAAACCCGAAATTCATCAACTGTTTAACGTCAAATTTCGGAAATATGAGCAGAGACAACTTACCTATGGCGATGATACTCCTTATTTGTGACTTCGGAGTTGAACGTTATTTAGATCCTGCTAACCACAACAAAGTTTTTGGGACGACTTTGCACGCAACTATAGGCTCAGTTGCATAGAATAGTGCTACAACTGGCCACCCCCAAGCCCTCAATCAACGTACTACTGCCAGGGAATCCTTTGCCTCACAACACTTTTCTCCCAAGAAAATAGATGATGGAATGATCTCTCATCTTCCTCACCGTCTATTAAATAGAGCAAACATTGGAAAGGGAACCACGTGCACACACTTCATGTGTTAATATGCAACTTTTATTTCTTTATTTTAAGTTTAACTTAATTTAGTAATTCTCTTAATATAATTCTTTCTTATTTTATTCCTTTTTTCTTTTTGATAAATTTACTTATTTTTATTATTTTTATAGTGTATTTATATTTACATTTATTTAGAACTCTAGTATTGTTATTTACTATTTTATTTATATATTATTATTATCTTTTCTTCATTATTTATTATTTATTTACTATTATTTTCTTTTCTTTATTGTTTATCATTTATTTCCTTATATTTTAATATTATATTATATTATTTATTATTTTTATTATTATTAGGGGACATTACACATATGTCTTCATTAAACATAACCTTCAACAACCTCATAACTATCTTATATCCATATCGTTATGAGTTGTTGTCTTCCAAAAATGGCTCGGAGGTTTTCTGCTGATAGCTATATATTTTTGTTGTGACAGGTGCTACCGAAAATTCTAGTAATACCTGAAATGGCGAAAAAACTGGAAACACTTCGAAAATTTTGGTAGGATAATATTTCCTCTTCAAAATTCCAACAAAAATGCTTCAAAATACCATTTCATCCTATGTGAGTTGTAGCCTCTACAAGCTTATCCAGGTTATTTTTAATTCTAGCAGATTTATACCTTTTGATTTTTGTTGTGTCTTCTTTGGTGATGGTCTCTCTCTTTTCTGCTTCTTTTTGGATATTTTTCCTTTTGGAACACTCTGATGGCTAGTCCATGGGAGCTTTGCCTCTTTGTTTCTTCAAGGATGTTCTAATTTATGCAATTGAGGGATCCTCAGTCTGCAGCTCTGTAGGTTGTTATTCTATAACTATTACGTCAGTTAGCAAACTACGGTTATTTAAGGCCTTTGATTTCAATCTGTATTTGTTCTTTTCCCTAGTATGCCTCCTCCTAGTTCCAACAACTAGTTTTAGCTCTTCCTTCTTGCTTTTACTAGTTCTTTTATACCTTGCTTCCTTCAATATTTCCTCATCACAATCAAGAGGCTGTCTTCTTGTTAATGTTCATGTGTTTCCGGAATTTCAGGAAACCCCTGTGCTTTAGATTTCTCTTCAACTACAAGTTTTCTTCTCCTAGTTCTTTTGTAAACCTTATGAAAAGGTCTAACAAGAAGAACCATTTTTGAGCTTTCAACTTTATGGGCAAAAGAGCTTTCTCCTTAATCCTTTTTCTTCTCATTTTTAGTAGATGAAGACTTCTTTTTGTTGCTTTCGGCACCTCTACTCACACCTTCCCTTCTTGTCTTTCTTTTGGAGCTTCCCTTGGCTGATGCAGTTGTTGTCATCTTTGTATGAACCCGTGTTGAAGGCGGCTTAACAGTTTCTTGGGGTTTTGGTGCAGGTTGGCCTGGTCTGTAAAACAAGAAATGGTCCCAAGTCTGGTTCCTCTTTTTCAATTATTCTTCAACTAGAACCTTGATAATTGCTTGATGATACAAGTTGTACTCTGATGCTTCTTGATGTGTTTGAATCCTAGCTGCCATTTTGGTTAGGCTCTTGAATATAAAATAACGCATATTAAGAGCCCTCATATCTACAAAATGAAACATAAATCTCATATGGTAAATTAAAACTATTGTATATCTTCTCTCACAAATGAGGAAAATCTTAACTAGCTTGATTGTTTCTTCCCATTCTTTCTTCAGATAATTGCTGGGAATTCCTTTGGCCCAGTTGGGATCTCTGTATTCATCTCTGATAAAAGCATTGAGATCTCCTCCTATGATAAGTTGTCCTTTGAACCAATTTTCTCCTTCCTGGGGAAGGTTAAAATACTCTGCAATAGACTGTTCTGAAACCTACAACTGAGAACCAAAAATGTTAGCTTCTTGTCTATTGAAAGACTGAGAAAATTCATGGGATACTCCTTGACGTGAGCCTCCTAACGTCGTGCAAAGTGGATACCATCCTGCTTGAATGAACATCCTTCTGACCTTCAGATTAGCATCGATTAACTCAGCTCCTTGGGGTTCAATTCTCTTGAGCTTTCCACCTTTCCTAGACTTTGGTGCTATAGAATATCTTCTTTTTGATTATGAAGAATAGGTGTCAAAGTGTGAAAGCTTACCCAATAGCTATTACAATTATCTTGAGTTAGGCTGCCTAGAAATCTAGGATTTTTTCTTAAAATCCTTTATCAACGCCTCCTTAGCTGCTCTTCAGAAATTTGAAATGGTGACATTTCCTTCACCTTCGAATATTTTAGATGAAGCTATGGTTCAATCTCCCATGCATATAATCCTTCATGATTACACAAGATTTCATGTCATGATAGACAACATGTAGTTGTAATGATGAAGTCGAGTTGCCTTGGAGAGTCCAATTGATCTGCTACAGGTGGCTATATGAGAATCTTGCAAATATGGCAATTTTCTTGCATTAATTCGGACTGACCGGAAATTTCAGTAGTGCATTACGCGGAACAGAAAGAATGACCGTCGACATTTAAATAGTTGGTTGAGACTGATGTTGCAGACATGCTTAAGATTTTGGGAAACCTGAGTTATTTAATATGGGTAGGGTAGAAAATGGTTAGCTATGGCTGTGGCTGACACCTAGCAAACATGATCAACCAAAATGATTAATAACTACCACTTAACCTGACTTGGAGTTTGTGACCCATCCAATCATGAAATATCATGATTTGGATTAGATATTCCGCTGTTATGACACGTGGACAATCGAAATCAGTTGCACTTTCATCTTTATTTTAAAAGACGGGAAATTCTATCGAAAATTCTAGTAGTATCGGATTTTTTTTAAAGAAAATAGGAAATAAAATGATAACAGAAAAATTGTCAGAAAAATAGGGGAGACTGACTAAACGAGAAAATCGGGCGCTACCGGAAATTCCGGTAGCATTTTATTTTTTTTTTAATTTACAAAAATTAATCCTAAAAATAAAATTTTTAAAACCTACTCATGACTTAGCCTAGAACTATGCTAATAGAACCAAGCCCATCCTATTACCTTTTTACATGACAACTGGAGCGTTGAAAACCCCTCACAGATTATCTCTTAAGCACTCTTCTCTTTAATATGTCCTAGGCTTTGGTCTACAATCAACCCAGAGATTGTCCCTAGGAGGCTTTCTATCTCCCTTGCAGCACTTGTGCCACAGGGTACTAGATTTAGCTACAACATCTTTCTGGCACCATTCTCGAGGAACGGATTAGAATATTTTTCCCTGGGCACCAAAAAATTCTACATTTCCTTTGTTAGGTGAGAAAGGGAAGTGTGGGTTGAAGATCTCTCACCTTGGTGACTTTACTGTCAAATTTATGGTAAACATCCTGGTGATTCCGCTGTCCATATCTCTATTTGATCATTCTGGCTTTCAATTATTAGAATTTTTATTTCTGCATTTTAGATTGAGGAGGACAGTCCCATGGAGATTTTTCTGATTACAAAGATTCATTTACTACAGACTCCATGCCCAATGGTGAAGGATACTAGTCTCTAGGTTCTCGGCACCTTGCCAGTAAGGCACTGTCCCTAATAGGAACCAATGTTGTCACTCAATACTTTATCAGACTTCAATTTCCTCCAATACACAAAAGCAGTGAAATTTGATGCATATTTTTCAAGCCACATAAGATATCAGACCCAACTCAGACCCTCCCCATTGTGTAGTTCTCAAAAACAGATTTCCAATGGTATATAGAAGTCCGAAAAAGGACTCCTAGATCATAAGTTAGAGCATGTTGAAGATTGCCTTTGGAAAGCCCACAAAACCAAGAAAAAACATTAAAGGGACAAAGGCAGATCACATTAGAGGGTCCTGCATCCCACATGTTGGTGCCCCGCATCCCACAGGTCCCACATCTCGCATGTTGACAATCCCGTAAGTCCCGCAGTCCCACATGTCCCCGCATCCCACAGGTATCGCAATCCTACAAGTCCCACAAGTCTCGCAATCCCGCATGTCCCATATCCCGCATGTTGACAATCCCGCAAGTCCCGCAGTCTCACGTGTCCTTGCATCCTATAGGTACCGCAATCTTGCAAGTCCCACAAGTCATGCAATCCCACAGGTCCCACAATCCTATAGTCCTGCAGGGCCCCGCATCCCACATCTCGGTGACCCCGTAGTCTTGCAATCATAGCAAACTCCAAAACCTTGTGGGGGGGAGATCTTGTAATATAGTGTGAAATCATTGAGGAGGGTCGAAAAAATTTAACAAAGAAAAGCATGGAAGAACCAAGGCTGGGTCGCCCCCTTCTCTCTCTACACATGGCGGTATAGTGATACGATAAATCCCACATCCCACAGTCCCTCAATATCGACGGATCAATGAGGTTTTCACTCTAAATACTGCGCGGGGGCCAATTCTGCGATACAATGTAAAAATTCTGGGAAAGGCCAAAATTCATTTACAAAGGAAACCCATGCAAAAACAAGGTTGGGCAGGGATTTTTCTCTCTCCTCCAGGGTGCCATGTGGAAACATATGATTGGTCCTCACAATTGACATGGAAACTGATGTCATCACTGACGTGGCAGTACAGATGTTGACATGGTAGGGGACATGTGTCACTTAGTTTTGGCATTTTCAGGGGTCCCATGGGGCCATTTTCGGGTGACACATGTCACCACTCATAGGGTGACATGTGGCAGTGATGACATCACCTTGCAGATTGGTGATCGTGTGAAGTAAAGTTCATTCCCATGTCGATATCTCTCAAGCCTGCAATTGCGATATGCGAGAAACCCTCCTGGATGTGTTATTTTTTAGTGGTTCTACCTTAGGAGGATTTCGCGTCTGGAATGTCGGTGTGCGCTATGAAAAAGGGTAGAAGATCCCCCTGTCCTGCAATGTGATTGTGATGTCCTAGATGGACCTGACCCCGCAGATTGGTGATTACAGGTGGCTTGGGGAAAGGATCAGGGTAAAGCACTGTAAAGTGTAGATATGTCGGATTTTGTGTTACAAAGGGAACAGGCCCCCCGACACAGGTATGAAGGCCTTAGCACCCAAAGGGCTAAGCCGCCAATCCCAACCCCCGGTCATATGAGGGAAGTCACATAAGGGGCTATATTAAAGGGGGGCTAACGGGGGAATCAAAAAGTGCTTGTTTCGCCTGTTTTAGAGGTAAAAAGCCCATGGCTGATAGACTTCATTGTTACACTACATCAAGGCATCGATAGTGCAGAACCACATAGAGCTTTAACAAAAGGAGCTTTACATAAAGGACGTATGGGTCGGTAGCTATGGTTTTAACAAAAGCATGTGGTGCATTCAAGGCATGGGATGGGCTAATCCAGAAGAAGCCCACTGTGACATGAATACAGAAGTCGGCGCCGAATGAAATAAAGGCAAAAATGACAGAAAATGGCCAAGAAGCATGGGAAGCACATTGTGACAAAGACGTGGCTTGATCAAAGACCTTTGCAAGAAAAGCAGAGGGAGACCTCCTCCTTCCTCTTTCCATTTTCTTTCTCTATTCATTAATTTATTTTTATTTCTAAGAAGGGATAAGATCTCGATAGTAATATTTGGGCAACAAAGCCTTACACTGGTCGAGATAGCTAGTCTAGCAGATAGTTGGAGCTCTGGCTTAGATATTTTTTTATTGTAACTCAAGCTCTCCCCCTCTTCTTACAAATAGGGAGGAGCAACATTATACAAGGGTTGGCAGGTTCTGGAATTTCTTACGTGCAGGGTTTGATTCTGAGAAGCCATTTTGGTTCAATTTTTTTTATAAGGGCTTCACTGATATCGTGCTGAATGTATGAACTGGTTATTTGGACCTTTTAATATAGATGGAATTTCCCTGTTGATTCCAAGCATGATTAATGTGCATCATGTTCTTCCTGGTAATTTCACTTCATTTGTGTTTTTCCTCATTTGAAATAGTATGAAATAGTATAATGAATGCAGTTGGTTCCTCTCTAATCTATGTATTTATCTTAGCTACTCAATAGAAGATAGTACATATGTTATCACAGACCTACATGTGTTATTCACTAGCATTGCAGTACCTGTAAAATTACATATTTACTTGTGTATTTGATTAACCTGTAGGACCTGGGTTAGCTCGGATCTATGTTAGATTTTGGTAGAGAACAATACCCATGTCATGTTAGGTCTGAAACCTTCTCTTGCACCCCATTGCTTCTATCACTCCACCTCCTCCCTCTTCCATATTTCTATTGGAAAATATTTGCTTAGGATTTTGTGTTATTTACAACCCTATACATCAAGCTCCATATTTCTTCTTGATTATTGTTGCTTAGGATTCTGTTTGTTACAACCCTATGCATCTATTTCCCTCCTGCCTTTCCTCCTCTCCACCATTTCTAGAACTTCAATTTTAACTTGTCTCATTGTTGTCTGTCAACCATCAGAAGAAGAGGCCATTTCTCTTTGATATTCCCCAATATACCCCAAACATTTGGATCCATGTGTTGGCTTGAAAAAACCTTAGTGAAGGCTTATTGAACCAAGTCCATCTTATTACCTTTTTACGTGACAATTGGAGTGCCAAAAACCCCTCACAGATTATCTATTAAGCGCTCCTCTCTTTAAGATGTCCTAGGAACTGGTCTACAATCAACCCAGAGGTTATCTCTAGGAAGTTTTCTATCTCCTTTATTGCACTTGTGCCACAGGGTGCTATATTTAGCTACAACAACACTCATTCCCAAAGTTTCTTTCACTTTCGCATAGGTGTCACCACTGTCGTCGCAAAGTGTATCTTAAGTGTCACACTTGGGGGAAGTTGTCGTATTATATTTCATTGAGGGGATCATGTTTTTCATGTGTTCTGAGTGATCAATGTTTTTTCATAAATTGTTCTAAGTGTGTGATCATGTTTAGGTTTTTTCCTTACTCGCTTTGACCTCACTGATCCCGCACTTAGCCAAATTTTTAAAAGTTCCTACCTTAGTAGCAATCCTTAACTTTGCCCTCAAAAACTGTGCACTGCACAATCTTAATTCTTAAACTCAGTCTTTTCCACTTGGAACTACATAATGCACAGTTCCTACCTCCCAAAATTGTGCACTACACAATATCAATGCTCAACCCTAACCTCTTGAGCTTGAAAATTGTGTAGTTTAGTCTCCCAGTTAGCTCATTTTTCACACTATTTTGTGACAGGCGTCAAGTTCTCAACCTTCATCCTTGAACTATGCAACTGTGTAATCCCTAGGACTCTCTCCCTCCAGAATTGCATACTAGGCAACTTCAAGCGTCAAGATTGCCTCCTTGAGCTCCTCAACTACGTAGTCACCCTGCCCTAGCCTTCCTGAACTATGCATTGCATAGTCTCAGGCCTCAGTCCTAACTCTTGACCTCTAGAACTATGCACTGTGAATCCCTGAGCTAGTCCCTCAGTCCCGTACCCAATTCCAGCTTAGTCAATGATTTTCATGAAGCATGTTAGAATAGGATTTTTTGGACTAATGTTATCTCATCATGAGTTGTTTCTAGTTGTAGGTATTATATCTTATCATGATAGGATGATAATCGAGAATAAACAGGAGACCATGTTAGGAGGCACCTATGCAGCTGCAAAGACAGTTGATTATTGAACAAGAAGATGAAAGGACACCAGATTGCGACAAAATCTAGAGATCAAGAACATAGTAAAGGCTTCCTACATTCAAGCCTTATGGAGGAAGAAGAAAAACATGTACCATCTTCCAAGAAGACACAAAGATAGTAGTAAAAAGAATGGATTGACATTTCCATATCATCATTTAGTCCATGTCATCATTGTCATGCCATGTCTTGTCAAGGTATGATGTCAAGATGTTATATGACTCATCATCTGCCACATCATTTGTGGATATGATTATGTAATTTGCAATGTATGATAATGTAATCTAAAGTGGAAGTTCAAGAATCATCTATAGAATGTGAAAAGTCGTGAAGCAGTCAAAAGGTCATATGGAAGTCAAAGAGTTATGAGGATAGTACAAGAGTCACAAGGGAGGTGAAGAGTCACCCCATATGTTATATATACACCCTCACAGCTCATGCAAAGGACTTTTCACCTTCGCTCCTCCCGACAGGCGTTAGAGAGGAAGATAGTTCTTTTGGAGGAGAAAGTGGTTGCTCTAATGCTCCACTATTGGATCTATTAGTGTTCACTATACCAATGTATCTTAGAACCTTTTCTTAATACTTGTGTTGGGTGTGGAGCCTAATTATCTTTTGTATTCAAAGGTATCGCTACATTGGAATCCAGTTCGTAATGGGGCGGAAACAGCGCCCATAAAATATTCGTTGCAGGGGGGGGGAGATTGCGACCTTTGGGAGCCCCCCCTTAGCGGGGGGATTGGGGGCAACGCCCCCGAAGCTAAGAGAAAATGTAAAATTTCCTTGTAAAATGTTGTACTTTCATAGTCAATCTAGGCCATTCATTAGGTGGAGATCTTACAGTAGAAGTTATGTTTAATTTAGGGTTTTTTTCCCTAGAAGGAAACCCCTCACTATATATGAGGGAAGTGTATTGCATCTAGATTATTTGTATTCTGAGTGAGGAAGAGAGAGGAGATTGAGAGCAAAGAGGGAATTACAGTGGATCTGTTGTAGGTTGTATCTCATTAGTTTGCTAGATAATATAAAAATAACAATTAGTTGTTTCTTCATGGACGTAGCACAAACTGGTTGAACAACGTATATCTGTGTCTCTCTTGTTTTATGCGTTTTCTGTGTTTATATTTCTATAATATTTTATGTGTTCCATTTCTCTGTAATATATAATTTTCTGACAAATGGTATCAGAGTTGAATGTCTTTTTTCACTGATAAACTCACAGGAGAGAAGGGTTCCTAGTTCGATTGGGAGCAATGGTGGAAGATGGTAGGTTTAGGGTCGAAAAATTTAACGGCCAAAACTACCAGCTATGGAAGATGCAGATGGAAGATTATTTGTACCAAAGAGATCTATACCAACCATTAAGCAGAAATAAAATGAAGCCGATGAGTATGACAGACACAGAATGGGATATTCTTGACAGAAAAGCACTTGGAACAATATGGTTGTGCCTAGCAGCATCGGTAGTGTTTAATATTTCAAAGGAAACGACAACAGAGGGTTTAATGTCGACATTGGCCAAACTATATGAAAAACCCTCGGCCTCAAAAAAGGTATTCCTTATGAAGCGTTTATTTAATATGAAGATATCAAACGGTGGATCTATTGCTGATCATTTAAATGAGTTTAATACAGTTACCAGTCAGTTGAGTTTTGTAGGGGTAACTTTTGATGATGAAGTAGGGCTCTGTTATTTCTATGCTCATTTCCAGAAAGTTGGAATGGTTTATTTATGGCCATTAGTAACTCTGTCTCTAGATCTAGTACTTTAAAGTTTGATGATGTTGTCGGTGCAATCCTTAGCGAGGAAATGCGACGAAAAAGCTTCGATGAGACATCAGGTAATGCTTTGACTGCAAAGACTAGGGGAAGAAAAATGGAAAGAGGAAAGAGCCCTGAATATCGCAATAAGTCAAGAAAAGGCATATCCAAGTGTTATAGACATTTTTGTGCCTTACAGCATGGAGCATGAAATGTCAATAATCCAAGGGATCCAAAGTCCCTAAACATGTTGTTCTTACCCTTAGAGGAACAAGGTCAGCAAACCACAGCACTGCAAATCAGTTCTCCACTGAAAAACACTCAGAAACAGGTCAATTTTGGATCAAAGTAGCTACTCCAAAGGCTACCTGCGTTGCATAGCAAGTGCAACAAGGGCTACCTGCGCTGCATAGCAGGTACAACACAAGCTACCTGCGCTGGGCGTACTTTGACATGTGGAGGAATCTTTTTCCCAATGTGCCAGTGCCCAGGAAGCTTCCAAAAAGGCACTTGATCATAAGATTCGCCTAATGATGAGTTAAGAGCTTCTAAAACTCCAAGTGGAAGGCAGAAACTCTGAGTGAAGGACTGAAGAACAACTGGAGTTGAAGAGGACAACAAGTCACACATCAAGCTGACTTATCTTCACTCCAAAACTCTATATAAGGATCTCATCCCATGGGATCTAGAGGCCGGAATTTAGTGCAAAGAATTGCTGTTGGTTTACAGTTGTGAGTATTGGGTGATTGCTTGAGGGAGGTGAAGAGGAGATTTCTTTCCGTCGGGAAGGTGATGCTAGATTGGACCTCTTACGGTTGTATCACCGCCTGAACCTTACTTCCTTATATTAATAAAGCATTTGAGGTTCTTCTATTCGCATGTGTTTCAATGGTGTATTGTCTTACTTGCGTATTTGATTTATGCTAATCCTTGAATCAATTATGAATGCATGCTTCTTGTAGTTTCCTTTTCTTGTCTTGTTCGCAGGATCTCGTGTAGCTGGGCCCGTGAGAAGACTTGGAGCTGGGAGCAAGCGGCAAATAGAGGAGATTGGACCGACCATTTGCGCAAGGCATCGGTAAGTGGATCTCTTCCTTTCGTCTCTTGCATGTCATAAAGAAGTAACTTTAGATAGCTTTGCTTCAGCTGTTGCTAAGGAACTATCACCCTTAGAGTGGGATAGGGTCATTCCGTGTTGGATACTTTTCCCCACAACAGACTGGCGACTCCGCTGGGGAACGTGTCTTGTTGGTAGCTTGTGTTTCTTGCTATTCATTTCTTAAACAAAGGGAGTACCGAATCGAACTGCATCTGAATCCTTCGAATGCAAAGTAGAGGGCAGCTACTCTAGCCCAGTGCTGGGCATGTTTATGATTTGAAGAGCTGATCCACAAGGACTCTTTTTTAGCTCTTTGTTATAGTGTTCATCTTCCTTAATCATCCTCTAGTGTATACTTGACTGATAGCCTCTGATTTGGCCAAAAACCATTGATTTTTGAGCAAACTGTGACCCGGAATCTGAGAGAGACGAGAGTTGTCTCATCAATGCAGCTGCAACAAAGGCTACCTGCGCTGCAACGCAAGTCCCGAAGGGGCTACCTGCACTGCATCTCAGATTGACAGTGCAGCACCTGCGCTGATCCAGTTTTGCCTTGTGCAGCTGGGGTTCCCTCCTGTCTGTTGCCCAGTTTTCAATATTGTTTTTGCAGCCTGTTGTCAACCTGTATACCCAGCTGAAACTACCTTTCTTTGCCTTCATTCTGCCTCAGTTGTATGAAGAAACCGTGATTGTTCTTATTGTATTTCTTGCTTTCATTCACAGTTTCCCATAGCGAAAGTGAACTAGTCTTGCTGTGACCTCTTGGATCTAGACCTGTAAGAAAGTGTCATTGTGATTCTGAGAGCTAGTTTATTACTGTTCATAGCTGCTTGAGCATTTGCTTTCGTTATATGGTTCGAATTTCAGTATTTCTTGTGTTGAAACGAGTGAATCTTAAGGTGTTCTTTTGATTATTGGACAAAAACTTGTTTGCTTTCGCTTGAAATTGAATTCGAAATTATACAACAGCTTTCTTTTTGTAATACATCAACATTAAAGAAGAAGAAAAGAAATACTTGCATTGTGCATGTGCATTTTGACAGTTTGCATGTCGATTTAGGAAAGTACAACAGTGTGTGCTCTATGATCTGTTTGAAAAGATGATGTATTTCTTTTCCTTCAGTAGTTAAGATTTTCATAAGTTGAAAGAATTGAAAAAGCTTGCTTATCATTCTCAGACTGCATTTAGGAGTTGTATCATACATCACGTGGTGATCCATAAAGGCAAACTGCTAAGCAAGATCAACCTAAAAAGAACTGAATTTATCTAACAACGCTTTGAAACATAACGAAACACAGTAGAGGTCTAGGTAGAGACGTGAACCGGCGTCGTTAAACATAGTGACTGTCGATCTCTACGAAGGTGGGTGATTCCTCCTGAGGGACGATAGCACTAATACGGACTTGTGCCCCCGCGTACCGTCGCGTATATTGGGGGACCCCTATAGGAACAAAGCCTTTATCCATAGGAAGCCGTGTCAGCCGCCCTACTGATCGCAATGCAGTGAACACAGCATTCACGAAGATCGACCACTCGTACCGTAAAACGTATTCTGTGGTTTAGCGAAAGGTTTGGCACACCCTCTGCCTAGAACTCCAGAGTAGTTTCTTTTGGCCTTTTTCAAACTCTATAACTGAAAAAGTCCATCCGAGCATTTGTCACTTCGGGCTCGTTAATATATCGAAGGAGACTAGAGTCATCTTTAGCTTTTTCTCGACTCTTAAAACATGAAAAAGCAAGTTGTGTCTTAAAAGCGTCTAAAATTAATTCAATTCGAAAACACATTTTACCCTGTGCCTTGTTGGTTGATCAAGTAATCCGCAATCGTGGAAGAAAGTCAATCGATGAACCGTCGTTCACGGAGGAACACGAGACAAACGTCTTTGTCCCCGGAATCGAAAACAACCCGGGCAAAGCGACCTCGTTCAACTGGTTCCAAATCTCCTGTCAAAGTTATAACAAGTGTTCCAACGACATCTGAGGTTCCAGTTACTCCAAACATTTCTGGAAACCCTGCCCCTATTGAAGAAGTTCAACAGCCCCAGAAGGACAGTAACACTGATCCTAGTCTGAAAGCAAATACTTGTGTTACTGAATCAGGTCCATCAGTGATCAGTTCAGAGAGTCTTGCTCCTCAAACAACTGTCGCTGTCGAAACGACCCCTTCTTCGGCACCAGAGATATTCTACGGACCTGACGGTCTTCCTCTTCCACCCGGTCTGATCGCAATAGAAGAGATTGTAGAAGATCCGCAAGCAACTACTCCAACACATTTTGGAGCAGGGATCACTCTACTTCCTACTGCATCATAAGCTAGCCTATCACCCAGAGAAGTTCCTAGAGAATCACTAGGCAATCTACTAGATAGACTCAAAATGTCTGAACAACCGTCAACATCTAGGACTGTGCCAAATGACACAGCGACAGCAGAACTCCCTGCAGTCATTCCGACAATGTTCGCCGGCATACCATCTGTCCGTAACTCTCAACAGCTGGAGGGGGTCCCTTCGGGGGCCATGACGACAGTATGGTCTATTCCTGTTTGTTCTCCCGGGATAATGCCCGGTAACTCCTATGTTGGAACTCAACAGATTGATCCTTTTGGAAATATGTTGGGGCAATCCGGTCCTCGAGGTGTAATAAATCCTCTCGGTTCCGGACCACCACCGTATGGGGGGCAATATGCCTTCTCATTACCCCCTCCGGGAGGTTACCCATACGGGAGTTCACAACCATACCCAAGTTATACTGGAATAACTACCAGTGGTTGGATAGCTATGCTACCCCAGCAACCAAGAGTTGTGTATTCTATGCAACAACAGATGCCTGTGACGAACATCCCGACGACACCAGCTATTGTGACTGTGTTGCAAGTTCAAACAATACCTGTTGCATGTCAACCTCAGTTTTCTCAGGTTGTAATGCAACAACCCTTTGACCCTGCAACTCAACCACAATCGCCAACTGGCGGGGCAACACAAGCACAAGCAGGTACCCTTACCCCTAATCTTGGCCCAGTGGTAAGCATAGCACAACAACCAATGGCGTCACAACCATGGTTGGTGCAGTATCAACAACCGCAGTTCCAGCAAGTGTACCAAGGTACCGAGCAGCAGATTTTTGCGAACAATGGACAACCATACTTACAGTACGGTCAAAACCAACCACTATATAGTGGAGTAGTCCATCAACCGTATCAATCATATCAGCATCAATTACATTATGCTGGTATGCAAAGGCCAACTGCTCAGGCAATTCCGTCGTACCCTGGGTACGCTTCACCTAACTTGAGTCAGCAGCTGCCATTCGTGGCAACTCTGGAGTTACCCGATCTACATCGGTTGACAAACGATCCTATCGCCTACGCCCCTTGGTGGCCCATGATTCCTCACAAACTTCCATCGGACATTCCTAAATTCAATGGAAATCCAGGTGAAGACCCGTCGAATCACGTCATGACCTTTCATCTGTGGTGTTCATCGAACACCCTGAACGATGATTCGATAAGACTTCGCCTCTTCCAGAGGAAATTGACAGGTCCGGCGGCTAAATGGTATATAGAATTGCCGAGAGCCTCTTTCGACAATTTCAGCTCCTTAGCCACGACTTTCTTAACCCATTTTCAATTACCAATAAGGTATGAAACAGGAACCGAAATACTGACCAACTTCAAACATACGACAGCTACTCACATATCTGATCATATACATGAGTGGCGTCGTCGACGTAGGATGGTGAAAACATACGTTCCTGATCAGCTATTAGCCGAATGGTTTATAAAGTCATTACTTCCAGCTATAACGGAAGATGTGGCCAAGGGGGGGTCGTAACCGAGGAGCAAGTCATTGCTCGTGCTCAATATTTAGACTTAGTATATACTCAGTCTGGCACGCTCTACGACAAAATGCCTGATGCCCCCAGACCTGAATTTTCAATTCCTCCTCCTCCTAAATCGAATATTGACTCTCATGCTGGAGATGGCGTGATTGGCACTGCAAGCACGAAGTCGAAAAAGGCTTCACCTCAGAAAGCCCGTAAGACTTCAGATCGAAATGCCCATGAAGAGATTCTTGCTTCGGAAGTAAATGCCATATCAGCAGATAAAGGCAAAGAAACCAATCAACCAGGAAGCAAGAAGAAGCAAAACAAAGGGAAGAAGAAGCAACAGGATGATCCGTCACCTGAAAAAACTTCTTCGAACTCTCCTGAGAAAGGAAAAAAGAAATGGCCCTGTATGATATGTGACGAAGATCACAAGACAACAGAGTGTCCGTATAAAGCTGAGCTCAAGAGATTCTTTAAAAGTCCAAAGAACCCAGCTGTGTTGACTGATCCATTTCCCAATCCAGGTCAAAATATGGTTGATAGTGGAAATGCTTCCCCGTCGCAAGTGCTGATGTTGTCGATCTCTAAGCAGCAAAATGATGCTTTGATTTCGACAAGGAACAAAGATTACGGAAATCCGCAACTGTCAAACGAAAAAGGTAAAGATCAACCTAGTAGTTCGACAACAACTTCGACAGAAGTTGTCCCACCCATAATGCCAGAATTAACGATAAAACCACCTAAGGGGGTAGTACACAAGTCGACTTTTAATCCTCGTGCCATAGCGGCACAGCATTATAACATAGTAGAAGATTTGGCTCAATCGCCATCCGCTATGTCGACTCTAGAAGTACTACAAAATTGTCCATCCCAAAGGCAGGCATTGTTATCGGCAATAGGGGGGTTGATTCTAAGGATTCCAATCTTGTGTCCTTTGATCACAAAGGGTATGACCCTCAGTTACCAGCTCAACTAGCTTTCCTTATTCAAGTGAAAGCCCTCAACAAAACTGTTCATCGAACAATTATTGATGAGGGGGCATCGACATGTATTATGTCGATGAGTTGCTGGAAAACATTAGGGTCACCAACCTTGTCAAGATCGTCGACAACACTAAAAGCATTCGACGGTAGGACATATACCCCTTACGGTATTCTAAGTAACTTAAAGGTTGAACTAGGTGGAAAAACAGTAGAAATTGATGTTGAAGTCATAGATGGGAATCTGGATTACAACATCCTACTGGGAAGACCATGGATTTATGCCATGGTAGCTGTCGTGTCAACTTATTTTAGGAAGATCGCTTTCCCGTTTGAAGGAGGGATTACGGTCGTCGACCAACAGAACTTCCTCCTTAATGGTTCACAAGTTACGGGAAGCATTCCCATGATCCATGAAAGCGACCATTCAATTCAAGATATAGGAGTAGGCCTGCTGAAAGACCCCACGATGATGGGGACTTTCTCGCTACCAAATCATATGTACATAGGAAATGTACCATTGGTGGCCACCTGCAACATGATATCTTCCAAGAAGGTCGCAAAAGACAAAGTCATCATGGATCGGGCAATGGTGTTACACCCGAGCCCAATCGAAATATTGTAGCAATCAATGTTTCAGGCATGGGAGGCAAGCCCAAATCAATGCTCGTCAAGCGTTTGGGTAGATAGGTCAGGAGAATGTGGAACCCCCTTGGATCCTTGGTCATGAGTGCATGCAAGTGACGAAGGAATCCTGCAATCAATGTGGATTGAGGGGGCACCATGGGAGGATAACCACCATCGTTCCCTTCCTCAGGAAGATACTCAAGGCGACCTATATCACCCTTCAGTATTTGAATTCCTAACAAATACTGTAAATACGGTGGATTCCAAGAGAAACCTATCCAATATAGAAGGGACTATAGCCATAAATATCTCGACCAAAACAGACATTGTAGAGAATATTTATGTCGGCAAAGGTTGTTCCCCTTTAGAACAAGAAATATATAAAGCTCTTTTCCGCGAATTTAGAGATGTCTTTGCTTGGTCATATGATGAAATGCCAGGCATTGACTCGAGTATCGTTGAACATGAAATTAAGATGTATCCTGATGTCAAACCAGTAAGACAACGGCTTCGGCAGGTACACCCCAAGAAAGCCGCTGCTATTAAGGCAGAAGTTGAAAAACTCCTCCATGCTGGTTTCGTCTACCCGATTCCTCTAACCGACTGGGTATCGAATATTGTCCCTGTTATGAAAAAACAAGGAACAATACGAGTGTGCGTCGATTATAGGGATGTAAATCAAGCTTGTCCAAAGGACAACTACCCTACACCCTTCATCGACCAGATAATTGATGAATGCGCCGGATGTGAAATCTTTTCGTTTATGGACGGATTTTCCGGGTATAATCAAATTAATATCCGCCCACAGGACTAGTCAAAGACTGCATTTATTTGTCCGTGGGGCACATTCGCTTATCGAAAATTACCCTTTGGTTTAAAGAACGCAGGGGCGACGTTCCAGAGAGCAATGAATTATGCTTTCCACGACATCAAGAACATCGTTCAACCTTATCTCGACGATCTCCTGGCTCATTCGCAAAAGCGGACTGATCATCCGCAACATTTAAGAGCGATATTTCTACGTTGCCGACACTACAAGATAAGACTCAATCCGCACAAATGTGTGTTTTGCGTCGGTTCTGGTCGTTTACTTGGCTTTATAGTCTCCAAGGATGGGATTCGTCTCGACCCTTGCAAGGTGCAGGCAATCATTAATTTGCCTCCACCTTCGAACTTGCTTCAGATTCAGAAACTCCAAGGAAAAGCAAACTTTCTGCGGAGGTTCATTCCGAATTACGCAGAACTTGCTAAAGGATATACCCGTCTCTTGAAAAAGAATGTACCTTTCGTCTGGGACCAGGTTGCGCAAGCTTCCTTTGATGCTCTGAAAGAAGCGCTAGTAAAAGCATCATTAATGTACGCCCCGGACTATCAAAGAGACTTTAACCTGTATCTGGCTGCAGCAGATACGACCATTGCAATGGTTTTAGTTCAAGAAGTCGACGGAATTGAACACCCTATATATTATTTAAGTAAAAACTTAAATGATACAGAAAGTAAATATTCTCATGTTGAAAAGCTAGCACTAGCTGCTGTTCAAGCGATACAAAGGTTTCGGCATTATGTCCTCTTCAGGAAGACCACCGTATTGTCAGATTGCAACCCCATGAATTATATACTGTCGCGACAGTTGCTTGGGGGCAAATATTCAAAGTGGATAGCTATCCTTCAAGAGTTTGATCTGGAATTTGTGAAATCCAAATCAAAGAAAGCTTTAGTTTTCGCAGAATTATTATGCGATCTCCCATCATCGTCCAACGATGAAACGTCCAAAGAATCAATCGTGGACGAAGATTTGTTTCTGATATCAGCAAATGATGAGTGGTACGGAGATATAATAGTTTATCTCCAAACCCAAAAGTTTCGGCCAGACACCTCTCACTCAGAACAAAAACGCATTCGATACCAAGCAAAAGACTACATGATCGTCGGTGATACGCTTTACCGTCGTGGTGTCGATACGGTCCTGAGAAGGTGTCTAACCCATGAGGAAGCCGAAAAAGCCCTGAATGAATGTCATTCAGGCACCTGTGGGGGGCATCAATCTGGATATGCTACAGCACAAAGAATCTTACGAGCAGGATACTTCTGGCCAACCATGTTCAAAGATTGCATAACCGCAGTTAGAAGTTGCCATGCATGTCAGATTTTTGATAGCAAAACCAGAAGACCCCCCGCTCCTTTACAGCCAATAATAGCTGTGGGGCCTTTCGCCAAGTGGGGCATCGATTTCATGCAATGTAACCCCACCTCGACCGAGGGGCATGGGTATATTATAGTCGCAGTTGACTATTTTACCAAATGGGCCGAGGCGATGCCTACATTGGATAACACTGGTGAAACAGCAGCCCTATTCTTTTTTAATCATGTGGTCGCTAGATTCGGCGTGCCACAGGCCATAGTAACAGATCATGGATCGCATTTTCGCAATCACATGATGGTTGAATTAACTGCCAAACTAGGATTGTCTCACGATAGCTCTACTCCGTACTATCCGCAAGCTAACGGACAAGTTGAAGCGATCAACAAAGTCCTGAAGCGCATGCTGCAAAGGATGGTGGGGGTTCACAAAAGAAGATGGCATTTGATCCTGTACTCGGCTTTGTGGGCCTACCGAACATCGGTAAGGAATGCCACTGGGTTCACACCGTTTCAACTGGTATATGGCCTAGAAGCAATCCTACCGATCCAGTGTGAAATTTCGTCCCTTAAACTCGCAATTGATCTCCTCCCCGGAACCTCAGAAGAAGAAGCTCGTTTCTTGGAGTTAATCCAGTTGGATGAAACCCGTCGTGATGCCGCCTCGGCCAACGAAGCCCATAAGAAACGAGTCAAAGCGCAGTTCGACAAAAATGTCAAACCCCGTGTCTTCTCGGAAGGTGATTTGGTCTTGCTTTATGACCAAGAATCCGATAAATTGGGGGCTGGGAAATTCAAGTCCTTATGGATGGGCCCTTATATTGTTAAAAGTGTGTTAGCAAAAGGTGCCTACGAGTTGGTAGATTATGACGGAATTCCACTGGCGCAACCCCGCAACGGGTTGTACCTTAAGCGTTACTATGCCTGATAGTAACCTGTATGCTTTTGTTACATTTTTGTTTTCGCTAAAGCGTTTGTTCCGGTTTAAGTAATCCGCTTTTTAAACTTATTGCAGATGTCAAATCCATTGGAACCGTGGGTTGGATATGCTGACGAAGCGAGTCGTAGTTCGAGGAACCTATCCTCTGCAGCATGGGCCATTTTTGACCCAAGCGGCGAGTTAGTGAGTTTCAGGGGGGTATGTATTGGCCAATCAACGAATAACATCGCTGAGTATAGCGCGTTGATAGAACTCCTCTCTGATGCCATCACCCATGGCATACGCCGGCTAGTCGTCAGGTTAGACTCACAGCTCGTGGTACTACAACTCAATGGTACCTACTCTGTCCGAAATCCAGCTATTTATCGCAAGTTCCTAAGAGTTAAAATCTTGGAAAGACAGATTGATTTTATCCAATATCAACACATTTCCAGAAACTTAAACACATTAACCGACTCATTAGCAAACTATGTGTTAGATAGACATTTGCAAAATTGATAAAAAGAGAAGCATCGTCGATGTTTCATACATGGATCACATAAAAACTGGAATAAACCCCGAAAATCAAAAATATATATAACTATTTACGGTTTACATATAATGTTCTGTAACCAAGACAAAATCAGTCATATGACCCCAAAACTCAAAATGGCTGGGGGGCACCCTAGCCTAGTGATGCTCATGATAACATGCCACGGCCTGTGCGATCATGCGCAGAAGACGAGACCATCATCTAGGAACACCAGCAGTATGTCGCTGCAATCGCAGAGGCAACTCGTCAATCCGTACATCCGGAATCCCAAGGGTAAGACCCTCGACCTGTTCCTGCACAGCAGCAAGAGTCTCGGCCAAGTCAAGGTCACGGAGAATAGCCCTCCCTGGAGCCTCCCCTGCTGGGGCAGCGGCCGGAACTCCCGGACGAACTGCTGGACGGACGGGGCCCACATCTGCATGCACACATGAGTTTGATTAGAGTCTTGATAGCGTAAAGCACAAGGACATTATAAATAAAAACAGTAAACGGTGATAAAGTCAAAATATTTACCAAGATCACCCCACTGCTCGCCATCCGGTAGTACCAAATCCGGATCACCTCGGAAATCCATGCCAACATATGGATACTCGGAAAAAGCCATATCCTGCCGTTCGAACCACCTAAAGAAGGCATCAGTAAAGGTAATCCGAGATTGACCTGCATGTCTAGCCATGTGGTCAACCCACCTCTGCATGCGTGGCTCAGTAGGAGATGGCAAGTCGAGAACAATGTACTGAGGTTGCATCAGGGGTATCTTCTCCAAAGCGAAGGCAGTCAAAACTGAACCGAAGCCAAAATTCTTCAGTTTCCCGTCCTTTACTTTGGTCAACTGGTTTTTCATCTGAACCAGTACTGCATCACACCAGTTAAGAACTTTCGGCTGAAGACACTCCAGGGCGTGCTGCACATATGACCTGTTGGCAACATGAGGGGATGCACTACCGACCATCCGACAAATCGTGTACAGAATAGACCTGAGAGACCTGTCAGTAACATCACAGATGGAAATCTTGCCGTCTCTGCTCGGCTAGGATCCCTCCCTGCAATACTGACGGATATAATCTTTCACGGAATCACTCCCTCGGGCCGAACCGGACAAGGAAATGGGGGCACCCCGCCTTGACAACCCAGTCAAGAAGTAAATGTCCACTATGGTCAAAGGGATGGACTTGCCCCTAATCTGGAACACTTGGTTAACAGGATCCCAAGCATCAAGCAGGTACTACAGTAAACGTATCTGTGCCCTCATGCTAGATATGCAGAAGAATTTTAGCAAGCCACAATTCCACAATGCGCTCACGGTAACAGGATCATGGAGGGCAATCATGTCCTCCTCTTCGTGCTCTCCTTCTCGCCACGTAAGAGTCATTCTGCTCCAATAAACTCTGCAAAACAAACAAGAGGAGGAGTAAGATCCCTGACTAAGTAAAGAAAATGGCAAAAATCTCATGAAAAATTGTGCAACCAAGATGTTTTCTGCACCCAACGCAAGTAGAGAAGGGTCTCACCTGCGTTGGGAGACAAACTGCCTTTGAAAATGAAAACCCCCAACGCAGGTTTCGATATGGGGCACCTGCGCTGATGGCAGAGCACCCTAGAGAAACCCCAGGGGCTCATGGGGGCAGGAAAACAAGCATAAAACTGAGAAATAAGACCATGAAAAGACAGAGCTAGGGTTTAGCTCCTACCTGGTGGAAACGGCGCTGAAAATCGTCCACAGAATCTCCCGAAATCAGCTGGTGAAAAATCGAGAGGAAAAGGCACCTCCAAAGCTCCAACAAACCAAATGCACATGAAATGGTAAAATGAGAGGTAAAAACATCTTTTAATTGCTTTTTACGTAGTTCAAAGTGAAATATTAGTATTTTTGCTTCATGTTATCCATTTCTAACAAGTTTGTTGCAGCAATTGATGAAAACAGTACTATCTTTGGAAAAGAAAAACTAGTCATGGTAAAATATGAATTTGACCTTATCAAACGAGCAGTTTTGGCAAAGTTCATGCTCGTTAAAAAATAAACGCAAGATCCAAGCAGTTTTAATGCGGAAATTCATGCTCGTTAAAAAATAAACATAAGCTTGTGAGCAGGCTTCCCCCCAGAGTTCAAGCTCATGCAGAAAAAATGAACCGGTAAATGACCATTTGAGACCGTAAATTCATCAGCCATAAAAGCCTTGGTCGTGTTTGTGCACCATCACCTCCAATTTTCATTTGGCCGATCATTCACATCCACTTGATTGTTTACCTATTTTGAGGAACAGCTGTGAAGAGTGATCCCACCTAGCCATCCTTGTAATACTGCCGTGATTGGAAAATTCCAACCTGTACCTGGAATCTGCTGCTATCCCTGTTTATCACTCGTATCTCAAAATACGAGTCTTCTTTGAGCTCTTTTCACTGACTCGTAAAATATGAAAAGTTTGCCGAGTTTTGGCCTTCCAGCTCGTTAAAAGAACAGGAAGAGCTATCCCTCCTCTAGATTTTAATCTTTTTGGACCTGAGGGATTATTGCACAAAAAGATCGAGCGCTTGTCTAGTTCGGCTCGATAAAGATATCGAACATTCATCCCTTCTGTATTGTTTTATACTTTTTCGGACTTAAGGGATTAGATGACGAAAAAGGACCCCTGGAGTCCACTTTATGTACCCTTTTCAGACTCTCTAAAAATGAAAAGGACCGAGTTGTCTTTGTCGCTGGGCTCGTTAAAAATATTAGATAGCGACAAACTTGTCTTTAGACGAGAACGAGTTTCCCTATCACTAGGCTCGTTAAAACATAGCGGTGGGCTTGCCCGAAGGGCAGGTTATAGAACAAGCATATGTTATCCTCCTCAAGCTTGACAAAAATAAAGAGGTACTGGTCAGAAATGACTGGGGAAAAATTGGGAGAACGTCAAAGCTTAATGGTAGCAAGTCCCTCTTGAACATGACACTTTTGCCTCCGTAAATATCGGGTTGGGTTATTATCATTCACCGGTCCCTTCACCATGGTCTCGCCATACCATCCATACATGGGGTAATGCTACCGATCCATCACATCAGTGTCGTTATATGTTCAAGAGATGTCATTTAGAAAGTGTCAACCGGGTCCCATCCACTACCATACATCATCTTTCATCCTTCCATGACCGCCACCCTGAATCATATTTCACAGATCGTTTTCACCATCATCACTAGCTCCGTTCTGTGTCACTGATGTGGGATTCATTAAGGCCCTCCTTTGACGGATCACTTCTTGTCGACATCAGCTCATTATCCAAGAAGTTGATCTAGGGACACCCCCTTAGTACTTTGAAGCTTGCATGCCTCAATGGCAAGTTTCTCACTTCCGGCGATAGGTATACATTAATGACCTTCGACCGGGAGACTTTGCGTGGTGTTCGACGTCAAATCCTATATTCACGCCACGTGAATTGTGCTGCAGTACCTTGAGGGTCATCATCATTATCGGTGATTCCTCTCGCGCTTGTTAACAGTTTACATTATTGACTGGTAATCAAGTGATGTCTTTCCATGTTCGACTTCAAGAAATTCTCACATGGATCGACTTGTACTAGAGTGAAGATCGGACAAGTTTGAAGACCCCGGATCTAGTTTCATCCATCCGAGCTGCGATATATATTCAGGAGATAAAAACATAGACATGTGCAGCAGATGATCATCCTACTAAAAGGATGATAATTAAAAGCAGAGAATTATCAGTCTATTATCAGACGATCGTCTGCCTATGTACAGCAAATGTATTTATAAAGCTGAGCATGGGAAATGCCCGCGTCAGCTAGATCATGAAAAGAAAGTATGAAAAGATAATGTATTGTATTGTATTTTGTTACAGGTCACCTCCCAACGATTGAATGAACTTCAGATCCTCCTAATAAAGCATTTCACTCGATAAACGACCTCATACTTTAGGGGGCAACTGTTATAGACATTTTTGTGCCTTACAGCATGGAGCATGAAATGTCAATAATCCAAGGGATCCAAAGTCCCTAAACATGTTGTTCTTACCCTTAGAGGAACAAGGTCAGCAAACCACAGCACTGCAAATCAGTTCTCCACTGAAAAATACTCAGAAACAGGTCAATTTTGGATCAAAGCAGCTACTCCAAAGGCTACCTGCGTTGCATAGCAAGTGCAACAAGGGCTACCTGCGCTGCATAGTAGGTACAACACAAGCTACCTGCACTGGGCGTACTTTGACATGTGGAGGAATCTTTTTCCCAATGTGCCAGTGTCCAGGAAGCTTCCAAAAAGGCACTTGATCATAAGATTCGCCTAATGATGAGTTAAGAGCTTCTAAAACTCCAAGTGGAAGGCAGAAACTCCGAGTGAAGGACTGAAGAACAACTGGAGTTGAAGAGGACAACAAGTCACACATCAAGCTGACTTATCTTCACTCCAAAACTCTATATAAGGATCTCATCCCATGGGATCTAGAGGTCGGAATTTAGTGCAAAGAATTGCTGTTGGTTTACAGTTGTGAGTATTGGGTGATTGCTTGAGGGAGGTGAAGAGGAGATTTCTTTCCGTCGGGAAGGTGATGCTGGATTGGACCTCTTACGGTTGTATCACCGCCTGAACCTTACTTCCTTATATTAATAAAGCATTTGAGGTTCTTCTATTCGCATGTGTTTCAATGGTGTATTGTCTTACTTGCGTATTTGATTTATGCTAATCCTTGAATCAATTATGAATGCATGCTTCTTGTAGTTTCCTTTTCTTGTCTTGTTCGCAGGATCTCGTGTAGCTGGGCCCGTGAGAAGACTTGGAGCTGGGAGAAAGCGGAAAATAGAGGAGATTGGACCGACCATTTGCGCAAGACATCGGTAAGTGGATCTCTTCCTTTCGTCTCTTGCATGTCATAAAGAAGTAACTTTAGATAGCTTTGCTTCAGCTGTTGCTAAGGAACTATCACCCTTAGAGTGGGATAGGGTCATTCCGTGTTGGATACTTTTCCCCACAACACCAAGTCTAGATCGGGGATAGTGTGCTGGAAATGAGGGAAGAAAGGACACCTGAAGAAATACTGCAAGTCTTGAAAGGAAAAAGAAGGAGACACGCAACAAGAAAATAATCATGAAGTGAATGTAACAAGTGATGTGTTTCAAGATGCTTTGATTCTTTCATTAGAAAATATTATTGATGCCTGGGTGGTAGATTTAGGGGCCTCATTCCATGCCACACCTCATAGGAAACATTTTTATGATTATGTTTAAGGAGATTTTGGACAGGTTCGATTGGGTGATGATAAACCTTGTAAAATAATTGGAATGGGTACAGTTTTCATAAAACAACAAAATGGAAATTAGTGGCTATTGAAGGAGGTAAGGCATGTTCCAGATCTAAAGAAAAATCTAATTTCAATAGGGCAGTTGGGAGGTGAAGGTTGCGTAACTACTTTCATAGATAAAACCTAGAAACACTAAAGGATCCCTAGTAATAGTGAAAGGAGGAAAGATTGGTACATTGTATTTATGCAATGGTATTTCTAATTCTGTTAATGCTTTAACCTCTACAGGAGAAGATACGACATTGTGGCATCATAGGCTCGGGCACATGAGTGAGAAGGGGATGCAGATTCTTCACTGAAGAAATTTGTTGCTGGGTTTGAAGCATGTTGATTTAAAATTTTGTGAGAATTGTACTTATGGAAAACAAAAGAGAGTCAGATTCCTTAGAGTTGGGAAAGAAAAGAAGACCAAAAATTTAGAGCTTGTGCACAAAGATGTATGGGGACCTACTCAAGTATCATCTCTTGGTGACTCTCGTTATTATGTTACTTTTATTGATGATTGATCCAGATTTAAATAGGAACGCAATAAATTACAGAGATAACCATAAACACAAAGATGCAGTGGGAATAATACTTCATTTTATTAATATAAAATACTGAGATATGCTTACAAACAGAAAATGAAAATAAATAGCTAGGGCGATGGTAGCTTATCTCTGAGAAGAGATGTGGTGGCTACATGCCTCTGAACTGTGTTACAATGAGGCTCGAAGGCCTATTTATTCTTGAGAAACAATGGAAAACCCTTAACATCCCAAAACCTAACCCTAGAAGATGAAATGCCAAATTGTGGGCCCCATTTGGGTAAATTGTTACATTAATTTCATGGGGTTGTAACTTTGGCATACGATCTCCATTTGACGCATACAAAGCTCGTTAGAAAGATCTATCTGAGCACTACCACTTTGGGAAGGGAAACATCAATCCATGGACCCATGTTTCCCCTATATTTCCCAAGAAACGTTGTTTAGGGCCTCAAAATGGCTCTAGAAGTTCAGGACCCAAAAAACTGCTAAAAATAGTAAACTATGCTACAATTTAGGAAACTAAAAAAACTGAAAGAGATAGTAGTGGGGGTATAAATGGGATAGGCGGATCACTACCAACATCCACCTGGATCATTCCTCCCCCCTTAGGAAGCAATGGTCCCAATTGCGTTGAGTTCTTCCCTGAGATGAGGAAGCTTCTGCCGAGCTGGGTCTTTGGTGAGCTATTCTGCAATCTCTGATGTGGCCAGAAATGGTGAGAAGCATGGTCGAGGGTAGTACAGATTGAACACTTGGTGTTGGCTAAGGAATGGAGGAATGTTGTGCTCCAAAGAATTATTTCCCACAGCCTTAGTAAGGGTGTAAGGACCATGTCTGTGTGGTCGAAGCTTCTGATGGGTTCTTGTAAGGCATTCTTTCTACAGATGCAACAAGACTTTGTTGCCCACCTGAAGCTTGTGTGGTACCCTATGGGTGAGGAGAAGTTGTTCCTATGTTATGTCATGATTGTATTCCTTTGTTGTTGTTGATGCGTGGAGGAACCCTTCACGGGAGTCATCGATGTAGTGATGATCTTCCCCTTACTTTTGGAGCGAACTAGAGAGAAAATAAATTTCCTAGTCTATGAGATGAGCTTGCTGCCTTTCTTGGTAGTGATCAAAGTGGTATTAGGGCGGTCTACTTTTTCTCTGTTTTTCTTTGCATGTCCCCAACGAGGTCAGGATATAAGGAGTTAGGGCTTGAACTGGTCGAACCTTTGTAAGACCAGCCTCACAAAACCCAATGACCTCCCATGGCAGATGAAAAGAAAGATGAGGGATCAGGAGATCCTATCAAAATCTTGCTCGAAGAAGCCCTCAAGCGTCAAAGGAACGCGATGATGGACAACTTTTCCCAGATCCTTTAGCGGCTACCTAGGGGCGACGCATCGACTTCCCACAAATACTCTGCAAATGACACACCACTTAAGGTACAAGTTAATTTTGAAATCCCCATATTCGAGGGTTAAATAGATGCAAATGCTTTCGATAAATGGTTAAATTTGCTAGAGGGTTATTTTTCCGTTCATGATTTTTTGTGTCAGGAAAAGATTATTTTCGCTCTTCTCAAAGCAACCCCCCATGTCAAGGATTGGTGGGAAACCTACTGCGAGCAGAAGGATGAAAGCACAGACTCACTATTTTCAGCCACACCCACTTGGGATTCATTTCAGGATGCTATCAAGGAGCAGTACTACCCTATCAAAAGCTACGAGGACAAATACATAAAGTGGACCACGCTGCGACAAGGAAGGAACCAAGATGTGCCAGAGTTCACCAACATTTTTCATACCCTTCGCACACAGTTGGGTATCAAAGATTCTGATACCACCGATCCGGATTTAAATAGGAATGCAACAAATTATAGAGATAACCATAAACACAAAGATGCAGTGAAATAATACTTCATTTCATTAATGTAAAATACTGAGATATGCTTACAAACAAAAAATGGAAATAAACAGCTAGGGCGATGGTAGCTTATCTCTAAGAAGAGATGTGGTGGCTACATGCCTTTGAACTATGTTACAATGAAGCTCGAAGGCCTATTTATTGTTAAGAAACAATGGAAAACCCTTAACAACCCAAAACCTAACCCTAGAAGATTGAAACGCCAAATTGAGGGCCCCATTTGGATAAATTGGTACATCAATTTCCTGGGGCCGTAAATTTGGCATACGATCTTCATTTGATGCGTACAATAGCTCGTTAGAAATATCTATCCGAGAAATACCACTTTAGGAAGGGAAAAATCGGTCCATAGACCCATATTGCCCCTAAATTTCCCAAAAAACGTCGTTTAGGGCCTCAAAATGGCTCCCGAAATTCAAGACCCAAAAAACTGCTAAAAATAGTAAATTGTGCTATAATTTAGGAAACTGAAAAAAAACTAAAAGAGACAGTTGTGGGGGTCCAAATGGGATAGGTAGGTGGCCACCAACATCCACCTAGATCAATGATGCAACCAGAAAAACCCAGATTTATTGTATTCGAAATAAATCTGATGTATTTGATACTTTCAAGAAATGGAAAGCTTTTGTTGAAAATGAGACAGGAAAAAGGTTGAAGTGTCTCAGATCATACAATGGAGGTGAATATTGCAGCAAAGAGTTTGATAGGTACTATTCAGAGAATGGAATTCGTAGAGAGAAGACAGTTCCAGGAACACCACAAGAAAATGGTGTGTTAGAAAGGATGAACAGGACAATCATGGAATGTGTAAGGTGCATGAGATTGCATGCAGGATTGCCTTTACAATTTTGGGCAGATGTTGTAGATACTGTTGTTTATCTAATAAATGGAGGGCCCTGGTATTCCAGAGGAGGCATGGACAGGTAAAAAGGTAAACTACTCCTTTTTAAAGGCTTTTGGTTGTGAAGCCTTTGTCCACATTAATAAAGAAAATAGAACAAAGCTTGAGGCAAAAATCAAAGAAATGTACCTTTATTGGATATGGTATTAATGATTTTGGTTATCACTTTTATGTTAATGAAAAACACAAAATCATTAGGAGCAGAGATGTTATATTCAATGAAAGCGTTTTGTATAAGGATCAGCTAGAGGAAAAGAAACAGGAAAAATAAAACAAAGAATACACAATGCTTGACGAGATCAAAAGAAAATTGATGGTGCGTAAAAATCATAATGATCAACAGCCAGAACAACAACCACAACAACAACAAGCACCTCAAACACCTGAAAGTGGTGTTAGAAGATCTACCAGGATAAGTAGACCCCCTGAATGATACTCGCCTTCATTATACTATGTATTGTTGACTGATTCTGGTGAACCAGAATGTTATGAAGAAGTAGTGCAGGTAGAAACCAAGAAGAAGTGGGAGAAAAACATGAAAAAAGAGATGGACTCCTTAGCACATAACCAGACTTGGGACTTACTCAAGTTTCCTGCAGGTAAAACAACATTGCAGAATAAATGGGTTTACAAGTTGAAGGAAGAAGATGGAGGTAGAAAAAGGTATAAAGCTAGACTTGTGGTGAAAGGGTTTGCATAGAAAAAGGGTATAGACTTTGATGAGATATTTTCTCCTGTTGTTAAAATGACTTCAATCAGAACTATTTTAAGTCTAGTAGAAGCTGAAGATTTGCATCTTGAGCAGTTAGATGTAAAGACAACCTTTCTCCATGGGGATTTGGAGGAAGAGATATATATGCAACAACCACAAGGATATGAGGTAAAAGCGAAGGAGAAACTAGTGTGTAGGTTGAAGAAGAGCTTATATGGCTTAAAACAAGCTCCAAGGCAGTGGTATCTAAAATTTGATAGGTTTATGTCTGAACAAGGTTATATTAGATGTCACTCTAATCATTGTGTTTATCTCAAAAGGAAAAATGATGGTAGCTATATTATATTGTTATTGTATGTAGATGACATTCTTGTTGCAGGTTCTAACATGCAGGAACTAAATGTGCTCAAATGAAAATTGGCAAACTCATTTGCAATGAAGAATTTGGGTGTTGCAAAACAAATCCTTGGTATGAGAATAACTAGAGACAGGAAGAATCGTAAATTAACATTGTCTCAAAGTGAGTACATAGAAAAGGTATTGAAAAGGTTTAATATGCAAAATGAAAAACCAGTTAGTATACCTTTGGCTAGACATTTCAAATTAAGTAAGGAGGAGTGTCCCAAGACTCAGGAAGAAATGGCTCATATGTCTAAAGTTTCATATGCATCAGCAATTGGAAGCTTAATGTATACAATTGTTTGCACAAGGCCTGATATTGCACATGCAGTGGGAGTTGTAAGTAGGTACATGAACAATCTATGAAAGGAACATTGGATGCGGTGAAGTGGATTCTCGAGTTTTTGAGAGGTACCACAAATCAATCGTTATGCTTTGGTGGTTCAAACATTGCTCTACAGGAATATGTTGATGCAGATATGGCGGGTGATAGAGATAATAGGAGGAGCACAACAGGGTATGTGTTTACTGTAGGTGGAACAACTGTCAGTTGGGTCTCAAAACTGCAAAGTGTTGTTGCACTCTGAACAACAGAAGTAGAGTATGTTGCTGCTACAAAGGCTAGTAAAGAAATGATTTGGTTACAAAGGTTTCTGGATGAATTGGGTAAGAAGCAAGAGTTGGGCAAGTTATACAGTGACAACCAGAGTGCAATACATCTTGAAAAGAACTCTGCATTTCATTCCAAGACTAAACATATACAGCTTAAGTACCATTTCATATGGTCAGCATTGGAAGATGGACAGTTGAAGCTGGAAAAGATACACACTAGCCAGAATCCTGTAGATATGTTAACAAAAGTTGTAACTAAGGATAAACTGAGAATTTGCTCAGTTTCAATTGGTCTTCAATTATGATGAAGAAGATGAGAAATAACCAGGTCCAAAGTGGAGTCATTATCTAGCAAATAAAGCAGCAGTGGAGTTGCTATAATCAATCTCCAAGTGGGATATTGTTGGGTGTGGAGCCTGATTATCTTCTGTATTCAAAGGTATCATCGATTGTGTTATCACTCAGTTTGTTCCCTGACTCCTGGAGGGAATACGGCCGAGGTAACCACTAACCAATCTTTTAGTTACAAGTCCTAGCCTACCTGCAACCCTCTCTAGTTGCAGGTAGGCTAGGACCTATAACTAAAAGATTGGTTAGTGGTTACCTCGGTCATATTCCCTCTAGGAGGCAGGGAACAACCCGAGTGATAACACATTGGACCCCAGTTCATAATGGGGTAGCAACGCCGTCCGTAAAATATTTGTTGCAGGGGGGTACAAGGGGGGGCGGCTGTGACCTTTGGGAGCCACTGTTACAGGGAAAAGTGTCTATATAGAACTGCTCTATCCCACTAAGGTGTGACAGCTGCCTTAGAAACAAACAGAGAAAAGCTACTTTTGTTTTTCCTTTATGAATTATAGATAGAGAGGAACAGAAAGACCAACCTCTGTCTTACGCTAATCTCCTAATTTGATCCCTCTCTTCTTTGATAGTCCTCAGCTACCTGCTCCCTTGCACGCCCAGCTTCACAAAGTTCCTGTAAGATCACAGAAGCATAGCACTATACAAAGACTTGGATCTATAATCATAAACAATCTAGGATCAAATGTAAATTGACCATACAAATGTAACAAGCATCAATGACACAAAAGCATGGAGGAAAACTCAAATAGCTTTTATTGATAAACAAGAAAAGAGCCAAGAGGAGTTACAACTAGTTGTTCTGACCCAGCATCAACCTCCCAGCAAAGAAGCCCCTGTTCACCTCAAACAAAGCTTAGATCACCCAACAATCTGATGTTTGTCTCAACAAACCAACAGCAATTCCTTACAATATGCAAAATTCCAGCCCCTGGATCTCTGGGATGAGGGATCCATATATAGATATCTGTAAGGGGGATGAGTCAGCTTGTGATTTGATTAGTGTCTTCTCTCTGATAGTTCTTGCTTCCACTTGGAGACTGATGGCCTCTTACTCATCCTTGGTCAAATTCAATGAGGCAAGTGTCACAGGAGAAGATTCTGGAAGCTTCCATTGCCTCTCCACCTCGCGGAATGACACTGCCATTTGTCATTTCTCACCCATCGTACCCCACAGAAAGGACTTTTGAAATGCAACGCACCCTCACAGTGTATTTGGGTGAGATGCAACGCACTTTGCCAGTGGAGCAGCTGCAATGATCCTGTTTTGACCAATTCTGAGCAGTTTCTCATGGAGAACTTCTGGGAGAAGTTGTAATCTGTTGACCTTGTTCCTTTAGGGGTTAGAACAACACTTTTAGGGACTTAGGAGCCCTTAGTTTATGGAAATTTCATGCTTGGGGTTGTAGGGCCCAAAAATGTCTATAAAAGTTGCCTCCTAAAGCATTAGGCCGTTAATCTTTCGATGTCGGGTGAAATGATTTATTGTGAGGATCCGAAGTTCTTTCAATGCTGGGAGGAGACCTGTAATAAGATACAATTCAATACATTATCTTCATAATATTTTCATGATCTGGCTGAGGCGGGCATTCCCATGCTCAGCTTTATAAATTCATTTTCATGTACATAGGACAGACAATCGTCTGAGTGTAGACTGATGATTCTGATAGAGCCATCATCCTTTTGAGTGGATGATTATCTGTGCAGAAATTATGTACATTTAATGTCTTTATTTCCCTTAATATATATTGCAACCCGGATGGATGAAACTAGATCCGGGGTCTTCAATCTCGTCCGATCTTCACTCGAAGTACAAGTCGATCCATGTGAGAAATGTTCTGAAGTCGAACATGGAAAGACATCGCTTGATTACCAGTCAATGATGTAAATTGTTAACAAGCGCGAGAGGAATCACCGATAATGATAATGACCCTCAAGGTAATGCAGTACAATTCACGTCGTGTGAATAAAGGACTTGGCGTCGAACACCACGCAAAATCTTTCGGTCGAAGGCCATTGATGTAAACCTGTCGCTGGAAGTGAGAAACTTGCCATTGAGGCATGCAAGCTTCAAAGTACTGAATGGGGTGTTCCTAGACCAACTTCTTGGATAATGAGCTGATGTCGACAAGAAGTGATCTGTCACAGGAGGGCCTTAATGAATCCCACATCAATGACACGGAACGGAGCAAATGATTTTAATGGAGGTGAAAACGATCTGGTGATATAAGGTTCAGGGTGGCGGTCATGAAAGAATGGAGTATAATGTATGGTAGTGGGTGAGACACAGGTGAATTCACTGAATGACTTCTCTTGAACATATCGGCGACACTAATGTGATGGATTGGTATCATTAACCCCAAATGTGGATGGTATGGCGTGACTATGGTGATGTGACCGGTGAATGAAACAACCCAACCCAACTCGGACACAGAGTGGAAGTGTCATGTTCAAGAGCGACTTTCTACCAACAAAGTTTCTTCAAGTTTTCTTCCCAATTTTCCCCAGTCATTACTGACCAGTACCTCTTTATTTTTGTCAAGCTTGAGGAGGATAACATATGCTTGTTTTATAATTTTCCCTTCGGGCAAACCCATCGCTATGTTTTAACGATCCTAGCGACAGTGAAACTCGTTCTCGTCTATAGACAAGTTTGTCGCTATTAATCTTTTTAACGAGTTTAACGACAAAGATAACTCGGTCCTTTTCAATTTTAGTGAGTCTGAAAAGGAACGTAAAGGTAACTCCAAAATTCATTTTTCGTCATCTAATCCCTTAAGTCCGAAAAAGTATAAAACAATACAGAAGGGATGAATTTTCGATACTTTTAACGAGCCGAACAAAACAAGCGCTCGATTTTTTTGTGTAATAATCCCTCAGGTCCAAAAAGATTAAAATCTAGAGGAGGGATAGCACTCCCTGTCCATTTAACGAGCTGGAGAGGCCAATGGCTCGGCAATCTTTTCATATTTTACGAGTCAGTTGAAAAGAGCTTAAAGGAGACTCGTCTTTTCAGGAACGAGTGATAAAATGGGTAGCAGCTAATTCCAGGTAAGGTTTGGAATTTTCCAATCACGGCAGTGTTACAAGGATGGCTAGTGAAATCACTCTTCACAGCTGTTCCCCAAAATGGGTAAACAATCAAATGGGGGTGAATGATCGGCCAATGAAAAAGTGGAGGTGACGGTGTAAACACGACCAAGGCTTTAATGGTTGAAGTACTACATTCACGATGGTTATTTACCGGGGGATAGTTCATTTTTTAACGAGCTTAAACGCGGGGGGAAACATTTGCTCATGGCTTATGTTTATTTTTTAACGAGCTTAAACTATGTGCTAAAACTGCTCAATTAATCCAGTCGTGTGATAAGAATGTCTCATATAAAACGGCAACTTTTAGATTTTTGCCCCACATCCTTTCTTTATGCAAGTTAGGAGACGACCAATCCTACGAGTTTAAAGGGTTAGAGGTCCTATAAATTTAAAAAATAAATAGTCTCTCTTTGCTTGCACGCCAAAAGGCTTGCATGCCCCCAGGTATAAAACAGAGTTTCAAGGTTACCCCTTCTTTAGTCCGTTAAAACATTTGTTTTACCGAGAGAGGCCTACCTCTTATAGGTTACCAAAGATAGTTCTATTTACGGTGTAAACAAAACACCTCTTCGGCGATGTCTACCGAGATAAACAAAGGTGGGTGGCGATGCCTGCCAACTCACATAACTTTGACAAGAGGATCTTATTCCAGTCCAACTCCCCCTTCCAATCACGGACGGGAGTACGGAGGTCATATACTCTCGCGGAAACCTACCCTATACCCGAGGTTTTCCTGCCAAAGCAGACCAGGGTGCATGCCCCCTGGGTTTCAGTCATGTCCCTCGAATCACTCGCGCTCATCGGGTGGACTGACTAGGGGTTGAGACATTTCTTGCGTGAAAAGACCATTCAAGGATGGTATATGACTATTTGCTATGTGTGATCTGGGAAATGAAAGCTAGTCTATGAGCTTGACCACTCTTCCTTCATGCGGAAAACACATCACTCTAAAGAGTGATGAGACAATGGCTCTCATGCAATAAATATAGTCTCGTCCAAGGAGTAGGTTGTAATCCAGGGGTCCTTGAACTACCATTACGTTCATGTGAATGGTTTTCCCTCTCAATGTTATGGGCACATTGGGAAGGATCCCTAACGGTCGACTGGTTCCTTTATCAAAACCTGTTAGATTTCTCATCTCAGGCAAAAGCAATGGCGAACCAAGCGCTTTCCAAGCAGTCGAGGAAAGGATACTCACAGAAGCCCCCTCATCTATGATGGTACCAGCCATAACCATTCTATATATTTGAACAATGATTCGGAATGGTATACTAGCTGGTAAACGGGGTCTGCCTAGTTGATTCCAGTCGAAGGAGACAACTAGGTTGCTTGGAGGTGGGACCGAATAGACGGTCGGGTACGACTCTGACAAACTTCCTTCCTGCGGTAAAGGAACGTGTAAATTGCCCCCATGTTTGTTGGAGTCTGTGCTTATGAAAAGAATTTGGACGGTGTCATCCTTGTTCTTTTCAGTGATTGTATCATCTGAAGATGGAACCTCTGAAGGCAAGACCGAGTGAACTTCCGCCTCAACCTTTTGACTTTCGTCTGGTATGGGTTCAGATGGTTTATCTTCAATGACAGATGCTTCGGCCGACCACCTGAGCGGGCCAGCCGGATTTTCAACTAGTGACGGACTCGGCAAGAGTTTTTTATATCTAGGAGGAAGTCATAACAGTGAAACCGGACGATCGTCCAAAACTCTTTTAGCTTCGTCTAAGAAGGGACAACGATGGACGACATGATCGCCTTCGCATAGTTTACAAGGAAATCTATATTTTCCTTTTTGTCTTGGGGCTTCACTTTCACTAGTCGACGGTGTGTTTTCAACATGATCAAGGTTGATGACACCGGGTTGTGCAAATGAGGAGATTAGTCCCTTAAGATCCAAGGGATGCAAGGAAAATCTCTGTGATAGTGGTCTCCTTTGCAAATGACACATGGTGATTTAGGCCTGGTCGGTGCAGTGTGTGGATTTTCGCTAGACGACACTCGTTTGCCCCCATTCGCTTTTGGCTCCTTCTTCTTCTTCTCTTTCTTCTTCTTTTCCTTCTTCTCCTTAGGTACTTGACTTTTGGCTTTACCAGCCCCATCAAGCGAAGACGAAGGAGGAGAGGAAGAATTAGAGGAAGTAGAAGGTTGGTGGGTAACTCTGGACTCGTCTAGTTGCTGATTCGATTGTTCAGGAATTGTGGTGTTCTGAACGACAGAGGTTGAGAAGAGCCATACAGGCAAACCAATTGTCAGTCCTGGAAGTGACAATGTGGCCATATGGGGTGCACCAACATCTCCCCAAGAGGAGAAAGGACTAGGATTTCCTCCAAGGGGAATTCCTTGGTTGGTGGGTTCCATTTTCTCAGCCCAAGATCAACGTAGGAAAGGGTAATGAATATTCCGTTTAAAATAAATTTTAGACGCTTTGACACAACTTGTTTTTTCAATTTTTAAGAGTCGAGAAAAAACAAAAGATGACTCTAGTCTCCTTCGATTTTTAATGAGCCTGAAGTGACAAGTGCTCAGATGGACCTTTTCCGTTAAGGAGTCTAAAAAGGAACGAAAGGGACTGCTCTGGAAATCTAGGTAGAGGGGTTACCAAACCAATCACAAAACTGCAGAATACTTTTCACGATATGACAGTCAATCTTCCCGAATGCTGTGTTCAGTGCATTACGATCGATAGGGCGGCAGACACGGCTTCCTATGGATAAAGGATTAAGCCTATTGGGGTCTCCCAAAATATACTCGACGGTACGTGGGAGCACAAGTCCGTACTGGCACTTATCGTCTCAAAGTGGAGGAATCACCCAACCATAAGTGAGAACAACAGTTACCAGGCTTTACGACGTCGGAATACGTCTCTAGCCTAGACTTCTAAATGTTGTGCGTTAAGTTCCAAAGCGTTGTTAGATTCATTGAATTTATTTTAAGTTGATCTTGTTTATGAAGTTTGCCTTTCGGGTTCACCACGAGATGTAGATGTAATTCCTAAAATGCAATCTAAGATGATAAACAAACTTTTTATCTCCTTTATGCAATGAAAATCCTAGCTACTAGGGAAAAGAAAGACAAAATCTTTTCACAAAGAGCAAAGAGCACACTCTAAATGCACTTTCCTAAATCAAGCCAATCAGACTGTCTATATGCAAATGCACATGCATGTATTTGTTTTTCGACTTCCTTAGTATATGAATGCTAGAAAGAAAGTTGATGCACAAATCTGAATTTCTTTTCAAGCGACAAATATCAACAAGTTTCTTTTCGAAATCAAAAATCGAGACGATCACAACACTTTACGATTTTGAACTGAATACTTGTTCTTGACACTAGAAAATTACAAATTCAGACCAAAAGCAATAGCAACAGGATAATCGACCATCAACAACAATTAAACTCTTTCCTACGATTGAAATCGACACTTGCAACAATTTCAAATCAAAGGACGACAGTACGATTACGCTACTTTTGCAGAGGAGAACTGTAAATGAATCAACAAACACACAAAAACATCTACAGTTCTTTTGTACAAAGGAGGCGGAATAACAGCAAGGAAAAGGGGTTTCAAATAGACATATACTGATCACAGGTAGCAAAATTCAAGAATAGAACTGGAAAGAATGAACCCCAGAAGCCACAACTGCACAGAGCTAGTCTGATCAACGCACCTGTAACACAGAGAATCTGAAATGCAGCGCAGGTTGTCCACTCGGGAAGTGCGCTGAAATTCAGAATCTCTGAACAGTACCTGCGTTGGGCCAGAAACGAGACTCTGTTCGGGTTCCGGGTCACAGTTTGCAGTTCAGTTCTTGGGTTTTGGCCGAGCAAAAAGCAATCAGTAATGCAACAATCAGGGGTAGATCTAAGGAGGATCTAAGAGCTATCACAAGGGCAATCAGATAGTTTGTGAATCAGTTGTTTAAATCATAAACAGATCCAGTAGATGGATTGAAGTAGCAGTTGTCTACTTTGCATTTGTTATGGCAAATGCAGTTCGAATGCTACTTGTAAGTTTATGAAACAAACAACAAAGAATGATAAACAAACTAACTAATTAGTTCCCCAGCGGAGTCGCCATTTTGTTACAGGGAAAAGTGTCTATATAGAACTGCTCTATCCCACTAAGGTGTGATAGTTGCCTTAGAAACAAACAGAGAAAAGCTACTTTTGTTTTTCCTTTATGAATTATAGATAGAGAGGAACAGAAAGACCAACCTCTGTCTTGCGCTAATCTCCTAATTTGATCCCTCTCTTCTTTGATAGTCCTCAGCTACCTGCTCCCTTGCACGCCCAGCTTCACAGTGCCTGTAAGATCACAGAAGCATAGCACTATACAAAGACATGGATCTATAATCATAAACAATCTAGGATCATATGTAAATTGACCATACAAATGTAACAAGCATCAATGACACAAAAGCATGGAGGAAAACTCAAATAGCTTTTTGTTGTGGGGAAAAATGCCTATGCAGGACGATCCTATCCACCTAAGGTGTGACAGTACCTTAGCAACAAACGAATACAGCTACTTCGGTTTCTTCCTTTATGAAATATGAAAGAGAGGAGATTGGTAGACTTACCGTTATCTTCTGGTTGTCCCTCGATCTAGATCCTCTCCTCTTTGGGTGTCCACAGCTACTCGCCTCCTCACGAGATCACAAGAGAACAACTACCTGTGACAAGAGAACAGCTACATGCAACGAGAGAAGGACACAACACAAAGGCAAATATACATATTCATAAATGATTCAAGATTAGAAGTAAATCAAATACACTAATGCAAATCATACAATAAACACCAGCATATAGGAAAGAACCAAGAAGCTTTATTGATTGATAAACAAGGTTCAGGAAGAGATACAACCCATAGGGTTCCAACCCGGCATCTCCTTCCCAGCAGAATGGAATTCCTTCTTCAGCCCCTTTCAAAGCATAAACACCCAATGATCTAACCACAAACCAATAGCAATTCTTTGCAATTACAATATTCCAGCCTCCTTTGACCTCATGGAGAGAGATCTATATAAAGGAGTTTTGGAGAGAGGATGAGTCAGCTTGAGGCTGGTATGAAACTGACTAGTGTCCTCTCCCACTTTAGTTCTTGAGTCCACTTGGAGGTTCTTGCTTCCACTTGGAGATTTGGAACCTCTTACTCATCACCAGTCGAATTCCCTGACCCAAGTGTCATTTTGGAAGCTTCCTGGGCATTGACACCTTAAGAAATGAGTCTGCCACTTGTCTAGTTACGCTCAGCGCAGGTAGCCTTCTTTGCAGTTGAAATTCAACACAGGTAGACAGTGGAGCAGTTGACATTCAGCGCAGATGCTCAGTGGAGCAGTTGACATGATCCAGAAATGGCCTGTTTTTGAGTGTTTTCAGGTGGAGAACTTTTGTGAACTGTTGTGGTTTGCTGGCCTTGTTCCTCTAGGGGTAGGAACAACATGTTTAGGGACTTTGGATCCCTTAATTATTGACTTTTCATGCTCAGTGATGCAAGGCACAAAAATGTCTATAACAGTTGCCCCCTAAAGTATGAGGCCGTTTATTGGGTGAAATGCTTTATCCAGGGGAGTCCGAAGTTCATCCATTTGCTGGGAGGAGACCTATAATAAGATACAATACAATACATTATGATTCATTCTGCTTTCATGATCTAGCTGAGGCGGGCATTCCCATGCTCAGCTTTATAAATACATTTTGATACATAGAACAGACGATCGTCTGATGGTAGACTGATAATTCTGGCAAAACTATCATCCTTTGAGTAGGATGATCATCTGTTGCAATGATGTACATGTCAAATGTCTTTATATTTCCTGAATATATATCGCAGCCCGGATGGATGAAACTAGATCCGGGGTCTTCAAACTCGTTCGATCTTCACTCTAAGTACAAGTCGATCCATGTGAGAATTGCGCTGAAGTCGAACATGGAAAGACATCGCTTGATTACCGGTCAATGATGTAAACCGTTAACAAGCGCGAGAGGAATCACCGATAATGATAATGACCCTCAAGGTACTGCAGTACAATTCACGTGGTGTGAATAAAGGACTTGGCGTCGAACACCACGCAAAATCTTCTGGTCGAAGGTCATTGAGGTATACCTGTCGCCGGAAGTGAGAAACTTGCCATTGAGGCATGCAAGATTCAAAGTACTGAAGGGGTTGTTCCTAGACCAACTTCTTGGATAATGAGCTGATGTTGACAAGAAGTGATCCGTCAAAGGAGGGCCTTAATGAATCCCACATCAGTGACACGGAACGGAGCTAATGATTTTAATGGAGGTGAAAACGACCTGTAACATATGATTCAGGGTGGCGGTCATGAAATGGATGAAGGATAATGTATGGCAGTGGATGGGACCTGGTTGACTCTTTCTGAACAACTTCTCTTGAACATATGGCGACACTGATGCGATGGATTGGTAGCATTACCCCAAGTATGGATGGTGTGGCAAAGACCATGGTGATGTGACCGGTGAATGAAACAACCCAACCCGATGTGGTACGGAGGAAAAGTGTCATGTTCAAGAGCGACTTGCTACCATCAAAGACTTCTTGATTTTTCCCAATTTTTCCCCAGTCATTGCTGACCAGTACCTCTTTATTTTTGTCAAGCTTGAGGAGGATAACATATGCTTGTTCTATAACTTGCCCTTCGAGCAAGCCCATCGCTATGTTTTAACGAGCTTAGCGATAGTGAAACTCGTTCTCGTCTAAAGACAAGTTTGTCGCTATTTAGTGATTTTAACGAGTCTAACGACAAAGAAAACTCGGCCCTTTTCATGTTTAGAGAGTCTGAAAAGGTACATAAAGTTAACTCCAAGATTCCTTTTTCGTCATCTAATCCCTTAAGTCCGAAAAAGTATAAAACGATACAGAAGGGATGAGTTTTCGGTACTTTTAACGAGCCGAACAAAACAAGCACTCGATCTTTTTGTGCAATAATCCCTCGGGTCCAAAAAGATTAAAATCTAGAGGAGGGATAGCTCTTCCGGTCGTTTAACGAGCTGGAAGGCCAAAACTCGGCAATCTTTTCATATTTTACGAGTCAGTTGAAAAGAGCTTAAAGAAGACTCGTCTTCTGAGGAACGAGTGATGAACAGGGATAGCAGCTGATTCCAGGTACAAGTTGGAATTTTCCAATCACGGCAGTGTCACAAGGATGGCTAGGTGAAATCACTCTTCGCAGCTGTTCCTCAAAATGGGTAAACAATCATATGGAGGTAAACGATCAGCCAAATGAAAAGTGGAGGTGACGGTGCACAAACACGACCAAGGCTTTTATGGTTGATCAGGTTACATACTTCAATGGTTATTTACCGGGATGGGTTCATTTTTTAACGAGCTTGAATGCGCCAAAACACTGCTCAATCTTATGTTTATTTTTTAACGAGCATGAACTATGTGCTAAAACTGCTCAGATCTCGCTTTTCTATTTTTTAACGAGCATAAATTCCGCGGTAAAACTGCTCGATATACCAGTCATATGATAAGAGTGTCTCATTGGATATTGCTATTTTTTATGGAGCTTCATCCCCTTATTCTTTACTCCACATCCTTTCTTTATGCAAGTTCGGAAACGGCTAACCCAAAAAACAGATAAATAACCGCTTGGTTGAAGGGAAAATACCCCTAGAGTCCTTTGGGTTGAGACTCTACCAGACTGAAAATTGCTTATACAAAGAAACACACACACACAGCCATCTTTTTTACTTTTAAGCAAATTCTAATGTTTAGGGTACATACCTAAGGTCCTACGTCCGAGAAGACCGTTAGGGTGCAAACCCTTCTTGGAGTTCCCTTCTTCTTTCTCTGACCTGCAAGACAAACAAATCAAAGAACACAACAGTACATGTATAGAAGTTTATGTATAAATCATCTTCATGCTATAAAGTTAGTTATAAAAAATCTTTAAGTAACCACTTTCATAAGAATTCAACACAAGAATCTCATAAGCATAAAGAAAGATTATTCGGGAACAAAGACGTGTTTCTTTATATATAAAGGCAAATAAAGTACATATATCGGAAAGATATCACCTGAACACCTTCAGCAGGCTCCAAGCAAGCTTCCTCCCGGATTCGTTCCAGCCTCCAGCCTTCAACAAGAGCTCCTTCCAAGTCTTACTCAATGATGATGTCAAGGATGAATGATCACCAATACACATGGAAACAAGGGTTTCCTATGCAAAATGGGGGAAGTGCAGGATGCACCAAGGACTTCAGACCTGGTCTAAGGGAAAAATCTCAGCATAATAATCTTGCTCTCCTTTCTCTCCCTCCTTGGCCTTCCCTTTGATGTCTTTTTATACCCTCTCCAAAGTAGTTTTTTAGTTAGGAGTTGGTTGGGAACAGTTGGGCCACGGGCACTAACAGGTGATCCAGCAGGTAAACCCGCGATCACCGCCCGAAAAAGAGGAAATTATATTTTTTTTTAAGTGTTTTAATAGATACACGCGGGTTGGGTATGACAGACCCGCGTGTACACGCGTTTAACACAGGGCAAAGTCGCGTATAGGGAATAAAACACTGTTTTTTAAATTTTTGGACCAGGTCTGGAAGGAGGGGTTGCCCTAGGCCATAAGTGCAGCATCACAAACCATAAGAGTGAGATTTGGAGCTATAACAGATGCCCCCTAATGTATGAGGTCAGAAGGGGAACATGATGGCCGAAATACATTAAGTAAGTACAAGGAAAGGAACTCTGCCGAAAAACCGAGGAGGACTTCACCAGAATTCAGCCTGCCAAGCCACCGAAAGGAGATCAGAAAGAAACACTGTCTGAGGCGGGCATACCCATGCTCAGGAAAAGTAAAGCATGTCCGCATATCAAGTACAAGCGGATCCACTAAGTATACAAGTATAAATGACTGTAAAATACATAATGGATCATCTGATCATAATGAGTAAGTACATGTCTGAATATCACATATAAAACTGTCAATGATGCTGAAAGATGCAACGGATCACTGAAATCAAAGACTGATCCCATAAGGTACCAACTGAACATGATGGAATAGGATGGTACTACACTGCAAACTCAGGTGCCAGCATATAGAATGTCGCCATGACTGACTGCAACATATAAGGTGGAGTGGTATCAACTAGCAGCAACAGGAGCAACTGTCAAGTGAACCAATGAATGCTGATACAACCTGAGGTCTTCACCGACCGCCGTGGTACATTTCTACACCATGGGAATAAATGATCTGAAGTCGACCATGTGAGAAATCGTTTGATTACCGGTCATTGATGTATATCGTTAACAAACGCGAGACTACTCACCGATAATGATAATGAGCGTCAAGGTACCCAGTACAATCTAACAAGTGTGAATAGATGAGCTGAAGTCGAACACCTGTAAGAATCTATCAATCAGGAGACAATGATGGTTTCCCACTGTCGATAGCGAGGAATCTGCCACTAATGACTGCAAACCCCAAGGTACTGCCAAATGGACTCTAGATCTTTGCCCCAGAGCAATGAGTCGGAGTCGATAGGGAAAGATCCGCTAGAAGGAAGGCATTAAGGCATCCTCCATCAATCTAGCGCGAGTGTAACCCGTAGGCCAATAATGTGGAAGGAATCGGACGAAAAAGATGTAGTAACCCAACCGAAGTACGTTTCCGGCGTACACAAGATGTGGCTAGCGCACGGCAGAAACCCTCTGAACCAACCAATAATGAAAGCTGACACAGAGGCGAGGTATCCACCAATAGGGTCAAATGGACACCAAGGTACTGCACGAATCCCAATGTGTGATAATGTATGCTGATGTCGAACACAAGGGAAACCACTCAGTCAAAGACCCATGATACTGATCGATGCTGAGCACAAGGTGTCCTATCAATAATGAAAATAGGGCCAGGGTGCGGTCTCTAGGTCTGCCCTCAGAGCAATGTGTCGTCGTCGATAAGGACAAGACCCGCCAGCAAGAAGTCAATGGGGACCTTCTCAAACCGGCACGAGTGAAGGACCAATATAACTGATGTGATGATAGACATGACACTGACAACCAGGGATGGCCGACTGAAAAATGAGTCAAGAGACACCGCAGAAAGGCCGACTCAGGCTAACTTCCCTTGAACAAAAGCACGACTCAATGTGACTATGTGGCAGCATATAATGAATCTGTATAAGTTCGTCATGCAGGAGGCACGAACGAACCCTCCATATGATTGGAAGAGATAACCAATCGGGGGAGAACTGACTCGATAACAAGGTTATGGCTTACCTAAGTCAAACTAAATCCCACCCATACGGAGGAGACTTTGTTTTGAGTGCTTTGTTCAAGGGCGACACGACTGACTCTAGCTGCCAACAATAAATGGAAGTAATGTCCCTGTTCCCGCTCTTTTTGGAATATTTAATTTTTTTTGTCTTTTTCTGATAAGCCGGAAAAAGAATAAAAGAATGCTATGGTACAGTGGAAAGAACGAGTGTCGGTGAAACAGATGATCTAGTTCCTGGGAAAGGAACGTTCCTATGCTCAATGCAGGGAGGTGAAAACTGGTCGGTGACACTCAAAGGTATGTTCGTTCCACGGATCAAGGTATGTCAAGCTGCAGAAGTCAAAGGTATGCAAAGTTGATTTTGCAGACGTCATGGTCAAAAGTTGGCTTAAACACAAGTCCAAGTGAAGCCGGCTCTAGGCCAAAAGGTGCAAATGGTCAACATGCAATGCAGAAGTACAACTCGACACACATAGGAGCCTCTAGGGTATAAGGCCAGAACGAAGCGCAGAAGCAAAGAGGAATGAGTCTTCAACGCATAAGTCATGGCGGGACTACAGAGGACTCCCGAGCCTATGGATGAAAAATCAGCATGAGTGCCAAGTGACAACAAGGTACTAACTAGGGCACCCATGATAAGGTAGGCTCTACCACACAAGTCATGACACTTCTAAGCAATGAGAAGGTTCCGCACCATAACTTGGTGGGGTCGATCCTAAGGCCAAATGGGAAAGGAAACTGATAAGTGCACAATGCAGGCAGAAAAACCTAACCTATATGCCAGTTTCAAAAACCAATACCTGTCAGAATGGACCAACCATAAACTTCCAAAGGAGAAATCTTCCAAGTTCTGTAAACATAAATAGGAACACTAGACAAGAAGTTAATACATCCCACATATAAACTTCATATAAAATCTTTGTGTTATAAGATACAAAACTTGAAAATGCGTACCTCATATATACAATATGGTACAGGGAACCACGCAACCATGCGGCTTACGTATAATAGTTCTGCTGAACAAACCCCTTGCAGGGCTCAGGCCAAGGGCTCCTTTGGTAGTCATAACTCATGGCTTCAAAGAGTTCCTCCTGTGAAGGCAAAGCAAGATCTGATAAATCATGAGAACTACAAGGATCAAAAGAGGGAATTAAAGGGTCCCATGTCCCTATAGGAAGAATCTCTCGATCAACTTCCGGGACCAAGTCCCAAGAAGGAGAATAATAAGTCAAAGGATCCTTCTCAGAAGCGATTGAACATTGAGGACTCAATGCCACATAATTGACCCGTGGCGGGGTAGAGTCTACTTGAACACTTGGAACAAACCAAGGGGCATTCTGCAGTAAAGTCGAATTAGGGTGATGATTATCAGATGCAAGCTGATCAATAGTGACAATATTCCCGTTATGAGGAAAGCACATTACTCGAAAGAGTGAAGACACCACAGCATTCATAGCATAGACATAATCACGCCCAAGTAGCATATTAAAGTCTAAAGGGCTATCAACCACCATCATATCGATTAAGACAGTCTTCCCACCTAAAGTGATAGGCACTTGAGGAAGAACACCCATAGATTCACCAGGTCTTCTATCATAGGCTAACAACTGACTCTGAGCTGTTAACAACTTTGGGGAACCCAAAGCTTTCCAAGTCAAAGAGGATATAATACTTGTAGAGGATCCTTCATCCACCATACATCGATAGACATTTGTGGAATTAACTCTGACCTTTATTTGAAAAGGTACAGCGGAAGGAAGACGAGGCTCAACAAGACTATCCCAATCAAAGGAAACACTCTTAGAACTTGGAGGGGGAACATTCGAAGAAACCGGAATGCCCCCTATACTAGAAGACTCTGTACTAGAGATCAAACAGACTCTTTTGTTAGGCACTTCACCCCCCAAAAGAGGAGTGTAATCGGCCAGCGATTGCACTGGCTTTACCACATTTTCACCTGATGGTTGATGGGATTGATGAGAAACCATATCAAGTGTAGGAGTAGAAGTACTTTCAGACTCGGACCATATCCTTTGAACCTCTGGAATACCAGGGCATAAATGAGTAAGATGGTCTCCCTTGCATATCTTACAGGGGAACTTAGGTTTAAAACTTCTACGTCCAGGTTTCTTATCAACCTCCATTCCACCAACATAACTAGCAGTGGTTTGCGGAGAGTCCTGAACATGACTTGCAGAGGTTGGTGACTCATTGCTAGTATGACTCGCAGTGACTAGACTCGTGCCCCCAGCATGACTCGCAGCGGCTGAAGACTCATCTCCAACATGACTCGCAGAGGTTGAAGATGAAGTGCTAGTATGACTTGCAGTGACTAGACTTGTGCCCCCAGCATGACTTGCAGTGGCTGAAGACTCATCTCCAACATGACTTGCAGAGGTTGAAGATGAAGGGATAGAATTATTCTTCTTCTTTGACTTCCTTTTTCTCCTCTTTTTAGATCTCTTATTACAAGAAGGAGAAGAAGAAGGAATCCCAGATTTCTCTTTGAAAGAAGATGAACAATTAGCACCCATATGATGCCCCTGAAATAAAGCATTCATCTGAGAAGCTTCAAGAGCATTCGGAATATTCGGAGTGGACCACAGCCAAACGGGTAGTCCAACATTCAACCCAGGAATATTCAAAGTGGCCATCAAGGGAGTACCAACGTTTCCAAAGAAAGGAAAAGCACAAGGATCCCCTTTTGGAAGGGTACCTTGGTTGGTTTCCACAGGAATATTAGCCATATCTAACTGATCCAAAGACCCTTTCCCTTGCGGGAACATAGAAATAACTCTTCAAAGAATATGGATAAGCAATCAAAACCTTTGCCCTTGAGGAGGCAACTCCACAACTTCCGAAAGAACGACCAAAAGCCTTTCAAGATCGGTAGAGCGGTAAGCCAGTCACTCAGACCACAAAGTCCAAATGTGACTAGACAAAAATACCTAAAGCCAACTATATACAAGGAGCAAAGAGTACTCACTATAAAGTCCCTAAAGATACAACCAGTCAAACAACTTTCAAGTATTTCCACTCCGGGTGATGAGGACCGGACACCAAAATACAAGAAAGCGGAGTCAGGGGCCTTCCGAAGATAGTCTGGGATAATGACGGCCCAGTCCTATCAGCGAAGGTAACAGAGGAAGTTACGCTGACCTCCTAACAACAGCCTGCGCCGGTGCAAGCCCCCAAGCTTCGCAAGTGTGCCCTCCGGAAGTACTGTCGAGAGTGATACAACGTCGACCTCAGGTGCCACGGGATTCCCCTCCGCAACCACCTATGCAGATCCCTAGGAGAGGCAACTATGGGTACCAACTCGTCGCAGAAGCCAGGCGGAACAGTCGTGAGGTAAGTTCGGACAAGTAGGAGAGGGGGTATCTCTCTTCCCTGTCTTCACAGACCCTCGTGCTTAACTCCCAGATCCGGAGCTTTCCTGGTCTTCCTAACGCTATTGGATTTACTCTCTTTAATCAGACTCTTATGTTTGACGTTTTATGTGGCCTTGGAGAGTTAACTCTCCACTCGCCTATTCCAAGGCCCTAAAATCCTAAACTTGTTGGTGTAATAACTAAAACAAAAAGTTCTAGTGGATTTTAATTAAGCGCTTGATTTTATTAGGCTGTTTTTTAAGTCACAGGGTTATGGAGATGAAACTTGTGGTGTTTTTATGACGCAAAAGAAGTTAATAAAAACTTAACTATATGCACATGCACTTTTTCGTTCGATGAAAAGTAATCTCTAGAGGGTTCAGAGGAACTTCAAATTAAACAAAATTTTTGCTTTCTTTTCAAACTCCACACTCACAAAAGCTAACAAAGCTATGTATGCATAAAAAGGGATGAAAATCTTAGCCTAATGCAAGAACTAAATGTGGACGCAAGATTCAAAGACTACTCTAAAAACAAAAAAGGAAAGTTGCTGCTTTACCAAATTTTGTCTTGCCACTAAAATGCTTAGATAGAAGATGATTTGTTACTAATCATTTCGTCCAAACAATAAAAACAAGTTTTAAGATAAAAAACAAAGCACTTTCACTTCGCAAAAAAGGAAATCAGATGAGAAGCAAGTTTAAGAAAGCGAAACTCAAAAACTTTCAAAAGATTTTCTTTCAATCAAACCAAAAAGTCTTTTTCAAAGGAAAACTCTCAACAATACTGACACTAATGATTGATAAACAAGCCACCAAACACTTTCGTGAATTGACACCTTTCAAATGATGAAAACTCAACAAAAATAAAATGTGTTCGAAAACGCTTTTGACAATCAAAAGCAGCAATGAAAGTCCAAAATATCAAAAGACAAGTTTCAAGAAAAATGGCAACAAACAAATTTCCCGAAACGAAGGAGCAAATGGTCATAAAAATGATTTCGTTAAGCAAACACAAATGTCATGAAAAAAAAATGGACACAAAGATTGAAGACAATCTTCCCACTCTGCCGAAACAGAGCAATCAAGATTCTTAAACAGAAATCTTGTGTGTCAAAAATCAATGACGCTTGCAATCAACGAAAAACAAGACTAGCACTCCTTATAACTAGAGAGAGTTCGAAACAAGATACCCCCTGTTAAACAGAGAACTGTCACTGGAAATTGACTGTTTTAAACTGACCCAAACCACCAGACAGACATTCAGCAAAAGAAAAATTATAAATCTTGAAAGTTATGTGATATACGCGCCTGCAATTATTTGCAGAATGCGTGTATACGCGACTGTAACTAAGGAAACCTGCGTATACGCGGGTTTACTTAGTGCAACTTGCGTATATACGCTTCTGTAATCCAGAAAAAGTGCGTATATGAAGTGTTTCAAGAAAAATAAAAAACACAAACTGAAAAACTGGAAAAGCTTGGAGTTCAAGAAAATATCAGACAGTCAGAACTAACAAACAGAGGGGCTGAGCCCTGATTGGCTTGAGGACTACCCAAACTAGGAACAACAAGAGTGTTGTCCCCAGCGGAGTCGCCAATTCTGGTTGAAGGGAAAATACCCCTAGAGTCCTTTGGGTTGAGACTCTACCAGACTGAAAATTGCTTATACAAAGAAACACACACACACAGCCATCTTTTTTACTTTTAAGCAAATTCTAATGTTTAGGGTACATACCTAAGGTCCTACGTCCGAGAAGACCGTTAGGGTGCAAACCCTTCTTGGAGTTCCCTTCTTCTTTCTCTGACCTGCAAGACAAACAAATCAAAGAACACAACAGTACATGTATAGAAGTTTATGTATAAATCATCTTCATGCTATAAAGTTAGTTATAAAAAATCTTTAAGTAACCACTTTCATAAGAATTCAACACAAGAATCTCATAAGCATAAAGAAAGATTATTCGGGAACAAAGACGTGTTTCTTTATATATAAAGGCAAATAAAGTACATATATCGGAAAGATATCACCTGAACACCTTCAGCAGGCTCCAAGCAAGCTTCCTCCCGGATTCGTTCCAGCCTCCAGCCTTCAACAAGAGCTCCTTCCAAGTCTTACTCAATGATGATGTCAAGGATGAATGATCACCAATACACATGGAAACAAGGGTTTCCTATGCAAAATGGGGGAAGTGCAGGATGCACCAAGGACTTCAGACCTGGTCTAAGGGAAAAATCTCAGCATAATAATCTTGCTCTCCTTTCTCTCCCTCCTTGGCCTTCCCTTTGATGTCTTTTTATACCCTCTCCAAAGTAGTTTTTTAGTTAGGAGTTGGTTGGGAACAGTTGGGCCACGGGCACTAACAGGTGATCCAGCAGGTAAACCCGCGATCACCGCCCGAAAAAGAGGAAATTATATTTTTTTTTAAGTGTTTTAATAGATACACGCGGGTTGGGTATGACAGACCCGCGTGTACACGCGTTTAACACAGGGAAAAGTCGCGTATAGGGAATAAAACACTGTTTTTTAAATTTTTGGACCAGGTCTGGAAGGAGGGGTTGCCCTAGGCCATAAGTGCAGCATCACAAACCATAAGAGTGAGATTTGGAGCTATAACACCGCTCTTTGCTTGCACTCCAAAAGGTTTGCATGCCCCCAGGTATAAAATACAATTTCAAGGTTTCCCCTCCTCCTTCTCACCTCTGCTTTTCTTTGGGTGTTCACAGCTACTTGTCGTCTTGCTAGTCCAGTTTCAACGGGTCTATATGAGGTCACAAGAGAGCAGCTACTTGTCTTCTCGTTAGCCCAACTTTCAATAGACTTTTTGCAAGATCGCAAGAGAACAGCTACTTGCGACAAGAGAGCAGCTACTTGCGACAAGAGAAGAACACTACTCAAAGATAAAACATTTGTTTTACTGAGGGAGGCCTGCCTCTTTCAGGTTACCCAAAGATTGTCTCGTTAGACAAAACACTTCCTCGGCTTACCTTTTTTCAGGTTGCCTAAAGATTGTCTCGTTAAACAAAACCCTTCCTCGGCAATGTCTACCGAAATAAACAAAGGTGAGTGATGACGGCCGCCTACTCACATAACTTTGACAAAAGAATCTTTTTCCAAAACAACCCTCTTTCCTCCACGGACGGGGTACAGACTAGTCATATTCTTCCGCGGAAACCTATTTTATACCCAAAGTTCTCTGCTGAAGCAGACCAGGACGCATGCCCCCTGGGTTCCAATCGTATCCTCCCGGATTACTCGCGCTCATCAGGAGGACAGACCGTGGGATGAGACACTTCTTGCGTGAACAGACCATTTAGGGATGGTATACGACTATTTGCGATGCGTGATCCGGGAAATGAAAGTTGGTCCACGAGCTTGACCACTCTTCCTTCATGCGGAAAACACATTACTCTAAAGAGTGAGGAGACTATTGCTCCCATGCAATATATATAGTCTCGTCCAAGGAGTAGGTTATAATCCAAGGGTCCTTGAACGACCATCACGTTCATTTGAACGGTCTTCCCTTTCAATGTTATCGGCACATTGGGGAGGATCCCTAAAGGGCGACTGGTTCCCTTATCAAAGCCTGATAGATTTCTCATTTCAGGCAAAAGCGCAGGCGAACCAAGCGCTTTCCAAGCAATAGAGGAAAGGATACTCACAGATGCCCCTTCATCAATAACTGTACCAGCCATTACCATTCTGTATATTTCGAAAATAATTCTGAATGGTATGCTAGCTGGCAAGCGGGGTCTGCCTAGTTGGTTCCAGTCAAAGGACACAACCAGGTTGCTTGGTGGTGGGACCGAGTAAACGGCCGGATAGCGCTCTGATGAACTTCCTTCCTGCGATAAAGGAATGGTGGCGTTGCCCCCTTGATCATCAGAGTCAGTGCTGATGAAGAGAATTTGGACGGTGTCGTCTTTACTCTCCTCTGTGATGGTGTCATTCGAAGATAGAGCCTCTGAAGGCAAAACCGGGTCAACTGCCGTTTCAACCTTTAGACTTTCATCAGGTATGGATTCAGACGGTTCAACTTCAATTACAGGTGCTTCGGCTGACCACCTGGGCGGGTCAACCGGATTCTCAACTAGCAAGGGACTTGGCAAGAGTTTTTGATATCCAGGAGGAAGATTCGCTCGTAATATCGGGCGATCTTCCAGAACTCTTTTCGCCTCGTCTAAGAAGGGACAACGGTGGATGGCGTGATCGCCTTCACACAGTCTGCAGGGAAATTTAGCTTTCCCGCTCTGTCCTGGAGCTTCACTCCCACTAGTTGATGGTGAACAATCGACATGGCTATCAGAGGTCGATGCTACCGAATTGTGCAAACGGGGGGACCAGTCTCTTAGTATCCAGGGGATACATGGACAATCTCTATGGAAGTGGTCTCCCCTGCATATGACGCATGGCGATTTAGGCCTTACGAGTGTTGTGTGTGGATTTTTGTTAGATGACGCTTGTTTGCCCCCAGTTGCCTTAGGCTCCTTCTGCTTCTTTTCTTTCTTCTTCTTCTCCTTCTTCTCCTTAGGAACCCGGTTCTTTGAACGACCAGTTCCATCAAGCGAAGAGGAAGGAGGAGAGGAAGATGAAGTTGAAGGCTGGTGGGTGACTCTTGTCTGATCTAACTGTTGACTCGACTATTCAGGAATGGTGGTATTCTGAACGACATTGGTTGAAAAGATCCATACTGGTAGGCCAATTGTTAGTCCTGGAAGCGACAATGTGGCCATGTGGGGCGCACCAACATATCTTTAAGAGGAGAAAGGACTAGGATTTCCATCAAGGGGAACTCCTTGTTTGGTGTGCTCCATCTTTTCAACCTAAAGATCAACGCGGGAATAAGGGTGATTGTTCCGTTTAAAATAAATTGTTAACGACGCTTTAGACACAACTTGCTTTTTCACTTTTAAAGAGTCGAGAAAAAGCTAAAGATGACTCTAGTCTCCTTCGATGTTTTAACGAGCCCGAAGTGACAAATGCTCGGATGGACTTTTTCTGTTATAGAGTCTGAAAAAGGCCAAAAGAAACTGCTCTGGAGATCTAGGCAGAGGGTGTGCCAAACTTTTCGCAAAACCACAGAATACGTTTTAAGGTACGGGTGGTCGATCTTCGTGAATGCTGTGTTCATTGCATTGCGATCAGTAGGGCAGCCGACACGGCTTCCTAAGGATAAAGGATATATGCCTATAGGGGTCTCCCAATATATACGCGATGGTACGTGGGAGCACAAGTCCGTATTAGTGCTATTGTCCCTCAGGAGGAATCACCCACCTTCTTAGAGATCGACAGTCACTACGTTTAACGACGCCGGAACACGTCTCTACCTAGACCTCTATGTTGTGTGTTATGTTGCAAAGCGTTGTTAGGTTCATTCAATATATTTTAAGTTGATCTTTTTAAAGTTTGTCTTTCAGGATCACCACGAGATGTATGGTACAAATTCCTAAATGCAGTCTAAGATGATAAGCAAGCTTTATAATCTTTCAACTTTGAAAATCCTAGCTACTAAGGGACAAGAGAGCGACTATCTTTTCTCAAAGAGCAATCAGCACACTCTAATGCACTCTTCCTAAATCACACATGCAAACTCATCAAAATGCAAAATGCACAATGCAGGTGTTTGTTTTCACTTTCTTAGTATAAATGCCTACAAAGAAAGCTTTTTGTACAACTTTGAATTTGCTTTTAAATGACTGAAAATAAACAAGTTTACTTTTTCCAAAATCAGCAAGGGTAGAAGAGATTACAAGCACTTTGCGATTTTTCGAAAGGAATACTCATTTCGACACTTAAAAGTGACAAATTCAAACCAATAAGCAAAAGAAAATGATAATCAAACTGCAAACAGCCAATGAACTCTCTCCTAAGATCACAATCAATCAATCAATCAGATCTGAATCAAGGGCTACAGGATGACTATTTCGCTCATGCAAAGGAAAACTGTAAATGACGCCACAAACACATAAAAACACTTACAGTCTTTTTGTACAAAAATGAGGCGGAATTCAAACAAAGAAAAGGGGTTTCAGAGGTGGTACCTATGCTGGTTAAAGGCTGCAAAAACAGAGATCAAACAGGGCAAAAGACAGCAAGGAACCCCAGCTGCACAAGGCCACACTGGTTCAGCGCAAGTGTAACACTGTCAGTTTGACATTCAGCGCAGGTAGCCTTCACGGGACCTGCGTTGAAATGCAGACTGCCTTCACAGTGTCTGCGCTGAAAGGAGAAACTCTCGTTTCTCTTGGTTTCCGGGTCATAAAATGCTCAAAAATCAACTGTTTCAGGCCAAATCAGAAACACAAGCAAGGTATGAACAGAGGGATGCTTTGAGAGGGTACCAAAGACTATCACAAAGGATCATCAAGTCATTTGTGAGTCCATTGTTGAGATCATAGACAAAAACCCAGTGAAGGATCAAAGCAGCAACATTCTACTTTGCAAAGCAGTTCGATTGTTGTTGTTGAGTCTATGAGGTAAACAAATGATGTAAACACAAACAAAATGACTAAAACAAAGTTCTTCCCCAGCGGAGTCGCCAATTTGTTGTGGGGAAAAATGCCTATGCAGGACGATCCTATCCACCTAAGGTGTTACAGTACCTTAGCAACAAACGAATACAGCTACTTCGGTTTCTTCCTTTATGAAATATGAAAGAGAGGAGATTGGTAGACTTACCGTTATCTTCCGGTTGTCCCTCGATCTAGATCCTCTCCTTTTTGGGTGTCCACAGCTACTCGCCTCCTCACGAGATCACAAGAGAACGGCTACCTGTGACAAGAGAACAGCTACATGCAACGAGAGAAGGACACAACACAAAGGCAAATATACATATTCATAAATGATTCAGGATTAGAAGTAAATCAAATACACTAATGCAAATCATACAATAAACACCAGCATATAGGAAAGAACCAAGAAGCTTTATTGATTGATAAACAAGGTTCAGGAAGAGATACAACCCATAGGGTTCCAACCCAGCATCTCCTTCCCAGCAGAATGGAATTCCTTCTTCAGCCCCTTTCAAAGCATAAGCACCCAATGATCTAACCACAAACCAATAGCAATTCTTTGCAATTACAATATTCCAGCCTCCTTTGACCTCATGGAGAGAGATCTATATAAAGGAGTTTTGGAGAGAGGATGAGTCAGCTTGAGGCTGGTATGAAACTGACTAGTGTCCTCTCCCACTTTAGTTCTTGAGTCCACTTGGAGGTTCTTGCTTCCACTTGGAGATTTGGAACCTCTTACTCATCACCAGTCGAATTCCCTGACCCAAGTGTCATTTTGGAAGCTTCCTGGGCATTGACACCTTGAGAAATGAGTCTGCCACTTGTCCAGTTACGCTCAGCGCAGGTAGCCTTCTTTGCAGTTGACATTCAACGCAGGTAGACAATGGAGCAGTTGACATTCAGCGCAGATGCTCAGTGGAGCAGTTGACATGATCCAGAAATGGCCTGTTTTTGAGTGTTTTCAGGTGGAGAACTTTTGTGAACTGCTGTGGTTTGCTGGCCTTGTTCCTCTAGGGGTAGGAACAACATGTTTAGGGACTTTGGATCCCTTAATTATTGACTTTTCATGCTCAGTGATGCAAGGCACAAAAATGTCTATAACACTTTTATTGATAAACAAGAAAAGGGCCAAGAGGAGTTACAACCAGTTGTTCTGACCCAGCATCAACCTCCCAGAAAAGAAGCCCCTCTTCACCTCAAACAAAGCTTAGATCACCCAACAATCTGATGTTTGTCTCAAGAAACCAACAACAATTCCTTACAATATGCAAAATTCCAGCCCCTGGATCTCTGGGATGAGGGATCCATATATAGATATCTGTAAGGGGGATGAGTTAGCTTGTGATTTGATTAGTGTCTTCTCTCTGATAGTTCTTGCTTCCACTTGGAGACTAATGGCCTCTTACTCATCCTTGGTCGAATTCAATGAGGCAAGTGTCACAGGAGAAGATTCTGGAAGCTTCCATTGCCTCTCCACCTCGCGGAATGACACTGCCATTTGTCATTTCTCGCCCATCGCACCCCACAGAAGGGACTTTTGAAATGCAACGCACCCTCACAGTGTTTTTGGGTGAGATGCAACGCACTTAGCCAGTGGAGCAGCTGCAATGATCCTGTTTTGACCAATTCTAAGCAGTTTCTCATGGAGAACTTCTGGGAGAAGCTGTAATTTGTTGACCTTGTTCCTTTAGGGGTTAGAACAACACTTTTAGGGACTTAGGAGCCCTTGGTTTATGGACATTTCATGCTTGGGGTTGTAGGGCCCAAAAATTTCTATAACAGCCACCCCCCCCATGGCGGGGGGATTGGGGGAAACGCCCCCGAAGCTAAGAATAGATGTAAAATTGGCTTGTAAAATGTTGTAATTTCGTAGTCAATCTAGGTCATTCATTAAGTGGAGATCTGATGGTAGAAGTTATGTTTAATTTAGGGTTTTTTTCCCTAGAAGGCAACCCCTCATTATATATGAGGGAATTGGATTGCGTCTAGATTATCTGTATTCTGAGTGAGGAAGAGAGAGGAGATTGAGTGCAAAGAGGGAATTATAGCGGATCTGCTATAGGTTGTATCTCTTCAGTTTGCTGGATAATATAAAAAGAAGAACTGGCTATTTCTTTGTGGATGTAACCCAAACTGGGTGAACCACGTATATCTGTGTCTCTCTTGTTTTATGCATTTTCTCTGTTTATATTTCTGCAATATTTTATGTCTTCCATTGCTTTGTAATATATAATTTTCTAACAACTTGATGCTCATTGAGCCATCACATTTTCATGCATATGTCGTAAATGTTGTAATATTACTCTTTGACTATTTTCAATATATGTTGTTTTCATCTATACTAAAGAAATTAAACAATTTTTATGGCTTTGGTGCTTATCTTGTTAAAGGTGTGTTGCATGTGTTTTAATGATCGTTGCTTCTGTGTGAACTATTTCGGTAGTTGATCAATGATTATTTCATATGTGTGTGTGTGTGTGTGTGTGTGTGTGTGTGTGTGTGTGTGTGTGTGTGTATGTGTGTGTGTGTGTGTGTTCGTGTGTCTTTATTAGATCAGTACTATTACTCCTCTCTTAAATACTCACTTTTATTTCCCCTTAGGTAGAAGAACATTAATACATTCTGCAACTGAACATTCCACAAGTCATACTAGTTCATTCGAAAGTACATGTATATTACTCTCTTGTGCTGACCATCTTAGTCAAGCAAAATATCTAAGAAAACATGGCACTTGAGCCTTATTTCCAGAAGGGCTCCTACACTAAATGGTGTGAATTCTAATTAGAACTTTTCATCGAAAAGACCCATTGAATGTTGGAAGGATCTAGTAATATCAACAAAATATTTATAATTAAGAGTTTTTTATGTATATCAATTAGTTTTCCATGTAATAAAACAAAATAGCTATATTAAGAGAATGTTAGGTAATTTAGGAAAACATTGAATTTGTTAGTACAAGATTACTTTATTTATGAATTAATTAATGTCGTTAGATTAGCATGTGTAGAGAGATCAGAGAGGGAGAATTTTCAAATTAATATCCAAAGAAATTGACAAAGCAAATCTATCGAAACTTCAAATCATTCTTCAATTAATCAATATATATGGTTCAAAGAATTTTTAGTATTTCTTGGTTGGTCAGTTGAATGGTGTCTTTGTAATATATTTATTTTATATTGTGGAATGTTTTGATTATGAGCCTTATAGAAATATCTCTGATTCAATTAAAATAACCAATCAAGGTTATAAGGTTTCAATACTCGACTTCCAGCCTATTGGAAACATTAGATCTTCGTTAAAGGTTCCTAGTGAATAATTTGGTGTTATATCAAAAAGTATTAAACTGTGAAAATTTGTGATTTTTCTATTCTTTATACCTATTTTTTCAATTGACATGCTTGAGCGACATAAATATTTCCGTCAAGTTCCATTTTTTATATCACTATCTAGATCTTTGGTGGTGAAATTCCCTTGCAAGTTTCCATATCTGGCCTCAGGCGTTTGGAAATCATGTATTTGTCTTTGGTTTCACAAAGTTTTGATATATCACCCTACTAGACTTCAAACCTCTAATATCATGGTTCTAAGGAAAGGTTCCACCCCTGACCCTCACAGTTTTGTAGAGAATTCCTTAGTTAAAGATTTCCGTGAAGTGTTGATACCATAGTTGTTAACTGGCGTAGGATCAGAATGAACAATTTCCCATCAGTTTTTTCCATTTACTATATCATTCTATATCATATAGGCATTTCATTTAATCGATCTCTAATATATAATTAATCTAATATTTTGATATTGGTTTATTGATATCCCATGTGTTGACTTCTTGGTGGTCTATATTGTCAATACAAAATGTTTTCTATGGAAAAAACTCTTGTTCATCAATAACCAATACATGTTAGTACTGGGTATGGACTTGGTCATATTCCTTAAATTATGTTTACTACTTAGGTGTTATGGGCCAAACAAAGTTCGGTGTTCAAATGGACTATAGTATTGAGCTCTCGAACATATAGGAGTTGAAAATTATGCATTCAACCAAAAGTCCTCTGCAACTATAGGGAAATAAACAAAGGAGACTAAGAGGTTGACCTTTAAAAGAGTGCATTAGTTTGAAGGGGAATCAATATCTCACAAACAACTTCTCATAATCATGGAGAATAGAGTTATAAGCCATGGGTCACCCAAAATTAAACCTCTTCGTTGACCACCTACCTGTCTAGGCCATGGTCTAGAAGTGCCCCTAACACCCCTTCCAAGGGAAGAAAACATGATTATTGTGATGTTTCCCATAAGTTATATTAGTTATAAAAATATAATCTTATTAATTAATATAAGTTTTATCCTTTTTGGTAGGTTAGATAAGTAGGGAAGCACGCCAACTCATGAGGTTTTGAACTAGTGACTTGTATACAAACAGTTTCTTAACAAGACATTCTGTCGTTGTCTATTCTATACTTCATAAATGTTATATAAATATATATAATTTTTGAAAATGTTTTGGTTTTTGTTATGCTCTTAACATGCAAGATGATACCAGAATACAGAATATGCGAAGAAATATACCCAGAACGTAGAATAGTGAGAAACAACAGCAAGTATTTTATTATTCAGAAAGCAATGTTCACTTGCCTCTTCGAGGGGGAAACCTCCAATAGAGCAGAGCTCGATTACAAAATAAGACACGATGCTCCTCCCAGGGAGTCTCTATCCTTTATATATGACTCATACATGCAATACAATGGTTCTTATTAATACCATATATCTAATACCATGGCCCATTTGCAACTAACTGTGGTCCCGTCATTAATTGCGGGTTAACCACTTACAATTATTAATATGGGCTTTATTGACTCCTTACTTAACTATAACTATGACTCGATCCTACTACATAAATAAGGGGGTTAGGGTGGGACCCTAACATGCCCTCCCCCTTAAGAATAGCCTTGTCCTCAAGGCTGAAGCTGCAGAAACTGCTGAAGAATAGTGGTTGGTTCCCAGGTTGCATCTTCCGGAGAGGTGTCTTTCCACTTGACGAGGACTTCCCTGATCATGCGGCCACGCAGGTGCCATTCTCGTGTGTCTAGGACCTGTTCAGGTTGGAGCCAGATTGACCCTTCTTCATCCAATTCAGGTAGACTGGTTTGAATTCTACAATTGTTCCCAATCACTTTCTTGAGGCATGAGACATGGAAAACTGGATGGATTTTTGCAGTGGGTGGCAAAGCTAGCTTGTAGGCCAGTTCTCCAATGCGCTGATGTACTTGATATGGTCCGTAGAATTTTGTAGATAGTTTATGGCAACCCTTGTCTTTGAGTGAAGTTTGCTTATATGGTTGTGTTACACTAAAATTTGTCACCATGACTATTTGCAGTCAGTATGGCTCCATCAATAGTCATACTGTCCTCCTTAGCAAGTCTTATACCTCTGCTCCTCATGTCAAACTCCAAAAAAAGAGAGAAAGCCTTTAAAAATCAATATAACTCTGGTTCCGCACTTTCTCTTACTTTTACCTACGTGCCCGCACCTCAAGTATATAATACCTGCGTACTTGTACGCTCTGTCTGTAAAGGGGTGGGTGCGTACTCCTGTAAAAGTCAAAAGGCGCAAGTTTTACTTCAAAAACTTACTTGTGGTCGATTCTAGAGCATTCTAGAAGATGGTTTGATGTGGATTGAGCGCCTCCAGATGGTTCATGCATCCCAATGAAAGAGGAACTTATCCCATAAAGAGGGGAGCTATCCCTTTGAAAGAGGGGCTTATCCCATTGATGGTGGACCTATTTAACTTCCTCCAAAGCATTATAAATACAGGCATTGGGCCAGAGGGAGGGGAGGTTGAAAGCTGAACATTCCTAAGGGTAGATGCTGCTGAAATTAGGACTCCCTTTTAGAGATTGAGAGGAGAGATCCCAATCCTTTCTTAGCTTTATTTAGAAGTGGGTGAGCTGATCAAAGTAAAGGAGAACTCTTGCTGGACCCTGGGAGGGACCTGCACAACACCAAGGCACTGGTTGTAAGGTTTCTATTGTTTCCAATTAATACAATTAAGTTCATTTTTCTCAACAAGTTGTTATATATAATTTGTTTCATAAACTCCTTGGTCTTTATGATGAATATGTTTTATTATATGAGTTATTCAGGTGCTATGTAATCGTTTGCTTGTTAGTGTATGCAGGCTTCAAGGAGAAGGAGCTCATCTGGATTGAAGAGGCTTGGCTGCTACAAACAACGTTAGACTAGAGGTGAGCCTTAAACACCTGGTTGCTTTTATTTTAAATGCATATTTAGGGAAAGATAGTGCTTGATTGTTTTGTTTGTCACTATAAAAGCCTTGTATTCTAGGGAGGTCGGTTTTGTCCGCAAAATTGACTCTTTCCGCATGACAAAATGGAGACTCCACTGGGGAATCCATGGATTTGATTGATTTCTCTTTTGATTGATACTTTGATTTGAGAAACGTTGATTTCTTTCTAGTTTTTGACTGATTAACTGTGAATTTGGGTGGAATAGCTTAGGATTGAGTTAGTTTTTATTTTTCTTGTTTTTTAGAGCAGTATGCACCCTCTGCGTTAAGCACAGTGCGTACCTGTACACACTTCTGCTTTGTACACAGAGCGTGGCCGCACCTGTGCAAACAGGCTGCCTGCGTACCCTGTCAAAAGTTTAGAAAATTTCAATTTTTTCCTTTTTACCTATAGGATTTTGTTTATAGTTTATTTATTGCTGCCCAGATCCACTGGTTACCTGTCAGAAGTTTTCATCTAAGCTTGTTTCATTAGCATCAAGGGTTTTAGTGAAGTTCATAGAAATTCTAGCCCTAGGTTTGATTTTTGTATTGGTCTTGTAGTGACTCTGGCTTTAGAAGTTGTAAAAACCTTGGATATCCCTGGTCTTTTCAGTCTTCTTAGGAGTCAGACCATTCGTAAAATCCACCTTTGTTTGAGAAACCTACCTTTGTGTTGTCTCTTTGCGGAATTTCGAGAAGGCTTGTTTGTTAAGCTGTGAATTTCATTCTTAAGAAAAAGAACAAAAGCTTTTTCTTTTTGTTTTTGACTGATTTATGATTCTGCATGAATTAGTCCTTGGTTGAATTGTAACTGAGTAAAACAACATGGAATTATATTTTGTAGGCTTTTACCTCATTAGATTTGCTTTTAGGTAAATTTCTCTTAGATTTGCTTTTAGGTAAATTTCTCTTAGATTTTCATAGATCTTAAAATTGAATTTTGTTAAGTAGTTTTACATGCTTTGTTAAAAGAGGAAAAAATATAAAATCTCTTTTGAGGAAAGTTTGTTTTAGTAGCGTTTGAAGTCTTTGAAAAGAGAAAGGAAGTTTTCGTGAAATAATTAGTGGTCTTGTGTTGTGTGCTTTGCAAAAGATAAAGAAATTGTTTCTTTGATTTTCATTGCCAAGAAAGTTTTCTTTATAAATTTTGCATTCTCCAACTCTCTTAGCTAGGGAATTCATTGAAAAAGAAAGATTGTTTTGTTTCATCCTAGGTGCATCTTTTTAGTGGATTTGAGTCGAGTCTACACATCATAAGTTTCATCTCCGCTACATTTTGTCCTAAAGAAAAGCCATAAAAATTAACGCTTAAAGTAAAATTCACTTAGTAATTTTTTATTTACTAGGGCTCTGATACACCAACATAGATCAGGCTAGTGTCTTGGAGTAGGAGAGTAATTAACTCTCCAAGACAGTAAAAACAAACAAGTAGCTTATCTTGCGGTAGGATAAATCCAACTGTTACATTTATGCTCTGGGAAAGCTCCTCTTAAAGGAGAAGCACGAGATCGTGTCCGAACCAGTGAGGGAATCAATCCTCCTTCATTGGGAACGACGCCAGATATGCACGTACTACAAACGGTAAACCTCGGATTAACCATTGTCGAGGAGCCTGGGGTCACTTGTCGGTAAACCTTGGATTATTGTCAAGGATCCGGCAAGGGGATTGAGCTTGTTACTCTGCCCTTGCGTGTGTATCGGATAGTAGACTGTTCCCCCAGGTATATTTGTTGCTGTTGGTGACCTTAGTGACTATTATCTTTAGGATTCTTCCTAAGGTGACGGTGGAGGGAAGATCCCACTGTACCTGGAGCAGACGTCGGCTAGACTCACTTGGATTTTCTGGGGGGTTCACTTCACTCGATATGGTTAAAGTGGAGGAACTTGGTCCAGTCTATTCATTAAGCAAGTTACCGGGGTAACTGTTCCACCCGCCATTTCTGTACTGAATTCTACGATGTTGGATTTCATCACCAACTAGTGTTTTCGGTCCGGAAAGTTACTGTTTGTGTGTGGTTTGACGCCCTAGATTCTTTAGGCGTGTGATTCGAATTTGTTTGGTTCTTTAGAGACTTTAGGCGGTTTGCTTTGAGATTTTACTTTGTTTGCGTGTGCAGTAGTTAAAAGTTTTTAGCTGTGGCTGAATTACCAAGACAGTCCCGTAGACTTCGGGGCCAGTCTCCTGAGGTTGTAACCGTGGCTGATTTGTTGAGGAAGTCCCGTAGACTTCGGGGCCAACCTCCTGAAGAAGTCCCGGGCCATTACAAAGGTTTGAAAGTCCTCGTAACTCCTCGTGGCAGTAAAGTAGGGTCACCTGAGGAAGGAGAGTCTTCGTTGGTTGTCCATCCTAATTACCAAACTCTAGAAACAGGTTATAAACCTGAAGCTATTTCGGTTTCCGAACTTGCTGGTAGCTTTTCATCTACTAGTGATATAGGCGAAGAACCTGAGATATCTGAACCTGTTACTCCAACATCGGGGTTAGTCTCTCCAACTTCTAGTGCTCCTAATTCACCTAGGGTAGAAAGAGTAATCACCGAAAATCTTCCTTCTGGTTTGATAGCTATTGAAGAGCTTGCTCCGGAAGAAGAAATAGGCATCCCTATCCCTGAAAATCAACCTACTATTGATCTAAGGGAGCGTGAATCAATTTTTTACAGTCCACCTAGAAGTACTACTTGGTATCTTTCTTTAACTAATTATTTGGACAACTCAGGGTTAAGTTTTTCACCACCTCGTGCTCCTTATCCACCTAGGGGTCTTTATACTCCCGTAAATATGTGAGGTCCGTCGTCCATGTTTACTCAATCGCCTGAATCGTTTTTGTACGGCGGTCCTTCTGTTCCCGCTGGGTATCAGTCACTTTCTAGTACTTTCTCGGGAGCATCTCCTCAACCCATTGAACAAAGGTTATTGACTGGAAGCAATGGTGCAAAGCCGTTGAGCGTAGAAGACATTCTTATGATGTCAAGTTCTATTCCCAATTCTCAACCTCAAGGTGGCCAGTTACCGCCTGGGGGGCAGCCTCAATTAACGCCTGGGGGGCAACCTCAAGGTACACAATTTGCATCTGGGGGGCAACCTCAAGGACAGTACGTGCCTACGGTACATTATTTTCCTCAAGGTCAACCCCAGACTCAATATGTAGCCCAAGGTCAACCCCAGTATCAATTTATACCTCAAGGTCAACCCCAGTATTAGTACATGCCTCAAGGGTATCTACCCCAAGGTCAGTACTCAAACCAAGGTTTCCAACCACCCCAAGGTCAATCTTATGTTCAAGGAACCGGAAATGTGCCTTTCAATTATCAATCCTACCCTCAACCCGGTTTTGGATCTCAATATTCTCAACCTGTTATGGGTCAATACCCCGGAATGAACATAGTGTGGGATCCATCACAAGTTCAACAGGTGTTGCAGCCAAATGTACAATTGTCATCTCAAACTGGACAACCCTTAGTTTCTGGTTCACCCCAGCAACCAGTCCAGTCTAATATTCAAACTTCTGTACCTTCGGTAGTTTCTCAGTCTGGGCCTATTTCGCCTCGTACTCCATCTCAAACGACTGCTGCAACTGCCGCAACATCTGTTCCATCTACCCCACTTACTTCTGGAGTATCGACAGCTCCGGTTTCTACTGTCCCTGTATCTACTCCTCAGACAACTTTACCATCCTCTGGATCCACGATTCAAACTATGGTTCAGATGCCTATAGGACAACCTGGTTTAAGTACGGTTGTCACAAGTCAACCACAATTCACTTATCAACCGTACCAGGGACAGTACCAATTCGGTCCTGCTGTCCAGCAGCCAGTTTACCAGTATCAACCGTATCCTGGGTACACTTATCAACAACCACAACAACCCCAGTATAGTCCGGTTAATCCTGGTTTTCCAGGAGGATACAATATCCCGAACGCGATTCCTATTCCTAGTTATCGTGGATATCCTCCTCCTGGGGCTGGTCTCATGACCCAGAGTTTTAGGGATCCTAATCGGCAGCTACCGTTTATCTCAACTTTAGATTTACCAGACTTGTCGCGCCTAACGAACGATCCAATTAATTATCTTCCGTTTTGGCCGCCAATGCCGAATAAGTTGCCCAGTGACATTCCCAAGTTCGAGGGTAAATCTGGAGAGGACCCATCGAATCATGTGATGACTTACCACCTCTAGTGTGCCTCTAATTCCATCTCGGATGATTCGATCCGCTTACGTCTTTTCCAGTGCACTCTCATTGGTCTTGCGGCCAAGTGGTACATTGAGTTACCTCGGGCCTCTTTTTATAATTTTAGCCAGTTAGCTACCTCGTTTTTAACTCATTTTCAGTTGCCGGTCAGATATGATAATGGCACGGAGTTACTAACTTCATTAAAGCAATCGACGTCCACTTATATTTCCGATCATATTCATGAATGGAGACGTCGAAGGCGGTTAGTGAAAGTTTTTATCCCGGACCAGATCTTAGCTGAATGGTTTGTTAAATCATTGTTACCGAAGATTACTGAAGACGTAGCTAAGGCCAGAGTAGTTACTGAGGAGCAAGTGATTGCTCAAGCACAGTACCTTGACTTAGTTTATACTCAGTCAGGTACATTACATGAAAAAATCCCAGATCTTCCAAAGTCAAGTCAAATCGCTGCAGCTCCTTCGGGATCTCATGCCGCTGATGGCATGATTGGTACGGTGAACATTAAAAGCAAGAAGAAGTCTTCCAAGAATTCTTCTCCTATCATAACCTTACCAGATTCCCTGACGGGAGATTCTTCCGCTGAACTTTCCGCCGACATTCACGTTGTAGAATCATCTACGGCTAAATCAAAATCCGATGGGAAGAAGAAAGGGAAGAAGAAGAATAAAGCAGACAAAACTCCAAAGGAGAAAACTGAAAAGGCAGAATCCAATGATGAAAAGCGCAAACCTCGTTATCCATGTCTCATTTGTGAAGAGGAACATTTTACAAGAGACTGCCCTCATCGAGCAGAGGTTGCGAAAATCGTCAAAGGTTCCCAAACTCCTGCTGTCTTGAAGGATCCATTTCCAAAAGATAGCAAAATGATAGGTTCTTCCTCGAGTGCCAATGAAGAACCCATTTTGATGATGTCCCATGTAAGGATTGCGACTCGATCGCAAGATTATGGTAGTAAAAGTCCTCTTGATGGCAAAGAAGCAGAATCTTCTCGTTCTAATCCATCAACCTCAGCTCCCGGTTCCGATCCACTACAGATCGAGAAACCTAACCCAGACTTAGTAATCAAACCGCCCGCCAAGGGTATACTTCGAAGGTCTGCTTTCAATCCACATGCGAGAGCGGCCCAGAATTATAACATTGTTGAGGACTTAGTTGTTTCACCCTCAGCAATGTCAGCTTTGGAAGTGCTGCAATCATGCCCAGCACAGTGCAAATTACTTTTGTCGGCTATAGGAGCTATTGATGTTCAGGACCCAAACCTAATAATCTTTGATCTAGAAAATAGTACACCGCGTTTGCCTCATCAAATGGCTTTCCAGATCCCAGTGATAGTCAAAAATAGGCCTATTCATCGGACTGTAATTGATGAAGGAGCTTCAACGTGTATTGTGTCGATACAGTGTTGGAGATCGCTTGGTTCTCCTTCACTAAATCAATCCCCGACAATTCTTAAGGCCTTTGATGGCCGTGGGTTTCATCCTTTTGGCATTCAACAGGATTTGCCTATAGGGGTTGAAGGAAAAACCGTTAGTCTAGATGTGGAGGTGGTTGATGCCCCTCTAGACTACAACCTTCTCTTGGGTCGAAGTTGGACTTACGCTATGACAGCGGTCGTTTCATCGGTCTTTCGAGTAATAAAGTTCCCACATAATGGAAAGATCGTAACAATAGACCAGTTGGCTTACTTTTCATCCGACCCATCCTCTTCAGAGAGTATTCAACATGTCGGTAAAACGACTATCCCATATAAGGATGTTGGAGTAGGATTAGTTAAAGATATCGGTTTACTGCGAACTTTTCCTTTTCCTCCACTCAACGCATCATCTTCGTTTGCAACCATTCATATGATTACATTAGACACTATTTTTTATAACGATCCTTGGATCGTTCCTTCTGAATCTGAAATAGACTCATTTGGTAATTTTATGCTATTGAGTCCGTATGAAATTGCCTATGAAGCCATGCAGTCTTTTACCGACCCGTGTTCAACCAAAATCTGTTGACACCTAATCCTCAACGGATGGGTGAACTGGAACGTGAACAGTCATCAAGAAGATGAACTGTTCCGTCTCCTTTTTTTGTATATAAACAATAGTTCTTTAATGAAATGAGATATCAGTTTTTCTTCCGCTCATTCTGGAGTTACCCTGGCCTGACATGGTATCAGAGCACAGGTCCCAGTCCTAAGAATAGTCGTAACTCCTTTTCTCTGCGCATGAATACCTGAGCGCTGCCTCTGTCATGCGTTTCATTCTCTGCGCTGAATACCTGAGCGTTTCTACCTCTGTCTTGCGTGTCATTGGGTCTCTGCGCATCGGTTAAAAAAAATCATTGATTGTCCTACGGCCTGCTCTCGCTCTCCTCCCCTTCCGCGTTATTCATCTCCCCTTCTGCGTTATTCAACTCTTCTGCATGCTCTATATTGGCTTCTCCAGCCCCGTCGAAGGTTTCCAGAAGCCAATCCATGTTGGCTGCAACCATTTCCTCTTCTAAGAAATCGGCTTCTTTCGGTATTTGGTCCATGACAGCCTCCTCGAAGCTCAGGAAGATACATGAGTGTGACCAAGTATTTTATGTGTTTTCAACCAACGTTATCGTGCCCATGTCATCAAGAAACCAGAAATGCATTAAAACGCGTGGTTTCAGGCGGCCTCCGTCTCAAAGATTCGATGGTCGTTTAATATTAGATGACCTTAGTTTTCATATCCCCTTCATTCTGATATTTCCATGAGTTAATGGGTTGTCTCGCTTAGGGATGCATGGAAAGGAAGAGTTTGTGCTCTTATTTATTTACATTGTGGTGAATTCTGCAGTAATCTATTAAATTATGTTATTAGTTAACTTGGAACCTGCTATAGACGTCCGTTCAAGTGAACATTACAAGCAACTGGACGGACTGCATTAGTGTTTGGTATCGATTTACTTAGTGATTTAAAATCCATTTATGTTGCGGCATGTGAGTTTGCTATGTGCTGTTAACACCCACAGGGATGGTTTGCATTGAACGTTTTTTAGTGAGTACATCATTTATGAGTGTAATCTGACATTATTCCATAATGCGAGGGTTTTTGTAAGGGCTGAGAGTCAATCTGGTTATGGGCTCAGGTCTAGAGAATCAAAGGGATTTATGGTGATTTTTTAGTCTTTTCAGTGAACTTTGAAATTGTAATACCGTTGCTGCTCCAACTTTGTAGAGCTCGCGGTTAATACCGTTGTTGCTCCAACTTTGTAGAGCTCGCGGTGAATGACTGATTATTTTTAAACAACCAAAGTTATTTCCCACAGAAATCTTTTGAGTACAATTTCACTGTACATCAGTAAAAGTTTTTTATATCAGCAGAAATTTCTTATCAGCAGAAGTTTTTTTAGCAGAAGTATTTTTTTTACAGAATGCATTCAATCATTTCTATGGTAGGAATAGTTCTCACTGGCAAGGAGAACTATTCTGAATGGTCTCGGATGGTAAAACACACCCTCATCTACAATGAGTTGTGGAAAGGAGTGTGTGTCGGAGAAGAAGAAAAAGACCCTGTGCAGCCTACATCAGATAAAGAACTTGTCATTTGGGAAAACAAGAACAGCAAAGCCTATGCATTGATCGCAGCATCTGTAAATGAAGAAGTAAGTCGTCATATTTCATCCTATTCCACTGCCTTTGAAGCTTTACAAAAGCTGAAAGAACTCTATGATTCACATTCTGCACTTGAAGTTGTCCAGCTCATGATTAAACTCTTCACTCTTGAACTGAAAAATAATGATCCCCTTGCTCTTGCATCTGAAATAAAGTCTATAATGCATGATATTAAATCCACTAAGGTTGAGCTGGATATCTCTCTTATTGCCTTTCTCAAGGCACTCTATCCTACCTACTCCAATTATCTTGAGTCTTTACAAGCAAATGGAAATCTTAAAGACATAACCTTTGAGTCTCTTGTGAAAAAGTTTGCTGAAAGAGAGAAAGCCTTTGGAAAGAAAACAGTCCCTGAATCTTCTGAAGAGACTGTTTTCCTTGCTCATAAAGAAAAGCATCCTGCTCAAGATTCTACAAGAGGAAGAGGTGGATGAAGAGGAAGAGGAAGATACTTCAGAGACAAGGGGGGCAGACATTCTCAAGCAGAAAAGGCAGATCTGCATTGCATTCGCTGCAAACGAAATGGATCACATGATGCTTCTACATGCAAGCTACCATGGGACAAAATTGAGCAGAGAAGAAATCAGCAGAAAGGTAAAACTGATGACATAGACAAAGGTAAAGCACCTGAACCCGCTCACTATATTGAGGCACAATGTAACATTGGAGTAAATGAGGATTTGTTTAATGCTTCACTTGCTTCTTTGAAAAATGACTGGTTGCTTGATTCAGGAGCAACCTGTCATATGACTCATAGGAAAGATTTTTTTGAAGATTTCACTGACAATGTTGATGGAGCAGTATACTTTGCAGATCAGTCAAAAATCAAGCCATCAGGGCTTGGCACAATCAGGCTTAAACTGCCTGGTCTTCCAGACTTTCTTCTGGACCATGTTCTATATCTCCCACAGCTCAAGAGAAACTTGTTGTCCCTGGTCCACATCCGCCAGCAAGGTCACTCCATTCATATGTTTGATGGCAAGCTTGAGGTAAGAAAGGCATCTGACCACTCACTTGTCATGAGGGGTATAGAAGAAGAAAGACTTCTTAAACTACAAGGAACTTCTGCTCATGCACAACATTTCTCATATATTTCTCATCGTGAAGAAGGTACACTTCCATCAAGTTTATTATGGCATGCTAGATTTGGACATTTAAACTATGACAGTCTCCGCTTATTAAAGAAAAATGCTGTTGCTGGTTTGCCTACAATTCCTAGAAAACATAAGCAATGTGATGCTTGCATTCTAGGAAAGCATAGCAAACAGTCTTTTCATGATTCACATTCAAGAGCACATAGGAAGCTTGAACTCATTCATTCAGATTTATGTGGTCCAATGCCTGTTCCTTCTGCAAATGGAAATAAATATATCATGACATTTATTGATGATTACACCAGAATGTGTTGGGTTTATTTATTGAAGAACAAATCTGATGCTTTTCAAACATTCAAGAATTTTCATAAATGGATTGAAAATGATGCACAATCTCATATTGGGTCTATTCACACTGATAATGGAAAAGAATATACATCAAATGAATTTGAACACTATCTTCGCCAACATGGGATTAAACATCAAACAATTGTGCCTTATAATCCTCAACAGAATGGTGTAGCTGAAAAAATGAACAGAACAATCTTGAATATGGTACGATCCATGCTTTTCTTCAAAAATGTAAAGATAATGTTTTGGGCTGATGCTATTCTATGTGCTGCATATATAAAGAATAGATGTCCATCTAGTGCTATAAGAAACAAGACTCCTTATGAATTGTGGTATGGACATGTTCCTTCGGTAAAACATCTTAGGATTTTTGGTTCCACCTGTTATGCTTTAATACCAAAGGTACATAGAAACAAACTTGGTGCTAGAAGTCGTAAGTGTATCTTCCTGGGGTATTCAAACACCTCTAAAGCATACCGTCTCTATGATGAAGTAAATAAAAAGTTTGTTGTATCTAGAGATGTCATTTTTCTTGAATCATCCAAATCTTACAATGTTGTTGAGCGGCAACTTGATCGCTTGGATAGATTCACAAAAACAAAATCATTTCAAGAGTTTGATAATTAGATTCCACATCTTGAAGGGGGGATTCCTATACTAGAACAACATGTGGAATCTTCTTCTGAAGAACAATCTCCTCTGCATGAAACTCCAACAACGGATGATGCTTTAAGTGATGTAATTGATAGAATTGGGAGACTCAATCTTGATTCAGTCCCAACTCAATCAACAGAGCAGCCTGGACCATCTCATAAAGGTCCCCCAAAGTGGCTGACAAAGACACTTGAAAGTGTTCATCCTGATGAAATTGGAAAAACAGGAACCAGAAATACAAACCGACAAGATGGAGGTGATGTAGATAACTCTAATTCACCTGTTGATATGGATGTTACTTATGATTGTGAATTGAACTTGTCTACAGATTTTGAGCCAACTTCCTTCAAAGAAGCTTCTTCTCATGATGAATGGAAAGAAGCGATGTAGAAGGAGTATGATGCCCTCATAAAGAATGGCACTTGGAAGCTGGTTGATCCTCCATTTGGAACCAAACCAATTGGCTGCAAGTGGGTCTACAAGAACAAGTACAAAGATGATGGCTCACTTGACAAGCACAAAGCTAGGCTTGTGGCAAAAGGTTTTGCACAGAAGGAAGGGGTCTATTATGAGGAAACTTTTGCCCCCACAACAAAATGGGCCACCATCCGGACACTCTTTGCACTAGCTGCTCAGAACGGTTGGAAAGTCCATCAAATGGATGTAAAAACTGCATTCTTGAATGGAGATCTAAAAGAGAATGTTTTTATGTCCCAGCCTGAAGGATTTGCTGTGAAAGGAAATGAACACAAAGTATGCAAACTTGTGAAGTCCTTGTATGGCCTCAAACAAGCACCACGAGCCTGGTATGAAAAACTAACTGAGCATCTTCTGAAACTCAACTTCAAACATTTTGATCTTGATGATGCAACTTTATTTGTCAAGAAAGTTGGCAAAACAGTTGTATATCTTGTGGTATATGTAGATGATCTTTTAATGACAGGGAACAATGAAAGCTATATTGCATCCATAAAGAAAGAATTAGGAAAAAGTTTTGAAATGACTGATTTGGGCTATGTTCATTACTATCTTGGCATTGAAGTAACCCAACATCCAAAATCCATATTTCTTTCTTAAAAGAAATACATTGGAGATTTGTTAAACAGATTTGGCATGACAGAGTGCAATCCTCTTTCTACTCCAATGGAACAAAACTTGAAGCTCACATCTATTGAAGGAAAGGAATTTGAGGATGCAACAAAGTATAGACAGCTTGTAGGAAGTCTCATCTACCTCACTACTACCAGACCAGACATTTCATTTGCTATTGGAATCCTCTCCAGGTTTATGCAAAAGCCTTGTGAGGGACATTGGTCTACTGCAAAAAGAGTTCTAAGGTACTTGAAGGGAACTCAAGACCTTGGAATCAAGTATACACAGGTGGACGACTTCAACTTGATTGGATACTCTGATTCAGACTTCGATGGAGACAAAGAAACTGGGGTATCTACTTCAGGATATGCTATGAGTCTTGGATCGGGAGCTGTCTCCTGGAGATCACGCAAACAATCAGTACCAGTAGATTCCACAACAGAAGCAGAATACGTGGCAGCAGCTGAAGCAACGAAAGAAATTGTGTGGCTCAGGAAAATTCTTGAAGATTTGCAGGTAAAACAAATACAATCAACTCCACTCATGATTGATAACACCTCTGCAATAAAGTTGGCCAAGAACCCAAAGTTCCATGATCGTACTAAGCACATCAATACTAAATATCATCTGATCCGACATCATGTTGAGGCCAAAACAATCCATCTCCGTCATTGTTCCACAAACGAGCAAATTGCAGACATCTTCACCAAAGCGCTTGGAAGAGAAAAGCTTGAAAGATTCAGAACGATGCTTGGACTCACCAACATCCCTTCAGATTAAGGGGGGGAATGTTGACACCTAATCCTCAACGGATGGGTGAACTGGAACGTGAACAGTCATCAAGAAGATGAACTGTTCCGTCTCCTTTTTTGTATATAAACAATAGTTCTCTAATGAAATGAGATATCAGTTTTTCTTCCGCTCATTCTGGAGTTACCTTGGCCTGACAAAATCGACCTAATGAATGTGGTCCGTGAGGAATCACTTTTCACATCAACCTTAGAGCTAATAGCGTTTCCCGAAGTTGTTTCATCTGACGAGCAACTTCGTGAAGTCCTGTGTATAGATGATTTACCATGGGACGATCTCCATCATAGATCTTCGTTTTTACCCGAGGATGATCATTTTGAAAATGATTTCTCATCAATTTTTACAGCTGAATATGTCAAGGAAGCTCAGAATCCCATGAAACATCCTGATTCAGAGCTGAATTTGGGAAACATCTCTCGAACTATTCCCATTGACATTTCGGTTAAGTCTGGAATTGTTGAGAACATTCATATAGGTGCCTCGTGTACAGATGACAAAATCCAGACATACAAGGCCCTATTTCAATAATTCCGCGACATGTTTGCCTGGTCCTATGAGGAAATGCCAAGAATTGATCCCGTGATTGTTGTTCATGAGATCAAGACTTACCCGGATGCTAAACCCGTCCGCCAACGTTTGCGTCAGATTCACCCACGAAAAGCTGCTGCAATTAAAGTAGAAGTTGAAAAACTATTGAAAGCAGGTTTCATTTATCCGATCCCGTTAACGGATTGGGTATCGAATATTGTTCTGGTTAACAAAAAACAGGAAACAATAAGAATATGCATCGATTATAGGGACATTAATCGAGCTTGTCCAAAGGACAACTACCCAACACCCTATATCGATCAAATCATTGATGATTGTGCCGATAGCGAAATATTTTCCTTTATGGACGGTTTTTCCGGTTACAATCAAATCAATATTCTACCTGCCGATCAACCAAAAACGACTTTCATTTGTCCATGGGGGACATTTGCTTATTGCAAATTGCCTTTTGGGCTAAAGAATGCCGGAGCAACTTTTCAAAGGGCGATGTCTTATGCATTTCATGACATCAAACACATTGTGCAACCGTATCTCGATGATTTGCCTGCTCATTCATTACATCGAGCTGATCACCTTGTCCATTTACGAGCAATCTTCATGAGGTGTAGGCATTATCGTATTCGGTTGAACCCACACAAATGTGTCTTCTGTATAGAAACGGGTCGATTACTGGGATTTGTAGTTTCGAAAGCCGGCATTCGCGTCGATCCCTCGAAGGTAGAAGCTATCATCAAATTGCCTCCTCCTTCGAGTCTTCGCCAACTCCAAAGTTTGCAAGGGAAAGCAAACTTTTTACGACGATTCATTCCTAACTACGCCGAGGTTACAAAGGGTTTTACACGGTTGTTGAAATAGAACGCTCAATTCTCTTGGGATGAGATAGCTCAGAAATCTTTTGATGCACTCAAACACGCGTTGACCCATGCACCATTGTTGCATCCTCCCAACTACAACCAGGATTACTTTTTGTACCTCGTCGCCGCTCATTCCACCATTGGGATGGTCTTAGTTCAGGAAGACGAATTCGGAACAGAACATGTGATATATTACCTTAGTCGGACGTTAAATCCAACTGAGCTAAATTACTCACATGTGGAGAAATTGGCATTGGCAACCGTTCAAGCTGTCCAACGTTTTTATCACTACATTTTACTTCGTAAAACTACAGTCATTTCGGATTGCAACCCTATGATCTACATTTTGACCAAACAATTGCTAGGGGGTAAGTACTCTAAATGGATTGTTATCCTGCAAGAGTTCGACTTGGAGTTTGAGAAATCTAAGTCTAAGAAATCTTTAGTTTTTGTAGAGTTAATGTGTGACTTCCCACGTGCTGACACGGAAACTGTGTCACCATGACTATTTGCAGTCAGTATGGCTCCATCAATAGTCATACTGTCCTCCTTGGCAAGTCTTATACCTCTGCTCCTCATGTCAAACTCCAAAAAAGAGAGAAAGCCTTTAAAAATCAATATAACTCTAGTTCGGCACTTTCTCTTACTCTTACGTGCGTGTACGCACCTCAAGTACATAATACCTGCGTACTTGTACGCTCTGTCTGTAAAGGGGTGGGTGCGTACCCCTGTAAAAGTCAAAAGGCGCATGTTTTACTTCAAAAAACTTACTTGTGGTCGATTCTAGAGCATTCTAGAAGATGGTTTGACGTGGATTGAGCGCCTCCAGATGGTTCATGCATCCCAATGAAAGAGGAACTTATCCCATGAAGAGGGGAGCTATCCCTTTGAAAGAGGGGCTTATCCCATTGATGGTGTACCTGTTTAACTTCCTCCAAAGCATTATAAATACAGGAATTGGGCCAGAGGCAAGAGAGGTTGAAAGCTGAACATTCCTAAGGGTAGATGCTACTGAAATTAGGACTCCCTTATAGAGCTTGAGAGGAGAGATTCCAATCCTTTCTTAGCTTCATTTGGAAGTGGGTGAGCTGATCAAAGTAGAGGAGAACTCTTGCTGGACCCTGGGAGGGACCTGCACAACACCAAGGCACTGGTTGTAATGGTTTCTTTTGTTTCCAATTAATACAATTAAGTTCATTTTTCTCAACAAGTTGTTATATATAATTTGTTTCATAAACTCCTTGGTCTTTATGATGAATATGTTTTATTATATGAGTTATTCAGGTGCTATGTAATCGTTTGCTTGTTAGTAGATGCAGGCTTCAAGGAGAAGGAGCTCATCTGGATCGAAGAGGCTTGGCTGCTACAAACAGCGTTGAATTAGAGGTAAGCCTTAAACACCTGGTTGCTTTTATTTTAAATGCATATTTAGGGAAAGATAGTGCTTGATTGTTTTGTTTGTCACTAGAAAAGCCTTGCTTTCTAGGGAGGTCAGATTTGTCCGCAAAATTGACTCTTTCCGCATGACAAAATGGCGACTCCACTGGGGAATCCATGGATTTGATTGATTTCTCTTTTGATTGATACTTTGATATGAGAAAATCTTATTTCTTTCTAGTTTTTGACTGATTGACTGTGAATTTGGGTATAGTAGCTTAGGATTAAGTTAGTTTTTTATTTTTCTTGTTTTTGAGAGCAGTTCGCACCCTCTGCGTTAAGCACAGTGCATACCTGTATGCACTTCTACTTTGTACACAGAGCGTGGCCGCACCTGTGCAAACAGGCTGCCTGCGTACCCTGTCAAAAGTTTAGAAAAATTCAATTTTTTCCTTTTTACCTATAGGATTTTGTTTATAGTTTATTTATTGCTGCCCAGATCCACTGGTTACCTGTCAGAAGTTTTCATCTAAGCTTGTTTCATTAGCATCAAAGGTTTTAGTGAAGTTCATAGAAATTCTAGCCCTAGGTTTGATTTTTGTATTAGTCTTGTAGTGACTCTGGCTTTAGAAGTTGTAAAAACCTTGGATATCCCTGGTCTTTTCAGTCTTCTTAGGAGTCATACCATTCGTAAAGTCCACCTTTGTTTGAGAAACCTACCGTTGTGTTGTCTCTTTGCGGAATTTCGAGAAGGCTTGTTTGTTAAGCTGTGAATTTCATTCTTAAGAAAAAGAACAAGAGCTTTTTATTTTTGTTTTTGACTGATTTATGGTTTTGCATGAATTAGTCCTTGGTTGAATTGTAACTGAGTAAAACAACTTGGAATTATATTTTGTAGGCTTTTACCTCATTAGATTTGCTTTTAGGTAAATTTCTCTTAGATTTGCTTTTAGGTAAATTTCTCTTAGATTTGCTTTTAGATACATTTCTCTTAGATTTTCATAGATCTTAAAATTGATTTTTGTTAGGTAGTTTTACATGCTTTGTTAAAATAGGAAAAAATACAAAATCTCTTTTGAGGAAAGTTTGTTTTAGTAGCGTTTGAAGTCTTTGAAAAGAGAAAGGAAGTTTTCGTGAAATAATTAGTGGTCTTGTGTTGTGTGCTTTAGAAAAGATAAGGAGATTTTTTTCTTTGATTTTCATTGCCAAGAAAGTTGTCTTTATAAATTTTGCATTCTCCAACTCTCTTAGCTAGGGTCATTGAAAAGGAAAGATTGTTTTTTCATCCTAGGTGCATCTTTTTAGTGGATTTGAGTCGAGTCTACACATCATAAGTTTCATCTCCGCTACCTTTTGTCCTAAAGAAAAGCCATAAAAATTAACGCTTAAAGTAAAATTAACTTAGTAACTTTTTATTTACTAGGGTTCTGATACACCAACATAGATCAGGCTAGTGTCTTGGAGTAGGAGAGTAATTAACTCTCCAAGATAGTAAAAACAAACAAGTAGCTTATCTTGCAGTAGGATAAATCCAACTGTTACATTTATGCTCTGGGAAAGCTCCTCTTAAAGGAGAAGCACGAGATCGTGTCCGAACCAGTGAGGGAATCAATCCTCCTTCATTGGGAACGACGCCAGATATGCACGTACTACAAACGGTAAACCTCGGATTAACCATTGTTGAGGAGCCTGGGGTAACTTGTCGGTAAACCTTGGATTATTGTCAAGGAGCCGGCAAGGGGATTGAGCTTGTTACTCTACCCTTGCGTGTGTATCAGATCGTAGACTGTTCCCCCAGGTATATTTGTTGCTGTTGGTGACCTTAGTGACTATTATCTTTAGGATTCTTCCTAAGGTGATGGTGGAGGGAAGATCCCACTGTACCTGGAGCAGACATCGGCTAGACTCACTTGGATTTTCTGGGGGGTTCACTTCACTCGAAACGGTTAAAGTGGAGGAACTTGGTCCAGTCTATTCATTAAGCAGGTTGCCAGGGTAACTGTTCCACCCGCCATTTCTGTACTGAATTCTGTGATGTTGGATTTCATCACCAACTAGTGTTTTCGGTCCGGAAAGTTACTGTTTGTGTGTGGTTTGACGCCCTAGATTCTTTAGGCGTGTCATTCGAATTTGTTTGTTCTTTAGAGACTTTAGGCGGTTTGCTTTGAGATTTTACTTTGTTTGCGTGTGCAGTAGTTAAAAGTTTTTAGCTGTGGCTGAATTACCAAGACAGTCCCGTAGACTTCGGGGCCAGTCTCCTGAGGTTGTAACCGTGGCTGATTTGTTGAGGAAGTCCCGTAGACTTCGGGGCCAACCTCCTGAAGAAGTCCCGGGCCATTACAAAGGTTTGAAAGTCCTCGTAACTCCTAGGGGCAGTAAAGTAGGGTCACCTGAGGAAGGAGAGTCTTCGTTGGTTGTCCATCCTGATTACCAAACTCTAGAAACAGGTTATAATCCTGAAGCTATTTCGGTTTGCGAACTTGCTGGTAGTTTTTCATCTACTAGTGATATAGGCGAAGAACCTGAGATATCTGAACCTGTTACTCCCACATCGGGGTTAGTCTCTCCAACTTCTAGTGCTCCTAATTCACCTAGGGTAGAAAGAGTAATCACCGAAAATCTTCCTTCTGGTTTGATAGCTATTGAAGAGCTTGCTCCGGAAGAAGAAATAGGCATCCCTATCCCTGAAAATCAACCTACTATTGATCTAAGGGAGCGTGAATCAATTTTTTACAGTCCACCTAGAAGTACTACTTGGTATCTTTCTTTAACTAATTATTTGGACAACTCAGGGTTAAGTTTTTCACCACCTCGTGCTCCTTATCCACCTAGGGTCTTTATACTACAGTAAATATGTCAGGTCAGTCGTCCATGTTTACTCAATCGCCTGAATTGTTTTTGTACGGCGGTCCTTCTGTTCCCGCTGGGTATTAGTCACTTTCTGGTACTTTTTCGGGAGCATCTCCTCAACCCATTGAACAAAGTTTATTCACTAGAAGCAGTGGTGCAAAGCCATTGAGCGTAGAAGACATTCTTATGATGTCAGGTTCGATTCCCAATTCTCAACCTCAAGGTGGCCAGTTACCGCTTGGGGGGCAGCCTCAATTAACGCCTGGGGGGCAACCTCAAGGTACACAATTTGCATCTGGGGGGCAACTTCAAGGACAGTACGTGCCTACGGTACATTACTTTCCTCAAGGTCAACCCCAAACTCAATATGTACCCCAAGGTCAACCCCAGTATCAATTTATACCTCAAGGTCAACCCAAGTATCAGTACATGCCTCAACATCTGTTCCATCTACCCCACTTACTTCTGGAGTATCGACAGCTCCGGTTTCTACTGTCCCTGTATCTACTCCTCAGACATCTTTACCATCGTTTGGATCCACGATTCAAACTACGGTTCAGATGCCTGTAGGACCACCTGGTTTAAGTACGGTTGTCACAAGTCAACCACAATTCACTTATCAACCATACCAGGGACAGTACCAATTCGGTCCTGCTGTCCAGCAGCCAGTTTACCAGTGTCAACCGTATCCTGGGTACACTTATCAACAACCACAACAACCCCAATACGGTCCGATTAATCCTGGTTTTCGGGAGGATACAATATCCCGAACGCGATTCCTATTCCTAGTTATCCTGGATATCCTCCTCCTGGGGCTGGTCTCATGACCCAGAGTTTTAGGGATCCTAATCGGAAGCTACCGTTTATCGCAACTTTAGATTTACCAGACTTGTCGCGCCTAACGAACGATCCAATTAATTATCTTCTGTTTTGGCCGCCAATGCCGAATAAGTTGCCCAATGACATTCCCAAGTTCGAGGGTAAATCTGGAGAGGACCCGTCGAATCATGTGATGACTTACCACCTCTGGTGTGCCTCTAATTCCATCTCGGATGATTCGATCCGCTTACATCTTTTCCAGCGCACTCTCATTGGTCTTGCGGCCAAGTGGTACATTGAGTTACCTCGGGCCTCTTTTTATAATTTTAGCCAGTTAGCTACCTCGTTTTTAACTCATTTTCAGTTGTCGGTCAATTATGATAATGGCACGGAGTTACTAACTTCATTAAAGCAATCGACGTCCACTTATATTTCCGATCATATTCATGAATGGAGACGTCGAAGGCGGTTAGTGAAAGTTTTTATCCTGGACCAGATCTTAGCTGAATGGTTTGTTAAATCATTGTTACCGAAGATTACTGAAGACGTAGCTAAGGCCGGAGTAGTTACTGAGGAGCAAGTGATTTCTCAAGCATAGTACCTTGACTTAGTTTATACTTAGTCAGGTACGTTACATGAAAAAATCCCAGATCTTCCAAAGTCAAATCAAATCATTGCAGCTCCTTCGGGATCTCATGCCGCTGATGGCATGATTGGTACGGTGAACACTAAAAGCAAGAAGAAGTCTTCCAAGAATTCTTCTCCTAACATAACCTTACCAGATTCCCCGACGGGAGATTCTTCCGCTGAACTTTCCACCGACATTCACACTGTAGAATCATCTACGGCTAAATCAAAATCCGGTGGGAAGAAGAAAGGGAAGAAGAAGAATAAAGCAGACAAAACTCCAAAGGAGAAAACTGAAAAGGCGGAATCCAGTGATGAAAAGTGCAAACCTCATTATCCATGTCTCATTTGTGAAGAGGAACATTTTACAAGAGATTGCCCTCATCGAGCAGAGGTTGCGAAAATCGTCAAAGGTTCCCAAACTCCTGCTGTCTTGAAGGATCCATTTCCAAAAGATAGCAAAATGATAGGTTCTTCCTCAAGTGCCAATGAAGAACCCATTTTGATGATGTCCCATGTAAGGATTGCGACTCGATCGCAAGATTATGGTAGTAAAAGTCCTGTTGATGGCAAAGAAGCAGAATCTTCTCGTTCTAATCCATCAACCTCAGCTCCTAGTTCCAATCCACTACAGATCGAGAAACCTAACCCAGACTTAGTAATCAAACTGCCCGCCAAGGGGGTCACATTTCGAGGGGTAACATTTCGATCATACTGAGCTTTCATACGTTTTGCGTGAGTCTGGATCGCCAATGCAGGATCACGTTGATTCTCATCTAAAGCAATCGACGTCCACTTATATTTCCGATCATATTCATGAATGGAGACATCGAAGGCGGTTAGTGAAAGTTTTTATCCCGGACCAGATCTTAGCTGAATGGTTTGTTAAATCATTGTTACCGAAGATTACTGAAGATGTAGCTAAGGTCGGAGTAGTTACTGAGGAGCAAGTGATTGCTCAAGCACAGTACCTTGAATTAGTTTATACTCAGTCAGGTACGTTACATGAAAAAATCCCAGATCTTCCAAAGTCAAATCAAATCGCTGCAGCTCCTTCAGGATCTCATGCCGCTGATGGCATGATTGGTACGGTGAACATTAAAAGCAAGAAGAAGTCTTCCAAGAATTCTTCTCCTATCATAACCTTACCAGATTCCCCGACGGGAGATTCTTCCGCTGAACTTTCCGCCGACATTCACGCTGTAGAATCATCTACGGCTAAATCAAAATCCGGTGGGAAGAAGAAAGGGAAGAAGAAGAATAAAGCAGACAAAACTCCAAAGGAGAAAACTGAAAAGGCGGAATCCAATGATGAAAAGCGCAAACCTCGTTATCCATGTCTCATTTGTGAAGAGGAACATTTTACAAGAGACTGCCCTCATCGAGCAGAGGTTGCGAAAATCGTCAAAGGTTCCCAAACTCCTACTGTCTTGAAGGATCCATTTCCAAAAGATAGCAAAATGATAGGTTCTTCCTCGAGTGCCAATGAAGAACCCATTTTGATGATGTCCCATGTAAGGATTGCAACTCGATCGCAAGATTATGGTAGTAAAAGTCCTCTTGATGGCAAAGAAGCAGAATCTTCTCGTTCTAATCCATCAACCTCAGCTCCCGGTTCCGATCCACTACAAATCGAGAAACCTAACCCAGACTTAGTAATCAAACCGCCCGCCAAGTGTATACTTCGAAGGTCTGCTTTCAATCCACATGCGAGAGCAGCCCAGAATTATAACATTGTTGAGGACTTAGCTGTTTCACCCTCAGCAATGTTGGCTTTGGAAGTGTTGCAATCATGTCCAGCACAACGCAAATTACTTTTGTCGGCTATAGGAGCTGTTGATGTTCAGGACCCGAACCTAATAATCTTTGATCTAGAAAATAGTACACCGCGTTTGCCTCATCAAATGGCTTTCCAGATCCCAGTGATAGTCAAAAACAGGCCTATTCATCGGACTGTAATTGATGAAGGAGCTTCAACGTGTATTATGTCGATACAATGTTGGAGATCGCTTGGTTCTCCTCCACTAAATCAATCCCCGACAATTCTTAAGGCCTTTGATGGCCGTGGGTTTCATCCTTTTGGCATTCTACAGGATTTGCCTATAGGGGTTGAAGGAAAAACTGTTAGTCTAGATGTGGAGGTGGTTGATGCCCCTCTAGACTACAACCTTCTCTTGGGTCGAAGTTGGACTTACGCTATGACAGCGGTCGTTTCATCGGTCTTCCGAGTAATAAAGTTCCCACATAATGGAAAGATCGTAACAATAGACTAGCTGGCTTACTTTTCATCCGACCCATCCTCTTCAGAGAGTATTCAACATGTCGGCAAAATGACTATCCCATATAAGGATGTTGGAGTAGGATTAGTTAAAGATGTCGGTTTACTGCGAACTTTTCCTTTTCCTCCACTCAACGCATCATCTTCGTTTGCAACCATTCATATGATTACATCAGACACTATTTTTTATGACGATCCTTGGATCGTTCCTCCTGAATCTGAAATAGACTCATTTGGTAATTTTATGCCATTGAGTCCGTATGAAATTGCCTATGAAGCCGTGCAGTCATTTACCGACCCGTGTTCAACCAAAATCGACCTAATGAATGTGGTCCGTGAGGAATCACTTTTCACATCAACCTCGGAGTTAATAGCGTTTCCCGAAGTTGTTTCATCTGACGAGCAACTTCGTGAAGTCCTGTGTATAGATGATTTACCATGGGACGATCTCCATCATAGATCTTCGTTTTTACCCGAGGATGATCATTTTGAAAATGATTTCTCATCAATTTTTATAGCTGAATATGTCAAGGAAGCTCAGAATCCCATGAAACATCCTGATTCAGAGCTGAATTTGGGAAACATCTCTCGAACTATTCCCATTGACATTTCGGTTAAGCCTGGAATTGTTGAGAACATTCATATAGGTGCCTCGTGTACAGATGACGAAATTCAGACATACAAGGCCCTATTTCAAGAATTCCGTGACGTGTTTGCCTGGTCCTATGAGGAAATGCCAGGAATTGATCCCGCGATTGTTGTTCATGAGATCAAGACTTACCCGGACGCTAAACCCGTCTGGCAACGTTTGCGTCAGATTCACCCACGAAAAGCTGCTGCAATTAAAGCAGAAATTAAAAAACTGTTGAAAGCAGGTTTCATTTATCCGATCCCGTTAACGGATTGGGTATCGAATATTGTTCCGGTTAACAAAAAATAGGGAACAATAAGAATATGCATCGATTATAGGCACATTAATCGAGCTTGTCCAAAGGAAAACTACCCAACACCCTATATCGATCAAATCATTGATGATTGTGCCGGCAGCAAAATATTTTCCTTTATGGACGGTTTTTCCGGTTACAATCAAATCAATATTCTACCTGCCGATCAACCAAAAACGGCTTTCATTTGTCCATGGGGGACATTTGCCTATTGCAAATTGCCTTTTGGGCTAAATAATGCCGGAGCAACTTTTCAAAGGGCGATGTCTTATGCGTTTCATGACATCAGACACATTGTGCAACCGTATCTCGATGATTTGCCTGCTCATTCATTACATCGAGTTGATCACCTTGTCCATTTACGAGCAATCTTAATGAGGTGTAGGCATTATCGTATTCGGTTGAACCCACACAAATGTGTCTTATGTATAGAAACGGGTCGCTTACTAGGACTTGTAGTTTCGAAAGCCGGCATTTGCGTCGATCCCTCGAAGGTAGAAGCTATCATCAAATTGCCTCCTCCCTCGAGTCTTCGCCAACTCCAAAGTTTGCAGGGGAAAGCAATCTTTTTACGACGATTCATTCCTAACTACGCCAAGATTAAAAAGGGTTTTACACGGTTGTTGAAACAGAACGCTCAATTCTCTTGGGATGAGATAGCTTAGAAATCTTTTGATGCACTCAAACATGCGTTGACCCATGCACCATTGTTGCATCCTCCCAACTACAACCAGGATTACTTTTTGTACCTCGCCGCCGCTCATTCCACCATTGGGATGGTCTTAGTTCAGGAAGACGAATTCGGAACGGAACATGTGATATATTACCTTAGTCGGACGTTAAATCCAACTGAGCCAAAATACTCACATGTGGAGAAATTGGCATTGGCAGCCGTTCAAGCTGTCCAACGTTTTCGTCACTACATTTTACTTCGTAAAACTACAGTCATTTCGGATTACAACCCTATGATCTACATTTTGACCAAACAATTGCTAGGGGGTAAGTACTCTAAATGGATTGTTATCCTGCAAGAGTTCGACTTGGAGTTTGAGAAATCTAAGTCTAAGAAATCTTTAGTTTTTGCAGAGTTAATGTGTGACTTCCCGCGTGCTGACACGGAAACTGTGGCAGAGGAGCCCATTGCGGACGAATCTTTGTTTCTAATCAGAACTTTAGATCTGTGGTATGGGGATATCATCGTCTATCTCCAGACCTAATCCTTTCGGCCCGAAACTTCAAAGTCGGAACGTCGGAAAGTTCGATTCTAGTCCCAACAATACAAAATTATTGGAGATACTCTTTATCGCCGTGGGGCGGACTCTATTTTTCGACGTTGCTTAACTCACGAAGAGGCTGAAAGGGTTCTAAATGACTGTCACTCTGGAGCGTGTGGCGGTCATATGTCTGGGTATGCCACAGCCCAAAAGATATTGCGCGCTGGCTACTTCTAGCCGTCCTTGTTTAAAGATTGTATTACTGCGGTCCGAAAATGCCACAACTGTCAAGTGTTTGATCGAAAGATGCGCACTCCACCTGCTCCTCTCCACCCTATAATTGCCGTTGGTCCTTTTTCCAAATGGGGTATCGATTTTATTACATGTAACCCTCACTCGGCCGGGGGGCATGCGTATATCATCCTTGCGGTAGATTATTTTACTAAGTGGGCCGAGGCGATGCCTACGTTCGAGGCAGAAGGCAAGACAGCTGCAATTTTCGTGTTCAATCATATAATTGCTAGGTTTGGTGTCCCACAAGCGATAATCACTGACCATGGGCGCCATTTTCGAAACGTTATGATGACAGAACTTACATGCCAGCTTGGTTTGCGTCACGATAGTTCAACTCCTTATTATCCACAAGCAAATGGTCTGGTTGAGTCCATCAACAAAGTTTTAGTCATCATGATCCGACGAATCATTGGTATTCATCGGTCGAATTGGCACAACATGTTATTTTCGGCGCTTTGGGCGTACCGAACCTTAGTGAAAACATCAACAGGGTTCACTCCTTTCCAACTAGTTTATGGTTTGGAAGCTATGCTACCCATTGAATGCGAAATCCTGTCACTGCAAATGGCCATCGAGTTACTTCCAGCTACTTCCAAAGAGGAGAAGCGTTTATTATACTTAGCTCAATTAGATGAGAATCGACGTGATGCTGCATTGGCGATCGAGACTCACGCAAAACGTATGAAAGCTCAGTATGATCGAAATGTGACCCCTCGAAATTTTTCGGAAGGAGACCTAGTGTTATTATATGATCAAGCTAATGATAAATTAGGTGCTAGAAAATTCGTTCCTATGTGGCATGGGCCCTATATTGTCAAGCGAAAGCTAGCAAAAGGGGCCTATGATTTGGTAGACTTTAACGGGGACTCTTTGGGTAAACCCAGAAATGGACTTTACCTAAAGAGGTATTATGCTTAAAAGATGGGTATGGAGATTTTTAGTTAGGTTAGTTTTTCTTTCTAGCTGGTGTGTTTGTTAGTTTAGACAGTGTGCTTAGCTTAGAGAGTGTGTTTTCGTCGTTATTTCTGCTTATATTGGTTTTACTCTTGATGATGCAGATGTCGATGCCTCTCCAAACATACATTGGTTTTGCTGATAGTGCTTGTCGTAGTACACGGAATATCTCTTCCGCAGCTTGGGTTATCTATTCGCCCTCTGACGAGTTAGTTTCTATGCATGGGGTGAGCCTCGGTCAAACAACAAACAACATTGCCGAATACAGTGCAGTGATTGAGTTATTGTTTGAATCTATTTCATTTGGGATTCGGAGTTTGATAGTGAGGTTAGATTCTGAACTCGTTGTATTACAGCTTAATAGAGTGTATGCCATTAGAAATCCAGTGTTATTAAGGTTATTTTTGAGAGTGCGTCTCTTAGAACGTGAGTTTGATTACATTGAATATCAGCATATTCCAAGGTCTTTAAATACATTAGCAGATGCAATTGCTTCTCGAATGTTAAATAGACATTTGCAATAATCATACATGTAAATTTAAAACCATTCCATAACATGATTTACAAGATAAGCCGATAATAATGATATATACATCGTCTTCAATCATAGGTTGAAAAACACCTTATGATCGGCAAAAATGATAAGTACAAAAAACTAAAATGTCACATGTGTCTACAAAACGACCATCCAATCACTGGTGATGATCTCTATATGACACCACTGCATGGGCCACCCTACACAAGAACCTCCTAAAAGGTCCTGGGACCCCGACTACATAGCGCTGAAGCCTTATTGGAATATCATCTATGGTAGTCTCCAGTATGTCTGTTGTAAGATGCTCTAGGTCACTTTCCAACTCAGCCAAAGTCTCTGTGGCCTCGTCCTGTGGGGCCAGTGCCGCTGCAACTGGTAGTCTCCTCTCGTAAGGCCAGAGATTGGTTGGACGACGTGGGCCTACATCTGCATTTTGAAAATTATTACTATCAGTTTTGAGACGATATAAAACAAACAAAAAAATAGATAGCTTAAAAAACTTGTGGAAAATGAAGTTACCTGTATCATCCCATTGTTCTCCCGGTGGAAGAACCATGTCCGGATCTCCACGAAAATCAACTCCGGCATAAGGAAAATCCTGTATAGAAAAGACCTGGTCTTCTAACCAGTGAAAGTACTCTGGAGTAAATCGGACAACCTTCGTTCCCTCATTAGGATGACGGGCCATAACCGCAACCCATCGCATCAATTTGGGCTCTCGAGGAAGCCCAGCCTCAATAGTGAGCTGCTGTGGGATCAGCATCGGAACCCTCTCTAAGCCAAAACTCACAATTAAAGCCCCATATCCAAAGGTCTTTAGCTCTCCGTTTTTGGCTCTAGTCAGTTGGCCTTTTACATTGGCCAACACAGCATCACACCAGTTGAAAATGATACCTCGATAACAATCAATAGTCATCCGCATCCGGGATCCATTAGCAATGTGTAAATCGGCAGCCCCGCAAAGTTTGGTAGCTGTAAAAGCAATCACCTTAAGTTCAGGACGGGATATAGTTTTGATCTCTATCCCCTTCTCCTGAGACTGAGTGTTACACCACTCTAGTCGGAGACTAGCGATAGACTGGCCACCTGGCCTACTCCCGAACAGAGTCAAGTGTTTGCCTCTCTTGGGCAAACCAGTGAGAAAGTAGATATCTGCCGGCTCCATCTCAAGCTGGTGCCCTCCAATATAAAAACACTGGTCCTGAAAGTTCCATCTTTCCACCAGCCACTCTAGAAAGCTCACTTGGGCCCTCATGCCAGGTATGGCCCAGTATTTATAAAGACCGCATGCCTTCAAAGCATCAATTGACGGTTGATGATTAATGGTGGCCAAATCAACATCTTCGTGCTCTCTCTCACGCCAATCGAGCATGGTGAACAATCTATATACCAAAAAACATCCATTAGATTCCATGAAATCAAAAAAATTTGGTCCAATTTGGAGAATTTGGGGTTTAAAAACTCGTTGCGCGGGGTACGCACCCCGCCTTTAGGAACAGAGCGTGGGTACGCAGGTTCCCTGAAGGCAAGGTGCGTACCCCCGACATTTTTCCAAATAAGAAAATGTCGGGGTACGCGGGTCCCTAGTGTGGTGCCTGCGTACCCCGAGAGGCGGTCTTTGAAACCCCAAAACCTCCAAAAAATGAAATCTGGGGCCTAAAAAGAATTCTAAACGGATGAAATTGAAGAGGAGGATGTTGAAAATTACCTGGAAGAGACGACGTTTGGTTTCGACGGTCGGATTCTCCGCAATGTCCACGGGAAGTTTCTTGCCAAAAGCCCTTTTTCTCTCCTCAATAGTAAAATGGTAAAAATGAATTGGTAAAAGCCCTTTTTATAGGTTTTTTGGGTAAATAAATGGTAAATTTGTTTATTTTTCACCATGAAAAGGTATTTTTCAAAGTATTTTTATCTATCTTCAACAGGTATGAGTAATGTGTTGGTTTTTGTGCAGGATAAAGGATTTTCAGGGAAAATTGTCATTTTTTACAAACAAAAACATCAGAGTCATCTTTAAGCCCTTTTCTGACTCCTAAAACATGAAAAGATTGCCGAGCGTTTCTTTTACACTCATTAAAACGGAATTAAAAGACGGTCCTCTTAAAGCCCTTTTCTGACCGTAAAAACATGAAAAGATTGCCGGATTTTTGTCGTTTCAAATTCGATATTGGAAATAAAACAACGTGTCCTTGATCGCTTTTTACTTTTCAGATCAGAGACACTAATCATGAAAGTACTCCTTGGTCGTAAAGATCAAGCGGTTCTCTCAAGTATTATTTTATACTTTTTTGGGCTTGGGAGACACAAATTTACGAAAAAGGTCAACCCTGGAGTCTTCTTAAGTTTTTCAGACTCTCTAAAATTGAAAAACGTCGAGTTTCTCCTATACTGGACTCGTTAAAATTTCACAGTAAAGGACCTGTTCGATTACAAACAAGAACGGACCACTCCTTCTTAGGGTTCGAATCTAAACTAAGTTGGACTCATCCGAAGGATGAGCTTATAATCAAGCAAATGTTATCCTCCTCAAGCTTGTAAAAAATAAAGAGGTGCTTGCCAGAAATGGTGGGGGAAAAGAGAGAAAAATGAGCCTATTTGTTATCCTTTGTCTCAGAAAAACCTTATCACCACTCTTGAACACGACACTTTTCATTCACCTGGGTTGGGAAATCCTTTGCCTAACAGTTGATCAAACCACATTGAAAGTCTTCAGCCGGTTTCTAGGTATCAACTTTGGGTCAATTGTCACCAAGCCATCTGTTGTGTCGTTATGTGTTCAAGAGGTCACTGCAAATAAACCATTCATCTGCAAAATATCTGTCATCCATCTTGACCATCCCTGAGTCAGTCCTCACAGCTACATTTCTTCAACTTGATCTATGATTTCGTGTTGTGGGCTTGCCTACGACGGATCGCTTTCTATCGACATTAGCACATTATCTAGAAAGATGATCTAGGAATCATCAGTACCTTGAAATCTGCATGCCTCAATGGCAGGTTTCTCGCCTTTGACGACAGTTTACATCATTGACGTTCGATCGAAGGATTCCATGACATGTTCGACATCAACACATCTACTCGCATCTCATGGATTGTACTGGGTACTTTGAGAACCATTGACATCACTGGTGGTCTCTCTCACACTTGTTAACAGTTTACATCATTGACTGGTAATCAAGTGGTTTCTACCATGTTCGACATCAACTCATTTATTCGCATGGATAGAATCATACTATTTCGGGAAGCAGAAATGAAGACCCGGGATCTAGTTTCCGCCATCCAGGCTGCGAGGAGTTTTGTATTCATTATATAGTAGACTAATTATAAACAGATGGCTGCATCCATACTGTGTCTACATGTGTCTATGATTATGATGTATTGCAAAATCATTCCTATATCAGAGCAGTAGTTAGTTTGTTAGTTAAAGTTTTTGATCTGAGTATGGGAATGCCTACCTCAGCGATGATATGATCTCATATATGTATTTTGTGTTGAATATTTGTAGGTTCCAACTGGGCTCTCCACAAGATAATCCTCGAAATGATAAAGTGCTTCAACCTTCCTAGATGATATGAAACCCTAATCTACTACAGACTTCGCACTTTAGGGGGCAATCTGTTACACTAAAATTTGTCACCATGACTATTTGCAGTCAGTATGGCTCCATCAATAGTCATACTGTCCTCCTTGGCAAGTCTTATACCTCTGCTCCTCATGTCAAACTCCAAAAAAGAGAGAAAGCCTTTAAAAATCAATATAACTCTGGTTCCACACTTTCTCTTACTTTTACCTGCGTGCCCGCACCTCAAGTATATAATACCTGCGTACTTGTACGCTCTGTCTGTAAAGGGGTGGGTGCGTACTCCTGTAAAAGTCAAAAGGCGCAAGTTTTACTTCAAAAACTTACTTTTGGTCGATTCTAGAGCATTCTAGAAGATGGTTTGACGTGGATTGAGCGCCTCCAGATGGTTCATGCATCCCAATGAAAGAGGAACTTATCCCATGAAGATGGGATCTATCCCTTTGAAAGAGGGGCTTATCCCATTGATGGTGGACCTGTTTAACTTCCTCCAAAGCATTATAAATACAGGCATTGGGCCAGAGGGAGGGGAGGTTGAAAGCTGAACATTCCTAAGGGTAGATGCTGCTGAAATAGGACTCCCTTTTAGAGCTTGAGAGGAGAGATCCCAATCCTTTCTTAGCTTTATTTGGAAGTGGGTGAGCTGATCAAAGTAAAGGAGAACTCTTGCTGGACCCTGGGAGGGACCTGCACAACACCAAGGCACTGGTTGTAAGGTTTCTCTTGTTTCCAATTAATACAATTAAGTTCATTTTTCTCAACAAGTTGTTATATATAATTTGTTTCATAAACTCCTTGATCTTTATGATGAATATGTTTTATTATATGAGTTATTCAGGTGCTATGTAATCGTTTGCTTGTTAGTGTATGCAGGCTTCAAGGAGAAGGAGCTCATCTGGATCGAAGAGGCTTGGCTGCTACAAACAGCGTTAGACTAGAGGTGAGCCTTAAACACCTGGTTGCTTTTATTTTAAATGCATATTTAGGGAAAGATAGTGCTTGATTGTTTTGTTTGTCACTAGAAAAGCCTTGTTTTCTAGGGAGGTCGGTTTTTTCCGCAAAATTGACTCTTTCCGCATGACAGGTTGCAGCCTCAAAAATACCTGATCCCCTTCTTGAAATTGGTGCTCTGAGCAATGTTGATCTACCTTTTGCTTCATGCGGTTTTGAGCTTGATGAAGATTCTCTCTAAGATGGGCGAGCATGGTTGTGCGGTTTTTTAGGAGTTGATCCACTGCCTATACCTTGGAGCACCCCTTGATATAAGAAGTAGGGGAAGGAGGGAGTTGACCATAAACTACTTCATAGGGAGTCACTTTGGTGGTGGCATGATAGTTGGTGTTATACCACCATTTAGCTAGAGGTAACCACTGTACCCATAGATGTTTCTTTTCTGAAGTGAAACACCTAAGGTAGGTTTCCAGACATTTATTGACGGCTTTAGTTTGACCATCCGTTTGTGGATGATAGGAAGTACTGAATTTTAGTTGGGTGCCTTGTAGCCTGAAGAGTTCCTGCCAAAAATTATTGTTGAAGATCGGGTCACGATCAGACACAATAGAAGTGGGCATGCCATGCAATTTGAAGATCTAATCCATGAAAGATTGAGTGACCAAAGTCGGTGTAAACGGGTGGGGTAGGGCGCAGAAATGAGCATACTTAGAAATTCGGTCCACAACCACCATGATGACTGACTTGTTTCCTAACTTTGGAAGACCTGTAATGAAATCCATAGAAACCTCTGTCCATATAGATGCCGAGATGGGCAACGGTTGTAATGTGCCTGGTGCTTTGACTATCTCCCCTTTGTGGTGTTGACAGACATCGTATTCCGCTACAAAAGTAAGGATGTCCTCTTTCATGCCTATCCAAAAAAATAATCTTCTAGTGCGAGCATATGTCTTCTGAAAGCTTGAATGTCCTACAATGGGGGATGAGTGCAATTATGCCAAAATGCGGCTTTTGAGGGTGGATGTTGGTGATATTACGAATCTGTCCTTGTAGCGAAGAATCTCATCCTGCCACGAGTAGACCGTGGTGGAATTTGGATCCGCCTACGATTGAGTAATGAGTTGGGAGAGTCAGGGATGTGAAAACCATTCCCTACGAGCCTCTTCAATCCATTCTGGAATGGGAAGGGAAATTGAGAGCAGGGTACTTTCCTCCTCAAATTGGCGAGATAATGCATCTGCTACACTATTTTTGCGCCCTTTCTTGTAAATGATCTCATAATCATATCCTAGCATTTTGGCGAGCCATTTATTTTGTTGTGGGGAGGATAGGCGTTGCTCCAAAAAATATTTAAGACTATGATGGTCTGTGCGGATTTGGAAACGTCGCCCCAGTAAGTAAGGTCGCTCGGTATCTACTGCATGTAAGATGGCCATCATTTCCTTCTCATAGGTAGATTATCCCAGATTCCTCCCACTTAGTTGTTGGCTTGTGAAGGCCAAGGGTCGACCTTCCTGCATTAAGACCGCCCCAATACCCGTAACCGAAGCATCACATTCAATGACAAAAGATTTGGTGAAATCAGGTAATGCTAAGACTGGAGTGGAACACATGGCATTTTTGAGAGCTGTAAATGCTTGTTGTGCATCATCATTCCAGAAGAATGAATTTTTCTTGAGGATTTGAGTGAGGGGCTTCGTAATGCAACCATAATTGCGGACAAATTTGCGATAATAGCCTGTGAGACCCAAAAATCCTCTCAGGCTCTTCAAGGTCTTAGGTTGAGGCCAATCCTGCATTGCCTGGATCTTTTTGGGGTCCACCTTGACACCTTCACGCCCCACAATGTGGCCCAAATACTAAACTTCTTCCATGCCAAAAGAACATTTGGACATCTTAACAAATAATTTATGCTTGCAGAGCAGTTGCAAGAGTAGATCTACATGCTGAAGATGTGCGGCCCAAGTGCAACTATAGATGAGGATGTCATTGAAGAAGACAAGGACAAATTTCCTGAGATATGGTTTGAGAAGGTGGTTCATAAGGCTCTGAAAAGTAGATGGGGCATTACAAAGACAGAATGGCATGACCAAGAACTCATAATGGCCTTCATGAGTTCTAAAAGCAGTCTTTGGAATGTCATCTTCCTTCATGCGAATTTGGTGGTAGCCTGAGCGAGGATCCAACTTAGTGAAGAATTGAGCCCCATTGAGTTCATCCAGAAAATCATCAACAACCAGGATGGGAAATTTATCTTTGATTGTCAACTTATTGAGGGCCTTGAAGTCTGGACACATCAACCATTCCCCATCTTTCTTGAGCACCATGACCACCGGTGATGAATAAGGACTAATGCTGGGACGAATGACACCTGCTTCCAAAAGTTCCTTGATTATTTTTTTTATTTCATTCTTTTTGGTGAATGGATATCTGTATGGGCGCACATTTGGTGGTTGGGCCCCTGGAACCAAGTTGATGCTATGATCATGTTCCCCTTGGGAGTGTGGAAGCTCATGAGGCTTGTCAAAGACTAGCAGATGGTTATTTAAAATCTGTTGCATCTCAGGATGAATCGGCAGAGAATTGGGTTTGACGTCCTGGATGGCATTAAATTGAGTTATAACTCCATGATGGCCCTTTTTTAGCAATTTTTCCATCCTATGTGAGCTAATGATAGAGGGAGCTCCCACCTGGAGTCCACGGAGGGTATGTGTGGAGTTGTTCTACTTAAAGCTCATATATAACTCTTGGAAATCCATTGTGATTGGCCCAAGAGTGCGAAGCCATTCAACACCGAGAACAATGTCGCACCCTCTCATGTGTATGGCAAACATGTGGGTCTTCAACTAATAATCCCCCATTTGCAATTTGACATTTTCACAGCGGCCTTCACATTTCATTGTTCCCCCATCCTCAATTTGGACTTGGAAGTTAGAAACTGCTCGTACAAAACAATGCACTACTTTCGCGACTTTTTGATGGATGAAATTATGTGTACTTCCACTATCAATCAAGACTACTACTGGGCGATTTTTAATAAAACCTCTGATTTTGAGAGTTTGAGGTGAGGAAATCCCTGCCAAAGCATGCGGCGAAATAACTGGTTCGTCAGGGACATTGTCCTTCTGGTTGTCCTCTTCTACCTCCTCCGGTTCCTCAAGTGGTGGGGCTTCCTCCTATGAGCTGTAATCAGTGGCATCAATTTGAAAAAATTTAGGCTCCTTACATTTATGACCTGGGGAGTATTTTTCATCACAGTAGTAACATAATCCTTGTTTTCTTTTTTCGGCCATTTCTGCAGGTGACACCTTTTGAACCTTAAGTGTTTGAGTCGTGCTGTGAGCCTGTGGGGGGCGACCCTTGGTAGTGAAATTTGGGCGAATGGACTGGGCTGCTAACGCACGTTCCACGTTATGAGATACCTTGCAAGCCTCCGACCATGTGGGAGGGTGGTGTAGTCGGACGTGGGCTTGTATGGCCTATTTAAGACTGCTGATAAAACATTCCGTGTAGAACGCATCTGAGAGATCCCTAGTGCGGAAAGCTAAGGCTTCAAAGGTTGTAACATATTCATCCACTGTGCCAGCCTATCGAAGCTTCATGAGACGACCCAAAAAAGAAGATTCCTGGTCAAAGTGCTCTGTAAGAGCTTTTTTGAAGGTGGCCCAAGTCATAAAACTTCCATTGCAACGTTGATGCCATTCCCACCATTGCCATCTTTTATTGTCCAAGTACATGCTCCCCACCATAAGCTGAGTCTCATTATCTAAGATGTTATTCATATTGAAATACTGCTCCATTTTTGCTATCCATGCGGCCGGGTGAGAACCATCAAATTTATGCATATCTAGCTTGGGAGGTCGTAGACGGCATTGTTGGTGGGTGCCCCAGAGGTGAAGAGAGCTGCTAGACTCACCCTCACTATGTCTATTGCCAATATACGCCTCCTCACGGGCTTCCTCCTTGCCCTTAGAGAGTGTGTCAGTTAGTTTGTCAAGCTGAGCTTGGATGGCTTGCAAGGATTGTTCAAGTTTGTCAATCTTCTCATTGGCCATAACTTGAGCTCTAGTTTCTATCATGCACCGATCCGATGTACTTGAAATTTGGGACCACCCGAATTTTTTTCACTAACAATTGAATGGTACCACCTTGCTCAGCTCGTCGTCCTCATTCTGATGGGCTAGATCACCAATAAGCGCCCCGGGGGGTCTCAGACTGCGGGACTGATGTTTGCTGTTGCTGCAACCCCACTTGCGAGATCTGATCTGGCAAACATTATGCGTGATCCCGAGATAGAAAAAGGAACTATGGTCTCGAGGAGTGTCAGGTGCTACAAATCGCAATATACATAAGGGTCTGACAGTAGTACTCGGCCCAATGTTTTAGGGCTCTAACTAAGGAGGATCAACCGTACCCTTAACCGTACAACCCGACAACCCTATCATATAGGCAAGTAGTCTCTCCGAGTGTTGTTCTCGGTGTACTATAGCAGCAAGAAGGCTGACGGTTTATCTATGGCGAGGTTTCAAAGGAGATAGGGGGCTTCCGATATACCCAGAGGGTACTTGGAAGACAGTCCGTGCGCAGTTCTGTCTAATGCGCTACTACTCGAAGGGGTACCCACAGGGGTTACAAGGGAGTCCAACAAGCGTGACCACCTCTTGTATTTCCTGCGTGCATGCCTCCCCAAATCTGCAGGTTTATGTGCTCAACGACAAATCCCGTGGTTTAAAGACACCGGAACACGTCTCTAGCCAAAAAAAAAAAAAAAAAATTGCTAAGAAATGGAGATCCCACCGGCCCTGGAAAGAGCTCTGATACCACTTGTTATGCTCTTAACCTGCAAGACGATACTAGAATACAGAATATGCGAAGAAATATACCCAGAACATAGAATAGTGAGAAACAACAACAAGTATTTTATTATTCATAAAGCAATGTTCACTTGCCTCTTCGAGGGGGCAACCTCCAATAGAGCAGAGCTCAATTACAAAATAAGACACGATGCTCCTCGCAGGGAGTCTCTATCCTTTATATGTGACTCATACATGCAATACCATGGATCAATACCATGGTTCTTATTAATACCATCTATCTAATACCATGGCCCAGTTGCACTAACTGTGGTCCCGTCATTAATTGCGGGTTAACCACTTACAATTATTAATATGGGCTTTATTTACTCCTTACTTAACTATAACTATGACTCAATCCTACTACATAAATAAAGGGGGTTAGGGTGGGACCCTAACAGTTTTAGAATATATATATGATTTGATTTTATAATTATTGATGAATACTTACTGAGTTTTCTCTCATATTACCCGTCCCACCCTCATAAGAGTGGAGTTAAATAAGAAGAAAAATATGATAAAAAAACTTCACCTTTATGAAAGTGGGGTGAAGATATCTATAAGAGAAAATTTGTATCATGTATTCTTCCCCATCCCACCCTCAACCTATTATATATTATTATTAATTAATTAATTTTTATAAATTAATAATAACAATTCATGTTTGGATTATGAAAGTGTCCTCTTTAGATGTCGATCCTGCTTTGAGACAGGCCATCTAGCCAAAATTTGCCCAAAAGCCTCCCAGAAAAATTCTGCTAGAAAAACCACCACAGATCTACATGGTGGGAAGGAGCACAAAAAGAACACTACACTGTCATCAAAGAAGAATACTCTAGAGAAAACTCTGAATCACAAGAAATCGGGCAAGAAAGTAACATCTCTCAAGACAAGCAGGGAGAAAGCCCCGCCCAACAAATCAACAACTATGAGGATTCGAGTACTGCACAAAATAAATCTTCATTTAACAGCAAAGCAGATCTCCTAGACCAAACTTCTTCTCCGACTATCTTCAAAAGGACGAACACAATAGATCACCAATCTAAGACACCCATGTCCCAAGAACCAGAAGAGATGAAGGAGATGCAAGATAAAGGAAGTTGGAAGACCGTAGAGAAAAAAAAGAAAGCTACAGCACCAATCTCGCCAAGAAAGACAAGGAGCCAGATAATTAAAAACTAAGAAAATTGTAGGTCCGATAGACCAATTTGGTCTCAGTGGACGTTAACCGCCATCATCATCATCATCATCACAATGTTAAAACATAAAGGTACAACTGTTAAGGCATATGTATACACAAATAGATGTAGCTACAATACTAAAGTGAACATACACAAATTGTTAAAGTAAGGCATGTGTATACAGAGATAGATGTACCTACAATACTAAAGTGAACGTATACAAATTGTTAAAAAGAAATATAATTGCAATTGAATAATGAAGTTGTGGAACATTCCCCAATCTTTTTAAGCTCATTTTTAAATTAAAATAGTGTTAAGGATGAATCACCTCGCATGCACTCAAAAAAGATGAATGATGTGAAACAGAACATAAATTTATTGGCCCTCTTTGAAAAAAGTGTTATGCATTGCTTTTTCTTCACTATTTTCCATTATCCAAAAAGCCATAACATAACATAATAAGTGATTCGAACTTTCACTTTCGGTTAGTTTTTTTTCCTCTCTATTCTCTCTTTATCTCAATATTGACTCACTGCATATTCCTCCACCCTATCTTTGCCTTTCCATGATTTCTCACCATGTTCATATTTTGCTTTATATATTTGTTAAGAATCCTTCTATTCATTTCTTCATTAATAATTTGCTTGTATTGGTTAATTTAGTATATAATTATCAAATTATTTTCTATTTGTGATGTGTTTGCAATTTGTAAACTACATTAACTTGGCACTAACTTTTAAAATCATTGAATTTGATTAATAATTTTGTTTGGTTTCGTTAATTAGGTACATAATTTATATAATATTTATTAAATTATTTTTACTTTTAGTGTGTTTGCTATTTGTAGAATTAATTTTTGATATAAAAAATTATCAAAATCGTTTAAAAATTATATTAATTTGGCACCGACTCACATGATTGAATTTTAAATGTCTCCTTTTGATTATCATGAAGTTTCAAATCTAAATTGTTATTGCTATATTAAAAAAAACTGCCAGATTATACTAAGTTTAAAAGTAAATAAAAGTTTAATTTGTTATCAAAAATTTAATAGAATTTAAAAAATAGATGAAATTAATTGTTTTATTAATAAATAAATAAAAACATGCCAAATTATACTAAGTAAATTTTCGGTGGTTTATGTTAAATTATAAAGATCAATAAAAAAATTATTTGTTATAAAAAAAATTATAAAAGTAAAATATATATATATATATATATATATATATATGAAATTATTCTTTATTAATATAATCTAAACTCTTTTTATTAATATAATATAATAGGGATAATTTTTTATCTAATGAAAATAAATTTTAAATCATATTTGAAAATCAATAAAATATATAGATATATAGATTTAAATTTTTATTTAATAATATTAATAAATAAAGAATTATTAAGATATAAAATAAATATAAGATGAAAGGAAAAAAAAATAGCTATATATTATATTTTAAATAATGATTTAATCATATAATTAGATAAAAAAAGTTTAGAAGATTTTTTGTAAGCTAGTGGATCTTTTTATTAAACAAAACAAAAATAAATAAATAAATCATATAGCTTGGATTACCAAGAGAGGATCAAAATTTGGGAGGTTCTTCGTATCAAGCTTGGTTGAGACTAGCAAGCTACCTATCAATAACAAGCAATCATAAACTAACTATGATGATCATTACTACATAGAAAGCTCCTTGAAGATTTAAGAATTCAAAGGAGGAAATGTCTCTGAAATTGAGATGGTTTTCCATGTATTGACTAATTGTCCACTGTCTTCTTGCATCAATGCCTTATTTCTCTTAGGGCTTCATTTGTTGGCTTCCTTGTCTTTCCTAGAGACCACCTTAAAATCCTTCGTGTGAACCCCAAGAGAGCACTTTGAAGAACTTGGGCCTATCTGGCCTTCTCCCTTGCACTAGAGATACGCCTTGTAAAGAAGCATGATGAACCAGCATGATGTTCATATATTTTCCATGTCATTCTTCTACGAGGCTAGTCGGCCATGGATCACCTAAATCCATATCTTTTGGTAGATCATTTGCTTCAGCTTCTTCCAATCGGAAGTGAACCATTTCCTATAGTAATGGATTTTGTTGGTATTCTTCTAGAAACTTTTGCATAGGTTCTAGAGGATTTAGTAAGGGCTTAGGGGTTTTTCCTTATGCTGGTTGTAGGCTTAGTTGAATATTATATTGCTCTAGAGACACCTTTGAAGAGCAAAGAGACTTGAACCTATTTCTAGATCAAGGGATCCGGTCAGAATTTGGGCACTCTCAGGACTCAAATTTCTTCTTCGTTGGGAGATATTTTCCAAATCATCTACCTCATTTTGAGAGGGGTATTCTATAACTGGTTCATTTAGATTCATCAAATAGTCCCTAGTAATATTATTTTATAATAACATCATCTACATCTAAAGGGGGTATGTTCATAATATAGAGGCTACTTCCAAAGATTATCCTGATAATAAATATCTATCGAAGTTGGAAGAGGCTCAGAAATAATCATAAAAACATATATTTGAGAATATGATGTATACATCCCTCTATTAGTAGCCTCTGGTACCTTGAAAAGGTTGTCAATGGCATTTCCTATTCCTTCGAGGGTTTCTTCCTCCTAATATTCCTTTGGAAGAGAAAATATTCAAACCCACATTGGGGCAGCAAGGAATTCTTCCTTCTTTGAAATATGTTATTCTTCCAAAATTACATGAAGAGACCCGCATTATTAAAAAATATGGCCCTCCTTCAAAAATCCCCAATCTATCTACCAAGATGGAGAAAATGGTTGTAAAAATCTGTTTTCCCCTAGCTCTAGTTCTATTTGACCCTAGAGATTTAATTTCCTTTGGATCAATTATATCTCCTAGAGACAAACCCTGGTTTGAGGAGAGTTCAATGCCTAGGACATCTCAATCTCTCTTAAAGATAAATCGGTGCATCTCAAGCGATGGATATTAAAAATAATTTTAGATTTTGGTTCAATTACCTTTCTCAGAGACAGCTTCAATATACACATGAACAATGTATCATTTCCCAAGAATAAATTCTTAGGTCTAGTGGCCGACACATAGAGAACACATTTTAATTTTTCATTCTCATAAAGATGGAAAGGAGAAATAGAAGAGAGGAACTTGATGTAGAGGGTTGCCTAAACATTTCTTGCAATAGATCCCAGTAGAATCATGGAGAGATAAAGGAAATGTAACACAGAAATTATGGAGCATGTTTTAAGGTCTCCAACTCAATATCCCACGAGTATTGCCTACTAACACATAACATAGATAAATCTACAATCTAGTTGGTATCGTTTGCTATCACATAACATTAGTAAATCTGTTATTTAAGAGTGAGTTCAACAACTACAATTACACAATTTCTGAAGAAGAAAAATACACATATGAAATGACATACAAAGGTCAAACATAGACTACATATCTCAAGTGCTTGGAATCACCATAAAATTCTTCATTAATCTTCAGGAATGGAACATGTGTCACAGGCCCATCTTGTGGCCTTTTCAAAACAATAGCAGTCGTTGAAACCAAGAAAATCAAATCCTTCCTATCAAGTTCTTCTTCCCTTTTATAAGGGGAGAGAGTTCAAATAATTACAAAATATCTTGAAGGTTACAACTATCTGATCATGCGAGTGACCTAGATGTCCTAACATATTTTTACTTCCTCTTTAGAGTGAAATATTTACAAAACATAGAACATGAAGTGTCATGACTGACACAGAAAAATATCTCTATTGTCCATTCCTTTGGTTTCCTGAGGTGGACTCAGGCTCCATTTCTGGGTTAGTGGTAGGTGGATGATCTGGAGTAGTGGGGCGTTGACGAACTAATCACATGTATGTCTCATTAGCTATGATAATGGGCCTTTGAGTGATCTCCATACTGCGAATCAACTCTCAGTCATACTGCACAAATATCAAAAGGTACAACGACATGGATTGTTTGAACTGATGACACTATTCTTTATTTAATCCCCTATAACATGCAATCTATACTGGGGACGACTTAGTTTTCAACACAAGACAGGAACCAAACTTCCCTTTGCAGATCATGGTCCTTCTTGCCTTGACCTAGTGACCTCTACAATTGAAATTACTCCTACAGCATCAACCTTTTCCATGCATTTACTAAGTTCCTGACCCATTCATATTTTGTACTCCCTTGCTACAGTATTGGGCCTTCATCCATCGTAACTATATTAAAATAGAAGTTACGAAATAATAACCTCATGATGCCTGTAGCTCCTCTTTGTTTAACTCCTTATTACTTATTTTCCATAGAACCATTGCATGCGATCATAGGCTTTCATATAATACAACATTCAATATTTTGGAGCCCTTGTGCATCGTAACTATATTAAAATAGAAGTTATGAAATCATATTATCTTGATGCTCTTAGCCCTTTTTCTATTATCCTACTTATCGCAACACCGCAATATAACCTGGTGCCATCACCAGCGGCTTGGTGTTTGGGTGCTAAGGCCTTCAGGCTCCTATTGGGGGCCTATTTTCCTTTGTAATTTATCTTGTCCCTTGGTTCTTTGGGATTCTGCAACCACATGCCACTGCACATCAGGACCCCTTGCATCAGAATTCCTTCAAATTTGAATTGAAACAAAGTTACTATGCCTGCTCCCTCTGATATTATTTATAGCACTTACATTTTCATCCCAGCTCTACGCCCTTGGTTCTTTGGGTCCTCATGACAAAATGTTGCTTAACATCAGAGCCCCTTTATCAAATTAGAAATTTTTATCAAATAATTTAGTAGGAATTACGAAAAACTCCAATCTCTGAAAGACTGACCTTCGAAGTGACATCATGCTCACAACATCATCTCCACGTGGCACCTTGTAAGGGGTCACGTGTGTTACCCATATTTTCCTTGTCAAGTCCCCAAAAATGGTGAAACTAACTACCACATGTCCACCTTACATCCTTCTCATGCTGACATGATCTTCCATGTCTGCTCCTTGGGGCCAATCACTTGCTGTCACACATCTTATTGGAGAAGAGAGAAAATGTCTCTGGGTCCTTTGATTCTCCATTGATTTCCTCTGTATTTCCCTTTCTTCTCGCTACTTTGGCGTCTCTAAGGAAATCCAATTTTTAAGGAGTTACAAAACTTTCATAATCTTATACCACTCTGCTCTGAGGTCTTATCCTTCTGAGATCAAGTTCCAAAATGATGAGGCTTTGATATGCTCTCTGCCTCTCCTTCTAATTTCCTTCTCCGATTATTCTATTTTGGGCCCGCTTTTAAATAGATTGTGTAGGTCCCTTATCCTTATGTTCCATCCCACGATATCCCAAAGTCCCGATATCAGGTTCTGATAATCGGCTCCGAATTTCGCCTCTTCCCTTTTCGGCACCCTTCTGAACTTCGGGTCTTGAAATTTTTAGTTCTCCCTTTGATTTTGGCCCCCAATGACCTTATACTTCCCGAAATTGGGATCCCAATGGTCGACTCTCCTTTTTAGCTTTTGGACTAAGTCTTTTGGTTCTCCCATTTTTCCAACCAAGAAAGCATTGGCCCTTCTCTATACTAGGGATGAAAAATATGACCATTTGGCATAAATATAAGATGATATCATAGGTGACAATAGGATCCACCTAATCAAATACTTTTCATAGGGTCATAATCAGATGAACTTGCATATTATAGCATGGTCCTGAATATGTTGGATTTGTTATCTACTATTCTGGATTTAATCTCATATTTTGGATCATGCACTATTTTTGGAAAGCAATGCCCTAGATTTCTAGCTCCATAAGATGCACCTAATAGACATTTCTCTAAGGAACCGGGAACCTCACTTTGCCTGGTTTCTCTATGAAAAGGATGTTGAAGATGAGGAGATTTAAAGAAAATACTAGCTGATCCATAATCTTTAGAAACCATGGAAAAAAATCATTTTGAAGGAGGGGGTAAAGCCCCCTCTCATGAAGTTGATCATGGATAGCTATGTAGAAGCAACACTAAGATTTTTTTCTAGAAGTATCTAAATGGGAAAGGAAATCAATATTTTTATTTAAAATCTAGTCAAGATAATTTTAGATGGATGACATAATACTTTTTGAATGTTGTTATTGTATAATTTAGTGGAATGAATTATTTTTTTATTAAAACATTAATCACATCGATGCAAGACTGTCGTTTCAATTATATTGTTTAATTAAACTCTAATACTAATAAAATTATGTATCATAGTCTAATTGTTATATGTTTTGGTGCTTTGTTAGACATATTTTCGGGTTGATTTTGTCCTCAATCCATTAGGAATTTGTTGAAATGGTAGATTTGATGTGTGTAATATACATAGCTAGAGTGTCTAAGAGTTTTTCAAGGAACTAAACCTATTTATGCATTCGAAAATACAAATTAAACAATAAAAAATAACAATCTCACTAACAATTATATCCTCAAATTTAAACTAAAAAAATCAAAATGTAAAATAATTAAACTACATCATATTTAACCTTCTTTATATTTTAATCTTTATATCACTAAAAATTAATAAAATATTAATCTTTAATTTAATAATAATAACTCATCGACCACTTTATTTTTAATAATAATTTCCAAAATTAAAAAAATATATATAGAAATTATTAAATGTTTCTAATTTAATGAATTTTTCAATAGTAGATGATTGTGCAACAACTTTGTTAATTATTTTCTTTTCCATGGAATTATGGATAATATAGAGTAGCTATTATTATTCAATATTAGATTTGGGAAAAAAAATATTAAGGTTTTAAATAAAAATAAAAATAAGTTTACTTCAAAGTAAATTTAACTTAATATTTTTAATTAAAATTAAAAATAAAAAATATTGTTGAAATTTCCATATATCACAAGTAATAACAAAAATGTTTTAAAAAAACTACAAATACATTTAAAAGTAAATTTAAATTCATAGTTTTGAATTAAAACTAAAAATAAAAATGGTTAATTTTAAATTCATAGTTTTGAATTAGAACTAGAAATAAAAAATATTGTTAATTTTGTCATATACAATAATAATTAAAAAGTTTTAATTATAATTATATATAATTTTAATTTTAATTATATATATATAGTTATAGTTATTTTGTAATTAAAAAAACAATGATTATTTATTTATAGTTGTTAATGATGTTTTTTTTTAAATTGATTATTTTTATTAGTTATTAAGGAATAAAACAAATTAAACTCTCATGGTGTGCTAAAATTAAGTAACAATGAAAAGATAAAAATTATATATATATAATTATATACATAAATAATTATGTATGTACATATGTACATGGCAACATCTTAAAAAATAATGCAAAATAAATCCATTGTAAACTTATATCTATCAATCACAAAGAGGGATCAAATTTCTGAAGGTGTAAATTCTTTCTTTTATCATTTAATATGAAGGAATAATACCTCACACATCACAAATACTTAAACTATATTGTTATGATAGTATTAATATTAATAGAGAGAATTGTTTGACAAAATTTTGGTCCTGTAACTAAACCCTTCCTGTTGTGTTTTTAGTTGCCCATCAACTACTCTTCCTATGGTTAATGTTAGTGGAGGGAGAAGACATCCTCCCTATAGGATGATTGTAGAGGCACTCAATAGTTTGGGGCAACCTTCTTCTACCAACTCTAATATTTATGGTGACAACCCTAATGGGGATCAATAAAATTCCTAGCAGCCCATCACCAAATCAAGGAAACAAAGGTTGAGATGTTTTCTTCCTAAAGTTTCAGTATACAATAAAATTGAATTTCAATCCAACTGCATCGGGGGATATATACAATACATGAAGGATCACGCACTAATAGAAAAATTTCTCTACATCTAGCCTTTAGAAAAATCCATCTCTCATTGGATTCAGCTAAAATGGAAACCCAAGATGTAGATTAAGCTAGAATTGCGGGCCAAAGGTTTTTGTACCATTTTATTCGCCAACATTGAAGATAGAACTCCGATATTTGAAAATAAGCCGTATTTTTTTAACTCAGCAGGGTTGTATCTCCACTTAGGGATATAGTGATTTGTGTCTAAAAAGGGAGATTTTACAATAGCACCAATTTGGATCTGAATGTATTCACTACCACAAGAATTCTGGGATGAGGAAACTCTAGCTAGAATTAGTAATTCCCTCAGCCATTTCATCAAATCTTCAGAAGAAACTAAGCAAGCCATGTATATTTTTTATGCATGCATTTACGTATACATGAATATTTCTAAGCCACTTCCAGAATCCATTGATATTTATTATCAACATGAGCTTTGGAAGGAAACCCTGAAGTACGAGCACATCTCTTTTTTATGCCAAATATGCCATGAATATGGTCATCTTTACCAGAACTTTCGTTTTTTGGTTGTACATGACAACCCTGAGCTTCCTTCCACTCCTGATGATGAGGGCTTTACAAAATTTGGAGGCAAATGTAAAAACCCAAAAACCCCTACCCTCATCCCAATCTATCACAGGAGAAACCCTCTACCACCAATCGTTTTGGCCATCTCTCCTCCCTAGAATCTCCTAACCCCCCTAACCTCACCATCTCTTGAAATTTTCATGCAAAACCCTAATCCGCCCCTGTCCTCCATAGTCATGTCGCCCCCCTCTTCTTTCATTCCACCACCTCCCTTGCTAGTGCTCCAATATTTCACGCAAGAGGGCCAAGACCTATCTTTAAACCAAAATGAGGATATGGAGTTGGACTTGCTTGATCTGCTAAAGTTGAATAAAGCCTAGAAGGGAAAAGACCCATTTTCTCTTCCCGGACATCTAATAAAAGTGTTAGGTCGTGCTTATTTTATCTCCTGAAATTCCATCTTAAAATCAACATTAGGGCTATCCAACACAGGTTTTATTAGAGTTCAATCCTCGTGATTGAAGGATACAGTAAAATCTCACAGTGAAGAAAACAAAAAAAGGAAAGAAAAGAAACCAGCATCTCCTAGACAAATTGGGAGCTATGTTGGTTGACTTAGGATACATCAAGGAAATCATAGATGTCTTCCCTACATACAGCATACCCCTGACATGAAAATTACCTCACAGAACATCAAAGGCCTCAAATGCAAAGGAAAATAGAGGCTCCTCAAAGAAAAATGGTACTTTGAAAATCCTATAGTTATGATGAATCAAGAACTTAAGACATATAGTGAAGTAATTACAAATCGAACTAGGAAATGAGGAGGAGACTACAAAGTGACCACCATTGATACCCAATGACACTTAGGAGGCCTTGACATCATCTGGAATTCCTAATAAATTGAAATTCTAAACATGTTCATTCACTCTCTCATACTTACTATACAATTCCAACTCATTGGTTCTGTTGAGACTTGTTACCTCTCTAATGTATATGGTCTTCCCTCTGATAAGGAAAAACTATTGAGAAATATATGGGCAGCAGGTGTAAGTGATTTTTATTTAATGGAAACAATGTTAAGACTGAGAGCGGGGTGAATCAGTATTAAGGGTAATTTTTAACTCTATGTCAATTTATTTTTCTTATTCAAACTTAGAAACCATTCAAATAACCACCAACAACATATCATGTGGTAGAAATATTAAATCAACATACAAGAATGGACCATGAGCATCATACACATGAGATGCAAGGCTTTTCATGGAAACCCTTTCGGGAAAAAACCACCAAAGCTTGTTGTTGTTATTGATGTAAAATATGAGCACCTACTCTATTACATCAATATATTTATGAGACACCACTCACGGGAAGCATCAATTCCTTTTTATTATTTGCTAGCACCGACTAGAAGGAAGCACTAACTCCCTCCTTTTGTAAACAAAAGTAAAGCTTACCAGAAGCACCATGTAAAGCACCAACTTGCAGCTCCTTGGATTTATGCAAACACCAACTTGTAGGAGGAACCGACCCCCAAGCCTTCTCAAGCACCCACTAGAGATGGAAGCACCAACCCCAAAACCTTCTGAAGCACCCACTAGAGATGGAAGCACCAACTTCCAGTATGCAGGCCCAAACCCATACTCAATAAGTAAATCAATGTTCATTGTTATTTCCTAGCCTCTATGCTTGATATCAACATTATTCTCTTCAGCCCTTGGCCCATGCGACACTCTAGATTTGCTCCTTCTACTCACTCTACAGCATCCTACTGCTCTGCTCAACAACAGGCACTCATCACATCCAATCACAACACTCTATTGTTCTCGTCTCTCTGTTCTCAATAACATGCCTTCAATACTCAACCCCTTTTATCCATAAGCTCTCTCAGTCTCTCACATACCATAGGATCACTCAGCCTTCTTCCTCTACACAGGCACCTTCGGCCTTTCACACAACAACACTGGCTCTCTCTATTAGGGTCTCTTTATTTTTCTTCGACACTCTCATCCTTTCAAACCAGAACAGACTCACCTAGCCTCACACACAACAGCACACACACACAGAGCTATCCTCACAGCTCTCTCACAAAAGTGTTGCATTCCCCCACATTTCTCAATGGAAATTGTTGGTTTTTTTCTTTTGTTACACTCTGCAAAATGTTGCCTATGATGCCTGTGTCCACACTACTCGAGTTTACCTCGGCATGGATTCTATTGTTGCATCTAACTTGGCCACTACTACCTTATTAAAATCTGAATATGCGTACTTGAACGATCTCCATACTGAGAATTAATTCTCAGTCCATCTGCACACTCCAGTGAGGCTCTCCATGCTTACTCATGGCTCTCTTAGCTTGATTGTACTTCAATATGGCTTTTATGTTCTTCATTTAATATAGTGAGGTATGCATAGGAGCATAGATATGGCTTGTCTCAGCTCAAGGCAGGCCCAAAACTCTTCTCTACAAATCATGGTCCTCACTACCTTGACCCAACGATCTCTATCTCTATCTCCTATCTTTGATAGTCGCCATTGACTCCATCAACCAACTCCTCTTCATGATTGTGGTCCTTGCTGCCACCTCATCCATATCCCATACACCTTTGTGCTTCCATTTTGAAGCCTTTTCATTTCGTAAATTTTATTAAAGGCAATGTTACAAAAACATGAGATCATGAGGCTCCTAGCCATTTTTGCTTTACCTCTTGTGTTCTTCCACCATGGGACTGGGAGTTGTGATCAGTGACTTCATATACCATTGTAGTGATATATCAGACCCCTAGCATATCGTAAATTTTATTGAAAATCCCTTACGAAATCAGAAAATCTCAATTGTCGTTTAGCCCCTTCTACTTAGACCTTATCGCTTTTCATACTATAGGATCGCTGCCTCTGACCACCAGTATAGCACTTAGGTTCTAAGCCTTCTGGCTCCTGCTGGGGGTCTATCTCCTTGTGTTATATCTGTCACCCTTGGTTCTTTTGGGATTCCACGACTAAGCATCACCAATATTGTAAGCTCCCTGGGCATCGTAACTTTTTCAAATATGCATTTACATAGCATTTACAAGATCTCCATCCTTTGATATACTCCATAGCACTTAGGTGCTAGACCCTCTCTATGCCCTTGGTCCTTTGGGTCTCCCACGACTATGTTCCAGTCTCATCATATCCCCTTTCATCGGAAATTTTTCATAAGGCAACTATACAAGAGTTACGAGAACTCTAACTTCTGATATAAAACCTCTGAGATAACGTCTTGCTTATGGAATCATTTCCACATGGCATCTCCTTAGTGGTGACATGTGTCACCTGGATTTTCACCCTTAGGTGACCCAAAATCACAAATTTGACTAGCACCTGTCCTCTATACAGCCACATCATGATCACATCATATACCACTGTAGCTTTTCAAAGCATATCACCTATTCCCATGTGTCATGTCTGAGTGTTACACTATATTTTGTCACACTTCCCATCTCATATCCTAAAGTGTAAAAATGACAAAAATTGTCAGTGTATTCACCATGAAAAATATACAGAAGCATCCCTTAATAAAATAAGAAATCCTTCCCAAAAATAATCTGAGAAAACTTGTCAAAAGATGTTGTTTTCAGGATCAGAGTGTTTTGCATCACTGATGACCCGTGCTGGTAACTTGTTGCACTATAATGACCTAGCACTGCTAGCATGGATTTTATCAAAACATACCCATGATGAACCTCTTCAGGCACTTTTTCCTAAAGTGGAGGAGAAACTTCTCTTACTATAAGTCTCGAGAATGGTGAGCTGGTTACATGTGAATAAGGATTAGAGCGAGACCTCCTATTGTTATTCCTTTATCCTAATTTCATGGATCTTTCCCTTGAGTTGTGGAAACTCTCCCTCTTAAAATGGATCATTAACTCCCTCTCCTTCCCTATGAATGAGATCCCTACTATCCACAACTAGTTGTTTATTGATTGGTTTCATTCCTAGTGTTGAACTATGCCCAAATTCTGCCCATTTCGCAAAGGTGTTGACAGTGCTAGACCTACCAACATGTCAATGGGATCTCTCTGGTAAGAAGTCCCAATTAGACTGCAGACTGTTTGGTGTAGGAGTCCCAATATTGGGTTGTATAGCAATGCCTTGACTTCGATTTCACACAAAGGAAAGTAAGATAACTCTGTTAGTAGAAAGGGTGTGACCGTTCCAGTGAGTCAAGGAAGGTGCATGAGAGGTTCTAACATCGATGGGTTGAGATGAGTGTGCCCCTTCACAACTTGTAACAATACTCATATCAGAAGGTAACACACGAGCAAAGATGCATCACAAGATGGAAGGAAAGTAAGTTGGCAATCCAAAGTGATGGTTAAACCAATCAACACATTTCAGAAAGATTCATACATGCTCATACAGAACAATCCATACAGGCATGCATAAGAAAGAAAATACATGTCATTTAGAGTAAATAAGATAGCTGTAATACAATACAACATATGCATGAAATGTGTTGCCTCTTATTATATAAAGAAGTGTAAGTTCTAGTCATACAATACATCCTTGTACACCCGCTAGCCCCAATAGTGGAACGTTACAGCCACATCCGCCTAATCCTCCAAATAGATGTACTAGCTCCATGCAATGGCGAATCCAAGGCGCGTTACAACATTGTCCAAGCTCTCTCCAAGATAGTCTTATTATAAGCTTGGCTTACCAAAAGCCTATACAATGAGTTATGAGGGACTATTTATAGCAAAGGGTGGGGTGGCCCTTGACATTCCCCTTTATGACTGTTCAACTACCCACATGACCCTTCACTTACTCTATGACTGTTACATTCACTATTGATACTTGACTTACACTTGACATGACTTAACATTACAATGCACGTGTACCCATGTGAACACAATGGCTTGAGCAAGCCATGCTAGACATCACTCTGACTTAGACAACCATGGAAGTCTAACTCGTCAACATCCTCATGTTGATCAACAGTAACATATTGATGCCAAAATCTATAGTCCTTGATTTTGTCTATGTGTTCTATGATGACATCCATCTGAAACCTGACCCTTGCCTCCATAGCATCTGTGTACACTGCTCGGGCTCCTATGTCCAACTCCTTTGAAAGCATGTGCGTAATTGTCTTCAATGTGGCCGGACCGTCTACATACTTGTGCATGATGTCTCCACTGATGGGCAAGTTTGGGCTGGTGGCAACGGACATCAACTCGTTGAAGTACGAGTCAAGCTCTAGTCAGACCTATTTCTTTGTCTTCACCTGGGTGAGAGTCCCAAGTGATGGGATCACATGTGTGCACACCACAACATCCATACTCTTGAATACTCGTGCATGGGAGGCCTTTATGCATGGGAGGCATGTATCTATTTTTGCATCTCTTGTTTCTTTTGGTGTTTCTCCCTCAGCTCATGCAACTCCTTCTTTTTTTCTTCCATACTCTTCTTATCCCATTACCTTCGCATGATTCGCTTGTTTCGTTGCTACCTCTTTGCATGCTTGCCTCTACTGCCACTGCTACTACTACTGGTGGTGGTGCTCTTCATGATGCTACCTCATGCTGCTTTGATAACCACTCGACATGGAAGCCAACCGGTTCATTGGGTCTAGAGAAATTGTAGCAATATCTCCATGGGTCCTCCTCGGCCCAATGACATGGCCCGTGGATCTAGTTGAACTGAACTCTCGTGCAGTGATCTTTCACAATGCAATGTGGGTCATATAGATTGTAGCTTTGAGGGTCGAATGGGTACTTCTTCATCAGTTCTGGTTTGACATCCCCTTGCTTGATACTCTGGATCTCATATAACCCAATCCAGAATGAAGAGTGGGACAAGGTTCCTTCTTCTTCCGATCCAGTCTGTTGGACACCTAATCCTAAATGGGTTAGTGTGGAAGCTGAATAGACTAAGTAGTCCAAGAGACCTTGGGATGTGAAACCCAACAGTCACATAATGTACTATAAATGTATATCATTTGTCAATAAAAATCCTACTGCATGTTTTATCTTTCCTATTTTCTCTTGCTGCCCATGTGTGTTTAACATGGTATCAGAGCAGGCGTATTCCTGCCCTGCATAATTTCTTTGAACCATTTGTTTTATGGTTTCTGCCATCACTTATGAATATTTTCTCAGCTAGAATTTAGCTGCCACCTCTTGCATATACCTGCGCTGCTCCTCCATATTCCTTTATCTGCGTTCTGTCTGCCTGACCAGCGCTGTCCAAGATACGCTCTGTGCGCTCTCTATAACCGTTTTCTGCCATTACTGATGCTGCGCCACTCTGTCTACCATAATTATTTTTGCCTGATATCAATGCCTGATATATCTTTTTGAACGCTGCCTGATATATCTTTTTGAACGCTGCCTGCTCTTTCAAATAATATTTGAATGCTGATATGGTAATTAAGTTTTGTACCCTGTTCTATTGAACGCTGTGGAGCAGTCGTCTAGCCAATTATCAGTTTGGAGTCCCCTTCCCCTGTAATCTCGACATTTTTTAAAATGAAAATAGCGAAGTGTTCGTAAAGCTACAAATTCTGCTCTATGGTTTGAATTAGCGAGGCCATTACCAGAGTTCTAATTTTTTACAAGAAATCGTTCCAATGCCCCTTGCACTATACGGTATTTTACTGTTCTATTGAGTGCCAACCTTGTTTTCAAATCGCGGTTGATAGGAGATTCCAATGTTCCTCGCACTATAGGATATTTTACTGTTCCATTGAATGCCAACCTTGTTTTCAAATCGCGGTTGATAGGAGATTCCAATGTTCCTCGCACTATAGGATATTTTACTGTTCCATTGAGTGCCAACCTTGTTTTCAAATCATGGTTGATAAGAGATGATGATGCATAAAATTGTTGTAAAAACTGTGTTGGTCTTTTAGGGAATGACTTGACATTACCTTCTTCCGCAGCAAAGCGACCGCTACCCATCTGCGTCTTAGTCATGGGCCCCGTGGGTCTTGAGGTATGACAAACCATCACAGGCATGTGCATAATAATGTTGTTATTGGTCGATATCGAATAGAATTTGGGTTTATACATATGCCTGTTGAATATTAACGTTGTGCGTTTGATATGGTATCTATGTTGAATGCAAATGGTATGCGGTATATGTTGAACTGACTTTGGTATTCTTTTGATTTGGCTAAGAAGAGCTTTGGTATACAGCGCTTGCATTCACTTGGTATATGCGTTGAACTAACATGGAAGGGTCTCTACGTTTGAATATATGGTATATGGCATATGGTATTTAAATCTCATTTTAAATTGATCCCACAACAGCCGCATAGTCACAGTTATGTGGAGTCCAGCAAAGTGTTGAATTTTTGAAGGGCTGTTGTGAGAAGTCAGAACAGTAAGCACTGGAGAATTCAATGTATGATAGCGTTGAATGCTGAGTTGATAATGCGTGTTGCGAGTTTGAATAAGGAGAGGTAAGTTTATTGTGTTGGTATTCGATTTTAATCAGAGTCTGGTTGAAATCGATCAGTGTTTTAAACTGATCTGCGTTTTCCAGAGTCTTGAATCGATTCAATTTGTGTTGAGTTTGGAGGATAAAATGTTGATTTAAAACATTCACATGGTTGGATAGTATAATAAGCATGGGCATTTGATTTTATGAGCTTGATAAGCAGATTGGGAGAAGGCGCATTTTTTAATATTTGGTGCAGAAATAATGAGCCAGAAGGCGCAGTCCAGAGATTGATTCAAACGGGTAAGATATGATGGTGGTTGCATAAAGTTATAATGCATGTAAATGATATATGATCGTATTAAATTGCCAGACTCAGTCTTAACGCATAGGGCATTTGTTTGGTTGAAATTTGATTGTGAAATGAAATCTGATCTTAAAAGGCGCATGTACAAGATTGAACTTTGGATTGAATGATGTTTATCTGATATGAAAGCATGTAAACGGGGATTGGAAATGCAGATTGTAATTTGGGATGATGTGTATAAACACATGTGAATGTTGGTGATTAAAGAATGAGGGAATTAAGACATGGGTATGAATAAAGGAAGTATTCATAATTTTGATGCTTGAGACAATAAACTTAAAGGAATATCGTAAATTTTTATATTGAGGGAATCTTTCCAACCAGTTGAGCAAGAAGGTGTGTGAATCTTCAGCAGTTCGTTTGTCTCCTGACTTGGATATATCTGAAGAAATTTTGGTGTAGGTACTTCAAATAATTATTTTATTAATTTAGATACTTGCATTTCTATAATTCGAAAGGAAGATAATCCACAAGGGTATTGCCTTTTGATAGCCATCATTTCTGCTTTGAAAGTGATTATGCTGGGGGATTTTTGGGAATGACAGAGTTCAATGTTCATAAGAATTGGGGACTGTTTATATTCTTTAAAGTTGCAGCAATTTGGCATTATTTAGGAGTTCAGTGGAAATTGTTTCAAGCCAAGACTATCCTTTGTAGATCGAATTGGTGTATTTTCTTAAAGGTTGTTCATATCAGAGATTGTTATTGAACTAGATTGAAGTTGTTGCCAGGACAAGTTCCCTTGGATTCAAGGCTGGTACAGGAAAATATCTTTTTGAGGCCTAAATTGCTTGTAGCTTTGTTGGAAGTTAAATTCTGAATTGAAGAAAATTCATTTTTGAATGAGGAGTCTGTTTTCCGGATATCACCATTCTTTGTGTGTTGAATCTATTGCAAGCTGATTGATTTGAAGTTGTTGCCATAAGTTTATATAAAAGAGAAATTGGTGTCCATCTTTTCCTCATTGTTTTACTATTTTTTGAGGTTAAAAATGGCTCCAATTGGTGCAATATTAGAGTTAGTGGACAATCTAATACTCTCTACTATGGATAATACAGTCAAAATCAGCAAGGATTTTCTCTCAGAAATTCAGACATGTCTACAAAATGCACAGGAAAAGATTGATTTTTTGCAGCTTGAATCACAGCTACAGCAAGAAGAGCTACATCAAAATAGACATCATTCTGAACCTGTTTTTGTTCAGAACATTGAGACAACCACCCATCAGCAGCAAGTCAATGATGTTACAGTTGGTTCAGATTTAGTACTCCATAAAACAGCAGTTGTACATGCAGATGCAGAAACTCAGTCTGCACTTCCTAAGCCCATCATCAGACCTTGGGAACAACTTGTCCACAACAAGCATAGAACTGGTCTTGGATATGACAAGGACTTGTCCTTTCATATTCCAGACTACTCAAAGCCCATTCAGTTTCAGAGTGTTGGATTCATTCATGACAGTTCACTTGCTCCTCATGACAGTTCAGCTTCAGCTGTTCCAGACTCTGCCCCTCTTCCACAGCAACAACAACAAAAACAACAACAGATTGTGAAATTCCAACACTGTGACTGAGTTGGCCATTTGAAATATCACTGTTTTGATCTTCATCCATGTAAGCATTGTCATAAAACCAGCCATTCTTCACACAGATGCTTCAGAAACAAACGTCCTGCAAGAACAAAGATTCATCTTGGATGGATCACTTCTTAGCAATGGGCATCAACAGCCAAGAAGATATTCCAAACACATTTCAGAACTTGTTCCAGAGTATTGAACAGTCTTGCAGTTGAGTTTTCTCCATCCTCTCACCTTGTATCTAACAGGGGGGGAAATTATGGTCATCTACAAGCTTCAAAGCCACATCAAGCGAGCCTGAGCCACAAACTTCCACACCAGTTTCAGAGTTGTAGCCAGAGACAAAGATGCCTGTGAACATGCCTTTAGTTGGCAATCTGGGACACTTCCTCTAGCAAAATACTTCAGCTTCTTGCCAGTTTTGGAAGAATTCCAGGAACAAAATTGAGAACACTTCCTCTAGTAGAAGACACCAGCTTCTTGCTAGATTTGGAAGAGTTCCAGGAATTGCATTAAGCATTCCAGAGTTGTTGGTCATCCTTAAACCATCACAGGTTGAGACTTCCATTTTCAGGTTGAAGTTCTCCCTTTTATGTGAGGTGAGACCTCCCTTTCATGGTTGAAGGTTTCCCTCTTTAAAACAATAGGATCACTTCCTCTAGCAGAAGACTTCAGCTTCTTGCCAGTTTTGGAAGAGTTCCGGGAACTGCACTAAGCATTCCAGTGTTGGTGGTTATCCTTACACCACTGCCCTTTATACCAACATTTCATAGGGCACATTCAACCTAGTGCTGCCATGCATTTTTTGCACATTTTGTATTACAGCTCTCTTATTGGACTCATACATAACCCTTCGGATTAAGGGGGGGAATGTTGGACACCTAATCCTAAATGGGTTATTGTGGAAGCTGAATAGACTAAGTAGTCCAAGAGACCTTGGGATGTGAAACCCAACGGTCACATAATGTACTATAAATGTATATCATTTGTCAATAAAAATCGTACTGCATGTTTTATCTTTCCTATGTTCTCTTGCTGCCCATGTGTGTTTAACATAGTCTAGCTATCAATCCTATCGAGATGTGATATGCTACTTCCTGCATGAAAAGTACATCTAAGGTAAACTTTGGAAGAACATGTGGAGGCTTCTCCACACTGAAAATTCGGATGAAAGTGCTAGGCAGTGAGGCATACCAATCTGCAATGCTTATCAATGCCTCCATTGCTTCCTTTGAGATGCAAGGTGGATCCTGTTCGAATATCATCTTGTACAAAGGGGTGAAAAAATGATCGGACAACCATGTGATTACTCCTTTGAAGCTACATTCAGAAAACAACTTGAAATACATGTTCACAGTAGTCTCCGTGGGTGACCATGCCCACTCCAAGCTTAGGAACTCCTATCAGGCACAGACTGCATCTAAGATGTAGGCGGACATGTAAATATCTGCATGCATACCTCTGGGTGACTGTTGAGCCTTTGTTATTTGTTCCTTTAGCTGATGAAATAATATGCCAAACCAATTACATGGTTTTCCTTCTCTAGCCACTTGGTCCAGTGTGATCACCCAACTCTGTGGGAAGGTTTTTGTGCTAGCTTGACCATACAGTTGACATGAAAATATGACCAATAATTGGTATGCCTTCCTCAACATCTTATTCTTGTAGATCTAGTTGGGTTTCAACCTGAATCGAACTGGTTCCTTTACCCATTTCTTCATAATGTCTCTAGAGTTAGCACTGTTTTTGGGTAAAATGAATGGAGTCTTCATGACAGTCATGGGCTCTGACATATGATACATCTCATCATAATCTCGTGCCCAGAAGGTCGCAAGATTCGTCCCACTGACACTGCTCAAGGTCATCATCTCGGGATCAATGTGAGAGATGATCCAGGGTATCATATTCGCACTTGGAAACGCAAGATATCTGCATGCAATCCGATACAAGCCATACTTGTGAATGTTCACATACACTTGACGGTCTTCGAGGTCTTCCCCAAAATTTCCTACAAATGTTTCATTGACCTATTGCCACTTCAGTTTGATGTCCTTGTCTAGATGCAGCTTTGTATCTTCATAAATCGGCAGACCAGAGGACACTCACTCAATTGCTACTCCAGCTGCATTTCCATCATTGTCTTGTGATCATGTTCTCTTGGAAGCCATTGAGACAGATGAACACCTAAAAGATATAGAGACAAGAAACATGCATGGAAAGAAATCTGTTAGCGAAAACCAAAGAAAATTTGGGGAATGACACAACACATACCTAGGAAACTGATGGACAAGATTATGAAATTTCATCTAGGAGGCTAGGTAACTGGCTGACAGAACTATGAAAAAGGTAGTCTGGGTTGACTGGGAGGCAAGACTGGTTGTTGGACTTGTGCAATAAGCAATCTAGACTGCCTGTTTGCTATTGGGATTGCGCAATGTGTAATTCCAGCTAGGAGTGATTACAGTCTTAGGGACTGCATTGCACAATTGTTTGGGCCAACAGTCACTATCCCTCATAAATACACAAAACAATCTTGGAGGAGAGTGCTGGGCAGAAATGTGCATTTCTGGAGAGGAAGATAGAGCCTTCTTTCCCTAGATTGTGCAATGTTGTCCCAATGAAGGCAGAGTCCGAGCCGAGGTTGGTTAGACTCACCAATGGGCAACTAAAAGTAAATAAGACAGTGAATGCATGGTGACACTAAGTGAAAGAAGAAGTGATTGACAGTGCATGCAAACATGAACGAAAGATTCAACAAATAGATCAACATGCATGTGGGTGAAGCAATTCGCCGATTCGGTGAACGTTCATGCAAAACAGTTTCATGCATGCGAAAACAGTGAGATAGCAACAAAAACTGAAACAAAGCTAGGATAAGCTAGTATACATGTAAATGATAGCAAGGATTCAAAGAAATCAAGAAAATATCATTCACACAAGTGAATACACAAAAAGCAACAGAAATGATAAAAAATACAAGTTGAGGCCACTTGCCCATGAATAGCTGAGCTGAATGTTTTGAAGAGTCCTTGATGTGTTGTGGGATGTCAGAGCTCCAAGATCGATGTGAAAGAATGAGCTCTGATGCGTCGAATAAATAATTTTGGGCTCATGTCGTGCATGACTCAAATCTAGGAAAAAGCGACACTTTGAGGAAAGTTTCTAAAACAACTTTGCATGTAACCTTCAGCTGCTAAAAATAGCTCCCTAAATCATGGGATTCCTTTTGCATGTTTCGTTTTTCTATTCCAGGAAAAGCAAGCCCCGCATGCAAGTCAAGTTTCCTTGGTCCCAAGTGGAACTAGTCAACCAAACTACTCATGCATGAAGCTACTCAACTGCTTGAGAAAAATGTGCATTTCTGGCTAGCATAGATAGGCTACCTGCCTAGGAGATTTGCACAATTTCTGGGTAGAGTAGTTGACTGCTGCCCATATTTGCACAAATTTTGGGCTGAGAAGCCCTGCTATGGAAAATTGTGCAATTTTCACAAGGAGAGTTGACTGGCAGAATTTCTTCTAGAGCCCAGCAGGCTGCCAGACAAGATTGCACAATTTTTGGAGGGAAGGTTGGTTTCCCTCCAGAAATGCGCAATTTCTTGGGGAAACTACTCAGCCTATAGATAAACCAAGTTCGAGTACATAGCCTACGAGGGGAATGCATCAAGCTGTGATCAACAGACTGCCTTTGTGCAAGAAAACACTGAAGCTTGTGTACTTGACAAAGTAAGACAAGTTGCTTTGAAAGGTTGGTAGTGAGCCTCCAAAACGATGCTAAAGAAAAATTTTGGAGGGTGATTGTAGCCGCTACAACACTTGGTGACACACTAGTAGAACTCCAGCTCTCTGAATGGACCTTATTCATGAAAATCAAGTCTAACACCTCCGGAGGTATTGTTCAGCTCTCAGGTCATCTTGGCTTCACGCTACCTTGATTGCAAGATGTAGCATCTGCCAAGATCTTGGTCGATTGATATACATTCCAAGCCAAGGAAACACAATTGTTTCGATTGCGGTTGAGGGGTATATTGGTGCATAAGCAGTATAGTCGTCAGAGTCTTAGTTTCATCTCTGGTGTTGCTCTGCTACCAAAAGGCCTGGACAATACCCATGTGGAATCACATAAGAACACAATCATGGATCCACTGCCAGCGAGCCTGGTCAGTACCCGAGTGGAGTTACTTGCATCACCTCCCTGCACAGGAACCCATTCTCTTCTTTCGCCTTATTCATTTTCATTTTGAGTTTTTTGACATTTTCATTGTTTTCATTCTTCATTTTTTTAAACTGTGCATAACACTTATTCATTTCATAGGTGGAAGAGGGATCCCAACTTATTGAGAGAAGAAAAGGTTGTTCCAACAGATAAGTAGTTTATTGTATCTCTGATGTGCTCGTTAAGGTTTTCCCCCTCACCTTACTCTACTTAACTGAGTTGACAACGGATAACCCAAAAACAACCGACTAGAGAAGGTGACACTAGTTAGCACACAAGCGTTGTGTTTTCACCAAGGTTCACTTTGAAGAGTACGTATTTTCCTTCGATGTATCATGAAATAAAAGTAACAAGCTCTTCATACAAAGGCAATATGACATATAACCAAGTAGTGATAGATGTACGAGCCCTCTTGTACTTCACCTAGATCGTTTCAAGAGCCATACATGGTTTCATGCGAAACTAACCTACAAACGAAACAAGCAAACTAACAGACAATGAAGCAAAGCAAGAGCAGAAGCGAAAGTGAAAGCAAAGCAAGTAATAAAACAAGCAAGCAGATAAGCAATCAAAGAAAGCAAGTAAGCAAACAAGCATGCAAGCAAACTAATTGAAAGCGAACACTACTCCTACTCTGACACTAACGGTGCATGGGCCTAATCACGTGAAGTGATATTTAAATGCAACCATTGGTGCATTGGTTGACCCATGTTTGTGAAGGCTTGGTCTGTGAGCAACCAAGTTGTGTGAACCAACAAGAAAGAAAGATATAACAATGAAGACAACCACACTCCATGTTTCAAAGTGCCCACCGGACATAAGTGAGTGCAAGTGCATGAAAATCAATTCGTGGAATTATCATGGTGTTGTGTGACATTGCGTGCAACTTTGAAGCATAAGCACACTCATGACTGTGACATGCAAGCAAATGAAAGAGACAAATACAACTTGCATCATGAACAAGTGCGTGCAATGTAGGATTCCTCCAATGCATAAGTGATAGGATTGTACAATTCGAGTGGAGGAAGTGCGGTATGTGTGTGATATGGATCTTCAATGCATACAAATGAGTGATGAGGAGCCTTGGGTGATTGAACAGTTTCATGATCGGAAGTGAGACTAACTCCAAGAGAGAGAGGGCCTAACATAACCATTATCTTAGGCTAAAGTTCCCCGACAATCTTGGGTGTTTCAAATTCTTCATCAGATAGATCATCATAAACCGATGGCTTCGAAAGATCAACTACGATAGAGCCATGATGGTGATCAAATATGGAAAAAAATGGATCACAACCTCTACGATCATAAAAATCAATGATTTCATCGACATCTTCATGATCAAATAAATCAAACAAAGAGGTATATGAAAAGCGAACAAACTCATCCTCTATGTTTCCAGAAAAGATAGATGAAAGATAGAGTGGATTTTCAATGAATAACTTATACTCTCCATGATCGAATGATGGACCAACATCCAGCGAGTCCTGCGAGTGATCAACAATGGTTGCATCCATGGATGAAGACACACATGCGAAATCAGGATGGTAGGTTCACCAAAGATGTTAGGAAAGGATGGAGGGGGCTTGGATGGAAGGGAGTCATCTTTCGCTGAGTGTTGATGCTCAAGCTCCCAATCATACTCTTCGTGAATGACAGCACATGTTGGTTGTGCAACACCAACTCCGTCAGTGGCTTGTTCCTTGTTCACAACAAGTGAAGAGTCCAGAATGGACAAACGCAAGACAATATCATCTGGAGGAACACCTGAGTGGAAAGACACAGATCGTAGAGTAGAATGCATATGAGAACTTGAAGGACTCACAACAAAATCTACACGAAAATTGATAGAAGTGATGTTGGGAGGATGTGAATGTTGAACAAGTGTGTGAGCATGATCCTCAACATCACTCGGTAGTGGTGAAGTTATTGAATGAGGGGAAGGCATACAATTAGTTGAGACAGTGACTGCATCCACATGAGATTATGCAACTCCATCAGTGAAGAATGTTAAGCGAGGCTTTATCTCAAGCTTCTTCTTGGGATGGGCATATTTCTTAAGGAAATGCTCAAACCGGTCCCAAAGATAGGTAAATTTCATCTATCTCCTTGGAGCTTGAATTTGCAAGTCACAGAAGCACTGCCAAGAATCTATAACTGATTCATACGGAGCCTTCTGTTGTTGTAACGGTTTTTGTTCAAGATAGTCTAAATCAAAATGATAGAAAGTGTCTTCAATGAGATCATAGAAGTGCTCAAGTGAGTGCAAGCTATCAGCCGGTAGGCTGAGTAGCCATTGACATGGAGATTCGCGAAGTGTGTGTGCAAGCAGCAAGCTGGATTGTTCGTCAAAACACCCATATTCCTCATGAAGCATGGAAAGAAAGTCATTTAAGTACTCAGGCCAAGCCACTTCGCCTTCACCATCATACGTGTAAGTGGACAAGGGATCGAAAAACTCTCCCATGATGGAGACATCTTCACAATTCAAGAAACATCGTGAAGGGTGAAGAGTGAAAAAATCCATGAAAGGTATACAAAGGTTCAAAACTGGATGATAGGACACATCCTATCATTAGGCCCTCCTTCTAGCACTAGAAATGTTGACGATGCTGGACCTGCAAACATGTCAAGGGGATTTCCCCGGTAAGAAGTCCCAATTATACCTCAAACCATTTGTTGTAGGAGTCCCAGCAGTGGGTCGTATAGCAATGCCTTGATCGCAATTTCACATAGAGGCAAGTAAGATAACTCTGTTAGTAAAAAGGGTGTGACTGTTGTAGTGAGTCAAGGAAGGTGCATGAGATGTTCTAACACCAGTGGGTTGAGATGAGTGTGCCCCTTCGCAACCTATAACAGTACTCAGATGGGAAGGGAACACATGAGCGAAGATGCATCACAAGATGGATTGAAAGTTAGCTGGAAATCCAAAGTGATGGTTAAACCAATCAACACATTTCAGAAATATTCATACATTCTCATACAAAATAGTCCATGCATGTGTGTGTAAGAAAGAAAATACATATGCCATTTAGAGTAAAAAAGACAGCTGTAATACAATACAACATATGCATGAAACATGTTGGATCTTATTATATAAAGAAGTGTAAGTTCCAGTGATACAATACATCCATGTACACCCACTAGCCCCAACAGTGGAACATTACAGCGACATCTGCTTGCTCCTCCAAAGAGATGTACTAGCTGCGTGCAGTGGAGAAGCTGAGGTGCGTTACAATATTGTCCAAGCTCTCTCCAAGATAGTCTTATCAAAAGCTTGACTGACCAAAAACCTATACAATGAGTTATGAGGAACTATTTATAGCAAAGGGTGGGGTGGCCCTTGACATTCCCCTTTGTGACCATTCAAATACCCTCATGACTCTTCACCTACTCTATGATTGTTACATTCATTATTGACAATTGACTTACACTTGATGTGACTTAACATTACAATGCACATGTACCCATGTGAACACAATGGCTTGTGCAAGCCATGTTGGACATCACTCTAACTTAGACAACCATGGAATTCCAACTCCTCAACATCCCCATGATGATCAACAGTAACATATTGATGCTAAGATTTGTAGTCCTTGATGGTGTCTGCGTGTTCCGCAGGAACATCCGTCTGAAACCTAACCCTTACCTCCATAGCATCTGGGTACACTGCTCGGGCTCCTTTTTCCAAGTCGTCTAAAAGCATGTGCATCATTGTCTTCAATATGGCCAGAACAACTACATACTTTTCACGATGTTTGCACTGATGGGTTGGTGGCAATGCACATCAACTCATTGAAGTACAAGTCAAGCTCTAGTCGGACCTGTTTCTTTGTCTTCGCCTGGGTGAGATTCCCAAGTGATGGGATCACATGTGTGCACACCATAACATCCATACTCTTTAATACTCATGCATGGGAGGCCTGTATGCTAGTGTTGAATTGCAGGAGCTCTTCATAATTTTGAATCCAACTCCAGATACATGCCTTCAACGTGACCGCATTGGCCCTCATCATCTTTGGGAAGTGAAGTGGGGCTCCCTTGTACTTCATCGTCCATGTTTGCATGTCGTCAATAGGAGCATGCACGTTCATCAAGATATGTGCTCTTCTAGCACATTGTCACTTCCATCTGTTGAGATGGATGACTGCCTTGTGCACGGTACCAATTTTGGAGTACAATGCTCGCACAACTGTGTCAAGGGACAATACTTCATCTAGTATTGCCTTCTTCAGTTCATCGCGGGTGAACATTGTCACCAAGTCTCCTCCTTTCTTGGCCATTTGTAGTTCCTTTTCCATTCACTCATTCTCATCTATTAGGAATCGAACGCTTGAGTTGGTGGCTTCCACATACACTCTGGTTGCATCGGCCAAGGTAGCTAGATGTTTGTGCACATCAGTCACGATCACTCATTCCTCAACTTGTGCAGGAAACACATGATCCTTCAAATTTGACACTCTTTGAGACTGCAAAACTCTATGTTGGGATTCGTCGAATGAGATGTTGTGCATCTGTTCTTCTAGCCAATCACCAAGGATCTTAGTGCCTACTTGGTCATTCAATACTTGATCATTATCTAGATACATTGAAGCAAGTGAGTCAGCTTCTTTGTGGTGAGGCATGAGATCTGTGTCCTGTTCCAACTCATGTTGCTCCATGTCTGCATCCAAATATTGAAGTGCTTGTTCTATCTCATGAGAAAAGTCTTGCCCCTGTGATGGTTCACCATGTTCACTTGATGCCAGCTATTCAAATGAATCAACTACTTGTATGGGCACTGCTTCATCTGTTTTCACATGTTGCACCCCCTGTTATATCTATTGTTGCTGCGCTCCCCTCTCCTATTTGCACAACACTTGTTCCTTTCAGAGTGGCTCCCTCAGTTCATGCAACTCCTTCTCTGTTTCTTCCATTCTCTTCTTATCCCTCTACCTTCAAACAATTCTCTTGTTGCACTCTTCTCTATTTGCCTTTATAGCCATAACTGCTTTCTCTACTGCTGGATCTGATCCAAACTTGCAGCTTTGCTCCTCCTCCATGCGATCGAAAATCTTCCTCTTACCTCTGTCACACGCTGGTATGCTTGCCTCTGCTGCCACTGCTGCTACTGTTGCTAGTGGTGCTCTTCGTGATGTTGCTTCATGCTACTTCGATAACCACTCGACAGTGAAGTCGACCGGTTCACTGGGTCTAGAGAAACTGTACCAATATCTCCATGGGTCCTCCTTGACCCAATGACATGCCCCATGGATCCAGTTGAATTGAACTCTCTTGCAGTGATCTTTCACAATGCAATGTGGGTCATACGAATTGTAGCTTTGGAGGTCGAATGAGTACTTCTTCATCAGTTTTGCTTCAAGATCTGCTTGCTTGATACTTCGGATCTCATATAACCCAATTCGCAATAGAAGAGTGGGACAAGGTGCCTTCTTCTTTCGATGCATTCTAGCTGTCAATCCTACCAAGATCTGATATGCTACTTCTTGCATGACAAGTACATCCAAGGAAAACTTCGGAAGAACATGTGGAGGATTTTCCACACTGAATATTCAGATGAATGTGTCAGACGGTGAAGCATACCAATCTACAATGCCTATAAATGCCTCCATTTCTTGCTTTGACATGTAGGGTTTATTCTGTTCAAATATCATCATGTACACAAGGGTGAAAAAAAGATCGGACAGCCGTGTGATTACTCCTTTGAAGCTGCATTTGGACAACAACTTGAAATACGTGTTCACAGCAGTCTCCACTAGTGACCATGCCCAATCCAAGCTCAAGAACTCCTGTCAGGCACAGACTGCATCTAAGATGTAGGTGGACATGTAAATCTCTGCATGCATACCTCCAGGTGACTATCAAGCCTTTGTTATTTGTTCCTTTAGCTGATGAGCCAATATTCTAGACCAGTTACATGGTTTTCCTTCTCTAGCCACTTGGTCAAGTGTGATCACCCAACTCTATAGGAAGGTTTCTGTGCTGGCTTGGCCATACAGTTGACATGCAAATATGACCAAGAATTGGTACGCCTTCCTCAAGCCTTGTATATCTGCTTGGGTGTCAACCTGAATCGAGTTGGCTCCTTTACCTAATTCTTCAGAATGTCTCTTGAGTTAGCATTGTTGTTGCGTAAGCTGAATGGAGTCTTCATTAGAGTCACGAGCTCTAACATCTAATACATCTCATCATAATCTCATGCCCAAAAGGTCGCAAGCTTTGTCCCATTGACACTTCTCAAGGTCATCATCTCCGGATCAATGTGAGAGACGATCTAGTGTATCATGTCCACGCATGGGAATGCGAGATATCTACATGCAATACGGTACAATTCAGACTTACGAATGTTCACATACACCTAACAGTCTTTGAGGTATTCCCAAAAAGTGTCTGCAAATGTTCCATTGACCTCTTGCCACTTTAGTTTGATATCCTTGTCTAGATACAACTTTGTATCTTCATATATCGGCAGACCAAAGGACACTCACTCAACTGCTGCTCTAGCTGCATTTCCATCAATTTCATGTGATCATATTCTCTTGTAAACCATTCAGATGGATGAACACCTAAAAGATCTGGAGACAAGAAACATGCATGGAAAGAAATCTATTAGCGAAAACCAAAGAAAATTCGGGGAATGACACAGCACATACCTAGGAAAATGATGGGCAAGATTGCGCAATTTCTTTTAGGAGGCTAGGTGACTGGATTCCAGAACTACATAAAAGGCAGTCTGGGCTATCTAGGAGGCAAGACTGGCTACTGGACTTGCACAATGCGCAATCCAAACTAGCTGCTGGGATTTTGCAATGCGCAATTCTAGCTGGAAGTGACTACAGGCTCAGGGACTGCATTGTACAATTTTCTGGGCCAGCAGCCATTGTCCCTCAGAAATGTGCAAAAGAGTCCTGGAGGATAGTGTTACATAGAAATGCACATTTATGGAGAGGAAGACAGAGCCTTCCTTCCCCAAATTGTGCAATGCTATCTCAATGAAGGCAGAGTCCGGGCCGAGGTTGGGTCGATTCATCGATGGGCAACAAAAAGAAAATAATACAGTGAATTCACGATGACACTAAGTGAAAGTAGAAGTGATTGAAATTGCATGCAAATATGAATGAAATAATTAGCAAACAGATCAATATGCATGTGGGTGAAGCGATTCGGCGATTCGGCGAACGTTCGTGCAAAACAATTTCATGCATGCGACAACAATGAGACAGCAACGAAAACTAAAACAGATCTAGGAAAAGCTAGTATACATGTAAAAAATAGAAATTGTTCAAAGAAATCAAGGAAATAACACCCACACAAGAAAATGCACAAAAAACGACAGAAATGCTAAAAAAGACATGTTGACGCCACTCACCCGTGAATAGATGAGCCGGATGTGTCGAAGAGTCCTGGATTTGCTGTGGGATATCAGAGCTCCAAGATCGATGTGAAAGAATGAGATCTGATGTGTCAAATAAATAAGTTTAGGCTCATGACACGCATGCCACAAATATAGGAAAAAACGACACTTGGAGGAAAGTTTCTAAAACAACTTTGCATGTAACCTCCAGCTGCTAAAAGTAGATCATTGAATCATGGGATACCTTTTTCATGTTTCCTTTTGCTATTCTAGAAAAATAAAGCTATGCATGAAAGTCAAGTTTCCTTGGTCCTGAGTGGAACTGGTCAACTAAACTGCTCATGCATGAAGCTGCTCAACTACTTGAGAAAAATGCTAATTTCTAGCTGGGAGCTCAGCTGACTTCTACCAATATTTGTGCAAATTATGGGCTAAGTAGCCCTACTGGGGAAAATTTCAAAATTTTCAATGGGAGTGTCGACTGGTAGAATTGCGCAATTCTGGAGCCTAGCAGGCTGCTAGACAAGATTGCGCAATTTCTAGAGGTAAGGCTGGTTTCCCTCTAGAAATGTGCAATTTCTTGGGGAAGTTGCTTAGCTTGCAACTAGACCAAGTTTGGGTAAACAACCTATGAGGGTAATGCATCAATTTGTGATCAACAGGCTGCCTTTGTGCAAGAAAACACTAAAGCTTGTGTACTTGATGAAGCAAGACAAGGTGCTGTGAAAGGTTGGTTGGAAGGCTCCAAAATGAGGCTAAGATAAAATTTTGGAGGGTGGTTGTAGCCGCTACAACATAAGGATAAAGGAGTGCTTGAAGGTTAAGGCTAGGACTTGGAAACTAACCTAAAGGAGGCTTCCAACATCAAGGCTTAAGTGGTTTTAATACTTCCTTCATCATCTATTAATAATACATTATGTGTTTACTTTCCATAAATGTGCCAATGATTTCTCATTTAATGTAATACTCCTTGATCTATTACATGGTTTATATTGGAATGAATTTTTCTACGTGTGTGTTTGTTTTCTCTACATGATCTTCCTTGTAGGTAGTCATCCATAATGGTGAAGAGGAAATTGAACTTGGAAGTGAAATAATCAAGTAAGACACCAACTTATGTTAGCATCAGACTGAGTTAGTTCATCTATCCTCCTTTGTGTTTATCTGGTATAAACTATGAAAGTTTGCACATATTTGTTTTTTCTTGTTGCTATAACCTCCCATAGGACTAGAGGGATCGTTTTTGTCTACAGAATGGGTTGCCTGCACAAATAAATGGTGGTTATGTTGGAGAAATTATAGCCCTTCAAACCTCCTTTTTAATTTTGGTATTTTTTATTAGTTTTGCCAAACTCCTAGCGATCTGTAATATAGGGTCATTATGGGTCTACATTTTGAGTAGTAGGTCCTTTAGAGTGTCAACTTTGAATCTCTCTTTGGGTTTCTTTTTATTTTCCTAAGTATTTCTCGCCCAACGCATTTTATCCAGGGATATTCGCGTTGTCAGTGCATGTTTTTCCTTTATAGTAGCTTTGAAACCCCTGTCAACACGAGTTTTGATTTTTACATTCATGTTAATCCTTGAAAATCGAGAATTTATAGGGTTTCTACCAGAAAGGTATAGTTTGTCTTGATCTCTAAAGTGTCTTCTTGCTCTGTGTGCATAGAACTTGATTTCATTTTGGTTGATTTCCTATTTGTTTGGAAAAGTCCATCCCATTGTTTAAAGTAGTGGAAGTGAATTTTAATTGGGTCTTTAGGTCTTTGGGTCAAATGAATTTATTGTTTTCTTCTTGTATGTGTGGAAGGAATATTGATTTTTTGTTGTTAAACCATTATTAGTTCTTTTGGAAATGATACAAGAAATGGAAGTTTCATTTTCTTAGCTTTCATCTCGAAGTTTGCTTTTCATGTTGCATTAGATTACATTGCATTGAAAAGTTGTTCTTGGGATTATCTTTGAGCATAGATGACAATGCTTAGTGTTGGAAGTTGAAAAGAAGTCCATTCTCATTCATTGAAAAGAAAAAAGTGAACAATCATGTAGGTGGATTTGAATTGAATTTCATTTTACTTTTGGTGAGTACATTGAAAAAGAAAAGTGAACAATTCATGTAGTTGCATGTCTGTGAATTGAATTTCATTTTAGTTTTGGTGGGTGCATTGGAATAGTGAAAGTGAAATCTCTGGTTAGGAAGCTTTGTTTGTTGCATACTTGGTTGTTGTATGAGTGCGTGAACTTCTTCCCTATGCTAGATAGCTTTCATTGAATTGAAAAAAATCATTTTTTCATAGTAGTTGCGTCATAGGTTTGTTCAAGTTACATCGATATTTGAGCCTTAAAACCAAAACTTAATTGAAGATCAAGTTAAAATTTACCTCAATTAACCTAAGGAGACTTTGGAAAATTAACAAAAACATTAAGGCCTAGGCTAGAGGCATGTTCCAACATCGTTAAATGTAGGATTTTTCATTATTTTCCAGTGTTGTATTCCGGGGATGAAATTTTATTCCACATATAGAAGTGTATAGGACTGTTCTCCAGTACTTGTGGGTATATCAGAGGTGATCCACGCATGGTAAGTATATGGGAACACTCTCATCAAAGAGTTATGCATTAGACAACGCTACTACGGACTGCACTCCCATGTACTATCGCATATATTTTGGGAGTCCCTAATATGTTGTTATTCATCCATAGGTAACCGAGTATGTCGCCTTGTATATGATGATACAATGAAAAAAATGTTCGGGGATATTGGTTGTCGTACGTTAAGTCCTTGGTTCACCAAGGTATATATTGAAGTTAATAATTGCTTGGTAAACTCTGGCATGCCTAGTTTACCCCTTTTCGATTTATTTCTTTTTAGTTAATTTCTAAAATCATTCAACCATGGAATAACATCTTACCCGTGAAACAAAAAATCCTTTTGTACTCGACATTAATGGTTAATTTTAAAATAGGAATCGAGCCAAAGTATTCACCAACACACATTAGTGATTGATTTCCTAAAAATACATTGTGACAGAGCCACAATGAGTCCAAAACGAGACCCCGAATACATCACACAATATCAATGGAGATGCTAATGCACCCGATTCACCAAGATTTGTAGGTTTCAATATTTTTGAGCCTAAATCCCTTGAAATCCAAGGTGTTTAACTTGGTCTCGTCCTAAGTATCCAACCCCTTTCTTCCTAACCGTTTCCAGAGTTGGTAGGCTCATCTCAAGACTCTCCTCCGTCTAGTCCTCAAACTACTTCAAAGTTCTTACTTTTTCCTCATAATCCACTCTTTTAATCGAATCCTATGTATTTATTGCCTCCACATCCATATAGTCATTTTGATACTTCCAACATACCTTTGAGTTCTTCTCCCAAAATGACTCGGGCTCCCAACCGATCACTGTTCCTAGCCATGGCAACAGAAGGTGATAACCCACCTATAGGGTCAACACCCCAAGTTATTCCTACGGAAACTTCTAGAACTCATATTCCAAGTACTCAGATTGATCATATATTACTTCTTCCTCCATACAAATTTCCTTATGTTTCCACTCCCTACCATTTGACGAGTGGGCCAAGTACACCTCTTTCTTCTAGTGCACCCTTGGTCCCATCGGGTTCTAACTCTCTTAGAAATGCATTTTCCGACGACTCTGGTGAAGCTTCACTATTTCATAATCCTATTTGGTCATCTTGTGCCACTCCTACTACTAGCTCGTTTGTTCCAAACGTGTCAGTAACTACATAGACCCCTACCCAACCTATAGTGGAGGTAGGCAAAACACATGTTCCTCTTAATTTTTTTTCTCCTACTGTAACCACAATAACTGTGGTCCCCAATATGAGTGGAAAGTCTACAATTTCATATGTTCCACTACCTGGGGGTTCAACTACCTCTGCCCTACGTACCTCTTGCTTCTAGTGGAAACTACGCATCATCTCCTCCCACATCAGGGGCAACTCATCCCACTGGTGTTGTTTCTAACCCAGGTGGAACACTAGTTCCACCTGTATCAAGTAACGTCATGGGGACCCCTTTACAAGGTCACCAAGTCCCTTTAACTCAAACTTCCTGCCAACAACCATATGTTCCTACTGGATCTCAACAGCTCCAAACTCCACTATTGAGAGTTCCTCTTTATCAGTAGGAAGGTCCTCAAATGTATTATGGTCCTCAAATGCATTGTGGTCCTCAAATGCAGTATGGTCATGGCACTGGTAATCCTCCTTTGCAACCATAGATTCCTATCCAACCATAGTAGAGACCTTACTCACAGTCACAACCGCAGGTTTCTTACCTATAGCTACAACCGCCGGTTTCCTTCCAATCCCAATAGGGACCTTTCTATCAACCGTGGCCACAAGTTCCTATCCAACTGTAGTAGGGACTTTACAAGTAGCTGTCACCACAGGTTCTCTTACAATCACAAAAGGGACCTTACCAAAATCCACCGCCACAGTCACAAAAGATGTAACAGGGACCTAACTAGCAATAGTATGGTCATTTTTCTTCATAGAGTCCATACTTCTGATATGGTTACCAGACTCCATATGGTCAACCTCCTTATGGTCAACCGCCTTATGGACAAAACCCACCACAATGGGGGCAAACCCAAACTCCTTAAGGTGGGAATACTTAGTTTGGTACATACCAGAGACCTTATACCCCATATAATCCAAAACTACCATTCTTGGAAATGTTTGAATTGTCCGATATGTCACGGCTGTTGGTGCACTAAGGTGTCCTATTACAAGCAATCTCAATACCTACATTCATTATCAACCTAGGGCAAGTCTTTTTATTTCAAGAGTCTCAATACTATATATGCAGTGAATTCGGAGGTCAATCTATGTTGGAATAATTACAATTTCTAATGTCTATTTCTATCTACAGTTGGTCCAGAAGGTCATCAATCTGCGAAATCGGGTACCTATTCTAGACAGTGATCTTGTTCAGTGCCTGATAGTCAATACAAAGTCTCCAAGTCCCATCCTTCTTCTGTACCAACACGCTCAGGCTCCCACAAGGCAATGAAATCAAATAGATGTGACCTTCTACAGCAGCTCCTGAATCCGCCTCTTGATTTTTTCATTCTCCAGAACGGAGCACCGATGGATTGGTCCAATGGGTAGCAGCGCACTTGGGGTCAAATCGATGGAGTACTTGACCTGACAGTGCAGAGGCACCCCTACGAGGGAGGTGAAGATGTCCTCGTACTCCTCCACAACCTTGTCCATTTGTTGTTGTCGTGAGAAGGGGCCCCTTTCTGAAGGTCATTGCCACTATCTTCTTCTTTCCCTGAGGGTGTATCATTATGAAAAAAAAATCCTGGTTTTGGAAATGAGCTTACTGCATTGTTTTGTTGTAACCAAAGAGATGGTGGTAGGCGGTGCTACCTCCGGTATCCTGTACAACTTGTTTCCCAAAGTAACAATAGCAGCACAAGGCCTTAACTCATACACAACATGTCACTTCCATAAGTATGGTTGGCCTAATAATACATCACAAACGTCAAGGGGAGCAACGTCACATAATACCTCATCCATGAAGGGCGTGATGTTGTATGGAAGGTGGCACTGCTGGCTCACGTGAAGATCCCATCCTTGGTAAAGCCACCTGATGGTGTACGTTTGTAGATGTGATGTGGTTGGTAAGCCCAACAGCTTCACGAACTCTACCGAAATGAGGTTCTTTTGGCTCCCGCTGTCGACAATGAACTATAGCGTAGAACCCTTTATCCACATCTGGGAGTGGAAGAGGTGCTCCTCCTCCTCTAGATCTTCAGGTTCCTCCTTCTGGATCTTCATGGTGGAAACGATGGTGTTGGGCTCTACATCGATAATCTGCTTCCCTTTGTCATTCTCCTTGTCAAGTTTTGACTCAGAGTCGGAACATGCATCTAATTCTAAAGCCTTTAGCTCAGCCACCCGTGACTGCTTGCCCTGACACTCACTTGCGTTGTGAGTGGAGCTCTTATGGAACCCACACCACTTTCCCGTGTCCTTCTTCGGCTTCGTGCGTTGTTCTTTTCTTACGACTTTGGCGGCTTGTCCTAGGTGGTGGGCTCCAGTATTGTAGCAATAATGCTACAACTCCTGGAGCTTCCTTCTCTAATTTTATCAACCCGGTAGTTCGTAACAAACTTGGAAGCGACGATGCTGTATGCACAAGTACTAGCTCTTATCGCAGTTGTCACTTGGTCAGCTGGCACAAGTCCGCTAGGGCTCAAGCAAACTTCTATGAGTTCTCAGAAGAAGCTTTTTAACCGAGGAATGAAAGCTATTTCAAAGGAGATTGACCTACTGCAGGAAGAAACTGAAAGCCAACAAGGAATGAAAACCCTAGCAACCCTAATTCTACCAGCTAGTCCTACTGATGCAAAGGTGGGAATGCAAACTACTGAAAGAGGTGCCATTACTTCTAGGAAGGTGAGGTGCATGTGTCTAGACTACTTTGATCTAAAGAAAGCATATTTTTGTATTTTTGTTCAAGTTGTTGGAATTATTATGTGTGTGCTTCTAACTGGGTCTTGACTGTGCAGGGGTAGATTAAGGAGGGAAATGCTTGGAGAAGGTCAGGAAGGATCAGAGAGGGTCTAAGGGATCCCTAGCATCCTTTCAGAAAAGTTCATAAAGTTCAGATGCTTGGCAACCGTGTTTACAAGCTTCTACAGGAAGTCTGCAGGGGTTCTACAGGATGTTCAGAATTTCTACTGGAAGTCTGTTAATTTCTACAGGATGTTCTGCAATAGGATTTTTGGGTGATGGATGAGTGGAAGAGGCTATGTGGATGGACAGGGAGGTAGTAGGGGAGCTTGTGATGGCTTGTGGACAGAGAGATGAGATGGAGAGGGGGTGTGCAAAGCTGGTTGGTCTAGAGGAGGTTAGAGGAGATGGAAGGCTGAAAAGGTAGAATCACGTGGGTGACAGAAGAGTTTTGGAGGTAAGTGGTCTAACTGAGGGAAGAGTGGATGGCCGAGGCACGGCTTAGGAGGGTAAGGGCGTGAGAGAGTAATACTGCACAGTGTAAATGAAACAAATCATCCGTGTCTTGCACAAAACCGAGATTTCATCAACCTATTCTACCTGTTTTCATAAAACCATAGAACAGCAATGTGATTTTGTAAGGAAACTCTTGCATGGTACTGAAACAAAGATTCATTCCACAAGATCTGGATGCATGATTGCTGCTAAAACCGAGAACATTGCATTAAAGCTTGTATGAACATGTAAAACTGTGTTTTTGGTGGGTGGCACGGGCTGCAATCCCAATCTCTAAACAGAGGTGGGAGTGAGTGTGCGATCAACCCTTTTTTTGGAGCTCTGATTAACTCTAATCTCCTTACTCTAATCTAAACTACTGAAAGCAACTTTGTTCATAAAACTAACCTACTCAATCACATCAAGAAATTCAACTCAGCAAACTGTGTTTCCAAATGCATGTAAAGGGAAAGAAATACAATGCTGAAAGAAAAGTATCAATACAAGGAAAGGAGGTCTATTGATCTCAGGTTGGGCCCAACCCCGAGAGCTATAGCTCCTCTAAGAACTCAGAACTGAACTCAAATCTGCCTGCCTTTTATTAAAAGATAATAGTCATAAGTCTAACAACATGCCAAAAATGGCTTACAAAGAGCAAAACAGAGCTATCAACTCGTAGTCTAGCATAAACAACAACGATCCAAAAGTCCCCATCGAAGGCTACAGCCTCATCATTTATACATTACAAGGGCCAAGCTGGCCTCCTAGATTAGTAGGGTTTGGCTGCCCAAACTAAGAGTAATCTGTTGTTTCCTTTCAATCCATTTGGCTGCCTTCTAGCTCGGTGGTGGTTGGAGCTCGGAGTTGGGGTGGAGATCATGAGGAAGGCCATTCAATGCTGTGGACAGCCTTCCTACAAAACCGCAATCCCATCTTGGGTGTCTCCTAGCCTTCATCTGCGTGGTTTTTCTCCATTAAATGTCAAAAAACCTGAAATAAACATGTGTTAGCCACCTAGGAATAGTGACTGCCCTCCTTCGTACAAATAACATGAATATACTAAAAAATGATGCATAAGTGATGAAAAATGAAGGGTTGAGCAAGGGTAAGTAGGCCAAATGAGCCCAAAATGTTACCAAATTTGGGGCTCATCATCACCCCCCAGCTAAAGTGATTGCTCATCCTTGAGCAACTAATCCAGCTCCTCATCCTTCATTGCCTTTACTGCCACCCTCACATCCCAAGCTTCTGCAGTAGTGTCCTCCTTACTGACATGGAACCCAGCCTTTCTCTCCACCTCTTCCCACTGTTCCTGCTCATCTTTCTCTGTGCTGCCTTCCATTAATCCTAGCAGCAGAGGTGGGCTTAGCTTGAGGCCAATCCAGCTGGCCTGGAGGTTCTGCATAGATTTTTTATAGAGGGGCACCCGTACTAGAGCTTCCCTCATACGAGTTGGAGTATGATATTCTCTGATTTTTAGACTGTGGGTCATTGTATTCCATCGGCGGGTGCAAGCTTGAATACAGTTATCTCCTAACAGTCTCTCCATATCCTCAAAATGCGCTATGGCCTGGGCCTGCTGATCCATAAATTTCAATGAAGCTTGAGGGTCGGTGGATAAGTGTTGGTGTGCTGATATTAGTGCAGTTGGATCCCCTGGTTCTGGTCTAATTAGTAATGGCTCATTCAGCTCTCGGTTCATGACCGCTTTGGCTTCTGCTGCTCTTTTGTCTTCATGGTTCAACCATGAGGCAAGTGCCATTAACTGCATATCCCCTAGGACCGTGTTGGGATCCCATGAAATTACATTAGGAAGGGCCAAATCATGGAGGTAGAACTCCGATAGTTTGGCCTTATCCTCAGATGAACTAGTATTGCATAATTCAGTGAACTGCTGCGGGTCTTGGAGCTGAGAGATACCCCTTTGCGCCAAGGTGTTGATTTGAAATTGTAGCCATTGGTCTCTCAGGTACAGGCCATAGGATTTGGCCGGCTGTCTGCATTGTATAGCATCCATTGCCCAACTGGCCATGCAGGCCAATTGTGCCTCTTTCTGTTGCAGCTGTTGTTTGAGAGCTTGCACCTCAATTTGTGCTTGCAGCTCTGTTTCCTGTAGATGCGTGGTTGGCTCCCCAAGACCGATGTGCAGTTCCTTTTTGCCTTGCTGTTCTGCTGTGGTGTCCCCGGAGGATGTACCTGTTCCTGTCCTCAGCTCCTGTAGCTGCAATCTAAGCTTTTCGTTTTCTTCCTGTAGGAACACTCGTTGGCAATTTTCCACGTGTTTAGCCATGGCTAATTCCCTTCTGGCCTCCTTGAGTTGCTCCTCCAAGGGGCCTATGTCCGCCACACCTTTTGATTTGGCTATTTTCATCCACGTGTGTGTACGTACTCTCTCTTCCTCCAATGCAAAGAACAGTGGCACAGTGAATTTCTGTGGTATAATTTTGCCAGCTTCCAAGAAGTTATAATATGAGCTCAGACTTGGCTGAGGGCTAGGCTCCGGGATATGCTCTTTTTCTTCTTCTCTTGGTGGCTCTACCTCGCCCTCCCTTGGTGGTGATGAGGGTGCTTCCCCTTCCATTCTCTCTGTTTCCTTAAGCCGGGCTAAGGTTTCCTGTAGAGCAACTTCAGCATCCTGTAGCCGGGCTTTTGAAGCCAATTGGTCTAACCTCTCTTTCCAAGTGGTTGTTTTTGGGCTCCCCCTCTCATAGGTGACTGATATCTTTGAGGGGGACCTCTCCTTGGGCGAAGTAGGGGCATCCTCGATAGTGATTGGGCTGCTGGACGGAGGCTGTGGCTTGCCCGTTTTTATTCTCACACTTCTCCTAGCTTTAAAATATAGAGGGGCCTCCCTCTTTCTCTTTTCCTTAGGCTTAGGAGGTGTACTGAGGGCGGCCAGCACAGTTGCTGCCTCCCTTGCAAGAACATCGACTTTCTTTTCCCTTGGTTTTCTTTTCTCATGCCTTCATGTAGAAAGCCCTTTTTCAGCTGATTTCGGGCTTCCTGTAGAAGCCGGTTTCCTGTAGAAACAGCGCACGGGTTCTGGAGAACACTGCAGTGGTTCTGCGCTCTCTGTGCTGCTTAACAGATGTTCGAACGGTCAAAGACTTGGAGTGTCGAACTTCAGAGGAATCCAGATGCTCACTCGATTTTCAAACGGCTGATGATAAATGCGTGGGGTGGCAATCTAGCCGATAGATTTGAATCCGGCGGAATCCGTGGCGCGGGGGTGAGCTGTCCCTGCCGGACCGTTGGGCGACGTCACTTAATCATTCTACTGCAAGTTTCCTGACTGCCGCATCATTCCCCGCAGATCCGCCGCCGTCATTTCTGTTAAAACGCGCTTCTCCCCGACTGGATGGCTCTCACGTGTGCACTACCCGTTCCTTTTGCCACGACCACCGTTTACACATCCGACTAGACCATCTGACTGGTCGACGTGGCCAGTCGAATGGCCATACGACCGCTCAACCCATTCACTTCACACTTGCAAACATTTCAAAGTAAAATTCATGTAATTCGACGGAAGAAAGGGCGAGGCACTTACCTGTGCGGCCGCGACATGATTCTTCAGGCTTTTGGACGACGATGACTAGATTTGTTTGCTGCTGCTTGATTGCACAGGCCCGGAGGTTCCTCTTCACAGGCTGCTGACGATGAAGCTTATGATTCGGCTGCATGTGCCTGCGTTATCCTTGCATGTTGCAGGCGATGGAATGGTGTACACTCTAGTTGGCTTAACTGCTACGGGACTCCTGCAGGATGTCCTGTAGCAGTTTTTCCTCCTCGGGTGCATGCTGAACGATGAAGACAGTGGCATCACGATCACGCTCACAGGGCCCTTGGATAGCTGTGATGGGTATTGCATGGCACCTCAGCATCTTTTTTCATTTAAACATCGCTTCCTCTTGATAACTCAATGATTTGTTTTGATTGTGCAGGTACTTTTATTGCATGTCAACTGGGGTGGTAGCAGAAGGTGACAGCAGTGTGTGATGGAGGAAATAGTAGCTTGCATGCCTCCGTGTCGAACCTTGGTCGTTAGATCTCCCCACATAATGAATTCTGGGCCGTCCCGAACTTCTACAGGAAGTTTCCTGTAGAAATACAGAACTTCCTGTAGAAAGTCTGCACCTTCCTGTAGAAGACTAAGCTGTGATGAAATCGTGCCCATACCTTGGAGAAGATGAGTGTTTTTGGAGGAGGTGCTGGTGAGGTCTCCTGGCAGCATGATAAGGATCCTTGGCTTTGAGTTGAGAGACCTCCTCTCCTTCATAGAATACCTGCAACCTGCATGCATTGCCACATTATAAACTTGTTGTCCCTGTCTTTTTTGCTTATTGTTTTTTTCTTTTTTTTCTCTTCTTCTTTTTCTTTTTTTTGAAAGATAGCAGGGGTGCCTCAATGAGGTTTTCACCCTTACCATCTGCCTTAAGCGCCTCAGAGAGGTTTTCACTCAAGGATCTTTTTCAAATCTTTTTTTTTTTTTTTTGAAAGACAATAGGGGCGCCTCAATGAGGTTTTCACCCCTACCACCTGCCTTGGGAGCCTCAGAAAGGTTTTCACCCAAGGATCTTTATTATTATTATTATTATTTTTTTTTTTTTATTTTTTTTTAGATCTTTCAGGGTATGCCCAAAGCAGAGGCAGAACCCTTCTCTATGACCAACACTGATTTCTCTACAGTTTTGATGAACTCTTGTCTTGAGAGAGGTTTCCTGTAGATCTTCAGTCGATGCCCATTGATAAGCATGGGGATGGATTCCTCATCAATGGTCCGAATAAGAACAGATCCATTGTCATGACATTTTTCCACTGCATATGGTCCCAGCCATCTAGTTCTCAGCTTCCCCTTGAAATCTTTGTGCCTGGAGTCATACAACAGCGCCCAATCTCCTGGCTAGAATTGCTTGTCATTGAGGTGTTGGTCATGCCACACCTTTCTCTGAAGTTGAACCACTTCTAAGTGAAGGAGGGCCTGCATTCGGTGCTCGTCCAGTCCATTCAGCTGCAATAACCTTTCTTGTTGGGCGTGGCTGAGATCTAGGTCCAGCTGAGCTGCCAACTTCAAAGTGTTGTATTCAAATTCAATTGACAGCAAAGCTCTCTTCCCATAGACCAGCTCATAAGGTGTGAAGCCGGTTGTGGTCTTCCAAGTGGTGTTGTAAGCCCATGTGGCCTCAACCAGGCGATCTGCCCAATCTTTCCTACTGCTGCTCACTACCTTGGTCAGAATCCCTTCCAATGCTCTATTGGTGACTTCCACTTGCCCATTTGCCTGAGGATGATAGGGGGTGGAAGTCCTATGCTTGATTTTGTGATGAGCTAGTAGGTCTTCAATTAGGTTGGATGTGAACTGGCTTCCTTGATCGGTGACTAGCTCTCTTGGGTAGCCAAATTTGTAAAAGATGTTTTCTCTTAAGAACTCAGCCACCTTTTCTTCTGTTGCCGCTTTGATTGCCTTAGTTTCTGCCCACTTTGTCAGGTAGTCAGTGCACACAATGATGTAAGACCTTTGCCTAGAAGGAGGGTTGATTGGACCCACAAAGTCCATACCCCACTTCTCAAATGGCTCAAGAGTCACTTGAGGTTGGAGAGGCATCTCATCCCTTTGAGTCGGTTTCCCCATTCTTTGGCATCGCTCACATTGGTTGATATACCTTCTGACATCTTGATGAAGTGTGGGCCAATAGTAGCCTGCCTGCAGGATTTTGAAGGCAGTCCTCTTTGCTGCAAAATGTCCTCCACAAGGCCCATAATGACAGGTGAGGAGGATATCGACAACGCCTTAAGATCTGATCAGGGCCAAGCTTGAACAGGTTGCCCCCGATCCAAGTAAATGAGGTGCTTTTTCTGATGATTCTGCTCTTCTCTCTTGAGGATAGGTGCGGAGGGAACTGTGCTGAAACAAGGTAGTTTGCTATATCAGCAAACCATGGAGAGAGTACTGAAATAGCAAACAGATGTTCATCGGGCATCTGGTCATCCACTATTCCATCCTCATCTGCAGATAAATCCAATCTAGATAAAAAGTCAGCAACAACATTTTCTTTACCTGGTTTGTCAACGATAGTCAAATCAAATTGCTGCAACAAAAGTAACCATCTAATAATACGAGCATTCACATCTGGTTTATTCATTAAATATCTAATTGCAGCATGATCAGTATGTACAAATGTTTGATAGCCAGTGATATAATGTCGGAACTTGTTCAGTGCATGGACCACAGCCAAGAATTCTTTCTCGGTTACAGTGTAATTCAGTTCTGCTTTGGATAAGTTTTTGCTAACAAAGTAAATGGCATACGGAAGTTTTTGTTCAACTTGTCCTAAGGCTGCCCCTATGGCTTTGTTCGAGGCATTAGTGTGGATGTGGAAAGGTAGGGCCCAGTTTGGACCTCTCAAGATTGGGGCAGACACCAACTTGTCCTTTAATTCATTCAAAGCCCTCTGACAATCGTCAATCCATTTAAACTCCACATCTTTTGCCAAACAATGGTGAGGCTAGCTTGTTGAAGTCTTTAATGAATCTCCTGTAATACCTTGCTAATCCTAAGAAACTCCGAACATCCCTTACCTTTTGGGGAGGTGGAACCCTCTTGATGAGAGCAATTTTGTTAGGATCCCCCTGTAACCCCTGGCAAGAAATGGTACGGCCTAGCACGGTCCCTTCAGTCATCAAAAATTCACATTTTTCAGGACTAAGGGACAGGTTCATCTCAATGCATTTGGTTAGGACTTTTCCCAGATTGGACAATGCTTCCTGGAAGTTGGACCCATAAGGAGAGAAGTCATCCATATAGATTTCCACCGCATCATGGACCAGTTCAGAAAAGATTCTCAATACGGCTCTCTGGAAGGTAGCGGGAGCATTGCATAGCCCAAAGGGAAGAACTCAGTAGGCAAAGGTACCCCAAGGACAAGCGAAGGTGGTCTTATCTTGGTCTTCCGGGCTGATTTGGATCTGGTTGTACCCGCTAAACCCATCTAGGAAAGAGAAAAACTTCTTTCCTGCCAATCCATCCAACACTTGGTCTATGAAAGGTAGAGGGAAATGGTCTTTCTTGGTAGCTTTTTTCAGTTCTCGGTAGTCCACACAGATTCTCCACTTCCCATTTTTCTTGGGAACCAACACCAGAGGGGACACCCATTCGCTATCTGAGATGGGGTAAATGAATCCGGCATCCAACAGTTTTTGCAATTCTTCCTTGACAATGTCCTTAAGGGCTGGGTTCATCCTCCTCTGGGGTTGCCTAACCGGTTTAAAATCCTATTTGATGTAGATGTGATGGGTACAGACCAAAGGATGGACTCCTTTCATCTCCTTATAGCTCCAAGCAAAGGCATCTAGATGACTGGCCAACAGACTACACAGTTCCTTTTCCTGAGAAGGAGATAGGGAGGAGCTGATCTTTAACGTTCTCTCAGGGCCGAACTCCACATTCTTGACTCTGGGAGTGGCAGGGTTGGTCGCACAAAGGTCCACTAAGGTGCTGGCTTGGGCATCCTCCACCAATTTTTCTAAGGACAGTGCACTGGGAGGCGGATTCTGGATCAAGGTCTCAATCAAATCATCCTCGGTTGGGGGGTCTCCCCTAGTGGTGTCTAGGGTGCACAAAGGTGCTGAGTACACCTCATCTTCTTCTCCTTCCTCCAACCAAAGTGGTAAGTCATGCTCTAATGAGGGTTGGGTAGGAGGGTATAGGACTAGTTGCTTGGACATAGGACCATTTTTGATGGTCATGTTTCCTGCACGGCAACTTATGTAAGCATCTGCAGTGGCTAACCAAGGCCTTCCCAAAATAAGAGGATATCCAGTGAGCTTTGCCTTTGGTTGCAGCACCAAGAAATCTACAGGGTATTCCCAAGATTCAACAGAGACCAAGACATCCTCCACAATCCCTTCGGGAGTCACGGTGGAGCGATCTGCTAGTTGTAGGACTGTCGAGGTCTTCCTCAAGGAACCCTGAAGGTTGAGTTTAAGCATGGTATCCCTGGTCATCACATTAATGGCAGCCCCCAGATCAATCAAGGTGTGAGGTATGATGGTGCCATTGATGTGGACATCTACTACAGGACTCCCAAGATCTAGATACTTTGGGCAGATGACTTGTCCCAACATGAGGTCAGACAGTTGTCCTATGACAATGATGGTTGAAGCATCCCTCTTTCGCCTGCCTGGGTGTCTGAAACACTTTTCCTTAACCAGTTTGTTGTATATTGGCACATCCTTGATGGCTTGGAGAAGTGGTATTTTCACACACAACTGCTTGAGCTCTCCCAGAAGCTCATCCTCCTCTGGGTTGGGTTGTGTGGTGGCTGTTAGTCTCTCAGGAAAGGGTGGAATAGCCTTTGGTTCACTTTCCTGTTTGTCTTCCTCGTCCTCTGGGGGAGGAGGTTGGCGATCCGAAAGAGTCTTTCCAGATCGCAGATTGATCTCCTGGATCTCCACAGCATAGGTAGGGCATGATGTTTCCCCAGTGTATACCTGCTGGGCCTGTCTGTTGTTGGGGTTCGGCTTCGGTTGAGCAGGCATTTGAGGTTGCCTTGGAGGAGCAGGAGGTAATGGTTGAGGTTGAACTGGTGGTGGAGGCAAAATGGCGGGAGGAGTGTTGTACTGGGGCCTCCACCTCGACTGAGGTGCATTCCACTGAGGTTGTGGCTGGGCATGTGAGTGATACGAATGAGTAGTGGGTTGAGTATGGTACTGAGGTGGATAGGACCATGGAGGAGGCACAGACCAGGAAGGATGAGCAGGGGGACCCCAGGAAGGCATAGGAGTAGATTGGTTGGGGCTGTAATAAGCTTGGGGTGCCCCTTGCATCCCCTGCTGGTAAGGTCTAGGTCCTTGTGGCCTCCTTTGGTTGAGGAAATAGAGAGGTTCAGTGGGGGCTTTTGTCCCTTGATACATGGCTTTAAGCCCAGGTAAGGTTGGACATTGATTTGTGGGATGGTCCTCCTCACAAACGAAACATACCTCAACCGAATGTAATGGGCATTCGTTCTTAGGGTGCCTCCTTGTACACCTAGGGCAGAAGATAGCCAAAGCCCTCTCAGCTTCTTCCTTCTTCTGCTGGATCCTGAATGTATCAAGTTGCATGGCAATGGTCTGTCTCACCTCACTTTTGAGATCCTCTAATTGATTTGCAAACTCATGTTTGGAGAAAGGAATACCAGCTGAGAGGAGGTTTCCTCTACCTTGCTTCCGGGCTGCCCTAGAGTGGTTTCTAAACACAGTTTTTATGTCCTCATAAGGCAGTTGGTAAATATCTCCTCCAGCTAACATGTGAAGGGTATCTAAGAGGTCTTCAGGGACTCCTCGGAGCAGGACCAACTTCAGGGATTCAGGGTCAAGTGTGCACCTGGCCCGTTTATAGCTAAGTTGGAACTTTTCCTCGTAATCCTCTAAGGACTCATCATTTCCCATGGTCATCCGAAAGATTTCTCCCTTGGTTTCCTTGGACCTACAGTAGTCCCGGTACTTGGTATTAAAAGCTTGCTGCATCTGAGCCCAAGTGGTGATACTGTTCCCAAGTAAGCCCATGAACCAGCATAATGCTGCATCCTTAAGGGTTGAGAGGAAGAGTTTCAGCTTCTGTTCATCTTCAGTATAGTCGTAGGTTCGACAAAGGACAACAAACTCAAACAGGAAGGTATCAGGATCTTCAGTAGTCAGTCCATGGAAGTGAGGTAAAGCAGAGGGGCTAAGGTTCTTCATTTTCATGTCTCCATTGGTCTCTCGGATGGGGAAGGCACCTTCTATTCTCTCATCTTCTCCTCTATTGTCAGCCATGGCTTCAGATGGAATGGTCTCTAATTCTTCTTCTGCTATAGGATCTTCGTATATCTCAGGAGGTTCACCTATAGGTTCTTCTGGATCACTGTCACCGAAGAAGAGAGAAGGGTGACTCAGTGATGTAGTGGGGGTGTTGGGTAAGAATTTGCCTGTTTTATCTCGATTCCTACGAGGCATGAAATGGAAAGACTTTTGATTGCTTTTGTTTTTTTTTTCTGGTACCTGCAAAAACTGAAACAGATTGATCTACAACTAACTATCTTGCTAGAATGAAAAATGCAGAATTGAAATGAAAGCAGGAAAGAACTAATCTACCTTGCTCAAATGAGATTGCGGGAATGGAAAGGCCAGTCTACGCTTGCAGAATTGAAATGCTAATCTATGCTTGCAAAAATGAAATTGCGAAATTGAAATGTTAATCTATGAAAGCAGGAAAGGCTAATCTACTTTTGCATAAATGAAATTGCATAATGGAAATGAAATAAACTACTTAGCAGAAGGCGAGAGTAGGAAAATAGAAGAAAAGCAACAATTACTAATACTCTGACGCTTCCCCGGCAACGGCGCCAAAAAGATGGTGGGCTCCAGTATTGTAGCAATAATGCTACAACTCCTGGAGCTTCCTTTTCTAATTTTATCAACCCGGTAGTTCGTAACAAACTTGGAAGCGACGGTGCTATATGCACAAGTACTAGCTCTTGTCGCAGCTGTCACTTGGTCAGCTGGCACAAGTCCGCTAGGGCTCAAGCCAACTTCTATGAGTTCTCAGAAGAAGCTTTTTAACCGAGGAATGAAAGCTATTTCAAAGGAGATTAACCTACTGCAGGAAGAAACTGAAAGCCAACAAGGAATGAAAACCCTAGCAAACCCTAATTCTACCAGCTAGTCCTACTGATGCAAAGGTGGGAATGCAAACTACTGAAAGAGGTGCCATTACTTCTAGGAAGGTGAGGTGCATGTGTCTAGACTACTTTGATCTAAAGAAAGCATATTTTTGTATTTTTGTTCAAGTTGTTGGAATTATTATGTGTGTGCTTCTAACTGGGTCTTGACTGTGCAGGGGTAGATTAAGGAGGGAAATGCTTGGAGAAGGTTAGGAAGGCTCAGAGAGGGTCTAAGGGATCCCTAGCATCCTTTCAGAGAAGTTCATAAAGTTCAGATGCTTGGCAACCGTGTTTACAAGCTTCTACAGGAAGTCTGCAGGGGTTCTACAGGATGTTCAGAATTTCTACAGGAAGTCTGTTAATTTCTACAGGATGTTCTGCAATAGGATTTTTGGGTGATGGATGAGTGGAAGAGGCTATGTGGATGGACAGGGAGGTAGGAGGGGAGCTTGTGATGGCTTATGGACAGAGAGATGAGATGGAGAGGGGGTGTGCAAAGCTGGTTGGTCTAGAGGAGGTTAGAGGAGATGGAAGGCCGAAAAGGTAGAATCACGTGGGTGATAGAAGAGTTTTGGAGGTAAGTGGTCTAACTGAGGGAAGAGTGGATGGCCTAGGCACGGCTTAGGAGGGTAAGGGCGTGAGAGAGTAATACTGCACAGTGTAAATGAAACAAATCATCCGTGTCTTGCACAAAACCGAGATTTCATCAACCTATTCTAACTGTTTTCATAAAACCATAGAACAGCAACGTGATTTTGTAAGGAAACTCTTGCATGGTACTGAAACAAAGATTCATTCCACAAGATCTGGATGCATGATTGCTGCTACAACCGAGAACATTGCATTAAAGCTTGTATGAACATGTAAAACTATGTTTTTGGTGGGTGGCACGGGCTGCAATCCCAATCTCTAAACAGAGGTGGGAGTGAGTGTGCGATCAACCCTTTTTTTGGAGCTCTGATTAACTCTTATCTCCTTACTCTAATCTAAACTACTGAAAGAAACTTTGTTCATAAAACTAACCTACTCAATCACATCAAGAAATTCAACTCAGCAAACTGTGTTTCCAAATGCATGTAAAGGGAAAGAAATACAATGCTGAAAGAAAAGTATCAATACAAGGAAAGGAGGTCTATTGCTCTCAGGTTGGGCCCAACCCCGAGAGCTATAGCTCCTCTAAGAACTCAGAACTGAACTCAAATCTGCCTGCCTTTTATTAAAAGATAATAGTCATAAGTCTAACAACATGCCAAAAATGGCTTACAAAGAGAAAAACAGAGCTATCAACTCGTAGTCTAGCATAAACAACAAAGTTCCAAAAGTCCCCATCGAAGGCTACAGCCTCATCATTTATATATTACAAGGGCCAAGCTGGCCTCCTAGATTAGTGGGGTTTGGCTGCCTAAACTAAGAGTAATCTGTTGTTTCCTTTCAATCCGTTTGGCTGCCTTCTAGCTCGGTGGTGGTTGGAGCTCGGAGTTGGGGTGGAGATCACGAGGAAGGCCATTCAATGTTGTGGACAGCCTTCCTACAAAATCGCAATCCCATCTTGGGTGTCTCCTAGCCTTCATCTGCGTGGTTTTGCTCCATTAAATGTCAAAAAACCTGAAATAAACATGTGTTAGCCACCTAGGAATAGTGACTACCCTCCTTCGTACAAATAACATGAATATACTAAAAAATGATGCATAAGTGATGAAAAATGAAGGGTTGAGCAAGGGTAAGTAGGCCAAATGAGCCCAAAATGTTACCAAATTTGGGGCTCATCACTAGGCAACCCTGCCTTGGCTTTGTCCTTTGTTCTGTGGTTTGGGGGAACTTTTCCCTTGCTTCGGATTCATAGATCCAAAGTCTCTCTTCTTTTGTTTAAAATTTTGCTCGATATTGACAGCATATTGATATGCCATGTCGAGCAAGGAGATGTCCAAGAATTCTATCTCGTCTTGGATGTACCTGTGTAGGAAGTTGCGGTACTTGAGAACCAAATTCTTCTCAGAATTCTTGATACCCAACTTCGTTCGAAGGGTATGAAAAACATTGGTAAACTCCGACACATCTTGGTCCCTTCCCTATCGCAGCGTTGTCCACTTTATGTATTTATCCTCATAGCTCCCGATAGAGTAGTACTGCTCCTTGATGGCATCCCAGAATGAGTTCCAAGTGGGTACGGTTGAAAGCAGTGAGTTCGTACTTTCATCCTTCTGCTCACAGTAGGTTTCCCACCAGTCCTTGACATGGGTGGCTGCTTTGAGAAGTGAAAAAGTGATCTTTTCTCGGCTGGAAAAATCATGAATGGAAAAGTATCCTTCTATCATATTTAACTATTTATCTACAGCGTCTACATCTATCTGACCCTCAAATATGGGAATGTCAAAGTTAACTTGTACCTTAAAGGGTGTGGCACTTCCAGAGTAGCTGCCGGAAGTAGATGTGTCACCCTTGGGTAGCTGCTAAAGGATTTGGGCAAAGTTGTCCATCATCACGTTCCTTTGTTGCTCGAGGGCTTCTTTGAGCAAGATTTTGATAGGATCTCCTACCCCCTCATCTTTCTTTTCATCCGCCATGGGAGGCCATCGGGATTTGCGAGGCTGGTCTTGCAAAGGTTCGACCAGTTCAAGCCCTAACTCCTTATATCTTGACCTCGTTGGGGACATGCAAAGAAAAACAGAGAATGAGCAAATCGCTCTGATACCACTGATCCAGATTTAAACAGGAATGCAACAAATTATAGTTATAACCATAAATACAAAGATGCAGTAGAAATAACACTTCATTTCATTAATGTTAAATACTGAAATATGCTTACAAACAGAATGGAAATAAGACTAGCTCGGGCGATGGTAGCTTATCTCTCAGAAGAGATGTGGCAGCTACATGCCTCTGAACTGCGTCACAATGAGGCTCCAAGGCCTTTTTATTATTGAACAATAAGAGCAAACCCTAAACAACCAAAACCCTAACCCGAGGAGATATAGCACTAAGATTTTATGGGCCCCGTTGGGGTTAGTTGGACAACCAACTTCCCAGGGTCGTGACTTGGTCATTTTATCTCTGTTTGACGTGCATGATACCTCATTAGAAAGATCTCTCCGAGGACTACGACGAACAAGATGACTTTAGGTAGAAAATTTTTGGTACAAAATTGCCAAAATAACGTCATTTAGGGCCTCAAAACGGCTCCGAAAGTTTAGGACCCGAAAACTGCTAAAAATAGTAAATTGTGCTACAAATAAGGAAACTGAAAAACTGAAAGAAACAATGGTGGGGTCCAAGTGGAATTGGCGGGTGGCCACCAATATCCACCTAGATCACTTGAGGTCCCTCTCTTTCTCCTCCACTCTCTCATCCTCTCCCTCTCTCCATCTTTGTGTCCCCCTCCCTATCTCTCTTACCCTTCTCTCCCACTCTCTCTCCTCTATATTTCAAAAAAAAATTTACTTTGACAATCAAAATATTATGTTTAAATAAATAAATAAAAATTGATGTCATACAACAATTTGAATTTTTTATATAATACATATTTAAAATGAAAGATTTCAAATCTGTGTTGTACATTCCCCTGGAGGGAAAATCATAATTTTCCATGGAAATATTATCTAAGATTTTCCAAAATATTGGTATTTCAGTTACCTCCATCAGAGATACATAGAGCACTTCATGTCTTCCAATTGAAATTGTTTAGGTTTTATTTCTTTAGGTAGCTTTAGGTTATGATTACTTCAAGATTTTAAAAATATTATATATTTTATTATTTTAGATTTAGAAAAAAAAAAAAAAGGTTAAATAAAAGAGTCAAATTGTATGACTCTTTTTGTGTCAATGACTCTTTTTCTTATGCCTACGACATATATCAACCACATTTATTAATGCGGTTGTGCTAGTATATATTATAATATAACAAGTTTTATATTATATTAAAGGTTAATAATATTATATTAATCCAAAATTAATAAATTTAATATTACTATTAAAGTATATTAATATTAATTTTTTTATACTAATATAAGATTTCATAATTTAAATTAATAATAATAATAATAATAATTTTTACAATTACTATTAAATTTAACAAGGTTTCTACATGACATGATAACAAAAATTATAATAAATTTTGGAATTTTAAAATGTGGTAAGAACATAAATGTTAGATCTTTATTGATTCTAAAATCTAATTGATTAGATTCATAAAAAAAATTATGGAGGCTCGATCGAGCCATTGTTAACCATGTAAATGGCTCGATTGAGGGTTTACGAAACCCTCGATCGAGTTATTTGAATTTGAAATTTAAAAGCTTGATTGGGCACTTTAAATGCTCGATTGAGCGCTTTAAGCGCTTAATCAAGGCTCTGAAGTCCTAAAATCACAATTTAAGCATCCCTTCTGCAAAATTTCTCGCAATGCCATTTTGTACCCCAACAAACTTAGGGAAAAAATTTCTCTTAGATGGCAGAGTTGACAATGTTGGATTACGTTAGGTCGTTATACTACTAGTGTAACCCCTTATTGTTATTAGTGTAACCCCCTTATTGTATTATTGTGCCCATATAGTCCCCATGTTGTTATTATTATGCCCCATAGAAGCCCACTATTGTTATTGTTGTGCCATTACAATATTATTGTTATGTAGGCTCATATTGTATTGGGACCCCTTAGACTCCTATATATAGAAAGGAGGACTTGTCAGTTGTATCATCCAAGAATTTTTCATTTGTGTAATGTAAAGGAGGTTGCCCCCTCAAAGACGTTGACTTTGAAGTCATTGATCTATATTTTCTATCTTTTCTATCTTTTCTATCTTTTTGTGAGTTGATTCCATAACATTTGGTATCAGAGCTTTGGATTCTATGGTTTCACTACTCCAAACAGGTCATCGTGGAATTTTCTCTATAACTTTTCCTCTAAGAAGTTTCAGAAGCTAAAAAAAAAACCCAATTAGAGTTGAAATCGCTATGAACCTAGGGTCCAAATTTTAGATCTTTTCTCGCTATATTTTCGGAGATATGATCTAAGGAAGTTAGGGTTTTTTCAAGATCCAGAATTCCATCACAAATAGGTCATCATGGAATTTTCGCTATAATTATTTTTCTACGAAGTTTCAGACTCTGAAATTAAAATCCATTTGAGCCAAAATCTTGATGACGCTTGGGCGCGAATTTCAAATCTTGTTTCACTATATCTTCAAAGATATGATCCAAGGAAGTTAGGGTTTTTGCAGGCCCCCGAATTACATCCCAAACAGGTGACCTTGGGAAAATCATCATAACGTTCTCTCTGAGCATCAGATTAAAATTTCGTATGAAGTTACAGAAATAGGATGAACTTTACTTCTTTGTGTATCATTTTCAGGTCTAAAGGTCAAAATAGTGACACGTGGCACTTCGTACATGTTCACTCTACTGAAAAAAATATATAATCAGGTCATCTTGGGAGATTAGGCATAACTCTTTCTTGGAGAATCCAATTTCAATCAAACTTATGGCATTGGAAGGAGGACATAAAGGGCTACCGCAGGTAGAAATTCCAGACTTTGGAGATGCAAAATTTCAGGGATACAACAAATTCAAGATCGAAATCCTAAAAGCAAGAAAAAGAATGACTCAAATCAAGAAAATAGAAACACCTAGTAATCAAAATTGGATGGATGATTTGGAGAATGTGATTGAAGCTAAGATAAATAGTTTTATCTATGCCATGGAAGCTAATATCGAGGGTATGGAAGCATATTGGAAGAAATGCATGGAATATTTGAAGAAAGACATGGAAGGTTTGAAGGAAGGTGGGACAAAGTTGCTACAAGAAAGGCCTCCTAATGGAAAAAAGGTAGTAGAGGAAACTCATGATGAGAACAAAATTAATGTTAATCATGATTTCATAGAATCTAAAGTTGGATTGAAGACCCGACACATTCCAAAGATATATATGAGGAAGTTTGATGGCAAGGATCCCATAACATGGATACTACAAATGGAAAAATATTTTGATCTACATAATGTGCAAAACAAACAAGAGGTATGTATTGCATCTTTATATTTAGAACCGAATCAGTTTGTATGGCATAGAGAGATTTGTTTTCATAAACAACTTGTCACCTGGTCAATTTTCACAGAGGAAATGACAGAACATTATGAGGATACAGAAAGCAACACCTTTTTTAGCCAATTAATCAATCTCAAACAAAAGGGTTCAATGATGGAGCACATTGAGGACTTCCAAAAATTGAATATAAGGGTAAAAGATATTCCATAGGAACATAGGATTGATGTGTTCATAGGGACTTTAAAGGATAACATCCAACATGAGGTTTGCCTTTGGGAACCTGATTCATTGGAGAAGGCATTCAAGTTGGCAAGAAAAATGGAAAGAAAAATTATGGCAACAAGGAAGCCTACCACTCACAACTATAAAGCTGGAAGTGTTGTTTCTCCTAGCCTTTAACCACCTACAAGGTTGACACCAAAAAAATTGGAAGAAAAAAGAGAAAAAGGGCTTTGTTACAATTGTGATAGAAAATACACTAAAAGTCATAAGTGTGCTAAAAAGAAATTAATTTACATAGATGGGGAAGACGAGCAAGAAAAGGAACAAGAAATTTCAAAAGAAGAAGATATACACTAGGAACCAATCCCAGAGAAAGAAGAAATGAATATGACCATATCTTATAATGCATTGAAAGGAATTACCACTCCTCAAACTCTCAAGATAGAAGGGCATATCAAGAAGAAAAAGGTAATATTGTTGACTGATTCAGATAGTAATGTTATTCATTGTAAGATAGCCAAAGAATTGAATTGCTTCCTATATCCAACACCAGAGTGTCAAGTAATGGTTGCAGATGGAGGAACCATAAATTTCTCTAGAAAGTGCCATAATATCAAGCTATCCATGGGAGAATATGTCTTGAATATTCCAATGCTTTCCATTCCAATGGGTGGTGCAGATGTTGTACTAGGAGTCCAATCACTACAATCTTTGGGTATGATAGCTTTTAATTTTCAAGAACTTTTCTTGAAATTTTTTTGGGAAGGAAAGGAAGTTTAATTAAGGGGTATCGAATGGAAACCGAGAAAGATAATCAGCTCTAACAACATGACAAATCTTCTAAAGAAAGAACAACGGGGCGTAATTGCACAATTATGTTCACTAGAGGTTCCCACATCGAAATCATCTATTTCTTCAGATCTCCAAAATGTTTTGGACAATAATTCCAAGGTATTTGAGACTCCCAAAGGCCTCCCACCTATTCATGATCATGATCATGCTATTCATTTGATTCTAGGAATTTTTCCCCCAAACATCAGGCCTTACAGATATCCATATGCCCAAAAGAGTGAAATTGAATGTATGGTTACAAAAATGCTAGAGGTTGGTATAGTTCAACCTAGTCAAATTTATTTCTTTGCTGCAGTGGTATTAGTACACAATAAGGATGGATCATGGCGCATGTGTCCGAATTATAGGGAGCTCAACAAGCTTACTATTAAAGATAAATTTCACATTCCTGTCATTAATGAATTATTGGATGAATTACATGGAGCAATTTACTTCACCAAGTTGCATGTTCGTTCAGGATATCATCAAATTAGAATGAAGCCTGAAGACATTCCAAAAACAACATTTAGAACTCACGACGGTCATTATGAATTTTTGGTCATGCCTTTTGGCCTTACCAATGCACCTCCTACATTTCAAGGTTTGACGAATTCCATTTTCCAACCCACCCTTAGAAATTTGTGTTAGTATTTTTTGATGATATACTAATCTACACTAAGTCTTGGACATGTTGACAGCGTGTTCAAACTATTGGAGGAGAAACAATTATATGCAAAAAGCTCCAAATGTTTCTTTGGATTACAAGAGGTGGAAAATTTTGGTACTCAGTTAGCTCATAGCTCATCTTATCATCCTCAATCTGATGGGAAAACTAAGATAGTGAACAAATGTTTGGAAGGATATCTTCATTGGTTTGTATATGATAAACAGACACAATGGGTCAAGTGGTTGCCTCTGGCTAAATGGTGGTATAACACTTCCTTCCATACTGCAGCAAAAATGATCCCATTTATGGAACTTTAGGGATATCATCCACTATCTATCACATCATATTTAAAATAAAATTCTAAGGTTCAAGCAGTGGAAGATCACATCAAGCATCACCAACAAGTTCTTAAACTCTTAAAGGATAACCTCACTTTGGCGCATGTTGGGCAGTGGATCCCCCGCGTAATGGTTTTGGGGCTTAAAGCCCACAATTTTGGGTAATGGTATTGTAAAGGTTCCGTGAAGTGTGCAGACCATGGGTAGGCTGACACATTCTATATTAAATTACATTATTTGAGGGCGGACAACCCTTTGACTTGACTCATTACAATTCGCGCTCCGCACACTTTGCGAAGCCTTTATAATACCATTACCCAAAATTGTGGGCTTTAAGCCCCAAAACTGTTACGCGGGGGATCCGCTGCCCAACAGCGCAGAATAGAATGAAACAATAGTAAGATCAACATCGCAGCGAAAGAAGTTTTAATGTAGGTGACTGGTTATTTCTACAATTACAACCATACAAACAAATATCCCTCAAGCAAGCTAAGAAGGATAATAAATTATCATCAAAGTATTATGGTCCGTACAAGGTGTTACAAAAGATTGGCACTGTGGCATACAAATTGGAGCTTCCTGCATCTTCCCAAGTACACCCAATTTTCCATGTTTCATGCTTGAAAAAGATTATAGGTGAGAAGATCCCAGTTCAAACAATATTTCCAGAACTTGACAAGGAAGGAAAAATCATATTGGAACCGGAAGTAGTCACAAAAACAAGAAATCAATAGCTACGAAATCGATCAATTTTAGAGTATCTCATCAAGTAGAAGAACTTACCCGTTGAAGATTCCACATGGGAGGATGAGAATTTTATACAAAATCATCCAAAACTACTCAAGCATTGAGGACAACACTTTTTGAAGGAGAGGGGCATGTTAGGTCTCTATACTACTAGTGTAACCCCTTATTGTTATTAGTGCAACCCCCTTATTGTATTATTGTGCCCATATAGTCCCCATGTTGTTATTATTATACCCCATAGAAGCCCACTATTGTTATTGTTGTTCCCTTAAAATATTATTGTTATGTAGGCTCAGATTGTATTGGGACCCCTTATACTCCTATATATAGAAAGGAGGTCTTGTCATTTGTATCATCCAAGAATTGTTCATTTGTGTAATGTAAAGGAGGTTGCCCCCTCAAAGAGGCTGACTTTGAAGTCATTGATCTATCTTTTCTATCTTTTTGTGAGTTGGTTCCATAACAGATTCATGAATGAATCTTCTATCTAATGACATATGATTTTGACATTTTTGAATTCATATAATATTTTTCATCTAGTTTCTTTCAAACATAATGCTTGAAATTTTTTTGAACACTTTTAAAGAGGATGAATAAAAAATCAATATCATAAAATATACACAACTAAAAAAATTCAAAAAATACCACTATATTCATTTAGGAGTCCTCTTCAAAAGGGTACACTTGGTTTTTCAATTTATTTAAATAGTTGAAAAAAACATTGCGCGAACACATGTGTCTACAAAATGCAATTGAAATATTACTTCACCAACTTCGAAAAATAATTAAAATATATATATCATTTTGTATCGAAATATTTTTTTAATACGAAAAACTTAACTCTCTTCATGTAGATCATGCTCATATATAAATAAATAAATAAATACACATTTAGACTAAGTTATGCTATGTGAACACATGCATTCCTCTTAAGATGTGTGAAAAATTGCAAGGACAAGTATTTCATTTAATGGAAAATTGACATATTATATGCCACTAATTTTTTTGCCAAAAAATATCATTAGGACAACAACATGATTCTCCACAATTTGTCTTTTTACTCTAAATCAAAATTCACAATGCTTATAGGAATTTTGTCTGCTTCAATTCGATAAAAGAGTAAAATTTTGAAATTTCATCAACACATTTGGCCCAAAATTGTAACCCATCTTCATGCATACACCCATTAGCATAGTTCAACCATTATCAATCTCAATATGCCACAAGGGAAACAAGACCTTTTTTTAGGTTAAATTGTTTTACCTCAAAATTGCATATTACATTAATTCATTCATCATTAGCACAATTCAACCATTAAACAAGATTTGTTGGCCGATACTAGCAAAAGTCAGAATATAAAGTCTATAACCAATAATAGTTAGATATGACAATAAAATAAAACCATAAAAACAAAGAGATATAATTGAACATGACAAAATCTCACGAATCTCATGAGGTCACTAGAGTCGAGTCCCTAGCACTAGTACCAGTAGGAGTTGAAGTTTTGATTTCACATTGGAGGTGGCTCTCCACAAGATCCAAATGAGCATCCAAACAGGCCAAATAGGAGCTTTGGTGATGCTACACCCTTTGAATCTCATTCAAGGAAGCTATAATCTCATTTCGGTCTTCATGTTTCTCTTTTAGGACTCTACCTAAAAGAGTTTTCAACTGCTAATTCAAGGTGATTGAGTTCAGATGTTGGTTCATTCTTCCCCTAGTACATCTAGTGTCAGAAAGCCAGTTCACAACTTCCTCCATAATCTTGGAATCATAATATGCATGGTGATCATTGACAACATAAGATTCTAATGTTATACTATACAAACATGTCACTCAGGGTTCCACACCTTCCTTGGCATCACAAACACATTGTCAAGGTTTTAATAAAATTAAAAATAAAAATATTTTTATATAGAGAGATGTAAAATGTATATATAATAAAATAGTAGTATTAAGAATATAGCTCCATCTTAATTCCCAATTTTCTAAGGGCTAAAAAGAATTAAATTTCTAGAGTTGCAAACATCTCCTCAAATTTTGCACTTAAAAGTGATTTTCAATTTTGCACTCAAAAATATTTGTATTCAATTACTCTAAGTGCTTGACAGATTTTGATTTAAGATAGATTATTAATTTTCCCATATGTTTGTAATAATAACAAATATTTAGGAGAATGAACTATATGATTTGCTCATCAGGCAAGCCATATACACTCTGTTCTTTGATGGGGCAGCGAAAGGTAACCCCGGATTGGCTGGGGCAGGAGAAGTATTGTGACTAAGTTCGCTTGGGGATTAGGACAATCCACCAGCATTCAAGCAGAATCCTTGGGACTTCTTCAAGGTATCAAGCAAGCAAAGGCCTCTGGTCTATCAGATGTTAATATTATAGGAGATTCTCAGTCCATAATTAAAGTCTTATTGGAGGATTCTGCTCCTGCAGATCTTAGATTGGCAAGAGTGATTTCAAGAATCAGAACTCTGGTGAAATCTTTCCAGACTGCAAACTTCCTTCATGTATTGAGGGGGAACAATAAAGATGTTGATTTGGAAGCCAACAGGGTGGTGCCACTTCCCGCTGGCTCTCTTTTGAAAGACGGAATGGAGGAGTGGGACTCAATACCATAAAATAGATTTATGTTTTACTGCATTATTCTGAATTAGTTTGTTTGTACATTTAAGATAGGAAAATTAACGGAGATAGATTCTCTAGTCTCGAGTAAATTACGTAGATCTTCAAATTTTGGGGCCTATGATCAGTTAGTGGAAGAAAATTCAAGGGCTATGCCCAAACTATTGTAACCGGTGAAAGGCATTTTGGCCAATATCTAATATAAATCCATATCCATTTCTGTAAAAAAATAATAACAATAATAACATATATTTAATTTTAAAACAAAACACAAGTTCGTTTTAAATTTACATTTTCTACTTAGAATTAAAAATTAAAAAATTAAAATTAAAATTAAAAAAAAAGGTTAATTTATCCTATGTCAATAATAACACAATTTTACTTCTAATTATAAAATGAAAAAATGTCTATTTTAATTAACTTGTAATAATAATAATAATAAATTGCTTATTTATATTCAGGACTTATTAATGAAATTAAAAAATGATTATTTTTATTAGTTGCCAATAAACAAAAAAATTTACTTTATTTATAGTTTATTGCAATGGTGAATTACAACTCAATGTGGAGAAGATGTTGTTAGGTAAAAACAAGACAACATATAAGAAACAAGTTTGTAAATTTATCTTCTTAAACCCATATATATTAAGCATAGAGAAGAATAAAATTTCTTAGGGTGAGTTTTTTTATCACTAGCATAGATCCATCTTAACTCTGAATATACCAAGTACTTAGAGGGATTAAATTTATCGACATGCAAACTTCTTTTTGAGTGCAAAATTTGAGGAAATGTTTGCACCTAGAGAAATTTGATTCATCTTCGTACTTGGTAGATTCAAATTTAAGATGGATCTATGTTGTTTATTAATAATATTATTTATATTTATATAAATTTCACATTTCTATATATAGAAATATTCTTACTTTTATTTTGATTATATATATATATATATATATATATATATATAGATAATGATAATTATAATTTTTCTTTCACCTATTTTATAATTTTATTTTATTTTTATTTTTAAATATAATAAGCATAACATTGATGATATATAGATAAATAAAGAAAAAGATATATAACTTAAGAAAAAATTTATTATAAATATTGTATTTTTATATATTTATCCATTCAATTTAAATATAACATTTTGAAAGAATATATATATATAGATATAGATATTACTAAGTTTTTATATGTTTATTAATTATACTATTGAAATATCATGGTTACGGATATGAATCATTATTATTTTAATTTATTTTAATTTGATGTGCATATTATGATTTTTTTTTAGTAAAAAAATTGTTTATAATTTATTAATAAAAACAAAATTATAATATATCAAGTCCCACTAACACAACTGGTTGAGAATGGGCCTCGTTAGCAAGGTGACCCACGGTCAAACCTCAAGGGGGTGGTTGTGCCCTGTGCTAGGGGGAGAAGACATGCTAAAAAATCCAGTTAGCTTAGAGTTGGTGTGCCCCGTGTGACTTTGACGGATTAGATGCCCCTGGGTCATGTGACTTTGACAGATTAGATGCCCCTGGGTCGTGGCTCCTTAAGCCACAGGTCAAGCCTGAGGATTCTAGACAACATCACATGGAATTAAATGACGAAAGCATCAATATATCTTGTTTTTATTTATACTTGAAGGTCTTATTGCCACCTTTGCACAAGACAATGTCATGTGATTACTTTCTCTCATATTTAATGCCATAATCCAGGGATATGGTTGCAATATTCATACATGATTTTTATATATTTGTGTAATGATTTTGTATTCTTATGCTTTGCATGAAAATGATCTAAAAATAAAATCCTTGAAAATAGTTCATACTCAAGTAAATAACATATTTATCATCAATTACATCCCATTATAATTTAAGCAAGTCATGTGATAAGAATAATATGTAAATAGATATACTTACCAAGAGTTGCTTCCCAACATTATATATATATTTATATATATATATATATATATATAATTGTAAATGCGTAGACCTTTTAGTGGTTACTACCCACCAAAACTTATACAAAATTGTAAATGCGTAGACTTTTTAGTGGTTACTACTCACCAAAACTTATACAAGTCATTGTGCATGAGAAAGCAATTCATTTATTTATTTCACATCTTAATTTATTAGTTCCTGCCAAAGCAAGATTGTAGACTTCGATTTGCCTATTAACCACTCTTAATTTAGCATTAACCAATAAAAACTATATTTTTAATACATTTTTTCTCAAAACATAATTATCGTAATTATGGATTTTTAACCTATTTGTTAATATAATTATCATAAATTATATTTTTTAAAACAACATAAACCTATTTTAACCCAAAATCTATCTAGATGTAAATTTTTTCTTAAACATTTTTAAAAATTTAATCTTCTCTTAATTATAAATAATATAGTTTACATGAATTGTGGGACCAATTAAGCTTAATTTGTGAAAGATTTACCTTGACACATGTTTGGTATATGTTTATTTATTATTATATTATATATCTATTTTTTTTATTTTTACATTTATAAAATGCTATAGTACAAATATATTAAAAAGTTGAAATTAATAAAGAAATTATTCGCTTCCTAGACAAGTTTAAAAATCTCAGAATCAATACGAAATTAAGACCTATCATTCCATTAAGTGAATTAATAATAAACATATTAATCAACACTCTAAAAACAAATCCATATTAACTAAGATTATTCATACGAAGTATATAAAATTCTTTAGTTGTTTGCAAAGGCATAACTGACCATACATTTTCAAAATAGCTTTTGAGAAAGCATAATATAAGGTTGAATTCGTCATCATCTTGACCATTTCTTGACCATTTTTAGGGAACTGAGTCAAGGATTTCTTTCACGGGTGTAGTTGAAATTTTATTCCTGAAAACATTAACATGCATCTTCATTAACATCTATAATTGAAAAGAGGTGGGTACTTTTTCTCTCGTCAATCAATTCTTCTTTTTAGCATTTACACTTTTTTTTTTTTTATGGGATGGGATGGTAAATGAAAGTCTCGAAAATTTGATTTTCGACACATTATAAAAGATTTTTTTTTTATTTAATCATGTAAACGTAAATGTAAATGTAAATATATATAAAATGAATAAATATAATAAATAATATTATTAATATAATTATATTAGTAAATGTGGTTGATATATGTTAAAGGCATTATTTAATAAAAAAAAATCATATTTATCAAGTTGAAACTCTTGACTTCATTGACATTTTTTTTTATTGAAATTTTATTGGCCCTTTTTTATTGAAACTTCATATCTAAGGTTGGGTACAGTGAATACTAATACAATCCTTAAACCACGATCAATGGTTACAAACACAGGTAATCCAATCTCTTGCGCCTTAATCTCAAGGCTTCCTTTAGTTTGCAAATGCTTCCAAATTCCTCGAAGAATTTAAGATACCTTAAATATTTGAATCTTGATATGTGCTTCATCTTGAAAATATCGGATGAAACATTTACAAATATTCGTTTTCTTGAATATTTAGTTCTTTCTTGTGGGGAAATGTTGCCTTGGCAAGTTGTACATCAACAGTCCCTAGAATTATTATATATATGTTCCTTACAGATTTACAAGAATTACCTAAGGATATCGAAAACCTCAGCAGTCTGGAAGTATTTAAGGTGGGAAGTGATTCCTTGAAAGAACTATCATGTTCACTAGGTCAGCTGAGAAGCTTGAAGCAATTGCGGCTCGTTGGGATTGTTGACTCGGCTGTCAAAGTTGTTCATAGAAAGATGTGGAATATAGTCCTTACCAACAGAAGTGGTGAATTTGAACAACCTGGTAAAGTTAACAGTAAAACGATGTTTGATTCAAGAGCTTCCATTGAAAAGAGGGGTGGAAAGAGCAAGCAGTGCCATTGAGTTGTTCCAACTGGAATTATTAGAGCTGGAGTACACAAAAATATCAGAGATGTCATTTATTGAGGGTGTTTGTCCTAGCCTTAAACATCTCAGTATCACATGTTGCAATGATCTGGTAGAGGTTGGAGCATTTCCACCGACACTCATAAAGATTTATTTGCGTCTTTGTAATAAGTTGAGGAAAATGGGAGGGATTTATAATCTTACAAACCTTCAAGAACTAGAAATCGTGAGGTGTAAAGAGGTGGAAGAGTTGTCGTGAAAGGTTGACGTCTTTGAAGAGGTTCAGGGTTGTTGGGTGTTGTAAATTAAAAGAATATGGGACCTGGAGCAACTGACACAACTTCAACAAGTTTATATGGCTTTATGCAATACACTAGAAGAGATTGCAAGTGTTGAGGACTAGCCTTGTGTTGATAAATGTCCAAACTGCAGAGTGAAGTATAGGAGCATTTGCACCAATGATATAGAGAATTAATGGAGACCACGAATTATTTCTCGATTGAAGCAAATGGAATGGTTCATTTATTTTTTTATCAACTTCTAGCCGACATCATAGGTCATACAACGTCATCTGAATTTGTACAGTGAATGAAAACGAATATGTATAGTACCCAGAGGAAGAGCTCCACAATAGAATGCCTTCGGTGTAATTAAGTGTTTTTAGACTTTAAACATAATTCCTTTTTTAAAATTTAGTAAGTGAAAAGTTAATATATCATTAAAGTTCTTGGAATATTTATGAATGGGTATTAGACCAAGGATGCCCATGGTTAGCCCAGTTGGTTGAAGTCTTTCCTGTTAAGTCATTGGCCCTTTGTCATGAGGTGTGGGTTCAATTTTCCTTGGGTCCATTAGGGTCAAGCGCCGACAGTAAGGTCAACTGGGTGTGAGGCCTCTTCGAGTGGGCCTGCTAGGGGTGTTACGAGGAAGAAAAAAAAAGATGGTAACGGATCTCACTAATTATAATATTAAGTTAAAGAATACATCAAGGAATTATGGAAATTAGTTATTTATGGTGTGGAAAAAAATAGTTATCAAAGGCCTTCGCCGAGGCCATAAATTTTATTTCATGCTAATATTTTGGTTGCTACCCATGTTTACAACTCCTCATATTAGGTTCTATTAGTTAACATTTTCTAGAATTCACTTATGCTCCTGTAGGAAAACACAACTCTAGTTAATTCACTTTGGTTTGTAGCCTTGGGAATCTAATTCACTTGAGTAACCGAAGCATTTAAGATGCAGTAATAATGAAACATAGTTTAGCATTGGTAAAAGAGCTTATTTTGAGCTCCACCCTATTAAAGTGGGAACTTATAAGGAAAATATCTTCAAGAAATATAAGCTAATTGATGGCTTTAGGTGGTTATGCTACAAGCCTTTGTAAGTCATTTTGATTAAGTAAACTATTGAGAAGTCTAAGGATTCTACCCAACTCTTCAAACTTCACAGTGTTTGGATACTTTTATTGGAGCTAAGAGAATCCTTGTAAGGTCCTACAAAAAGATTATATGTGATAGTTTTTCATTATAACCCATATTTATAACATGTTCATAAGGTGGAATTAAATGACAAACATTCACCAAACTCTACAACATTATAAGGATGTAATGTGCACTAACTAAACAAGAGATTCTTTCCAAATCTCCAAACTCTTTTTCTCACTCTTGATAGTCTCATTGCAAGGAGAGATGGCCAAGGTACATAACTAACTAAGCTATGAGGGAGAGGTGAGAATATTTTTATAATTAGCCACCTAAACCTATGACATACTCATTAAATATAAATTTCTTAAACTATGGCATACTTATTAATTAGTTGGGCCAATAAAAAGTGATAATCATGATTTTTCTTAATATTTGTTTCATCTTGAGAAAAATTTGAAAATATTTTCATGTATGCATTTTCTAATTTCTTTGTAAATTTGAATATTGATTTTTTACCTATTATATGTGTGTGCAAGAGATAATTAATAATTTATGATAAATAAATTTGAGTTTAGTATTTTTTATTTTGTGGTATCATTCAATTAATTTATTTTTTCATCAATTGAAATATTCTTTATTGAAGTAATAAAATATTTATATACTTATTTTTTAGAAAATTATCACTTTTCAAAATATACTCAGGAAAGCCTCCACTCTCTACATTCGAAAAAGATTGAGGCCGCTATTCTGAAAATAGACCTTAAGAAGGCATATGACTGTCTAGACTGGGGCTTTCTAAGATGTCTTCTTATAAAAATTAGCGTAAATTGTGACTGCACAAATTGGATAATGGCATGTGTTGAAAATGTAAATTATGCTATCTTAATTAATGGATTTCCATCTACCTTTTCCTTGGCTGTTAGGGGTCTGAGACAAGGGTATTCACTGTCCCCTCTTCTATTTATTCTAGCAATGGATTCCTTAAGTCTTCACATTAAAAGAGTTGTCATGGACAAAATATGTCATCCCATGATGATCAGTAGGGGAAATTTCATTTCTCATAGCTTCTTTGTAGATGATATCTTAATTTTTGGAATGCTCTGCCGGCATTCCTGGATCTGTATACATGGAATACTGGAAAAATTCCAAAGAGCCACTGGTCTCCTTATAAATGATAGAAAATCCTCCTTCTATCATGGGGAGGCTAATTTGGAAATTATCGAGTATCTGGTACAATTGTTCAATATCGAAGCGAAGGCCATAAAGAATGGCATGAAATACCTTGGTTTTCATCTCAAACCTTCTAGCTATTCAAAAGTCGACTGGTTGTGGATCTCTGATTGATATTTCAAAAGGATAGTTGGATGGGATTATAAGTGCCTCTCTATGGCCGGAAGAGCGGTTTTAGCACAATCTGTTCTTGGCCAACTGTCTGTGTATTAGGCCCATCTATTTTACATCCCGGCTAGTATTATCTTATTGCTAAATAGAATGACAACAAGTTTCATATGGGGAGGGAATAAAGAGAAAAGGAAATATCATCTCACTAAATTATCTAATATCACCCTTCCAAAGAATCTAGGGGGATGGGGAATCATGGATCTCCGGAAATTCAAGATGGCGTTGCTATGTAAGTCTCTATGGAAATGTGTTTTTGGGGACAACATATGCAGCAGAACAATAAGGAAGAAATATATGGGCAATAGAGATATCTCCTTTTGGTATAGGAAAGGGTCGATAGGGTCTCCCCATGGCTCTGCCATCTAGATGAGCTTTCGAAAAATTGAATCGTTTTTTCTCCAAAATCTTGCTTGGAATTTTCAAACTGGTAATAAGTTAATTATAGGTTTTGACCCTATAACGAGTGGGGGAGATGATATCATCATTACAAGACAAATGATAGAGTTTCTTCATCAGAGGGGGATTTTTACCTAGAATCAAGTCATCGCAGAATGGAAGGGTCCCTTTTCCATCTGGGAAAATGCTTCGACTTTGGGCTTAAAAGGAATTTTGGCTCATCAGTGGTCAAAGATTCTATTAACTATAAGGAACATGGACATATGTCGTACTGAAGTGGAGGATGCCCTCATCTGGAAGGGGAATAGTGGGAAGGAGAATGTAAGTGTAAAAGATATCTATTCATCCCTTACCAAGATCCATTTTTCTCAATCTGCTAACATTTTCCCTTTGTCATTATGGAAAATTGGGAGTCCCTATAAAATTATCATATTCTCCTGGCTTGTTTTCAAAATCTCATATGGGAAAACCTGCAAAAGAGGAACTGGTCTGGTCTTGGTATATGCCTAATATGTAAAGCAGAGGGGGAAAATAACTTCCACATGTTCCTGAATTGGAGTCACACCCTTCAGCTATGGAGGAACCTTGCGTCCTTTTTTGGTTTTAGTTTTGTGTTGCATTCTTCTCTAAAAGAAGCACTTGAATGGTGGAGTAATCAGAGAGCTATATGGAGACACATTCCACAACTGGTTTTTTGGTCAATATGGAAGTGGAGGAATAAGTATTTGTTCCAAAACAGAAAGAAAGATTATAAGTCTGTTTTTGAGAACATTATCACTCTTTACAACTCTCTTCCTCCCAAGATTTCCCAGTAGAAAAAGGAAAAAACAAAGGAACAAAAAAGAAGTTAGATGAGTTTCCCAAGAGCTTTTTTTGATAGGGCTGCACAAAATGGTATGTGTGCCTATGGGATCTATATAGTCATGAAGGAAGATCAGCAGTTTGCCATTTACTGAAATGGTGGGAAAGGAACAAACAACAAAGTTGAAGCAATGGCTTTATCAGGGCTCCTTCACTTCAGCATTTTCCTAGATATTCAGTCTCTGCAGATCTATGGGGATTCCAAAATAATAATTGATCATGTGACTGCCAAACATTCTATAAAAATCCACAAGTTAACATGATGGATGAACATAATTGATTCTTTTTGGAAGAGGAGGAAGGATTACACTATATATCACGTGGACATATCTCAAAATACTCAAGCAGATGAGTTGTCGAATAAAGGGCTCCTAACTCAAATGGGCAAGTGGAAAATGAATATAAAAATGGATGCAAAAACATTCCAGATTCAGGACTTTTCTCTTCCTGGTACATAATCTCCCTTGCCATATATCTATCCCCCTGATATGTATCTTAGAACTGTTTTTCTTTTCCATAGTGCATGTTTTCTCTCAGCTGATAGAAGATGCTCTTTATAAGGGGACTTTATCTTCCTGGATGATCTATCTGGTAAACTTTTGCTCCTTTAAGTGTACCACATATACATATCATTTGCTATTGTTTCCCCTATTTCATCATGCAGGCTTTCTGAAGCAAAAGCATAGAATTGTTTCTTCTATCAGTCTGGAAAGTCATGGATCTATCTAATATTTCAGTCTATTCATATGTAATGGGCCTATTTGTTTTTAATATAATCTAGCTTTTTTCATATATACAACTAAAAGAAGAAAAAAAAGAAAAAGAAAGAAAAAAATATATACAACTTCATAAATTTTAATAATCAAATTATTATTAAAAAACTATATAACTTATCCTTTGACAATAAAATCTCATACACTATTATGTTTTTATAAAATTTATTATTTTAAAATAAAAATTATTTTAAAATAAATTTAAAATAAAAAATTATAATAAAATAAAATTACAATAATTAAAAATATATATTTACTGAGTTACTTTATAAAATATTAATTAAATTATTTTTTTTAGCTACTAAGATGTCCCCACAACCTCCGAGGGCTTACGTAACCAAACGAATAAAGAGAGCTGATTTTATGACTATTTCCTTCCCCGACAACTTTATCCACACGTACTCGCAGAATTTAGCTTAATTGAATTCACTTGTTCAACGTATTAAAAACGTCTTCATATCTTTCCGAATACGTAATTATTATTATGTCAGGATGCGCAAGTGTGATATGACACTCAAGTTTCTAATAATTAATGACATCCTTTAACATTGAGTCCCTTAGAATCTTCTAGAACCTATGCTTAATTGTGACAATCTTTTAAGCTAAACGAACATGGCGTAATTAAAACAAAGCCATGCACCGCATGTGAAGAATATGACTCTTTGTCTTTATGCATAGAATTCCATGGATAAGAAGTTCGCTTAGTGTAATTTTTTTTACATTCAAATATAGTTTTCATATTATATCCAAAAAAACAAAAGTATATAGGGTAAATGTGTTTCAAAAGACATTTCAGTACAAAAAACACCATTAGAGACACTGACTGAGCAACATCACAAGACAAACTAAGAGATTTCACTGTGAGGTTATTGTTGCCATACAAAACGAAGACAGTAGGAAGGGAGAACATTTTTAACAATGCCTACTAAGTGACTCGCTAACGCCAAAGCAAAAGAAGGACATCCAAAACATAGGAACAACCATATGCAACAAAACCAAAAACCAGAAGCACAGTTGAAAGAAATTTAGTCATCTAAGACAATCATCGGCTAGTCCAGGGAAGAGTTTGTAGTAACTATGTTGATTGGTTGAGCATTAATAACCACTTCACCATCTAGGGGAGCATTTGATCTGTATCAGAATCTAAGACGATGGAATGTTCTATCTTGCTCAAACAAACCATGATCTCGTCCATCTCATAACGAAGGTCCCTATAAATTGGTTTCAAGTCCTCTTCACCCACAAAGGGCTTATAATTTTCAACCTACTTGTCTCAAATAAACATGTTCAGGAGAGTCTCTATCTATGTGTGTGTGTATATGGAGTTCATGAAGTATAACCTCCTCTTCTGGAGGTTTCCAAGATCGGGCAACCATTTGGTGTTGTCAGTACTGACTTCAAAATCAGAAATATACAGTCTTCGAACTCTTTGGCTTCTAGAGTTTGAATTTCCTTATGGGCCTCAAAAGGAACAACATCAAACAAATTTGCTACTGACTCCCAGCCAAAGAGTTTATGATGTCTAGAAGAAGAATTTGTGTGTGATCCTCCTCTTCAGCTCGTTAAACAGTGATGGGGGACCATTATTATCCAGGACTAATCAGGATTCTTTGCCCTATCAATTTTGGACCAGACAAAGCGAATTGAACTGGATAGAATATGAGTAAGAGTAGGCAAAGCGAAACAGATGAATAAGACATGTCACTGAAGTTGTGTTGATAAACAAGAGTACTTGTGTTGATAAACAAGAGTACTTAAGTGAATGTCGTCGATGTAAGTACAAAGGGAGAGACACTATTTCTGTATAACTTCAAACCGTTCATGACTAGAAAACTCAATATTAACCACCTCAGTCGTCCAAGAAGGCCAATGAAGAATGAGGTCAGAACCAAATTGATAAGGAACCATTATATCAGACACCCGCCACCAATATTGGGCAGTTAAACGAAATACCAGACAGCTCAAGGGATTGGATATCCACAGAGGGTAAGATGACAACAATCTCAAATGACGGCCCTCAGGAATTGTTATGGAGAAAACACAAAAACATTTGCACGGAGTCTAAGATGTGTAACCCTTAACCATGAAACACTTAAAGGAAATATGATGGAGTAGTGGCATATGAACTAACATCAATTCATCCACACAACACAATTGCAATGAAGGCAGAACTAAACTCAGTGAAAAAAGACACCATTTAATCTGATGCAGAACGATATATACTACTGACAGTAACCAGGGAGGGTAAATCAGATGACCCAAAAAGTAGAGAGGCGAAGCAACAAGAAAGATGGATTGAACAACAACATAGATGGACGAACTAACAACAAAGATGGATGGAGCAAAGACGAAGATTAAAATACCTAGTTGATAATTCACAAAATCAAATCAGAAAATAAATCTTAGAGGGTTATGCAGCAAGGTGTACCATGAGTGCACGAAGATGTAAAGCCTCCACATTACTGTAACCTTAAGAACTCGCCACCCTTTAGCCTCCTAAAGCATTCGCCACCTTTTTGCATGCACACTACTAATATATAATCTAGCACGCTTGTTAGACCAGTTATTCACCTAGAGCCAAGGGTAAAAACAAGAGCCTAGCAGGCGTCAAGTGTTGAGACTCTCTCTGAAATCCAACATCCCAAGGAAACACCGAGAGGTGAGGTCATAAATGGGAGGTGATCTCCTGTCAGACAATTCCCTGTTGTATCCATCCCCACAAATATGGTACCTACCTTGCTTATGCCAAAACACCAGATCATCTTGCAGTTAACCTGCAAATAGGAATGCTTCCTTTTCACTCGTATGAATTTAATGTGCCACCTTGTCCTCCAAATGAAGACCTTACAGAGATCAACAAATTTCCACGCATGGAGTAGATATCACCACATGACGGCTAGAGAACTGCCTCAGAGGCTTGCCTATGGCTGGGCCAAGCAAACGTTGTGCATGTCAATGATTTACTAGGGAAATTCCCTCTCACCGGGGAACCAAGAAACGGGGACTGTTTTCTAACAAGACACCCCCATCGGGGAACAAAGAAGTTCACCTAATGTAACCTATAAAAGGATGTGTGACTTATTTTGGCATGAGAAAATTTCCAAGTCTTCTTACTTAGAGGATTGGGCATTTTTTTAGTGGAGACCTTTCAATGGGTTATTAACTTGGTGTTGGTTATGAATTTAAGCTTTATATTGAAGACAGTTTATTAATCTTAAATAATATTATTAGATTTTATTTTCATTTTTAAGTGAATCTTAATCGAGTTTTCGGATACCTATAACATCATTATTTTAATAGTTTATATATAACAAAGATGGAGTGGGAAATTTTTTTTAGAAGAAAAACAAATGATTTCTTTGACATCTATCCCCTCTTAGTATTCAAACTTTCCCCTTTCAACTCTCAAACTTGGGGTTACATTAAGGTGTAAGATTTAGATGGTTTCTTGATCTAAATAATGGTTTTCTCGATCTAGTCTATATTTCAAATGTGCTTTATCACCCCTTCAACTTTTATGAAATATGGATATCAGTAATGAAGTGAGTTAATAAGTGGAAAAACTTAGCATTTCCAATGAATTATTTAACTTTTGATAAGGTGAGGTTCCACCTTATCAAAAATTAAGTAACCTCTAGTTATTAGAATCAAACTTCTGTTGTCTAATGTCATTTACCCTAAACAATTTAGGTTTCTAAAGTGAAGACTTATACATGAGGAGATAGGCATTACTCAAGGAGGTTTGCACTCAATTAAAACTTCTCAAATTCATTTAACAGTTATTAAACTAGACTTGTCTAAATCCTACAATAAGGTGTTCTAGCTATATCTAAGGCTTCTCCTCATCCATATTGGTGTTTATTTTCCTTTGGTAAATTGGATAATGGGCCATTTGGCCTCATCCTCCTTTGATGTTCGATTAATGGTTCTAGCTCCAAGTTCCTTAAACCTTCTAAGGGGCTTAGGTAGGCAATTAAAATAAGGAGGGAAAAAATAACTCATATATTATTTATATACAATATATTTTTTTATTTTTGCTCTTAAGAGGAATCTTGACATTACTAAGAGATTTTAAACTCTAATACCTAACCACAAGGATGGGAATTAATATTACAAAATCTAACTCGTATTTTCCTAAAGTAGAGGCTCAAGTAGGAAAGTTTTGGAGCATACTTTTCCATTGCCCTCTCATGGTTTGAATGATGGAATTAAATGCTTAGTTATTCTCTCAAAACTAATATTTATGGAAAGATTGACACGATGTGGCTATTATCCAAGATTGAAAAAAGAGTGAACTTTTGGGGTAATCATTGGATTTCATGGGGAGAAAAATTAGTTATCATTAAGTCAAGAAGCTATTCCAATGTATTGGCATATTATGTCTCATGTTCCAAAAGATGTTTTAGACAGGATTAGGAAGGTGTGCTTTAACTATGTATTGAAGGAAAATTGTGATTATAAGAGATCCCACTAGACAAACTAGAAGGTTATTGCTTCACTTAAGGATTAGGATAGTTGGGGAATCAAGAACATCAGGGAAAATTTTAGGGACTATATTTTGTAGACAAGCTAATTTTCCATGTTTTAAAAAAAAGGAGGTCCACCAATTTCCAATTTTATAAAAGTTATTTGCCCAAATTTTATTGGATAAAATTCCTTTACACTAAAATCACCAAATTTGTATAAAGAATATATAAAATCAATAGAAAATTGATTATTACAAAATTATCACCATACATTTTACATTTTCATATTAGTGAAGTTTCTACACTTAAGATAAATGTTCATTTTAATTTTTTCCTTGAAGAACATCTTCTTCATGGGTAAAGCCCTAACCACCATGTCACTTTCAAATTTATTGACTAGAGACAACTTATGCATAAGGATTTTAATTGAAAAATATATTTCCCCTGGTAGTGTCACGGATTGGATGAGGAGGAATAGAAAGAGTATTAATAATGTATTCAATCAATGAAAAACTTTTAAATTGTCCTTTCCAGTCATAAGTTAGTTCCTTGCTTGTAAAGTTGGTTCAGAGGTTAAAGTTAGAAGACGTATCGATGTAATTGTCGAATGTGCTGAAGGCATTTTCCTTCTAGAATATTTAATCCTAGTCATCAATTTGCAAGAACAAGGAAGATGTGCATTGAACAAAATTTATAATCCTCTACTTATCTTAATTTGAAACCAAGGTTGGCAACAAACTCAGATCTTGATATTAGAAGATAATTGGGCTTAGCGTTCGGATGGATATTTACCTGAGCTTAGGAAGGCACATGTAAGACCTAGGGATGAAGATGATGAAATTGCTTGGACTTATAAAAAAATGGAGGCCTTTATACTACCAAACTTGGATACTCGACTTTACAAATGCCTATTGTTCAAGAAATACATTGGTGGTGGGAGAAGTTATGAAAAGTTAAAGCCCCTCTAATGTGCACTTAATTCCTTTGGCTTGTTCTCAACAAGAAACTTTTAACTTGCGATAGAATGCAATAGAGAAATATAAAAGGTTCAACTATTTGCATCCTCTATATAAGTAATGAAAACACTTCCTTACATTTATTTTTAGAATGCCCTTACTCAACAAGCACGAAAAGAGAATGAACATTAAATCTCACATCTACATTTGTGGGATAAACCAATGTTAGAAGATTGGTTTCAAGAGTACTTTATTAGAAGGGAAACAAAAGAATATAAAACACTTCCTTACTTAATTATAGGAATCTAGTTGGAAAGGGTTCTTTTTAAAGATGTCCAAGTTCTTGTTTTCAAAGTTTCTTTACAATCTTTTCACTATATCCTTCTTATAAGTCTGATATAAAGCCAAAATCTAGTCATGTGATTGGAGAGGCGACTATGAACATGGAATATGTGTGGAGTTGCTTTGATAGAGCTTGTCGGGAACTAAAACACTTTTGTAGTTTAAGCTTCATGTTATTTAATGCTAAGGATCATATTTTATTGATAGGGAAAATTTAGGTATTAGGACCATTAATCAAGGTATTTAGAGCATTATTCTTTCTCATAAATTTCATGAAAAATATTATGCAATTACAAGTATGTTAATACTTTGTTATGACTACCAAATAGATGAACAATGAAATCCAAGTCCATAGTATTGGTGTTTCATAGTTGGTATTACATTTGCAAGATATTCAAGGCATTTCTATTAGATTAGTTTTGCTCATATTATACATAACTAAACATTTTTACCGATTCACTATCTAAAGATGCCATGCATATGGCTAAAGGTTTAGTCGTTGATGAGTTTAATTGGGGACATTTGGTTTCCTCAAGCTCTTGTAACCTTTTAGACTTTTGATCTTATTTGACTATTGATTTGAAATATGCCAATTGATGATGACATATTTTGGTTAGAACTCAATTAGAAGATCTTGGGAAAACTTATGCAAAAGATATTGGTGGTGGTCTTGGTCCCATAGACCATAAAAAAATTAGTCACATATTGTATGCATATTAACACGTGAGTATTATATATTCATTTCAATTTGAATAAAATGTACATTTTTACATAGAAAAACAAGGTGAAGTTCCACCTTGATGTACTCATTTTACATAATTTTAACAATATCTGCCATTAAAAAATAGGCGAAAACCCTAAGAGCAAAGTTCCAAGGTCAAAATCCCTATCAATTGGGTGGAACTATAACCTTTCATAAAATTCATACTATATCTCGACAAGAATTTCAATGAAAAATAGGTTGACATTGTCCACTAATTAATTTACTTTATTTGTAATTGTTTATGTAACTCCTTTAGTGATATAAGACTTGTTTTCCAATCATTTTGTTTGTATTTAGCTAGTTACATACATTGAGAGGCTAGTGAAAGTTGATGTTTTCCTCAATGTAATTTTCTCGAATAAATATAAAACATGAGACTTTTTTATAAGCAAAATAAACTATCATCATACATAGCAATTTTGAAAGATCTTTTACCGTGTTTGAAATACTTATAATGATTTACTAATGTACATATATTTGTGTTTTTTCTTCATTTCGAAGAAAGTGTTCTTTATAAAAATTAACATGTTTTTTTCCTAATGGTAAGTGGGAGAATAAAGAAGTGGAATAATAAGTGACTCATCCTATTACATATTAAAATCACATTTTTAGATCACTTAAAATCACATTAAGCATTTTACCCTTGAAAGTCATTCCAACCACAGTAATATCTTGGTCACCACATATCTTAATTCTAGATTAAAATCAAAATTTCAAACCAACCTACATATTATTAATTATATCACTCCAATTAAGTAAATTGATAAATAATTTTTATATACATTCAAAATCTTTGAATAAATTTAATGTCAAAAATATCTTGTGCTTTAAAAAAATTTCTCCACATATAAAAAATAAAAATAAAAATATTTATTTGTTTAATGCAATTAATATTAATTATACTTATTTTGATTCAATTAAAAAATATAAAATCTATAAAAATATAAATAATATTTGTTTAATATAATTTCAAAATATAAATATAAAATATTTTTACAAAATTATATTGATGAGATTAGAGTCAAAAATATAAATGAAATGAAATAAATTAATGAATAAAATACATATAAATAATTTAAGACATGGTAAATTAATTAATAAAATATATATAAATAATTTAAAACATATTTGTGTAGCAAAATATTCTATTTAATATTTAAAAAAATGGAATAAATTAATGAATAAAATATATATAAATAATTTAAAACATGTTGTTACAGAAGATTTTATTTAATTAAAAAAAGAAATAAACTAGAGTGATTATTATTATGTTTTTTATTATTTATATTTATATAAATATATTAAGTCATTATAATTGACTTAATTTTATAAATATTTAGTTATAAATATGTTAGGTAATATTGTTGATTTTTTAATATTTTTTATAATAATTAATATTTTATTTTTAATATATATGACGATAGTGGTGGTGGTTAACATCTACAAAGATCAATATGGTTTATCAGACTTTAAGAAGGGAAGACTTTAAGAAGGGAAGCAGTTAATTGAGGCTCTTTAATATTTTATTTCTATGATAATAGAAAAAGCGAGAGAAGCATTCTAGATCACTGTAGTTTTGTTGACTTAACAAGTCATGAAGGCTAGTACTGTGACAAATGTTTGAAAAATGAGAGTGAATGTGATTAAGGGTCAGACACTCCAAGAGAAAGAAAGTGTTTTTCATCTTCAACTCTCTTAGTATCACAAAGAGGACATATTATTTCATTCCAAGGTGTCTTGGGAATAGACCAATCCCTGATTTCACTCTGAAGATCATGAGAATTAGTTATCATCTTTGCAATATTCATTTTCTTCTTAGCACTGGTCAAGACAAAAAGATAATTTTTGAGCCGAGAGGCTCATTCTACAGCCTTGTATGATGTGTAACCCTGTCCGTCGGTCATCAAAGTTGAAATTTTGCTCATGTTGGCCCAAACAAAAATTTAAAAAAATAAAAAAATTAAACACTATACAAAACATTTAAACAATGTAGCCTCATAAAAAAAATTGCACTTGAAGAAATTGGATCCCCCTCAGCTCATGTTAGATCCGTATTTAAGATGGATCTATGTTGGTGGTTAGCAAGAGTGTTGTTGATCACCTCCTTATAATATCTTAGCTTCATTTTCCCCTCTAACTCCTTGGCATCCCACAACTTATCCTTAAATTTGGAAGTAATGGTGTTTTTCATTTCACCTTTATTTGTCAAGATGATCCCCTCTTTTATCCCAATGATCGAGCCAAGAATGGACATCTTTATATCAATATCACTTAAGTCAAAAGTAAGGATTTTTACTAAACAGAATATTAAAATATAAATATATATTCACTAAAAAATTATTTGTAATATAAATATATTTAGTTGTTACAAATATTTTAATTTTAATTATTTTACTTATTATGTATTATAGTTAATTTTCTATTTTTTTTGAATAATTAACATTTCATTATTATATATTATCATGAATTTTCTAATATATATATTTTTAAAGAATAGTCTAACATTTCATTCTTAATATATATAGGTAGAATGATGGGGATATATAATTATTAAGAAATGCGTACAAGCACTAGAAGTAGATGCACTTAAATTATCAAAGCACAAGTGAGCAAGTTGTTAAGATATACATAAGCTTGTAAAGTTTACACACATAGTAAAACTTGGTGCAAAGTTTACACACAGTAAAACTTAGTGCATGTGATATTGTCTACACCAAATATTATTGAAATTGTGAAACATTTCCCAATTTCTTTAAAGTCAATATTTCTCTACCAAACTAATCAAATAAAATAGAAGGAAAAAAAAAACATCACCTTTAAAATTACAAAGAATGATACACACTTTAAGTATTAAGCCGTTGCAACGAAGGTTTACCAATTTGAACTGGCATGTGATGCAGGAGCATCCGGACACGTCAATGAAAGAAAATTAGAGGAAGAAGACAAGTGGACAATCACATGGACAGCCAGGCCAACCACAACTGAATTCTGTTCAAGGAACTAATTTTAGTTAGAAAAATCAGTTAAGACTGAATGTATGCATAAAGAACTGAACGATTCCTGAGTGAATCAAGAAGAAAAGAGAGAGGAAAATCGTGTGTATGAGAGAGAAGGCAAAATGTGATCGCCAGAGAAATCTGGATTAAGGCTGAAATGCCTTAAAACTGTAATCTGAATTTGTGTATAATAAAAGTGTTTCTGTGTGAACTTGCGTCTTTATATGTTTTTGTTGTTTTCCGGTTTTCTCTTCTCTTGAAAATGAAAATGTGAATGCCACAGAACAGGCATGTTAATACGCAGGGTTTGCGGTAGAATTTTGTGAAGAATTTTAGCCGAGGACGAGGCCGTCGTGGAGGATTTCGTTCCACTAGTTGCCATGCCTCGAGAGGATTTAGGGAATGAGGATTTTCGCGTGCGAGCCCTCGGGGTTGATTTTGTGAAACCCTGGCGTAGTTAATGAGGCGGTCGCTTTGTTCCTTTTACATTAGGGCGGAATGGTTTCGTAATTTTCGCCATCGTGATTCTCTGTCAAGTGGCGGAAGATGATGATGGGTCGTGGTGTCGATGGCGGTTGTGTCCCTGAGGGGATCCAGAAACTGGAAATCGACATATTTACACAGGCCCTCAAGGCATTGGCATTGAATCATCCCTTCGATTTAGATGATGGCGTTGGTGCCGGATTGGACTCTGCGGGGCCTTCACAGCCTTTGGGAAGGTACCCAGGAGCAGGCGATGGGGAAGTTCCAGTGCAGAGATTGAAGCCAAGGTTCTTGCGGATGTCGGAGAGGGTGTCTTGAAGGATTCCGATGATAGGCAGCAGGAAGTTGCTAGTGCAGGCACTGGAACGGAAGTTTACGCAGATGCTGAAGAAGACGGTGTGTGTGTGGACTGAGGGCGAGGAGAGCACCGTCATGCATTGCCACCTGAATTGCGCAATGGAAAAAGATTAAAGATTCACCGGACCAAAAGGCAAGTGAGACCTCGCTGTCAAAAAAGAAGCGATTCTGAAAGGCTTTGTGGGCCCATAACCCACAGGTCCCAGGATCGAGCGCGTGAAAATTTTGAAAATGAAGATCACCCAGACTTCATTTTCATCAAGTGGTATCAGAGCGGGAAAGATTTCCTGCGGAGAGGAGTTTTTTTTGCATGCGAAGAAAGAAGAGGTGCGAAGAAGAAAGAGGTACAGTTTGTTTAAGAAGGTGAGAAGATTGCAGCAAACCTGGAGCAGGAGTGCTCAATGGGTTCGAGAGGAGAGAACCGCGGAGATGCCGAGAGGACTAAGCTCAGCGGAGAAGCTTGGTAGGGCATCTGGTAGCAGGGAGGACTTGCTATTGCAGAGGTTTGATTGCAGCTCACAGAAGGCAGTTCCACTGAAGAAGAGAAACAGTGGGTAGAATTGCTCAGGAAAAGCATATGACCAGGAGGTCATAATTTTGTACCTCGGGAGCATATGACCAGGAGGTCATAATTTTTGTACCTCGGGAGTATGATGCAGGAGCATCCGGACACGTCAATGAAAGAAAATTAGAGGAAGAAGACAAGTGGACAATCACATGGACAGCCAGGCCAACCACAACTGAATTCTGTTCAAGGAACTAATTTTAGTTAGAAAAATCAGTTAAGACTGAATGTATGTATAAAGAACTGAACGATTCCTGAGTGAATCAAGAAGAAAAGAGAGAGGAAAATCGTGTGTATGAGAGAGAAGGCAAAATGTGATCGCCAGAGAAATCTGGATTAAGGCTGAAATGCCTTAAAACTGTAATCTGAATTTGTGTATGATAAAAGTGTTTCTGTGTGAACTTGCGTCTTTATATGTTTTTGTTGTTTTCCGGTTTTCTCTTCTCTTGAAAATGAAAATGTGAATGCCACAGAACATGCATGTTAATACGCAGGGTTTGCGGTAGAATTTTGTGAAGAATTTCAACCGAGGACGAGGCCGTCGTGGAGGATTTCGTTCCACTAGTTGCCATGCCTCGAGAGGATTTAGGGAATGAGGATTTTCGCGTGCGAGCCCTCGGGGTTGATTTTGTGAAACCCTGGCGTAGTTAATGAGGCGGTCGCTTTGTTCCTTTTACATTAGGGCGGAATGGTTTCGTAATTTTCGCCATCGTGATTCTCTGTCAAGTGGCGGAAGATGATGATGGGTCGTGGTGTCGATGGCGGTTGTGTCCCTGAGGGGATCCAGAAACTAGAAATCGACATATTTACACAGGCCCTCAAGGCATTGGCATTGAATCATCCCTTCGATTTAGATGATGGCGTTGGTGCCGGATTGGACTCTGCGGGGACTTCACAGCCTTTGGGAAGGTACCCAGGAGCAGGCGATGGGGAAGTTCCAGTGCAGAGATTGAAGCCAAGGTTCTTGCGGATGTCGGAGAGGGTGTCTTGAAGGATTCTGATGATAGGCAGCAGGAAGTTGCTAGTGCAGGCACTGGAACGGAAGTTTACGTAGATGCTGAAGAAGACGGTGTGTGTGTGGACTGAGGGCGAGGAGAGCACCGTCATGCATTGCCACCTGAATTGCGCAATGGAAAAAGATTAAAGATTCACCGGACCAAAAGGCAAGTGAGACCTCGCTGTCAAAAAAGAAGCGATTCTGAAAGGCTTTGTGGGCCCATAACCCACAGGTCCCAGGATCGAGCGCGTGAAAATTTTGAAAATGAAGATCACCCAGACTTCGTTTTAGGTTTGTTTTTAATGAGAATTGAGTGGTTGTTTTTTTTAGAAGAAGTGCAACATATCTTCTCACGCAATGGCAGAAGCGAGAAGCCGAGCTGGGATTGAGAATGAGGGTCGGCCGAGTTCCGGTGCTCAAGCGTGTGAAAGGGCCCTGCGTGCAGGCTTTGATTGAGGCACGAACTACTGTACTTAAGATTCCTGTGGTTGAAGATGTTGAGGCTCAGCTTTCAATTGCGAGTGAGAAAGCTTCACAAGCCATGGAACAACAATATGCAGTCCAAGAGGAACTGGAACGCGGTCGACGTCAAACAGGTGAAGCGCTACGGTCCTTAGACGGGGAGAAGCAACAATTACGCAGTGCTAATAGTAGGCAGAAAGAGATTCTTGAGGAGTTGCATCGAACTTTGGAAGCTAGGGAGCATGATATAGAAGAATTAAAGTAGTCTCTTTCTAAGAAAGATCAAATGTTGCAAGATACAAAAGTCTCATTAAAAGCCATGGCTGAAAAGCGCCAATATTTCCTCTCTGAACTTGCTACAAAACATCAAAAGATTGTGGAGAGCTTTGAATCTCAGTTGGCTAATGCAACCTTGGAAAGGAAACGATGACCTGGAGAGTGACACGCCAATGGCGTGGCTGAGGTTTGGCTGGTCGTGGTGGAGCAAGAAAGCACAGCAGAAGAGTGTGTGGACACGAAGAGGGGCTAACTGGTTTGCATGAAGGAGGGATTGGAGCCTCCCAAGAAGGTTTCATGGGCCCATAACCCACAGGTCCCAAGATCGGACTGGTAAGGAAAATATGGAAAACGGAGCCCCCAGACTTCGTTTTCATCAAGTGGTATCAGAGCGGGAAAGATTTCCTGCGGAGAGGAAGAAAGGAGGTACGAAGAAAAAAGAGGTACAGTTTGTTTGTGAAGGTGAGAAGATTGCAGCAAACCTGGAGCAGGAGTGCTCAATGGGTTCCAAAGGAGAGAACCATGGAGATGTCGAGAGGACTAAGCTCAGGAGCGAAGCTTGGTAGGGCATCTGGTAGCAGGGAGGACTTGCTATTGCAGAGGTTTGGTTGCAGCTCACAAAAGGCAGTTCCACTGACGAAGTGAAACAGTGGGTAGAATTGCGAATTGCTCAGGAAAAGCATATGACCAGGAGGTCATAATTTTGTACCTCGGGAGCATATGACCAGGAGGTCATAATTTTTGTACCTCGGGAGTATGATGCAGGAGCATCCGGACACGTCAATGAAAGAAAATTAGAGGAAGAAGACAAGTGGACGATCACGTGGACAGCCAGGCCAACCACAACTGAATTCTGTTATAGGAACTAATTTTAGTTAAAAAAATCAGTTATGACTGAACGTATGTATAAAGAACTTAAAGATTCCTGAGTGAATCAAGAAGAAAAGAGAGAGGAAAATCGTGTGTATGAGAGAGAAGGCAAAATGTGATCGCCAGAGAAATCTGGATTAAGGCTGAAATGCCTTAAAACTGTAATCTGAATTTGTGTATGATAAAAGTGTTTCTGTGTGAACTTGCGTCTTTATATGTTTTTGTTGTTTTCCGGTTTTTCTCTTCTCTTAAAAATGAAAATGTGAATGCCACAGAACAGGTATGTTAATACGCAGGGTTTGCGGTAGAATTTTGTGAAGAATTTCAGCCGAGGACGAGGCCGTCGTGGAGGATTTCGTTCCACTAGTTGCCATGCCTCGAGAGGATTTAGGGAATGAGGATTTTCGCGTGCGAGCCCTCGGGGTTGATTTTGTGAAACCCTGGCGTAGTTAATGAGGCGGTCGCTTTGTTCCTTTTACATTAGGGCGGAATGGTTTCGTAATTTTCGCCATCGTGATTCTCTGTCAAGTGGCGGAAGATGATGATGGGTCGTGGTGTCGATGGCGGTTGTGTCCCTGAGGGGATCCAGAAACTGGAAATCGACATATTTACACAGGCCCTCAAGGCATTGGCATTGAATCATCCCTTCGATTTAGATGATGGCGTTGGTGCCGGATTGGACTCTGCGGGGCCTTCACAGCCTTTGGGAAGGTACCCAGGAGCAGGCGATGGGGAAGTTCCAATGCAGAGATTGAAGCCAAGGTTCTTGCGGATGTCGGAGAGGGTGTCTTGAAGGATTCCGATGATAGGCAGCAGGAAGTTGCTAGTGCAGGCACTGGAACGGAAGTTTACGCAGATGCTGAAGAAGACGGTGTGTGTGTGGACTGAGGGCGAGGAGAGCACCGTCATGCATTGCCACCTGAATTGCGCAATGGAAAAAGATTAAAGATTCACCGGACCAAAAGGCAAGTGAGACCTCGCTGTCAAAAAAGAAGCGATTCTGAAAGGCTTTGTGGGCCCATAACCCACAGGTCCCAGGATCGAGCGCATAAAAATTTTGGAAACGAAGAGACCCCAGAATTCGTTTTCATCAGCATGCTTGCAGGGTTCGAAATTGAAGTCAGATCTATTGTTACAAAGCGAGATTTGTTCATTCAACTTGTCCTGACGATGAACCACATTGGTTGGTTCGAAACGCGTCGATAAATGAAATATCATGTGATTTAAGTCGAAAAATCTCACATAAACTTTTAAAATTACAAAGAATGATACACACCTTAAGTATTAAGCCGTTGCAACTAAGGTTCACCAATTTGAATGGGCACGCTTGCAGGTTTCGAAATTGAAGTCAGATCTATTGTTACAAAGCGAGATCTGTTCGTTCAACTTGTCTTGACGATGAACCACATTGATTGGTTCGAAACGCGTCAACAAATGAAATATCATATGATTTAAGTCGAAAAATCTCACATAAACTTAAAATAGATCACATAAACCTCAATTCAAAAAAATAAAAAAATTAAACACTATACAAAAAAAGATAATTAAGACCATGTGAAAAGATAAATACCTTATAACTAACTAATTACAAATGGAACAATGCTATTCTTTTATTGTTTCATCGTTAAATAACCTCTGCCCTGGCGTGCACTCAAATGGAGACGAATGATGCGGAGAGGACATGAACAAGTTATTGGCATCTGTCCTTTTCTCATATATATATTTTCCTTCGCCTTCACTTCATTATATATTTTCTCAGTAATGATTCTCCAACAAAAAGTCCCCCAGACTTTACTTAAGCAAATATAAAATATTTACATTTATTTTTGAGAATCATGTATGATCCAAACTTTCACTTTCGGTTAGTTCTTGGCCCACTGCTCTCTTTTTAACTCAATATTGATATGCACTTTTATATAAATATATGGATCTTCTGATAATAATTTTGTTGGTTTCTAAATAAAATAATTACTTATATAATATTTTTTATAAAAATTAATAAAGTTAATAATTAATTTTAATATTTTAAGTTATTGATTTTATTTTATTTTTTATAATTTTATATAGATCAACAAATTTTAAAAATTTCATTAAAAATTCAAAAAATATTTATAAATAATATAATTAAAAATATTTATAAATAATATATACACATGTATAATTAATAAAAACAGTATTCTTCATTAAACAACATTATGTATTATATTTAAAGTGAAATTTCTCAACTAAATATTTCCTTTCCATAAAAGTTTATATTTAAAGTAAATTTCCTAACTAAATGTTCTCTTTTCATACAAGTTTAATTGAAAAGAGAAATCAATATGTGTAAAATAAAACCTAACCAAAATAATTTTGGATGGATGGTATTATATTCTTTCTCTTTCCATACAAGTTTAATTGAAAAGAGAAATCAATATGTCTAAAATAAAACCTAATCAAAGTAATTTTGTATAGATGGTATTATATTTTTTCCCTTTCCATACAAGTTTAATTGAAAAGAGAAACCCTTTCCATACAAGTTTAATTGAAAAGAGAAATCAATAATTTTGGATAGATGGTATTATATTTTTTCCCTTTCCATACAAGTTTAATTGAAAAGAGAAATCAATATGTGTAAAATAAAATCTAAACCAAAATAATTTTGTATGGATGGTATTATATTTTTAGATTGTTAATATTGTAGAATTTGATCTTATTAAAAGTATTTCGAATACTAAATTAATTTCTATATTAAAACTTTAATCACATCAATTCAAAATTACAATTTTAACCAAATGTTACTAACCAAATTCTAATAATAACCAAATGAAAACAAATCAAAATTGTAAAAATTTAAACTTCTTTCTAATTTAATTTTCATAACAATAAAACATTAATATCTTTTATAAAAAATTAATAATCTTTAAAAATAATAAAACATTAATATCTTTATGATAGATTTTTCGGCGAAAATCACATGAGAAATCATTTGTCGACGCGTTTCGAACCAACCAGTGTGGTTCATCGTCAGGACAAGTACTGGTTGGTTCGAAACGCGTCGACAAATGATTTCTCATGTGATTTTCGCCGAAAAATCTATCATAAACTTGTTATGGATCACAGAAGCCTCAACTCTACAAAACATTAATATCTTATATAATAATAAATAATTTACCAACAACTTTATCTTATTATTTTGTCAACTTGAATTAATTTCCTGGTAGAGAAAAATATTTTTATCCTTTAATTTAGACATATAATTTATTAAATTTATAATAAATATTTTTATTAAAACATTAAAGTTAAACATGGAGCCATTAATATTTTGCAGTCAAACATGACCCAGCAACGACCTGGTTAATTATTCCTTTGTCCACCAACACGCTTATTAATTTCTCACTTTTCAATTAAAACGATATTAATTTAAAAAGCAATCCACACCATAGAAGCACGGGTCCTTATAAGGATATTACAAAAAAGTTACATTCCCCAAAAATTTGTTCCACTGTATGAATTTGTCAAGGTGATACTTTAATCTAATGGGAATATGCATGATTTATGGTTGTGTGGGCCCCTCCTTCAGTGTCTTTCTTCCTCTGCATGTGCAAGAGGCCCTGGCCCTTCAACCTTGCCAGGAACATAAGGGCCCTTCAACGTTGACAACACCATACTTTGCTTTTTCTTCCTTTAAACTATTTAACTTACCAACCACACCTAGCTTATTGACAATGTTGTAATTCATTATCACATACTAACTGAAAACTTGGGCAACATCTCTAAAATCAGCCCACAGCATTTGACTACCATTTTCTATGATTATATATATATATATATATCACGGAAAACTTGGGCAACATCTCTAACATCATCCCACAGCATTATTTTCTAGGATTTTATATATATATTCACTTATATTTTATTTAAGTAATGTTTGTAAATAATTAAATTTTAGAAAAAATTAGTTGTTTAAATTTTTTTTAAATAAATTTTAATATAAAAAATCTCAAAATTTATTTTTAAAAATGTTAAAAGATGGAGGAGAAAAAAATAAATCAATATAATTTAATTTAATTGAAAGTTTATAATGAAATATAAAATAATGGTCTCTTTTTTAATGAAAGGGATTAGGGTAACTTATTATAATGAATTTGTATTAAAAAAAATACTATATTTTTTTATTTTTATTGAATAAATGGATTGGATATTAAATTTAATAATAAAATAATATGGATTATAAAAAATAAATAATTAATTTTTTTATTAAATAATTTAATTGGATATTCTTTTTTTAGTTGATAAGTGGGTGAATCTTGAAAATCACTCTTACCCTGTGGTTGAGAGGCCACAACTCAGGGGCGTCTAAGCCGTCAAAGTCGCCCGGGGATCGCACGCTGCACCAGCGGAAACCATACTGGATTTTTTGGTATCGGTGAGACTAGAACTGGTGATCTTTGCTTACAGAGCGCCTTAACAGCGTGCTTCTTCACCAACTGTTTTATGTCTCTTTGATTAATTTAATTGGATATTCATTTTAATAATGAAATAGTAATAAAAACTACTTGATATAATTGGATTGGGATGGAATAACAACTTTTTTTGAAATTAAAAAAATCTATGATAAAAATAACAAAAAACTACTTAATTTAATAATTATTTCAAAAGAATTTTATTTTTTTTTGTTGACTAGCGGAATCGGCAACTACGGTGGTATCATACTCGCGTTACATGGGGTCGAATCCCACTGGCTGCCATTATAACCTCTAGGAGGAACCGCCCAGCCCACAAGAACGGCCCTCGGTTAAGACGAGACTAGAACTCGTGACCTGCATAGCGGCACAGACGACTTAGCAGACCATCTGTTGGCCATGAGACCAAACCCCTGCGGGTATTTCAAAAAAAAATTATGATAAAAAAAAAACATATTTAATTTTGATAATGAATCCATACTTTATAATAAGATAATATTTTAATAAATAATTGTGTTTATTAAAATTTTATAAAATGATTTTTTCCCATTCACAACTTCAATAATACATTATACAATGATTAATCTATATCATTAATTTGAACAAATATTATAGATAAAACAAATATAACAACAACAAAAAAGAGTAATTTAATATCAAAATAATAACTTACTTAAAAATAATATATAAAATTAAAAATAATAATAATAATTTAAACTTTAATAAATATTAATCCTTATATTATAAATAAACTATATTTAATTAAATTTATATATAATATTAATTAAAAATTAAATTAAATTTTAAATTTATAAATATTAATTGTTATTAACCTAATTAATATTTAAAATTTAAAATTTTAAGAATAGTTTTGTGTAAGTTTGGTGGGACTGTATCTTCATTATGTTCAATATATCACTATGATCGTGGCATGGAATTGAATCGGTGTTTCACATGAAAGAGTGCGAATTGAATCGGTGTTTCACATGAAAGAGTGCCTTCGGTAACTTCACATAAAAGAATGCATGAGAAATTGAATCAATGATTTCACATGAAAGAATGCCTTAACAAAACACCCAATCACTATCTATCCAAAATCCCATGTACAACATTTAAAAAAATTAAATTAATATAAATAATTTATTTTTATTTTTATTTTTATTAATAAAAATAATAAAAATTAAATACCTTTAAATCATTATAAATAATTAATTTATAATTTTATTAATATAAATAATAAAAATTACATACCTCGTGCCTTTAATACCGTGTTACGTGCAGAGAGACCTCATATATTTCATAAGGTGTTAGCTACAACTTTTGGATAAGAGCTTACCCTAATGGTAGGTGTGTTTGTAAAGGTGATTTTAGATGTTAAATTTGGTGTGTTTTCAGTTTAGAATTTAAAAATAATAAATAATTAAATTTTAGTAAGAAAATTGTTTAAAATATTTTTATTTTTTTTAAAATAGTTTTAAATATAAGAAAAATATGAAAATTTAGCTGGTTAAAAAGATAGAATAGAAAAACTAAAGAAAATCAATTTAATTTAATTGTAAGTTTATAATGAAAGATAAAAGAGAGTCTATTTTGATGAAAGGGACTAGAGTTAATGAATTTGTATTATGAGATGGAGCTTATGTATATATAATAAAATGGTGTAGATTATAATAAATAAATAAAATATATATATTTTTTATTAAACAAATTGATTGGGTATTTATTTTAATAATGAAATAGAATTCTCATGAGTTCTACAGTGAAACAGGTCGTTGGGCAGTTCCTAAAACATATGGATGGAAAGGATCTGTCATATATGTGAGAATAGGAACATCGATGATGAAAACCACACTGACCTTCTTAGCATTTTACAATGTCAAAATTATAGTGAGCTCGGGAGGCTTCTCTCCAAGCTTTTTGAGCATAGGAATAAAATCTTAAATCAAAATAAATAATTTGTTTCTTTAGGTCCGATAGACCAATGTTTGGCATCATCATCATCATCATCATCATCATCATCATCATGATGGATGGTGTTGAAATTAATATTCATCATCATCATCATCATCATCATCATCATCATCATCATCATCATCATCATCATCATCATCATCATCATCATCATCATCATCATCATCATCATCATCATCATCATCATCATCATCATCATCATCATCATCATCATCATCATCATCATCATCATCATCATCATCATCATCATCATCATCATCATCATCATGGATGGTGTTGAAATTAATATTTAATTTTGATAATTAATATATATTTATTCAAATAAAGCAAATATCCATAATTAAAGCAAATATTTATTAATGATACCTTATACAATGATTAATCTATATCTTTAATTAAAGCAAATATCATAGTTGAAAGCAAATATCATAGTTTAAAACAAATATAACAAAAAAATTAAATTTTATATATGATTTAATATCAAAATAATAACATATTTGAAAATAATATATAGAGTTAAAAATAATAATTTAAATTTAGACATTAACCAATATTAATCTTTATATTATAAATAAACTATATTTAATTGAATTATATATAATATTAATTAAATTTTAATTTTAATAAATAGTAATCATGAATTTAAAAAAATACACATTTCAAATTTTAAAAACTTTAAATCATGGTAAATTATATATATATATATTTATTTATTTATTTATATTTATATTTATTTGGTCAAAAGATTTTCATTAATTTATTAAAAAGAGATAGTGTACAATCCAGGTATCTTTTGCTTTCACGACTTCACTCCAACCAGATTTGTTAGCTAGGAGAGTGATGCAAAAACAAATTAGATATTGTAATTTTTTACATGAATTCCAGAGGCAAAAAAGCTAGATGGCTCAATTACCAGTAAGACTAAGAAAAAACTAGCATATAACATTTCAAGGATGAGAGGGAGGTGCATGACTAGCACCTGGATCCCTTGACGGGCCATGGCCTTGGTGGACGTGGAAGTCAATATGTGTCAGTCGAGCTTCTATGTCATCCAACCATTCGCTATAGCGACATTAGCTTCGTTGAATGGAAATTAACATGTCCATTATATCACCCCGACTGAATTTGACATCATTAATGTATGCAATCGTTTCGTTACAGCCCTTATATATATGTTGGTGGATGATCTCTAAGCTCATTGAGATGTCCCACAACTACTCAACAATGGAGGCAAGCATGGGCAATTGTTCTACATGGTCCGACCACTGGGCACGAGCCTAGGCAACTTCACCCTCCATCCCTACACCTCCTGCGCCATCCTCCTCCATATCCTCTGCATGGTTGACTCTCCCCTCGAGCTGACCCGAGGGCCTGCATCACGCCTAGCCTGCCCACGTTGTCTCAACATATCCACCACCATGCCAAGACACTAGAACTTCCAAGCGGAGATGA